>OX493328.1:7335000-9772058 GCA_950371115.1 Anania fuscalis | reverse complement strand
AACATATGGTCGTTTTCAGAACATAGTAAGTATGTAGTACATCGATATCGGTGAAAGAGTGAGGGAAAGGCTGTCAGACATTATACTGTAAGTATGTACAAAATGTAGCCCGCCTTTTTGTCGGTCTGCTGCCCTTGGCTCGGCCACGCGTATAAATTTATATCAAAATATCAACCCAAGTCGCCTGGAAGATGGAGATGGATTAAATGTGTTGTGCGCAACTTACTCTAGCTTTCATTTCGATTACTTTTTATAGCGAGAAAATGCGATATTTTTTGCGATATTCATGTTAGGTACTTTTATTTTACAAAAGGGTATATTTTTTATCTAGTATATCAAGAAAAGGAACTAAAAGAACTCAAACGGAAAATATAGTTTTATTTGTATCTCGAAACTAGTACTTCATGTTACTACCCCTTTGAACACCAATCTAGTCATTAAAGTTGTCAATTTCACTATTAATATGAGCTAAGTTCTATTTCAATGTCTCTACTTAATTAAGACAGTCAGTTTACCTTATCCAAGTATTGCACCGTCAAAATGTTCGAAGTTTCGAGAAGTTATCTCTAAAGTTCCGCAATCTACCTCGTAGGTCGAGCCAATCTCTCTGCAAATGGCTCTCTAAGTAGCCCAAAGCAGTCTCGGTTCCACTACAACTTGCCCAACGTTGTTATGAAAATCCCTTTTGCATAATGAGAAATAACGGGTTGTCTGTTGGTCACAGGCGGCTGGCTTGGCCACTCTTCCGAATCCTACTTTAACTCAGCTGAAAGCAATTCTCTTTTTATGCGACCCGACACCGCTTTCATTTCAATTGTGCGATGCCAACACTCGAAATGAAACATTACAAGCAAATGCTACCCAAACAGGAACTTTAAAATGCAATCTTTGCGGAACGAAAGATTAATGGCGGAAACGTTTAAACGCTGGTCGGTGACAGTGCCAAAAATCCTCGTGTGTTAGTGCTAACAAAAACATCTCTGCGGAGAATTCCCTTCATTAACGCGGTCGAAATTAGCGGGCGTTAGTCGGAGGCGCACTCGTGGGGTAGCCGCATGCAAGTCATTATGCGGACGATCATTGAATTAATTACGCGGATGTTACCGAGCGGAAGGCGCGTCCGCCCGCACTCCGTCTCCGCCGACGAGTGCCCCCTTTACCTTTAATCGCATTTTAGATGCATCTTCGCCAAGCTACTCTTTTAAAACATCACAAGACCGTATTTGATATTCCAACGATAAACTTTACCGACCGACTGTTGTAACGATAAAAACTTTTTGGTTTTAAACTAAAAATATGCGGTGTCTAATCTAAATCCGACTGCAGAGTCGCAACGACACGCGATTTTAAAGCAAAAACGTGTCTGGTGAAAGAAGGAGGCGGTGAAATTGCGAATTGATTGTCGTGATCCAAGAGTTTGCATGTCTGAGTATAGATAAGGGGGTTGTAACATTCCCCGTTGAACACGAGTTGGCCGGGCCGTGGACTGGGCTAGTTCGGCAGGGAAGGCGGGCTCGGCGAATCGAATTAGGTCGGGTGCGCGATGGTATCTTGTTCGTTGCACCGACGCCCGTCCGCCCTCCGATAACTGAATGTCTGAACACCAGATACCGCGCGTTCATTTGATTACTGCCCCGTGGCTGATGACGTCTCGGTTAATGCTGAGTGGAAATGTTTTTCCGCGTCCGTGCCTTATCTGCGCCCGCGGTGGTTGTTTAAGTAAATTAGCACTGGCCGCCGTGGCTTGCCGCCTTATTTACTTCTAGAAGGCTGTATATTAAACATAAAATTTGTAATGCTTTTATTTTATTAAAATCTATATTCAATAACATAAGCTAAGGTATTTTAATAATATTAGATTAGTATTACAGTTATAATGTAATGAAGTAGTAAGGTAATGTCATTTAAAAGCATTTTTTGTTTTAGTAAAAAAACGTATTTACTTATGTTATAGGTGTCATTCGCAGTGAGCATATTTTGTTACGTTATAGGACAAAATAAGTGACAATCTGCCCAGATTGTCACTTATTTTGATCTATAACGTAACAAAATATGCTGAAAAAAACACGATTTCGATGTTTCAGATACTACTCCATACATTATCATCTAGGTAGTGTGTAATAAAATTCTGTTGTTGCTCAAATGGAATAAGTAGATGTTCACGTGAAACAGTAAAGTACGCTTGTTCGGTGAGACTAATAAATAAAATAAAAATATTTTCGTATACCTAAGGTTCGTGGATGGCCGAAGTCTTAAGAGTACCTTTTTGGATTTTCTGCAGTTAAAACCGGATTGGTAGCTGCAAAGTGGTTTTTGATGTTTAGCTTCTCAGTGACTCAGGGAATATTTTAGAGGGTACGGGGATGCATGCATACTAGCTACCCACTAACACAGTTTTTTTGTAAATGTCATTTCACCCAATTACCCCAGCTCGTAATATGTCATGAAAAATATTTCATTGGCGCCTTTTATGTATTGGTATGCATTTTACCCGTAAATAATTTTTGTTAACCATGAACTCTTAAAACAATCTCAAAGCTGTCAAATCTGTCAATTTTAGTACATTACATACAAAATTTGACACATTTGAGAATGTTTTAAGAGTTCGTGGTTTCCGCCTTGGAAATAAAAGCTTTATGTTGCTGTCTTTGGCGTGATCTTGGTCCTGTTTTATATACCTACAATAACAAGTAGGTGCGGTATACATTTTGTCATTTTTTGATTTTTGAAATTTTCAAAAATATTGATAGGTTTTTATGATATCATGCAATGCTGTGAGGTACAACTTCCAGGAAACGATCCGATTGCGCATTAGTCCTTATTTAATTAAAATAAACATTGTCTTTTAAGTCGTGTATAAAATCATAGTATTTATAATATATTTCTGCGCTTTGCATTCTGTTATGATAAGATTTTCAATACCTTTGATATGAGTTGAATGTTTGTTTATATAATAAACTTCATTGGTTTATTTTAAATGATATTAATATCATTTTTGCTAACTTGATAAAATAATTTAAATTCTTATGTTAAATCATAATAAGTATGAACGTGTTCCGGCTTTTTATAGCCATAACCCAGAACCCTGTCGAATTATAAGTAATCATTGAATAACAATATGTTGATGTTCTTTCATCTAACCATAGTGTAATATTGCCTATTATTAAGAAAAAAATTGTTTTCTTGCAAGCAATTAATTAAAAATTAATATGTATATTACGGCCGTATTACTAGTCTTAAGCTATTACGTTTATGTTAATTTGTTTGCTTACCAGGAGCATGTCATAACATCTAGTAATTTTACAGTCTCCGCCTAGGTGTATCGAGAAAATTACGTTTTTAATGCTCTAATTAACGCTTCTATTTACCGTAGCGGGTTGATTATTTATCCCATGCAAATTATTTCAACAAACCTAAAACTTATACAAATTAATTTTAGATTTTCATTATTAATTCACCAAACTAGTCAATAATATTACATACAAAGGTTACAAATGTCCATTTGGTATTTGCAAATTTACTTAAGTGATATCTGAGTGGATAAAACAGTAATTAATTCGACAGTTTATAAAAATAACATACCTTAACGTAGTTTTGGGTAACACATTGATGTTCAATTTCTTACTTCCAGATTATGAATATTGGTGTCTTGTCTAACTTACTCATGTATTTATTGATTAAATGGCTTAATAAATACATAAATCTATTAAAAGTTTTTCCGATCGACAAATATCGAGCGCCTTTTAATTAGGAAGGGTGCTGGTTCTCGGACTAGATCTAGCTCACAAAATGTAGATTTGGTTCACGATAAAACTGGCTTGGCCGAAAAAACCTTTTCACTCGTGCCATCAAGATATTTGAGTAACACACATGAACCAAAACTATATAATAGGTCCTCTACCTATCTGCTTTTACTTCAGATATAAGCCAAAAATATTACCTAAAAATCTAACGAGAAATTGAATAGAATTAAAAACAAATAAACTCTAATTCAGTTTTGCCGTTATAGCGTGATTTATTAACACACTTCGCAACAATCTTTTACATTAATTAAAAGTAAGACAATGTATCAAAAAGGAAATTGAAGTGAAACCTTAGCGATGGTGATTATAGTTCTATTTTATAATTATGTAAAATAAAAGGTTTGAAATGAGCCATCATTTCCATAATTAAATGACTAGTAATTTGCTGGACTTTCTTACTGAAGACACATGTGGATTTTTTTTATAGTAGATTATAATTCATCACTCTTGAATGAACCAAGATCTTAGTTAGTATTGAAAAAAATGGCATGCCTTGCTACGTATCGCCTCTGGTTCGCGTTCTCTTTGATTTAAACTGAAAGATTTATGTTCATGTATTATATTTTCATCACGTATTAATGACATTAAATACTCTTTACTATTTCCCATTTTTCCACAGTGTACCTCTAGCCTTAGCTAGTTGAATGAGTGCGACAAGAACATCCTTCCTTGTGCGAATTTCTGTGAACATTAACTGTTTTTTCTTTGTGTGGTGTGCAACAAAGACTATATATCTATTTTGTAAACCTCTATGCTTAGCGGTATGGTGAGAGAATATACACAACATTATGCGTTATACAGTTAACTTTTGTATAGTATACAGTTAAAATCATTGCAATACGTTGGAATTGAAAAGCTGAATGTGTCATTTAACGTTTAAGTGATTGAATAAAGTTTACGAGCATTCCTGGTAATCGTAAATCCCAAGGAGAAATTATTTTTTTCTATCAATACCACTTTCTTTGGAAACTCTATTTTATCAATTGTACGACTTTGCATTATTTATAAACTTGTGATCAAATCTTCTTGTAAAGTGCTTACATGTAACTGGATTTATTAAAACTTTAGTTTGTATTTATTTTGAACGTATTGACATCCTATGATTTAAAATTTCTCCTAACGGCTCGTGTTTTTTTTTTAATTTGTTCAAGAAGGCTTTAACACACTGAAAATGCCTTAAACTTGAAAATATCACCTTACCCTACCGTGCTGCCTAGCTGATAGCTACTGCGTTGGTACTATGGGGGTACTGACAACAAAATGTAAGCGAAAAATAAAATCTGAGTTTAGGCTCACAGTGAGCCTGCTTACAGCCGGCGGCTGAACGTTACAACACGACCAAGGAAGTCAAAATTCCAATAATACGAACGTTTGTAGTTGTTGTTGTAAAAAAATAGTCCAAACCTTAAGCAACATTTGAAACTCAGGCAACTTTTAGTAGATAAACCAAGTTATCAACGTAGCCTAGATAAAACAAACTTCCAACGGTCACTGCGTGGTTTTCATAACCAAGGGGCTTCCGTGACTCAATGAATGAGTAGACCTCATTAACCCATATAAGCTAGTACTTAGATCACTGTAGCATTAACAATTAAATGAATCACCCTCGGGGGGTAGGGAGGACCAAAGCCGTGAAGGGTTAAGACGGTATTTTATGTCGCGCCGTACTTTGACCGTAGGGCGGTAATATCAGCTAGACCGTTTGTTACGAGTGTAAATAAATGGGGTTTTTTAAAAGCTCTTATATTTAAAATTTGCTGAATAATTCAATGACAAATGTGAGTTTAAAGTTTCATAGGCCCGAATATTTTAAAGTTAAAGTAGGTACAAGTAAGTTCTATGCAGCTTTGAATATAAATAAGTATTTTGAAAAATTAATTGACCTTGACTTTCTTAGAGACAACATGATTATTTTTTGAAAATTTTACAAGACTCTTCATTGAATTATTCTCATCTCTCACTGTATTCATCGTTATGCCACAAAACTGTTTTATCCTGGCATGCAACAAAACTGTTTTATTCTGTCAAAGCATAGAGCCAACTTTCAATTACCTACCTATTTATTTCAAAATTCATTATTTAAAACGATGTATGTCAATAATATGTGTACTTAGCGGTAGAGTGCTTTGCTAGTGGAGTAGGAACGTACAAACGTTATACCACACGCAAACTTTATATAAAATTTAAATTGCAAGAATGTGGATACAACGGATATTTAAAAATAATACCTACTTGGCTGTTTTATTTGGATTATGTCTTTACACCGGTGCGGACTTTGAGCGACTATTAAGTGGACGTTCTACGGAAACATGCAAATTAATGTTTTGTACCACCCGTTTACGTTTTATGCGATTTCCTTCTCTTGACAATATTTCTTTACTGGAACCTTTTTGCGTTATTACCTCTTTATTGTGTAACTTTGGTACCTACCCTTTGTATTTTAAGTATATACCTGTGTAATATTGTAATCAAGGAATTTATATTACTACATAGCTCTCATTTGTATTAGTTATGTACTCTTAATAGACTTGATGACGCTTATTATTGAATTAAACTATATTGTTGCTTGAAGGCAAAAATCATTTTTGGCCAAATGATTTTGCAACTTTTTTAGAAGGTTAAGTGGAATACATTTTTAGGGTTCCGTTATCAACAGAAGTGTCGTAACCATGGTATAATCGATCAATGCCTAAAAACAACCTAAACACTAAAAATGGTGAAATAAAAAAAAGTTTTAATAAACTAAGAATCGACTAAAAAAAAACTAAAAAGCAAAAATTAAATTTCTAAACTAAAACATACCTAATCAGTTATTTTTGGAGTCGGAACGATTAATTAACACATTTAAACTCTCCATGGATCAGGGTTAAGGTGGCTTCTAGCCATTAATAAAAATAGCGGTCATAATGGCTCCATAATCAAATTTAAAATTGCGCCGCACCTATACGCAATGATCTTCACAGTCATCATCATCATCATCATATCAGCCTGTTGCAGTCCACAGTGCAGGGCGTCCCCCAAGGAGCGCCAAAGCGTACGATCTCGCGCCCTTTGCATCCAGTCGCTGCCAGCTGCCTTATTCAGGTCATCGGTCCATCTAGCCGGGGGGCGTCCTACACTACGAATTGAACTACTTGTACATAACTGTATAATAATATGTCTCTATCGGGTTCCTGGTAAAACAAAAGCTAATTTAAACGCATTCCTTAGCAAACTGGACGAACTATTAAACAAGCTTAGAACAAAAATAAAGAAAAGGATTATTATAACAGGGGACTTTAATATAGACACCCTTAAAGATAATTCGTTGTGTAAGGACTTCCTGGGATTGCTGCTGAATTATGGATATACTTCACATGTAACTGAACCTACAAGACAGAAATCTTGTATTGACCTGATAATTAGCAATGTATCTGATACTAATAGCAAAATTCATCATCTTGGATTATCGGATCATAATGCGGCACAGTCTTTGGAAATCCCAATTGATAATAAAACTAAAAAGTTAAAGCAATACTATGTTAAAAAACGAGACTTCAGCCAAGAGAATATAACCAAGCTTAGGAACTGTCTGCAGAATCTATCCTGGTCTGAGATCTATGACGAACATGATGTAAATGTGGCATTTAATCATTTTCACGAACTCTTGACATTATTTTATAATCTGTGCATTCCAATTAAGAGGGTTAAAGTACTCATAAAACAAAAGCGAAGTAATTGGGTCACAAAAAGTATACGCATAGGTTGTAAATCGAAGCGTTTACTTAGATTTACATATTATAAAAACCGAAATCTAAATGACAAACTCAAATATCAAAATTACTCATACATATTAAAAAAATGTATAAATAGCGCTCAAAGGATTTGTAATAAGAAATATATTAGCAAATCTACTAACAAATGTAAGTCAGCTTGGGCTTTAATAAAAAACTCTAATGGTTTAAAGAGGAAGTATATTAATAAAATCATTCATGACAGTCATGATATTTGTGAACCAAAAGACATAGCAACAACATTTAATAATTACTTTGCAAACATAGGTAATGATAACACGGTGCCTAAAAAATTACATACTGTTGTTGATAATGTCACACGTATTAATCATAGTATGTACCTATTCCCAACTGACGACTACGAAATTAGAAAAATTATTGAAAATCTTAAAAATAAAACCTCTGTAGGATATGACGAACTTTCCACGAATGTTATCAAGTCAATCAAATTGGCTATTTCACCGGTATTAAGCTTCTTAATTAACTTGTCTTTTACACATGGTGTTTTTCCAGACAAGTTAAAGGTATCTGTTGTAAAACCCATTCATAAAGCCGGTAGCACTGACGTATTGGATAACTATAGACCTATTGCTTTAGTCCCCATTTTGTCGAAAATAGTAGAAAAGGCCATGCTTGCTAGGTTGACCAGCTTTTTGAGTAAACATAGTGTTATTGATGAAAACCAAAATGGTTTCCAAAAGGGAAAGTCCACGGTACTAGCAACCTTTAAACTCGTGACATCAATCATGAACTACGTAGATCAATCAAATGAAGTAGCAGCTATATTCTTTGATATGAGTAAGGCATTCGATCACGTATCGCATGAACTCCTATTGGCTAAATGTGAAAAGTATGGCATTAGAGGCAATATGTACAATTGGTTAAAAACGTATCTTACTGAAAGGTTGCAGTATGTAGAAATCACAAATTTGGATAATCATTTTAATGAAATTGTATATAAATCTGACAAAAGAATTCGAAGTACTGGTGTGCCCCAGGGTAGCATCCTGGGTCCATTGCTATTTCTCTTATATATAAATGACCTTCCTAGAGTCACTAAACACTTTTGTACATTGTTTGCTGATGATGTATCGGTAGTAGTGCCTAATTTTTATAAATCTGTATATGACTACAATAATGAAATTAATAAAACAATAACTGACATAATCCAATGGTTAAATAATAATAATTTGAAAGTAAATGTAAAAAAAACAAAATGTATTCAATTTCATAATCAAAGAAACAATAAAACCTCTAATCTTTTAATACGACATGATGGACAAACCATCGACGAGAGTAGTGAGGTGGTCTTTTTGGGTGTGACAATGGATAGAAATTGTACATGGAAGTCACACATACAACAAGTATGCCAAAAATTAAATAAATTCTCATACGCTTTATGGCGACTAGTAAACATCACAGATGAAAAAACAGCTCTATTGGCTTATCATGGGTATGTGGCTTCCATTCTTAGATATGGGATCATAATTTGGGGCAATTCCGTCGACATAGACAGAGCATTTATAGCTCAAAAACAGTGCATACGCTCCATATGTAAAATTTCTGTAAGGACTAGTTGTAAACCTTACTTTAGGAGGCTAAGACTATTAACGCTGCCATGCATTTATATTTATGAAATGTGCTGCTTTGTTAGGACTCACAGATACCTGTTTGAGAGTAATAGTGAGGTAGTCAATAATTACCGAGGGCGATATCCAAACCACCTAACATTGCCAACAATGCGTACAACTTTACAAAGTAGTAATTGCTATCCAATGGCAGTGCGAATTTTTAATAAACTGCCAAAGGACCTAAGAGAGTTGCCTATTAACCTTTTTAAGACACGACTGTTCCGATATATGCTGGATAAAGGCTACTACGAGGTGAAGGAATATTTGACAGATAAAGTGACTCAAATAAACTGACAAAAGCCTGTGTTTGTTGTATGAACAAAAATGATATTTATTGAAATTCTATTGACATTCCTATTTAATTTACTGACATTGTTAAAATAATTGTACCTACTTTAATTTAAATGTGTTATTGACTAAATTAAAATGCTCTTAAATATGTAAATTCATAATGTGATTAATTTAATTTTGCATGTCTGAAAAGATTAATTGTGAGATACGATAAAATGTAAAACCATCTTATGTTACCACTCTTATAGCAAATAAAATATATTCTATTCTATTCTATTCTATTCTACGTTTACCTAAGCGTGGTCTCCATTCGAGAACCTTCCTGCTCCACCTCTCGTCGGTTCTGCGACACATGGCCAGCCCACTGACACTTCAGCCTGCTACATTTTGGAAAATATCAGTCACCTTACCAAGATATTCACAGTAATATTAAAAAATACTCCTATTTTATTTACATACGTCAAAGCATTCTATTTGCACTAACCATACGTTACTTGGATACTGGAAAGTTGAAGCGCATTTTCCCGCTATTATGACGATAAATAACGTGTATTTACATGAGAAATAATAATATTTAGAAAGGGGGACGGGTGGTTCTTTGCATGAGAACTAGCAAAATGCAAGTATTGTTCCTTAAATACCACAAAATGTAGGAAAAAACTTCATTAATGCAATACATTCAAGTGTGTCGTCAGGCGGTGGTGATGCGAACCGGCGCAGGTTTGGTTATTCGTAGGGCTGTCACTATTATTTTTTGTAATTTATTATTTTTTTATGCTCATAAGAGAAAGTGAAGCAAAAGAGAAATGGAAGCAAATTTCCTCACACTTCAAGATTATGAACTACCTATGTTCTAATCCGATTCAGGTGGGCAGTATTACGATTACCAGATCGAGATAATTTAGATAACGGTCTGTAAATTACGTAGTACTGGGAGGCACCCCTAGCATTTTTTTTCTTTTATCTTGTGACACAAAGATGTTAACTTACATCGAGACTAATAGAACTGTTTTTTAATTATTTAGTTGCGAAGATGTTAGTGTCAAATTCTGAAAAAGTTACTAGGAGACATTTGCAAAATCTTTAGGAAATACTTAATGCTTGGTAAGAAATAAAAAAACATCTATACCTAATGTCTAATCAATCTGCGTGTCCATAAGCAAAGTGAAGTAATAAAGGCTTAAATTTGAGTGCACTGCCAGTACTGGGGCGAATGAACAGTAAAGTGAAGGAAGTTTATTATTTCTCCTCTTCTAAGCTATCATAAACATTCGGTAAGTAGGTTGTACCAAAATTCGGCTTGTTGCCAGCCCTACCCTATCTAATGTGTCGCAAGCTTGTTCTTCCGCTGGGGCCGTAAAGTGCACATGTTACGAGTAAGCACCACCACACGTACACGTAAACCAACGCTCTTATGCATCGGTAATAAGGACTATAACATCGAACATCCGCCCTGAAAGGGTTGACTCATAACGTTTATTTTGAATTTGTCATCTAAATATTATGTTGTGCCAGTACCGACGTTTTGTTTTATAGAGATATGTGGATTAAGTTAATGTGACGTAAAAGATTTTTATGTAAGTGAAGCGATTGCTGCGTTGTGGTAGAAGCGCCCTATCAATATGAATTATGTACCTATTAATTCAAATTTGAAAGAAATCCTACTACACATTTTGTTTTCTTGTATACCCACTAGGTATCATCTCTTCTGTAATGAAATGAAGCTGCACTTATTATGGTAGATATGTTAAGATTTTTATAATATGTGATTAAATATCAAATGTTGATGATATGTTTTAATAATTTATTCCCACCTTTGTGATTTTTATTTATGAGGTCCATTTTTTTATTATTTATATGTTTTTGAGGTGTTTTGGGCTAGATCTTAAATGATCTGGTTTTTTTATACGAGGTTATTAAACGTAATGCTTAGCATGCCTTGTTTTAACATTTTAGCCTATATTAATATTCATAACTCAAAATACTACCAAACTCGGACGTAAAGTGACAAGGTAAGAAAACTGAATTTTCTTCTATTTTCTTTAAATCTAAAATTCAAATTTTAATCTTTAGCAGCAATACTGTAAATTATGCAAGCCTACTCATGTTTAATTTAGCAAGGAGTTAAGAAAAAAGTTTGTCTCCCCTAAATGGCATTGGAAATCTACGGGTCGGGTGATTGCCTCCATATTTTTTCTTTTTCCAATTAAATGGCGTCACATGCCGAGCTTCGCGTAGACCGGTTGCTGATTGATCCTTAGCTTACCTACCTTAGCTCTTATAACTCTTATCGTATATTAAGCAGCAATGGTTTTTAATTATATCGCTACTAAAAATGTTTAAAAAAACCTATGCCACAGGGTAAAAATGTATCCAATGCCACAATTAAAATGAATAATGAGCATAATGTAAATCTCGCTCATAAAACTGCGCGTGGGTTGTTCTAAATTGTTTATTCCTCAGTCCTCTTAAGTATTGGGGCGATCAATCATTCTCTTTGTAGGTATTTTATGGGTGGTTCGAGATGTTGGAACATCGCTGATTTAGCCGTGCAGTAAAAATGGATTGTCGCGAAAAGTGCTGGAATGGCGATCGTTCGTTATGGCATTTGGTATGATGTGTGCGTGTCAGGATTTAGCCTGAGGCGCAAAAACTGGAGAAATAGCTATTTGAATCCTACAAAATTTGTCACATATGTGATATTTCCCATCTTCGTATTTACGATTAAACAGCTCTTTGTTTGTTTATTGTTAAATATTATTTAGTAAGCTAAACCAAACAAGCCAAAATTTAACGAACGAATGTAAAAATATCAAGCAAGAAATGGTTCAGAACTATTTAACTAATTTTGAAGAAAAGAAAACTGAAGGCAATAAAATGTGTCTGATAACTTTAAAAATATAATTAAGATTATTTGCAGAAATAACAAATGAATTTCAAATAAATGACAATCAAACTTTGTGTAGGTATTGGCTTTTAAGCGAAAGTTTTCTCGAACCGTTTCGTGTCGTGCCACAATGCCCACAATCTTTTAATAATTGGAATGTAGTATACTATAATAGACCAAAGTTAAATGAACCGCAGAGCATTTATGGTCTAATGGTTCTAGAAATATCAGTTATCAAAACCAAAAACGATTAAGAACTTGAGACATGTCAGTGTTTCGAGCTGATCTAGCTTATTAGATACATCGTTCCGGAATCATGAAATTACCACTTGCATTTCAAAACTATAGAATATTTACAACAATAATCAGCAATAGATAGTCGTAGATTCGATTTTTTTTGCAGTTTAATTTTCATTGCTTGGAAGTAGGTAATAAAACAAAAGTAATTTGCAGTAATTTGCAATGTTAACTGAAACTCCAGAAGTAAAAAAAAATACATTTTGACAAAAAACTCGAAAAATTCTCTGCAGTTTTTCAGTGGGATAAATACAATCTGTGTATACCTATCGTTGGACAGATTTTTAAATACACTTTTATAACTGTCCGATTTTTGCCATTGCAGGAACTAAATACATTTAGATTTTTGATGTTTACATATGCTTAATAAATGAATGTTTCGAACCAAGTAGCTCATAATCTATACTATAATAAATCTGTAAAGGGTCGATGTCTGTACATTGAAGATATTTTAAAAAATGTTTTTGGGGCGCACTCTATAATCCATACTGAAGCCAAAAATGCAATTATTTTAATTCTTGTCTGTCTGTCTGTCACGATGTATACGCTAATCTCCGAAGATACCTACAGCACGGATTTCTTTGCGGTTTTCACAAATAGATAAAGGTCACCCGTGCGCTTATATTAGGCTTTGTTTCATTAAATTCTGATGCCGGTAGAAACAAGATTTCAGAAGAAACATGTTCAATTCGCTGCGCCTGCTAAAAAACTCATGGCAAAATGACACTGGAAGGATTGATTCCAATATAGAATAAGAAGGAACCGAAAATCTATTACTTTATTAAACCGTATTTAATACGTTTAATATTGTAACGAGTACATTGAAGATATTTTTAACCAACTTCAAAAAAGAAGGAGGTTCTCAATTCGTCTGAATGATTTTTTTGTATGTTTGTTACGCGATTACTCCGTCAATTATGAACAGATATCAAAATTACTTTTTTTGTTTGAAAGAGTATACTCCCGACCCGAGGTGGTTCCATTTTCACCAAGTTATAATCTGATGGAGGAATTACACGGAAATCAAAGAAAATTCTCAAAAAATGTAGGCACATAATATAGTGTGTCTGTCACCATTAAATAATTTATTCAGATGTTTGCGTCTGTCAGTTATCATAATCATACTGCTGAGCTGAATATGAAAGTCACAAAAATCCTTAACAGACGTCGACAGATAATATTTTGCAGTGTATTGGGCAGACGCTTACGAGGTACTGACAAGAATTTTCAGCTCTTTTCTTAATAAATAGTGCTTCACGCAGTCCACAGCGTTGCTTGATATGGCAATTATCCTGTAGTCCACGCAAACGAAGTTGCGGGCACAGCTAGTATTAAATATTGCATCAATATTGGCAGGCTATAAAAACTGGGTCGTTTTTAGCACAGCTGTCTCCAAACGAACAAAGCTAGCTAAAATTTTATGGGGCTCAAGTGACGCTGGTTGTAACAATAGTGAAATAGAACTAGCGTGCTATAAGGCCAAGGAAATCACGGAATTATGGGCAGGTAATAATTAGATGATGAATAAAGACGTCTGTGCGTGCATTTAAGGTTCTGCGTAGGCTTGTTTACATTTTATTGTTTCGCGAAAGAGGTGAAGGTCGATTTTACATACAAATTAGCTTTGTAGACGCCACCTATATGGTGTTATTAGCGCACTTAAAAGCTAATAACTTTGAATACAAAATTTGCAAGCTCGTGGGTGACCGCGTTCAGTGACCATTCATTCCAACCTGTAACAAATTCCAACACAGTATGTTACATGGTAACAAAAACGATTGTTTGTTGTAAGATAGTAATTGGCGTAGGTTTTAAAGTCTACAGGTAACATTCATGCTAACATAGAGCTAAGAATTTTTGCAGCGTCATCTTTTCTACAGTTTTATATTACTATATAGACACGGTAAATAGCTGCCGTTCACACGACAACGGCATTTATATAAAAACAACAAAAAAAACGTTTGTTGTTTCGGAGACCCAGTTAATGAGATATAGTCTGCAACAGACAGACGGACTGTGCAGTCTTAGTAGTAGGGTCAGCGTTTTCACCCTTTGGGTACGGAACACTAAACAGTGGCACGGTGTATTCAAATATATTCAAGTGATTCGTAGTCTATTAAGAAAGGTGGTCTGTTTTGTACCGGGCTTCACACAACAAAAGCTTTGTTCATGTTTGTGTGTGCTATAGAGTGGTATAATTAAAGGAACATAAATCACACGTTTTATGGCTGTTGACTCTACATTTTACACTATGTGGGATTTTAATTAATTACACTGACTAATGCTGAATAACAGGCTGTGGTGAGTGTAGTAATGATGCTGGTGAAAAATCGATCCCTCATAGTTATCTTGATGAGGCTATAATCAGTTTATTAAATCATCACAAAAATACACGACATGCTTTTCCTAATATAGCTTTATTATTGGTCTATTAGATTAAATACTCTAGAAACTATATATATTTTTTAAATTGAATCCCTTCCTTATTCACTAAAACGCTCATTCAAAAAATAAGATTGAAAATCCAAAAAGGAGAATTTACCCATATTTTAATATTTTCGAGCAACTACTCATACACCCCTATAAGAAAGGTAGACTAATAAAATACGACCTAGACATGTGCAAAAACTAAACTAAACTGTGACCCAGATGAATGTTGCCAGCTCCAAAGCGTCCCAATTGAAAAACAAATCCGAAGAAAAGCCATCCGGCTCGTAGTGTCCATAAATAAAGGCAGTTTTTAATAAAACCGCGTGCAACTAGCGCGATCCGGCATATTGCATTCGCGGGTTATAAATTTGCTAATATGCCTGAACTAGTGCGATAAGGCCTAAAATCGTACAAGTTATTTCTGCTACCGGAATAATTCTTGGATTTTTGACAGCGCAATCGAAGTTTGCCGCTAGGCCCCGTCGGGGCTTAATTAAGAGCTGGTGCAAAACTGCAATTGCTACGTATCGACTCTGCTGCTCCGAGGAATTGTTGGTTACTTTATGCCATCACACGCGAAGTTCAGCGTTTAATCCAGATTAAGCTGGTTCTATTTTAATAGTACTTAAGTTCGATGTTACTTGATAAAAACACTAAAAGATCACAATTTTATTTAAGTTTTACAAGATTTCTAATTAGAAAAATAATGTACATACATAAAATTGTACAAAAACTTATAAAAAAATATAAAAACCGACTTAAAGTTACTAAAAATTATATTTGCTAATAGGTATTTGCTTCTAAACGGTTATTTTAAAATTCGTAAAACAAAAATAAAAATAACAGGGAGGCTTACAGCTATTGTCTCTTATTTTAGTAGTAAAAATATTTTTTTTTACTTAGAGGTAATTTAAACCTAGATACTATTTATCTAGTTAGTCTTAGCATAGCAGAAACGAAGGTCTTAGCGTGCATGAGGACCCCAGCTTAGTGGTCATTAAGTCTGCTCAAACTAGCCAACATGTAGTATTTCATTTACTAATGAAAAACGCTAGTTGTTTGCTTACCAAGTGCAAACGTAACAGAAAAGTTCTCAATCGCTGAAGGAGTGAAGTTTTTATCGGCCGGCGAGTGCGGACTGATTCTAACGAGCTCATTGGCAATTCAAATAGCTGGACCGCCACACCCTATAATCAATAACATTACATGTACGTGCTTCCTAAAGCCCCGTTTTAAGACTGACTATTACATAGCATAGATGATGGATTTTGCACTAGACTTGGTAGAGGCACCAAAGAATTTTCTAATCATGTTTATGTTTGTTTTTGATTTACTAGACTTGGACAATTAAAAAGCCACACGGCTCATCGTCCAAACAATGTAATTATCAATTGTGTCCAGTTTTTAGGCAGTTATAGACTTTGAAAAGGCATACTTCCGTTTTTTAAGATTTAATGAAAACACGATACTTAAATATCTTTGAAATTAGATTTTTTAGGATACTTACTCGCAAACAGAACCGTTGATAAAAACGTTCAGTAAAATGAAAAATAGGTCGTCAGTCAACAATAATCCAGTTTGTAACAAATTCGCATAACATGAGGTTAATTGGAACAAACATCAAATTGCACTCTAGAAACGACACAATAATCACTAAAGTTATAAATATTTATGTGATGCAAATTGTACCTGTTTAAATAATTAATTCTTAATAGAAAAATGATGCTTTTTCCACCATTGCCAATAATAAACTTGAAACGTAAACACCACGATTGGTCGTTCAACATCGCGTATCGACACATAATTACCTTTATTCCTTATCTAAACCGAATAATAAAGTGACAATTCTAGCAGCCACTCTTGTTCAAAGTGCTCGAGTTACTTTACTCGATCGATTTTAAATGAAACGAGTTAGATAGTCTGAAATAACGCATTCCGATTTTGATAGTATGCAGCGAAAATTATGCAAATGCTAAGTTAATGTTAATATCGGACGACTCTGTCGGACTACGTAATGAGACTGCATCACGTCTGATTATAAAAGTCTGGACCGCTTGATTTCCAAGTCAGATCCAAAAAGCAATTACAAAGTATTATTCATTCCGGCCGTAGCGTACCGAACGGTAGCATTCGTGTGGTGGATGCGAAGAAAATTGCACAAACTAATGATCATATCGTTTCTTGAATACAAATTCAGGTCTTTCAGCACAGCGGTCAGCGAAGGCCTATTACCGCCGCGTTAGACTCGGTAAATTGAAATGGCATTATGATTTATAGCAAGACTTCACGAACCTGCATTACCGACGGCTTCTTGTACGGACGTGACGTGAAACTGAATACCTCAAATTAAAATTGAAAGAATTTTGTTTGAATGGACTTTTCATCAAATACTGGAAGTTGTTGGAAGATAAAGAGCGCTAATTTTCTTGAACGTTTGGTTTTAAAACCCTTTTACACTTTAATAAAAAATATCTAAATCTTAATAATCATTAATAATCAATCAATACCACAGTTTTCACTATGTATTAATAGCATCAGTATAATGTATATTTCATACTGAATACTGATGCCATAAAGTGATTAAATTAAGGAGTGATATTTTGCATCCCAACACGAGTTCTTCTTTATTTCCCACTAATATTCCAAGATCTCAGGCCCCCCAGACATAACTTATTTTCTCACAAACCAAATGTATGGGAATAAGTAGAGTGAGTATGTACTTCGAGTGAAGATATGCGTATCTGCTAGTGCTAAAGTTAAGTAAAAAAAAAATATTCACATTTCTTCAAGTTTCAGTGCTGATTTTTACGTATAATTTAGAGAATTTAGTTAAACATTTATAATCAATACTGTTACCCACTTTCCGCCGGCGGTAACTATTAGCATCCGCTTTAAAACTTTAAAAAATTAATGTAGTAAAAAAGAATGTAGGTACCTAATGTAGACGGTAAGTCTAGAAGAGAGACTGATGGATCCGTATAGCTAGATAGATAGAGATCGCGCTCATACAAACAGCGTCACTTTATGCGTGTCTGGTGGGATGTATGGTCCATCAGATTGGCCTGGCTGCTCACAAAGACTATTGAAATAGTATACGTAAAGTTACATTATTTTTTTGGTAGTTTTGAAGCGTCTGGTATAAGTTACCGCCGAAGAAAAGTGTCTGGCAGTATTGATTATTAATTTTAGCTGAATTCTCTAAAACATAGGTAAAAATCAGCACTGAAACTTTAAGAAATATAAATATATATTTTTTACTTAACTTAAGCACCCAATATCTGTTAATTGATATACATTCTGTCAAAAAAGTTTCGGGAATTGATGATTTGTTTATGGTTCCAAATTCAAAATTATATTTTTTTTGTTGTTGTTAGATTGGCACAACTGTTTTCCATTTTGGCGCGGAGTTTGAGTTACATCTGATAATTAGATTAAATACAGTATTGTTTTTAGTTATACCATATCTAGTGTGTATTGCGAATTTCATAATGGACAAAAACATCGAACAAAGAGTTTGTCTTAAATTTTGCATCGCCAATAGGATTTCGTGTTCGGAGTCTCTGAAAATGTTACAGAAGGCTTACGGTGAATCGACTTTATCAAAAACACGTGTTTATGAGTGGTACAAAGCGTTCAAAAGCGGTCGAAATGTGATGGAAGATTTGTCTCGCTCTGGTAGGACATCAACGTCTGCTACTGAAGATAACATCGCAAAAGTGAAAGAAATAGTGACTGAAAATCCTTATTCAAGTTTAAAAGAGAGCTATCCGTCGAACTTTCTATGTCATACGAGTCGTTTCGTACCATTTTCAATTGGGTATGAAACATGTTGCCGCTCGGCTAGTCGTAAAAGACCTGAATTTTCTCCAAAAACTCAATCCCAAAAGAGTCGCTGAGGACATGATAAAACGAGTCAATTCCGACCCAACATTCATGAAACGTATTGTTACTGGTGACGAGACGTGTACGAGTTTGACATGCAAACTAGTCAACAAGCTTCGGAGTGGCGCCTTCCAACTGAACCGAAACCGAAGAAACCACGCCAAACTCGATCGAAAGTCAAAGTCATGTTGACTGTTTTTTTTGACTGTCGCGGTGTTGTGCACTCAGAATTCTTCCCAAAAGGGCAATCGATAAAAAATACTCTTTGTATTATTTAAGCGTTATGCGGCGTTTAAGAGAGCAAATTAGACGAAAAAGGCCAGATTTGTGGAATGAAAATTCTTGGATTTTGCACCACGATAATGCTCCTTCCCACAAGGCCATCATTGTGAACGAATTTTCGACCAAAAACTCAACAAATACCATCGAGCAGCCACCTTATTCACCAGATATGACTCCAGCCGACTTCTTTCTTTTTCCTAAACTCAAATTATCACTTCGTGGCACCCGGTTTCATTCGATAGAAGACATAAAAGAGAATTCGCGGTGAGAACTGAACTAGATTCCGGAAAAAGCGTTTAAAAAATGTTTTGATGATTAGATTATTCGTTGTGTAAGTGTATCGCTTCTAAAGGAGCATACTTTGAAAGTGATAAAATAAATTTGGATGAATAACTAACATTTTGTATATTATTAATCTTTTCCCGGTACTTTCTTGACAGAGTAGTACATACACTCAAGGTACATAATATACTTACTCTAATTAATCCCATACATTTGGATTGTGAGAAAATAAGTTATGTCTGGCGGGCCTGGGATCTTGCGCTTTAATATTATAAATGCAAAAGTTTGTAAGGATATTTGGATGTTTATGACTCAATCACGCGTAAACGGCTGAACTGATATGTATGAAATTTTTCACGTATATAGAATAAGATCTGGATTAACTTATAGGATTGGACTTTTTTCCCCGGCTAAATGCTCCTGTAAGATATTCGAATAAAATAAAGGACCACGCGACCGAGGTCGCGGGCAACAGCGAGTAATAATATACTAATTCGAATTCACACAATTTCCCTAGTTTTCAATGAACACATTCGTCTCAAAACACTACACAAAAAACTCATGTCATTTTCTGGGGTCCGTATTGACTCACATAAAGTTTATGTTCCTATTTTTGGTTTAACTACCGCGTTTTTTATTCAAAATAATCACTCTTTATACTTTTTTGTTCATAAATTATTATAACTACCAGCAACGGAACTTTTAGCAGAAAGTTATAATTTTTTTTTTAATTAATACTGTCATTACCAAAAAATGTTTTGACTCAAAATTTTTCTTTTTATAAAAATTTTCTTCATAAACATCAGTGACAGTTATAATTTTCTTGTTAATAATGGCATTACTAAGATATATACATATTTGAACTCATAATTATATTAAGTACATATTATTAAATTACATTTTTCGTTAAAAAATATGTCATTGTAAGCCGTTATGTAGTGTTAGTACCAATTTTATTGGCAGAAATTTTCAACTAATATTGTAATTTAGCGCTCGCCGGCCGCCTCCGCGGCACGCTCGCTTGGCTTCGCGCTTTGTGTGGTCACTGTTCTAACCTAACCTAACTCAGATGAGATTTGTGACAAGTTTAGTCATAAATTGATTTGACACGCTCAAGAGCTTTTCCGTCGGGAGACGATTTAAGCTAAGACATTGTAAACGTAGGTATAACAACGGTTAGGTTTAACGACTATTCGATAAAAATCAGGCGTTCTACCCGTAAGGCTATCTACACTTGGGTATTACCTTAGGGGATTTAACTTAAAAGATAACTAGTTTCATTAACACGTATGATTAAAAACTATATGAAAATAAATATACTAATATTTAAAAACAAATTTATGTTTATTAATACTATGAATTTCGACAATTCGGACAAATAACACTTTTGATTAAGATATATATGAAAACGAATATTACTATAAACCAGTTTTATTACTAGTGATATAATGAGATCAGATCATAAGTATTAAAAAAATATAAAGAGTGATCATTATGATGTAAAATGGTATAAGAAATATTTTCGAACTTCCGAAAATAGGACTTAAACATTTATGCGAAAAAAAGCGCACCCCATTTTCTGTGAAGTGCTTCATACGAAGCATTCAAGGCATTTGCCTTTAAATTGCTGTGCATAACGCGATAATATGATAGCAATTTGACGTGTGTAAAGTTCTTTATTTCTGAATTAAATGCCGGTCCGTAAATGGGACATTCGTATGAAAATCCCCTCGTTTCCTAAAAAGGTTGGAATACGGGCTTCTGGCTGGAACTGTTAGTTTAAAAGTCATATTTAGCTAATTACGTTGCGGCCTGCGGTCGCCCGATTCTCGGCTGGTGCGCTATGCTCGAAAATTCCATTTGCAACCGAAACAGATTGTAGTATAGAGGTACTATCTAAAAGCGAAATGAATCATTTTTTTGGTATATTCCGCGGAATTGTGGCTATAAAATTAAATGAAGTAATATTTTACTAACTGCAGGTTGTCTAAAAGGACCGCTTTTCGCGACACGACCGCCTAAGTTGTGCAGTTCTAAATGCTTCTTTTCTGTTCTTTGGTTGTTTTGTGTGGTGTGCAATAAAGAGTATTCTATCCATCTATAAACCTCTAAAAAGAATAAAACTAATAAACTATATTGATGAATTCGAGTACGTCTATATTAACTTTATTATAATCATATATAATCAATGAGTTAGTACAATATGCGTAAGAATAAATAAATACATTCACACAATTTCATACTTACCCTGTATTTGTAAATAACATAAAATTTGTTTATTGAAAAAAGTTTTTTAAACATTAATTACAACTGTACAAACCATAGAATAGTAACAATGACGATACGAATACTTTTTCTCGAGTTATTCGTACTACCCGCAGTTGGCTCGCCGCCCGGTTTACGTGCGTCCGCCGTGCTGCGGTCGAGTAGGTACCCTCATTTTAATAACATTCTTTGCGCTCTTCCTCTAAGTTTTTCTTCGAAGAAAGAATAAATTGAATACAGTTTGGCGCAGTGTTTTTTACTTGTAATTTTAGACGGAGACATGTTTTTGCTGTTATTTATGACGGTGTTTTCTGTATAAGAATTTTTCATCGTCTCTGAATTTTTCTAATATTAAAAAGAACATTCTGGCTTATAAACTGAAAAGTTAGACATACTTTGTTATAATAAAGTAAAACGAAAAGTCGCTTTGAAGATCAGTTAAAAGGTTTCTATTTATGTTTTCATTTGTCAACAGTTTAAAAGATAAAAAAGGCCTTCCTAAATTTAATATCATTTAAATTAAAATCCTTTATAAAATCCTTATTGTTGAAAAATAATTAGAATTTGAATGCATTGGAACACATCCACGTGTTTGTTTTGCATAGTTTTTTTTATTATATGAAAAGTTAATTTTTACTAGAAGAAAAACAAGTAAGTAAACCCTTTCTTGCCTGGAAAATTTCGGTGCAAATTTATAACGAGGCCTTTAATTTTTTTCTCAACGAAGCCCCGTACGAATGCAAATGGGTCGGTCGTTGCATCGGTTGTTATCATTTTTCTTTGTAGACACGGATAGGGTTGCCTTTATTCTGATTTATATTTAAGTACTACCTACCTAACATTCTTAACAACTTACTAACTTGGCAATCATTTTATAAGGTTTTCCTATAAAATTAATATAAATATATGCACCTAACAACACACGAATTGTTATGGTATATATGTCGCAGGAATTTTGTCAAAGACGTGATATTATAATTTCACTAGTGAATTTATACACAGATTATTGTCAATGACGACTGGTTCGTATAATTTCACGAGCTATTTTCAGTGATATTGTAATTTCACTGGGCCGCAATAGTGATATTATAATAAATCTAGGTTTATTATGAGTTGAGTTTGTAGTTCCCGCGTGTTCTGATTGGTCAATTGAGTTAATCAGTTGCCATTTGCAAAACAATAGTTGTAAACATCGGAGCTTCCCTTTTTAAATATCGGTTAACTAAATATTTTTGGTATTTTTATTCGGTATTTACTTGATTATTCTAGTAAATATCTTTGAAATGAGTGATCGTGAGCATTTTTTACATTTCATTGAAACTTTTGACTTTTTAAAGTAACATTATATTTTGATTATAAGTACATTTTATTCCTTTATTATTATTTAATCTTTATTCAAAGCCATAAATTGAGGCTACTGACCAACTTGTTACTACCAGTATTACCTATTAATAAGCTAATAATTATTAAAGTTAATAATTATAAAAGCGTTTTAACATTTTCAGCATATTTTGATTCTTATATTTTATAGTACAGGTAGTACTATAAAAATATTACAATCAAATTTTAAGTAAATGATTTTCTAAAACCTGTATCTTATTTCCTAACTCTATGTTGAAATACTTGTAGCTCAGTTGGTAACGAAAACGGACCAATCAGCGATCGCTCTGATAATCTAACGGCTTTCTTAAACCAGTATTATTGTCAAAATATCACTGCCTTACAATTTCACTGTATCGGTCTAGTGAAATTATAAAGGCACTGAAACTAGCCCGTTAAAATGTAAGTAATGCAAACGATTGACAATAATCAGTGTTTTCACTAGTGAAATTATAATATCACGGCTTAAATAATATCCCTGCAACATATATACTATATATGGTAGGACATATCCTACCAGGTACTAGTGTTGCTGCGAATACTCGCTATTATTCGGTATTCGGCATTACTCGTCATTTTTTTTGTTATTCGTCGAATACCGAATAACAATGTCTATTATTCGACATTCACCGAATATTAAAAAAACTATTAAGTTAAAATAACAACTTTATTTAAAGCAACAAACACGAGGTATTTTCATTGAGGTATAATGTACTAGCGTACTAGAGAACACATCTCTAACTAAGCCTGGGTTTCACCATCTTACTTTAACTTTAACAAACGTCAAAAGTCTGTCAAAACCCATACAGAAACACCAGTTATAGTTACAGTTATGGTTAAAGTTAAGATGGTGCAACCCAGCCTTAATGTTTCAGCCAAGCATTGTAGTATTTAAACAATCAAGAGGCAGTTTTGACAACTTCAATTATTGACACTGACTGAAGCTTTGTTGTCCACTGGACTACAATGTTTGGCTGAAATATTTAGTTCGAGATGTGTTCTCTAGTACGCTAGTACATTATACCTCAATGGGTATTCCCCTTATAATAGTTATGTACAGAAAAAGGGTTGCCAGCATTTCACAATGTAAATCAGTATAATAAGAAACTAATATTTATACTTTATTTTCTTTTCTCATACTTAATCTTGAAAAGGTTATAGATTACAGCTGTGGGTAAGTATATGATACTACAAACGTAATATTATTTATTATTTGATAAGAAATTTATATTTTTTATGTTACCTTCTTTATGTCGAATAATAATAGCGAGTTATTCGACTATTCGCCATAGGGAATGGCGATTAATCGGTATTCGACTATTTGCTATAACCACTATTCGCGGCATCTCTACCAGGTACCACTACATTTTCAAAATCGTTTTTTTTCCTGAATTGACTTGAACCGTAAATCAAGCAACCGCAAATTCTTTTAATGTGCCGTGTGGTGCCGGCACGTTAAAAGAATTGCACCACCCCTTCTCTTCCTATGGGTGTCGTAAGAGGCGACTACAAGAGAACCGCCATAAGAAGACGGGCAGCAGCGTCTCCTCTACTATTGGCTAAACTACGATCGCCAACCCGCCTGCCAATTTTTGCCGCCTGTTTTGATTATGGAAAAATCCTCCTTTTGGAGAGGCCTGTGTCCAGCAGTGGAGTGATATAGGCTGGTGATGATGATGATGTAAATCAAACTCGGGAACCTTACGCCACTAGAACAAATTTCACAATTTTAATAAAATTATTGTGGCAACAATAAAATAAATTTTATGGTCATAACATTTTTACATCGGCACCTTAACATTTATTCTATAGAAGTCTATATTACTTTAAAAGCAATATAAATTTAATTACAAATAACACTTCAGTTTATGAAATAAGTAGTGACTGACTGAATAAACTTGAAAATGTTCCGCCTTTACAACCTTCATAAAAATATACTTATCGATTTTATGACTCGATTCACAGGACACACTCAAGATAATAGGTAATACTTTTACATACAAATGTAATTTGCATTCAAATAGGAGCTCTTGTGTGTTTTATTGATGCTTCATTTATTTTTAAATAAGCTTAAGCACCGCTAAGCAAAAAATTACTAACAAGATCAACTAACTTCACTTTTGTAGTGCAACAGTAATAACTGCTTAATAATAGTTATAAACCATACTGATAAGAAACCTACCTAGAATTATCCGAAATTATATTTTAGGATAAATAAATTATCAATTTGTAGGTAGGTTGAATTTACTAATTTGACTGTTTTAATAATTTATTTTGGAATACAAGCGCTCAAGAGTATGTTTGTCACTAGTAATACACAAGAGTAATATCTTTTGCCAATAGCGCCATTTACTACATAATATTATATCATTAGCAATTGCAACATGATTTTCTAATCTGCCTGCTACCGGTTTCATTTTCACAAAATGATTAATGTCATAATTTTAAAAGTAGTAAGTCTTATTAAAGTATCCAAACCATTTGTTGGTAAGGTTATTAATTAAAACCAATCAATGGCACCCCACTCCGTTTTCATTTATTTCTCGAAACAACATCCAAGTTTGCAGACGTAGTACCTAATCAAACAATCCATTAACGTTACTTACTTAATACAATATTAACCGTGGTTTCTCTTAAGAGTGAGGGTCGAACTTAAATCCGCCGGTTTTCCTTAGTATCAGGCGGGTTATCTAAACATTGACGGAAGGCTTAAAGAGATTAATATCGCTGTCGGCTCTTCGTTACAAACAAACTTAATAAATTGATTTTAGATAAATAAAGCCTTTGTTCCAAAACAGCTCATTACAGTGCTGAAATTATGCGTCCCATGCGACTGTTCTGAAAGCACTCTGTTGCCCTTCGAGTCTAAAGATATTCAAAAACAAAGTGTGTTTGAATATGCGCAGCCTTACCTACGGTGCATTCAGTGTTTGTTTTGATAATGTTTGCACGAGTGTGTTGTTTAAGTATCAGGTTTTCTTAAACTCAGCTGCGCATTCTGCGTAAACTTTTACATATTTGCTTTTCTTTGCTGTAACGGTACTTTGCGGGAACGGGTTGTAACAATTTATAGTTTGTATGATCTGTTCTGCGAAGGCATAATTAATTATGACGTGTATATAGCAACCTGCAACCAGTTATGCATTCATCTTTTTTTAGTACTGTAACTCTTCGACAAACTACACTAACTCCAGTTGCCCATGCAGCCCGCAGAAAAAAAAACTCGTCCAACCATCATGAATTTGAACGACTAAATCGTAACAAATATAAATACATTTTACCTTGCAGTGTAGTAATTTCGTTACCTAAGAGACTAGTCTTACATGATAAATCTTTGAATATAAAATGCAACAAGAAAGTATAAAATGTTGCAATATGCCGACTTACAGCTGAAGTCAGTTTATCAAAATAGTCTTACAACAAAAAATGACTTATTTATTTTCGTATTTGGTATCGGTAAACTAATAATCTTCTGCTTATTTATGGGTGCACCTATATTAAAACAATAATTTGGCGAAAATAGCAAAAGATAATATTTATCGTTTTGAATTAAATAGATGATTGATTAAAATGTTTGTTAAAATAATAATATCACAAATCACAATATTATTTATTTCAACAATCATCATCATCATTTCAGCCACAGGACGCCCACAGCACTGCTAAACATAGGCCTCCCCCTATCATTATTTGTTATTTAAACCATAGATCGATTTTATACACTTGGTATGAAATTATGAAAGAAAAGGTCCATTTAAATTATTCAAATGCAACACGCAAAAATTACGTGATTCCATTCCCAGCTGCTGGCATACAATACAAAAAACTTTGGAAATGCTATTCTTTTATCTTTACCATTGATTTTATCCTAGAATTACTCAATCATTACAAGCCTCTAGAATTCCTAAGTTAGTTAGTTCCATAGACCTTACCCATAAAACGCTACCGGCTCTGAGCCGATTGCTTTCAACGGCCTTCCGTAAGCTTAACTAGGTCATCGGTCCACGAGTAGGAGGCCTACCCACGCTCCGTTTCTCAGACCGTGGACGTCATTTTACGAGAACGAGGATGATTCTTCATAATTGCCAGCTTGGCAATCTGAGGAGCTGTGTCAGTAGCTTTGATTCTATTGCGAATCCCCATTACAAAATCACTCCAAGAAATTTCAAGCATACCTTTCTTCGCGATTTCAGATCCGCGCCTTAAATAGCATTTTGTTTATTTACCACCTCCAGACACTTACATTTTATTTGACGTTAATCTATGCCGGGGAACCCTGGAATGAAAGAGCTCGTAAATTATTTGATCTTAAGCCTCGAATAGCATTTAATGACCCATAAAATGAACTGAGATTACGGAATTGTTTGTAGTTGTTGTAATTACGAATATCACTAAATCAACAACGAATTAATTGATAAGAAAGGTAAACGTTTTCGGTTGACTTAAACAACGGATTTTGAGCTTTGTTTAATCAATTAAGTTACTTGGAGGGGAATATTTTAAATTAACGTTACTCTAGTCTGGTTATATTAGGCCTAGGTATACATATTATTATTTTTATTAATTTATTGTTCTTTTAGACAGGATAGACACAAAACTTTTGTAAACTAAGTGTGTGTGTCTTTGACTGTAAATTATTTGTTTACTCTATACAACAACAAAAAAACCGGCCAAGTGCGAGTTGGACTCGCGCACGAAGGGTTCCGTACCATTTTCTATGAGAGGCAAAAAAACACTTTTGTTGTATGGAGCCCCCTTAAATATTTATTGAATTCTGTTTTTTAGTATTTGTTGGTATAGCGGCAATAGAACTACATCATCTGTGAAAATTTCAACTCTCTAACTATCACGGTTCATGAGATACAGCCTGGTGACAGACGGACAAACGGACAGACGGACGGACGGACAGACGGACAGACGTACAGACGGACAGACGGACAGACGGACAGACGGACAGACGGACAGACGGACAGACGGACAGACGGACAGACGGACAGACGGACAGACGGACAGACGGACAGACGGACAGACGGACAGACGGACAGACGGACAGACGGACAGACGGACAGACGGACAGACGGACAGACGGACAGACGGACAGACGGACAGACGGACAGACGGACAGACGGACAGACGGACAGACGGACAGACGGACAGACGGACAGACGGACAGACGGACAGACGGACAGACGGACAGACGGACAGACGGACAGACGGACAGACGGACAGACGGACAGACGGACAGACGGACAGACGGACAGACGGACAGACGGACAGACGGACAGACGGACAGACGGACAGACGGACAGACGAACAGACGGACAGACGGACAGACGGACAGACGGACAGACGGACAGACCTGTAGACAAACGGACAGACGGACAGACCTGTAGACAAACGGACAGCGGAGCCTTAGTAATAGGGTCCCGTTTTACCCTTTGGGTACGGTTCGGAACCCCAAAAAAAATGGGTTGAAGTAATACTGCTTTAAAAGATTATTGTACCTTTGTACGTTAAGGTATTTAAATGCTTCGAAATGTTATTGTTAAAAGCAGAATTGTGATGCTAATCAAATACAAAATCAGTTTTATTATAAATATTAGTTGTTATTTTTAAAGCGAACCGACCTGCGTCTATACAAGTATCTAGGGAAGTGGGAACTGTTATTACAAGGGAATTTATGAGTGGAATTGCTCCTTCGTTCCGAGTTCACAGTAAACAACAATACAGAACTTACTCACCGTCTAATGTCTTGGTGAAAGAAACATGTTAAATACTTATTTATTCAAATAGTTTTATGGCGGTCACACTTTAGGGGTACAGAAGAAAAACAGGAACGCCTTTACAAAAAAAACCTGTAAGTGTTGATAACGAAAAATTTAAGACATTCACATTCTGCATGAACCGGTATATTTATTTATCCTCAATTATCCTTTTAACAATAACACAGACTGTGTTCATGAATAAGTATATATATTTGTAATAGTTTCGGAGATTATTCTATACTGGCAGACTGGATAGAGAACATATAAACGAACCGATATACAGGTGATCCGTTTATCCTTTTTCACCGTTGCTGTGTAAGAACGAACCAATCAAAGGAATCTGTGAACAGTTTATTGCAATCTTTATGACAAAAATGAGGCAAAATATTTTATGATTATATTCAATACGATATAAGCGTTTAATAGGCTTTGTTATATGCGCAAGTATTTTTTCGAATTGTATACGCGTTAACGTCGCGTCGCAGTCGCTGTGGCGTTCTTTAGGGGAGGCCTATGGCCAGCAATGGGCTTCCAAGAGTTTATGATAAATATTTTAAAGTTGAAGCGTTGAAGAGTACATATTTATACGATGAAAACTTGTAGGTAATTCTTTTGAAAACACATGAGGTCATATTAACGTAGGTAGATAAATAGTTTTTTTTTTCAGTTTGACAACACTGACGTAAGTGTATAGTTTTATAAAGACAATACAATACAATTATAATGCAAGAAATAGGTATGATCACAGCATAGATTTATGAACCTTACGTAGAGTCAAGTTTTCTGTCTATATCTGCGTGTGCTTTGGGCCAGTTCGTTCTTTAGCGTGTCAAGATAAACAAAGGCTAAGTTCCGAGTTTTCAGTAAACAACAATATAGAACTTATCCGATGTTTGTGCCGGCCTAATGTGTCGCCGCGAAGGAAGAAATCCGCTGAAAAATTTGTGTAACGCACCATGTTATGAGAGTTTATTCCGTACTTTGTTCAACTTTTGCTCATTTTGCGTTAATGTTACACCCAACCGTATCATTTTGCGGAGAGCTTCAGAGTATTTCGGTGTTACATTTTATCTAACCAAATGAAAGTGGATGGATGTAAAGTAATTTAAAAATGGTGGAAATGCATTAATGATATCTTATTTCCTCATCGTTTTTGTAGACAAAATTAGTGAATTTTAAAAAGTGTTTCATAAATAAAATGTTTTCGTGATTTTAAGCAAATTACCACAGTCTATTGCTGAACATACTTATTTAAAAGGAGGCGTTAAATGTCTTAGGGTAAAAAATGAACTTGTAAAAAAGAGTGAAAATAAAGCCTATTTGCAAAAATAAATTGGTTAGAGTTGTTTTCTAGACAGTGATATTTGATAAGTTTAAGGGATACCCAGGTTGCGATTGAATTTCCGTACGTTACACATTCTGTGAAGTTACCTATTAAAACACACAATAACGTTTACCATTTTGTAATCCTTTACTAAAACAAAAACACGTTTAAGTGTAACAAAGCACGCTATAAAATAATTAGCGATTCTAATTCTTCGCGGAATGTCCACGCGACATTTTATAAATTTGCCTGTCGTTTGAATAACAAACTAGTGTTATATGGGTCTTTGTTTCCTTATTTGCATTCGTTAAAACTTCACGTAGTTGTCATCCTATTTTCACTTTTACCATCCTACTGCTGGGCAAAATCTTCCACCAATCTCTCTTTTTTTCACAGTACCCTGCAAGGCTGCATGGTCAAATTTACGTTTTTGGGACTATTTCGTCGGCGATTGGTCTTTAGGGGCCCATTTGGTAAATATTTGACCCATCTGATGTATCTAAATACGTGGCCTGCCTATTTCAACTTCAATTTGACTATTTTGTGCGCACTCTGCAATATCTATTTTTGAACGGATGGTGGTTTCAGTTAGTGACCAAGTGTGTGCCCTGTAGGTTAGAATGGGCAGAATGCATATAATTATGTCAACGTACTGCGCTACTTGCAGCACAATGCCCATCCACTACTATGCTGTTTTTAGTGGAGTTGGTCAGTATACTTTGGTTTTTGAAATATTCGTCGCTAGTCCACCAACTCTTCCGTTTTTGTTTAACTTTTTTAAGTTGCAGATCTACAAAGAAGCTTAATTGTAGCCTTGTTGTTAATTGTTTCTTTGTTTCTGAAGATGTTTATTTAATAAGTTTTGGGTGTATATAGCTAATAGTTTCTACTGTAGTATAATTATATAATAAAAAAACTAAAAACCGACTTCAAAATTAAACTAAAAAGCGAAAAATAATATGGACTAAAACATACCTAATCAGTTCATTTTGGAGTTGGTGCTAGCCATCGAGAGTTAAAATGTGTTCATTCGCACCGACTCCAAAAAGAACTGCGGGTCTAAAACGGCCGCATTGGATGTTTCATATTTCGTTCATAATATGTTTTATTGAGCAAATCTAAAAATGACAAGTTATTTAATGAATCATAAAATGACCCTCAAACATTTCATATTTGCAGTTCATCTAATTTGACAGTTTTGTATGAGAATTCGTAATATGGTCCACTTATTATGAAATGAAAAAACTTTTAATTTTTTTCGTTACTGGGTGTGCGGGTACGCCCCCAGTAAATAAAAATTGGCGGCTCCTCATAACCTCATAAGCTCCACGTCTGCTCAACACACTGCGAAATACGTTCTGTCGACAAATTGCAGTATTTTCTTCTAACTCCTATCCGTTAAGGAGATCTGTGGCTTCTGGAGTTTTTTGAAGTCGGTAAAAAATATAAGCCAGACAACACACCGATAGTCTTTAAATTAAAGTAAGAAATAATATCCATAAGTTACGAAGTACCTAAGCCTACAATAGAATATAAGAATAGAAATATCAGATGCTAAAGAGCTTTATATTGATATTGTGATAAGAAAATTCAAATATATCTCGTAATATGAAACACAATAATTGGAACTAATTGTATTGTCCTAATATAGAAATATACGAGTATTATGACCTTTATTTTCATTTTCTTTGTTTTTATGACTTTGTTCTGTCACTCAAACCAAGTGAATAATAATTTTGAGACTCGTATGACTGAAACCTACAAAACTTTAAGTAGTACGCAAAAGTTTAAGTAGCTAACAATGTTCAGTTTCATGTTTCTATTTAACAGTTTTATTTATTTGAAACAAACATTTTGAAATAAATTGACAACAATTTTGCAGTTGTGAACATGAAGATGTCTGAAGTTATTTTGATCTGTCTATAGACTTTTGTAATATCCATTATAATATCAGTGTCTCGCTTTTCTATCTATAGAAAGAAAGAAGCAAGAAGTCGTACTCATGCAAAGAGTTTCACTCAAAGTCCTACCACCGCGGGAATGGAACTTGTTTTTGTGTTAGAATTGGACTTAAAAATAATATTGACTTTCTAGTTGAGTGGACATTGTTTTATGTTAATGGTTAGACCACAGAGCCTGATTTCTTAGTATAAAATACTTATTTGACGAGTAGTCACTCTAACACAGATTATAAAATTAGTGATTACTAAGCTTATAATATGTGTTAGATTCTTAGTAAGATTTAGAATGTAGACTGAAACACGGAGCCACATTTCATGAAATTAATATCAGTTTAAATCATGTTCCAAGTACGTTTAACACGTGTTTCAACGGTACTAGCTTATGTTATCCTCCAAGATTTCCAATTCCAATACATGCTAATACATGTAAGATTTATAAACTTAATATCAAGGGGTAGAGTAATAACTTAAGGCCGATTGAGATAATGAAAACCGCTTCGAAATTAATAAACTAACTGGAGAAATCATACGAAAACGTGGCTGACATGATTCCAGCTATTTCACGTGGGTTCATTAAGTGAGTATGATCGATAGTTGAGGAGAGCGGCACCGCTAGATCATTACTGATATGCGAATGGCGCCTGTGGTTCGAAAACGCCCTTCTGCCGGTTATTAATTGCCCCACGAACAAAAGCAAATGACTCGGTAGAGGTGATCCTGCGAGGGCGGGTCGGCGTTATCCATTCACCCGGTGTAGACGTCCCCGAAGAGAAATGTTCATTCACGATAGGAGAATTTATGCCTTTGATTTACGCGAGAGTTTTCACGCGGCGTCCTCGGCGTCGGAGTCGCCATAAATAGAGAAGGGTCGCGGACTGACGTTTCGTTATTATAGCGTGTTACAGACGCGTCTCACGCCATTCAACGTCTATCGGCCGTGCTGGATTGATATAGGAAACGGAAACTCATATTTACATATTGAGTTGCGAACAGCCTTTGCGGAAAGGGTAACTCGTAGTTTTATTTTATTGGGGAGTAGTGTTTTCATCTTGTGTGTTGAACGATAACATAGTTACGCGGCCATTTCGTTTAACTTTTTATCGCTGTCCACCTATATCTTTTTAGGTTGTAGGTTGGCCAATTCAAGATTTATCAATTCATGTAAGTCGAAGATAAAATATGTTTTTGGTTGTTTGTATTATTCTTTAACACATCAACAGCTTTACTATTACATGAAGAGATTAATAAAGATTAAAATTACTGATGTTATTAAATAAATACTGTAATACAGTTGAGACTTTGTTTTATTAATTATTATGTAATTTACAATATAAAACGAATAGCACACTCGGTTATATTAGTCAGAGAGAGTAGACAGAGGGCATAGAGCGGGGACCAAGGAGTAGTGTTGTAAGTATGTCCGGTTGATGTCGTCTAGAGGGCACTGCTGTTTGCGTTTACTTCAACATCCTCCCTTGAACGCAAACCCATTGCAGTGGTGAAGACACGGAGCTTGGAGTGAGGCAGGCCTTTGGTCAATGCATCAGCGATCATCTTGTCAGTGCACACATACTCCATACGTAGTAGGCCAGCAGCAATTTTTTCTTTGACAAAGTGGTACCTGACATCTGTATGCTTACTGCGGGCTTGATAGGCGTCAGAACCTGAAATACTTATAGCACTTTGGTTATCACAGTACAAAGTAATTGGCATACCTGAAAAGGTTTTACAAATATCATTTTCAAGTTGTTGAAGCCAAAGTAATTCTTGTACAGCCGAGGCCAGAGACATATATTCGGCTTCAGTGCTGGAAAGAGCGACTGTAGTTTGCTTTTTCGAGTTCCAGCTTATACACGCACCCTGGAAAATAAATAAATATCCAGTACAGGATCTTCTATCTGTTGCGTCACTAGCCCAATCTGCATCACAGTATCCAACTATATTGTTGTTGTTCTGTTTGAAGGTTAGTTTCATATTAATAGTTCCTTTTAGGTAACGAAATATTCTCTTTACAGCACTCCAGTGTTGCATTGTAGGGTTGTTATTAAATCTGCTTGCAGAGTTGACAGCATATGTTATGTCAGGGCGTGTACCTTGTGACAAATATAGTAAGCACCCAACAGCTTCTTGATAGGGAACATTTTGTAGCACTTCGTTTTCATTTTCAGCCTTTTTTAGCTGTGTTCCAGCTTCAAATGGTGTTGATACTGATTTGCAGTCAAACATTCTGAATCTGTGTAGAATTTTGTTTATGTAAAGTGACTGATCCACAGATATTTCATTTAAATCTTTACTTTGCGAAATTTTGAGTCCAATGCACTGCTGAGCCTCACCAAGATCCTTCATTTTAAACTTTTCTTGCAATTTTTCTTTTATGATTGATGCAGTATTGTCATTGTTAAAAAAACAAAGTAAATCGTCGACATAGACTGCTATAAGAAGTATATCATGAACATTATGAAATCTATAGTATATGCAGGGATCTATCTTTGATCTTTCCAACCCTATCTCGAGAAGAGCAGCATTAAGTTTCTTATTCCATTGACGACTGGCTTGTTTTAGGCCATACAGAGCTTTGTTAAGTCGACAAACTTTATTATCAATTTCATAACAAGGCGGCAAAGACAAAAATTTCCTCTTCGACATCTCCCTGTAGAAATGCCGTGATGGCATCCATTTGATGTATTTTCAGTCCGTATCTCGCCGCTAGACCAATCAAGTATCTTATTGATGTATAGCGAACTACAGGAGCATAGACTTCATGATAATCAATTCCTTTTGTCTGTTTAAATCCCTTGATGACAAGACGAGCTTTGTGTCGTACTATGTCTCCATGATCATTTCTCTTTGTTTTGAAGACCCATTTACATGGAATTAACTTTTTGCCTGCAGGTAGGTCTACGACAGTCCAGGTGTTATTTTCAAGTAATGATTGATATTCAGTTTCCATTGCCTTTTTCCACAGTTGCGAATATTCACTGCTTAATGCTTCAACATGGTCTAGTGGTTCATTGTCTAGAAGACTCATAGCAGACTCTGAATTCAAACATAGGAATGAATTTCGTTCTGAATTATTAGTAATTGTGAAACTTTCAATTTCATTGTCTATGTTTTCGTGCAAGTTTTGTCGACGAGGCCTTAAATTCACATGGCATATTTCTGGTGAACTACAGCTGTCTGTAGGCACATAAGTTTCATCATTGGGGTCTTCGTACAAACTTGAATCGGGGTCACTACAGTTTGTTTCATTACTTATTTCTTCATTGTTAAAGTTACTTTCAGGTTCCTCTTCAAAATGAGTTGTATTTGAGTTTTGACAGTAATTATTTTGATTGATTTCTGCTTGGTTAAGTCTGTGTTCATTTGGCTGTAATTTTTCTAAATTATTCTGTAATTTGCTAATATTTTGGTTAAAGCTTCCTTCTAAAAATACTGCATCTCTACTCATCACAATTTGTTTACTTTTCTTGTCAATAAAACGATACCCTTTGGTGCAGTCACTGTATCCAACAAATGTCAACTCACGTGATTTAGGATCCAATTTCTGTCGTTTCTCCTTTGGGATATGTACCATTGCTTGGCATCCAAATATTTTCAAATGGCTCAGGTCAGGCTTGCATCCGGTCCATCTTTCCTCTGGAGTGACTTGTGGAAGTGAGCGAGTTGGTGATCGATTTATGATATATGCAGCGGTTGCTATAGCTTCTGCCCAGTACTCCTTCTGTAATGATGCATTAAATAACATAGACTTAGCTTTTTCTACTAGCGTCCGATTCATTCTTTCACTTACACCATATTGTTCGGGAGTGTATGGGGTGCTTGTCTCATGTTTTATACCAAAGTGTTTTAGACATTTATCAAACTTATGATTTCGATATTCAGTGCCATTATCACTCCTAAGTATTTTAATTTTACAGTTCAGTTCATTTTCAACTTTATTCTTAAATTCTATGAATTTATCAAAAACCTCTAATTTTTGTTTTAAAAAATAGACAAATACTTTTTTAGAAAAATCATCGATAAATGTTACATAGTACCTTGCTCCTCCTATAGACTGGTTCTCCATCGGTCCACAAACGTCGCTGTGGATGAGCTCTAATAAGTGTGATGCTCGGGAACCTTCATGCTTGAATGGTAGTCTGGTCTGCTTTGCTTGCAGACAAGGAGTGCATGGTAATTCTTGATTTTTTTGAGACATTTTTACACCCAATGTACAATCTGGAATCTTGTTTAATTCATTAAAGTTGAGATGACCTAATCTTTGATGCCATATGTATTTATCTTCAACAATAGCTGACATTGCTTTCCCGCTATGACAAGTTATTAATTTGTAAGTGTTATTTTTAAGCTTTGCATTGGCCACTACATTTCCGGACTTGTTTATAACTGCACAGCCATTATCATTGAATTCCACTCTATTTCCATTAGAAATCATTTTACTTACAGACAACAAGTTTGTGGATAATTCTGGTATGTACAACACATCATTTACCTGAATACAGTCAGGGATTCCAGTAGCTTCATTTGGTACTTGAATAGTGATTGTTCCGCAGCTGTGTACACGAAGCACTTTATTATTAGCAATCCTGATGCTATCAACAGGCGGTGCCTTTTCATTCTCAAGCCAGTGGCCATGCATTGTCATATGTGCAGATGCTCCTGAGTCCACATACCAGCTGGTATAGTCATTTAGCAATGAAGCTGAGAAAGCGGCAACAAAACTATTTTTTGTATCTGGTTTTTGTTCTTTCTTGTTTTTGAACCAACAATGTTTGCTAATATGACCAATTTTATTACAATTAAAACATCGGGGTCCCTTAGGTTTTTCTGAGTGACTTGCATTATTTTCATTGGGTTGAGGGTATTTATTTGATTTTACATAAAAAGCGGTAGTAGTATCTGATTTCACTTCTTGTAACAATTTGGTCTTAATCAGATCGGCACTAATCTTTATTCCAGAGCTCTCAATTCCCATAATCATAGGTTTGTATTCTTCCGGTAACCCAGCTAACATCAATGTGCCGAGCCACTCATCATCAACATTGAAACCTATTGCTCTTAGTTTGTGTGCTGCTGTCATTATTTTATTGATATAATCTTCTACGTTTGTACTTGAATTCAAATTAGTATTTATCAGATCTCTCAGAAGCCCAACTTTACGGAGTAGGCCGGAATCATCAAATGCTTTGGATAGCTTGTCCCATACCGTTTTAGCAGTTGTGGCATCTTGAACATGCACATATAATTGTGGGTCTATTGACAGTATAATCTTAGACTTAGCTTTAATGTCCCTTTTCGTATCTACGGAGTCCACGGAGGTTATACATTCCCACAACTCTTCATGTTGTAAATAAGCTTCCATCGCAAATTTCCACGTGGAAAAATTATCTCGTCCAATTAATTTTTGTATAGCTAATGTGTTTGTAGCCATATTAATGGTTTTAGCAAAAATATTCAGCTGAAAAAAAAATTTTGTGCCACGCGGTTTGAGGTTATACCGAAATTGCTACTATTACGTATTTCACTAAACTTGTCTATTAAAAATGTCAGGAAGGGACGGCCCATAACCTGATGTTATTAAATAAATACTGTAATACAGTTGAGACTTTGTTTTATTAATTATTATGTAATTTACAATATAAAACGAACAGCACACTCGGTTATATTAGTCAGAGAGAGTAGACAGAGGGCATAGAGCGGGGACCAAGGAGTAGTGTTGTAAGTATGTCCGGTTGATGTCGTCTAGAGGGCACTGCTGTTTGCGTTTACTTCAACAATTACTGACACACAAACGAAGCTTTAAAACACTTTTCATTTTAAACTATGTATTTCCTTTTCACCTAAAATAAAATGGATGAAAGGAATTTCATCGCGACAACATCCCGTTTACATTCTTGTATTATTCTGTGCGCTGAAACCGCGGAATACATATTAATTCAGCGGCGCAGAGCAAGAAGCTAAAAAAAATATATAACGTTGTTGTCGTCACATTGTTTGGTCGGCATTGCAGCGGCAGTTAGGTAGTTTTATCTCACACAATTTCAATTTTTCATCTGCAGCTGTCAGCTCGACGCCGGGAGATAAGTAACGTTCGCGTTCGTCCCAGCAGAAAAGTTTGTTCCCGCCAGTTTGCGCGCTTCACTTCCTTTTATAAACTTTTTGTATGAGTCGCTGCCCGAGATATCAATAATTCTTACAATTTGCGCACGTATTCAATCGATACGAGACGATTAATATCGCATTCAGCAAGGCAACTTGCAGCGGTTTCTTTCGTTCATTCATTGAATTATTCTATTGAAATCGGAACCAATTTGTACTGAACTAGCAGTGAGAAGTAATTTCAAATGACGTAGCGTTGGTAGGTAGGTACTCTACTTCAGTTGAATTCTTTAGTATTCATGCACAAACGTTGTATTTTTATTTTGAGATACAACAGTAAGCTCTTTATTATCTTAGCTTTTTGTAGTACTTTAATTTACATGATATTAAACAGAATAATAGTTATTTATCTAAGTAGCTACCTACAATTTTATTCCAAATCAAGGGATTTAGGGATCAATTTAGGGATCAAGGGATAAGGATCCCTCTTTCCAAACCCTAATTTGAGGTATAAAATGTCCATGGATCACTCTCTTAAAGTTGGAATACTACTTCCCCAGACACATTGTGTAGTGCTTATTAAGTAAGCCTTCTTGAAGGGGGTAATTCCCAGCTCGAATGGAATAGCTTTATGAGATAACAAGAATATAGCTTGACGACCTCCGCCGCCTCCGGCGCCGCCATCTCTGAGGTTCCGGGTTCGATCCCCGGTCGGGTCAATGTAGAAAACGAACTTTTCTATATTGGCTCGGGTCAGGGTGTTGTGGTACCGTCGTTGTTTCTGATTTCTATAACACAAGTGCTTTAAAGCTACTTACCTTAGGATCAGAGCAATGTATGTGATGTTGTCCAATATATGTCGTCCAATAATAGCAAAAAAACTAATATCCCTCGTACATAGCCGATTAGTTGATTCTGATAAGGTTTTTGTGTAACCTTTCGATTTCAAAAGTTGTATTTGAGCAATAGAATAACCCCGTATAAAGTATTGAGAATTTAGTTTAATTTATTGATCATTAATACATGTTCTTACACACGTTAGATGTCATCATTTTAGTTATGCAGTATTTACCTTCACGTAAGGACTGTTAACTGCATAATTATACGGCTTGAAGTTTCTCAAGTGGTCGCATGAGAATTATAGAAGGCAATTTATACGTTATTCTCGAGATGCCTAATAAATCGATACGAAGCCATCCTAGTCCCAAGACTTACATGTTGGAAGGTATTCTAGGAACCTGTGAGCTCTAGATATTAGTTCTGTGTCTCGAATTATTTAAAAGGTCTAAGCTACTAATTAATAGTAGTTCCAATAAATTCAATTCCAATGAAATAAAATAAATCTTTTTTTTACATCTTACACACAATCCTTATTGAACAAGTTAGAAAATTACTGCTAACATTAATGAGAGTGGTTTAAATAAGCTAGATAAAGACGTTTGAGCGATTTTTACTGAAGATTCTAAAAAATTTATAACCGTTTAGAGTATTTCAAAAAAAATTTAGAAAACAAACGCTTAGCGCGTCATTTAAATTTTCATAATCATTAGCACAGGAATCTTACATTATTGTTATTACTTCATGCTGACATAAACTTTTATCTTCTACTTTTTACCACTGGATTTTCGTGCATTTTATTTTGGGTGTTAATAACAGAGTAGCTTACTTTTGAAAACTTCATTAATAACTTTAACTAGGAAAAAACTAGTTAACTCACACATAATCTTACCATTTTTATCAACATAATAGTTTGCCAATGATTACAAATCATCATAATCGCACAAAATTCTTTGATAAAGTGTAATTTTTATTTGTTTTGTTTAGGTAAAACCTAAAAGCAGTATGCTAGTGGAAAATTCTTATGTCATAGATTTATGTCGAACATAAAAACAAATCTTCTATTCCATTTCAATAACAATTATTAAAAATTACAAAGAGAAACAAATAAAGCACGATGTCCAACAAATACAAATAAATCTTTGTCCAAAAAAAGTTCCTGGTTGGGGGAAAGCGTGACCATTCATATACAATATTAGATAAGAGTTAAGCGAACAAATCGAGGGGATATATTATTACGTAGCACAACGTAATAATGAATGAGTACAGGAAACGGAAAAGAAAACAAAATAACCCGATCGCGCTACGCTGTGATTTAATTTATTAAGTAAAAATCATACTTCATCAATATCTCGTCCGCTGGAAGTTTAATGACAGAAAACAAATAAATCTTCATTATAATGATAACTGAACTTAATCAACACCGAAACGCCTCGCCGTCCCCTATTTTAAAAACTTCTGGACAATTTCGTTTGAAGTCTGTCGTCTCTACCTGTTTGCTTAGTGTAATTTTACGGACAGTTAATTAAAGAAGGTTCTTAGTTTAACTTGTTGGAACTTTTACACCGATAACAACATAAATGAAAACTCGGCTGGATTTGGGCGAAGTGTGGCGGTGACAGAGGCGGCGGGACGACAGGGCGGGCGGGGTGTAGTCGGGTAGAAGCCAGTATGACCCGCGCCGCTGAAGCGAGGGTACGTCGCCGGACCGGTTGAGACTCGCGAACGCGAACTATCGGACTATTCCATTCCGAACGCACCCGATAATGGGGACCTATACCCTAATCGGAACAATTGCATGTACTGTGTCCAGTGCTAACGTATGTGAATCCATTTATCGTATGTGCTGAAGGTGTTAGTTTGTATGGGTGCCTGGTTCGTCGGCCGACGTGATCACCCACTTTCGATGATTAGTTCGTGACGATTGACCCATGTCCTGGTTAACTGATTTACTGTGATGCTATTTTAATTGGAAGCTGAGGACAACTTGGTTTGATTATTGTAACTAACAAATAGGTATACAAAAATATAGTTTCAACTTTCTATACACATTAAAATCGTTTTATGAAATAATATTAAACAGTAAGTAACAATACCTTAAGCCCTATTCTTAGTACCATCCTCGATGACACATATTGAACAAAACAAGTTGTTAAGAAATTAGGCAAGGCTAGTATTAAATAATTATCTTAAATATTTTGCTGATAAAGTTACAAAATACTTTTTTTAGATAAACATTAGTTTATTTATGAGGAAAAATCATACATTTAGGTCACATCATTATAATACTAGAAATAAAAATAAACTTGCCGTTCCGAGCTTCAGATTAAAGAAAGTAGGTAATTCATTTTTGGGGAAATGTATAAAAATCTTAAATAAAGTACCACAAACTCTTGTTGACTTGCCTGTTTATAAATTCAAAAACCACATTTAAAAAATCCTTATGGAAGAAGGATATTACAAAGTTGAAGTTTACTTGAACGACAAGAGTGCATGGAGTTAAGAACCTGCCTACCTCGCAATTACACTATCTTGTAATTGTATTTCCTGTAATAAAACCAGGCTGATAAAGGTGACTGAGTTTGTTGCGCCGCTTCTTCTCATCACCAGCCGATATGTAGTCCCGAAGCGGTGGTAGGAAAAAATAAATTGGGACATGTAAAAATGCCATTGATGGCCAATTTGCAGAAATAAATGAATTTAACTTTGGTCTTGTTTTACAATCATTAAGTAAGTCTCGGTTAATTAAATCTGCCAAGTAATTCATAAAAACGTGTTCTTTTTTTAAAATTTATTTATGAGTACTATTACTTTTCAATTGTGAAACAGGCCCTTAGTGTTAAAGAAGCGAGTTACCTACTCAAACTCATGAATATCGTGAAAAGATATGGCCAAAAAAATACCCAGAATTTATCAGAAATTTCATATACTCGTCCTAAAAAGAGCGTGCCAACCTAAAGCAAAGGATAGACTAATTTAAGCTGACCATCTATACAAATTTTTTTTTTAGTAAAAGTAATACCATTTCAGCGATATGATTTTTTTAAACTTCCAATTTTTTTGCATAAGTAGGTACTTACTTTTCGCTTGTTGCTGCGTGTACAAATGAGCAGATATTTGACAACAAGATTAACAAAATCGCTCGTTCGTACACACAGCAACAAAAGAAAGGCTCAAAATTTAAAAAAAAATAACTATAGGTAGTTTTAAAAAATATGAAACAAAAACTGTGAAATGGTGAAACTTTAAAAAAAAAAAATTTACTACTGTTGTTACACACCAACGAACAATTATAACTAATAGTATCTTCGAACCTTAAGAAAAAGTAAACAGCAGGTTTAAAAAAAAAACTGTTTTTTTCTTACGATAGCTAAAAAAATAAATAATAATGAATAATAACGACAACACACAAGCACAGCTTAACATTGCTTACTCATATACGAGCACAAACACTCTCTAATACACAAAATGTTAGCGATAAAAATAAAAGTCAATAAAAATCAATGTAAGTACCCAGTATTATTATAACTTCTATACTACATCGTTTTGGAGACTGTTTTTATGAAAACGTAATGGGTTTAATATAGTGAACCCGTTCTTATACATTTCATCGCTGGCGATTTCTGGGTTTTTAATGTATGAATTTTTGGCCAAGTCCGTTATAAACTAAACGATCAGTCAGTGGTTGGTGATGCCTGAACGTTCACTAAGACATTTCATTGCCATTACTCTGTTTCTGCATCTCAAAGCCGATCAAGCAAGCGGCTCACATGACGTGACAAGAGCCGATGTCGTTCTACGTACTGGGTGTCACGCGACCAATTCACGTTTTATGGAGGTCCTTCAATTATCTAAGACGGACGAAGGCCTTAGCTACATTCGAGAGCTCACTGAAAATACACTTATCACGCACGCCAACTTTCCTTTCACATAAGTAAGATTAACTATACCATACCTACCTCTGTGTATCTCAATAAGCACTCTGCAACACTTTCTCCTTTTCATTATATTTGTCCTCTGCCTGAAGGTTGTCTGAAAGAGATCACTTTTTAGCGAAAAAACCGCCTAAATTGTACATCTTTCTGTAAAAATATTAACTGTAACTTCTTTGTTTGGTGTGCAATAAAGAGTATCTATTTATCGATCAAATCAATTGTAAGTACCATAGGACAATATCGTTTGAATTACCCGACAATGCAGGTGTTTTTTCTTGTGACAAAAGCCCTTCTTTAAGAGTTTATCGCACAAAACCTTAAGTTAGTTGCAAAATAGATATAGGTTTAGGGAATTTATTCTCAAAAAAGATTACAAAGATAAAAAGCATGTACCTAGTGACAAAAAATTACCAAACATTATTTTTAATGTGTTAACTAGGGTACCTATATTATTAAAAGTATCAAAAATGATTCACACAACCTATATTGCCTAGTATTTCCCACCATATAGCAAGGGACTACCTCTTTTCTTCCACGGCTCTAAATAATAACTTAAATTTCGATAAATAATGGCCCCTCATCCTTGAAAAACGGGACACAAAAGAAATTCTATTGTAACGCGGTCTCATAGGTCCGTTTGGCATTAAACGAGGTAGCTACTACTTATTATCAAACTTTTAATAACTTTTGGACCGAAAATAATTAAACTATTTTTATTTTATCCTGCCTATACAAGATTAATCTTCTGTATAGAAGAGATCGCTTCAAGCGATAAGACCGCTTAAATTGTACATCTTTCTGTAAACATCAACTGTAACCTCTTTGTTTGGTGTGAAATAAAGAGTCTAATTTATCTATCTATTAATCATTTAGTAAAAGAAACCAATTTTGATTTGATCCTACTTCTAGGAAAACCTTGTGAATTCACTCGTGAGTTCTTGACCTCATGATATGCCAGCTGATAGCACATGAGTGATGAGGCCGACAACTTACCCTACTTGACTTAGAAAAAAATATAACTCCGCTAGCATCAATGCCTCTACCTGAAAGAGATTAATGCTATTGACGATAAGACTGCCTTGATTGTACACTATTATCTCCCGTATCATAACAATCTTTAAAATTAAGAAAATAAACTTTTAGATAAAATACACCGTTTTGTTTTTTCTGTTTAAAAATTGATGTTAAAACAAGACCTTAGGAGGCCTAGGCTTATAAACTAAATGCTTTTTAATCGTTTTGCGCCTGCATATCACGTAGCATTTTTATTTAGTTCGTTGCCAGGAGTATTTCATTGGCCACAGACAATTAAATAAATGTTTTTGCTTCACGAATGTTTAACTATTGCTAAAAAAAATTGCGTTAACGAGATTACGACATTCGGCTGACTCATGTTTAATCCAATTTTACACTCTTTGTCGTCTGTTGTTTTGACAATACATCGATAAACTGTATTTGAACTCAATGGTAACTATGTCAAGTTTTCTGACTGACCATTGCCTTCTCATAACTTTTAACACTCGTAAACTATATCCATAAAACATTTTTGCAACATGACAATACAAGTACAGATCAACTTTCTTGTTACTTTCCTGTACTTGATTATTACTTTTCAATAAAGGATAGTAGATATTCTTTCTTTATTAATAGTAAGCCTAATTGAAACGCAAAAACAAAGTATCGCATTATTTTATTATCTCGAACACGAAAACCGACAGCGTGATACTCTGGCAAGAGCTAATTATAACGTGAAAATAATACCATCACGCCTTTGCCCAGGGGGATGGTTACGTAAATTCTCACATTCAAACAAGAAGTTTATTAGCTTTGTTTGTCTTCGCAATGGCAAATCCCTCTACAGTAGTCCCAGCTGCTTTTGACTTTACACTCCTGAATTATTTCTATCCGAACTTTCACCAAATACGCCTTAACTTGTTAAGGCTACATAATAACATGAGGTAACTACATTCATTAGTAGAAACAATATACCTACTGCGTGCTCACATGGAAAGTTTTGTTTTATAACAAAGTTTAATATTCAATTAGAGCCGTAGTTTTCAGACTAATGAGTCCACTGCCACTGAAAGCCGTAGCGTACTTTTGTATGACTATTTTTTGTGCCCTCGATCCAGTTTATTGTGATTTATACTAAAATCGACGGGAACATTGCTCTACTATACAGGCTCACTAGTATGTTAAAATTTTAAAATTACACAAGTTTTATTTAACTCGATAACCCTAAACACTTTAGCTCACTGGCAGCTGCGTTGTAGAGTGAATGAATATCCCAAGTTAAGCAATCTACGCTACTTCTGTAAGTGAATGGGTGACCGATCCAAGCATTGACTATCATCTTTAGAAGAAACATTAAATATTCGTTTCGGCAATTAATAACGTTTAATACATGGAATAACGCCCATAAGCCCAGTATTTTTTAGGGTTCCGTACCCAAAGTGTAAAACGGGACCCTAAACTAAAACTCCGCTGTCCGTCTGTCACCCATAAAACCAATTTATTTTTGCAAATATGCTTAAACTAAGCACTTTTACACGCCCCAATATTTTTGTCCCTACCACTGCTTCGGGACAAGCTTGGGCACCAAGCTGTATCTCATGAACCATGTTAATTAGACAGTTGAAAATTTCACAGATGATGTATTTCTGTTTCCGTTATAGCAACAAATAGTAAAAAACAAAATAAAATAAATATTTAAAATAATTGTATGGGAATACAGAAAAAGTGATTTTCTTTGGCTTTTTTTTATAGATATATAGATATCAGACACGCACTTGGCCATATATGGTGGTGGCATGGTTATAAAAAAAGCATTAGCTATTTTTGTTGTTATGAATCAGTGCCAGTAATAGAACTCATCCGTGAAGAAAAAAATACATGTTTTTATCAAAATAAAAATTGTGACTTGTCAATCTTTTCCAATAAAATCCAAAATTTTCGTCGCATCACCTTGTGTAAAACATCCGCCGCTAGCCATGCAATTTTTTGTTTTTCAAAATTTCGTTTGAATTATTTGGGACAGTGAGTTAAGTAAAAATGGGGAAAACATATTTTTTCTTCTCGGAAATGTTCTATTACTGATACTGATTCTCTGGAATAAAAAAAGCTAAGGGTTTTTTTATAACCCTGTACCTATAAACTAACTTCAAAATAATGCTATATTAAATTTATTTGTTATTATTTGTGGTCAAGCATATGGCGATGATTATGGTTATACTTGTATTTGGGCCAAACATCTTTGGGATTTACCTAAAAAAATTGCCAAAAACGAAATTCTGTATTAATATTTGCTGGAATAATTGTGTATAATGAAGTCTATTGAAGCACGCCTATATATTAACAACCGTGTTCATTTGCTCTGGACTGTCATGATCAATAATAATTTACAAAAAAAATCTAAGCCGAACCTAACCTAACCTACCTGGTTAGTTAGGCCTTTGATATGAAAGATCAAAACAAGTCTTTACGCAATTCGATTTGTAATTATTAACTTCCATACCGATACGTTTATATCAATTAATAACTTTCTCGTATAATTTCACATGATAGACGTAATATTAATTTATGGCTGCTCACTCTTTTTCAAGTTCATTATTATTTAGACTATTGAAACGCTGATATTAATAATGACTTATTAATAACACTAATTGATCTTATTAATTAATTACCTACTCGACAATGAACCAAATTATATATATATATATAAATTAAATATTTCATTTGAACATCGAGCTACCATTTATAGTTCTCAAGAGGTAATTATTATTACATATTTTCTACGAGTATTAATGTATCTTATTATTCTTAAAACAAAGGTAATGAAATGTAAAATTTATTTATTAAGATATATTTTTACTATAATCAAGCTTTACGAACGTTTTATAGAAGAAGGAAATTGATCTTTACAAAACAACAATTCGGCATATATCGTCGAAAAACTAGTGCCTACCCAAAACAAGTCCGCGGAAATGATATTGAGTTCCCTCAGGAATAAGCTTACCTTAAATATCTGCTATATTTAAGGTAAGCTTATTCCTGAGGGTATGTGTTTTGGGGATGCATGCATGCAGGGAATGCACCCATCAATAATGCAATATGTTAACAATACTTGATGTCTCCGCGTAAGGCTGTAAATTGTATGTTAGTCGGAAAAGTGTTATGATTATGTTAGGTACATTTTAAAAGGATTTATTGATACTTCAAAATGAGAATGTGCCGAAAAATCCGACAAATTAAGGTTTTCCAAAACAGAGCTATTTATCATATTCAAAATAAAAGAAATACATTACATTATTATAACACGCCGCAAAACTTTGCTCCCACTGAATTTTGAAATCGTACAGCTAAGCGAAATGTACCGCGCCTAACAGTCGAGTTTTACGTAACAGTTTTACACAATACAGAGACCTGAATGAGGTTACTTAAACGTTTCAGCTATTTGCATACATTCGCACACCGGTGTCGGTATGCCCGCCCGCTTTAATATGTAGCTGCCGTCATACTACGGGAACTAGTGGACGTTACGGTAAGCCGTCTGACTTGCGTTAGGTGTGTAGTATGTAGGTCCTACCTAGTGGTTGCGTAACTTCCCATCGACTGATAGTTGATACAAATATATCAAATTGATATGCACTATTGCTTAAAAAAACTAGCAGATAAGAATTACGCATAAAATGAAAGACTATTAATGGAAAGTTAATATAGGTAATATAAAGGGAACAAAGTTAGGCGGACTGTAGGAAATAGAAGACCGCTCAAATTAGGCAGATATTATTTCTTTTCTTAGTACAGCTGCAACACTTTTTGTTTATTTAAGAGTATTTTAAACAAGTAATTCGTTTGAAAAAATGAGACTATACAACAATTAAAGAATAATCTATGGCACAATCACATGTAGGGTTCATATTTTTTCATTTAATTTAAGCACACTGTATAATTGATCCCAAATTAAGATTTAGTTTATAAAATAACTGTACACTTCGAAAACTACTTTCTTATAGTAACACTAAATTACTCGTTTTAAAAACCAGCTTGGTTTGCGCGGCAACTTTTGATATAACCAAGACCCAACGCGTCTAGAAATCGTAACGACGACCCTCTGTTCTTGCGGAGCTTTTCATATAGGGCACCCTTAAAGAGGCATATAATGTAGGTACATAAACGACGCAGGCAAAAAACTCTCGTACACGTTTATCTATAGTTTAGTGATACGAGTGTGCTGATGGTAGGGGGAGAGTTAACATTAAGTCAACAACGGGGAAGTTGCTTTATATGAGCAAGTACACCGAGCACTTTGAGATCAAGCTTCTTTCATATTTAAGTTTAAAATTTTGATAAAAAGAGAAAGTAAAAGGTTTGACATAATGTATTTAAAATAGATTTATTGCAATGTCCCTTAAACATTTGAAAAAAGTTTCCCATTCGTAACTTAAAAAAATCCCACAAGTTCACAATTCTGGTCAATTCAAAATTGTGAAACTAGTTAGACTGAAAACTGTCCTGTTCTATCCCTTAGGTGGTCCTATGCGGACAGTATTATATGCGGGGTCATCAGTTAACAAATTACATAACGATTATACTTAAATGGCGACATTTTGCGTGTCATAATAATTATGTGGATGGTTAACTGTTTCCTAAGACCAAGCTAAATTATTTTAACTTTAAACTACTACTTTACTAATAAGACGTTTGAAAACCTTCAGCTACTTAAACTACACGATTTACTCTCGAGCATCGAAAAATGAAACAACTAAGACCTAAAACGGAGCGCGTGTACAGTAAATTGAAGTTTCATCGAACACATGAAAGTGCCCTTTTTATGGGTTCAGTCATGCGAGGGTGGTTCACCCCGTTTTATTTAGAAGCACGTGCAATCCATTACCTGTTGATAATTTATCTTAACCCAGTCTAGAAAAGCGAGCCACAATAGAGTGTTTTATTGCTATGCGGTCTCGTGCGACCGCTTGGCATCTAATAATAAGGTTTAGTTTTTTTTTTAATATTATTTGATCGATATTAATATTGCCATTGAAAATAAATCGATTTTTTTTCTCTCTTTATTGATTTAGGGACTTTTACAGCGTATGACAGTCCCATCATAACAACTGAATCGTTATAATCAGAACAACGCGATTTAGTCACAAAGTCGCGGTTGCCTTAAGGTTAAAATTAGCTCTTAAATGCAAGCAATTATTTTATGTAAATGGATATTTTAAGTTAATAAAATGACAATATTTCTATTGGATATTTTAAGCGAGAAGTTCACATTTGTTCTTTAGACATACAAATTCTGTCAAATAACTTTAGATTATTATGTTACCCACTCCATTGGCAAGCGGTTGAATGACTTCAATCTCGTGTTATTAACTTAAGTTCATTAAGAACATTTTGGATAATATTTGAATTATTCACACTAGCTAACGCATTTAAAATAATCTCGATCTTTGTTGTGTTAAGACATGATTGTTAAAAAACTCGCGTTAAACAAACTAATATAAATAGACAACTTCGGAGCAGTGAGTTAATGTGATTGACGTTGAAATAAATTGGGAATCATAATGGGAGATTAGAATTACGATTGTCTTCAAAACGGCTCAATAAAGAGATCTTAATTTAATCACAGTAAATTAAGTTATTTTAATATGACGTATTTTCACTCACGTTTAAAGCTATGAGGTGGGGTGTTGCCTTTGTAGTTCCAATACAACTTTGAAGCTGAGTTCCTTTAGTAATGTTATATCTATTTTCATAATATATCATATTTTACTCACTATAATAAAGAGCTGCCACTTAGAATTTGAGGCTAAAAACATTTAAAAGCAATCCGAAGGATAGTTTAAATAAAACCAAGGTTAAACATATTTACGATTGTTTTAAATGCGGATGCAGCATAATTTATTAGGAATAAAATTATAAAAATACGTTAAAATTAAAGCACAATATTGTAAAGGAAGTCGTGACGATAGCCCTTAATTTTGAACTGGGCCTCCGTCACAATCCGTAAGTCGCTGTGCCCCAACTTTTATGTAATGACTTTTGTTTGTTTTTAATTTAATTAATTGGGACGGATTATCCTAGCTATCGCAGGGATTCACGGAAAACTTTGTTATCGACTTCGTTAAAAGGTCAACGATCCATTATTAATGCGTCAAACTTTTGTAGAGCCAGTGAAACTGATTTAACAATACTATGACAAGGAATATAATCAAGTCAGGACCTTTCACTGTAGCTAACTTGTTTAACATTTTTATCCTAGTCGCGAAATCAAGTAACATGGTTCCATGTGTCAAAATCAGGGGAATAAATAAGGTTAATTTAAGTTAGGGGAGTTTATTTACACACGTCGTACTTCTTTGTCTACCTTCCCCGGCTCAGGGCAAGCGGGCGGGCGCTTGTTCTAATACAAAAGATAAATACCACTGTCGAACAGGAGCGGTAATTGAGATAAACAGATGTGTATTTCTGCTATATAACTTTCTGCCTTCAAGTGTAGCGCGTAACAAAATCAACTAAGTTTGTCTACCAACTCAACTCGTCTTTCCTTCCTCGCTTCGTTTTGATTCACGCATTATGTAACCTCAGTTTTTGTAATATGATTACCGCTATGTACGTAATATGATTCTAACATCAATAGCATCACAGTAGGTCAGCGTTATCAGAAAATCATTATCTCATTCCCGAGCAGCGTCATTAATGATGAAGCCTAAGCTCAAATGAGGCGATTTAGCTTTGAAGATGAACAGGCCGGGCTACGATTACACCGTGCCTGCATCCACCACATACTATGCCACCAATAGTCGGCCGCCGCAGTACGAGCGCGGCTACGGGCAGCTCACGGCCGGGCCCGTTTACAGCCCCTCTTCGCACCCCCTCTCTAATTACGCCGATGTGTACGAGGGAAATAATGATACCACGCTCAGAGCAGAAGAACGACATTGGTATCTAGAGAACCACAAAATTTTACAACCGACTTATGAGGTCAACCACGACGTCATTACTCAAGATGCCAAAATTAAAAAAGAGGAGGAGAAGAAAAGCGACGTGCCGGTGCGGAGGGCAGAGTCAACGCAAGTTCGTCAAAGGAGAAAAGAGGATCGATGTTCCTGTGAGTGTTGGCCTACCACAGACAATACCGTCATTCAGGATAGTGCAGGGAATGAAACGTCTAGGTCGCTCTCGGGGGTCGATATGGTGGCCTCATATGGTGTGTATGGGAACCCTCAAGATGACGACAGTTCGGGATTCGCTAGGTTATCTGAAAAGAGTGCTATATACGGACAAGGGAGCGAAGCTCCAGTACAGGGTGTTATAGTCAATCAGCAAGGAAACAGTGCCGTAGTGAGAGCTGCGACGACGTCAGAGACTGGTTGCAGCAAATGTTGTGGCCTGTCTTCGACCGCCCCTGCTGCCAACTCTGAAGACTACTGCTGGATCCACTACTGCAGGCCAGCACTAATAGTCCTGCTGCTGCTGTTTTTTCTAGTCTTGTTGGGCGTTTCAACAGGGTTCTTATTGACAAATAACTGTAAGTACCTATTACTTTAATATTTTTTTAACACTGATATTTCTCGTAAAATGTGCTTTTAGTGTCCTTAATAAGCATACCTGCATTTAAACGGTCATAAAGGATTAAGGGAGAATAAAAAATAAAGCTAGTCACGGTAATGTGGCGCGGCATACCACCTTTGGTTTGGCAATTGCTCCCTGGCAATGGTATACATTATTTACGGAATAGATTAATACTGGAATACAAAGTACGCCAAAAGACGCATTTTGTTTTTCGAATTCATGAAATCAAGTATTTCTTGCAACTGCTTTTAACATTTGAATTAAAAGATAGGAAAATATGTTTCATAAACATGTCTTAGGAGATTTATTAACCTGCTTCATTTAATGAAAGCTCATTTACGGATCATTGCGTTTTGTCTAAAAGTTCTGATCAATCTTTAAAAGATTAAATCTGTAACAAAAAATGTAGGTACCTATTTGTTATTTTATTTTAAAAATGTAACAACTTAATTTTGTCCTATACCACAAACAATGATGACATACAAAATCGGTGTTACGAGACAAACTACGACCAAGTTAAGTATAAGGTGTACGAACATTGTGACGTAATGATAATAATCAAATAATACCACCATACCATAATTATGTTTATACGTTATTTTAGACTATGGTAATTCGGGGTAATGATTGACGCATATGTATTTAAATTGTTTACCTACTTTTTAGGGTTCCGTATCTCATGAACCGTGATAGTTAGAAGTTGATTTTTTTACAGATGATTTAAATCTGTTGCCGTTATAACAACAAATACTAAAAATCTGAATAAGATACATTTTTAGCGGGGCTCCAATACAACAAACGTGTTTTATTTTGCCGTTTCTATAGATAATGATACGGAACCCTTTGTGCGCCAGTCCGACTCGCACTTGGCCGGTTTTTAATAATAGTGCCGAGTAGGAACCATTCTGTCAACAAAACATAAAACGTCCACTGCTGAACCTAGACGTCTCTTTTTATGCTTTCACAAAACCAAACGGGACTTTAGTATGGAAAACTTATGTATTCCAATTTATACCAAGCAAGCAAGTTACTGGCTACCCGGTTCTTTGGCGATTAATTCGATCATTGCCGGCGTTAGGGCTAAAGCCATCGATAAAGGTAAAGCCGTTCGGCACACAACACCACTTTCCTGGAACTTCGGAACTAAGCGAATGGCTGAAACTCTCTTCGGGGAAAATGTAGGTACCGTCAATACGTAATAAAATATACTTTTGGTCGTAGGTCTTGCAGATTAACATAAATAAATAGGTATAATACGATTAACTGATGTAATTTTATTTTTTAAACGACCTCAAAATTCTGGGATAAAAACATTTATAGCTCTAAAATACATAATTATGCTAATTATTTTAAACATGGCAAAAAATATGATAAAACATTGAATGTAGTACCTACATAATTATCTTGCCTTAATACATATTTCTAATCTTATTGACAAGAACACTGAACTTAAAATAAAATATAAGTTTCCAAATGTAGCTAGCTACGTGTACTCACTTTGTATTTACTTTGAAAGAATTAATAAATTTAAAATTTATCTTATCAGATACAAAGTCTTAATTAAAGTTTTCTTTTCAAACTAAAACTATTTATTGCTATTAAAACTGTTCACTTTAAGGCCTTTTAAAAGTTGAAGCTTATCATTTTACTAAGTCAGTTTTCATATGGCTAGACAAAGATGATACCTAACACCTGAAATAATAGCTTTTATAACTGACATAATAGGCGAGTTTGTTGATTTTTAAAGCAGTACATAGAATGCAAAGAGTTACTTTTTTTGCCGAGACTATTTTAGTCGAATAGATTAACAAAATGAAACGAATCTTTTCTTATTTTGACTACGGATGAAGGCGAGTTATATTGAGTTACCCGATTCGTTTAAAATCTGATTCCACCGAACTAAAATGTTACGGTAGGTAGTCTAGGTAGATTTTCGTTTCGCTCGTTTTTCTTGGTGGCAGGACATTAATTTCAGTGGCACTCTGGGCGCCACACAGTCGGATTTTCAAATTGCGCTAAAACTATTGGAATTAAGTATTCATTGAAGTGTTTGGAGTAGAATTTAAATTGGTGCTCTTAATAAAACGGAAACCTTTTTAGTCGGAATGAGAGAATCTGTTACACAATCTGTATGATTTTCAAATTTTGTGATTTATTATTCGTGTTAGTTTTCAATTATCTTTTCAATTATTACATATTTTAGCTACTAAAATGATTGCTTATAACTTAGTCTATAGAATCTGTTAAATATATTTTATAAAATCAACTAATCAGTTAAAGGAAAACTTTGAATAGCTATACGCCAAAGATAAAATCCCAAACAGATATGTCGGTGACTTGATTTTACCATGAATAGGTATTAGTTACTTAGGTTTCGTTTAAAAAGCAAACTTTGTTTTTTTTTGTAGTTGTAGTTTCAATGGCTGTATGTTTTTAAACAATTAATTAATTTTATCATACACCATTCACCATTCGGTTCAGGTTTACTTTTCTTGCAATCAAGTTTACGATGGTAAGTAAATAAGTAAATATCACTAGATTTCTTTCCAGAAAACCCGATGGTAAACTGGTTACGTGTAAATTAAGGCATAGTTAGCGGTAAGTTTCTAGGAAAACACTTTACGAAAACTGCCAAAAATAAATATAATTAACGATTTGTCCTGTTTCAGGATGATGAAACTTGAAGTCCATGTTTGAAAATAATATACTATCTGTCAAAAAAGTTTCGGGAATTGATGATTTGTTTATGGTTCCAAATTCAAAACTATTTTTTTTTTGTTGTTGTTAGATTGGCACAACTGTTTTCCATTTTGGCACGGAGTTTGAGTTACATCTGATAATAAGATTAAATACAGTATTGTTTTTAGTTATACCATATCAAGTGTGTATTCCGAATTTCATAATGGACAAAAACATCGAACAAAGAGTTTGTCTTAAATTTTGCATCGCCAATGGAATTTCGTGTTCGGAGTCTCTGAAAATGTTACAGAAGGCTTACGGTGAATCGACTTTATCAAAAACACGTGTTTATGAGTGTAACAAAGCGTTCAAAAGCGGTCGATATGTGATGGAAGATTTACCTCGCTCTAGTAGGCCATCAACGTCTGCTACTGAAGATAACATCGCAAAAGTGAAGAAAGTGACTGAAAATCCTCATACAAGTTTGAGAAAGCTAGCCGTCGCACTCTCTGTGTCACACGAGTCGATTCTTACCATTTTAAATAATCAATTGGGTATGAAACATGTTGCCGCTCGGCTAGTCCCAAAAGACCTGAATTTTCTCTAAAAACTCAATCGCAAATGAGTCGCTAAGGACATGCTAAAAACGAGTCAATTCATGAAACGCATTGTTACTGGTGACGAGACGTGGGTTTACGGGTTTGACATGCAAACTAGTCAACGAGATTCGGAGTGGCACCTTTCAACTGAACCGAAAACGAAGAAACCGCGCCAAACTCGATCGAAAGTCAAAGTCATGTTGACTGTTTTCTTTGACTGTCGCGGTGTTGTGCACTCAGAATTCTTGCCAGAAGGTCAAACGATAAAAAATACTCTTTGTATTATTTAAGCGTTATGCGGCGTTTAAGAGAGAAAATTAGACGAAAAAGGCCATCATAGTGAACGAATTTTTGACCAAAAACTCAACAAATACCATCGAGCAGCCACCTTATTCACCAGATATGGCTCCAGCCGACGTCTTTCTTTTTCCTAAACTCAAATTATCACTTCGTGGCACCCAGTTTCATTCGGTAGAAGACATAAAGGAGAAATTCGCGACGAGAACTGAACTCGATTCTGGAAAAAGCGTTTAAAAAATGTTTTGATGATTGGATTATTCGTTGGCGTAAGTGTATCGCTTTTGAAGGAGCATACTTTGAAGGTGATAAAATAAATTTGGATGAATACATAACATTTTGTGTATTATTAATCTTTTCCCGGTACTTTCTTGACAGAGTAGTATATATTTATTTGACAAAAAAATTAAACTAAAAAGCGAAAAATAATATTGACCAAAACAGTCTACCTAACCTAATCAGTTCTTTTTGGAGTCGGTGCCAGCCAACGAGAGTTAAAATGTGTTCATTCCCACCGACTCCAAAAAGAACTGATTAGATTAGGTAGACTGTTTTAGTCAATATTATTTTTCGCTTTTTAGTTTCATTTTGAAGTCGGTTTTTAATTTTTTATTAAACTTATTTTAGTTCACAATTTTATGTGTTAAGTCCTCTATTTTTCCCCTCCTGACTCCGCCAAAAATGACTTAACAGCAAATTAACCTTAGCTAATGTTGATTCTCTATGGACCCCCCATCGAATGCTATGATAAAAATAAGATGTTATATTGGGTCAATATTTCGAAGAAAATTTGTAAGTCTTAAGGAAAGGGTTTTCCTACACTATCTATCTCCTATTTGTGTGTCGTAACCATAGGATAAGGTCTTGTGTTCAATAACAAGTCAATTTAAAAAAGGAACTTTTAAAAAAAAATTCGTAACTGGGTGTGTGAGTACTTCCCCAGTAAATAAAAATTGGCGGTCTGGTACCTCATAAGCTCTACGTCTGCTCAACACACTGCGAACTACGTTCTGCCGCCAAATTGCAATATTATCTTCTAACTCCTATCCGTTAAGGAGTTCTGTGGCTTCCATCATCAGGTCAGCAACATGAACTGATGATTAGCAGACCCAAAAATCAGCATTGAGTCAGAAAATATATGCAAAACATTATGGGTGCCTATAAAAATTAAGGGTTGTCCTTGATTTCCCATGGATCCCATCATTAGAATCTGATTTGGTGTAAATGGGACCACCTAGGGAGTATACCCTTTCAAACACCAAAATATTTTTTTAAATCGGTCCATAATTGACGATGTAATCGCGTAACAAACATACAAAAAAAAATCATTCAGACGAATTGAGAACCTCCTCCTTTTTTTAAGTCGGTAAATAAGTTTCATGTATAGTTAAAGGCATTTGTCAACCTATTTTTTAGGGTTCCGTAGTCCTGACAAGGAACCATTATAGTTTCGTCATTTCCGACTTTTTACACAGACAGTGTCTGTCTGTCCTCCCGAGGTTTTGCTTGGAGACTGTTGGACCCTAGAGAGTTGTAATAATTTTGTGGAGGTATGTATATTAATCACGTAGACAAAGTGGTAGAATAAAATACCGTTTTTTTTTCTGAAGGAAGATCCCATACGTGCATACATTTAACGTGGGGATGATATTTTATCGTCTACCCCATCATGTGGCGTTTCGTTGAATAGGTCATTTAAAATAACTTTGGGATTGCTAAGGCTATTTATCAATTTAGGGATCCGTTTGCGAAATATTAAACTTTAAAGTGCTAATTTTTGTTCGAGTAGGGCGTCCCCCCGATTAGCTTGAGAAATCTGATAACATTCTTGTTAATAGTGCTTGTTATTCATGAAATTTTTAAGAAAATTTTAACGAAGATAAATAAACCACCACCACCTGAGGTCGATGATTTTTACCCGACTGCCAAACGAGGGTTATGTTTTTCGAGCGTATGTATGTATGTATGTATATAAATATGTCCATTTCTTTGGCACGCCCTACAGCCTAAACAGTTTAACGGATATAAAAGTATAATATATCAATAGATTCGTCTCAATTGTGGGAGTGTCAAGGGGTATGTTATTTCCCGAAATTCCCGCGGGAACAGTACTTACGCGGGAAAAACAGATCTGCCATACTGATAAACCGATTTTGAAACTTTCTTTTATTAACTATGGGTCACATATTTTCAGTGCTAATAGTATTCAATACTTTATTTTCCAAAATTCCTACGGGAACAGGCAAAAAAATACACTGAAAAAATAGGAAGGAAAAACAGTTTAATGTAAGTCAAATAAGTCTTGGGAGTGACATAGGCTATGTTATTACCCGGAATTCCTGTGGGTACATGAATTAAACGGGAAAAACCGATTACAGATACTACTTACTCGAATTAAAAACTTTTTTTTTTTCAATGAAGAGTTACAAATAAGGCTTTATAGTTCATTGATAAGTAGTAGTAGAACTCTACAAAAAAAAAGTCTAAAATAAAATTTATTAATAAAAAAAATCAAAAACCCGACTGCGTAAAAAGTGATCTTAAAAGTTTAAAACAAGATTTAATTAAAGAATCAATTTGCAGTCGGAGGCATCAAATCCATTAACAACATAAATGATGATTGACTTGGTATATACTGCGTTAGTACCTACCTAATTAAGTTATTTAAATCCGTGTAGAAATAGTCGAATCAAGTAACATAGATTTGATGCCTCAGACTGCAAATTGATTCTTTAAATCTTGTTTTCATCTTTTAAGTTCACTTTTTACGCAGTCGGGTTTTTTGATTTTTTTAATTAGTAAATTTTATTTTCAAGTGTTATTTATCTTCAATTAAACCTTGCATGGAATTGCTAAAAACAAAATTTTTCAAAATTATAATGGTTAAGATAGATTAGTTAGTTTAAGAGTAATACTCGTTCAACTTTGTCGTTTAAAAGTTAAATGTGACTTAAATGAAGTAATTGCTGACACATTATATTGTAGTAACGACGGGCAACTACGGAACCCTCAACTGCGCGTGGCACGACCGACACGCACTTGGCCGGTTTTTATTATACTTCTTTACGATTTTTAACAACTATGAAAATTGGAACACAACAAGATGAGAAAGCAAATAAATGTATCATTTCAAAGACAATCGTCTTTTTGTTATTTGCGTGTCGACTCAGGCTTTTAAATATGTGAGGACCAAAACTCAGACACCGATATAGCACTATATCGGTGACTTTGTAAACATCCTCGCGTGTTCAGATATAGGAGCACGCAGGGCATAATAGATGTGCTATTGTCTGGGCCATTTAAATTAAAAATAATGAATATTATCCATCGAATCATCTATCAATTAACGAGGAAAAACTTTCTGTTCTTTGGTGACTAGTTAACGGATAGATACTATTGAATACTAGTATATCCATCCGATACAGGAATACTTATAATTCTTTAAATACTGATACGTTTGTTATTTTCATGACTCAGGTACAACGCTTGTGTTCATCACACAAACACATGACACGGGATTTGAACCGTGGTTTTGTAGTCCTAAGTGCAAACCAATATCATTGATCAAATAATACTACGTAGAACCAATATACCAGAGACAACCGTCAAACATTCAAATGATTAACAACTAAAGAGGTACTAGATAATGAGTCCCGTTTGAATTCGTGACACAGTTTTGAAATGACAAGAGTTTCGTGTTTACCACGTAACCCTAAAGAGCGCGAGCCAAATGAAACGACAAGATAATTCATTTTCCAGTCGCGTCGCAGTCGTTCGGATCTCGTTAGGAACATAATAACCGCGAGGTGGGTCGTGTGCTCAAGTTCCCTCTACTTCCGCCAACTTCGACAGTTGTCGATTAACTTTTAATTAATGAAACGTGGAGTTTGCTTTGTTAACATTCTTTTGGGTGACTAGTCTTAAGACATTTCGTTTTGCGAATTGGCCGTTTTATAAAGTTTAGGCTTATATTCTAGCTCACTATGTAGTTATTGGTTTACATTGCTTAATAATTAAGATATTGTGTAATAAAAGTGTTAAGTCTTATTATTAAACACAATACAAATACAGGATATGTTCAAAATTAAAAAAATCAAGCAATGTATTTGTAACTCTTACACCTACACATCTGCCGAAATAATATTTTATACAAATACCCCATTAAAATATTATTGTACATACAAACAAATCGCGCCACCAGTGAACTGCATTTTCGGCTTTTCCGCACCTTGCCTTGTCATGTTTTCCAGATCTGTACGCACCCTTAGAAATATTTACAACATTTTTTCATTTATTCTTCTTAAGCCTAAGTTTACACTGTATAATTATTTTGGTCTAGTATAACGACTGATTAAGTTAAACGAATTAGCTTGACTGGGATTGTTTTAAGAAACTAGGTATTTGTCTTTTTTTTTGTGTTTTTTTAACGACCTCTGTAGCCGAGAGGCGAGCACGCCGGACTGTATTGGCGTCGCCATCTCTGAGGTTCCGGGTTCGATCCCCGGTCGGGTCAATGTAGAAAACGAACTTTTCTATATTGTTTTGGGTCTGGGTGTTGTGGTACCGTCGTTGTTTCTGATTTCTATAACACAAGTGCTTTAGCACTTACCTTAGGATCAGAGCAATTTATGTGATGCTGTCCAATATGTATTTATTATTGTGTTTCGGACACAACTAATTAACACGTATTAGGCCAAACTGAGCTGAAAACATTACATTTCTCAATTTTGGGAAAGCAGTATTAAGTAGGTAAATACAAACATGATATTTGAACCCCAATTAAAGGAACCCACCTGGAACTAAGCTGAAAGCCAATATCGGATTTATATCATCATGAAGTAAATTGAGTCGCTTATTTATAAACAACCTTACATTTGCCATAGGCGGTCTATTGTCACGACCGAGGAGGACAATTTGCTACTTAATTGGATGCTAAATAAATTATTCGCTCGCTCGAGCTCGAACTGGTGACAGTCCCAACAAGTTTAGAAACCCTTATCAGACATTCATAGAGGAAGTGGATTACGGGTCATAGTTTGTTAAACTCAAACAATAATCCTTGCCTTTATGCTCTTAGTATGCCGATAGATTGTTTTTCCATAGAGGTCTGAATCTCGTTGTTTCAGCTTTAAGACAAAGACAGAATGAGATAAACCTTGATAATAAATGATAAAATGCCAAAGTCCTAATGATGAAGGTATAAAGTTACTAGAAAACTTAAATATAAAAAAATAAACCAAGGTACCATGATGTATTGTTAGTAAAATCCATTTTGCCCTTTCTATGCTTATCAATATTTATAATTACGCGTGTTATGCATGAGTGTGATGTGCGTAACTTAGTATAAATTTCTCGAAAAAGTCAGAGTTAAGTACCTAGTGCAATTTAATTTAAGGGCCCATAACTTTGAGGCTAATAATAATTTTAGTCAATGCAAAATGTGACAAGTAGTTACTATATTATCAAAAAGAAGAAATACATTAACTAATTTCTAGCTGACAGTAATGACAAGCATGGTTAATTTACAGGCAAAAATTTGATTTACCACCTACCCCAGAAACTACCACAATTAATACACAAATTACACAACGTTGTTATGAAATATTTCTGGGAAGCAATCTGCATTGCAAAACGAAAAGTTTGAAGGTAAAACTAATATTATAGCTCGGTACTAGACCCAAAACAATAAACGGAGCAATATCAGAAACTGTTTACTCGGTACCTAACAAACTACGAAAGATATTATTACCGCAGTGCAAATATCTAAATACAAATATCAACAATAGCTTCAATAAATCCGTAAAAGAATTGCGTAAAGAAGGAAGCGCCCTAAACGATCATCGAGAATTTCAACGGGTGTTAGGTACAAAGGACCAGTTCTTCGAATTTGAAAGCGATAGGATAGATGCAAATCCTCTTCTCGCTCTCTCTTTTATCTAGCATCTTCTAAAATAATGGTTCCCTTATTATCTGTAGAGTTTCAAGTCTTGGGTATCTTCTACCTCATGCAACTCAAAAGTCATATTTTAGAAATAAATCAACAACACTTAGAGCCTGTTTCACTATGTACGGATAAAGTTATGGAAAAGATATAAAAATTTATAGGATAAAAGTGCTTGAAAATTGTGTCAAAAATTGTGTTTATCCTTCAGATAAGTAAAATATAGCTTAATCAGAATAATTCTTTTTTATTAGATAGGGATACCTCGAAATTTGAAGGTTTTTTTAATGATTCTATTTTGATGATGATGCTCTTTTGATGAATGAATAATGATGCTCTTTTTGGGATCGGTGCCAGCGATTGTGAGTTAAAATGTGCCCATTCGCACCGACTCCAAAAAGAACTGATTAGGTATACTTACATTAGTTAAGGAACTTTAAGGTGAAATGAAAAAGAGTTTTTTTTTTTTTGCTTTTTAGTTTTTCGGCGGTTTAATTTTTTTGTAAAAAAGATTTTATTTCATTATTATTAAATTGAAAAATGTAATTGTATGTCTAATCCAGAAATTCCATCAAGGAGATCTGATAATGGACCCTAGATGTGGTATGTGAATCTATTCAATGGATATAAAACTGTTGTGTTTGGGCTTATTTGATTTGGTTTTGGTACATTAATACAGGGTGTTAGATAAATGGTATATCAAGCTGAAACTAGCCTTTGATAACATATTATACATATAAATATTATGGTGAAGACAGAAATTCTATATCATCATTTAAACTTTTAAAATTTTCATACAAAATATCAATTTTAGAATCTGATCTGTATATTTTTTAGGGTTCCGTAGCCAAATGGCAAAAACGGAACCCTTATGGATTCGTCATGTCTGTCCGTCCGTATGTCACAGCTATTTTTTTCCGAAACTACGAGAACTATACTGTTGAAACTTGGAATGCAGATGTATTCTGTGAACCGCATTAAGATCTTCACACAAAAATACAAAAAAAAAAACTAATAGATTTTGAGGGTTCCCCATAGAGCTGAAACTCAAAAATTATATCTATTTGTAAGTAGTTTTTTTTTAATACGTCATATATCGTAAACCACAATTAGATAATGGTACGGAATCCTTCGTGAGCGAGACCGACTCGCACTTGGCCGGTTTTTAAAAAGTCATAAGTCATAAGTCATTTATTCCGGTAACAAAACATATTGTGTAGGAAAATATAAAAATTAATAAGATTAAAAAAAATGATGATATCAAATTTCTGACTTCAGCATAGTATTTAAATGCATACTATATTAACATAGGCTAGTCTCGGCTTGATATTACCATTTACCTAACACCCCGTATATTTATAAATGTTTCACATTTTTAGGGTTCCATAGTCCTGCAACCCTTATAGTTTCGTCAAGTTCGTCTGTCTGTGCATCCGAGGTTTTGCTTGGAGACTGTTGACTCTAAGAGAGCTTTAATTTTGAAGAGATATGTAAATCAATCACGATAGACCGACAAAATGGTAGAATAAAATTTTGAAAAATATTTTAATTAGGGTAGATCCCATACATGTAACGTGATGATGATTTGTTTCATCGTCTACCTACCCCGTCGTGTGGGGTATCGTTGAATTGGTCTCTTAGAATGACTTTTTTGCGTTGGGAGTTGCTAAGACTGTTTTTCGATTTGGATCCGTTTGAGTAATATTAAACTTTAAAGTGCCAATTTTTGTCCGATTAGGGCGTCCCACCCCTCTAAAAGCTAAACTATTAGCTTGGAATATCTGGAAAAAAACATTTTATTAGTGCTTTTCATGAACTTTTAAGGAAAATCATAACGGTTAAGAGAGACCAGTCAGTTTCAGAGTAATGTCATTCATTTTAGTCGTTCAAAAATGCCTTAGAGGAAAACATTAAAAGTGACAAAAATGAAATAATATTGCTGAAATATATTGCGGTAACGACGGGCAACTACGGAATCCTATAGTGCGCGTGGCACGATACGCATTTGTCCGGTTTTTAAATCATATTCGTGCACTCATGCATACTCATTTTATCGCATAACTGAAAACCAGATTATAGAGTTCTATATTATTACCTACAAATAAGAAACCCAAAGTCAATTTTTATGAAGTTTTAAGCAGATATTTCACTTTCATGTAGCATAGATTTCCCACGTGAATAGAACGAAACATTTTTGTGTGCAAAGGTCTTCAAAAATTATAAGGCATAGTTCAGCCAGTCCCAAAATAGAAAATTATAATTCTAACCTTAAATCATGTTCGCGACTTGACCTATATTCATGTATATAATCATCAACAACATCACACATTGTTCTGATCTTAAAGTAAGTAGCTAAAGCATTTGTGATAGAAATCAGATACAAACAATCGACATCGTGTTTTATTTTAGAACTAGTTATGTTAGATAACAGTCTAGACAAGACATACCTACTTTATTAATTTGGTATCAAATAACATTAATTAATTATGAATTGGTTTTGACAGATTTCACTCTAAAATTTACAACATAGCTGTGTACATTATTACATTTATATGCCGAAGATTCTGCTAAATTGTACTACGAGTATACTAATTATATTGGACTGAAGTATTCGATTTTATTGATTTAGGACGTCGTCCCTAAAACCGCCTAGATACTAACTAACGATTGAAAGCTGCTTCACTTCAATTGCAAATACAAAAATAACAGCCTAAAAAAGCCGCAACTCCAATTCTGCGCAGCTACAAGAGTTACAGAACTCAGCCCGAAAAGTCGAGGCTCTATTTTTTCGTCGAGAGAATTAATATCCAGTGGCGGCCTGGGACCGTTCGCGAGTCACGTTCAACTTCAGCTTGAAACCGGGCGCGAATGGCTAATCGATCGATTAATTTTCACGCCGTTTGGTCGCAAAATTTTCGCGGAATGTTAGGATTGGAATTTGTAACATTTTCCACCCGGAGTGCATGTAGGGTTATTATGAAGCACATTAACTTTGCGGGATAGGGATAGAAACTTTTTTATAATGCCACAAGCTGACACCCGCAAGTTGGTTTGGAAACTTGGTTATTGCGTTATCACAACGGTATATATGGAAAGTTGCTTGTTTAACTAGTTTAGAAAATCTTTTTAACTGGGTTTTCGCATGTTTAAATAAAAATAAATAACGGCTGTGTGAGTTGGACGCGCGTCAATTCGATGAGCTTATACCTATTGCATTTTCTATTATTTACTTTTGGGATGCTTCGCAAATCAGCTGGACTTATTGATACTTGACCATATAGGTATGCATGTGTTAAAGACTTCGTAAAAGTATTATTCATTAGATACAAAAATGAAATTCTTCATTTTGGTATCCAAAACTATAAGTAAATTAAATAGTAAACAATTACACTAAATATCTGGCTCAAAACTAAAGAACACTTGTATACTATGGTGACTAAATTGCGGATAGCATTTCTAAACATCTACAACTTATCTCAATAACTCGATAACGATAGTAACAGACCAAGCAAACATTTGCCCCTTGGAACTGCATGGCCTTGTAGTACCTTGTAGTAGGGGTGCGGCAGTGGCGGTCATTGATTTTATTTTTAGGTAGGCGGTAAAACATCCCAAGTAAGCTTTAAACGCGATGTTTAAATTAAAACCGTAACTCGTAATGTGCGTTTCAATAAATAAGCTTTATTTGTTCGATCAAAATTGAACCTCATATCTCGTCCTCGAAAAGTGATACCTAAAAGGCGTAAAACTTAAAACTAGGACTACCTCCTTTAAAAAAGTTTCCGTCTACAAATCTAGGTAATAAAATAAATGCGTAAAAAACAAATTAAGTATCACTCAGTCAAAATTTTGTCGGGTCAATGTAGCATGTCCATAGCACTATGCAAAGTTATTTCTTATATTAGCGCCATCTCGGTAAATTCGGCAACAGTTAATCGGATCGGAACTAACAAATTTTATAGAAATTATTGGTGGATGTTGCTTTTAGTTTGATGAGTTTAGTAAGAAAATCATAGATAGCGCTAAGTAACAAAATAGGTTTTTTTAAATACTTACGTACATTTCATTGCGTAAACCTAAAAAATTACGAAAATAAAATCTGAGAATTGAAGCTCATAAATCAATAACAATATCTTACCAGGGTTTATTTTTTTCTTTCGTAAATTAGTGAATGGTGTGTTTGATGATTTATTTCACCACCACAAATATCAAAACAATGAATGGAATTAGAACATGTCATTAAATTGATATCAGTAGTGGCTTTGCAAAAGTGTTAGGTACTATGGTCACTTTTATTTTTGCCATTTAACACAGAAAATTTACTTGGGATTGGCGCGTAATTTGTCAAAACAAATAGACTTCTAAATACTGTACATCGTAGTTTTTCCATCGTACAGAACACAACAACACAGCACTAAACTCCAAAAACAATAAATATCACTAAAAGAAATCGTTTACGATCATTAGGAATAAAAACAATATTCCAAAACACCGCGGGATGATAACCAAAACAAACTAATGAAAAAAATATGGCCGATCAAAATGCTCTAAGTTTACATTATTTTTAGGATAGTTTGAGCAAACAATTTGTTATTCTTTTTCAAACTTCAAACTCTACTATAAATATAATTAGGATTTTAGCGTTTGAAATTTCATTTTTTACAATTTGTAATATAAAGTTTACTTATAATAAGACTTTAAATTGGAACCGGAAATTGAGCGCTATCTGGTGGGAGCTAAGCAGGTAGTCGCCGCATAATGCTTAACAAAAATGGGTGTTTTGTAACTGTGTACGTATGCGCACAGATTATATAAGTGTGTGTGAAAATGAAGGAAGTGTGCGTGAAATAGTAGGCGATCTCGCGACCGCCTACTGTGCATTGAAACGAGCGCGCTTTAGTTTGTAAGTTTAATAAAGGCGACAAAATGGTAACTTAGACTTTATTATAGAATGTCAATTTGGCAAATAAAGATGGTTAGCTGTCCTGTAGGATTTTTCTTTAGGTAGGCACTGCCTAATTGCCTATATGCACCGCATGCCCCTGGGGTGCGGGCCACTGTATGTAGGTACTATTATGATCAAACTTGATATTTATTTTTCTTTCAATTAGGTCTGTACATCTTTATAAGACCGTTGACTGGGCTATAGATAACTTCAAGTTGATAAACTTCGCTTTGCTTGAGGAAAAGGATATTGACGACAATGACGGAATCTTATTAGGGTTCCGTTCCGTTATTTTCTTTTTAGGTATAAAATCTCAAAATAATCAATCTTTTTATCTCAGGTTCCATTTCTTAGGTTTTTTTTTTAAGTTTGATATTTCAGTGGCTATAGGTAACCCTCAAATTTTTTGCAGACTAACAGAACACTTTCACACACTCCACCGATTCTATATATCTTTTACCAAAGCTGGATCAAACTCAGTTGAAAATCACTTGAACGTCTGCTTATGAATTGTTTCATATTAGTTTAATAGGAAACATGAAACATATTTATTGTTGAAAACAATGTACAAATAAAATAAAATACATTCCGCATTTTCGTAATCCAACGAACACAAAATTAAATAGATATCACGTAAACACCGTTGATTCCCTGCGAGCGTTTCAATCGGCCGATCCGAGATTAAGTCCGGCGAGCAACAGGAAACTGGAGTGGAATCGATTCATACGAATCGAGCAGAGGCGGCAGTTATAGTGCCGCAACAAATTGAAATTGATACCATCGCCCGCTGCCCGGATATTACGGGTGTCAAGCGCAATCACGCATTTGCCCACTAGCTCTGTGCCGTATCTAACACTTCGTTAGATCTATGCTTTCGATCCCTATCTGTTAGAAATTGTTTGTCTGTGCCATTGTAGACGCAGCACGATTTCAGGACTCACATATTTCATGCTAAGCCTACTTTAACATTGAAAAATACTAATCATTATAGACGTTCAGAGTAATCTGATATTTTATAAAGAAACATCATGGTTTATGGTAAAGATAAAATCGGTTTCGATTAAGTTTCAGAATTTAAGAATCCAAATAGGTAGGATAAATAATTGTTAACAAGAACTTTTGTGCTCTTTTAGCCGAAAGGTAGACTAAGGAAAGTAAAAATGCTTTGTTCCTAAACAAACACTATTCACCCCGAACAAAATGTTCATAAAAGGGTTTCCCTTCGAGCCTAATTCAATACCTATTGTGCACTTTTTTTGGGTTCAGTGCGTATAATTAATTACTATATTTACGCTGCGATCTATAATTTATCAAATGCAGCTGTCATCATCGCCGAATATTTCTAACGCTTTCTGTTTGTTTGCGTTTAATCGAAAACAGCCATTTTCTTACTTACTTAATTAATTAAAATGTCAACCAGGTATTTAAGCCCGAGCTTAAAGCTTTAGACTTTAAAATCCAAAAATATACAAGTTGTACTGCATTCATAAAAAATACAAAAATAATAAAATTTACAGAAATCGTTTTAGGAAGAAACGATTCAAATAACGCGTAAATTGTATTTTCTATAATATGCATTTTTATAATACAAACGTATTATGGTTATGTTAACCGCTTACTAACTAGATTTGCTACATCTCACCTACACATCACCAACTAGGGCAAAAAGCTAGAAGGATGATTTATAGAATTGCAGCTAACTTTTATTTAATGCAATACTCGTATGTATGTACGTCATTTAATTCAATTGTATACAAACTATTTCCTAAACCCAAGCAGGAAAACTTATTGCTTTAGAGTTTCTTACCCAAATATCAAAACGGCAAGCATTTGTTTAACTCCGCTCACGATCTGTTTGTTCATCCGTATGTTAGAGATTACTAGCTCGTAAACAAAAAGAGTTGCAGGCTATAGGATTTTATACTTAAAAAAATGAACACAAAATTGAAAATATTTTTTACTTTTCAAGCGAAGCCGATTTTTTTTTTACCAAATCCAAAGCTCATTTTGTAGAGAACTGATATTTTTTTACTATTTTAAAGAGATGCAGGTTGGCTAAGCATCCCAAAATTAACGATAGAATAGGTGATTGGTGCGGAGCCCTCATGTGCAAATCCAACTTGTACTTGGCAAGTTTTTTGTGATTACTTATTAAGGTAAAAACCTTCGTGCTACGAAACCGTTACTCATATTCATTATCGTTGTATAAATTATAGCTTCATACACAATTGAACTATATCCAGAACAACAGCATAGCCCACTGCGTGATTCATAAAATTTTACGAATACTATCGTTGACATCTGATAACTTGGTAATGATATTGAATTGATTCTATCTAGTTCATTTCCATTTCGCTGAATAAACGATATTACAGAAATTGTTTTTGGTTTGGTAACGATATGAATTATGCTATTTTCATTTGCATATTATTTGGTTACGAGAGCGTGGTTTACTAGCTATTGCCTAACATGCGTTATTTTTGCGATGATTTTTGAATCAGATTCGCGTAATTGCGAAACCACTCTGCGTATTTAGTGCTGCATTTAATTACCGTTACATTGATATTATCACCAGATTGTGACAGTATATAATATACAGCTTATCAATCATCTGTAAAGCCTCAAATGTTTTCAACTGATAAGCTCCATGTGTTAAATTTTCAGTTAAAAATATTGTGGTTGATATTATTCTTCTACGAGTTCATGAAAGGGGCAAAAACTTCTATCCTCGGTAGCTTAGTGGTCAAAGCACTCGCCCGGTATGCGATGGGACGTGGGTTCGAGTCCCACCTGAGGTCGATGATTTTTTTCAAGTGTTATTTATCTTCAAAAACTTCTATGTTGAATAACATAGAGTGGGAAAGCTAAAATAATAAACTGCATCGTCGTTTATTCTTCTCAATTTACTAAAGAGAGCAGCGCTGCACCTTGAAGAGTTGCGTCATTTTTCATCTAAAAAATAAATGGACAAAACGTTTATTTCAATTTGCATCTGAGATTATGAAAGTTTACACTTATTTTCTCTTTAGTAAAATATACAAAGGCAAGGTTTCAACTGAAAAAAAGTGTAAAAGGAGAAAGATTGGTTTAGCTCGCCTTTTTGGAAGTCGTTCCGATGGCATTTGCATACCAGCCATTTCTCTGAAGCTGGATTCGTGTCAGTTAAGTCGTGCTCCGTCTAACATTGTATGCAGCGATCGGATTCGTTTAACACGTTACTGGACACCGGCCGTAGTTTAATGGCCTCGTATATGTAAAGGACAGGCGCGGTCTACGTCCAACCAATTTGCAATAAAACAATATGGCGGGCCGCCCCAACACACCCCGGCCTATACCCGTTACACATCTCAAGGAATGCAGCCAATTCATTCTTTAATGACTTGACCTCTTGCCAACGAGCTGGCTCTTGATACGAGTTCCGCGTGAGAAACGCAATTTAAGGCTTGATTTGAGACATACTAACGCCTGTCATAACTTTGTGTTATAAGAGTTTTAAAAAATCCTGGTGTTTTTCAAATAAACAAAATGTGTGTGGTCTGCTTGTTATAGCAGCACTGCTGCCAACCTCTTACGTTATTTTATATTTATCCCGACTGCAAAACCATTAGCCGCGACCTCTTTGTGTCATTTCGAAATATTAGGTTCTAAGGTAAAATTAATCCGACGGAAAATCTCTCGAATACCCTGTCATTTGAAAGACGCTCTTTTTTTTATGAGGAGATTAGCTTTTGCGGGCCGCACGCATCCACGCGTGTAGGACACACGCGTATTGTGAAATTAATTTACGAATAATAATAGTTGGATTTTCGGGTACAGTTTTCATAGTAGGCTTCAATTTAAAAAAGGATATTTTTTTTTTATTCAGAAATATTATGAACCCAGGATTTTTTTATTTATCAAAACAAACAACTGTAAAGAAAGATTTAATTAAAGATTAATTAGAATTAATGGTCTTTACTTAAGCCTAATAAAGGGTAAGAAGAATGCTAGGTAAACTAATTACGATGCAGCAAAGGAAAATCCGATTAAAATAACTTTTAATGAACCCTTTCATGTAATATTCACGACTTAAATTATAATGACGTCGCAGTAAGTAGAAGTTTCTCAGTTCAAAAGCTTTTAAATAATCTGAATTCTAGTGAATGGATACGACATCAAAGGAACCGACACTAATAAAAGGCGGAAATGCATCATTAATTTTTTATCCTTTTTAAACTCCGTGTAAGAGAGCACAAAGATGTATTTATGAGAAATGTTAATTTCTCCAATTAATTTGTGTAAGGATTTGTATTCTTTAAACATTCATGTTTTTTTAACGTAACTTATTAGGACAAAATGAAATTAAAAAAAAACGTTTATAAAACTAATAACCGACTTCAAAATAAACTAAAAAGCGAAAACAATTTTTTTAAACTAAAACATACCTCATCAGATATTTTTGGAGTCGGTGCGATTGATGAACACATTTAAACTCCCTATGGAGCACCGACTTTAGCCGCTCCATACAAACTTACTCGCATACCTCGATGATAATGTATGGAGCATCTGAAAATAAAATCACGATTTCGATGTTGCTTCCATAGGAAAAGTTGTTGTAGATGACCAGCTAATCACGTGGTTTTAAGGAGTATTCTATTTTCTTCAATAGTAGCTAACTAATAGTTACTATATGGCTTGTAAGGCAACTCTAAGTAGGCTTATACATTTGATACGTTTTGACATGATACTGCAAACATTTGTGTTCTATAAGCTTTATTGTTATTAAAATATATATATCAAATGAAATAAAATTATAAAAATAACTATTATATACAAAGTCTCGATCATCATCTATCTAACACCTATTCATTGAGACTATTCTTATGAGCCCACATATGCTACATCGCCTGCTTAAATTGTTGCCGAGGGTTAAGAACCCAGCAATCTTTTTAATGTGCAACATCTGTTCAAGGCCGGTTGATCAATATACATGTAACACCTTGAGACCATACTTATAAGCCCAAACGCTCTGTATCTGCTGTAAATTTCTATGAAGTTAGGAATCCCGCAGACTTCTTAATGTGCAGCATCAGCTCAAGGTCTTGATCATCATCTATCTAACACCTTCTCGTTGAGACCATTCTTATAAAGCTAAACACGCTGTAGCTGCTGTAATTTGCTAAATACTTGGGAAACCTCGCAGATTCCTTGATGCTGTAGCACCAGTTCAAGGCTTTCGTGTCTTGGGAATACTACTAACGTAACGTGCATTATTCAAATTAAACGAATTTGTGACAGCTTGCAACGAGCTAATTAATAATCCTTTTGTTAAATAGGAAATGAGCTGATCCCCTTCAAACAACTGATCAGATTTTCATAAAAGATAGCTAAGAACAAACCCCGTAATATCATCTTTTAAACTAAAAAAACTACGTAAAAATCGGTTTATTCGTTTGCGCACTACGATGCTACAGACAGTACACAGATACACACGTTAAATTTATAACATCCCTTTTTTTTGGGGTCTGGGGTTAAAAACCTCACATCTGTTGCATTACCACATAATCTTCATAATTCAAAAACAAAAAGCAAAATATCGGCATACAATTTTACAATGCGATCCCCGTTTTGCTTAGACGTGCTTTGTATAAAGATGCACTCCAGCGGTTTGTTCACGGAGCCAAATAAATATTTTTGTTGCGAAACCAATACCATTTGGTATTCCATATTAGATACCCTTAGATCTACATTTCTACATGTGACTTATGTAGTAAAAAGTAAGTGCCTTTTCTCTGAAGACATTCAAATATAAGTGTTAGCCGGCAGGTTTAATGCCCTACCTGTGAAGTACCTTGTACCAACATGATGCAATAAACATATATGACTACCTTTTATTTGAACTCATTAAAATATAAGTGTCAGCCGGCAGGTTAAATACCGTACCTATGTTGTAAAATGTAGGCTCTACCATCATCATGATAGTTGGGCCTCTGGAGTCTATCGATCTTTAGTTGTTCTGTTGACAACGTGCAACGTACAAGTTAACATACAACTCCAAATTCGTAAAACCTCTCAGGAGATGATTTATCGAATGGAATACAGTACAGAATACAGTATTTTTCATGTCAGATCAACATTGGAATAAATGAAGAAAACCGACCAAGTGCGAGTCGGACTAGCGCACGAAGGGTTCCGTACCATTATCTATAAAAACGGCCAAAAAATCACGTTCGTTGTATGAGAGCCCCCTTAAATATTTATTGTATTCTGTTTTTGTTGTTATAGCGGCAACAGAAATACATCATCTGTGAAAATTTCAACTCTCTAACTATCACGGTTCATGAGATACAGCCTGGTGACAGACGGACAGACAGATAGACAGACAGACAGACAGGCGGACAGCGGAGCCCTAGTAATAGGGTCCCGTTTTACTCTTTGGGTACGAAACCATAAAAAAAATTAATATGTCACGTTATCAAGAAGTTAGGTTCGTTCGTTAAGGTCCCTTGGAAAAAGTTGTTAATGTATTTGAGCATTACAATTTCACGTTTTTGGAGTAACACATTGTAGATTTAGACGAAAAAATAACATTACCTATTAATAAATATTGGATAACATCACACACATTGCACTGATCCTAAGATAAGTAGCTAGAGCACTTTACACATTGCTTAAGTAGGTACCTACTGCTTAGAGTTTATGACCTCTGAAATGTGCTAATGTAAAAATCCTGCAACTACAAAGAGTTTATCGATAAACCCCTGATGCGCCATTAAAACCGTCATTTGTTTTATTTTATTTTACTTGTTTTTACAGGTTGATGGTCAGTATTTAATTTGGAAAACTGAATCAGTGCAGTGGAACGGTAGCGTGGCGACCGCTACAGTGGCGCGCGGTTTGCTGCAATTACATTACAGTGGTTACTGCAAATCGTTAAATAGCCCAATAAAGATTTTACTGCAAACAAACGGTTAATGTACCTGCTATTCATTTGATTTATTACTGCTCGTCTTTAAAAGAACGATACACATTAGCTGTTTTTGAACTATCACTGCTTGGGTGCTTTGTTTAGATTGTAGACCCTAGAGAGCTGTATTTTGTGGAGATATGTATATCAATCACATTGACAAAATGGTATATTAAAGTTTTGAAAAAAAAAAAAATTTCAGGTTACCTCCCATACATGTAACGTGGAGATGTTTTTTTTTCATCGTCTACCCCATCGTTAAATAGGTACTTTTAAATGACTTCGGGGCTGCTAAGACTGTTTTTCGATTTAGAAATCCGTTTACGATATAGTAAACTTTAAAGTGCCAATTTTTTCTTGAGCAGGGCCCTCTTCTAAAAACAAAACTATTGGCTTGAAATATCTGGGAAAATTCATGATAATAGTGCTTTTCATAAACTTGCAAGGATGACCATAACGGTTAAGATAGATTAGTTAGCTTAAAAGTAATAGTCGTTCAACTTAATTGTTCAAAAATTCCTTAAAAGAAAACTTAAATAAAGTAATTGCTGATATATGTATATTATTGTTACGACATGAAACTACGGAACCCTATACTGTGCGTGCACGACACGCACTTGGCTGGTTTTTAAATCTTTTATATGTTTCATTTTTATTATGAATACGTATATAGTACCCCATTTTGACCCTGCATGTGTATTTCAGTTTAAATATATATATATATATAAAATAAACAGCTTACACTGCAGGAACACACCAAATCTTACCTTTTAACGTACAGTTATTACGTACGCACAAGAGGTCTCCCTCTTAAGCCACATGCGTGCACACGAACGTCAACAACGGAGTTGAAGCAGTCGCCGTGGCCGAAACCGGTCGGAGGATATATATATTACGTACGCCCATTGGAAAAACTCTACTCACAATTGAAATAATGTGTTCTTACTCATTAGACACAATCTGTCCTCAATGAAAGAATAAGTAGGAACCGTAAAACAGTTTCTTAAAGAAAACAAATTAATCTCCTTTTTGCCGATTAGTTTTATGGCTTACTAATAGGTATTATATAAGCACGTCGCCACGTGCTAGAACATACGTGATTGGTGAATTAGACCACTTGATGTGGCCGCTGTCCTGTCTTATCCCCTACCCCGTCTTGCCCTACATTCCCCTACCTCCTAAAGGCTGATTTTAGATCTAAATTCAACAACTTTCACTACGGGATGAAACAGATTATTATTTAGTAGACAAATTTATTTTCCTGATGTACGTTATTCCTAATTTTAATTTTTTTTTGTTACAGATTTACATTATCAGCCGCGACCACCTGCTCCAGAAGGTATGGAAATCATTTTATTAGTGTATAATTGCATATTATTTTTTATAATATTTATTAGTGTTGAAAACGGATAAATATTAAACACCCATCATTGAAGGAGGTAGATAAGCAAAAATGGCTGTTTAGCTAATTTTATAATCAATACTTCTGAAGTACTGTTTCGAGTCCACATTAAGGTTTTGTGCGCGATCTAGTTTTTTACAGTCATCAATAATAATCGATACGACCAAAACTATTGGCCAACCGAGTTTAGAACTTTACTCCAATTGATGACGGTCACACGATGTGGAACACCCTAGAAAGTTTTTATTTCTCTAATCATCAATTTGTTTTCAAGACGCTTTCTTACCCTCTGTTGGTAGGCAACAGTTTTTTTTAAAGCATTTAATAATTTGAGCAAGTTTCTGACCACTTAACATAGGTTTTTTTTTTCAAAGAAAACCCCTAATTTCATATCTGGCTCGGCACCACCGCTTTTTAGATATATTTTACCGTGCATCCCTTTGGAACTATACTCGTATTTCTGGCATCGAAGGCTGTGCTAAGATATGTTTGAAGCCATCGTATAGCTTGGCCAGTGCATGGTCAACAGCACATTCATTCGCACCAAGGCTTGTATTTTTTTACCAAAAATGCAAGTTAATTTTAATAAAACCAGCTAAAGTTTTTTAGTTGTTCGGATACATATAGGGACATGGAAAGGTTTTTTTTAACTAGGCTTTGATTATTGTACAGCCTTAACCAATACATACAGCCAAAGAATTATAGTTGAACAAAGCGAAATTTCCTCTTCAACGCAATTATTTTACGCATTATAATTAGTCAGTGTAATTTAGTTAGTAATATTTATCTGTGCATCTTTTATTCCATCAAAGGTTAAAATAATAACGAATTTTTATAATTAACTAAAACTTAACACAGGTCCTGTGTTAAAGTTAATTATAAAAATGACATTTGGCGTATCCTGGTATCCTACGGCAAATGTCGTTATTACGATGCTAAATTATCTCAGCTTATTTCTAGAGTAACGTTTTATAAACCTATCCATGGTTTACAAAAAGTATTTTGTTATTCCAGTAACGTATCGTCGACTTTGATAGCAACTGTAGGTATCTTAGTATATACAGATGTTTTAAATGGGCATAGCGCCTGAAAAAGAGACGCGGTGAATTTTCTAATTTTCTTCCATTCACAAGGCATCCGCCATCATTTTTATCTCCCCTCCTGTCTCCATTTATCTCGGGCTTCTCCTACAGCAATTCGCGTTCTAACATTTTGTTTGTTTCTTACGAAATTGTTATTTCCGGCTGCTTTCTTTCCTTAAGCGGATTCGACTGTGGCCTGTATACAAAAATCAAGGAAATGAGTTCGCGGTTGAATTATATATATTTTGACCTCTTTCTGCACGATAAATTCGATCTAACAAATAAATCGACGCCTTTCACGTTACCTACGATACCTTTGCCGAAATGAAATCAATTCTCTTTCGAAATGTTTTTTTAGTGTTTTTACTGAATAATATTACGAGATAGTCTAGGCAAGAGCAATAACAAGAACAAGAGTAACAAGAGTTTACCTAATTTGATATAATATACCATAACAAGTAAAATGTGGAAGGATTTTTTAAGGTTTGATCATTATTGGGTGAAAATGTGTGTGTGAAAATAAAGTTTAAATGTAACAAACAACAAGACACTTAGAATATACTTTTTTATTTATAAGAAATATAAATGAAGCACGGAGTTGAAATTTAATGAGGATTGTAATAATAACAAGCATGAGACGTCGCGGGGGCTCTAAAATGTACGTACATAATTAATACCTACCTTAAAAAAGATTAACTTTTTGCGACTTGTTATCACCTAATTCTAATAATAAGTATTCGTTAGTTAAAAAAAAACAATTCATTGGAAGTGTTTCCAACCAGATCCGCCATAGCGAAATTATGTTTCTTTTAAGAATAAAATATTTTGTGCTATTCGTGTTGTATCTACAAAAGTATTAACAATAGAAACAGACTCAGCTTGGCTTACGTTAGTAGAACCTGGATTTAAAGTTTATCTCACATGAACTAAAAGCTTCTGATTTAAAACATGCCTTGAATTGGCCACAATTTCCCGTCAGTAGCAATGAGTTAGCGCGAAATTGACACGGCTTCTAACTTTAAAGCCGTGGAGAAAATCGCAAATTAACTTTTGGCAAACCACTGTGTGACTTCGCACCAGGCAATATCTGAGCGGAATTTTAACTAAGCGATATAGATCGGTAATCCGCGCAGCCTGCGCTAGCACAATGCTCGAAAATCGGATGTTTGCATCTTATTTTATTCCTATTTAACTCGGCTCCATTCTCGTTAAGTGCTTCTATAAATATGAGCTTATAAAACTGGAACCTGCATGTGGGTAATATTTATTTTATAATTACTATTAAAACCACAAAATCAATGACTTTAGATCTAGATCAAGAATGAAAAATGAAAATTTTCTATTGTGGCCTTAAATATATGCACGGATTGCTTTTTAGCGCAATTCAAAATTCATGCCGAAACCATTTCTCGTAGTGTGCGGTTATACTTAATAATTTCGTCACGGCTCGTCTCCCCAGGTGGAAAATTGGAAATTGTGTCATTCTTCGTCGAGTTCGCAAAGAATTACGTCTTCTTCAAAGACTTTGTGGCTCGGTTACTCGCGCCGAGGATTTATTAGTGCTATTCACATTAAAATGCGCGAGATTGTTGCAAATTGTACAATGGTTACTTTTTTCTTTGTCAACGTGAGGCGTTTTTAGGGTTTCGGGCCTTTGTCTTGAGTTCTTATCACTATTTAAGTATAGCCAATTATGAAAGCAAATTTATTTTATTCTGTTCGAGTCATTATTTAATGTCGTTAGATCCCCTAATCGGACTTAACGCAGTCGGAATTTTTCAGAACCCGTTAAAAACGACCTTTGGTACTGAATCGAGTGTAGTCAATGTAGGAAAATTTCATATGTTTGCTTAAGTGACAGATTGAAACCGGGCTTGTCCTGAGCCGTTTACTTTGCTAAAAAGTACTTGCCGAGTACTTTTAGCAAATTAATTTGTAGATATCAGAAGCCAACTCGCCAATGACGGGGCTTGATCCCAGAATTCGTGCTCAGAGCAGACACTTCACCAATTAAGCTAAAAGGGCTTTTTCCCGACCGGATGAAATTGAAATGCTTTACTATATTATTTATTTGTTAACAGAAGCATGCGAGAAGACCTTCTGCCGATGGGGCGCCGAGTGTGTGTCCCTAGGCGACGGTCGCGCTCACTGCGCTTGCCCGACTAGCTGCCCGTCCACTCCATCGCCCGTGTGCTCCACGGCAGGCCGCACCTACCGAAACCACTGCTATCTACGCAAAGAAGCCTGCGAACGAAGACTAAATCTACGTGTAAAACACGAAGGAGAATGTGGTAAGCGCTTTAAGCTGCTAGAAGCTAAGTAAATCAAACGTGTCTGGTGGCTCTACGTATAGATTTCACCATAATGTTGGATGACCGTTTAGTGTTCGAGCTCAGACTACAAAGTCAGAAGGTTGCGGGTTCGAATCCATAGATACAGTCATAGATGCTTGTTAATAAAATATGTTTCTCTTCACTAGTACCTAATAGGCTATTAGTTAGTATGATTGCTAGAAAAAATATGTAATAATATGTATTCCTCGTAAAATATGTATTTCTAGTTATACTTGAGGGTAGGACCAATGGACTGCAATCACTGCTATCAGCCTGCATAGATAATATAGTTAGGTACTGCAAATTTCAACTATATGTATCACAAGGCATACTTTTATTGACACACACAAATTCGTAAGTAGGTATACAATAATATTTTAAGCAAGTGTTTTCGAGCTTATTAATAATACTCCGAAGCTTTTTACAGTCAAATACCTACACATAAGTAGCAAAAAAGTGCCGAGAAAATATCCTGAAGACTTCGGTTTTAAGTGTCCTATGTTATTGCACGCCTATAAAATAATAGGCATGCATAATTCATAGTCAGAAAACTGTCCTATATTCCTTACAAAGGTCCATAAATCCGCAGCATTAGAATACAAGAATAACCTTTTATCTCTGGCTATCTTATAAAAATACTCCAGCACATATCGCTTGCCATACGTCCGCGACATTACGCAGACTAGAAAATGTTTCTTTGTCGAGTTAGAAAAATTACAGTCCATATTGGTAACAAAGCATTTTCTTTACATAACCCCCACGGGCTGGTTGACGCAACTTATTGCTGGGTTGTTACACCCGTTATTTTGTTTTATTGTTATTATTGTAATTAAAATGTCTACAATACCTTATCCCTTTTTCCAACGGTAATTTGTTAAATGTTTTACAAATTGCATTCTTCCGTTAGCAATTCCCAAATGCAAAAACTACGTCAATTATTGTTAATTCGTAAATAACAAAAAAATCTCATCTCTCTAATCAAAAATATAGGCTCAAATTAAGCATATCATAGGCTCAAATTGCTATGGCGACAACCAATAGATAAAACATTTATGACATCCATTATTTATTGTATAATATGATATTGATAATTAAACAACCCTTGCCCCTTGCCCTTTGAAATCTGAAATAAAAGACAAGAACCCGGTCCGGCTATAGTCAAGGGAATGTGCAAGCAACGGCTTACCAGTAGGTTGATGACATTTTGTAATAACCACCTAGAAACTGTTTCTTATTTAGGTAGCTTTAGGTTTTGACTTAAAATTGACGTACAAAAACCAAGGCTTGACAGATCAATGCCCTATGTATTTTTGATATTATGCTAGTTTGTAGCAACCCTAGCTTTGATCGTAAAGTGCCATAAGAGTCGAACACAAAAAGCTCGATGTTATTTTAGAAAAGTTTTATTTGCGTTTTCTTTTCGACTTTGCGTCTTAGTTTAAATTTCAAATGATATTTGTGTCACGTTACTCCACCTCAGATGAAAACACTTCATAATTATTTTGACAGCTGAAATATTTCGTTATGAAGTTCTTTATTATTAATATGATAATAAAGCTCCATAATCTGTATAGTTTGCAACTTCCGCAAAATATTTAGCTTCAAATAGTTATGAACAAGAACTTCAAAATTCTATAAAATAAATTAAAGTCATGCCTGGAATACTTCAGCTTTCGGGCATTTAATAACGTATATTAAAATACATTTTGGTGGGTATGAGTAATATTTTGTGTTTAGAGATCACAATACTATAGAATAATCATAGTTTATGTACGGTTTAATCTAGTTTTTGGGACTAAGATTTTATGACTTCTTTATTCTTATACTATTTTGACAAAATACTTTTACGAGCGAATGCTTTGGGTTTTCCTGTAAGCTACGACCAAAGAGTACTATAAGTACAACACAACCTAATAAAACATTACAAAACGAAATAAAACACTTCCGATAGGAACACACCTTCTAAGCAAACGGTCCTTTTAAATAATAATGTTATGAAATCTAACTAGTAGCAGAATTCTTTGCACGTAGCAGCCACTGGAGAATATGCTTCGATTCTCGTACCCTCATAAATAATGTTCAATGAATAATTCGTACGTTTTGTTTAGAAGCTGGGGACCCGTGTACTGGAGTGGCCTGCCCGCCTGGTGCGAGATGTGCGGTGACGACTGGCCAAGCGGAGTGCCGGTGTCCACGCAGCTGTCAGAGGAGGAAACCAGTCTGCGGAACCGATGGCAAGGAGTACCCATCTGCTTGTCACCTTGACAAGCATGCGTGTGAGAACCAGCACAACATCACTGTTAAATACCACGGAAAGTGCGGTGAGTTGAGGTTAACAGTAAAAGTCAATCTGAGGAATCTTGAATAATTCTTCACTTGTTAGTATTATTTAAAAATCTCGAAGTTCAGACAAAATAAACATCCCCAATTTACAAAAATTATATTGTAAGCAAATTGAAGAGCATTTTTTCTTGCAGATACCCAACGCCAACCACCCTTAGAAGTTTTTAATGAGGAAAATTAATTAAACCAGTTGACCCCGTATTGTTGGTGTTGATGTTTAAAAGTATAAAAGAATCTCGTTAAGAATGGGCCATTTCTTAATAATAGACTTGGATTTGTATGAAAGGTTGAACATTTTGCGGACCGCGTTGAGATGACTTGCAAACGATGAAATCCGGATAGAAACGTGCATAGAAATGTGACAACTTCTGTCATGCTCGTTATTGAATAGACCTTACCGTTGTAACACAAACGGACCGGGTGGATCTGACACTTGTCACCTGGGACTTTTTGGGAATTATTGCTCGTCTTTATTAAAAGTGAAATCACTTTTACCGTCAGATTTTACTACATGTTTCCTTCTAAAGTGATTAAGTGACTCACTATTATTGAATTCCAAAAAGTAAACTCACTTGTACATCTAAAGAAACCCAAACTTAAACAAGGCGAAAAAGTTCCCTCATATTGGGTCTCCTACTTCCTTTTTCATAAAACTAATTTAATCTACTCTACTTTATCTATTATGTACCAGCTTTTTGTTAACCCTTTTCACAAAACTTGTCCGGGAACATTCGATCTGAACTAAATTTGTAAAAGACCGAATGCCCGGACATTCCAAAATCCTTTGTGAGATTCTGTTTACTTTATCAGTTTACTTCTGTACTTTTAATAAATCGTACTTGGAACTGTTCCGTGTTACTTCAAACTTGTTAAACTTGTTTCGCGGCGTTCGTCTGAAATAATAATACTAGTTGTACTGTCAACTTAGTGAGACTTATTATAGCAATAAGTACAAACTACAAGTATTAGCGCGCCTGTGTCACGTAAATGTTATCAATGCAATAAGTTAAATACAATTTGATACCGTCGATGGACTTTTACGGTTTACGGTTTAATATATTTATTTCACAAAAAGAATATAACATATATTCACTTTACAGAGAAATACAAGATCACTTGAAAAAATATAACAAGCAAGTGCAGGACACGAACAAAAACTGAATGTGGGTAGAAATTACAATAAAATAAAATTATGGCTCTTATTAAGAAACGACTCACAGTTTCCACTGACTTAAGATTGATGGAGATTACTCAATGGCGATTGCCTGCTACTTTTATTTTAATATTATTGAAATTCGGAATAGTCACTCATAATGTGTTTTTTCAGCTTTGTCTTAAATATATTAAAAGATTTGATTTGTTTAATATTATTTGGTAATTTGTTGTACAATTGAGCTCCCTCATACATTATATTTTTTTTACCGTATTTAGTACGGGGGTTCTGAAGGATGATATTGCTGGCGCGCCTACTAACACGGTTTTGAATTTCATACCTTTTAGTGAATTTATCTTTCGTACCTATGCACGTGTTATATTTATATGTTTGTGAGATTGTCATGATACGAGTTTCTTTATAGACTTTAGAAGTTGGGATAAGTTAATCGCAGTGAAACAGCAGTTTAATTATTTTGTTTTGTGCCCTTTGAAGTGGGCTGATATTACTCTTTGCAGCACAACCTTATACCTCGATGAGGTAGTCTAAGTGACTTTTCACCAATGTGTTATAAATCGTGTATCGCGCTGATTTAGGAAAACAGCGAACATTGCCGCGCAGAACTGCCATTAACGATGACAATCTAGACCGAATCTTCTCAACGTAGGGTTTCCAAGTTAAATGAGTATCAAGAATCAGGCCGAGATACTTTTCTAGTTATACTCTTGAAAGCGGCTCATGGTTAACATTAAGCGGTGCAATATCGGATATTTTTTATTTTGGAACCAGTTGAACAGTGCGTCAAGATCAGATTGTGCTTGTTCAATTAACGAAGCAATTTCACCACCAAAATAAAGCAAGCAGGTGTCAACAGCATACAAACAGATTTGGCCTTTAAGACTTTTAATTTTTAACATTATTAGCAGATTCAACTGAATCCTATCTTAGCTCCTATCTTACACGGGTGTTATTATGAATCGATTGACAATATGGAATAGGTGTATTTTTCTTTAATTAAATGGTCTACAAGTGAATGGGCTTCTACTCCTGGTCGGATCAAGTTGGCGAATTAACTTTATAAATTGACTTAGGCTCTTTAATACTTGGCGTTGGTTAAAAACTGTATTGTTTCATCCAATTTGATGTTCATAAGGAAAACAACCTGTAAAAAGTATCTATGCTCCTTGTTCAACCAAATGCCCTGTACAAATTTTGGATTATTTTTTCGCAACACACAGATCCATGTTCCGAACACGAATGTGCCGACGGCAGCGTTTGCCAGCTGAATGAAGTTCGAGTGCCCACGTGTCGCTGCGGCCCGCCCTGCGACTTAATCGCGCGACCTGGATCTGCAGTCTGCGGCTCCGACTACAAGGATTATCCTAGCGAGTGCTCGCTACGGCGCGAGTCGTGTCGTACGCGACAGCAACTGACTATCGCGTACAGAGGCGAATGCGCTTCAGGTAATATTCCGAGCATGTATTTTGCCAAAGACTGTTTTACCCAAACTACTATGATTATTCAACCGTGAACTCCAGACGACGGAAATCAAGTAGAACTATACAGTCAGCGTTTTACCCTTGCACAAAATTACTATGTTCATTTCAGGATTTTCTTGGTAACACAGGTTTGTTTCAGATTCAGCATTTTCTAAGTTTTTAGTTTACTTCACTTTAACGTAAAGTCTATCGACTGCTTAAGTGCAACTATTTTCTCTGTGGGCTCTTATTAATGGAATGTGTTTTTTATTTGAATATTGATACCATTATAAATGTTTTCGTACTTGAATACTAGATCTACCTACTCCCTAAAAGAAAGTCAACTAACTAATAAGACCTTAAATTACTCTAGTAAGAATCATTTAAACCTATTTCTATTGTTCCTCATCCAAAACGCGTACACTGACTAAAATATTTGTAATATAAAATCATAAAGAATTCCATAAAAGCCTGTAGTGCGATAATTTAATTTTTTTTAACAAAGATTTATTTTTTTGGTAATTCGGTTAAATTTTATTTTATTTTATACAGGATGTACAAAAGAATGGGACACTCCTTAAAATCACGTGGTCAGCTGTTCCTATGGGAGAGTTCCTATGGGAGATCGAAATCGTGATTTTATTTTCAAATGCTCCATACATTACCATCGAGGTATGCGAGTGGGTTAGTATGGAGAAGATGAAAAAAATTTCTTGGTTTCGATGTTGCTCAAATAGAAAAAGTTGTTGTATATGACCAGCTGATCACGTGGTTTAAAGGAGTGTCCTATTCTCTTGGACACCCTGTATATGGAATGAATATTTTTTTTGAAATGAATATTATTTATAGGTCTGATAAGAGTATTTTAGGTTAATATCCGTATGCTAGCTAGAGACATACCTAGTGACCGTAAAGACATCCCGATAGAGTGTTCCTTACAACCTAAAACGTGTCAAACAAGATTCAATTCCAAATAAAAGCAATGCGCTTCACTCAGGTTATATTCGGATCATTGTCTTACCTCGACGACCAGCCGTTTTTGGCTGGGCTCAGCGCTCTGCAATTTCGGACTATAAAGATTCCGCTTGCTGCACTGGGATTTTCCGATTCAATCTATCGATGACGACTTATTTTTCCATATTTCAAAACTATTTTGGAACCAGGTGTGGAATATATAATATTTTTTCAACATAACCTAATTATTAATAAGTACAAAAAGATAAGGATATAACGAATCGCTTTTTATTTTTGCTTACAAAAGGCGAAATACAAAAATAGGTTTCTCAAATTAGTTAAAGTAGTCAGGTTGGTGAGGATTCTCAATTAAAGAAAAGGGAAGTCGATGTCTTGTTTAGCAATCTTAAATTAAACTCTTGTTTTTAGAGTAGAAAGGTTCATTTTAACGGAAGGATATTTTATTTATTTATTTTTATTAATGCTTTAAAGGGTTTATTCAATTGAAAGAATTGGTTTATTTTATGACGGCGGTTTTTCCTGTCGGTTTGACGGTAAAAGATAACAATATTTTAGTGTAAGTATGATGACTTATAAAAATATTGTCATATTTTTTATCTTTTGGAAACGTTTTAAAATTGCCATGGAATAATCATTTTGAGAACGACTATCACGACACATACCTTCGAAAATATCGTTTGTTTAAACTCTAAAAACTCGACTGAATTACTCCTCAAAACTTCCATAGGGAAAATAACCCGGATATTCATTTCTGTCTCCTAGCTCAACATCCATGTGACTCCGTAAAGTGCGGTGTTCGCGAGCGTTGCACGCTAGACGCGCGCGGAGTTGCCGTCTGCGGTTGCGGGCCGGACTGTGAACCGGTCGTCCGGCCCGTGTGCGGCTCGGATGGCCGGACTTACGACAGCGCCTGCCTCTTAGATAAACAAGCGTGCTTGGACAATAAAGACGTGCGGGTGGCGTATATTGGAACTTGTGGTAAGTAAGATTAGACTAAAGTCGCACCGGGTTGCGCTTGTAGTTGTAATCGTAGGCAGAACTAACAGCGCCGGTGACTGGGTACAGTCATTGTCAAATTAGTTACATACACTTTTGATAAACGTTGTCATTTAATCCAAGATAATAAGTTTAGTGTAAGTATACAACTTTTAATGTGCCTAATTCAAAAAACATTAGGTGTGTATTTCTATTCATAATAAAACCTAAATATCTATGGTTTATAATGTTATATTGTTGTTTAAAAATAAAAGAAAGAAAAAACTCCTAAGCAAAGCAGGTCAATCTTGTTAGTACATATTTTTAGTTGTGATATATTTTTATGGCGGTGTACGCCATAATTATACTGCCTACAAAGTCAGTTCGTCATTTTTGGGTACTATGCAGTATTTACCTCGAAATATTATTTAGTTAACTATACTATGTATTACCAAAAGCTAACGCCGCACACTATTATATTTTAGTTACCCATTCTCTATAATTTTATGATGTCATGTAACAGATCCCTTTAACCTAGGGTCCGAAAACCCCTGCGCCCGCGCAACATGTCCGTGGGGCGGCGCGTGCGTCTCTCGCGGAGGGACTGCACAGTGTGCCTGCCCAGTTTGCGACGCGACACTAGCGCCAGTTTGCGCCTCTGACCACAACACCTATGGGAGCGAATGCAAGATGAGAATGCACGCTTGCCAAGAGGGAATCAAGGAGGGAGAACTCCATGTGCTGTATAACGGGACTTGTCGTGAGTAATACTTTGTCGGGATCATGAAACAGGTTGATTGGGAAACGAAGATTTAAAATTATTAACAGTCATAGGTATTTACTTATGTGCTGCCATCGATTGTTTGCCAATGCTGTTTATAATACTGCACATATTTTTTTTACGTAATAACTTATAGGAGTAAGCTTATGACTCACTATTTTACTGATTTACCATTGAAGGTTCCAAAATGTTTCTATTTTTAAAATATTTTTAGTGTGTACAGACGAGCAATTAAATGTACTAACTCAGTTGTCTTAATGTAAAAAATGTACCCACGTAAAATGAATTATACCCATGACTGTACTGTTATATTTAAAGAAATGAGGCTTTTAGTCATTAGAACGTTGTTTTTTAAGTTTTTACTTTAGTACGCGAATTGTACAAATCTTTTTAACACCCTTAGTCGCGTGCATTCTTACTTCCGATAACAACACCTGCGGAAGTGAAAATGGCCGTCTAAAAAGAATAAATAAAACTAAGTAACCTACCTAGCTAATACGAAAATAACGAAAAGTAATGAAAGTTGTAGCAAAGTTGTAAAAATAATATTATCGTTTAAAAAAAAAATAACATGTTGAATGTATAAAGGAAAGAAAGGGAATAGGGCTTAGGAAAACAACTAATTAGGTACCTATTCTATGGAACTAACATCTAAATAAAATATCTAAACAATGTCCCATATAAACTTATTGGTTATTTGTTATGTTGGCCCCACAGAAAGAAGTTTTGGTGTTTAACACCAGAATCAACCCCTAAGTAATTTTGCGGATTAACACGTTGTATGGAAGAATAAAAAAAGGTCTGAATAATAATATACTTCTCAAAACTTAAATTACAAGGAATCGATCAGGATCTTCTACAAAAGGGGTAGTAACCATTGTGGAGTGTACTCAAAAACTATACTCAAAGTTCCTTTCACCGCGCTGCTGAAATATTTGAACCGGGAGTTGCATTACTTAAAGAATTTTCAACACCAAAGTGTTCTCCGTTCCATTTCTCCGGCAAAAGCAGCGGTCATTTGTTTTGCTTACAAAATACAGACGCGCGATAAATCGCAGCGAACTGAAACACACTTGCTAGGCTGAAATGTCAATTAAAAATTAAAATGGCTACCGTGGTAATTTTACTCGATACCTAACAAAGGCTTGGGATTAATTGGTATTTAAAAAGTGGTTGTCTATCGATAATCAAACAATATTTGCTAAGGACGCTCCTAGGCTTTTTGTTATAGTTTAATGAAATTTCACTCAAAGGGTTTTCGGCTCAACACTTGTCAATAAATTACAAAGAGGCTTCTTGAGAGAAAATGAGTGATCAATCACTTTTTTGTATGCCAGACACTTCAAAATTTTAGTCCAAAATCTGTGTTTGACTGGTGTTTTATTAGTTTGGCATTGGGGTTGCCTATTTGCAAGGTAATACAAATAAAACGGTGAACGTGGGGTAACGAAGGGTATGTATATTTCACTGATTACAATAATTACAAATTCTGACTCCAAGATATAAATCACTAGTAATAATAAAGGTTATCTCACTCTAAACTCTAGCGTTTATTTGCTAATTAGGTAAGTATCGGAACGATGCGCGAACGTACCTTATATGTGAACGGAAGTATGTGCTGTGTGCTGTGCTGTGTGCTGTGTGCGACTGCCGAGGCTCGAACCTTCGGCGTCCCTACGGTCACGTTATGTTAACTCAGCATTTCTAAACTATAAGCGCTAACACTGTATCGCCACATTAGCTTTTGATGTTTCGTAACTTGATTAAGATTTAACAATAACTTTTTTATTATTTTAGAATTTTTTATATTTTTAAACTCGAGCCTTTGATTGGTGACTTGAATTATCTGGATAATGTACTAGGTTTAGTTATATTAGTACTATAATGATTATGTTTTTGAAATATTAACATCAAACTATTTTTATAAGTACGAAATCTCGTAATTGTTGACTTTCATGGTTAGGTAGCATGGTAGAAAGAAAAAACTGTTAGATTAATATATTGATGTCTCTCTGACAAACGCGATGTTTTCCTCAAAATGGTGCGTAAAAATTTATACGCATGAGTACTCTGGTACTCTTCATGGACGAGCCTCATGCAACCCTCACATGAGTTGCACTGGAAGCGGTTTCAAGGTTCGAATTTAGGCGGGGGTGCTGATGTTTTTTTTAATTGGACAACATCACATACCTCTGATCCTAAGGTAAGTAGCGAAAGCACTTGTGTTATCACATCACCAGCCTATATCAGTCCACTGCTGGACACAGGCCTCTCTAAGAGGAGGATTTTGCCATAATCGCCACGCTTGGCGATCGCAATTTGGCCAATGGTAAAGAGGAGACGCTGCTGCCCGTCTTCTCATGGAGGTTCTCCTGTAGTCGCCTCTTACGACACCCATAGGAAGAGAAGGGGTGGTGCAATTCTTTTAACGTGCCGGCACCACACGGCACTTATGTTATAGAAATCAGAAATAACGACGGCACTAGCTTCTCTACTAAACAAAATACCGACTGCATGCGGGCAGAATGTTTACCCGCAACTAAATCTGCGTAAATAGTAACTGCCCTAACATTGAGATACATTCGCTAGATTACAAAGAATTTTATTTTTGTTTAGAATCGTGCGTGGATATAATCTGTCAAGGCGGTGGGGACTGCGCAGTCGATATGGAAACAGGACGACCCATCTGTCGGTGTAACCATAACTGCACTGATACACAGGCGAGTAGTATTAACCGCAGTGAAACAATCTCTTCTCTCTTCCTCTGTCTCTATAAAAGACATATTTTATACCGTTAGTACATTTTTAGGGTTCCGTACCCAAAGGGTAAAACGGGACCCTATTACTAAGGCTCCGCTGTCCGTCTGTCTGTCTGTCTGTCCGTCTGTCACCAGGCTGTATCTCATGAACCGTGATAGTTAGAGAGTTGAAATTTTCATAGATAATGTATTTGAGTTGCCGTTATAACAACAAATACTAAAAACAGAATACAATAAATTTTTAAGGGGGCTCCAATATAACAAACGTTGCCGTTTTTTTAGATAATGGTACGGAACCCTTCGTGGGCGAGTCCGACTTGCACTTGGCCGGTTTTTTTATACCGATAAAAAAATTAAACGTCGGAAACGTACAAAAGTATTTTTCCAACGTTTAAAAAATATTTTCAATGCCGCGAAAGTTCCGAGAATCAACAGTATGCAAACCTTTCATGAAACAATTTTTAGGATGTTTGTGAGTTTTCTGAGAGTTATAGTGTATTTCAGGTTGAATTATATTTTACCAAAACACATTTTTTGCTAGCTGGAATCAAATAATATTATTTTTTCGTTTTATATTGGATATCACATACATTGCTCTGATTCTAAGGTAAGTAGCTAAAGCACTTGTATTATAGAAACCAGAAACAACGAAGGTACCACAACACCCATACCCGAGCCAATATAGAAAAGTTCGTTTTCTACATTGACCCGACCGGGGATCGAACCCGGAACCTCTGAGATGGCGGCGCCATTTATAGTCCGGCATGCTCGCCTTTCGGCTACGGAGGTCGTCAAGGTCAAGGTCAAGAAGGTTTTGATATACTTTGTACTAAAAGAGTAATTAAATCACATGCTTTTAAAAATAAATGTAGCAACAAAATTGTTCAATTGTTATTTTAGAAGTCAAATAGTTGATTTTCAAACAATTTTTTTTTTTAAATAAATATTTTATATTACCAAAAAATAAGCACGTGAACGTTAATTTATAGCTGACCACACTCTATCCTACCCAAAATGGATGATAACGGTTAAATTCAAATAAAATCGCGTTAATATAATCCTTTCAATTTAATTTTTAATTAATTAGGTTTGTGTTTTATTATTGCATGTCATCATTTTCATTCGAGCTTTATCCAAGTACAATATTTATATCAAAACAAAACTTTATTAAAAGATAATTATAACACTTGAAAAAAATCATCGATCTCGATGATTATATAATGGCGAGTGCTTTGCATGCGATGGGACGTGGGTTCGAGTCCCACCTGAGGTCAATGATTTTTTTTCAAGTGTTATTTATCTTCAATTAAACCTTGCATGGAATTGCTAAAAACAAAAATTTTCAAAACTTTATTAGTTAAAAGGCAAACTACAGACAGATATTATGTTAAAAAAATAACTAAAAACCGACTTCTAAATGCAACTTAAAAGCAAAAAAATAAATGCCAGCCATCGAGAGTTAAAATGTGTTCATTCGCACCGACTCCAAAAAGAACTGATTAGGTATGTTTTAGTCAATATCATTTTTGTTTCATTTTGAAGTCGGTTTTAGTTTTTTTAAACTTATTTTATTCCACCTTCTCCTCCTCTAAAATTCTCGGCGAATTACGCGTCAAATCAAATCAATTATTTTATTTGCCAGCATACATAATTTAACCCTTGATTCTCACGACAGGATTCGGATGTGGTATGCGGCAGCGACGGTCAGACGTACCCTTCTCAATGCGAGCTCGACTCGACCGCGTGTCGCGAGCAGAGCGACTTGCGGTTGGGGTACAAGGGCGACTGCGGTGAGTATTCATATTTGATAACTTAGGTTGGAAACACGCTTGAGAACTAAGTTAAAAGTTTAAAATTCGTTCAAGGAACATATAACCTAGGTATCGTTAGCTTATGCGCGATTACAACAACGCACACTAATTTAACGCACGCCAAGTTACACCCACTTGCCAGAATTTTATTTGCCATAATTTCATCTGCTATAATGGTCAACAGACATAATATTGTTTCTCATAATTTCATATGTCATACTCATTGTTTACTATGTTAGACACGTGCTAGAACTTTTGTTTCCCATAAAGTCAATTTCAATAATATCATTTGCTGGCTAGATTGTAAGCCGTATTATCACAAGCCATAACACCATTTTCAGATCATGAATTCGTTTTATACTAAATGATCAATAGGTTTAGGTATGGTTTGGTTTGGTTAGGTTAGGTTAAAACATGAAAGACAACGCACGAGCCGAGCGAGCGAAGCTAATCGCTTCTTAGAACAAAGGCGTTAGGTTAAATTTGAACGGAAGCGACTTGGATCGTTTATAAAGGTACTAGATAAATAGGTATTAGAAATAAAAACATAAATTTGTTTGCACTAACATTTATTTTCATAAAGTTCTTAATCATAAGTGTAAATGAAACTGGTTATCTCACAAGTTAAATACTTATCTAAGGTATAATACCCTGGATAGTTTAAATAACATTACGGGCGGAAGGACTTGTTTTAAAATATCTTTTAAAAACTGAAAAACACGTCAGGGTCTCAAATAAATTTATGGTTAAACTTGTCACAAATTTCATCTAGGTTAGGTTAGGTTAGAACAGTGACCACACAAAGCGCGAAGCCGAGCGAGCGTAGCAAGCGTTACATTCCAAAAGTTGACCTTGTAAGTTACAACTTCTATACTTTGTCGGATTTGAGTCCGACTAAAGCCAGTCTTGATGCTTTCGCAATCTGTCAGTTATTAGTTGTACTACAAAACAGTGGAGGAAGGAAGGATAGTTTATTATGAGGCTTAGGTATAAAGGCGCTATATTGGTTTTTATAAAGTTTGAAGCAGTTGCGTTGTTAAATTTAATATAGGTCTGTGTTTTTTCAATCCGTTTATGATTTCAAATACCTATCGATTGTTTTAATTGCATATTATTTTCATTCGATAAAAATTACAACCAATTTCATTCTGACACAACGAACCTCGTAAACTATTATTTCGAACACCTAACTGGAACTTTTAGATATTGACCGTTTAATTACGTCGCTCAACCGCACAGAAACAGCCATTATGTAGCTCTATGTCTAACCACAATATTGGTGAACTGGACAATTAGCTTCGCAAATTATACCACTGACAATTTCGGGCCCGACTCGTTTTGTTCCAGGATATTGCGCCATTAACTCTTAAAATTGTTTTACAGAACGAATAACGCAGACATAATTATTATAAAAGGAACAAATTAGTTTCACGAAATAAAAAACACCCTCATTGTTTCTTTGGCATCGTTCTAATTAATTGTAGGGATGGCGATCTGAAATCGATTAATCGAAGAATCGATTATTGGAGCCAACAAGATCGATTTTTTAAATCGATATGTAGTACTGAATCGATTCGGTGAATCGATATTTCACCCTTGAAAATCGACATTCGTTTTTTTTTGGTATAAACCATAAAACTATTTACAATTAATTTAGTTTATCCGTATTATAAGAGTGCTGCCGGTTAAAGAATTAATTATTCAAAAACTCGCGAGATGGCTGTATGTTTAGATTCCTTCGCATCTCTTGAATAAAAAAAGTTACGTTTGTAGTCTTTGACTTTTTGTTTTTGTTTGTATTGTATCTGTGACTGGACTGAGTTGCGTCAAGACAGCCATAATTTATTTTTGTTATTTATTATATTTCATTTGTTTATTGTTGACTGATTGAGTGATTCTCGTAAAGCGATATAAATACTAATTTTTATGTAAGTAGTGTTTGTTGCGGAATAATAACTAATTGAGTAAAAAACAAAATAAAGCGCTTTATTTACCTACTTAGTGTAGGTAAATAAAGCGCTTTATTTTGTTTTTTACTTTCGTGCTATTATTTTCAATTTAATCTATTAGTTGTGATTATTAAACCTTTTTAGATACGAATAATCAATATTGGGCATTGAAATAACTAATAAGTAAGTCATATGTGGAATTTTACTGATAAGAGATCGTTAAATTATAATATGTACCTTGCTTTTAATAAAATATTACATTATAAACGAAAAATTGAAGAAAAGATCGATTTTTCGGAAATCGATCCTATAGACCTCGATTTTTTGTGAATCGATTCATTAGGTCACGATTTGAATCGATTTAAAAATCGATCTTTTTCGAAAAGAATCGCCATCCCTAATTAATTGTTTTGCAGACAAATGGCTAGAGAAACCTAAGTTAAGGACCATTTTGTTATTTTATGGTGTAGAGGCTCAATATTTGCGTTTCACTTTACCTACTAAGTGTTATTTTAGGGTTGCTTAATTAGAAGTTCTATATTTGTATTATCATTCCCACACGCCACGCTACCCGTGAGCGGCGAGGCTTGGAAATAACGTTGGTACAACGTATTATTAGGTACACATTATACAGTTTTGACAACGTAACACAAAAATTTCGAAATATATTTTTAAAATATCGTAATAAATCGAAACAACATTAATTAAAATACAGCTCCAATCCGAAAAGCACTGAGATGGATTAAAATTACATTTACAAAATGTGTTGCCATCAAACAACGAGTAAATGGGGATACATTTTATAGGCGTGCACAAATCGTATGTCAATTGAGCATCAACAATAACCCCCCTAATCCCATTAATATCGCTGTGTCGCCTATTCATCCCTGTCCGGAACAGTAAAATATGCGTGCATGTCTAAAATGAAGCCACTTTCAGGGTTCCCCGACCAAACTGCCGAACAACCTGAGTAATAATGCGATTATGTTTTTGAATGACTGTCTGAGTGGTGGTAGTGTGAATTAATACTTTGTTTTGAATTGAACAATAGCGGCCAAGATAAAAACCTGGAATGGATGGAAAAGAGATACAGAGGATATTCTATTATTTCGCGGTCTCATATGGTCGATTGGGATTTGACTAGTTGAATACATTAATACTCGTATATATAGTAATATTCCCATTTACGAAAACAAAAACGGTGTAATAATAATTCATTTATCGTGAATTAATGGGTTTAATGTTTTCGAAACGCTTATTAGCTATAATTATTTCCGGAAAATTACGTACGTAGTTTTCAACAATATCCAGTTATTATACGAAATTTAATTAAAGGTTTTTAATAAGCTGGTGTTAAATTTAATTACATATGTTGTACGCAATAACCTGAAAAGGTTCGCAGGTGTATTGGCCTGAATATTCCAATAATAGACCATTGTCGGAAAGACATTACACATTTTGCAGTTTGCTCAATTTATCACAAGTTAATTATAATTATGGCATTGTAATTTCTTTGGCAAGATTCTCTTCGAGTATCCTCTACAAGATTAGTTACTATATTAAGCACCAGACGAAGTATTTACTTTAATAAAAAAAAAACGCACCTACAAACAAGATAAAGTCTACTTACTTATAAGATCAACCTAAACCACCCGTTTAAGAACTACCTAACCGGGCCTATAAAGGTACTAATCGAATGATTATCTAATACAAAAGAATTGGGTGTCAATTTTTTTTATTGGCATCAATTTCCTAATCAATCATTTACCAAAATAGCTCTGTTGACATTATTTCTGCAAAACCAAATTTACTCTTCAGTACGATAAGGGAGAAATAAATCTATATACACATAATACAGATCATTGTTGTACTAAACGGTAAGCTGGAGTTAGGTGATATTGATTTATCAATACCTTGTAGTGATATAGTTGTGTTTGGGGAAGGATTATGAATCGATAGGGGATTAAAGTGCTCTAGCCGGTGTACACCCGAAACGAAGTCAGATTAAGGAAATCGGCTTTGTGTTGTGCATCTTCGGGTTACTTTGCGGTTAATCGGTAGCTGCTTTTGCTAACTTTATTTTGAACTTTGTCCGTTTATAGGCAGATGACTTGGATCAGATTATTGCGCTTTGTTTAAAACTTTGGTTCTAAGTTACATAAACAAAAGGTCTCGTAAGCCTTATGAAACTGTTTTGGTCTTTAAATGCAGTTATTTTTCGCTTTCTATTTGTTTTTGTCTTTCTACTTGTTACGTTGCATGATCAATTCAAAGCTAATTTAAAAAAACGTTATTACAAATAAAAAAAGTTTAATAAAAAACTAAAAACCGACTTCAAAATGAAACTAAAAAGCGAAAAATAATATTGACTAAAACATACCTAATCAGTTCTTTTTGGAGTCGGTGCCAGCCATCGAGAGTTAAAATGTGTTCATTCGCACCGACTCCAAAAAGAACTGATTAGGTATGTTTTAGTCAATATTATTTTTCGCTATTTAGTTTCATTTTGAAGTCGGTTTTTAGTTTTTTATTAAACTTTTTTTATTTTACAATTTTAAGTGTTCAGTCCTCTATTTTTTCCCTTCTAACTTCGCCAAAAATGACTTTACAGCAAAGTTACCTTAACTAATATTGGTCCTCTATAGTTCCCCTATCCAATGGTATGATAAAAATAAGGTGTGATATTGGGTCAATATTTCGACGAAAATTTGTAAGTCTTAAGGAAAGTGTTTACCTACACTCCAACCAGAACGGCGGCTATTTTAGCAACCATAGGATAAGGTCTTGCGTTAAATAACAAGTCAAATTAAGAAAGGAACTTTCAAATTTTTTTTCGTTACTGGGTGTGCGGGTACGCCCCCAGTAAATAAAAATTGGCGGTCTGGTACCTCATAAGCTCCACGTCTGCTCAACACACTGCGAAATACGTTCTGTCGACAAATTGCAGTATTATCTTCTAACTCCTATCCGTTAAGGAGTTCTGTGGCTTCCATCATCAGGTCAGCAACATGACATGATGATTACCAGACCCAAAAATCAGCATTGAGTCACAGAATATATGCAAAACATTATGGGTGCCTATAAAAATTGAGAGTTGCCCTCGATTTCCCAGGGATCCCATCATCAGAATCTGACTTGGAGTAAATGGGACCACCTCGGGAGTATACCCTTTCAAACTAAAAAATAAATTTTGAAATCGGTCCGTAATTGACGGCGTAATCGCGTAACATAAATATATAAAAAAAAAAACATTCAGACGAATTGAGAACCTCCTCCTTTTTTTTGAAGTCTGTTAATTATAATAATAACACGCACACAACACGGATATTGATGCAACATACCTCTTTTTATTTATTATTGTCCCGACGTTTCGGCCTAATAACCTAGGCAGTGGTCGCGTTATAATTAAAAATGCAACAAGAAAGTTTAAAATGTTATAAATTATAATAAGATAATAATTTTTTTCTCATAAAAATCATACTGTAAATTTATTGGATTATCTGTTTTCGAGTTTCAATTATATAATCATGTAGACTACCTATTTTATATTTTACATAAGTATTTTCATTTTTATACTAAATAGTTAATTGATCGGAATTATGAATAAGAGATTCTGTTTATATTTACAATTCTATATAAGAAAAGAATTCCCTTACCTTCGCCCAAAAAATCCATATTGATCTGCACATTTCATTAGAATTTTTCAGATCAAAATAATTTAATACAAACCATTTGTACTGACTTTTTTCCTTACATTTAATTTCGTTAAATCTCTGCTTTTTTGATAACTACTAAATTAGATTTTAATCAAGAGCAAAATTACAATACCATGTGCTATTATTACTTTGAAATACGCTATGGAACTCATAACATTACTTTACTGGCTGACAAAGGAAACAAGGATAATATTTGTCATCCAAAAGTTGAATCCATAACTCACACTAAACAGAATGCGTGAGAACTCTCCAAATCACGTTTATGTTCCGGACTGAAAAAGTTCGTAAAATAATATTTACTGCAAAATAAATCACAATTGAAACTTTTCCCGCGACTAAGTCGACTTTTTTTAATTTTTTCATATCGTTATCATCCCTCGCTCGTATTTTTGCTCTTTTCATTTGTGGGCTCGTGGTAAACAATCGTTATTAAATTTGAACGGGTATCTGTCTTCCCTCGTTTCTCATAGCGGGAACGAGAAAGCCTAATTTTCCTCAACGTGAGAATAAGAAAATGTCATGGGAAGCTCGCAATTGTCGGACAAAATGACATTATCTGTTCAACCATTCGCTTCTCGCAAACTTTAGCCGGGTGCTTACGAAGTCGTAACCTCGCTGGTACAGACGATATAAAACACGTATAATATTATTTATGATATTAAAACATCCAAGAACTATTATTATTTCTTGAAATTTTATTGTTTAGCTACAAGTTTCAGAAAATATTGTGTCTGAATTCCTATTTTGAATATTATAAGATACATTTCTAGACAATTTATCGTGCGGATATTAGGGCCAAAAATACCCCTAATCATTTCTAAAACATTTTTATGCTAAAAATGTCATGGTTGTTTTTGACGTAAAAAATTATTACAGCCTTATGCGAAGGTGTCCAGTGTTCCTTCGGAGCCCACTGTGCCGCTGGCGAGTGCATTTGTCCCATCGATTGCACCGGAGCTGCCAGGGAACCAGTCTGCGGCAGCACCATGCAGACGTACCCCAACGAGTGCGAACTCCAAAAATCTGCTTGTCGACTACCCCCACCCGCCACTCTTCATGTCATCTTCTACGGAGACTGCAAGGATAGACTCGCTGTAGTTCCACCCATCGCTATGAGTAAGCTCACCGTCATTTAATAACATATATTATTGTAGTTGCAAACTAACCATACATTTTTAAAATTACTACAATAACTTTCTCCTGTCCTCTTAAACTCCTGGGTGGGTGCAGTCACAATATTTGCTCTGACCGTCATCAACCCTGTTGTTAGCTGTAATTTCAATAAAGCGACCCATCCTCGATCAATTAACTAACTTTCCGCTTTATCGCTTGACTAACACGCAAATATTTGGGTGGGGATGGATAGCTACGACCGCAATGACCACTACTGAGGCGGAGGAAGGGTCGACGGATTCATTGGGTGCGATGGATCTGGGCGGAACAACCAGCCCCTCCGCTTGCCGGGATATCCGATGTGATTTCGGTGCGAGCTGCGAAATTGGTGCGGATGGCTACCCTCGGTGCTCGTGCCTCTTCGAATGTCCGCACGAAGTTGAATACTTCCCTGTCTGCGCTTCGGACTTTAGACTGTACTCTAGTCTGTGTGCGATGCGCAAAGAGGGATGCCAGAAACAACTGGAACTTCGCTTGAGACCATTGGATCTCTGTAAAGGTTTGATTACTAACACGTTTTTTGGTAGATCGCATGTCTAGTAATGGTGTGTAGTAAATGATATCCAATTTACTTAAGGTATGAAAAAGTATAATTCAAATCTTATAAAACAGGTATGGAAGTGAGGCCTTGTGGTAACAACAAAGCAATGATTGATACAACAACCGGCCTAGAAATAGACTGTGGAAATGGTCCGCATCGTCAAGACTGTCCCGCCGGCACCTATTGCCATATTACGCTAACTGCGGCAAGATGTTGCCCCAAAAGTGAGTAATGTATATTTAATGTATTGTCGGTTCCGAAAACCAAGTAAATAGCATAGGTAGTTTACTGTAATACGGGAGAACTAAAATATTCATTTAAGAATTCCCATTGTCAGGGTTTTGTAAATTGTTTACGAATTGAAGTGGTTTCCGTACAATATGTTTATAATTTTATCGTTGACCTTTGCCTCATGCAAATGACATTTCCGCTCTGCAAATTACGAGCACTATGAAATTGGAATAAAATTATATCGTTCGATTTTACTTTCATGTGAAAATCGTACCGCTTTCATGCATATAATGTGGCACTTAACTGGTGATTTGTCAGGGTGAAGATACTAACACTACATGGCACCATAGTTAAATTGGATACGAACACGCTAGCGATACCGCTTAAAATGTTTTGTTTCCGTCTCGTAAAATGGCACATTTTATGCTATTACTGTGGAAGTTTCATTTCTGTGTTATGATTGGCGCAGATGACTCGAGGCAAATGGAGGAAAAGAGAGTGCTGCATTGTTCGGAGAGTGTATACGGGTGTTGTTCTGATGGGACGACAGTTGCGACCGGGCCTAATGAGGAGGGTTGTCCAATTACAAGTTCGACTTGCGGTTGCAATCGACTCGGATCTGTGTCGGATCGCTGCGATGAGGACGGCCAGTGCTCATGTCGACCAGGGGTGGGCGGCCTTAAGTGCGATAGGTGTGAACCCGGGTACTGGGGGCTCCCGCGAATAGGGACTGGACATACTGGCTGCATACGTGAGTACTAAGTTTAGGACCACAAGCAAATCTCTTTGGATCTAAGATGAGATTCAATCTGGATTAAAATATCATTATATGTGTATATCTAGACTTTAAATAATCTGTTAGACTCTAAAAGATAATAAAAACAAATTCTTATTTTTTTCTAAAAATAAAAACAATAAAGAGTTCAATGTCATAAGATGAACAGAAAATAGTAACTCTTGATTATTTTCCATTTTCAGTGTTAGGGTTTAATAAGGTATTTTGGCATAAACCTTTAACCGCGCAAGTTATTTGCTAAAACGACCAAACAAATCACAGAAAATTTTATTTAATTCGTCATATATTTTATTATTTTCACTTTAGGCTCACGTACAAAGATATTTCGAATGCCTTTAATCATTAATTGACGTAACAGTGTAATGCCCTTGATTGACTGATTGGATTATTATATCAAGTTAACTAAGGATACCATGTAAGGAAACCAGCATGCAAAGGTTTGATCGATGTGGCGAATGGCAATGACATGCCGCTTCATTAATTCTGTTGAAAATATTGATGAAAGTTCCTCACAGTCATAATAAATGGTCATGAATTTGGACGTAACACTTTTATTTTCAATATTGACAAAATAAGGTTCTGCAAAGGTTTTTATACCCTTGTTCCATTCCCTCGGGATGGATTTTTTGAAGTTGTATCTTAACCCTACACCCTTTACGAAATACGTCATCGAAATTGTATATTCCTGCTTTAGTTATTTATTGTGTACGTTTTCTGTCAGCCAGCTAAGAACTATTTTAGGACATAAAAAAATGTTTTTACTGATCTATATTGAAGGAATGTTATTCACAAATGTCACAGTCCTACTGTGATACTATTTAAAAAAATCGATTAAAGTGAGATTTATACAGTAGGTATGTTCTTTTTAGCCTGTGGTTGTTCAGCCTTCGGTTCAGTCAGGGAAGACTGTGAGCAGATGACGGGTCGTTGTGTGTGCCGGGCCGGCGTTCAAGGGCAGAAGTGTACTGTATGTGCCGACCACAGGAGAAGATTAGGCCCCAACGGCTGTTCTGATCGTAAGTGCATTTTTTATCCTTGTGTCATCATATTATTATATTATTTTCTTCTTATTTTTTCTTATACCAAGACTAGTGTAAGATACCTCAGTTTTGTTGTTCAGGCTATATTCTAGGCCTAATTTATATTTGGGGGATAATTAAAATTGAAAACAATCATTTCTCAATCTGCAAAAAAGTTATTTTTTCTTAACTCATCACCTTAACAGCTATATTCTGAGGGGAAAGTGTATTTTTTTCGATTTGAATATAATTGTTCTCATAATGAGAAAGAACTAATTCTTTAGCTGAACTACAAGAACTTATCATCAAACTATGAGATAAGTCCTACTTACTTTGCTAATAGCACATTCATTGGCTATTAATACTCACTTATGCGACTGACTAGCTGTTTACCTGGCTCAGTTATGTTTGGACTATTATCTAGCAAAGTACTTACTTAATCACGAAATATCTACTAGATAGGTACTTTAATTTCAGAGTTAGCTTCAATCAATTTCATGATAGATTACCTTACTGTCCACTGTATAATGTAGGTATTAATGTCTTGGTTTACTATGATGGTCGATTACCTCAATGATCACTTTACAATGTAAGGAATAATATATGTTAGAATGTTGGGTTAAATAAAAGAGTCAAGTTTTGAGACCTAGATGTCTTAAAAACTAGACCACATCTTGTATTAACAAAATTCTTACCCGCTAAAGTTTTAGAAGTTAGAACTTTATTTAGTATGTATGTGGAGGAACCGAGGGAGGCTGTAAGGATTGTTTTAGGAAAACTTCGCGGCTCCAGCTCAGTGTATGTATCTCCATATCTTTCCCCTTTGGGAAAGGTTTACGTAATAATAAAGTGCAAATAGTTGGGAACTGATAAAAGGATATTTCCATACATGGTTTATGAATAGTATAGTTTCCTCGAGATTTTATATTGCGTTAGTTTATCTGGTTTCCTTTTTTGCTACGACAGTTTTATTGGCTACAGAAACGTAATAGTATTTTTTGATTATTCAACTTTTATGGTAAAAACACACTTCCATTAACTAAACTTAATCAGGATTATTTACGGCGCGCTCATTGAAATAAATTCTGTTGTACTCCAGCATTTTTCAAAACCAATTTCGCGTAATAAAAACAGCACACAACAGTGAAATAACTGTAATTTCTCTTGTCTAGCTGAAAGCGGAGGCGTGGTTGGCTCATGTTCGGAGCTGTCCTGTTATTTCGGCGCAGTGTGTACTGAACGCACGGGGGGTGCACTGTGCGAGTGCGCTGCGGCGCCTTGTCCTGACTCTGAGAGCAACATGCTGGTGAGTTTTATTTGTAATAGAAATATATGAAAAAAGGTGCTAAATTATAACATGAACATGGTACCAAAGAAAAGATTAAACATATTTTACTGGGTAATAGATGATGTATTTTGTTAGGGGCGCTATATACACCCAGGGCCCCGATCAGATTGAGACAAATTCGTTTGTTGAACTAACCCAAACCGAGAATTTAATTTGGGACCATGCGATGAGAGATGATGGTGCTGCTTTAATTATACCACACTGTACACCAAACTAAAATTTCACTTTATACGTATAATAAATATATTGTGTCTCATCCAGTCAGTAGGTAAGTGTTTTATACATCATTAGACATCTTATAGTTAAACATGAGTATGTCTGTACAATAATCAATATAGATATTTGATATGATTCATAATATCAAGTAGTACAAAAGTATTATTTTGATGCAACGTTAAACAGAATTTATTCAATAGATATCGGATTTGAATCAGTTTGTTCAAGTTGCCCAAACAATGGTTGGATTATTCAACCTTCATTCGCAGATCAACTTTCACTTTGTTCTATTTCGAAGCCATCAAAAGTACATATTTCTTCAAACCCCCTTATACACTTTTAATTAATCAATATACACGTGATAAGTTTAATATTTACCACGCTTTAAAGTTTCATATTTAGTTTATTAATATCGGCAACTAATGGTCATGCTAATATGACGACTGGCTGAAAGTAAAAAAATACAAACCAGATCTGAGAAATTTAAAGTTTTTGTCTCAATTTCCGTGCTTCCGCGCATTTCAACTCCCTGAACCCGACAAAAACCAACAGGTATGTGGCAGCGACGGCAAAACTTACGATTCCGAGTGCCACTTGAAACTGCAGGCGTGTCGCACGCAAGAGGACATCGTCGTCCAAGCCTTTGGTCCGTGCAAGTTGAGCGAAATAGCCGGCACTGCTGGGCCACCGCGACCTTCTTCACCCATTCAATTTACCCAACAAGACGACGGCGCAGCCTCAAAATCTACCAGACACCTCCTAAACCCAGATAAATATTACAACAAGTACGACTGGGCGAGAAAAGAAACACCTAGTGACTTTGATAGCGTGATCTCCGGGCAAAAGTTCAAAGGTGAGTACGTTCGTCGATATATTTAATACTTTGATGTTACAATCCTGAAAATAGATTGCTTGGTCTTAAAATAAGGTTTACTCAGGAGGTTTCTAAATTTTAAAAGTTTCCATACCAACAAGTTTAACCTGTTTAAATTAATTCTTCCAAGTACCAAAAACACATTAACTAGAGACAAGTTGAAACTAAGCAGAGCTTGTTCTACTGTACGTGATGTACGTGATTAATTAACAGCTAGATTAAAATTATTAACATCTATGACTCCGATACAAAGTCAAGTCATCACACAAACACAAGTTCTTACGGAATTAAAACCCGCAACCGCCTGGCTCTGTAATCCGTATTGCGAACCACTAAACGAAGACGGTGTTTTCCCTGACTGTTTTATTAACTTAGCTAGAATTATCTTGGTGTAGTCATGTTTGACTTGCTCTTGCTGTAGGTAATTAACAAAGTTCTCTAACGATAGTTTTTTTGGTATAGATCTTATCTTCAATTCTGGCTATTAAACCGCATCCACTCTGTTTTAATGTAGTCAAGTATTGAAAGCTGTATTATTTTGCTTTGCTGCATAAAATATATTGATACATATAATGTTTCTAGTGCAGCTTCACTTTTTCATCCTTTTTAATCGACGTGCCAATATTGGGTCGTCAATATTTACACCTACCTTTTTCCAGCGTTTTGTTTGTGAACTTTGAACTGTACGGAATCGTCTCTTTCAAAAATATTGAGGAAAATCCCGGCTCCTATTTACTTTGTAGTCATTGCGATTAATGAATACTCGTATATTGCGAGAAATTTTCCACTGTCATTTCGTGACACAGTTGTGTCTAATTTGATAAATGAGAAAAAAAAAAGTTGCTAACACCGATGCTTTACTGGAAACACTTTACTGAATGTGATTTTATTTAATTTACACACCCTTATTATCTCCCTTGTCCGTTTATTTTATGATATCCTTTGTTTTAATAATATCAAGTAACAGATTTTCCTCTTTATTAAGATCTATTCACTTCAAGTAGACATTTATTAAAAGATAGGATTTAATCAAATAGGTACAACACCCGATAATAGGGTGTGATTACCGTTATTAATCCTATTAATGTTATACTTCCAACCATGTAGATTACATTACGCAACAGATTCTAGCCGAGAAGATTTGTTCCACACCGATTTCAATTTTTATAAGAATAGATGTAGGTCTTTAATAAGAATAAATTTAGTAAAAAAATATTTTTTAAATTGGACCCTAAACATATTCAGCAATTTGATGTGGTCGAAATGTTTGTAGGATGCAGTAAAAGTTACACAAAACCTAGAACATTGATATCTGTTTGTCAGCCGCTGTAGTTAAAGCCTTAAAAAAAACTACTCGGTCAAGAAAGTACCGGGAAAAGATTAATTATACACGAAATGTTAGTTATTCATCCAAATTTATTTTATCACCTTTAAAGTATGCTCCTTCAGAAGCGACACACTTACGCCAACGAATAATCCAATCATCAAAACAAATTTTAAACGCTTTTTCCGGAATCGAGTTCAGTTCTCGCCGCGAATTCTGCTTTATGTCTTCTACCGAATGAAACCGGGTGCCACGAAGTAATAATTTGAGTTTAGGAAAAAGAAAGACGTCGGCTGGAGCCATATCTGGTGAATAAGGTGGCTGCTCGATGGTATTTGTTGAGTTTTTGGTCAAAAATTCGTTCACAATGATGGCCTTGTGGAAAGGAGCATTATCGTGGTGCAAAATCCAAGAATTTTCATTCCACAAATCTGGCCTTTTTCGTCTAATTTGCTCTCTTAAACGCCGCATAACGCTTAAATAATACAAAGAGTATTTTTTATCGTTTGACCTTCTGGCAAGAATTCTGAGTGCACAACACCGCGACAGTCAAAGAAAACAGTCAACATGACTTTGACTTTCGATCGAGTTTGGCGCGGTTTCTTCGGTTTCGGTTCAGTTGGAAGGCGCCACTCGGAAGCTTGTTGACTAGTTTGCATGTCAAACTCGTAAACCCACGTCTCGTCACCAGTAACAATGCGTTTCATAAATGTTGGGTCGGAATTGACTCGTTCTAGCATGTCCTCAGCAACTCTTTTGCGATTGAGTTTTTGGAGAAAATTCAGGTCTTTTGGGACTAGCCGAGCGGCAACATGGTTCATACCCAATTGATGATTTAAAATGGTACAAATCGACTCGTGTGACACAGAAAGTTCGACGGCTAGCTCTCTCAAACTTGAATGAGGATTTTCAGTCACTATTTCCTTCACTTTTGCGATGTTATCTTCAGTAGCAGACGTTGATGGCCTACCAGAGCGAGGCAAATCTTCCATCACATCTCGACCGCTTTTGAACGCTTTGTACCACTCATAAACACGTGTTTCTGATAAAGTCGATTTACCGTAAGCCTTCAGTAACATTTTCAGAGACTCCGAACACGAAATCCCATTGGCGATGCAAAATTTAAGACAAACTCTTTGTTCGATGTTTTTGTCCATTATGAAATTCGCAATACACACTGGATATGGTATAACTAATAAAAAAAAGTTTAATAAAAAACTAAAAACCGACTTCAAAATGAAACTAAAAAGCGAAAAATAATATTGACTAAAACATACCTAATCAGTTCTATTTGGAGTCGGTGCCAGCCATCGAGAGTTTAAATGTGTTCATTCGCACCGACTCCAAAAAGAACTGATTAGGTATGTTTTAGTCAATATTATTTTTCGCTTTTTAGTTTCATTTTGAAGTCAGTTTTTAGTTTTTTATTAAACTTTTTTTATTTTACAATTTTAAGTGTTAAGTCCTCTATTTGTTCCCTCCTAACTTTGCCAAAAATGACTTTACAGCAAAGTAACCTTAACTTATATTGGTCCTCTATGGACCCCCCATCCAATGGTATGATAATAAGTTTAATAAAAAACTAAAAACCGACTTCAAAATGAAACTAAATAGCGTAATATAATATTGACTAAAACATACCTAATCAGTTCTTTTTGGAGTCGGTGCGAATGAACACATTTTAACTCTCGATGGCTGGCACCGACTCAAAAAAGAACTGATTAGGTATGTTTTAGTCAATATTATTTTACGCTTTTTAGTTTCATTTTGAAGTTGGTTTTTAGTTTTTTATTAAACTTATTTTATTTCACACTTTTAAGTGTTAAGTCCTCTATTTTTTCCCTCCAAACTTCGCCAAAAATGACTTTACAGCAAAGTAACCTTAACTAATATTGGTCCTCTATGGACCCCCCATCCAATGGTATGATAAAAATAAGGTGTTATATTGGGTCAATATTTCGACGAAAATTTGTAAATAAATAACACTTGAAAAAAATCATCGACCTCAGGTGGGACTCGAACCCACGTCCCATCGCATACCGGGCGAGTGCTTTGACCACTATGCTACCGAGGACGTCACGTGACAAGATGAAATTCCTCAAGTGTTTTTTCTCGCTGTCAAAGCCAGCGTATTCTGATCAATGTTGTAGCTATATGTATAGCTGAGTAGTATACTACCGTCAACACCCTATAGAAATATTTTTACAAATATTTGACTATTGGTTAAGATCAGAAATGCTTAAACATTGTAAATTTTTGTTTTTAGCAATTCCATGCAAGGTTTAATTGAAGATAAATAACACTTGAAAAAAATCATCGACCTCAGGTGGGACTCGAACCCACGTCCCATCGCATACCGGGCGAGTGCTTTGACCACTAAGCTACCGAGGACGTCACGTGACAAGATGAAATTCCTCAAGTGTTTTTTCTCGCTGTCAAAGCCAGCGTATTCTGATCAATGTTGTAGCTATATGTATAGCTGAGTAGTATACTACCGTCAACACCCTATAGAAATATTTTTACAAATATTTGACTATTGGTTAAGATCAGAAATGCTTAAACATTGTAAATTTTTGTTTTTAGCAATTCCACGCAAGGTTTAATTGAAGATAAATAACACTTGAAAAAAATCATCGACCTCAGGTGGGACTCGAACCCACGTCCCATCGCATACCGGGCGAGTGCTTTGACCACTAAGCTACCGAGGACGTCACGTGACAAGATGAAATTCCTCAAGTGTTTTTTCTCGCTGTCAAAGCCAGCGTATTCTGATCAATGTTGTAGCTATATGTATAGCTGAGTAGTATACTACCGTCAACACCCTATAGAAATATTTTTACAAATATTTGACTATTGGTTAAGATCAGAAATGCTTAAACATTGTAAATTTTTGTTTTTAGCAATTCCATGCAAGGTTTAATTGAAGATAAATAACACTTGAAAAAAATCATCGACCTCAGGTGGGACTCGAACCCACGTCCCATCGCATACCGGGCGAGTGCTTTGACCACTAAGCTACCGAGGACGTCACGTGACAAGATGAAATTCCTCAAGTGTTTTTTCTCGCTGTCAAAGCCAGCGTATTCTGATCAATGTTGTAGCTATATGTATAGCTGAGTAGTATACTACCGTCAACACCCTATAGAAATATTTTTACAAATATTTGACTATTGGTTAAGATCAGAAATGCTTAACATTGTAAATTTTTGTTTTTAGCAATTCCATGCAAGGTTTAATTGAAGATAAATAACCTACCTACCTACCTACTATATTATCTTTAAAATGAATCGTACTCGAAAAGCTTGGAAATGTCCTTTGTTTGGTGATACAAGTGACCTGTAGGACAATGTGCTTCCAACTTATGAAGAAGTAATAAAGTGCTACGAGTGGACGAGGTTTGATATAAAAAATATCAAAAATACGAAAAAGGAATCAAATTTTCAAGAAGTTGCTGATATTGTCACTGCAAAAATAGAAAATATATGGAAGAAAGCATCACTACCGATATTGTCTTACGTGAGAATACAACAAATGCTCAAAGCTTATCATTTAAAATTTAAAAACATTTTGAAATCACATCCTAAGATACCTAAAAAGCGTTTAAAGGTTTCCTCGCTTCCAGCAAAGTTTTATTTGATGTTTCATCCTGCAAGTGCTCAGATTTTGTCAAATGTACCTGCCCTAAGGAAAAGAAAGTCCCACCAAATGAGCAAAGCTTTCTTATTGACCAAAGAACTGCAAGAAAAATGATGATAGGAAACACGGATGTTGCAGCATCAATTTGCTTGCTTCACATGAATGAATTACCTTTTCGACATTTGTTTTCTTTTGTTAATGGATCGACTTCTGACCCAAGAACATTTATGGGTAAAATCGGAAAAGTTTTGAAAAAATGTGAAGAAAAACCTGTTGCAAGATTTCGAAATATACCGGGACAACTGCCACTGATAGACTTTAAAGATCTCAGTTCTGACCAACAGTATTTGTACAGAATAGTATCGGCTGTAATATCTGATGAATGCCCTGAGGACTTAGTTCATAAATCGCCTGGTAAAATGTCTCATGCTAGATGGCTCACGCGTGCTAACAGAGTTCTTCGTCTTTACATTGCAGCATCAGATCCATCAGATAAGCTTGTTAGTCTAGCAAATTATGTCGTCAAAGTTTACGCTCTAACATGGTTTGACATTAGATGCCACCCAAGCTGCAAAGATGGAGGAAGACATTTATGGCAGTTAATCTCGAGGTCTCGTTACTTATCTTCTGAGCTGAAGGCTGTTATTGATCCAGTAATACAACGCAACAGTTATTTTGCACACCCTGAAAATCTACTGCTGGCAATGCTATCTGACTCTGAAAAACATATAAGAGAATTGGCTCTGCGGCGTATCCTGAAAGCACGTAGTGAAAAAGTAGAAACGTTGAGGCTTTTTCAGGTTCCAGATGTAAATATGGACGCAAATAATTATTTCGATCTTATTAACTGGCAGAATAATGTAACTGAACCACCAGTCCTAAAACAAGTGTCTAACGAAGAGCTTCAATCTCTGATTTCACGAGACGATAATAAAATAGCTTTTTTGCGTTTACCTTGCCATACTCAAGCAGTTGAAAGGTCAGTCAAAACTGTAACTGAAGCACCATCAAGTTTGTGCACAAAATCAGCGCGTGAAGGTTTCATTAAAGCAAAAATTGAGTCTCGAAAACTTATGCCGAAATTTGATGGTAAAAAGGATTTTCGTATAGAGTAAAAAGCGTCTTAACAGAAAAAAAGCTTATCACTGAAGTCTGTTACTAAATTATATAATAAAACAAAGTCATTTTACATACTCTTATTTATTATATATACATCCTACAACTACGAATAAATAACTTAAAAGAGTTTTAGAAAATACAAGAAAAATATGTTTTTCAAAATTTCATGATAAATCCGGAGGCAGAAGATAATAAGTGACTGTCATGAAACTTTCTAAAATAGTTCCTATAGCCATATAACACATATTTATTGCTATTATAAATCCAAAAAAAAAACTTTTTTTTTCTCCATACCAAAGTGACCCACCCTACTATACATATAGCTACAACATTGATCAGAATACGCTGGCTTTGACAGCGAGAAAAAACACTTGAGGAATTTCATCTTGTCACGTGACGTCCTCGGTAGCTTAGTGGTCAAAGCACTCGCCCGGTATGCGATGGGACGTGGGTTCGAGTCCCACCTGAGGTCGATGATTTTTTTCAAGTGTTATTTATCTTCAATTAAACCTTGCATGGAATTGCTAAAAACAAAAATTTACAATGTTTAAGCATTTCTGATCTTAACCAATAGTCAAATATTTGTAAAAATATTTCTATAGGGTGTTGACGGTAGTATACTACTCAGCTATACATATAGCTACAACATTGATCAGAATACGCTGGCTTTGACAGCGAGAAAAAACACTTGAGGAATTTCATCTTGTCACGTGACGTCCTCGGTAGCTTAGTGGTCAAAGCACTCGCCCGGTATGCGATGGGACGTGGGTTCGAGTCCCACCTGAGGTCGATGATTTTTTTTTCAAGTGTTATTTATCTTCAATTAAACCTTGCATGGAATTGCTAAAAACAAAAATTTACGAAAATTTGTAAGTCTTAAGGAAAGTGTTTACCTACACTCCAACCAGAACGGCGGCTATTTTAGTGTCGTAACCATAGGATAAGGTCTTGCGTTAAATAACAAGTCAAATTAAGAAAGGAACTTTCAAATTTTTTTTTCGTTCTGGGTTTGCGGGTACGCCCCCAGTAAATAAAAATTGGCGGTCTGGTACCTCATAAGCTCCACGTCTGCTCAACACACTGCGAAATACGTTCTGTCGACAAATTGCAGTATTATCTTCTAACTCCTATCCGTTAAGGAGTTCTGTGGCTTCCATCATCAGCTCAGCAACATGACATGATGATTACCAGACCCAAAAATCAGCATTTAGTCAGAAAATATATGCAAAACATTATGGGTGCCTAAAAAAATTGAGGGTTGCCTTCAATTTCCCAGGGATCCCATCATCAGAATCTGACTTGGTGTAAATGGGACCACCTCAGGAGAATAACCTTTCAAACTAAAAAATAAATTTTGAAATTGGTTCATAATTGACGGCCGTAATCGCGTAACAAACATACAAAAAAAAAAACAACATTCAGACAAATTGAGAACCTGCTCCTTTTTTTTAAAGTCGGTTAAAAATAAGGTGTTATATAGGGTCAATTTTTCAACGAAAATTTTTAAGTCTTAAGAAAAGGGTTTACCTACACTCCAACCAGAACGGCGGCTATTTTGGTGTCGAAACCATAGGATAAGGTTTTGCATTAAATAACAAGTCAAATTAAGAAAGGAACTTTTACATTTTTTTTCGTTACTGGGTGTGCGGGTACGCCCCCAGTAAATAAAAATTGGCGGTCTGGTACCTCATAAGCTCCACGTCTGCTCAACACACTGCGAAAAACGTTCTGTCGACAAATTGCAATATTATCTTCTAACTCCTATCCGTTAAGGAGTTCTGTGGCTTCCATCATCAGGTCAGCAACAGGACATTATGATTACCAGACCCAAAAATCAGCATTGAGTCAGAAAATATATGCAAAACATTATGGGTGCCTATAAAAATTGAGGGTTGCCCTCGATTTCTCAGGGATCCCATCATCAGAATCTGACTTGGTGTAAATGAGACCACCTCGGGAGTATACCCTTTAAAACTAAAAAATAAATTTTGAAATCGGTCCATAATTGACGGCGTAATCGCGTAACAAATATACAAAAAAAAAAACACAACATTCAGACGAATTGAGAACCTCCTCCTTTTTTTTGAAGTCGGTTAAAAACAATACTGTATTTAATCTAATTATCAGATGTAACTCAAACTCCGCGCCAAAATGGAAAACAGTTGTGCCACTCTAACATCAACAAAAAAAATATAATTTTGAATTTGGAACCATAAACAAATCATCAATTCCCGAAACTTTTTTGACAGAATGTATCTGTATCAATGCATGGGCCTAACATGATACCATACCATTAAGCACAAGCGTGACTTAAAAACTACTCGTACCGTACATGTTATACACAGCTTAGTTACTTTGCTTTTAAACTTTCGAGGGCCCAGACTTAACATTAATAAATAAATTAAAAAATGAGAGGTGTTTCCTCTGTAATTATTCCTATCATAACAACTTTCACTATTTTATTTTTTTGTAAAAATTTCAACTATTTTATTTATGGTAACTTAAGTTATGCATTTGTTTTCTGCGCGGCTTCTTTTCCCCTGAATTCCCCCAAAGACTTCTTTAGTAAAAAAATGAGACATGTTAAAGTGATTGATTTGTTTTAAAATAAATAGGTTCGCAAACAGCGACAACAGCTACTGTGGGAGCAGTGGGCGCGCTATTAGGGGATCTGTGTGCGGAGGACGGAGACTGCTCCGCGTTACCCGGCGCCCACTGTGCGAGTGGGGGTTGCGAGTGTCGCCCGGGGTACATACCCACTGTGCACAGAAAAGCTTGTGTTGGTGAGTTATAATAATTTAATTTGTTGTTAGAAATATTCAATTTTTTTTTACGATCACAAAGAATATGTTCTTGGTATTTAAAACTGCTTACTCGTACTTGTACTTAATTTGCAACTATATGCCTTTATCAGATAAATCAAAATGAAGTACTACAGTAGTAATAAGTCAAGCAAGATGGAATTATGCTTAATCTAACCTTTATTTAAAATATTTATTAAAAAATATATTTTTAAATTTATAAATAATAATATCGTATTTTCGCGTACGTAGTTTTTAATTTCAGGCTAGTTTATATTTGGTTTTGAATTGTACTTGTCAGTTAAATAATTATAATAAACCATTTGTCCAAATTTTGATCAAATAAGATCAGATAGTCCGAAATTGTTAACGTTTCCGGATACTTTAAGTACTATAATTTAAGAGCAAATTAATTTGCAGAACAAACCACCCAAGAGACTACTGAGGAATACAGCGCTTGTCTATCTGAGCCTTGCTACAACCTAGGCACTTGCATCGACTTGCCAGGCTCGACATACACGTGCGTGTGCGCCGGACCTTACACTGGTCTGAATTGCGAATCCCTGGCGAAAGACAGCTTAGCGGGATCATACATCGAAACCCCGTCCTTTGACGGCTCCTCGTATATTCGCCTTAAGCCACTGAAGGCTTACCACAAGTTGAACATCGACATCGAGTTCAAAGCGTTCGCAGAGAACGGCGTTTTATTGTACAATCAGCAGAAACCCGACGGCACCGGCGATTTTGTTTCACTGGCTTTAGTTAATGGATATTTAGAGTTTAGGTGAGCAGTATTTTCCACTTACGGACTTTAATATTTATTTATTGCTTTCTTTAAATCTAAATCTTGTTTTAAACTTTGAAACGAGTGCCTTTCAACGCTGGAAATCCTCGTAAATGCACGCGATAAATTGCCAAGTTCACTAAGCTGAGATAGTGAACTTAAATGTAGCAAGACGGCCTCTGTTTTTTTTTTATTTATATTTTATTTAAAATCTAAAGTCCTTAATCAATTATTCATACCAAACTTATAAGATTATTTATACCTAGATGATAAAAAAATTCGATAAGAGAAAATAGCATAATTTTAACTTTTATTTCTTTCGTCAGGTACAATTTGGGAAATGGAGCGATTATTTTAACATCTCTGGAGAAAATTACATTGAACGAATATCATAAGGTATCAGCAAAACGGTATCATCGCGATGGTATTCTTTCAGTAGACGATATGGAGGACGTGGCCGGCCAATCCAATGGCCACTTGAAAGCATTAGATTTAGCTGAAGACGCTTACATTGGAAATGTGCCCACAAACTATTCCAGGTATGCAGTAAGACCATTTTGTACTCTTTCTAGGTAATGTACGTGAACAAACGGAGTTCGTAAATGATTTCGTAAAACATTCTAATCGAAAACTATAGTTAAAATTAGGTGATGGCCAATAGCATTATAATTGAAGAAATGAAGTTTTAGTAACAAAATGCTTTTAGGATTAATTTAAGCGATCATCATCCTCGTCCTGTAATTTACTCTGCGTTATTACTATTATTTCACCACTCTCCCGCAGTAGGATATTATACGTTACCTAATAACCCAAAAATAATATATACTCCAGGGTTTTCGATAACATCGGCACTCGGAGTGGATTTATTGGGTGCGTTAAGTACTTGAGGATAATACGTCATCAAGTGACAAAGAAATTGGGAAGGCCGGACTCATTAGTGATGGGTATAGAAAACGTTCGCGAGTGTGATTCGAGTCCGTGTGTGAGTATGCCTTGTAAGAACGGCGCTACTTGCATGGCTATAGAGGGATCGGCTACCGAATATACTTGTATCTGCCCTATCGGATTTCAAGGAGGCAATTGTGACGAAAGATTAGATCCGTGCGAGTCGAATCCCTGTGGATATGATGAGGGGCTATTGTGCGACATCGGATCTGACGGGGGACATGTCTGCCGATGTTTGTTTGGAGGAGAAATTGGATCCAACGGAAATACATGCAACAATGGTGAGTATATTGCACAATTATTTTCTTTGGTAATATATTCTCTATTGATACTGAAAGTATCCATTTTTTTGATTTAAAATGAACGATTTCTTTTGTATTTTGTATTTCACCTTAATTTCGTCACCTAACTCCTAACTAGTTCTCCACAAATTAGTTCATAATTAGTAAAATAATGTATTTTTAAGAACGTCATAAAAGACAAAATAGAACTGCGGGGTAACTATGAACTCTTAAAACAATCTCAAATCTGTCAACTTCGTACGAAATTTGACAGATTTGTCAAGATTTGACAGTTTAGGATTGTTTAAAGAGTTCATGGTTACCCCCCTGATCTCAAAAGTCAATCTTCTTAATTTGATCGCATTTTGTTTACAGATGTAAACGTAGTCCAAGAGACGTGGTCCCCTCAATTCAATGGGACGAGCTACATCGAATTACCGCCACTCGAAGGGCTCGGGAAAGCGTTCCGCATCGAAATCTGGTTTTTAACGAACCGCTTCTCGGGGATGCTCCTTTATACCGGCCAGTCTAATAAAGCCAAGGGGGATTTTGTAGCGATTAACTTAGTTAATGGGTACCTACAGTTTAGGTACAATTTGGGAAGTGGCGTCGCTAATATCACGTAAGTGTAGCGGCCAATTTTGTTTTGAGTTTGCCTCTCGACTTTCGTGGATTTTATTTTGTGTATCGTTTGTTTAGAATCATTTATCATTCTGGTCTGATTATTTGAAATTATATAGGTACCTATTGAATAACGAGTAGTATTTGAAAGAGAAACTTTTGTCCAGCCGTCAGTTCCCGAGGTTGCTGGATCTATACAACGGTACATTTTTTTAAATTTTCAACCAGGTCTCCAGTGCCAATAATGAAAGGTCGATGGCATAGAGCTAGAATCACCCGAACAGGGCGCCATGGTAGCCTACAGCTAGACCATCACCCCACACAGAGAGGCCACTCAGCTCCTCCATTGACACACCTTGAACTGACCTTGCCACTCTTCATCGGATCACTCCCGTGAGTATTTTGACACTGTCATTTGTTTTTTTTTAAACACAAGTTTGTTTTATCCCTCCATCCTTGTATGTATTATCGCACATCCATTGAGCACTATATGTGGTAATCTAAGATTGTCACAAGGTCTCGAAGTGAGGAACTAAAATCCTTTTGTTACGCGCTGTACTTGTTCAGTTAACAGCAGGAGCATTTTCTAGCACGCCTATGATCAAGTCCATTTATAAATCAGGAAATCGAACTCGAAACACATTACATTCAAGGCTAAATAGCCGCGGTACTAATGAAAATAATCTTTCGTCGAAATCCATATTTTTTAAATTAAATTTTCTAAAACGAAATTTCTATTTCTCTTAAAAAATTCAATTCATACAATGGTTCTTTCGTAAGCATCTGTTGTATTTGAAATATATAAATCATTTCAGCAAATCTCTTATCGACATTATACGTAGAGAGGTATCTGTAGAATAGACGCTTTTCTTCATCAAAATTAAATCGGACGACCCTTTGAAATTTGTAATTTTAGTTTTCACCTAAAGGTATGAGACTAAATTCTCAAAATATTCAAATCCCTGTCTTCAATATTGGGACATAGCTTAGTTAATGTCACTATATTCAGACCTTTATAATGAAGGTAACTTACACATTAACTAAACTGAAAAGTCATATTAACTAACTATTTCAGGCTTTTGATATGAACTAAATTAATACTATTAATTAAGACTTCATTTGTTTCACGAAAGCTTTAACTTTCGAACCCCTGAATGAAATCTATCAGAAATAGATTAGTTAATATTTATTTAATTATATCATTTTTTTAGTAAGTCGTAGAATAAATGAATATTTTATTTATTGCGTTTACCAAGGAAGGTTTTGAATTAATTATTTATGTGCCTCAAGCACCAGCCGTAGTGAATGTTTAATTATACGGGAAACAAAGAAAATTTCCGGCTCTGTTCATGTTGTTTAAATTGTTTATTTGCGCAAACGTTCCTTAAGATTCCATGATCATTCAGCTATTTCCAGCGGAGAGACTTAGCTACAATCTTTTATTCTTTTGAATGACGAATTTGTTTTTTTTTTTATCGTCAAGTTATTTGCTACTTTTTAAATACAAATGTATCTTACCCAAATAATTGAACCATTATTATTAAGATATTAGTACCTAGGTTATAATAAGGTGATTCCGCTGGCAGCGGATGGAAAAGAATAGCTAATGATCAGGCTCTATAGCACGCATTAGGAAAGGTCACGATAAATAAGTATATTATAAAGGTATTCCTTCATGAAACAAATACTTGCGTAACTAGGCTCAATTTCTCTATGTTCATTATCTTGCTTATTACGTGTCATTACTGAGGCCGTATCGAAGTCTTGATTAATGATCACGCAGTCCTCATTAGTGCTGTTAGGTTGATGTGTAATTTATTGTAATTGGGTCTCGAGTCGATCGAGCTTTTGTCCGTCAATTTGTCGGGTACTAAGAATCTCGTTTTTCCAGAGCCTACATCCGCCCTCACAAAATGTCAGGCGTGACTAGCAGTTTCATAGGCGCCATGCAACAGGTCTTCGTGAACGGAAACCCCCTGTCGTTGTATGGTGCGGAGACAGCTAGGTGTGCGATTGTTCAAGAGGAGGATCGTCTTCCTTGTGCTACAAGTGGAGTTACCAAGTACACTGGGCCGCCGTGTGGAGATGGTAAGTGTCCAGTCCATACATTGTGTGTGTTTGGAATAGGTACCTACCATTGATGACTTTAAAAATAACATAAAAAATATTAAACCAAAATAATCGTCCGGGTGTGAATAGGCTTTAATTATCTGTTCGTCTTTTGTCACTTTTAGAAGATGGATAGTACGTTGTACGATCGGCTTTTGTTCTGGATAGTAACAGTAAAGTCTCAATAAATGTCACGGATATTTACAAAAACACATTAACAAAATGTTATGAGTGGAAAGAGAGCTTTGGCTTCGTCATTCTTTTCATCGATATGGCAACCGAAATCGGTGTATCGATGTCAATGACAAAGAAAGAATAAATCGAGTGTCCTAACCATAAATTCTTGGAGCAGCAGTATTACTTTAACCTTGTAATGCTTTTTTTCTGAATAGAGTTAGACGTAAATGAACTCTACCTTGATATTGTCTTGCATTTTGGCTAAACCTAGCTATACTGCAATTATACTTTTAAAAAAACGTGCCTTCCTTAGTCCTTATATGTGCGCCATGTTATTTAGATTGGTTAATTACCTTTGGTGCAACTGGTTTATTTTTCTCTTTATATGTATATCGGGTGTAAAAAAAGGCTTAACGAATCCGAATACTACATATTCGACGTATTATAACGATCATTTTTTTCTTTTACACTATACCTGGGAAATGACGGGTTACCGAGTTATTGACTGTCAAAGTTACAATTTTTTTTCAAAGATCTTTACAAAATTGACTTCTGTTTGATAATACTAAACTTTTTTACAAAGAAACATGATAAACATTTTCAGTAATTCTTTCTTCTGTGGCGTGCGCGCTATACATTGCGGGTTAGAAATAAGTTATTTTTTTTGATACCCAAAAATAAAAGTCATTTCTCAGCATTATTTTTTTTTTGCATTCTACTTGGTTTTATGTATAGAATTCGTGGTTTAAGGCTTCGTTAAGCTTTTTTTACACCCTGTATATATAAGAAATAAAGTCAATGACTTTTGTGTACAAAAACCTAAAAAAATAAATTATTTTCTTCTACATATCCTTACAACGTATCACACACATAGGTAAACACGAAACTTGTTTGAGCGTCGTTTAATATACGCACATACAGATACCAATTAAAATGATTAATTCACGAAATCCTGTTTACAAACCATTGATCCCCTATAAATCAGGTCATAATTGTCATTGTTTGTGTAGGCCTGACTCCTTGCAAGAATAATGGGTCGTGTATTCCATTGCTGAATGAATACAAATGCATATGCCAAGACGGGTTCCAGGGAAGGAATTGTGAGGTGCAAATGGTTGAAATGCTCAATGACAGGACACCGATTAATTTTGATGGGAATAACTACTACTCTTATAGAAGTAAAGGAAATCGCAGGTAAGAAATATGTAGATTAACAGTTATATTTATAATAATTGTTAATAGATGAAAACAACTAACAACTATTACAAGTGATATAAATAACAGCGGGGTAACCATGAACTCTTAAAACAATCTCAAAGCTGTCAATTTTGGTACATCATTACATACAAAATTTGACAGATTTGATAATGTTTGACAGATTTGAGATTGTTTTAAGAGTTCGTGGTTACCGCCCAGATCAGTTTTTATAACAGTGCAGTAGTTATAGGGAGTGCCACATCTTTGAACCTTCAATTAATTACGAAACAGTGATTAGGTCTGTTTATAGCAAAAACAAGAACCATCTTATAACTACTGGAATTTTTAAAGTTTTAATTCGAAACACTCCGTACGTCCAGTGGTTCGTGCCAGCCGTAACTTGCGACTTAATTGTTTTACTGACAAATGAAAAGCTAGTCGGGACAGTACTCTACTCTGTGACCTACTTCATAAAGAACTACATTCGTGGTACAGCTTTATTGTTTGTTAACTCCGTTATTTAGATAACTTAGTTGAATGGTTATAATGGATTTTAATCTGGTTAGCATTTACGAATTTAGATGCTCAGTTCTATTCACCAGTTTGATTAGTGGTTGCTCTTTTTGTGTCTTAACTATTTGAGTATTTTCTCTAAAAGAATTTAATGTTGTATAATTTTAAAATCCGTTTTTTTAAAATTTTACTACTAATACCTATTGAATTTCTTAATGTTACTAACCTATTTCTTTTCTAGCTTACATACTAACAAAGACGTTGGTGAAGGACCGTATGATGTAAGATAACACACGGTGGAGTCAAATTATTCATTTACCATTAGTTACTAAAAACAAACCACTGCAGAAATTTTAGATTAGGTAAACACATACTATTCTTTTCTCTTTCTGTGCTTTTATGGTAAAAGGGGACATTAGCCTCCTTTATTGTTTCATGACCATGAATACTTGATGGCAACACGGAAATCGCGGCACTTAAGTGTAATTTAGACATACTCTACCGAATTTAAACCACGTTAATGTTCGGCCTATTCCACTTAGTATATACTTCTAATAAATTTCAGATTTGGTTCGGTTTTTACTGGTTTCTGTGCCAGGCTTGAGTTTGGCTATTAAAACTGAAACAACATGTTAAGCAGGAATCATAAAATGTGAAATTGAAGTCTTAGAACCACTCACGTTTATTGTTACGAATAAAACTTATACTAAAGTCAAAGCTATTTAAATGTGGGGGTAAATGAAAATGTTTAGTTCGAAATGTGTGTCACGGTACCGGCCCTGTGCTATAAAATGCCAATCATGTTTCCTAATGAAAGTTTTTGTGCTTTGAAAAATGACACCTAATGTCTGCTCGTTTGTGTCAATGAACTTTTTTATGTGGTTATAACCCCATTCGTTATTTTTTACTACCTACTACTCGTATACATGTTTTTGTAAATTCTGCGAAGTAAACCTTAATTTAAATAAAAAAACAGAAAAGGTTTTATTTACTGCAATCTGAAAAAAATATATAAGTATCTAGAAAGATATAAGATCAAGCACGCTGAAAACATCCGTCGTATTTTTTTATTTATTTCCTTAGCCAGACTACTGAATATAGTGAATTCGCAGAGTGAGGCAAATAAGTTAACCGAAACTTTATGCATCTACATAAACGCGTTTACGTAAACAAGTAAACGCCAAATGCTGTTTGAAAATAGTTCAGTTATGAGTTTCAATGCAAATACAAGATACTTTAGTATACGAGACTACTATTTAATTAACGCTTCTTTCTATTATGTTCTTCAATATTTTCGACTAACAACATGCTCACGTTTTTTAAATAATATTAAGTGTTTGGCTTTTAAAACTCAAATTTTATTTTATTCAATAACACTTATGTTTTAGGAATCGCAACGCCCGCGGCATAAGATACGAAATAAAATTTCGTACACATAACGACTCTGGTCTCCTTATGTGGAGACGGAAAATCGGAATTAGGCCCCGGGACTTTATCGGCCTCGGCCTGAGCGAGGGGAAACTTCAGCTTATATACACCGACACTGATGTGAAAGAGCTGAATTTAGCAACTCATGAGGACTGGTTCCAATGTGTCGAATCCAAAGTCCGTGTGGATGATGGCATGTGGCACACGGCGGTTGTGAGGCGGAGGAAGCGGTTGGCCATGCTTCAGGTAGATGACACACCACCCGTTAGAGGGTACTCGCAGTCTTTGCTAGTACCTTCGAAGTCGAACCCCAAGCTGTGGATTGGTGAGTTTGAGTGATAGTTGCCTTTATATCTTTTTACTATCGTATTTAATCTGCAAGTCGTGGTCGTTTAAGCGGCTTACTTAAACTGGTAGGTAGGTACACCACCTACCTTGTCTGTATTTAAAAATATGCAATGAATAAACTAAGCTACTCAATATTTTTCTTATTTCTTATTCACATCCTTGCACCACATATACTTTTGCATGAAACATAAATTATTTTTAATTCCTGGAATAATTTATTGAACACAACAACTTCTCGGAAGTTGTTGTGTTGTTTTATTTTTAGCTGGGCACCGATCCGGCCCAATCTAACATAAACTCCATTCGAAGCTCTACACGATGACACGTCATCATTAGGTATAATTTCTGCATAATATACTGTTATTTTTATACATTAAATATTCTCCCAGGGGGATCACCGACGTTGCCGCTGGGGCTTCCACCGGCTTTATACACGGGTCTACGCGGCTGTGTCGCCAGTGTGAAGGCGAGCGGACGGCACATCGATCTCAGCGCACCGATACGACCCGCTACCACGATACGACATTGCGACTGACCGATTAAATACAGCACAAATACGTGCTCATAGTAATGTGGGGTTTGACTGTGCAAAGCAAAGGGGTAAACATATTTACGACTTGATCTCTTTTACTCTTAACATTACAAGAGCAAGGGATAATAAATAGATAATAACCGCGTCGACAAAATTATATAAAATTTTAAAAATCAAGTCACTTTTAAGTCTCTTTTGCTAACATAGTCAAATGTCTCAGTACCAAATGACAATAGTCATTTAGAAAAAAATGTGAGATACTAAAAGTATTATTTTCTAGCGTTGCGTTCTAGCATTTAAAAGTACCTGTTGAAGTACCTACCGATACATATCCGTTCCGTTCGGTGAAACTGTTTGTCGTCAGAGATCTTGAAGAGATGAGTACTAGAGATGGAAATAAGTATTCATATCTTTAACCAAAATAATATGTTGCCATAATTAACATTATTTTGTAGTTTTAGGCTTCAAGGTGCGTTTACAGAAAAATATTTATTTTCCGTAAATTCCTTGTGCAATTTTATAATTCCATAGGAATTTCACCGGGAAATCGGTCTGTGTAAACGTACCCTGGATAGGGTATAACCAATTTTATCTTTGTAAATCGGTGCTCGGATTACACATCAGAGGTATAATAAAAAGAGGATTATAAGATGTACGTAAGTACTGAAAAATTAAAAACTCAATATTTTGTTGTTAATACTAGCAAAAATATATATTATCTAGATAGTAGTGTTAGCCTATAACGATTTTCCTTATTGTGAAGCAAAATGGCTGAAACATGGTGAGATTGCAGAATCAGATCTTGCCATGAGTGTGTAACGGGCTTTAAATAACAACATTCCAGTTTTTGTATGATTCCTTTACTTCGTTGTTCAAGTGATATAACGACAAGTGAGAGTTTCATTTACGACTTTTATATTCCATTTTAACCCATTCCTTGTTACTATATTAAATATTTTATAGTAAGAGACAGTGCCATAGTAATTGTACAGTAGCTACTTTTTAGTTTTTACCTCCATACACATAGATAGGGTTTATTTTTAGTTAAATCTCCATAATTTTGAGCAACTTGTCAATTTGCAATGAAAATGAAAATATTGGAAAACATTGAATTAATTTTAATCATTAAAAAATGCATAATTTTTTATGGCATAATACTCGTAACTTAATGCCATTTATATGCTAGCAATTGCAAGATATTTTGGTTTTATTTAGGTTTTTTATAACTTACCTCTATTTTACTAATTTATTTATGCCGTTTCTGTAATATAATGTACATAACTAGTTAGAATAGGTTTTTTACAAGCCGCTTTTATTTTACAGTGAACCGAATAAGACTATCAAAGTCGGTGAAAAAAACTGGTCACATTAATAGCAGTAGAACCCTCATTCGTAACGAAGCATCAATTGGTATAATGTATGTTTGTTATAAGTGAAATATAACGAATTTGAAATTAATTTCTAAGCGTGTATATTAACAGTATTTAATATTATGCATAGAGAAATATTGATAAATAGCCTAGATCAAATTTAGGTAATTTTGTTCAAAGTTTTTTTGTACGCTAAAGCGAAGCGCTCTAAATTAAAGGTAAAAAGCTAAGTTGTCTTTTCTACATTTCGTCTAGTGGACTATTTGTAAAGTATTGTACCTAAATATTAATTAAAATAAAACAATGACAATATTAAAATATGTATATCAACATGGCGTTTAGAATTACGTTTTTCGTGTTAGACTCGCTTCGTGTTCAACGGAACATATCCACTTTAAATTATATTTAGGTCCACCCTACTCGAGCTCGTTCGGAGTAAGGCAGATGCGATGTGGTACGAGGAGATGTCTGTCTGGAAATTCTATAATTAAATTCTAACAGATGTTTTTACTAATCATTAAATTTGTTTGCTAAGGTTTGTCGTTTGCGAAAATCTGAAACTCTTTCGTAAATCGTGAAACATTTTAAAAGAAAAAAAAAAGTTCCGAATTGAAATATAGCTCCAATTCCGGTTTAGCGTTCATATAGGATTCTGAATCCGCTCTGGCTTCGATTGCATACTGTTTTTATATTTTTTCTTGTTTGCTATTTCATAGCCGGTGCAATATTTGGTACGAATGGATAGTAGACAATGAGTGAATTTACATATCACAATTTTTGAATAAATGTAAAAATGTTTTTAATTTATATTCAGACAATTCTATGACCCCAAATAATTGTTCAATTATGTAGCTTCTTCATGCTTGCAGACGTCTGGATGACTTACATCTGGTATATTACTGACTACGAACGAGCAGAGTACCGGATCTCAGCAATAATAGTACCTAATGGTACATCGTATCACTGGTTCTAACATATCTTCCAGTCCAATTTGTTACGCAATATGTGTTTTGATGTAACTAACTATCTTAGTTTAATAAATACAAAATGATAAATTAAATGAGACTGCAAACAGTAATTATGTTTTATTTTAATTGTGTTAATTTCATTAAGCAATTATTTTAATTAAATACTCCAATCATCATACCTTAAACTTGTAACGGTAACTTTGCAATGCAAGCAACTGTGTAACAGACAAGATCTATTTTATTATTTCAGAAGTAATGTCAAAGACTTGTTAATCTCAGGTTCGATCACATATTCTTATCCTCTATCTGAAGGATTATAAAATCATTTCGTTTAATATATTCATAAGACATAAACTTAACCCACTTCTAGTAGTCACGACTGATTAAACGCAAGCCAAACTCGTAAAGCCTTAAGAACGTGTCTTATCAAGTTCTTGATCAGAAATTTATGGATAATAAATTAGTTAACTGTTTAGCCGACCGTGCCCTTGTAGGAACGGCTGTAGGCGCCACGAATATTACAAACGGCCTTTTAGCACGAAACCTTTTAATTTAATGACCTATTGTAGACAATCGGGGTATACTCAAGTTTGACAATCCTACTAGACAAGTGGTTTAAACTTTAGGAGCATTATGTATAAACCCGATCTGCGAACAAACAAACAATTTATAGTTTGCCTGCCTTATTATTTATCATATTATACGTTTCCTGTTTGCAAAAATTCCCTAAGTTTTCATTATACATTCTGTCAAAAAAGTTTCGGGAATTAATGATTTGTTTATGGTTCCAAATTCATTTTTTTTTTGTTGTTGTTAGATTGGCACAACTGTTTTCCATTTTGGCGCGGAGTTTGAGTTACATCTCATAATAAGATTAAATACAGTATTGTTTTTAGTTATACCATATCTAGTGTGTATTGCGAATTTCATAATGGACAAAAACATTGAACAAGGAGTTTGTCTTAAATTTTGCATCGCCAATGGGATTTCGTGTTCGGAGTCTCTAAAAATGTTACAGAAGGCTTACGGTGAATCGACTTTATCAAAAACACTATAATATATTTATGAGTGGTACAAAGCGTTCAAAAGCGGTCGAGATGTGATGGAAGATTTGCCTCGCTCTGGTAGGCCATCAACGTCTGCTACTGAAGATAACATCGCAAAAGTGAAGGAAATAGTGACTGAAAATCCTCATTCAAGTTTGAGAGAGCTAGCCGTCGAACTTTCTGTGTCACACGAGTCGATTCGTACCATTTTAAATAATCAATTAGTATGAAACTTGCCGCTCGGCTAGTCCCTAAACACCTGAATTTTCTCCAAATACTTAATCGCAAAAGAGTCTATGAGGACATGCTAGAACGAGTCAATTCCGACCCAACATTCATGAAACGCATTGTTACTGGTGACGAGACGTGGGTTTACGAGTTTGACATGCAAACTAGTCAACAAGCTTCGGAGTGGCGCCTTCCAACTGAACCGAAACCGAAGAAACCGCGCCAAACTCGATTAAAAGTCAAAGTCATGTTGACTGTCGCGGTGTTGTGCACTCAGAATTCTTACCAGATGGTCAAACGTTAAAAAAAGAGTATTATTTAAGCGTTATGTGGCGTTTAAGAGAGAAAATTTGACGAAAAAGGCCAGATTTGTGGAAAGAAAACTCTTGGGTTTTGCACCACGATAATGCGCCTTCCCATAAGGCCATCATTGTGAACGAATTTTTGACCAAAAACTCAACAAATACCATCGAGCAGCCATCTTATTCACCAGATATGGCTCCAGCCGACTTCTTTCTTTTCCTTAACTCAAATTACCACTTCGTGGCACCCGGTTTGATTCGGTAGAAGACATTTAAAGAAGAATTCGCGGCGAGAACTGAACTCGATTCCGGAAAAAGCGTTTTAAAAATGTTTTGATGATTGGATTATTCGTTGGCGTAAGTGTATCGCTTCTGAAGGAGCATACTTTGAATTTGATAAAAATTTGGATGAATAACTAACATTTTGTGTATTATTAATCTTTTCTCGGTACTTTCTTGACAGAGTAGTAGCTATTGTAATTACAGAAACAAATCATTACTATCGAAACTGTTTACTGTTAAAACTATCACTCTTAATCCAAAACTATCATAGTTATTCCACAGTAATAGCATTTAGAAGTAGATTTCAGTTGAATGAACAGATGGGTCAATAGTGACGGCGAGAAAATAGAATGCTAGCTATGCTATGGCTTATCACTGCACAATGCGAATACACTTTCGTCTTATCGGTAGCAACTTTTGTTTCTTGGGTAATACAGTTCTCTTTTTTTCAAAAACGATATTTATTCCATCTTAGTAAAAGTTATTTTGATGGGATTTTATTAAATCGATCAATATATATTGCCACACAACATATTTGTCATTGTTTCGTGTAAGGAATTAACACCCTAGTAAAACGATAGGCAAACGTAGTGTAGGACGCCCCCCAGCTCGATAGACCGACGACCTTAGGAAGATGGCTGGCAGTGGATGGATGAAAAAAGCGGGAGATCGTGTTCTTTGGCGCTCTTTGGGGGAGGCCTACGTCCAGCAGTGGACTGCAATAGGCTAAGATGATGATGATGAAAACAACGTACAGACCAAAAAAATCGCCAGGGCCATTTCTGCAGTACTGGGTGTACTGCCGGATCCGGGTAAATTTAGAAATGTTCGTTTTTTGAAGTGAAAAAAAAACTGGGACTCGAACCCTGTGCTGTTTGCATTTAAGCAGATTTTCTGCACCATTAAAGTTGATAAAAAAGGGTTTCTTAAACTAGTAACATGCCGTGATCATAATGTCAACTACATCTTAGACAAATAAAAATACTCGTACTTAATCAAAAAGAAGTATTTTAATAAAAAAAATATAATAAACGTAAATAAGGATAATAATAATTGTATCGCAATATTCGCAGACATAAAACTAGGCGCAAGAAGGAAACAGATTGATATATCATCTTACGCAGACCCGCCTCTAATCTCAACTAGGCTGAATTATGGTGTAGAAAATATCCTCTCTTTCTTTGCATAAGCTATAAATCACGTAGGCCACCGGAGTCCTTTGGGGCATTATAAGGGGAAAATAAGCAATAGATATTAAGCAAGAAGTATGTTGCGCATGGGAGTACTCTTATAAAACCCCAAACGACTTAAAGGTGTAAAATACAACTTTTGTTTTTATTCAGTTAGTGAATTAGGTAGATATCCAAAATGTTCTACCTTTGGGAATACAGACTGCTGTTTGTAACTCAATTTGAATGTTCAAATTGAATGTAGAAAGACAAAGTCATGTGAAACCTAGTATTCCCTAAAGGATAGGCCGTCAGGCGAAACACGTCCTTTCTTCGAGTTAACTTCTTAGTTTGATTCTTGGAAGAGTCTTTAGTTATCGCGATTTATTGTCCGAATAATGTTTGGAAATTGAAAGGGAGCTAATAAAAACGGAATGAAATCATAAAACATCGCGTGTTTAAAGTAAAAGCAGACTTTTTATCACTTTATTAAACGTTGAAATGGTTTTAGGTGATTCAGAAAGCTCGGTGAGGTGTAAAAGAGTATGTTTTTATTGCGTTGAAATTTGTATACGTTATAAACAATGTAATTTTATATAACAATAGAGTCTACAAATCTTTATAGAAACTCTAAAAATAACAAACACCTTAAACAAAGAGTAATTGTTTATACGGCTACAAGTCTGTCTACAGATGAAGGTACGTTTGAAAAGCTTTACTTTTACTTTACAGTAACGTAGTCGTTGCCGTAGTCATCATGCTACGAACGTGCTACGATTTTATATACAGAATATTAGTATAATATATCGTTTCCAAACATGTTCGTCTGTTCGTCTGTCCGTCTGTCCGTCTGTCCGTCTGCCCGTCTGCCCGTCTGCCCGTCTGCCCGTCTGCCCGTCTGCCCGTCTGCCCGTCTGCCCGTCTGCCCGTCTGCCCGTCTGCCCGTCTGCCCGTCTGCCCGTCTGTCCGTCTGTCCGTCATGTCACCAGGCTGTATCTTATGAACCGTGATAGTAAGAGAGTTGAAATTTTTACTGATGATGAATTTCTGTTGCCGCTATAACAACAAATACTATAAAACAGAATACAATAAATATTTAAGGGGGCTCCCATACAACAAATGTGGTTTTGAATGTCTGTTTCTCTACCTATTTAATGAACAATTTGGTACGTCATTACATACAAAATTTGACAGATTTTATAATGTTTGACAGATTTGAGATTGTTTTAAGAGTTTGTGGTTACCGCCCTGTAGTGCGTTTTTGTTTGTCATGTTTCCATTATATTTCTACCAAGATAGTATATAAGATTTCCTAAAATGGTTTATAGATGCTATGATTGGGTGATTTTAGTGTATTAATATGTATTTTAAAATGTGTATGGTCTATTTGACCTACCATATGTCTTAGTGGCACGGTTTTTAACCTTAAACTCAAACCTTGGGACGTTTTACTGGGGTAATATTTTGTAGATCAGTAACATGGAAAGTGAAGTTTTACTTCTAAAGAATATTATTATTTTAGTCGATCAGTAGTATTCTTTCTATCGTATAAATATAAGTAAGGTGAGCATAAAGGTATATGTGAACAGATTCCCAGTTTCTCCCGGGATTTGTATCCCGTCTCCCGCAGTGAGGAACGTGTCGGGAATACACAGGCGATTCCTGCTTACACGCCAGCGCTCAGGCTTTCAGCTCTGAGAGCCATGCAAATAATAACCATGAGAGGTAATATTATCAACTATCACGTTTACAAATTGGTTTAGTCTTTAGAATACAAAGCAGAGGGCGCAAGAGATTTTTTATTAGTGCACGTCTCATATAAAAGGCAACCGTCACTGACTGACTGATCTATCAACGCACAGCTCAAACGAATGAATGGATTGCTCTGAATTTTGGCACAAATTTAGTTATTATGATGTAGGCGTGCGATAAAAAAGGATTTTCCAAAAATAAAAAATTAAAACGGGGTTTAAAGTTTGTATGGAGCCCCAAGACTGCAGGTTAATCCTTTAACTAAATAAGAAAATACCTGTTTCAGGGTTGGGAAAAAAGATGTTTTGTAGAGTTTTTTTTCCTACTGTTTGACATTCATTTATTCACTAGAAATTAAATCTAACGCGAGCAAAGCCGCGTGTAAAATCTTATCAAACATATGACGCGAGGTATTAATACTGAAAAAACCGGTCAAGTGCGAGTTGGACTCGCGCACGAAGGGTTCTGTACCATTTTCTATATGAACGGCAAAATAATCACGTTTGTTGTATGGGAGCCCCCTTGAATATGCAAAGTATTCTATTTTTTTGTAGGTATTTGTTGTTATAGCGGCAACGGAAATACATCATCTGTGAAAATTTCAACTCTCTAGCTATCACGGTGCATGAGATACAGCCTGGTGACAGACGGACAGACAGACAGACAGACGGACGGACGGACGTTTTACCCTTTGGGTACGGAACCCTAATAAAAACAAAAGACGATAGCTCTTACTTTCTGTTGCGAAAAACAAATTGCACAATGTGTTCTTAGTTGAAACAACACGATACCTTTTTTTGAATGTGATTTACATATCACCAGCAACTTTTTAAGGATATAAACAAACACGATTGCAAACAGGCCCCTTAAAAAATCATCATTAAAGCCTACTTATTTCAGGCAAACTCAACAGAATACGTGTTTAATGTAAAAGAAACAAGTCACAACAGCTACTTCAACACAATTCTGCACCTTTTGCGTGAAGTGACGACATCGAATAAAGAAGGTTATGACAGAAATAAAATAAATCGGGCTTGATATATTGTCCCAGTGGGGTCCCACGCGAAATGAGCCGTCTTGAATTACGGCGTAGAACTGTTGGATTGGTATTATAGCAATTTGCATGAGCAAATAAAGATTTGTTTATATTTAATAAGCTCATTGAAATTGTATTGTAAAAGGCCGACCGCATTTCAATAATGCTTCGCAGATAATAAATTCATGATGTTTACTCAACGCGTTTCAGTTTTGTAGTGGTTGAGTTTCAGATTTAAATGCGAGGTTATTGAATTATGAGATTTTTAATCGATAGAATGTGAAAATCGAGTAAGTGCATACTGAACAAATAGTTCCGTAGTAGCAATATATTAAATAAATCACACAATTTTTTCATAATTTGACGCCACTGTGTGGCGTAGCAACAAACTGAGCATATGCCGTTTAGATAAGTAGAGTACCTTTATATAACTTGATAGTATAAATTAGCAAGTCGTTTCTATTTATTTCCATCATTAATATCGATCAAAACCCGTAAACATCACGTTTCTAGTAGGCTTTTTATTTGTACTCTTTTCATAGTTTTGTTATTTGTTCTTATTGTACGCTGTTATAAGTGGCTAGTTATTACGTTTTAAAAGATACAGCTTAAGCAATCAGTAGAACATAAGTAATAGAGTATTGGGCTCAATAAAATATAACCTCTTTAACTAATGTGACCAATAAATTACGATTATAAAATGTGGCTATTGCAATTTCACGGAATTATATAATTTCAAGTTACTATTTATTTAGTTTAAAATTATAAAAAATTACATTCAAACAAAATACGTTTTTAAGTTTATGTAAATAAAAACGCAATCAACAAGGCAAAACAAAATCGAATAGAATCTGCGGATTCGATATCTCTAAAAGCTTTTACAAAATTGTTAGTATTCCATTAGCTAGCCGTGTATAACAACAATATTGCACGCCGTGACAGGGATCTGTGGAATCGGAGTCCGTGACTACGATAAATCGTTTAATTCTACCCCGGTGACTCGGCCGATGGCGAGAGGCCAAGCGGCGTCACAATTTACTGCGATCCACTCCCGACTTGGAAATACCTGCTGAGGCGATTGTGTACTATTTGAATGCCCACAATAGCACCGATTGGAGATAAGTATGAATGCCTGTTCTTAAATAGGTTGAATACGGAATCATTTTGAACTAGTGAAAGAGCACTTTGTTATAGATTCCTTGCCGATGTTCTTGGCAATTGAATCAAGTCTTTACAAATTAATTCCGTTCTTTTGTTTGATATAGGTACAAATCAAAATTATCGCATGATGTAAAAAAAAACTACTACTACGATCTCCGTAGCCGAAACCCTAGTACTGTAACTACAGACTTGGCGTCGCCATCTCTCTTGTCCCGGGTTTGTTTCCAGTCGGGTCATTGTTGAAAATGATCTTTTCTAAATTGTTTGGGTTTTGGTATTGTGGTACCATCGTTGTCTTTTATCTCTATAACACAAGTGCCTTAGCTGTTTACTTTAGGATCAGTCAATGTATATGTGATGTTGTCCAAAATTTATTAATTCTATAGGTTAACATAATAAAGTATACAAATAACTAGTTTTCATCTGACAGTACCTATATTTCCAAAATTATTTGATAATTTCCTTATATAAAATTACCTAGTAATCAAAATTGATTCTTTATTTCCTTTTGACATGGTAAAAAACAATGCCTTTTAAAAAGGGTCACACAATACAATTTAATTTTAAATGCTAAAGAATTACGTCTCGCGACGAAGGCAGTACAGTCGTAAATAGGATTTTCAATTAATACCTACCTAAAGCTCCGAAGCGTAGATTATTTCGCTTGAGTTATTTTACCTACGCTAAACTAAAGCGATCTAAACGTGCTGGAATGTCGTATTTGTCCCAATGCGATTCCACAAACTTTTTTCGTAGTATTCACACGGCCACTGCTGAAAAAAGAAAAGTACTATTTTTTTGTATATAACTATATTTCATTATTATAACTTTCTTATTTAAGAGCTGTTTATTTGAAATTAAAATCAACCTTCTTGTAATTAAATCTGCTGATGTTAATTTTTATTTACATCGGCTAGTAGTTGAAGATACGATCACCGCGTTATCGTGGTGGCAGGCATTGTCACTCGCCCCGGGCAGACGAAACTGCCCGTAATACTATCTCTGTGCAATATTGGGCCCAATATCCTGTGATACCGTTGTAAATGCGCGTTATGACAATCCGCCAGTACGATTATCGCTAACCTAAATACGCTCGAGGACGATTTCGGCTAACTATCCGTCATTAAATGAGCTTATGCCGAAGGAAATGGAAAGGAGGAACTAATCCCCCTTGAGATATGGTCGTCTAAACTAATTGCTTAGGTATTTCTAGAGAAAATCTTCAGTCATCTCTTTTTCGTCAAATCCTTTTTGATCTAATTCATTTATTGTGTTCGATCAACTGCCTTTCTGGGCCTTAACCATGAACTGTTAAAACAATCACAAATCTGTCAAACATTATCATTTCTGTCAAATTTTGTATGAAATGACGTACCAAAATTGACAGATTTGACAACTTTGAGATTGTTTTAAGAGTTCATGGTTATGGCCCTGGGCCCTAACCATGAACTGTTAAAACAATCACAAATCTGTCAAACATTATCATTTCTGTCAAATTTTGTATGAAATGACGCACCAAAATTGACAGATTTGACAACTTTGAGATTGTTTTAAGAGTTCATGGTTATGGCCCTGAGATGATATTATAATCGCGTCTATTTCTTTATCACTTTGTTTTCGTAAAATTTAAGTGGATCCCCCATAAATTCAGCCAAAATAAGTCATAATTTAAAGACCGTTATTGAGATTACTGCAATTACAATGGATTATAATAATGCTCTGTTTATTAACCGACTTCAAAAAAGGAGGAGGTTCTCAATTCGTCTGAATGTTGTTTTTTTTAAATGTTTGTTACACGATTACGCAGTCAATTATAAACCGATTTTAAAATTTATTTTTTATTTTAAAAGGGTATACTCCCGAGGTGGTCCCACTTACACCAAGTCAGATTCTGATGATGGGATCCATGGGAAATCGAGGGCAACTCTCATTTTTTATAGGCACCTATAATGTTTTGCATACTATATTTTCTGACTCAATGCTGATTTTAGTGTCTGGTAATCATCATGTCATGTTGCTGACCTGATGATGGAAGCCACAGAACTCCTTAACGGATAGGAGTTAGAAGATAATACTGCAATTTGTCGACAGAACGTATTTCGCAGTGTGTTCAACAGACGTGGAGCGTACCAGACCGCCAATTTTTATTAACTGGGGGCACACCTAGTAACGAAAAAAATAATTAAAGTTCCTTTCTTAAATTGACTTGTTATTTAACGCAAGACCTTATCCTATGGTAACGACACCAAAAAACCCCGTTCTGGTTGGAGTGTAGGAAAACCCTTTCCATAAGACTTTAAAAATTTTCGTCGAAAAATTGACCATATATAATACCTTATTTCTATTATACCATTGGATGGGGGTTCCATAGAGGACCAACATTAGTTAAGGTCACTTTGCTGTGAAGTCATTTTTGGCGGAGTTGGAAGGTGAAAACTGAAGCTTATTTTAAAGGCGTCTGGGACTTGAAATAAATTTCGTCGAAAAATTGATCATTCATAGCACCCTATTTTTACCTATTATACCATTGGGTGGGTGGACCACAGAAGACCAATATTTGTCTAGGTCACTTTGCTGTAAAGTCATTTTTGGCGGAGTTAGGGGGGGAAAATAGAGGACTTAACACTTAAAATTGTAAAATAAAATATTTAAAAAAAAAAAAAAACCGCGAGTGCGAATGAACACATTTTAACTCTCGATGGCTGGCACCGACTCCGAAATGAACTGATTAGGTATGTTTTAGTCAATATTATTTTTGCTTTTTAGTTTCATTTTGAAGTCGGTTTTTAGTTTTTTACTAACCATATTCAAAGTTTGTATCGCAGTAATATATAAGTCAATGTTGTCTCGTTAACAAACAAACTTTAGAAACAGAGCATTAAAAATTAGAGTTAATTCTATTTTGGGAATAAAAACAACATTATTTGCATAAAATTACCTTTGTTTGCACAGGAATGGAGACACGATACCTACAAGCATTTCAATTCCAAGCATACATTACCAACCCTCATAGCAACTCAGAACCTTTTAAGTGCAAGGCTATTTATAATACTTGGGTGTGGTATAGGTACTGAAAGTTTATGGATTTGGCCACTTACAATAAAAGAGTAAAAAAATAATTAAGGAATTCGCAAAAAGGAATCTTCGGGAAGATGTTACATTCTAATTTGCGAGACTGTTATTTGTTTTTTCACTGTGACTTCCTTTCGAAAATAGTTGTGGACAATTGCGAAAATGAATTTAACTCGTGAACATTTTCAATCAGTGATTTTTGAAGATTTTCATTGTGGCTTAAGTCAACAAGAAAATGCCAGAGACTTTGATTGGCATTTGGCGATAGAGCACCATGACACAGCAGCTCTGTGTATTCGTGGTTTAGAGAATTTAGACGTGGACGTGATCATCTCGGACGGCAGTGAAGTTCCGACTGCGGTTACAGACATACGACAACTTATGTCAAAAATAAATACTTGCCAGCAAATTCGTAATTTGTTAGGCATTGGAATGAGCCAAACATGCTTTAAAGGGTCGGTAGCTTTGCACTTGATACCACATGACTTAACAAAGAACCAGAAAGGACTGCATGTCCAGTTGTAGCGTAAAATGTTAAAAATCTTTCACAGAGGACAAACCACGAAATTTTACTACAGTATTGCTTGAAGATCAAAGGATAGTGACTGCATATTGGTACACTTGCTTAACCATCATAGTCTTAGAAATATTTCGCGATAATTCCTCCTTATCCACGATAAAGCATCCTCACATTCCGCTAAGGTGACTTCAAATGAGGATCTGATGACGCACTTTACAGCCCGGACCTCGCACCCTGTGACTTCTTTTTGTTTAAACAAGATTAAGAACAGCCTAAGACGTTTTACGAGCCCTGAATCGGTGGTTAAAGCGTTCCAAGAACCTATTGAAGAGGTCCCTTAAGAAGGCTGCACCAACTGCTTGTACAGTGGATTAAGAGATCATTAAGAACGTTCATTTATAGATACACTAAACACGCTGTAAACATTTAGATAGATAGTTTACTCAAACTGGCACGGTATATAAAATATATTATGACAAACTAGAAGTCTTCAAATAGGCATGTGTTTCAGAAGAATGATAACAAAATCTTTACTAAGTCTCTGAAATCATTTGTAATAAGGAACTTGTACGTGGATAGACACTTTTATTTACAAACATCAAAATGCGCAAGCCTTTGAACGTCGGAATATTGGATATTCGAATCGTACTGCTTTGAACTCAGTAACAAAACACGAATTTTCGATCGCAATCGAAAATGACATCTCATCTGAGAGAAAACATTCGATAGTTTATCTAGAGGCATTCCTTTCATAATGGCTTATTTTATGAGTTCAGTCGTCTATTTTGGACAGTCCGAGAGGATATTGGAATAGTTTATTTGGCGGAGCACCCATAAGCTCTAAAGTATATTGCTTTTGTTTATTGATCTTTTGTGAAGTGTAGCATTCCTTGTCGAATAATATATAGTGACCCATTAGAATAGAAATAATCGTACTATTTCAACTGTAAAATAACTATACTGTATGTCGAGTATTTCAGCTTCGGTACCTACCGGTCCAGAAAATACTAAAGTGCGATTCAAGTTGCAAATTGACTCTCGTAGTATCCACTTTATCTAAATGGTTGTACTGTAGTTATGTGACAACCAACGCGATATTTTCACGTTGTTTAATTATAGGATTCAATTTAGCGAAATAAGTTTTAGAGTTTAATAGAAGTTTTTTTTTTTTAAACAGCTTATATTTGTCAAATTATGATACACCATTTAATCAGGTAGAATGTAACAAAAGACATGGGTCTCTGAACTTAGGAAAAGTCAATAAGTGAGTTTTAAATATCACGTCCGTGTGAGTAAAAGTAACGAGCTCTTTAGAGGGTATTTTTTTCTATTAATACTTTGATGTTAGTTTTTGGTGTTTAGCTAACCAAACACAAAAAAATGGAGAAATAAATTAATGCTGCCTAAGAATTTATTGATATGTAGGTACTAGCTGAAAGATGGAAGTTTAAAATGCGATTGGAGATGGGAGTGCTAGACTGCAAAAAATACTTCATTTACAAAATATTTTAAATAATCAAAAAGTCAATATGCATACAAACAAACACCTGTTGTTAGTTTGTCAAGGTCCTAAAGCTCTATTTGCGAAGCCAGTTTACTAACAGTTCCAAACATTAATTTGGAATACGGTGCGCTAAGTAACGTTTGTCTTTGGTATTTAATTAACATGTACCAGTGAAATTTGGGATGAAATATCTTTATCGCTTTTGTGTTTTTCAAGCATTGTCGTAGCGCTTATTTTTATGCTTATAAAATTAATTTATCATTGTGGACCAGCAACTAATATTAAATAAATTCTTCTTTTCGGTCTTGTGAGTTTGAAACGGTGTCCATTTTATTTGTATTTAATTCAGTTATATTGATACTGTTGTTTTTTTATGCTTCTATGGCATTAACGAGAAAATAAATACGTGTTGACGCTTATGTAAGTTCTTCCTTCCTAAGACCTCCTTTTCTAACTTTATTTGTTTACTAAACACCTAAGAATAATTCTAACATAAGTGCTTCTCAAATGTATTCCCACCTTATTTACTTGTTAGGTTACTACTCCAACAATTATTCGAGAGAGGACAAAGCAAACTCTGGCGGCATCGCAGCCAAAACTAGCGCCTTAGTCTAGTTCGATATGTCGCAAGAAGTTGTACTAAGTCGTATTTAAGTTGGAGCACAGCTTGTGTTGAGACCGCACACCAACAGATTTTGACACCCACACGGATTTAAATACTTAGAAGAGACTTAGTAAATATAATTTTCATCGAAGATAAGTTTTAACGTGTTTAAAAAGTGTCTTTTGCAAAAAAGGAGACCGCAAATGACAAACAGATTTTGACACTAGCACCGATTCAAATATTTAGAAGAGACTTGAGAAAATAGAACTTCCAGCTAAGATCAAATTTTTCACAGAGAAAAAGTGCTTTTTGCAAAAAAGGAGATCGCAAACGATGTGGATGACGATGTATCATAAGAAACATCAAGATTTTGGGTTTGTCTATTGATGACAATCATCAGCAGAGTAAATGACACATCGATTAAGAAAGTGTATCATATGTAACGAAAAAACGCTAAGGAATACGAGTTCAAATAAAAAAATGAGTTAATGTTAAATTCTAATGTTTCACCATCATGAGAGATATTTTTTCAAACATTTTCCGGGGAGAAGAGTGGAGGTGCTTTTTTATATTCCACTCTATGATTTTATATTTAGCACATCCTGTTGATATTATGTAAATGAAAAAAAAAATCCAGGCGGCATAAGCGGTGCTAATGTAATAATACTAATAATTAATAATTTAGGTATGCCCCTTACTTATGTTTTCTCATCATTATGTTATGTTGTAAACACTTCAAAGCTTTCAATATCTTTGGTTTCCTACAGTTAGATACAATTTGGGACTAGAGCGCCATCAGTTGCGATTACACTATAATTTGCCTTAAACATTCTTATCTCTACTTCGTAACAAGTTTACGGTTGCTTTTGGTTATCAAACATCAACAATTAGCGTTCCTTATAAAAGTTTTGTAGCGGGTTGTGCCCGGCTGCGGTATAAAGTAAAAGATATTATCTTATCTACTTGCTGTAAAATGTTACTTTAATTATTACAAAGTTTTTGTTATAAGATGTCTACTTAGCATACAATTATAGAGGCGTAACATAAAAAACGCGTTCTCCGATTTGTACAGATTTAAATCTAAATCGGTATTTTGTTTGAAAATGCATTTCGTTTTATAATAGGTACAGAATGTATCTCCCTACGTAACTGCCATAGAAGTGGTTATCATGAATCAAAAACCAGTTTCGATCTTTCGATCTATGATGATACTACTCTGTCAAGTAAGTACCGGGAAAAGATTAATAATACACAATATGTTATTTATTCATCCAAATTTATTTTATCACCTTCAAAGTATGCTCCTTCAGAATCGATACACTTACGCCAACGAAAAATCCAAATCCAATCATCAAAACATTTTTTAAACGCTTTTTCCGGAATCGTGTTCAGTTCTCGCCGCGAATTATTCTTTATGTCTTTCACCTAATGATACCGGGTGCCACGAAGTGGTAATATAATATATCAGGTGAATAAGGTGGCTGTTCGATGGTATTTTTTGAGTTTTTGGTCAAAAATTCGTTCACAATGATGGCCTTGTGGGAAGGCGCATTATCGTTGTGCAAAATCCAAGAATTTTCATTCCACAAATCTGGCCTTTTTCGTCTAATTTGCTCTCTTAAACGCCGCATAACGCCTAACTAATACTCTTTTTTTATCGTTTGACCTTCTGGCAAGAATCCTGAGTGCACAACACCGCGACAGTCAAAGAAAACAGTCAACATGACTTTGACTTTCGATCGAGTTTCTTCGGTTTCGGTTCAGTTGGAGGATTTACTTTTCCTAATAAAAACCAATTTCAATCTATTTACCTAAAAAGTAAACGTAGCTTTATATTTGATTAGTAATAACAAACAAGCCTAAGCTACACTAAACAGTTTCTCGTTTATAAAAGCCGATCAGTGAAACACGGCTGTCGAATCGGCCATGATTTCTTAGTCATTACCAGACGAAAATTAACTCAACGTTACTACTGGCAATCACGACACGACAGGCTTTTAATAGCACGAGACATGCAACTATTCAATCACAAACACGCTGTTTCTGCTGTTAATACCCTGACGAATTAACTAAACGCAAACATTAGTCTATTATCCTATAATGGATAGATTTGAAACTTCATGGTTAGAGAAATAAGTTTTTTTTATTAAATATTGGCCTAAAATCACAATGTTAATTGATTCAATCATTAATAATAAATAAGTACTCGCTGGAGCCAGAACTTGAAAGTGACAGTATCTGGCTCTACTGGCACCGGCCCATCAGGCTTATTCTTGCGGATAAGCCTGATATAGTGCTGATCGAAGGCGCAATAGTAATTTATATGGGACCCCCTTCGGACTATACCCTTTCTTATAAAAAAAGAAATATCAAAATCGAACTACTTTGTAAAATATTGCGTGACCATACATAAAAAAAAATATACGCGTCGACTTGTGAACCTCCTCCGTTTTTTCGTTTTTAATTGACATAATATTCATTTCATATAATACCATTTAGTATAACATTCATAACCAATAAAACCGTTCAAAATAAAACTTATTTTATATATCGTTTGTTTGATATAATTTGGTTGGCATATGCATTATTTTATGTAACTATTATTTAGTAACGTTCCAAATAATGATTAATAGAAATAGCCGTCAATTAATATAATCTTCACTTGGTATAACTTCAATTGGTATATTTTTTTTATTTAATATTCTTATAAAAAATCAGATATATATTTACCCCAACTCGCCGTGGTCACTTCGCCGTGGTACTTGTCTGCCCAATACTAAAGTGTAATTTAAAAGCCGGAGGCGTGGAGGGAGAGCAGCCTCCGCCCGCTTTGTTGCGAAATGGCGGAAAGGCTGCACTTCCTGCAGCGCCGGACACGTGGAAATAATAATGCATGTGTGCTTGCCTGCATGTTTGCTTACATGCATGCCTGCTTGCTTTTTGAGGTTGCATGCCTGCTCGCACGCTGCATGTCTGCTGCATGCCTCCTTGCATACTGCATGCCTGCTGAATGCCTCCTTGCATACTGCATGTCTGCTTGCATGCTGCATGCCTGCTAACATGCTGCATGCCTGCTGCATGCCTGCTTGCAGGATGCATGCTTGCTACATGGTGCATGTTTATATAATAATTTAATTCCATCATTATAATAAAAAAAATGTTATATTAAACAAAATTATATCATTTGATAGTATATGTTTTGAACTGTATATGATATGTTGTCATATTATATATTACACACCAGTTTCAGTCAGCCTGTGACCACGGTTAGTGTTACCCGATCGAAACGTCAGGCAAAATAGGTAAGGCAACATTTTGTACCTAAATATAAACGCGTCAATTCCCGTTTAATTGAGTTTAAATTATACAACGCAAAGGTTTAAAAGTAAATAATTATTCTTATACGTCTTCTATTTTTTAACTAATAACTAATTTTAATATTTAGTTTACTGGAAAATAGTTTGTAGCTCAATAACAAACGAACATATCACAATACACTAGAAAGGAATCACAAAGCGAAGGCCGATTAGTTTCGAGTCTCAACGGAAAAGAACTAATAATCCCAATAAATATGTAATAAACTGATCTAAATGCCCACGAGAGATTAGTGCGAAAATGGGAAAAATTGAGAAATAATGAGCTTCGTGGCTAGTTATTTTGTTCTTAGAATTATAGATAGAACTATACGCACCGAGAGCCATCATTATAACATCAAAACTAAAAGATTTTTTTTCTTTAAAGCTCGGACTATTGTAGCCGGAAACGGGTCCGAATAAGCCCGGATCCAATCCGTTGCTCAAGCATTACTTACTTATAGCCTTTTTTTAACGGATTCTTGCGGATTCTAACATATTCCAGCTGCCTATTGACAGAGCCTAAGTGTCGCAGGGATATGATAAACGGGGATGTGCTCAAAACCTGAGATATTAAAAAGACCTGCCCCCTTACCATGAACTCTTAAAACAATCTCAAAGTTGTCACATCTGTCAACTTTGGTACGTCATTTCATACAAAATTTGACAGAAATGATAATGTTTGACAGATTTGTGATTGTTTTAACAGTTCATGGTTAGGGCCCACTGGGCCCATTCATTTCTGTCAAATTTTGTATGAAATGACGTACCAAAGTTGACATGGTTATGGCCCTGTAATTAAGTTCAAAGACACGTTTTATTTAAACAGGTTTTGAAGAGAGTTCTGGAAAGAAATGTTTATAACGTGAACTGAAGTTCCACTATGATTTAAGAAAAAGTACTTATTAAGACGATGCCTGTAACTTCATTTTATAGAATGGACCATATTCAGTCTTTTCACAAAAAATCAGGAGTTAAATCAAATTGCTTGATTTTTTAATGGAAAACGTGATTTAAAACACTTTGGCTGTTAAAAGTATTAATATAGTCGTAGTCAGTAGAACTGACGGTCAATCGAGCAGTAGATTCTAGAATGGAAGCCACCAGACTCAGCCAATAGAATACCCACTCACAAGGTGGACAGATGACTTGGTAGAAGTTGCAGGAAGCCACTGGATGTAGGCCGCTTCCAACCTGCCAATTTGGAAAAAAAAAAATGACAAAGATCGGGTGCAGTCTCGTTAAGAATATATACAGCAGAGGACTGGCATGGGCTAATTATGATATGGCTTTATTCAGAATAAATATTTTTTGTGGTTGAACAGGTCGTAAATAGTTGTAAAGTGCATCACATGCGCCCTGCAAAAGATATAGTATATCAAAAATAATAATAGTAATAAAAAAACCAGGTGGCCAAAATTAAAAATTATTTTCTATCTTCTTTTAATTAATTTAATAATATTTAATCTCTGTAAACATTCAGCATCCCGTATTCAAATCTTAACATATCTTTTATTAATATAAAATAAGATTTGTCCCCGAATAGCAGATTAATAATAAAAAGATTTTTTAAGATTGTGATACTATAATAATTTAGGTCTTATTAGATTGTAAGCACTTATTTTGATCTTGCCTTTTGAAATGAAATTTATGCAAACTCAATAAGTATAAGGTAATTTAAAAAAAAAACGCAAATCGAAATGATTCCACAGATGTTACGTTTATGCGACTTCTAAAAGAACTCCAATTTATTATCGCATCACTGATAGGTGAAATGTCACCATTGATGAAAGCTAAGCCTTAATATTCTGAATAGGCATGTAAAGTTCTTAAGTGAGTTATTAAGTGGCTAGCCATGTCCAAATGTAATAATAGTTGTATAGTTAAGCGTTTTCATCGAACTAATTAAATATTATTAATATTAATAAGTTTATAATAGTATATTAGTAAATGTACGTTTGTAATGCCAAGAAAGCAATAAACCTATTTTTCATTTAATTTAATTTCAGCCAATTATTTTCTTCACTCGTCTAAATTATTAAGTGTAAGGTTAACGCAAAGATAATTTTACCGGAGACAGAAGACTCATAGAGAGTATTGGCCTTACCTACTAGAAAAAAGATAGACTGTGTTAAACACTTGTTAATGATTATTAGTCAACCAATTTGAAATGTTGACGCATTAGACATTCGAGACATAATTTATTATCAAACATTTTTTATCGGATGACTATCTTTAGACAAGTGTTCAAACCTAGTCTATCTTTTTGTAGTAAGGCCGTATACATTTTAAGAATAAGAAAATGTCTAATGGTACAAAAAAGATAGACTAGGGTTGAAGACTTCTCTAAAATTAGTCAAACAATTTTAAATGTTGACACATTAGACATTCGAGACATATTATTAACAAACATTTCAAATTGGTTGCCTAATCTTTAGACAAGTCTTTAACACTAGTCTATCTTTTTGTACTAAGGCCATAATTAATATCTTACATATTTTGACAAACAAACGATTGCGATATAACGCATTATTACTCGTAGTAAGCTTAGGTTAGATCGCGGTATGTTTTGGATTTTCGGGCGCATACAATATCCACAGAAAACGATTACAATTTACATGCTATACAGCCAGTTACTAGCTGTTTCTTTTTTGGTACTACTACATAATGCCAGTTATGTTAGTAGTGAAAGAATGTAAATGGGTTTTTAAGATAAGGGAGGGTTAACTATTAAGAACTCTTGGTACGTCTATGTTCTCGCCAATTTTGTTATTTACTACTACTTACTAGGTGTCAGCACTAAATCGGCAAAAGACACTATGTGACACATAAAGACACACAAAAGACACATAAAGGAAACATATCAGCCCTGTCAACATGCTTTCAATTTAAACAAAATTATCTCTTCATAATAAATTATTTTATAATATGATACAAGTTTTAAATAAAGGGTTCCGGTCTAACAATAATAGATGATCAAACGAACTCCTAACTACCGTAGGACCGTACCGTACCGTAGGTACTACAGTAGAACAACAAAATAGGATACCTGTTAAAAAATTAAAATACTTTTTCTCTCTAAATACGTGCTATTCTGCCTACCAAGTTAAGGAAACTACCTGGTTATATAATATCTTTGAATGAAGCGACAAAATATAATGATCGTCAGCGACGTCAGCGTGGCCAAAATATGTTAATAGGTCAAAAGCTCTTTGAAGCTGGCCTTGTATTGGAGATTGAACAGATATTATATGAAGAAAATGAGGCTTTGATAAGTGACAAAATTGTCGCACAAACTAAAATATCCTATGCTTACAACTAGTGGCGGATAAACCACGTAGCAAAAGTAGCAAATGCTAAGGGCCCCCGCGCAACAATGCATTCTGGCCGTAAAATAATTAACTAGGTACAACATTTACGACGAAAGAGCTGGTAGTGGTGGTATCAAACTGTTCGAATCTCATTTAAATTTTAATACATTTCTAAGAGGGAGCACCGGTCTCACCAAAAATTGTGTTTTGCACCGCACTGCACGCAAGTTGGTGACACTGCAAAACACTGTAAATTCCCTGATATTCTTATCGATAATTTTAGTAGTCTAGCAACAACCAGAACCACGAGATTTTGGTAAATAATTGTTTTAAGTATGTTTTTTTAAGGGTTTATAATTTTTTTGAGATTTTCACATAACCATGGCATGGCATGAGTCTTTTTTTATTTATTATAATTTTTGGTAAATGTATTGGTACATTCAGAAATTCAACAATGCATTATGATTACCTAGCTGAAAAAAAATCGGTTTACTTATTATAAATGTCATTGAATTAACTATTAACAGCGTACAAGATTCGGATTGGTTCCCTATACCTACATAGAACGCAGCAAGCGCAGCCTAGAACGTCCACCTACTACCGTTGGATGCAGGCACCATTCCAACTTAATAATCCGGAAGTCATTGGGGAGGTCAATGTTAAGCAGTGGACGTCCTATGGCTGAAATGATCAATTTCCAGTGACATTAGACAGCAATTACTTGATTTTGCATAAACATTTCGTCTTCGCCATAAGTGTGGACAGCAATTATTTATGCAAGGCATAGTTTCGGTTGATATTGACGCTAGCCGCTTCCAGTTAGGACATTGAATGTGAATCGAGAACAATTAAGTGATATGCACTCTTCGGCCTGCCCTCTTCTCGATAGCGAATACTCATCGAAAATTCCATTCAATCGCCTATGTGTTACTTGTAATAGTATCTAAAATTGAAGTTCACTTAAATTGATTATGCATTTTTTTGTAATATTGTCATCGGTGGTAAATATTATCATTTCCTTATAAATTACCTACTCATTATTTTATGATGGGAGAAACTTATACCAAGTATACAGATTTACTTGGCCGAAAACACTTTTGCATCAAAGGCTAATAAATCTAGCACTAACAATAGGTAATTACAGAATGAAATTTTATTAGAGTAAAATACTGAAGAATCTGTTGTTTACTCATGAAAACAAACAACTTTGCCCAAGAAACTAATTGTTCTCAACTTAATTTTGTAAGTTTGCGCTTGCCCTCCGCGTTCATGTTAGGAAATTATTATAGAAAATTGTTTGTTATCATGTGTATTCAAAACCCCAAAGTGTTTTACACTCGGTAATAAAGATTCACCTTCTAAACATGAATTCATTATGTAAACGCTACTCATATCTTATAAATCCATCGGAGCTGAGTCTAAGGCACGTCTATAGAGAATGCACTCACACAGCATTGCAAATGCAACGTTCGCGAGACCACGCGAGTGCATTTTACGTATTGATCTCGAGTGACTGCGCTTGCATCGCGATAAATGCACGCTGGGATCGAATAACTTTTACGATTTTTATTTTGACTTTAAAAAGTAAAAAAATATTGTAACCCTATATACGTCTTACTGCAGGGCATCACATCTAAGTGCGACCTTGATGCCGAAGTAAATCATCGCATAGGCGCTGCGTCAGCTACTTTCGATAAATTATAAACCAAAGTCCTAAACTCACACGATTCGAAGCTATCGACAAAAATATCAGTTCATAAAGCCATAGTTCTCCCAAATCTTTTCGATTCCTCACAGACATGTGTCATTTATCGGAGACAATACGGAAGCTGGATAGGTTTCATTTGAAGTGCTTACGAGACGTCATTCTAAAAATCAAAAGGTCAGACCATGTTAGAAATACCGAAGTGTTACTGCAAATATCTGCGGCATAGAAGTGTACGACTGTTAATACGGCGATAGCTCCGATGGTCTCACGAATGCCTGATAATAGTGTAGCAAAACGCATCTTCTCTGAACTCCAGAACGGCAGGCGGAAAAAGTGCAATATTAATCTACATAAATGGGAGGGAAAAGCCGTTGAGCGATGATATTAAACGCAAAGCTGCTGGCAACGGATAAAAAAAAACTAAGATCGGGCGCAGTGTCGTTAAGAATATGCCCAGCAGAGGACTGACATGGGCTAGTTATGATAATTTATTGAATTTATCTCCGCCCCCAATAACAGAATAAAAGCATTAGAAAAGAATACTATAATAATTTTAGTAGATTTTTCTAAGCACTTATTTGATTTTGCCTTAACTTTATTACAGTATAATAATGCTCTTAGGATTATGATGCGATTGCCAAGATGTTGCAGCGCTTCTGCTATGTTCGCGGAATTCGGTGTTCCAGACTTTTTTGCCGTGCTCCGTAATCGCATAGCCTCTTTTTGGCAAAGAGTGCGTGAATCAGATAACGAGATGCTGTCTGCGGTCAGCAATGATATATACCAGAATATTTTTTTCACCTACTGGCTATCTGTGCACCGGAGCGTGGAAAGGAAATAACACATAGTTTTTATTAAATTATAATTAATTATGTTTACAATATTTAAAAAAAAACATGATGTTAAATTTTAAATTCTAATTTTAATCTTTTATTTGATTTTATTATGTATTTACGAAATCTTAAATTTTGATTGGCTTTTATTGAATTATTTCGATATGTTATTTTGGAATGTAGCTGTCTGTAATATGGGTGTTTTTTACCTGAAATAAAGATATTATTATTATTATTATTCGCAATTTGTATTTTAACAACTCGACGTATAAGATATACATCGGTATTTTCATGCTATTCACGGATCAAAACCAAGTGAATAACACGTTGCTTAAAAATTCTAAGGTTTAGATTTTGAAATGTAATCAAGAGTCCGGTGCGGCTTGTAAAAATTTTGAACTATTCTGCAGGTGTTCAGAATACTAGCTTTTTTTGTATTGCAAAAATATAATCTGGTAGGGCTAAATTTCTGAGAGACGGAATAAGTTGTGTCGGGATGAAATGGGTTTTTAACGATAATATCATAAAAACACTGTTAACCAAAGAAAAGAACTATCAGTAAGTCTACATTCTCGCCATTTTTGTTATCATAAACAATCGGGCGTGAACGGATGTTACTTTTACATAGAGCGTACATCAAGCACATCCTATAACGTCCACCCACTGCCGTTGGATGCAGGCCCCTTCCAACAGCAATCTGGAAGTCATTGGGGGAGGTTAATGTTTAGCATGGACTTCCTATGGCTGAAATGATGATGGTGATAATAGTAGAAGATAAATAACACTTGAAAAAATCATCGACCTCAGGTGAGACTCGAACCCACGTCCCATTGCAAGCCGGGCGAGTGCTTTACCAACTAAGCTACCGAGGACCTCACGTGACAAGATGAAATTCCTCAAGTGTTTTTTCTCGCTGTCAAAGCCAGCGTATCTCTGATCAATGTTGTAGCTATATGTATAGCTGAGTAGTATACTACCGTCAAAACCATATAGAAATATTTTTACAAATATTTGACTATTGGTTAAGATCAGAAATGCTTAAACATTGTAAATTTTGTTTTTAGCAATTCCATGCAAGGTTTAATTGAAGAAAAATAACACTTGAAAAAATCATCGACCGGGTATCAGGTAGGTAGTTCGTAAAGCACTCGCCCGGCATGCGATGGGACGTGGGTTCGAGTCCCACCTGAGGTCGATGATTTTTTATCTTCAATTAAACCTTGCATGGAATTGCTAAAAACAAAATTTACGATGATGATAGTACTAAGGATCTTGATTGATCTTGACCCGCAGCGCGCTTTATGTTCTCTCCCACCACAAATCTACTTTTGGCCACCATCAGAATCAAACTGGTATGACCAGCAGACCGCCTAGATCAATTGGTAGTATGGCCAGTATGGCACAGAATTTATACAGGATAGCCCATTTATAGAGACCCAAAAAGTTATTTTTTGACAAAGGACTATCATTTAAAACAACATACGTTAAAAGTGGTGTATATAATACTATCTTAATCTAAAATAAGAAATACTTTCACCCATTGCAGCCGTTGAAGATATTTTGGAAACACCTTATAATAATAGTACTAGGGTACCTATGCAAAGGAAGGCCTTCCTTTGCCAATAATCCGTACTATGACAACCGATAAAAAGTTTCCACGAGTACGCGTTGCGGCGGGCTGACGAATTTCCTCCATGACGACATAGCAGTTAAACAGTGTTTTTTGAACGACGGGGCGCGCTATACAAGGGGATTTCCTTTTTTGAGTTCCGTAGTTCTGACAAGGAACTCTTATAGTTTCGTCATGTCCGTCCGTCCGATATTTTTCCTTGGAGACTATTTAGCATGTATATTAATCACGCTGCCATAGTGGTAACGTGGGAATGTTTTTTTTTCATTGTCCACTCGATCCTATAAAGTATTGTTGAATAGGTTCTTAAAAATTACTTAGGGGTTGCTAAGACTAACTTTGCGAAATATTAAACTTTAAAGTGATAACCCCCTCTAAAAGCTAAACTATTTGCATATAAAACCTAGACAAAAATAATAATAAACTTTTAAGGAAAATTTTAACGGATGAGATAGATCAGTTACATACCTTAGAGTAATAGCCGTTTAACTTATGTATAAGAAAATTTCTTACCTAATGAAAATTCCTTAGAAGAAAACATTAATGATAAAAAAAGTTTAATAAAAAACTAAAAACCGACATCAAAATGAAACTAAAAAGCGAAAAATAATATTGACTAAAACATACCTAATCAGTTCTTTTTGGAGTCGGTGCCAGCCATCGAGAGTTAAAATGTGTTCATTCGCACCGACTCCAAAAAGAACTGATTAGGTATGTTTTAGTCAATATTATTTTTCGCTTTTTAGTTTCATTTTGAAGTCGGTTTTTAGTTTTTTATTAAACTTTTTTTATTTAACAATTTTAAGTGTTAAGTCCTCTATTTTTTCCCTCCTAACTTCGCCAAAAATAACTTTACAGCAAAGTAACCTTAACTAATATTGGTCCTCTATGGACCCCCAATCCAATGGTATGATAAAAATAAGGTGTGATATAGGTTCAATTTTTCGACGAAAATTTTTAAGTTTTAAGAAAAGGGTTTACCTACACTTCAACCAGAACGGCGGCTATTTTGGTGCCGAAACCATAGGATAAGGTCTTTCGTTAAATAACAAGTTAAATTAAGAAAGGAAGCTTTAAATTTTTTTTCGTTACTGGGTGTGCGGGTACGTCCCCAGTGAATAAAAATTGGCGGTCTGGTACCTCATAAGCTCCACGTCTGCTCAACACACTGCGAAATACGTTCTGTCGACAAATTGCAGTATTATCTTCTAACTCCTATCCGTTAAGGAGTTCTGTGGCTTCCATCATCAGGTCAGCAACATGACATGATGATTACCAGACCCAAAAATCAGCATCGAGTCAGAAAATATATGCAAAACATTATGGGTGCCTATAAAAATTGAGGGTTGCCCTCGATTTCCCAGGGATCCCATCATCAGAATCTGACTTGGTGTAAATGGGACCACCTCGGGAGTATACCCTTTCAAACTAAAAAATAAATTTTGAAATCGGCCCATAATTGACGGCGTAATCGCGTAACAAACATACAAAAAAAAAAAAAAACAACATTCAGACGAATTGAGAACCTCCTCCTTTTTTTTGAAGTCGGTTAAAAAGTCTATCTGAAATATATTGTGGCAGCGACAAGCCAATAAGGAGCTCTACACTGCAAGTGGCACGATACACACTTGGCTGATTTATGAATGCATTGGGACTTTTTAACCTATAATAAAAAAAGTTTAATAAATAATATTGACTAAAACATACCTAATCAGTTCTTTTTGGAGTCGGTGCGAATGAACACATTTTAACTCTCGATGGCTGGCACCGACTCCAAATAGAACTGATTAGGTATGTTTTAGTCAATATTATTTTTCGCTTTTTAGTTTCATTTTGAAGTCGGTTTTTAGTTTTTTATTAAACTTTTTTTATTTTACAATTTTAAGTGTTAAGTCCTCTAATTTTTTCCTCCTAACTTCGCCAAAAATGACTTTACAGCAAAGTAACCTTAACTAATTTTGGTCCTTTATGGACCCCTCATCCAATGGTATGATAAAAATGAGGTGTTATATAGGATCAATTTTTCGACGAAAATTTTTAAGTCTTAAGAAAAGGGTTTACCTACACTCCAACCAGAATGGCGGCTATTTTGGTGTCGAAACCATAGGATAAGGTTTTGCGTTAAATAACAAGTCAAGTTAAGAAAGGAACTTTTAAATTTTTTTTCGTTACTGGGTGTGCGGGTACGCCCCCAGTAAATAAAAATTGGCGGTCTGGTACCTCATAAGCTCCACGTTTGCTCAACACACTGCGAAATACGTTCTGTCGACAAATTGCAGTATTATCTTCTAACTCCTATCCGTTAAGGAGTTCTGTGGCTTCCATCATCAGGTCAGCAACATGACATGATAATTACCAGACCCAAAAATCAGCATTGAGTCAGAAAATATATGCAAAACATTATGGGTGCCTATAAAAATTGAGAGTTGCCCTCGATTTCCCAGGGATCCCATCATCAGAATCTGACTTGGTGTAAATGGGACCACCTCGGGAGTATACCCTTTCAAACTAAAAAAAAAATTTTGAAATCGGTCCATAATTGACGGCGTAATTGCGTAACAAACATACAAAAAAAAAAAAAAAAAAAAAAAAAAAACAACATTCAGACGAATTGAGAACCTCCTCCTTTTTTTTGAAGTCGGTTAAAAACTAAAAACCGACTTCAAAATGAAACTAAAAAGCGAAAAATAATATTGACTAAAATATACCTAATCAGTTCTTTTTGGAGTCGGTGCCAGCCATCGAGAGTTAAAATGTGTTCATTCGCACCGACTCCAAAAAGAACTGATTAGGTATGTTTTAGTCAATATTATTTTTCGCTTTTTAGTTTCATTTTGAAGTCGGTTTTTAGTTTTTTATTAAACTTTTTTTATTTTACAATTTTAAGAGTTAAGTCCTCTATTTTTTCCCTCCTAACTTCGCCAAAAATAACTTTACAGCAAAGTAACCTTAACTAATATTGGTCCTCTATGGACCCCCAATCCAATGGTATGATAAAAATAAGGTGTTATATAGGGTCAATTTTTCGACGAAAATTTTTAAGTCTTAAGAAAAGGGTTTACCTACACTCCAACCAGAACGGCGACTATTTTGGTGTCGTAACCATAGGATAAGGTCTCGCGTTAAATAACAGGTTAAATTAAGAAAGGAACTTTCACATTTTTTTTCGTTACTGGGTGTGCGGGTACGCCCCCAGTAAATAAAAATTGGCGGTCTGGTACCTCATAAGCTCCACGTCTGCTCAACACACTGCGAAATACGTTCTGTCGACAAACTGCAGTATTATCTTCTAACTCCTATCCGTTAAGGAGTTCTGTGGCTTCCATCATCAGGTCAGCAACATGACATGATGATTACCAGACCCAGAAATCAGCATCGAGTCAAAAAATATATGCAAAACATTATGGGTGCCTATAAAAATTGAGGGTTGCCCTCGATTTCCCAGGGATCCCATCATCAGAATCTGACTTGGTGGAAATGGGACCACCTCGGGAGTATACCCTTTCAAACTAAAAAATAAATTTTGAAATCGGTCCATAATTGACGGCGTAATCGCGTAACATACATACAAAAAAAAAAAAAAAAAAAAACAACAACATTCAGACGAATTGAGAACCTCCTCCTTTTTTTTGAAGTCGGTTAAAAAAAGTAGGATCTCAATTCGTCCGTATTTTTCGGCTGTGTACACAATACTATTTTGTCATACATAAATGTTTTTTTTTCCGGTTTGGTTGCTTCGCTTCTAGGCTTGAAAAAAAAATTGGTATATCAGTCAGTAAACTAGGTATATCACTCAAACCGTCTCCAAAAAAATATTTTAAAGTTTTTACGATTTATAGGTCGTTTCTTTTTTGTCTTCCGCTTACTGTGGATTAAACTACTGTCCCATTCTGTTAAAATTGTTCAAGCATAAATGCATAATTCCCTTTGGTCACCCCAATTCCCAGTGACATTAGATAGCAATTACTTGGTTTTGCATAAACAATTCGTCTTCGCCATTAGTGTGGACAGCAATTATTTATGCAAGGCACAGTTTCGGTTGATATTGACATTAGCCGCTTTCAGTTAGGACATTGAATGTGAATCGAGAACAATTAAGTGATATGCACTCTGCGGCCTGCCTTGTTCTCGATAGCGAATACTCATCGAAAATTCCATTCAATCGCGTCTGTGTTACTTGTAATAGTAACTAAAATTATGGTTTGCTTATATTGAATATGCATTTGTTTACAATAATTATTTTCATTATAGTGGTAAATAATATTATCATTTCCTTATATTTCAGATGTATCTTACGTCATATTTTATGATGAGATAAACTTATACCGAGTGAAATTTTATTAGTGTCAATTACTGAAGAGTGTTTACTCATGAAAACAATCAATTTTTCATAAGAAAAATTACGGTATTGTTAATTACGGTTCTCACCTTAGTTGTACAAGTTTTGCGCTTACCGCGCTCATGTACCTAAGTAAATAGTTATAATTAACAAAATTGATAGAGAAAGTTGTTTGTTATCATAAGTGTATTCAAAACCCCTCAGTGTTTTACAATAGGTAATAAAATTCACCTTCTAAATGTGAATGCTTTATGTAAACGCTACTCGTATCTTGTAAATCCATCGGAGTTGATTCTTAGGCGCGTCTTTATAGAATGCACTCACACGGGCATTGCAAATGCAATGTTCGCGAGACCGCGCGAGTACATTTTACGTATTGATCTCGATTGACTGCGGCTGCATCGCTATAAATGCGCGCTCTTATCGAATTACGTTTACAATTTTATTTTAACTATAAAAAAAAATGTAAGCCTGTATACCTCTTACTGGAGGGCATACATCTTAGTGCGACCACGATGCCGAAGTAAATCATCGCATAGGCGCTGCGTCAGCTGCTTTCGGTAAATTACAAACCAAGGTCCTACACTCAAACAATTTGAAGCTATCGACAAAAATCTCAGTTCACAAGGCCATAGTTCCCCCAAGTTTATAGATTACTCATAGACATGTGTCCTCTATCGGAAACACATACGGACGCTGGACAGGTTTCATTTGGAAGTTCTTACATTCTAAAAATCAAGCAAATGTCTATGGCACAGAAGCGTATCTGATACGGCGACAGCTCCGATGATGTTGACACGTCTCATGAATGCCTGATGAGAGGGTGGCAAAACGCATCTTCTTCTCTGAACTCCAGAATGGCAGGAGGAAACAAGGTTATTACGCTTCAAGGATGTTTAGAAAAGATACATGAAAAGGTGCAATATTGTTCCCCATAAATAAGAGGAAAAAACCAGTTGCCGCCCTAAAAAAGTCGCTTATTAGGGGACAAAGTTTATGACTTTGAAGAGCAGAGGAAATCCGAACTGGATGTGGATAGCGATGCTCTTAAGGCTAATCTACCAACAGCCTCTTTTTACAATTATGTTGACTGTTTCCTCACGTGCAGCTAATGCTCGCGCATGTTAACTTACAGAATAGGATACTGTAGCCATCAATTGGCATATGCAAGGGCTGGTCATCCTAGCTTCTCTGCTAATAATAAGTAGCGGTCACCATAGCCAAAATTAGCTGGGAAGTATATTCAGTATATACTGCAGGACATAGGTCTCACCTCAATTATGAGGTGGTTTGGGTCCTAATTGTTCATTATATTAATGTGATCCACCACGCGAGCCCACTAACTAAACCTTCTTGTGTTAGACGTAACCAAACCTTCAAGCCTCTGACAGCGCTTATTAGGCCAAAGGAATCTCCTTCATTACCAAAATTGTTCGTTCAGGAATTGGGATCCTAACATTCAAGGCAAATCACTGCATCAATTGTGCCAATCGGGTCCTTGACTATTAATTGGTCTGTACAGATATTTTCCATTTTCAGATAAAACCATTTTCTGATTAATTAATCTCTATGTGTTAGTTGTAAAGATAAAAATTGATATAAGGCCAGTAATATTTCGGTAAGTATAAATCCCTGCCGCTGACTGCACTTCGAGAGGAGCGTGTCATGCTCCTCGTCACTTAGGTCGATGCAGAGCCTAAAGGAAATCCTAATTACAAATTTTAACACACATCTCTGTTCTTATGAGTGTCTTTACGCATAGTGAAGTAATGCCTCATTTTCGCAATTAGTTTGATGACTGTCTTATTAGCTAGACCACCGCGATACGGACATTAAATGGTTGAGATCCCGCAAGGATAAAAAAAAAGAGCAAGCAAGAGCAAGAGTTTTTTTATCTGTCACGAAGTTTTATAGATGGATTTAAGTGTGTTTCATAATGTTTATCCATTTTCTACTCGTGGCTATGATTTAAGTAGTGCTTAGCTTGGAGCAACACACGTAATATGTTCTTGATATAAAGATGTTATATAAAGATTTTTAGTTTTATAATCTACAGAAAACCACAAATGTCACTTGACATAAAGGCGTGCTTTTATCGCGATTCAGCCACAGTGGCTCAAGATCAATATGCAAATGCACTCGCGCCGAGGCGTCTGAGAACCAATACCGATGGATTTGAATAGTGTTTCCGATAAATAGCTACACGTTTATTCGAAATATTATACTATAAAAATGGGTTAACTCGGTTGGAAATCGAACCTGTTCGAACCGTGCTACTGCTTTTCCAACTGACCTTTCGAGGAAATTAGGTCATGATTTTTAAAGTTCTGCTGATGCCAACATTGTTTAATTACTTATCCATATAAATAAACTTTATTTTCATAACCTATCTTTATAATAAAATAAATAGATGCACAGATACAAACGCAAAACCAATGATACTAATTTATTTATAAATACTGTAATGTTCTGTTTACTTTGATCTATTTTAAGATAAGTAGATTTAGCAAAGCAAATTGAACATCGTATCCTAGCAACAGAATTACAAAGTAGTATAACTTCTGATATAAACATAATTAACTAACTACCGACATCGAAAAAGCGAAATTACCCAAAACACAATAAAATTTAACATTTTTCAGTGGATCGCTTAATTGAAGTCCGTAACGAAAATTGTTTTCATACGAACAAAAGCCATTGTCCAAAGTATCAGAGCTATTACGACTACCATATACTATAGCAATTGGCATACTTCAACAAATGCGGCTTCAATTTTAAACGTAAAAAGGACATCTATTGACGTAGGGTATGACGCACACGACCCATTAGTGGTTGATTACTATGCCAATAGTAGTTGAACAGACAAAAGTTGAATTAGTTCTATTATTATAACTTCCTTATATAATTCTCTAGTTTTCTTTTTGCGGTTCTGATATCTCCATCAATAGGTGGACTCAAATGTAGTTTACGATCTGTTTAATATCTAAAAGTAGATTAGGTATTATCTATCTGGGCTATAGCCCAGATATTATGCTATAGCATAGTTATGTACTTTAAGTATCTAACTTCAATACTTACCTATAATAAAATTTTCCTTTTTTGTAACTGGCTACTGCTTATTTGGCTATACTTTTTAATATTTTGGTAAAACTTAAAATAAATTAATGACCAAGTGTCAGTCACGTCGGGGCACCGCTTGTATTTTCATTAATGTTGCTGGGTAATTATAATCATCTTTTTTAACTTTGTCACTACATAGGTTCTTAACATTTATTCGTACATATTTCGTTTTTATTTTATTTTCCATAGCGGTCCCCCGTTATATGACGCTTGGGTCATAACATTATTAGGTAAGTAACATTTCTTGTTATAAAGTTGAAGGGCCAAAAAGTAAACAATAAGGTACATAATATTATTTTTTACTTTTTATATGACGACCTCCGTAGCTAAAAAGCGAGCACGCCGGACTAATATGGCGACGCCATGTAGAAAACGAACTTTTCTTTTATGTCTCGTGTCTGGGTGCTATGGTACCCTCGTTGTTTCTGATTTCTATAACACAAGTGCTTTAGCTACTTCTGCTTTAGCATACGGATCAGAGCAATGTATGTGTTGTTGTCCAATATTTATTTATTTATACAATTATATGTTACTTTTGAAATCGTTTTTTTTTTTAATTTTATTTTTATTTTTATGTAATACTTTCAATAACGAGCCCCAGGGCTCAGTTATTATCTATCTAACATTCACTTATAACCACCATTCATAAGAGTACAAATACACTGTATCGGCTGAAAGTTGCCAAGGTATTCCAGGAAAGGAATCCCGCAGACTACTTGATATGCAGCATCAGCTCAAAGTCTGAATCATCTACTATCTATTATTAAGACTATTCTATTGAGCCCAAATATGCTAAATTCCTCTATAATTGCCGAAGGGTTGAAAACCAAGCAGTCTTTTTGATGTGCAGCATCAGCTTAAGGCCTCGATTAATATTTATCTAACACCTTGAGACCATACTTACTCGTATAAGCCAAAACGGTGTATCAGCTGTAAATTACTAAGAAGTTGGGAATCCCGCAGACTTCTTGATGTGCATCATGAGCTCAAGGTCTCGATCATCATCTATCTCACACCTACTCGTTGAGACCATTCTTAAGAGCCTAAACACGCTATATGTAATTTGCTAAAAAGTTAGGAAATCTCGCAGTTTTCATGTCTTGGGAATACTACCTAATCCTTTTGTCAATTAGGAAATGAGCTGATAACCTTCAAACGATTGATCAGATCTTCATAAAATATAGCTAGCTTTCAAACAAAAAAAAAAACTGTATCAAAATCGGTTTATTAGTTTGAGTGCTGCGATGCCACAGACAGATACACCGATACACAGATACAATATAAAAACCGGCCAAGTGCGAGTCGGGCTCGCGAAATAAGGGTTCCGTACTCTCTATCCGTATAGTAGTAGTAGTATAGTAGTTCCGTATCTATTAAAACGGCCAAAAAATCACGTTTGTTGTAGCCCCCTTAAATATTTATTGTATTTTGTTTTTAGGGTTCCGTAGCCAAATGGCAACAAACGGAACCCTTATGGATTCGTCATGTCTGTCTGTCTGTCTGTCCGTCCGTATGTCACAGCCACTTTTATCCGAAGCTCTTAGAACTATACTGTTCAAACTTAGTAAGTAGTTGTATTCTGTGCACCGCATTAACATTTTCACCCATAAAAAGACAAAAAACAACAAAAAAATGGGGGTTCCCCATACTTTGAAATGAAACACATTTTTTTTTTTTATCAAACCCTTACGTGTATCTATGGATGGATAGGTCTTCAAAAATGATATTGAGGTTTCTAATTTTTTTTCTTCTTTTTTTCTTCCCCCCCCCCCCCCCCGTAACTTCAAAATAAGTTATTTTAAAGTAGTTTAAAAACTACTTTAAAATAAGAGAATGATAACTAAAAAATATATGATGTACATTACCATGCAAATTTCCACCGAAAATTGGTTTGAACGAGATCAAGTAAGTTGTTTTTTTTATACGTCATAAATCGTAAACCGCAATTTACCTTTCATTCAATCAACTCAAATATATAAAAAAAATGATAAGGTGGCTCCCATACAACAAACGTGATTTTTTGCTCTTTCTTATAGATAATAGTGCGGAACCCTTCGTGCGCGAGTCCGATTCGCACTTGGCCGATTGTTAGTATTTGTTGTTATAGCGGCAACAGAAATACGTCATCATCTGTGAAAATTTTAACTTTCTCACTATCACGGTTCATGAGATATAATAGCCTGGTGACAGACGGACAAACAGACAGACAGACGGACAGCGAAGGCTTAGTAATAGGGTCCCGTTTTACCCTTTGGGTAAGTAAAGTAAAGTATGCCTATATACGTCCCACTGCAGGGCACAGGCCTCACCTCAACTATGAGGTGGTTTGGGCCATACTCCACCACGCGGGCCCAGTGCGGATTGGTGGAGGGGTGTTGTAAGGCCAGTGACTAAACCTTACTGTCAGATGTTATCAAGCCGCCTTAAGGCCTCTGACTAGGCTTCACGACCAATATCATGCGATATTGGCCAGGACCAACTTTTAACGTGCCTTCCGAAGCACGGAGTTGCTCGTGATAAATGTCACTAAATATGGTCGGAATGGTCACCCATCCACTCACGACCCCGGCGTTGGTTGCTTAACTTTAGTAATCGATACCAAAGCGCTGCCGCCACTGAGCTACGAGCACCCTTTGGGTACTGAACCCTAAAAAGACCACCTCTCTTTTTGGGTCGGGAGTTAAAAATGTAACGTTTGCTTTTACAAGCTAAATATGTTTTGGATTTGAAGCCACAGCTCCTGCTCAAATACTACAACTAATACAACTGTTACTTGGAGAGTTGGAGACTAAAATTGAAATCTCCAAAATCAACGAAATTTCACCGACTTTCGTTTTCTGTTTTCTTTACGTTTTACTGCAAAGAACTCCAAATCTCTAACTCCGATTAGTTGGAGATTTAGAGTTCTAAAAAGGATATTAATTCGATGCAACAAATTAATATCCTTTTTTACGACCTCCGTAGCTGAGGTAGGCACTCCGGACTTGTCACCATCTCAGAGGGCCCGGGTTCGATTTTCGGTCGGGTCAATGTAGAAAACTAACTTTTCTATATTATTTCGGGTCCAGGTGTTGCATCACCGTCGTTGTTCCTGATTTCTATAACACAAGTACTTTAGTCACTTATCTTAGGATTAGAGCAATGTAAAGTGATGTTGTCCATTATTAATCGTTGTAGTACCTATGAGGTACAATACAAATATTTTTTAGCGTCTTTTATTACACTTAGACTCGAGGCAATTAAGGATAAGTCGTGTCCGTAATTGTCTCGAATTGGGGATCGAAACTTGTACTTACTTTTTGCTTTCAATGCAAATTATCGCGAAGCTAATACGCCAATGGAGATTAATACTTGTAATATGAGTGAATTTTTTGAGGCAAGTGTCACATGTACTTAAACCATCTTGGTTTGTTTGAAACTTAATAATAAATACCTACTAACGTCAGACATTCACTTAAAAGTCACGCCATCTCTAAAATTGCATTTAACATTTTATTTCCAAGTTATTTATGAAATTATGAAACATCAAAGCGTTTTCGTCTTCTAAGTTTTTTTCCAAAAAACTATTGTCATTCTATACCCTATCAACTGCATACTTCAAAAACACCCTTCGCAGTCGTTATCGTAAAATACCGTAACGGCACTATATAATACCGTGAAATGGGATCAATAATCAAACGTTTCCAATAACCTTTGAAATATTGGGCCACAAAAAGGCAAACGCACTTCTGAAATAAACTGACAGCCCCGGAGAGGCGACAAAAGTTAATTTCACGGGTTGTGGATGCTTCTGAGCTCATCTCGCTTGAACAATCCGCGAGGCGGCTACCATTAATCAATGGCAGACAAAATATCGTTAGTTGGTCCCCTTAGAGTGCTCCAAGGTCTTTGAAGATGCCACGGAAGGGTTAGCAATACTCTAATGCATGTATCACTGAAATACGACTTAGATCTGAAGTTTCCAAAAGGATTTTACTACGGTTCGTTACGTTTGTTGAAATGTTACTGTCCCATTAGTGAATGTTAACATAAATCATTCTTATAATAGCTACAGGGCCCTAACCATGAACTGTTAAAACAATCACAAATCTGTCAAACATTATCATTTCTGTCAAATTTTGTATGAAATGACGTACCAAAATTGACAGATTTGACAACTTTGAGATTGTTTTTAGAGTTCATGGTTAGGGGGCAGGGCTATTGTTTTTAAAAGACGCTTTAGCTCTTCTATGTACTACTCGTCTTGTGTCTACTACTCGTCCACGTCTCTGTGTGATACCAAATAAAATGTTTTCTTTTTATTGCATTTAAAATTGGATAAAGGTTGACATTACTTACTATGTCCATGATTTAAATGCATTTAATATTTAGCGAAATAACACAGATTATCTAAGATTTTTAATACTTGTAAAAAATCGTCCGCCTCAGGTGGGATCCGAACCCACGTCCATCGCATACCGGGCGAGTGCTTTGACCACTAAGCTACCAATATGTTAGTCAACTCGACGAAATCTTTCAAGTGGTTCTCGCTGTCAGAGCCAGCGTATTTTCAAATCAATGTTGCGGTATATACTACTACCGTCAACACCCGATAGAAAACAGATTATGTTTATGAAACTGTTATAAATAATATAATTATTTTGAAATTTAGTTATTTGCGCTCAGTCACAACGGCATCAGCAACCCAATCACACCGCCTGCCAAACTCCAAAAACAAAAGACTATCAATAATAATTAGTTAATTTAGTTATAAGGACCTCTTAAAAAACTCAAGTTGATATGAAAACGTGTATGCTCGGTGAAGTTGAATTAAAAAAATAAAAATCTCTGAAAAAGTCCGACGGATTGAGTGTGCAAGCGAGTGGCAGCGGGCGGGGCACATCGTGCGTAGAATATAATAAATAATAATAAATTGTTTCCACAATCACACCAATTATCTAGCCACCAATTTTTAGCAGTGGACGTCCTTAAACATTGAAAATTATAAATCTGATTTTCCGTAACGTAACTTCTGATACTATTTATATCATTAAAAATGTTATAAACATGCCTGCACCATGAAGAATATTATCAACTACTCTCCACACTGAGCAGTTTTTTCAAACATAAACGTAAGTCTTAATCACTTACAGAACTTCCACTGCTTAAAACTAATTTACTTCTTATAGCACTGGAACTAAACTACTTACTTCAGCTCGTTCTGTGTGAAAGTGCAGATGGTGTCAATTACTTTGTATCCCCTCAACAGTTCCACAAAAGTATTACAAGTAGGTATTATTGGATATTGTTTGCGGTAATTACTGTACACAACGACTGACAAACCGAGAATATGAAAATACTAACTACTTAGCAGTATTTTTTTTAATACACGAACGCCTCTTATCTTGGCCTAGTAAAAAACCGGTCAAGTGTACAAACTTATTAATATGTAAATAGATCGTTTCATTACAGACAGACGGACAACGAAGATATCCTATCAATGTTCCTTTTTTTAGGTACGGAACTCAGTAACTAATCTCTACATTTTTTATCATCTTCAATGTTCAAAGTTTAACAAAACTAGTAGAATAACTAACGTACCCTTAGTACAAGTACGTAAATCCAGTAATCCATCTAATGTAGAAAGATTAAAGTTTCTTAAGAAAAATTCACGAAGCCAGTAGATGACATGCGAAACTTTGTGAAGTTAGCCTATAAATCATGCAGACCGAGTATAATGTGAAATATTAGATAAGTATAATATAGGAAACCTTAATCCACTTTTCCTGTAAAATGTGGTGACTGCGCAGAGTTTCAAAATAAATGTGTCACTACGAGGGGAAAGAAATCCTTTTGTTTTGGCAGACCTTAACTTTAAAAGTGGTATTACTTAGTTTGTGCCGTATTCTTGAACTTTTACGAAGGCCTTTGATAAGTGAAAAGTCAGACTTGATAAAAATACATTTTCAATTTTTGTTTTATTCTATTTCTGCTGTATTATTAAAATGGACTAATACTTTTTATTAATAAAATAAAATCAATACATTAATTGATTACAAAACAGGAAGCCATTAGGGAAGGCCTAGGTATGTTAAGAAGTTGACGTCTTAATGGCTGAAATGATGATAAATATAATGATAACCGATCAGCTGTCGATCGAGGGTTAGTAGGTAATAGCGTAGTGTTTTCTTATGATTTATCGAAAAAGTATCGAAATAAATCCTAAAAATTTGGTCACTTGTAAATAAAATTACACATTAAAATTTGTAGTTATACATATAATTTAAAAAAATAATGCTACGTTTCGTAGCCCACCCCTATTGGTAAATAATATCATAGGTAATATAGTGAAATTATTCCTACGCACGGTGAGAGGAGCCTCCAAGAATATTTTCGACTCAATTTTCCCGATGCTCGCTTCCAAACATAGTCTGCCGGCATTGAATCGAAATTAAGTATATGTCAGCTATATCGCAACCTCTTGAGCCGGGGAAAAGAGCACTGAAATTCAGTGATGAGCCCATGCGAATGATTCATTCGAATGATCAATCGAAGGTGTAGACATGTTTTTTAAACCATTAAAATTAAAAGACGATTATGGCGTAAATCAACTGTATTGTATACAGTGTTATAAGAAAAACATCATTAACCTGGCACAATTAGATAGCTAACATCATAAACAACAAAATTTGTTTTAAGAGTTTTATCATAACTCAAAACATTTATTAAAAATGATTTTCTAAGCTATTGTACTGTCGTGACATTTGTATGTTCCATTCAAGTAATAAAAAGCGACGCGTGCGACGCGCGCGATGCGATGCGCCCAGAGTTATGAACATTCAGACGTAAAATAAATTGATATTTATTTTTGTAAATTAAAATGTGTCAAAATATCAAAAGTCGTAGAACAAACTGTTGTTTTTTATGATGTTAGCTACCATCAGCGAGGTTGTTGATGTTTTACAAATAACCCTGTATAATGTTAGTAAAAATAAATATAAGGAATGTATAATACTTATTGGCACTTGTACTACTGATGAAAAAAAATGACAACATTTTGTTGCTTGCTTGCTTGACAGGCTTTTTACATTGTAATACTTTCAATACTATAACAATTATTATGACAATTAAATATCATTAGAATAGCGAATAATCATTTGAATCACGAACGATTATTCAAATAGTAGTTTTTCATTCGATTATTTCGATTGTAGTTTTTTAACCATTGCCCATCACTACTGAATTGTCTCTGTGAATTGGAGGAGCTCTCATGCTGAGTGAACGGAACGTGTCTTCGATATCCCCCGGGATACCACCAGCGGTTAACTGGATACATTTCTCCGAGTTTGAGCTAACAACTTGTTATGTTTCGCTTATTTATTGTCGAACTATTGCTATATGGGATTCGGTTTCGAATAGCAGCGTTACGTTATACTAGATAAAATGCGATGAGAGAGTTATGCATCTGTTTTGTTAAATTAGTTAAGCAAGGTGTTAAGACGCCTGTTTGATTCAAAGAGGGTTAAATCTACTGCTCAAATGAAAAAACACTCTTGCAAACAAACTGGAGTTGGTCAGCAGTTAACATGAAAAGACGATTTTTTTAAACATTGCGATTACAATGTTCGTAGTAAAAGTTATTGTATTTAAACACCGGGATCAACTACTTTAGGATCTTGTTACAGTTTTCTATTCCAACTTTAGGAAGCGACTTGGTGATAATTTCTTTGATAAAAACTCTAATTCGTCATAACTGTTACTATAAACAGACAGCAGATAATTAACCATATCTCTAAGTTTACTTTTTAATGGATACCTACCTGTCCTGGTTTTAATTTAGCTTTAAAAAATAATACGCACCCTGCAACCACATTTTACTAGCGTTTAATTTATCATAGTGTCCAATTGTGGTGTCATTCGTTATACACAATTATCTCCATAAGTGTGGATTTATAATGACTTCCTTTATCTTAATTTATATTTACTTTATGAATTGTAATCGTCGATAGTCTTACTAAAATCAATAAATAATTAATAAAATAAAGAAAAAGCCTTAACACTTGTAAGTTCTGCTTTCATAGCGCAGTAATAAGTATTTAGCTACTCTAAGCTTATAAATAATTTTAAGTTATGCCGCAATATACCATTTAGTTGAGTATCGTTACTAGGCAACATTCACAACAAATAAATTAGTACTACGAAAAAAAACTTGGTTTAAACAAACATAATTAAGCTATACCAATTTAACTTGAATGTATGTTAGCCAAACAATTTAAATTGATGTTAATTAATATTACCGTAAGGTTCAAACGTAGTCCATCTTTTTGTAGTTAGGTCAGCGTACCGTCTAGTGGTAGTTTTTAAAAGTTACTTTTTTTTTTCTGTTTGCAATAGTTGCTTTACAAAAAGTAACTGAGATTAGATGCATTAGGTTCTCTAAAGTAAAAATCATTATTGTATGCAGTAAACAATAAAAACAGTAGTTGTATATGAAATGAAATAACAACTAGACACTCTAAGGAATAGATCGCAATATAAACAAAAAGCAGAAATAAAGGATAACCTCCACGGATCAGTGACTCGATCCGACACAGTGCGTTTTCTCTCTTTGAAATGTAAAGCTTCTCTACGATATTACGTGGGGACGAAGAAGTCTCAGGTCGTTGCGGGCCACAAAGCCTTTATAAGTCTAATTCCTACGAAACATAACGTTGCACATCCAACTATAAAATTAGGGCCTTGTAGACGGTTAGGCGAGTAGCGGCGTGGTGGTTATTAAGAATTACACGGCCGTATTTTAGAATGTAAATTTTTCGAAACTACGATTTTTTTTTAATTTTAATGAAACTTTAACAAGTATTGTGTCTTCATTTGTATAAGATATAAATATAGGCTATTTCGGTAATAAAACAGATGAATCGAAATGGGAGTAGGTTGATCATGTTGGTAGGGTACAATCGGAAAAGTAGTCAGTTAACTTACTTCAAGGGTGAGTATACCGAGGATCGACAGAAATAAGCTACAAATAGAGGTGGTTAGAAGGATTTAGAAGAAGCCTTTGCCTTGCCCTGTGAAAATCCATCTAAAGGAAATAACCCAATATTCATAATACGGTGAAATATGTAAAGTTGGCATGCGCAGTATGTAAAAACTGCTCAGAATTTAATTAGAAGACATTTCTTAAGCCTTCTGAAATAGACAAACGAGAAATTGAAGTAAAAATTAATTGGTTATGGAAACTAAAGCCCAAAATAGGCTGCTGTACACGATACAAAAAATCAACATATAAATTCGATTAGAATCATACATTTTTCCGGGCTTCGAATGAACATATATTTTTGCTTTGACTATAAAAATGACTGTTAGTTATTCGGCAAGCTCAACGAGGTCAGCGTGAACGCTACAATCACCGCTCCGCTGCTCGCCTGACCCGAATTGTCCCAGCTAAAGTTAGCCCAAAGTAATGTAAGAGGCAATTCAATTTTAACCGAGTGCCGGAAAGTGCGCTTCTATGTCACACATTCAAGACTGTCCTTGCAGCTAGTGTATGAATTATTCAGCTTTATGATTCAGCCGAGAAAAGTAATTAAGTTTTCCTTGGTAGAGAGCCTCGCTTGCGGCCAGCTCGCTGTTAATTAATCATCGTACCCGTCTCTTTCCTCCACTTTCTGAAATAGGTTAATAATGCTTGTCTTTTTCGCATCCTTTCTCCCGTTTGCATTATTTAATAAGTAAATAAATAGCAGAAAATTTAATTAAGAAACGCTCTACTTTATCACTGAACTGTTAATATCTATGCTAATATGTTTTGAAGATTGATTGTGTCTGTTGAAAGAAGTATGGAGTCATAATTATTCTCATCTATTTCACAATATTAAAATACTTCGTACTTTTTTGCGTTGTTAAAGTTTTTATTTTTCAACCAACTTAAAATAGGAGGAATTTTCTTCGCCTAAAATAAAAACGATTTTGTGGAATCTTTTTATTAATAGAAATTACTACAGGCGTTGCTCCTTACAAAACGCAAGAGTAGCAGTTGGTGTACAGCAGATTTCTCTAGACTCCAATCATGGTTCGTCTTGTAGAGGACAATAAAAATAGACAGATCAAATATTAAGCAATGATTAATAAAATTCCCCTTGTTCCAAGTGCTTTGTTCAGTTTCTAGTAGGGGAACGCTTTGACTCTGATTCTAGATATCTACAGCAAGTATAGTTGTTACATTTAGAGCAATTGCCATGAGAGTTCAGAGTCCCTATTATTTATATAGTTTGATATAGAAAACGGTATAAGACTATTGTTTGATATACGAGTAGAACAGATAATAAGACCATTTTTAAACCATGACCACATAAACAGAAAAAGGTAGGCAATCAATGTCTTCATAAACTCAATCAATTAAAGCCAGCTCAAAGTTAATTAAGCATTTCGTTTAATAACAAGGAAACACAGCAGTAAATAACAAGCTCTGTATCGTTTTCCTTAGAAAAGATCCGTAGTATTTCGTAGCGGAGCTTAGTCGTCCTTCGTTAGCGGAGGGCGAATCCTTTCATAGTGTTCGTCTAATTGCAGCATTAGAAGAGCACGGTGAGCTATTGTAGAACATTTTCCGTCTGATCTCGTTTTATTTCAAGCGTCGGCTCACAGCAGACGACTAAAGCCGTAGCAGGAAAAAAACTTTTATTCTGGCAACAAATGAATTTAGTGAACAGAAATTTTATTTATCCCCTATTTTCGGTTGTCGTTTGATACTAAACTGATTTCGCGAGAATATTCCTTTAGTGGAGATATCTTAAAATGTAAGTATGGTTATTTATTTAGACGTATCAAAGAAAATTTAAGTATTTCTGTAAGTGATATTTTCTTAACTAATTATAAAAAAAAATATCATAAAGTACCGATGTTCTCACCAGTAAAAATTGTTTTATTCAAACATCAGAATCATCCTTCCAGAGGAATTGCGAAAATAGAGATTGACGTTTTATCATTCGGTTAAAATTTAGCTTAATTTCTTGTCTTGTACGAAGTCTCTCTGAGTTACAATATTCATCAAAACCGTTGATTTAACTTTTAAATGAATTTGTTCTCGGCTTAAAAAAAGTATCATTAAGCTTAAATTTGTAGTTATGCTTAATTTGATCTTTGTTAAGTTATTTAATCTTCTGATAGTCTTAATAGTCCATAGGTCATAGTAATCATGACGTTTTACGCGGTATATTATGTTATACGAGGTTATAGCTATTCGGCTTTTTCTGTATAAGTTTGATGTAATTTAACTACGCTGTTTACATACTGCTTGGGGGCGGCGCTCATTATCGGGACAGCATGGCAAGGTATTTTATTGTGACAAATAGTAATGGGAGTTGGTCCAATAGAAAGAGTTGTTCGTTTGTATCACGTAAGTTTTCTCAGAAGGTTTGGACGGTGATAAAAAAGTCAACCTGTATATTAATATAGTACTTGGGTTAAAATTGCAATGATAGTGGTCACGCAAGCCGTGGTATGCTTTGGAATACCGAATTATTAATTTCAACTTTATTTAAATAATGTTAAGGTACATCATTCCTAAAAATCCCTTACCGTGCCGTGCCGATAGTAGGCGCGGTCCCGAGTTTATAGTATGGGTGCAGAACAGAAGCGAGCAAAAATCTCCGCCTTAACTATGTTAACTCGCTCCGTCTAAGCGAGACATCCGTCGCGACGTCAACCATAACTCACGTTTCACTCCCCGTAAATATGGAGGGGACAGTAATGTAAGGTTCTAGCACCATGCTTTGTAAATGCCGTATGCAGACACAGGGGCAAGGAACTTCAGAATAGCCAATAAGTAACTGGCTTTTTAGATGTCTGGCATTTTTCGTTCCTATTAACCACCACCTCAGTAGTTGATATTTCGATTTCGAGGATATACTAATAAAATCATATATAATTATTATTATAGCTGTAGAATTTTTTAGAAAACTTGTTGTAATATACACACCGGAACCAGGTTCTATGAAGCTTAGTATCCACTGACTAATACATCTTAATATAAAACAAAGTCGTGTTTGTTACAACACTTATAACGCGAAAACGGCTGTGCCGATTTTAATGATTTATGATTTGTTGTATTTGCCTCCCACCCTACCAACCCTAAATAGCAGAATAAATAATACAAATATTGTAAAAGCTAACGACACAAAATAACTGTTAGGTGGAACGAAGTTCGCCGGGTCAGCAAGTTGTAAATAAACAACATACTTTTAGTGCGACAAAAGTAAAAAATATATTTAAAACCTTAAATGTTATGCTAAGCTCGAGTGAAAGAATACAATGTGATTTAATGTCTAATAACATGACAAGTAGACCTTGAATAGTTCCGAGCTTACTACTTAATGTTCCGTTTAACTACGTATACAATAAAAAAATCCTTTGATGAACTAGTAAAGGTTGCAAGAAGACACTTATGGTCAGGCCCATCACACCAGCCAATTCGAAAGCTATGAGGGGAGGCCTATGTTAAGCAGTGAGTGTTCATGGCTAAAATAACAATAAAGAAGTTTATCAGTTTTTTATTTATTTTAACTGTGTTCTTTTCATTTTGTACTGTAACTTTTTGCTTTAATATAAACGGAAATAGAGTAGGTAGTTTAAAGATAGACTTAAGGCAAGGGCGTATCGTGAATTATGGAAAGCCGCGATAGCTGTTCATTTAGAAGCGCGGGTCTTACGCTCAATCGCGCACCGATGCTCGCTTCCAACCCTACTAATTTGGGATAAGTACTCACGTAACCTGTTCAGCGGCTCAAATCCAAATCTTTGAACTACTATTGGCAAGGTAATCTCCCCAATTACAAAAAGAAATATATTTTACGAAATTGTGAATTTTTTTGGCATAGATCTGGGTGGATTAGGCTGGTGGACTAGACGTGTAACCTTTTTTTTTGTTCTTTAACATATTATTTTACGTTGTATTGTTTTTGCTATTAGCTCAGTGTGTTTTATAAATTGATATCAGTAAAAAATTACTGAGTACTAAAATTTTTACAAACATCTTATTATTATTATTTATTTCATCACATTGCTACTATCTAGCTTATCAAATTGGGATAAGTTATAATTGTATTTCAATCGTAATTATAATTGAATATAACTTAATAAATCAATTTGATCATGACTACTGTTACATTGTTACGAGAACTAACGAATTTGAATACATTTGTATTATATTTATTTAAATCGAATACTTTTTGAGTAAAGTCGTTAACTGACAGAAAATTCGGTTTGTTTTGTAATAAGTAATCTTGTGTCAGGTGTTTGTTGATTCCTAAATTGTATCTAATCTAAACTTGCGGTTATTAAATTGCTTGTAATAATAAAAAATACACCGTATTTTTTTCTGTAAGCGATAGAACTTTATCCTCGTTGGCACTCAATTGGCTTGTTTGACTCCCTGATTGCCAGCTTTGATAATTATGTTTACATTGAATCTACAAAATGCTTATCAAAATATACCAGGGACGACTTAGATACTGTTTTCGATATTTTAGATTTCATTTGACAATTATTAAAGTTAGGCTGTTAATTTGTATTTGATTCAAGAAATTCAACAACAAAATTCGAGCCTGGGAAATAAAATTGTCTTTTCATTACAAGCTTTGCCTATATTTTTACTATACACATCACAAGTTTCACGAACAATTCGCCATTTTAAAAGTTTGTGTTTTGCAGGTCAAAAAAAAATTAAAAGCTAGACAACACAACAATCCCGGTTTATCCTTGTGTTTGTTCAAATCAACAAACACATCTAGATTTTTATCAATTAAGATATAATAATTGTTGAATTAACCGAACTGGGAATCGAATACGTGACCCTTTTGCGTTCAAAACGAATTTTTGCACCACTGCACAAATCGGGTCCGGAAATATACTAAAATAAACCTAGTACGTAATTTATTTGGCGTTACGTTAACCCTACCATTTTATAAGCCGCTATTGTTTGTTGAAGGCGCTAATGAACAGTATTTTCTCTATTGGGTATCATCATCATCAGTTAACCCACAGGACATCCACTGCTGACCATAGGCCTCCCCCAGTGACTTCCAGATCGGATGGTTGGAAGTGACCTACATCCAGCAGCACCCTACCTTTCTATTGGGTATAATGTTCTTAAACCACAGAATGAAATAGTTCAATGTCACTCTTATAGTAAAAGTAGCACAATATTAGGGTGTATCCACAAGGTGAACGACCTAGTTAAAGTTGTAGGAAGCCGCTGGATGCAGGCCGCTTTCGGCCGGCTAATCTGAAAGTCACTGGGGTGGCCTATGTTTAGTGGACGTTCTGTGACTAAAATGATAATAATGATGGGATGGTGTAGCTCTGTATACTTACTTCATTTATAATTTTTCAAACAGAAGATAAATAAGGCATTTGAACTATAACTGTCTATTTTCAGGCATTAACTATTTACAACAACCAAACAAAAACAGATTGCAAAAAAAAAAATCATGTGACTACATGATTGATTAGCGATTTACTTCTTACCGAAGAGGGGGAGTGATTTATTATTTTGTAGGGTTCGTTCGTTAACCGGAAACCCTGCAGTGACTCATGGGCCGCCATGTGAGCGGGATCGATAGCCATGAGTGTACAGAATACTTAAACTAAAGCTTCTTTTTAAATATTCAAACACATGTTAATAGTTGTGGTGTATGTGTAAGGTATACTAGGTAAAAAAAATGATACGGCAATACGCGCTTGATCCACAGATTTAGTAGTTTTTAAGCAACTTTTAATATGAAAGATCTTAATAAAAAAAAATAAGTTTAAAAAACTATAACCCGACTACGTAAGAAAGTGGTCTAAAAAGGACGAAACAAGTAAATAATTAAGATAGAAATCCAGAAATGTACAGGTACAAAAATGGTCAAGGTGGAGCCGTGGTCGCACCGACTGTATGTAACCTACCATCACAGTACCATTTCAATGGAAGTGTTCCTGGCACCCACAATGTCATAGTAGGTGTACAGTGGGTACGACCACGGCTCTACCTTGACCATTTTTGTACCTGTGCATTTCTGGATTTCTATCTTAATTATTTACTTGTTTCGTCCTTTTTAGACCACTTTCTTACGTAGTCGGGTTATAGTTTTTTAAACTTATTTTTTTATTTAATATTTTTCCGTTTCCCGATCAACCTAATACACTAGCCATTTAGTATCTACATGGTAGCATTCTAAGAATTCTAAGGTGAGCTGCACGCGCGCATCACGCGATCCGTTAAGCCTTGACCAAACCAACGCGTTCATCCTGCGTGCGCGATGGCGTGCATGGTGGCGTTTGAGCGGCCGCTTTCATTTGATGTCATGGACAGATATGATAGTATGATAATATCCATATTACTTTTATTATAAAATTTGTTTTTTTACGAATTGTTTAAAAGAAACCCGCGTCAATAATGATCACCAAATTGATTATAAATTAATTTATTTCAAATGATCCTCATTTTTTTCATCTTCAATAACTGCTGCTTTTAGAAGCATTTCAGCTTTGATTTTAGTTTCGCTATCTTCCATTATCACCAAATTTATTAGGTAGGAGTATGTTCGGAAAGGAAGGTAGATGCAGACTGGACTAAACGCGTACCTAGGCCGCGCGTTTGATGTACACTGGCCTTGCACGCGAGAAGTCGCCAATGTGCATGCAGGCTGAACGCGTTGGTTTGCTTGAAGCTTAACTGCAATCGTTTGGTGCGCCTCCATAGCGCTACTCATGCAAGGCTTTGGTCTGCACGCGTATATTTATTATTTATATTAGTTCACTTTTCAGGTAGCTCACAGGCCGTGCTGCGCGTGACCTGCGCATTCGCGGCGCGTTCGCCAGATCTGGTCTTAACCTAAGGCCGCGTTCAAGTCTGGCGAATGCGCCGCGCGACCTATGAGCTACCTAGAAAGTGAACTGGAAATGCACGCGCGCAGATCGCGCGCTCTGTACAAGCCTAGCATGAGTTGCGCTAAGGAGGCGCACCAAACTATTGCAGTAACGGAACGCGTGCTGCGCGCGTGCAGCTCGCGAGTGGATCGCGCGCGGCGCTACCTATCAGTATTATTGGGGTTATTTCCTGTAACGGTAGTGTTTGTAAATAGCAAAAGTAAACTTAGTGAAGTAAAGAGCTAAGACAAAATTAAAGAAAATAAATTTATTTTAATTATGTTCATAAACTAAACATAAAAACATTATACCTAGGTCCTTACATAATACTTAAAATTATAATTGTTTTGTTTGTTTTTAAAGAGCTTTATTGAGATAATGATAAAAAAAAACATGCTTACCAAGTACAAAACATTTGATTAGCACAATCATACTTAAGATACACTTTTTCTGGCTTCTTGCACCACTTAAAGCTTATGACATTTTGTTATTTATTACGTTTAATTAGCCACAATACAACGGGTTAACACTAGTATTCATTAAAAAAAAAACAACAAAAGATTATAATTAATTACATCTTTTTTCTCATTACAATTTCTGGCCTAACTTAAACCTTAATATGAGCTGTCATAATGCGATGTTCTACTTAAACCTGGAAATGGATGGAAAAGAATAGCCAAGGATTGGGATCACTGTCGTGCATTTGGAGAGGCCTCTGTCCATCAGTAGTCTGACGTATTACACAGAAACAGACGTATTAGACAGACAATGATGGTGTGATTGTCTGTAGGTACAGTAGGTATCTTGGCTTGCTGGTATGCTATATCAAATCTCATTCGTTTTAGTAACGTCTCTTCTGTCATGTTCATGGTCAGAATTAACAGAGCGAGGCTGCAGTCCGCCTTATTTTACTTGGCCAGCCCCAAATGATAATTGCGTCCTACATTATCCTCAATGATTGCGTCACCTGCTCCTGCTTCAAAAAATGGTCTCTAGACTACCTTTTAATGCCTCCATCGTACCGCGTCACATCGTACATCGAACTCCATTGTAATATAAAAATCTTGTAGTTCCAGTCTTCAGATCAATAAGTTTACTACTGATCTGAAACTACTACTACTTAGAACTTCGTAACGCCTAACAGTTTTTTTTTCGTCGGCTTTTCCATTTTTTAATTATTTATTCTACTATTCGGGGCGGAGACAAATCCAACAAATTACAAACCATGAAACTCGGTCCAGCCGTTCTCGAGTTATAAGTGTTGTAACAAATACGACTTTGTTTTATATATAAAGAAGATTACATAGATATGTAGCGAATCCTAAGTTTAAGGAAGATTACGAACACATTTTTTTCACATCAAAATAATGTATTTGCAATGTCTTTGTGTTTGACACTACATGACAATGACATGACAACCGTCTTTAAAATAATTTATGTTTAATTCTTCATTTACCTATAGCACTAAGGAGTGTTGATATCAACTTCGAAGCAAATCACCCCCAAAATAGCTTTCTACCCCTATTAAACCCCTCTAGGGGATGCATTTCAATAAAATACAAAACATGTCTTCCGTCAATGCTGTTAAAAAATGTTTATGCAAAATTTTAAGTAGATTGGACCATGGAATCACGTTGTCCCATACAAACTTTGCCCCCCGGTTTCACCCACTTTGGGGTTGAATTTCGCAAACGCCTTTCTTATCTAATGCCTACGTCATACAAAAAACACACACTCCAAGTTTCAGGTCTCTACGATCAGCGGCTTAGACTGTGCGTTGATCCGTCAGGCAGTCATTCAGGACAAAGCATTTAAATGTATAGATTATGTCTGAAACAATATGATATATATACATATTCGTAATGTGCTAGCTAAGAGCTTTCTTTTGATACCAAACACGTGATGATTATCACAATTTAAGTTTTATTTAGGTTAAAAACTGACGTTTTAATTCCGTCTGAGAAAATTTTGATAAAATTTATACAGCCTATTTTACCCGGGCCATTAATACGAATCTATTGACACCTCGTTCATTAAAATCGGTTCAGTAGTTTAGGTGCTACGGTGGAACATACAAACATACATACATACATACATACATACATACATACATACATAGACTGCCAAAATCATTACCCTTCCTTTTGGCTTCGCCGTAGTCGGGTAAAAATATACTTTAAAGTCGTCAAAGGAAGCAGTTAATTGGGCATTTGAATCACCACGCCTTGGCAAACGTAGTGTAGAACAAGATGGACCGACGACCTTAAGAAGATGGCTGGAGCAAGAGATCGTGCTCTTTGGCGCTCTTTGGGGAGGCTTACGTCCAGCAGTGGACTGCAATAGGCTGAAAATATAGATAGATTTCAATCATAATAAAACCTAATAAATATTCGATTCTGTAATAAACGGTTACTTAGAGTGCTCCATGTGGTTGATAGTCATAGTTGTAATTCATAGTCAGGACAACCCGATTGGCTCAGCTATTGCTTTGAAAGAAAAGGGTATTGGTTTCAAATAAGATAACGAACTATTCGAAATTGGTTTGGGCGTGGGTGTGGTGATAGGCATCTCTGGCAAAATTCACTGTCTGTTACTCCGTAATACAATGATTTTAATTTCTAACTTTGAGATTCCATTAGTGCAATTGGTCTGACGCTTATTAATTTACATAAGCCATACTCATCAAAGATGTTTATATGTGATACCTACATCTCACCGCAACTAAGACAACAGTTCCAAACACCATTATGACAGTTTACATCAAACCCGAAAAGCAGAAAACTAGTTTCGGAAAGGTCTCGTGATCAATAATATTAGTGCATTCGAATTCGCGGCTGAGTGCGCTGGGACGGGACGTGAGTGCATTTTGTCGTTGGAGAAACCAGTGAGCCGTGCCCGTCGCTGCATAAACACAAGCTGGAACTGCACAGCTAAGCCTGGTATAAATAGAGATTGGAGCTGGGACGCGATACCTGTTCCGATACATACTGAAACTGCTTCAATGCATACTAAATTTACGATTCGGTAGCTACTTTTAATCCGTTTTTTTTTTGTAAATTAAACACATCACAATGAGATTATATTTATGATACTGATGATGATAATATTCTTGAATAAGGCATTAAAAGCACTGTCCTAAAAAAAACTTACCTAGTATTTTTTAGGAAAATTGAATCGAACAGTGCCTATCAGGCACTGCAGTTTACCAGTACCAGTTGGGAGCTCTATCCTCGAATTGTTGACAAATATGTTTACCTGGGACAAGTGATCCAGTTGGGTAGGCACAATTTTGAGAAGGAGGTCAATCGACGAATACCTATACCTGGGCTAGGCATTAATCGGGAAAATATCTCAGTGCCTAAAGATGAAAGTCTACAACCAGTGTGTGTTACTAGTGATAACATACAGAACAGAAAAGTGGCCTCTTACAATGGGCCTTAATGGAAACTTAAAGTTACACAGTGCGCTATGGAAAGGTAGGTATAAGGTATAAAAAGGTACTCAGTATTTCGTTGCGAGATCAAATGAAATTTAATGCGAAAGAAATGAGGAGATCCGTGAACGTACAAAAGTCGCTGACTTAGCCTGACGGATTGGCAAGCTAAAGTGGCAGCAGGCGGGTCACATAGTATGTAGAATTGACGGCCGATGAGGCAAAAACGTTCTGAAATGGAGCCCAAGTACCGGAAAGCGCAACGTGCGACGACTACCCATTTAAGGTGGACCGCAGCTTGGTAAAGGATGCAGGAAGCTGCTAGATGCAGTCAATCTGGAAATCAGCATTCTGGAAGTCACGGGGGGGGGGGGTAGATACTGTATATATTATTATATTTATACTACTATACATAATATATTTACACTATAAATAATACATACATAATTATATATATATAAACAGATTTAGCACTTATCTTACGAAATTGAGAAATATGAATATTCAAATAAGACTTTAAATAAGACATGACACCTTCGATTACTATGTATTATTCCTTTTACAAAGTACTGTTTTTGTAGATACTGATATTATGATTTTATTTTATAGAAGAAATAAATAAAAGGTTCTCGCCTTGAAGAGGTATTGGTATTTTGGCAGCATATTACGCCGAACCCCTACCGTAGCAGCAGTTTCCTACAAGCTTTAAATATTGATGTTGTATAAACATGAGCGCTACCAAAAGGCGCACTATGCCACAGTTTTTGCCAAAGTTTGAGTTTTTCCTAGATTTGAGAGCAATTTTGTGTGAGAGACGAACTTTACGACACCCCCGCCCCGCGACATATGAGCGTAGCCATGTGGCTGGGTTATGCTAAACGCTAAAAGAACAACGCGAATTACGAAATCTCGAAATATTTACAAAACCAACGTAAATGCATAGACCGCTGGTAGTCTACAAGGATGTAGAGGAATTCTTTTCTTGTTTAAGTGTCGGATTTGTGCGCCGATGACCTTAAGAGCGGTTTGTAGAATAGTATTATAAATCTTATTAGATCACTAATTAGATGGCTAGCGGTCACATGTTACTCGTTTTCCTGGAATGTCCAAATGAACACCTAAATCCTTGCACATAACCTAACTATGAGTTGGTTCTGAATACTTATTATTTCAACCTCATTTTGTTTTGTGTTTAGTGTTTGATGTAAAAACAACACTGTTAAGGGACTGGTATTATGAGTTTTGCTTGACAGACGGACAGAGGGATCAAAGGTGATCCTAAAAGGTATTTCGTTATTCAAAACAGAAAATAAACTGTTTTGTTTTAGTTATTTCTCCTGTGTTACAACGTTGTTATTGAAAATTCAAGTTTATGTGTTTCTGTATGGTTGGCAATTACATTTATGTTCCTGAATTTCAATGCGTAAGGTTAGGAAGGGTGACTTTTCATTAGTTACATTTTTATTATTATTTATTGAACCATTTTTAAAAGAAACTACTCCCAAGAAGAAAACTCTAAAGTAAAAATTTAAAGAAAATGTTTCGAAACTAGCCTAACCGCGTTTCCATAATTGCACCTCCATCATAGCTACTTCTCATAAAGTGTTCGCAGTGAAAATCTTCAAGAGAACACGGTCCAGAAAATAGCGGAAAAATATTAAATTTTGCTCACGTTAAGTAGATACTGGCTGCGTAATAGACAAAACAGATGTTGTGATAATAAACACTTTATCGGACGAACGTTGGGCGGAAATGGCGACAAAATGAATGGGCTTTAATTTAGACGTGTGAGAGGAATGAATCAACCGCGATAGATTGCGTCTTTGGGACTAAAAGCCGAAGCTAAGCACCGATTTCCAGGAAACTACAGATTTTTCCCAGAACTAATAAATAAAGTATAGATGTTTTAAATACATTTTTGTACCTAATAGCGAAAATTTTGATTGTTCAATTAGTGATAAAGAGCAGGAAAGTCCATTTTAATACAAAAGGGGCTTTTAGTAGGCATCTTAACTAATAATTATTATAATGTTTATCTGTGTGTAGGATGTTATTTCTAGACCCACTTGAAACCTCCACCGATTCAAATAATTATTTGTACAATATTTACATTAGGTCTTCTGATTAGCTATAGGCTTATTAGATGTTTTCTATTCATTAAAATTAACATTTAATGAGACGAGAGATAGATGCAGGCAAAAGCTATCAGTAAACAACAATGAAAACCAGCCTCAAAATTCTTATTAAACGGTTTTTGATCTGACTAAGAATACTTTAACAAATTCCATTGCACTTTTTTCTATATTTTATATTACACATTCATATTACATTCCTTTTAGAAAGTCAAATAAAAATGGGTATCTATCAATACGGTGATATAAGTCACTACGAGTACGCTTTCAGGTCGAATTCGAGGCTTAAATCGAATATTTATTTCTGGAATGGCAAAGGTGAATCGGTTAGGTACTATCGCACCCTTAGATAAGTCCAGACTTGTATCTTGATTTAGTGTTGCGTGTTTCGTTTGATTTTCTATTCAGAGCATTTTCTTGAGGTTGAAATACCATAATTGCTTCAAGTTTTATTGCTTAATTCATCAAATTTATAAATAACTAGCAGCGTTGGAGACGTATTTATGTATTTAAGCTCTATTAAATTTTATTAAGACACATAAAAAGTGGCAATTTAAAAAAGATGGTTTTTAGGATTCCGTACCCAATGGGTAAAACGGAACCATAGGGTCCAGAGTATATAAGGGGTACCATAAACGGGACCATAGGGTAATAGTACTAAGGCTCCGCTGTCCGTCTGTCTGTTTGTCTGTCTGTCTATCTGTCTGACCGTCTGTCACCAGGCTGTATCTCATACACCGTGATAGTTAGAGAGTTGAAATTTTCACAGATAATGTATTTCCGTTGCCGCTATAACAACAAATACTAAAAAACAAAATACAATAAATATTAAAAGGGCTCCCATACAACAAACGTGATTATTTGGCCGTTTTTATAGTTAATGGTACGGAACCCTTAATTCGTGCGCGAGTCCGACTTGCACTTTATTCTTTTTTGTAACTCACAATCACTTTTCCCGGGATTTGAACCTGCAACCGCAAGATTTTCAGTCTGGAATTGGAACGCAACCCATTGCACTAAGCCTGAAACGATTATTTTTAAAGAAGTAATGTATCTAAATATTAGTAATCTCAAAACGTTTTTAAACATATTATGTGTAGTGGTGTAAGACCATTTGTTTTGAGTCTTGAAAATAATAATGTCAAAAAACATTTTAATTATAACTATCAATTTATTCGAAAACACAATGTATTGATAAAAAAGCTTGTCACGAGGTCTTGGGTCAAAATTCAGTTGCGAAATTTGACCCGCACATACACACATCAACAGCTACGGATACCGTAATCCTAAATTATTTACGACTTTATAGTTTAAAATCTTTTAAGTTTCCATAAAAAGTGTATATACAGATTGAAACCTCTTTTATTCTATTTTCCAAATTTTAAATGTAATTTAAAAAAAAACCAGAAGTAAAAACTAAATACGGCGGCAAAATTGTTAGTAATTCCTTCCGTCAAGAACAATTAAAATTGTTTTATTGATGTTAATTAATGACAAGGGATTAGATTTTCTTTCTTTTTTAATTTAACGTACCATGTGAGCTTTAAGAGACATGTCACGTCGTCATTTGACTCGAGATGAAATGTTACGAGCCTTGGGCAGGTTGGAAAATAGTGCTATTCAACGCGTCGTTGCTGAGGTCCTACACACCAGCCAGAACGTAATATCTAGATTGTGGGCTACTGGGGATGATAACGTGTTACTACGCAGAGACAGGATCTCCATGCTCGAAGGCCACTACGTGTTCCAGCATTGCGACGTGGCAATCGCGGTCGGCGGCTTTCGTGGGTCGGGAGCATTTACCATGGAGTGATCAACAATGGTCTTGGGTGCTTATCACCGATGAGTCCCGGTTTGGGTTTCTTCCGGATTCACGAAGAACACGCGTTTGGAGAACTCCATGCAGGGAGGGTTACCCGTCTATGGCACCTTCAGGAGGTCCACTCTTAAACCAAGGCGGGACAATCATGGTGTGGGCAGGAATCCGTCTTGGCGGACGAACTCAGCTCGTTTGGATCCAAGGCAGCAAGACTGTTCAAAAATACCACGAGGAGGTAGTAAAACCTGTTATGGTAACACACAGAATGCAAATGGGCCAGCAATTTCTACTCTTGCACGATAATGCTCCCTACCATACGGCGCGGCTGGTGTCGGCTGCTCTCCGATACTACGATATTCGGGTTTTGGATTGGCCTGCACAGTCGCCCAACTTAAATCCTATCGAGCATACCTGGGACATGTTACAACGAAGAGCTTTGAGAGATTTCCGGCCAAATTTGACGACGGAACAACAACTTTACGAACACTTGCAGAGAACATAGGACCTCATACCGCAACAAGACATTGACAATTTAATTTTAAGTATGAACAATCGATCTGTAATTAATGTAAGATAAATTACATGTAATGTAATTAAAGAGGTGGCAATACTGATTATTAATAATCAGATTTCATAAGATTTTATTAATTTTCTTAAAATTAATAGTTTTTAAGAAGAAATAAAGATCCTTTTTATACAAATTTTCTACGGCGTTTTTAAAACTTTACATTTTTAACTTAAAACGAAAAATATACGAAATTATTTTTATTTTTTATTAAAGCCTTAAAATAAGCTATCAATCTCCCATTTACGATATCAGCAAATTCTTCATAGATTATTAGATATTTGATAAAATACAAAATATCCCTAAACTCTGTTGATGTGTGTACATACAAACATTGGAAGAAAAAATCTTGTAAAAGAGCTTCTGCGCCGGAGTAGTCAGCAGACAACCTCCAGCTGACAAGAGTAATTGCCCTCGACCGCTCCATACAACAGCGTACTCTTCAATGAAGTTGCCCAACTGAAGAAAGCCGCTTTGTATTTTTCACATTAATTCCAGCGATAAACGCGTTCAGCTAGGCGGATTGGGATTAGTACACTGATCTTGAATACAAGATTACGTTTTGTCGAGTTTATCAATATTGTTGGATTATGATAACCCACATTTAACAAACAACGGTTAGGTAACAGTTTTTGAGTCTAAAAATTTCAAAGTTTGTATTTGTTTAGCATTATTAAAGTTATATATTGAATTTTTTGCTATAGGCATTTTGGCGACATCGATCACACTAAATAAACATACCTACTTAAAAAATCTTGTGACGGTTCTCCTGTAGTCGCTTCTTACGACACCCATAGGAAGAGAAGGGGTTGTGCTATTATTTTAACGTGCCGGCACCACACGCCACAAGAAGACGGGCAGCAGCGTCTCCTTTCCACCATTGGCCAAACTGCGATCGCCAACCCGCCTGCCAAGCGTGGCGATTATGGCAAAATCTTCCTTTTGGAGAGGCCTATGTCCAGCAGTGGACTAATATAGGCTGGTAATGATGATGATGATGACTTAAAAAATAAAACATACTTTAATTGACTAATAATAGGTAGTTAAATGGTTATTATTAAGTCGGGAGGGGCTAAGAACGAGACACAAATGCCGATATCATACTGAGGTCGAATTAATTAAGTTTAAGTCGTTTTTATTTTGTCTATTAAATTGCAATAGACATAGAAAAATACACACTATACATACACAGTTCTAAGAGTTTAAGACATAGATTCATGCAAAAGTCAAAACTTATGGGTTTAAGTTTAAGCACAAAATAGAAACACGCCGCTATACGTAATATGTGGTTTAAGTGCACAATGTTTGTATTTACATGAGTTTTGATATTTGCATTAGTTTTATCCAGTGAACACAAAACTTTCGCCGATCCCTTTTTGGTCTTAGGTTACCACTAAGTCGGAGCTTATTAAAAGTCTAGAGACGGGTAAATTAATACGAGTATAACGAAAATAATATTATAACTTTTGATGAATTCTATTTGACACAAACTTTAACGTAAGTGAAGTATAATTTTATTAACAGACCATTTGCTCGGTTTTTGTGGTACCGAGTCGTTGTTTCTGATTTCTAACCACAAGTGCTTTAGCTACATATCTTAGAATCAGAGCAATGTATGTGATGTTGTCCAATATTTATAACTCGTAAACAATATCAAACAGCACTTAGTTAGGTATGATTGGTAGAATGTCCTAGCAACGTTTGCTCCAATGTACGTAATGTCATTGCAAAAGAAACTTTATGAAATCTTCACTTTGTTATTTTTTCTTATTTTTTAATGGCGTGTTGCCATTTGCCATTTTAACTCCTTAATAGAGTAAAATGGGATACAATTGTTATTATATTGTTACGTAGTCTGATATGCCCGCTTCCATGGTGCTAAAAAGGTTAATTAAATTAAGAAAGGTAGGTAAAACACACTTTTGAAATACTTTGGGTATTATCATTAAAATCTTTTTAAAGATTTAGTAGAACACTGAAACAATATTGTGCATTAAAGAATACGCTTTCCATCAGACTCGCGCTAATAAAGCCTTTTAGAAACAACCAGCATCGCTATTTCGACGAATGTAGGGCAAATTGCCCTCCGCTTTTCCGGGGTAGCGTCACAATTAACGTCAACCCTGGATCAGTGGAATACAGTCTTAAATTTCTATGTATTGGAATTTAGCTGTACTTTAAAATGTTGATCTAAATGAGGTTTAATCTGTTTTGAACAGTTTAGGTATTTTGTAGGACAACAATCTATTTTCAGTCTAGTCTGTTTTTTTAAATAGTTGGTTGGACCAACTAGTTAATAAAACAATATGTTTTGGCAATATGCTAATAATGTTTTAATTCCTTTTACAAATATATACATTTGAACTTTGCTCCTATACCGGAACTTTATGCCTGATTTCGTAGTCCGCGTTATGACCAGATGGCTCCTCATATGTACCTATAATGTATTTCAAAAAAAATATTCAAAAATAAACGAAAAAGCAAAAAATTATTCATTCGCACCGATTTCGCACCATTTGATTTGCCTATCTATAAAAAAAGAAAATCGTTTTATTACACCGAAAAACAAACTGCTATTCTAATTATAAAAATAACAGAAACGGTTTTGTTTTACCTTTTACCTAAATCCCAGTAGCACTACATGCACAGATAGGTACGCTCAAAACAGTCAGTCTAATTATAGCTCTCACATCTCCATTTGAACAGGACGATACACTGTCTCGTGAAACAAGCGTTTAGCACCGATCCTTGATTAGGCAGCACGGTAATCATGGCTCCTGGCTAGTGCGTGATTATGCGCTGGTTTAGGACACGATAAAGCGGTAGGTAATATAGCTCTATCTATACTATAGCTCGGCCACCCCCTATTGAATCTGAACTGCTAGTTTGTAGCAAATTGAGACGCTTGTAGCTGTGGCGGCAGCGCTTTGGTAGCGATTACCAAAGTTAAGCGCCGCACGCTGCGATTGTGAGTGGATGGGTAATTATTCCAACCGTCATTAGTGACATTTATATAAGTAAATATTTTTTTTTTACAAGCACATCAATTAGTTAGCCCCAAACTAGGCAAAGCGTGTACTACTAATTAACGGATAAATATTTTAAATAACGAGGTTAATAAGAACTGACGATGGGGCAGAAAGTTTTTCGGAACGTAGGACAAGGACCTACCACGTGGACAGACTGTCTTGTGGTTGCAAAAAGCCGCTAGGATGCAGGTTGTGTCCAATCTGCCAAACTAGAAGACATTGGGAGAGGTCAATATTTATAGCAGTGGACGCCCTATGATTGAGATGATGACGATGATAATGATAACAAGATTCTGATTCACCCTCTGCAACTACCTAACTCAATTATTGAGTTTATGAGCTACCTTTATACTTGTAGATGTCCCATTGAAGAGACATCTTGTGAATCTCTTTTTTTTCGATTTTATAATAATTTCCCATCAAAATATCTGTTGGAGGGGCTAGGTAGTGGCTAAAAGAACTTATTAATGGCTAGTGGTAAAACCTTCGAGTTTCGGCTCATTCAATTTATTTTGAAGAGTCCTTTACATTAAAGCGTGTTTTATAGTTTTATTTTTCTAATTATAGTAATTAAATTATAAATGAAAGCTGCAAGATACTTCATTTATGCTAAATAAAGCACGTAATTAAACAAATGTATCTTCCTAAAGACTTAATTATCGAGTCTAAGCGCCGTAACGGCGTATATTTGCGAAGTAAGTAAATTGAATTACTCCCTTAGATTGTTTAATTTCAAATGTAAATGTTTGCCACATTTAAATAATGTTTATTTATGATTTTACAGTAATGAAATGTAACTAAATTTTGCCCAAAAAACTGGGGATTGACGCAGTAAAGGCCAATATTATGGCCTGTTAGAGAGTTGTCGTGTTTTGATTACGCTTTATTGCCAAAGTTCATCATCATTTGGCAACGTTACGTCTTATGGTTTAGATAAGAAAGTTGAAAATGGTTTGCCAAATTATGACTTTTCGTCTTGCTAGTACCTTTACAAACATTATTGCCGTCGTTAATTTCAAAATGAAATACGAAGTAAGTACAATATAAACAGGGGACAAATTTGAAGTAGGTATGTCAATTCGAAAATATACAATATGTTTGTAAGTAATTTTGAGTTTATATAGCTTTGATCTATTGGTAATCGTTCCGACCATTACCTAATCACCAATACGTACAAGCTTCGTTTGTTTGGTCAAATAATTTGTGTGGTTGTTTTATGATTTAATTATTTTATTATTTAGTGAACTAAATAAGTTTCAAGAATAATCTAAATTGTTTTTGCAGACCAGGGCCCTAACCATGAGCTGTTAAAACAATCACAAATCTGTCAAACATTATCATTTCTGTCAAATTTTGTATGAAATGACGTACCAAAATTGACAGATTTGACAACTTTGAGATTGTTTTTAGAGTTCATGGTTAGGGGGCAGGGCGGTAACCACGAACTCTTAAAACAATCTCAAATCTGTCAAACATTATCATTTCTGTCAAATTTTGTATGAAATGACGTACCAAAATTGACAGATTTGACAACTTTGAGATTGTTTTAAGAGTTCATGGTTATGGCCCAGGGCCAATCTGTCAATTTTGGTACGTCATTTCATACAAAATTTGACAGAAATGATAATGTTTGACAGATTTGTGATTGTTTTAACAGTTCAGGGTTAGGGCCCTGAGCAAAAAAATAGTTATTTAAAATTAGTTAGACCGTACTGGGGGTAGTTTGTAGCGGGTTTCTTAGAATTCTTATGTTAAGTGGTTTACATAGGTACCTTATTAGCCGAGGGGATTATCCATGAGGTCTTAAGGCAGACTTACTTCAACCACATTTTTAATAGAGTTTGACGTAAAACAACACTGCTACGGTACTGACATGTATTCATGATAATGCCCCTGATACATATTTTTATTTCACAAAAATCCTTCGCCAAACAACAAGATAACCATTTAATATCTTTTATGTCCGAACGGTCCGGCATTGTAGTCTAAAGAATAACGTTGTAATTCAACAATGACTCCCTGGACTTAGTAAAACTCTTTGTTGGCTTGTTTTCAATTTTATTCAGGGATTTTAAGCATCCAAAATGAAATGCTTTCGTCCGGGGTTATAATTTTAATACAAATGCTAACATTAAGAAAGATCGCTGTTAGAGTTATGCTTGCGGTTAATGTGCATATATTTTTGTGTTTTACAACAAAAGATATATGGAAAACTGTATTTAACTGAAATAAATACACTAAAACTTTAGTAAATACATTACAGAATACATTTTCATTGTTACAATTGGCAACGTATAATACTGTAGTCCCTCCCTTTTGAATTAGTCATTACTAGGTGTGCCCGCAACTTCGTTTGCGCGAACTACAGGATGTTTGGTATATCACATATACCCTACAGGAACTGGGATAAAAAGTATCTTATATGTTAATCCTGATCTTATTCTATATGTGACCAAAATTTCATCCAAATCCGTTTAGCCGTTTACGCGTTATTGAGTCACAAACATCTAAGCATCCAACCAAACATATTCACAAACTTTTGCATTTATAATAATAGTGGGATTTCTGGCTATGTATTTACTTAGTTGACACTCATGTCTCAGTGAACAAATCAAGTAAGGTTTTTAAAAAGAGTAAATCATACATAACACTTCCGTTACACCTATTATGAGACAACCTCTTTTAATTTTTAAAATCATAGATATAACACATAAACGCAAGTCTGACTGCAATACCCACCCAGATTATTATTAGGAGCTCGGCGCGTAGGTAATCAGGGACCGCTACACAATAGCTCGTTGTGGCTACTGCCGTGTCTAATCAGACGTGATGCTTCGTGGGATTGGTATTGAAAATGAAAATACATATTGATAGCAGAAACAAAGAGAATTTCCTATTTACTGAAAGTAAGAGAAGTAATTTACATGTGGTAATTTATCTTAGCCACTGCCAGCTATATTCTTCAAGTCGTTGATTAGGGGGCGTCTTAGACTACGTTTGCCAATAGGTCTCCACTCGAAAACCCGCTAACTCCACATTTCATCGGTTCTGCGACAGATGTGGATATGCCACTGCCACTTAAGCTTGCTACATTTTTGGACTCCCTTTGTCCGTTACTTTAGTCTTCTGCTTTGTGACCACGTTTCGGATTTCAACCCTTAACGAAAATCCAAGCGTCGACCTTTCCATAGCTCGCTTAGTGACGTGAAGTCGGTGGGACAAGTTTAAGGTCATGTTCCACGTTTTTCGCGTAGGTCATCATCGGCTGCGCTGATCAGTTCAGCTCTGCTTAGCTCCACTCCACTTAGTATTTGATTTGTTTTCCGAATTCTGAATTCTGAAAATTCTGAATTTGATTGTATTGATGTGACGTGTAGGACGCCCCCCGGCTAGATGGACCGATGACCTGACGAAGCAGCTAGCGGCGATTGGATGCAAAGGGCGGGAGCTCGTGCGCTGTGGCGCTCCTCAGGGGAAGCCTATGTCCAGCAGTGGACTGCAACAGGCTGATATGATGATGATGATGACGTGTTGGTTTTCCGAAATCGGAACTGATCTTTAAGGAAATTAACCAACAATGTCCCTCCAGTTAATTATTGTAATGCTCAATCTAAATAAATTGACTTGACTATTGTAAGATAGCGGTATCAATGTCTAAACTACCATGCAGCAACTAATTAAGCAGACGATCGGACTGGATGCCGTAATCAAGGATTTCCAAACGCTCGCTCGCAACAGGACGATATATAGAGATAGCAATCGGCTTTAGATAGAGATAATGTTAGAGCTATGATACAAATTAGGTTTTGAATATTAGTGCAACGTCGTTGTTAAATAATTTAGAAATTTGGTCACTTTGCAAGCTGACAGAATAAAAATGAAAAACGAACAACTCATAGGGTCAAGATATACTTTTTTAAACTCGTGATAATAACCGTAGTGATATAGAATGGTGGAGTTTCTGTTGTAAGTAGCCCCGTAAAAAAATGTTTTTTTGGTAATAACTTGACATTTGTTTGTGCATGTAGAATACTTAGTATTAGTCAATATTACGACTAAAAATAGACAGTGACCGTACAGTGTTTTTTTTTAGGTGTAAAATCAAACAAAAATAATATTACGCATTGGATACCTACATCATCATCATCATCATCATCACCAGCCTATATCAGTCCACTGCTGGACACAGGCCTCTCCAAAAGGAGGATTATGCCATAATCGCCACGCTTGGCAGGCGGGTTGGCGATCGCCCGTCTTCTTATGGCGGTTCTCCTGTAGTCGCCTCTTACGACACCCATAGGAAGAGAAAGGGTGGTGCAATTCTTTTAACGTGCCGGCATCACACGGCACCTATATCGGGTGTAAAAAAAAGCTTAACGAAGCCGAATACTACATATTCTACGTATTATTACGATCATTTTTTTTCTTTTACACTATACCTGGGAAATGACGGGTTACCGAGTTATTGACAGTCAAAGTTACAATTTTCTTTTTTAAGATTTTTACACAATTGAATTATGTTTGATAATACTAAACTTTTTTACAAAGAAACATGATCCACTTACACACACAGGCATAGTCTGTGGCGTGCGCGCTATACATTGCGGGTTAGAAATAAGTTAATTTTTTTTATACCCAAAAATTTGAAAGTCATTTCGCAGCAATTAATTTTTTTTGCATTCTACTTGGTTTTATGTATAGAATTCGTGGTTTAAGGCTTCGTTAAGCCTTTTTTTATACCCTGTATTTCCTCATATTTATCAACAATTATAGATTTTACAATTTTGTTAATGGACGAGTCATTAACGTAAGGTAAGTTAAACTGACTTATCCAGTCGTATCATAGTCGGATTACCTAAGTCAAGCGTGGTTGTTATAAGCCCCACCACAACGCACCACGTCCAAACCGCACCCCACCTGCATTAAAGCTGTATGGACGCATGTATGATGAAAGTTGCGTGTCAGCGATTTGTAATATTTGTGTGATGTATGAGTAGGAGACTCGGCTTGTTACTGCGCACTGAACGAGTCGAGTAAACGTGTAGCTTTTGGGAAATATTAACGAAATAAAACAACATTCTATATTAACTATATAAATTATCGTATATTATTGATGGTCAGTGGCAGTAACTCCCAGGGTAGATATGGTCCTCACACTTCACAGTTAAAAAGTAAAGGTGTCAGTTTAAATAAAAAAATAGGTATTCACTACATTTACAGACATTCATAAATTAAGAACTAGGCACACTAACACGTGGATGTTTCAATAAGAGGCACCCGCGCCTACAAAGCTATGTCATAGCCGCACCGTATTTACATGCTTTACTATTGATGACCCAATTGGTGTATTTTTGGGCGGACCTATCACTGAAGGCCTAATTAAAAGGCCTCCGTTAGCCACCACCGGCCAGTTTTGGCGAGCGCTGAAGGCGCTCAGCCTAGATCCGCACCACTAGCGGTCTCCGCGACCCGGCCGAGTGTGAGGCTTCAGGCTCGTACGTGTCGGGCCCCATACTAGCAGGCGTGATCGGGTCAGTGTCGAGTGCATAAGGGTGCCAAGCAGCAAACCCGTCGGTGGTGGCGCCGACGCGACCGGAATTGCCTAGGCAGGCCGGTCCGCTGTCAGGCTCCTTTCTGGCGGGCCCGATCTGAGGGTGAACCGGACTCGCAAGTGGTGTAATGGCGCACTAATTTTCCTTAAACGCTGATATTCCCGGGTTCAATTCCTTGTTTAACTTAGGCTGAATACATTGTCTAGTACCTACCTCGATGTTTATTCCTTATAAAACTACCTATACCAATTGGTGTGTTGTCTGACGTGTATTTGTTCATATTTTCTGGTCATAATAAATATAATATATATAAAACTAAATAAATGCGGCTGGTTTGAATCCGAATCTTGACCGCGCCGCGCACTGCAATCACACCATGTGTGGCACTCCAACAACACTGTACAGAAACAAGTTCGTATTACTTATTGTTAAAAAAATGCTAATATTGTTGCGTTGTGTCAAAGATTAATCTCGCCTAATTAATATAAGTGATAGCATATTGTTTTCCCACAAGTGATTACGGAAGGTTAAAGGTGTAATTACCTACTATCAAACTAACTAGTATAGCTGGTACTTACCACGCGTAATTACACTATTAGGTGAGCTTGATGCTGCTATTCAAGGACGTTACTGACCATCTGTTCCTTCAAACCAAAGATAGTATAACACCTTTAAGTAATAAGCGAAATTATACATTTATAAGTTCTGTATTTATAATTTCCTCTACCCAAAGGTTATCTGGAAGATACTTTTTTTGGCGATAAGGTTCATAACTATCTGATGGTGAATAAATAAATATTGAACACCATCACATAATACGTTCATGAATATTTACACATAACATTATAGATTAAAATCTAAGCGCTTGTGTTATCGACAGAGACAACATGCAAAAGTTTGTTTTCTATATTTACCCGAACAAGAATCGACGAGATCGCAGAGATGGCAACGCCAAGTCCGGCATGCTCGCCTCTCGGCTCGGCCATGAAGTTTCGCCCGTCGTTATGTATTTGTGTTATACAGTGTAGGCATTCCATGTAAGTTTATTTTTAATAAGCCGATCAAGATTAAACCTTTGAATCCTAAGCAAACCTATAATTATTAAAATCGGTAAGACACCGTGCTCTTTCCGCATACGCAAATTAACCATTGATTGAAAAGAGACGGTTGACGCTGACCATCTTCGCTTTAAATCTAGATCACGGTACAGGAGCGTCATATAAACACAATGCCCCCATTGTTAACTGTGCCAAAGTATCTAATGTACAAAGAGATAGCACGATCTTTTGTCACAAAGAGAGTATCTGCGGTATTTATCTGCTTTGTGAAAGATTCCACTGGTTTCAAATTACCGATAAAGTGGAACATGATCATAGGGTAACAAGAACAGCTAGGAATTCAGATAAAGTAGCGATGCATGCGTGTATCGATACTATAATTGTGATAGCAAGTATGTTCGAATTCTATACTTTCAAGGAAACACTATTTATGTTTATAATTTTTAACTTATCTACCAAATTTTTGAGATATAATAAACAAAAAAAAACTTATATTAAATAAAAAAAATAGCAAAAAAATTAAACCGCCGAAAAACTGAAAAGCAAAAAATAATAAACTTATTTCATTTAACCTTAATAACTAAGTCCCTTAACTAATGTAAGTATACCTAATCAGCTCTTTTTGGAATCGGTGCCAAATGAAAAAAAAAATTGTTTTTTAGTTTTACGGCGGTTTAATTTTTTTGTTAAAAAGTTTTTATTTAATGATTTTGTGTGGGTGGGTGTGTGTGTGATAGTGGATATAAGATCAGTATTAAAATCTGAGAGTGTAAAATAAATCACCTCTATTTTCCCACCCTTAAGGTCAGATTTTTTTTTAAATTTATTTGGGACCAATTTCGAGGTTAATCAAAAATAATTATCAAAATCGGACTACTCCGTAAAAAAGTTATGCGTGGTCAAACATTACAATCAGTGAGTGGACAATCAATCATCCCCTGTTTTCCTACCCTCGGGGTTAGTTTTTTGTTTCAAATTTATATGGAACCAACTTCGGACTATACCCTTTCTACGCTTTCTAATAAAAATAGGAATTATTAAAATAGGACTACTCTGTAAAAAGTTATGCGTGATCATACATAAAAAAAAACAAATATACGCGTCGACTTGATAACCTCCTCCGTTTTTTCGGCGGGTAATTAAATAGTATTTCATTCTACTTTAATTACGAAATTTATTTATTCGAAGAATAATATTTTTTTTAACAGGAAAAATATGACTCAGGAAAATTATTACATTAATTAGCAATTTTCCTAAATGTATTGAACCACTTGGCTGTATTCTTTCGAAAGTGGTTGCCTAGCGATTTTGTTCAGTCTCAAAAATACGTGAAAATAATACGAGGGCTTTTAAAATAACCAGACGCTTACTACAAAAAATTAAATGTACCTACTCCTAACAATAATTTTGTATAGGGTAATCACAGGACAGAGAGTAGCTTGCGCCCTCTGGGGTGGTCTTTGTTTTAATCGGTAGTGGTCCACAGCTTAGTTGAGAGAGATTGCTTATTATTAAGCACTGTGTTTAAGTAATATGTAGTTTAATACCTTTGTAAAAAAATACTAGATAAATTAGTTCATAGTTTTTGTTATCATTTATGATTGTGTAAGTATTTTTTTATTATAATTGGTAGTTATCAGTTATATATAATATTACTTATTATAATGTAAGTTTAGCAAACATCTTTAAAATAAATGTAAAGAAATGTAAACAAAGAGCAATGTGACGAGTAAATTAAAGAAATAACTCCATTAGACTTTTCTAAGGGTTATTAATGCTTTAAACATTTTTAAGCACCTTAAATGAACCAAGTATACATAATAGTAAATTTACGAGAGTGGCCATATAAAAGGAAAGACGTTTCCCTTTTTGCAATCAGAAAAAAGCAAGGCCCGTTCTTTTTATCGATGCGGGTAACGTTCAGTTCAAATCTAATTTAGGAGTGGTTGTGATAAAATATCCCCTGGTTTATTTGTGACAAGATGTAATTTATTAAATAAATTGCATCTTGTACAATTTTGCCATATGTTAAATTTTAATGTATCCTAATAGGTTCGGCAGTTTTTAAGAGAGTAAACAATTGCTGGATATATCTGTTTACAAACAGATAAAAGAGACACATTACAAAGATACAAAGGAAACGTTCCAATAAATATTTTTAAAAATAAAAAACACATTAAAACTTTATCAGTTTTCTAGAAAAAGCGAAGGCGCAAGACCATTACTGTGGTTCAATATACTGTAGTTTAGTTGGAGCAAAGCTTAACAGACTCACCAACTAATCATAGCGAATGTAGTTTCAAACACGCAACGCAAACTGAAATGGAATTATTTTAATCTCAGAAATATAATAAGTATCAAGCTCGCCATTATTTATTCTCTTTCGTTACCATCTCCAACATTAATAAGCGGAAACAGGGGATAAACCGGATTACTGTCCTGTAAATCGTGCAGTTTTTCACTCGTAAAATTTGTTGCGTCCTTCGCTGTAATAGAGGATTACTTGGCAGTACCGTTCGGCAACTGCCTCGTTTTATTTCCTCTTCGAGTCAGTAATGAACATTGCTGACTCTCTGAATTTTCGGCACTGTACTGCCTAACAGTCTGGAGCCACATCGTCTGTCTTACTCGTTCTTTAAAACGATGAAAGAGACAATGGCAAAATAAATACAGTTCTAATACTGGAGTAGGGTACTAGATTGCAAAGCGGGTCACGCGCGGCGCCGATTTAATTTAACGTTCCCAAAAAGTGCTAGTAGCATTTCAACGGCCGAAATTAGTTCGTACAGTTGGAGGTTACAGGCGCTCGTATTTATAATGCCCCAATTGGGTGGTCCTACGGGCTTTACTTTCCTAAAATTAGAAGTAGAAGTAACTAAACGTTTTTCCTTGCGAACGAAGGCAAATGATTACTTATTTTGGATGACCATATGCGGGGTAACCATGAACTCCTAAAACAATTTCAAAGTTGTAAAATTTGTCAATTTTGGTACGTCATTACATACAAAATTTAACAGATATAATAATGATTGACAGATTTGAGATTGTTTTAAGAGTTCGTGGTTACTGCCTTCAGCGGTAGAGATCATGGCGATGATTTTCAAAACTTGAATTAACAATTACTTAAATAAGTCAATTTGATTAAAAATAAATACATTAGAAAATTTACTGCCGCCTAACCTAAAAATTACATTAATATTTATTTTATAAAATAGTAAAACGACTCAAAATTGAAAACTTAGCTTAATAAAAACAGACGAAAACACGACCAGAAGCATATCGGACTTCAGGCAAATTGATAAACACAGTCGAAAATATGCAAACGGATACTGCTTAAAAGCAAAAATCAAATAAAAACTAACCCTATATTTCCTGAGCTAAATGATTCTAGTGAACAGTTCCGCAATTTCATTGAAATATTGACGCTATAAAGTTTGCAATTTTAAAAGAGTAATGGCAGATTCCAGGTGCTTGAAATCACTATTGGGAAATAAAATAAAGCAAGATAAGCAAACGCAATTCAACCTCGAATGAAATTATTCCGATGAATGCACTCGGATTAAACGACATTGTGAATTTTTTCATTTTCTCTACACTAAAATGCAACCAATGTGGTTTGTTTTACTTCTTGTAAACAAATAACTACAGTACAGGGTGGCATTGAAAAAGGAAATTCCTTTAACAAGGCATTTAAAGTAATTACTTAGCTTCAACAACCAAAACAAAAACAAAACTGAAACTAAAAACAAAATAAATGGCCATTTAATATGGAAGTTTGTTTTCCTGATTTCGATAGTTGTGCCATAGTGAATATAGTTCATTTTTAATTAATATAAAATCATATTTACATAGCGATTCCCTTGTCTAAACAGTCATCAGGTATAGATAAATATGCAACAAATATCTAGTTTTCCAAACAAGTTACAACCTATATGCATTATTTGCGGTTTTTGTGATCACCAAATACAACATGCAGCATGGATATTTGATTAGACTTCGCAATTTTGTGTATTATGTAAATATCCAACAAACGTATGTAGATCAGTGATCACAAATTAGAATTAAATTTGAATACGAAATAGCAAATGTACACTCATTTGCCCAACTAATTCGCTTAGAATACTGCAATAATGTAAATTTTGCAAATACATACTTAGACAAATAATGTCCCCAACACGGATAATGAGACGGTCCTATACCTGTTTTTTGTTTTTTTTTATTTACGTTTCAAGCGGCTAAAATATAAAACTGTATTGTTTATGATAATTACATATGATATATGATGCTATTTTTATTCCAGTGAAATTTACAGTTCCAGAAAATGTGTGAAATGGTGATACAAACAAGAACCTATTATTTCAATAAACAATAAGAAAACTGAAACATTTTATGTACCGGTACTGTGGATACCCAACTACGTGGGGTAAGTATATTCTTGACAGAACACAATGAGCTATGCAAGGCACATCCAACAAGCGATCGCACACGAGACGTGCGAACTGATCGAACGTAAATATCCTTACAAAGCGCGCCGTCCGAAGGATGCTTTACATTTTACATAGAAGTTGCTTGGAACGACACTTTTTTTAAATATTTTGGAAAGGTTACAAGTACATTGGCTCGGTTTTAAAGAAATTTACCAACGTAAAAAATTGCAACGATATTTAAACCATCTAAATTATTATTTACTTACCTATTAGTTGCGACATCCTTATCTCTGTAACAAAAGTGTTGTTCGTGAAATCATTTCATTGTCTATCCCGACTTTGAGAAAATGAGTTTTTTTATAAGATAGGTTTGTGTACCTACTCGAAGCTTAATCAATTTACTATGCACTATATGTTGATAATTAAATTTACTCACGTCAATACAATCAGTTCTCATATTTAAATGAAAGTAAAATCATTCTGACCGAAGTAAATCTGTTTAATACAGCTATTAGCTGTACCTAATTGCGAGCCTCAATCACGCAATGCAATCAACAAGCCCAAACAGAACAAATTAAAATTAACAAAGCCAATTCCGTAGTGGCCGTGAATTTTATGATTTATCCCGATTCCCGTTTGTTCCCACTTCCAGGTATCGAGAAAACGGATATTGGCATAGCAGGCGTAAAATAAGTCTCAGGTGTAGTTGATAGCTTTTATCCGCCAAACTGATAAAATATGCCCCAACTGCAACCCTACCGATGCCGTTAGTTTCCTCGGAATTATGAAACTTATTGTGTAACACTACCTGGATATTGTGGACCCACACTCTGCCGAATGTTCTAGTAACATAAGCACTTGATTACAGTCCTGTGAATGGCAAAAAATATAAGTATTAGGTCCTACATTTTTCGATAACTTTCTTCAAGGAGGTGGTTCTACACATCGAAACCGCAACTTCTTTCCATACAAACTGATATCGGCTAGTTTGTTGTTTAGTATGGAGGAGTTTTATTTACTTTTACATACAAACTGATGTCTTCTGTGTTTTTTTTTTTGTGATTAAGATGTTGTTTCCATTGAAAAATTTGCTGTATTTGAGCAGTAGAATCATTTTCTAGAAGGATTAAACTAAAAGTTCAAATTATGCGTCAATCCCGAACTAATCAAATCTTTGAGGGTAGCTTCACACATATTCGCGCCGGTATTGTCAGTTCGGCATTATATTTTACGTCGAACAACAAAGCCGACCCACGGCATCTACTACATTACACGATACATCCATCTACACATTTACGGTTTTGCCGCGCGGTTTTGTCGATTAATGCCGTCCCGAATATGTGTGTAGCAACTCGAATATACAGGATAGAGCAAGATATTTGTGCCTTATTTTTAAAAAAAAAATTGCTACTGCTCAAATACAGTAATTTTATCAATATGACCAATATTTGAATCGCTAAAAATACTTCCCCATACTAAAAAGCAAACTAGCCAACATCAGTTTATGTAGGTACACGGAAAAATAGTAGCGATTTTGTTGTTAGAATCAACTCCTAGATGAAAGTTAACTAATGAATTAGGAACTTAATTGACTTTGTGCAAATTATCCAGAAATCGTCGTCAATCCCGTAATAATGAAATCTGTAATATACTAGATAGAGCAAGTATAACTTGTGTCTTATTTATTTCAATTGTTCCTAAGATTGGTACATAGAATACAGACTAAACTTTATTACAGCCTGCCTTAAACTTTTTTGGAAAACATGTAACCGTAATTCATTTAAAACATAAAAATTAGGTTATTTTATAAATTAAAAATAGATGTGATTTGTTATTATTTGTAACAATTACAGAATGTCAACCATTCAAAGCATCATTTGCCTGTAATCAGCGCGTTACTATAGCACTAGCTCAAGTATAGAAAGGATAGAGTCAAAATGATTGAGCAAGGCATTAAGGTAAGTATTATATGCTTACCCACGCAAACTAGGTGATCTTAATATATTAAACAAATTCGGGCTTGTTACAACACTTAGCTTGAGAATGGCTGGACTGATTTTCATAGTTTATAATTTGTTAGATTTGTCTCCGCCCCGAATAGCAGAATAAATAGTAAAACACTAGAAAACCTGATGAAAAAAAAACCTGTTAGGCGATACACAGTTTCCCAGGTCAGCTAGTTTTGAATAAAATACGATTTAAGACTTCTCTGCAAAGCCATAAAAATAAGAGAACTCGCTAAAGAGACACTTCCATTTACCGTATTGCCATTTTTTATCAGGATTATCTCCTTGGTCGAGCTTACAGCGGAGGGAGACATGCATAGATAAACAGCTATGCATTTTCGATTTCCCAACAGGCTATCGATGCAAATGGGAAACAACAATTTTGATATACCGCATACAAATGCAGTTAAAAATATTATTATTATTTAAAATAATATTGAACCCACGCTTTCCTTGTTTTTAGTTATGAAACAAATTAGATACCTACTTATTTTATACGCAAGACTGGTAAAAATCATCACATAATCACGTAACCGTCCCGAGATTCGAACTCAAAAAACCGCTGGTCCTTACCCGACTACGGCGAAGCCAAAAGGAAGAGTAATGATTTTGGCAGTTTATGAAGGTATGTAGTATTAATGTTTGCATGTTCCACCGTAGCGCCTTAACTACTGGACTGATTTTAATAATGACCTGGGTGACAAAGACTTTATAAATAAAATGCGGTCGTACGTTTTTTAACTTTTTTTGTAGTCGGGTTATAGTTTTCTTTAACTTTATAACTTAGGCACTATGCCACAAAGTCGTTTGAATATATGTAATTAACCTGTTTGCTCGGAAAAAAGATATTAATTTTATTACAATGGAACCACCACACATGTGTGCGCGAACTTAGCATTAAATCGAATGGAACTTGGGCAACGACTATATGAAATCAATGAGGCATTAATAAACGAAAATAGGTAATTATTAAGTAGGTATACTTAAATCTCTTCAAATTAAAGATAAGCATCCGAATAAAGCAAACGTGAATGGATTCGTCAACGTAAAGGCTTGGAAACGAGTGGGCTTGAAAACTTTTTCTTATGTATTTATGTAGCTTCATACATAGTTATTCAGGCGTCTGTATACTTAAGTCACTTCAGCCTAAGAAACAGTTCGTACCCCAAAAACATCACAAGATTTACCTACTTTATATTAAAATATAAGCAATCACAATTTCATTAAGAATTCTTGAAACGAGAATGATTTAAGCCACTTTCGAAAACAGACAGCACTCGAGCACCTCACTTAATAATGATAAGGTGAGATAGTAACCAACTTTATTTATAAAAATGTAAACGTGAACTCGATATAAGAGAACCTAACTTGAATTTGATCAAACCAAAAAGTTTCTACTTATAGCTACGGTGTTCGTCTTGGTCGTATATACATTGATACACTCATCTAAATTCGGTTGGTTCGTGACCTGAAGCCCGAATACGGACTTTGCCCGTAGTTAATTTGTACTGAAACTACCACTTGAAGACGATCGAGTATAACCTAATTGCTTAAGAAGATACGGTAAACAATTATGTTTGTCTTAACATATTGTTTACCGGAACTCCCTACCGGTTCGAACATGATACTTGGAAATAGGTCTTCAAAGCTTGCAACATGATAATAATAATAATAATATGGCTTTATTTATACCATATCCTATTTTTACATTTATGTTTACATTTTATTTCTCTGTTAGTAGTATTGGCGCTTATGACTAGTTGTTAGTATATTGTTAGTCTTCTGAGATATAGTCCCCTTATAGGGTAAAAGCCTCCTTCAACCCTTTCCATCTTTATCGGTGTTTCCAGTCTCCATCCAGTTATTCCCTGTAACTTTTATCAAGTCATCAACCCATCTTTTCTTTGGTCTGCCAACCTTTCTTTTTCCTTCGAGTCCTTTCCATTTCGTCACTTGTATAGTCCACCTCTTGTCCTTTTATCTTGCAATGTGGCCTGCCGACTGCCATTTTTGTCTGAGTGCATATTGGAGGGCATCTTTTAGTTTTGGATTTTTTTAAGCCTTAGCATGCTCCTTTCTATTGCTTTTTTGCAGCCCACTATCCTGTTCTTTATACTGTTTGTGTAGACTCATGTTTGGCAGCAATATTAAGTTAGACTTGGCAGTATGCAGGTGTCCATAACTATCTTTTTTAGTCTTAAGCTGTACTCTCCCTTAAATATTTCTTTCTATGCCCAGTATTTGTTCCATGTGGTGGCAATTCTTCTGTTTATTTCATCTTCATTTCTTGCGTCTTTGAATGAGATCAGTTTTCCAATGTATGCATGTGTATTTCTTTCTATAGTTCAGTTGGTAGCTTTCAACCCAAATTGGTTTTTGGTCACTGTTGATCATGATTTTAGTTTTTGATGTATTCATTTCTAGCCCAACTTTTCTACTCTCTCTGTTTAACATTTTCAGCAGTATCTTAGGTGTTTCGCAAAGAGAACGATGGCATTAGCGAACCTAAGGTGGGTTAGGTCATTTGTTACGTTTATGCTCGTGTTACTCCAATATTTTTTTCTAAATAATATGTTCTCCAGGACAGTTTAAATAGTTTAGGTGACCCTTGCCTAACGCCTCTGTTGATTGCGAATTTTTCACCTTTGTTTCTCAGTTTTATTCTACTGGTACTGTTCGAATACAAGTATTTGAGAGTGTTAATGTATTTTTCATTGACATTGCATGTGTTGAGAGCTTCCCATATTGATTTGTGTGAAATGGTGTCGAAAGCTTTGCAGTAGTCCAAAAAAGCGAGATAAAGTGGTTTGCTGAATTTCTTGTACTTTTGTATTGTTTGTTCTCCTACTTGTAGGTATATGATCAATAGTTGAGTATCCCCAGCGAAATCCTGTTTGTTCGATTGGTTGGTTTTGATCAATGCTCTCACTAATGCGGCTCAGGATTATGATACTAAAAATATATATATCGTCAATCGTAATATGAATTGCGGTAACCGCCAAATGGCAACTTTACAGGAGAGGCGAAAAATAAAATTACAATCGCAAAAACAGTTGTAACTTTTTGTGTTCTTATCCGATTGCAATGCTGTTTCCACCTATTTATGCAAAACGTTGAGATCTTTCAGCTTTAATAAAACAAATTTAGCCTTTTGTTATGGCTTCAAAGATAAAATGGTGCTTAGGTTTTTTTTTTAGGAAAAATATTTCGTTACCTTAATTTTTGTAGAAAAAAATATTAAGAGCTTTAAAGTATTATATGCTACCATAGTTGAACGAATATCACAAACGAAATATAATTTCATAACGCATGTGACCACAGTTTTCAAGGCGTGGACATACGCTGCAGTAAGGTTATTATAGTATTACCATACTTATTCCCTTATATTAAGGTATAATATAGAACAATATCCAGATTATTAATGATTTTTGGCTAACTCGAGAAAAAGGGTCGGCATTATAAATAAAGCCATTAAAAAGCGAGAAAAACTGTTTTAATAATCTCAGTTACACTATATTTAATTTTGTTTTTAGGGTTCCGTACCCAAAGGGTAAAACAGGGCCCTATTACTAAGGCTCCGCTGTCAGTCTGTCTGTATGTCAGTCAGTCTGTACGTCTGTCACCAGGCTATATTTCATGAACCGTGATTGTTAGACAGTCGAAATTTTCACAGATGATGTATTTTTGTTGCCGCTATAACAACAAATACTAAGAACAAGAATACAATAAATATTTAAGGGGGCTCCCATACAACAAACGTGATTTTTGCTCGTTTTTATAGATAATGGTGCAGATCCCTTCGTGTCCGAGTCCGACTCGCACTTGGCCGGTTTTTAAGTTTAAATCATACGAGATAAATCCATTACACTCAATAGTAACAATTGTGTAGGTGTTTTAATTTAGGTTTTTGCATTGTGCCTTTTTGAAATAGTGGACTATAAAGTATCACGTAAGTTACGCATTAAGAGAGATATTTTGGGAGCTTGTAGAAAAATAATGTTTTAATATTATGTAATTAATGGAAGTATTATATAAATATTTTCTTTTCTAATGCCAATAATAATAACCAGTGGATAACAGCAAGATACAGAAAACTATCAGTCCTATACCTGACGCTAATGACTCTAGAACTACGCTAACACGTCACTCTCCCAAAACTGGACATAGACGAAATTAAGTGGGCGCAGCTCTTAAACAGCGTGGTAGTAGAAAAACGCCAAGGGGAAATGAAGTCAAAGCTTTTTAAGCCAGGGGCCAACCAACGCCAAACGGCAAAGCCAGCCAACTTACGTTCTAAGGAACTAAACAGATTTTTCTGTTCCGTACTTCAATAAAATTGTGGTGGATCAAAAAACTAGATAAAACTATTTTAAAGATTTACATGACCTCGTCTGCCTTAAGCCATGTCTATAAGCTGTTTTCGAGAGTCGTACCAAATCATCTTAACACAAGATGGAATCCTTTCTAGCCACTGGATCAGGCTGAGTTTAGTAGAGGCTGTACACTAAAGAACATCCAGAGTAAGGAAAATTATACAGAAGTCAGAAGAATGTTATCAGGCCTCGTACTTAGCCTTTGTGGAATACGAGAAAGCCTTCGACTCCGTCGTGACCTGGACTGTTCTGGAATTCTTACAGCGATGCTAATTTTTTGGCGATATATCGAGGTGCTATGAAGCGTGCACAAAATTCAAGACCTATCTCGTGAACCGCAACGCTTTGTTCGGGAGGCGCGTGATATAAGTAATAAAAAATCATCAATAATACAAATACTAATTACTTATGTTTTAATAGCTAGTTAAAACATATTTATGCACAGGTTAAGTGTTTTACTTAATAATATATATCATTTAAATTTAACGTAAGCACCAAAAGATTTGCAAATACATTTAAAATAAATTAAAATTGGTCCTTACGGTAAACTACAAATTGAATTTATTTATAAAATGGACTTAAGTCACAAAAATAAGTGTAAATGAAAAAAAACTACCTAAATTTTGTTAACGTATTCGCCAATTTTTTCAAGATATCGAGATTTTAAAGACACCAATCGATAGAGCGGAAAATTTGCAGTCGAACTGTATGTAGAACTCAATATCGCAATTTTGGCGGTTACAGGAATTCATAATATTACGATTGACGATATAGCCGAGAGCAGACTTATTGGCCTGTAGTTGCTGATATCTAGTGGGTTTCCATTTTTGTAGATGAGTATAATATCTATTGCAACATGATAAGGATGTTATACTTTTTATGTTTCATTTTTTTGTTCTATTTAGAGACGGGATATAATAAGAAAACGGAATATGGAGCGTCATGCTGCACGTTACACGTATTAGTGTGCAAACGTGCTCAGCGAAGTGAAAGAAAAATTGCTGTATTTTATTTTTATTAGTTACTAGTATATTAACGAAACATTTAATAAAAAAAAGAATAATACGAGCCACATCTAGATACCAGTATAGATTAGAAGGCAATATTGAGATTTTGTTATGGCAGTGATGCTCACGAGGCTAACTTTGTAGTAAAATACTTTGCGCTAGTGCTACGAAATATCGTAGCACGAAGCTACACTATATTATTCGGCTACATGGCAATGTTTGTTTTAAAAGAATATAAAAATCGTGATAATTCTGTTAGATTGATCAGTAACAATTTAAATGTACAGTTTTGGGAATGTTTTTTAAAAAATGCGTCGCCACTGTGGGCGGTCTTGGAAAGATAGTTATTTAAATAATACAGTTATTATAACAACAAGTGAACAGCAATATTTGTCTTGGACTGGTGTACTAATTACGTAGCTGGAGATTCCTGGTAGACATATGGTCAGCAGTTCTGCAGAGGATCGAAATCAAAAAATAATTAATTAAAAAAACAATATTTTTCAATAATTATAATAAATTTTAAATAAATAGCATAAACAGTTTATGCAGCTTAAAATCCAAGCTCGTTTTGATCCAGTCTAAGCTTGTAGAGCCCAGCTTCCCGGTTGGGAATTAATAAGACTACGGGATATAGAGCATTAGACCAAAAAGCTCTGGACGAGGAGCATTTAACTTATACTTACACAATATTTGAATTTAAATCTATTAAAGTTTATGCAAATAGATCTCAAGTAGGTAGTAAGATACGCTTTATCGCATGCTATACAAAATACAAAATATAATAATAAAACCTTTAAAGGATTTAACAAATTAGGCGGTATTATGTATCTAATAGACACTTAGACAATGATCTTAATAATTGTTTACTTAACCTTTGCTTTATAAGTATTTAAGAATAATATACTTAATTAGAACACCCGAGCCAGACAACACGCATTACAATATTAACATGGCTTCGAAGTAAAAAAATGACATCGTTGTGATACGAAGTACAGGCAATAAATTTTGCCAGTGGCTATTTACCAATGTGGAAAGACTAAGTTCTCCTAATTTGCCAGAACTGGAAATCGATACTCTTGCGTTCAAGGTTATTCGGGTCGTGAAGTGAATGTATTTATATTTTATTTTATATTATTATACAGTTCAAAACCAACAGCCTTTTAGAAATAAAAAGGTAGGATGGATAGACAGATGGACAAACGAACAAACGAAGAGCGTTATTTCAATCTTAGGGTCCCGTTGGTACAAAACACACACACACATAACAATTATTATACGTGTATTTCAATAAAATCTAATAGAATAGAAAACGAACGTCAAATTACATCGATTGACTGAATAAGAAAACTAAGAAGATCCAGTACTTAAATTTGAATAATTACCGAACAAAAATCGTCATTGAATTTATAACTTACAATCTAACCTATACGTTCAGATGTATTAAATACCTTTCCAGCTCGCTCACGCATTATATCGAATCAGTGAATTTATGGTGTCCCTCTAGCCATAAATTTGACGAGAGCGAACCACTGACGTTTGGTTCACTCATAGAAATTCAGTAGATGCGTGATCGGAATTCTGATGGGCAGATTAAGTTTCAACCAACTTGGCTTCGCAAACCACCCTGATGGATCCTAATTAAGATCCGGTAATGGACAGACATGCTGCTATCTGACGATTTCATTACGGGACTTTGTCAGCAAATAGTATTCCCTAAATTAAAGGTAAATGGTAATGTGGTTATAGCAAAAACCCAGCCAGTCCACTAACTGAGGGGATCGTTAGCTACTTATAACGTTGCTACGTGAAAGCAAAGATGTTATGTAATTAATGTTTGTGGATACTTTGCTAATGCAGAATAGATGTCGAGTTTTTTCGTGGGAGGATATTTTTTGCCTGGATAGGTCGGAGTAGTGTGGTACTGTTTAATTAGTGTATTAATCAAATGAATACATACCGACTTTTTGGGCTAATTACTGACTAAGCTGAGAGTATTAATTTATTTAGGTTGGTAATTTATATACATGCTGATTAAGCTATTGTATTATTAGTAAGCATAAAAAAAGAAGATTATGTAGATAGAGCATAGCAGTAGTTATGTTTTAACAGGTTTCTTACTGAATTTTACAGGTATAATATTTAACACTTCCACCAAATGAATATTATTACCCTGCAAATTTTCCCCTCCAAGCTTAATTGAAAAAAAAACTCAACTTTTAAAGCCTACCTAGCTGTGATATTTTCTTTTGCCTTTATTAATATTTTTTTTCACATTTTTTAAATCAACTGTTTCGTTTTCTAAATTTACAGGGTATCAAACTCAGGATACTAATAGATCTTAAGTCCTCGCCTATATACTATATATATATACTCGCCTCTCTGCTTCGGAGGTCGAAAATTTGATTAAATTACTGTTAAAAGTATTTCTAGAACCGACTCTTGTTCCATAATTACGTTAGCCGCCTTAAGTATCACATAATGGATTTGTTAAAAGTGCAAGAGATATTACCGATACTAACAATTGTTAGTGTAGAAACAAAACGATTTCCACAAAATACTTAAATCTTGTTTTATCAGTGTCTGCTGCCGCGTAGGGTTTATACGTATGTGCGACTATTTATGGTAGTAAGGGGATGTTAAAAGCGATATTTTCCCATCGTGATGTATGGGATCTTGCCTGGAGCTGTAATGAGAAATTCCGATGTCACTGCTTTTTGTATGATGCTCGCGGCTCGCATACTTTGACAAAATTCACAAATCCGTCACCGCTGAATAGGGTGGATGATACTTCAAAATAACAGTGGCTCTAATTAAGATTTTTATCAAAACACTGGGTTCTAATCGCTTTGGGTTCAAAAGCTTTTTTGTGCTAAAAAACCAATATCGCATGCATTTTTTTTAACTAATGTATCATTTGATACAGAATCAGATATGAGCTATATCCCGTTAGTACATGTTTTACAGGAAATATACCGTTATACGCGTTACCAACTCAATTGCATTGCACGCTATAAAATAAAATATCCGTAGCCCTTTGAGTAAATTTTTCGTAAATTTTCCAGAGAGCTGAATCAACCGAAGTCCACAAACAAATGTACAGTTTGTTACGAGTTATCAGTTCAATTTTACTAAAAATATCTTAATTAATTGCTAAGTATTTTATTACTTCATAAAGTATAACATTTACTTTTGATAGCATTGGATCAGGAAATTTCATATTACGTATAATTCGTGTTTTTAAGCTAGTTGTTGACGCAACAAAAATAAATTAAATATCGAATCTCTTTCAATGAGTTTTTGTAGTATTTCTTTATTTGTTAGGCGATAAGTATATCAGACGTACTTATACCCATTAGGTTATTTTATAAAGGTTAAAAATAACCCCTGACTACCTATACCAAGAATTGGTAAAAACGATATGGAGCCCCGACAATTTTCCTCTAATGTTTTCCCGGAAACACATCCCGTGTGGTCTCCAAGAAGGGTCCGAAAAAATGTGTTTGTTACAAAACTTGTCAAGAAAGCAATCACATGAAGTGCACTAAATATTTTATCTAAATTACTTACAAAGTGACACTCTATTTCCTTAGGAAAAAGAGTGCCTTTTGCTTGAAGATCTATTGTTCCTGGAAATATATCCGAAATAAGGTATGATTATTTAATAAGCAGCCGTTGGTTATAGACGAGTTTTTCTTCGGTTAGGATTTGGAGGCATTATTAGGCTTTCCTACCTCAAAAACAACACAAACACTTTGTTAACCATCCGTCTTTTTTATCAAACAGATTAAAAAAATAAAATATTTTTTTAATGAGCCGTTGAGTCATCAAAAAATTGGAAAAAAAATGTTTGTTTATTTTTCTAAAAAAGTATTACGTTAGTACTTACATTCAAAAATGTTATAAAGTTCATAAAAATATTCATTAAAATACAAAACAGTTTAAACGTAGTTTTATTTACCGCATCGAAAAAGTTTCAAAAAAGCTAAACGTTTCCTGACATGCGAGAGGGCGGGGTGCAAGGAAAAACACTTTAGGTTCGCGTGACTCCGCTAAAAAGTAATGGGAAATTTAATTTTAGACCTTTAATAAATATTGTTTTACCTACTAACATATACCACATATTTTCTCACCAAAAAGTTTGAAAAGGTTTGCCTAAAATTATAAGCACAAAACTCTGCACATGTTACATCACGTTAACAAACTCTCTGTACATAAATTGATACAATAGGAAAATTCATAATATAAGTGACTCATGGAATAGGGAATTATTGTATTCAACGCGTTAGCAAAAGGAGTTATACACAGAACAAGTAAGACTCGCTACGCTCCACATAGCCGCTGTCAATAGCCCACAGATAATCTAAAATTAGAAGTAATTTGCAAAAGATTGTCCATTCACGATCGAATAAAAACTTTTTAACAAAAAAATTAAACCGCCGAAAAACTGAAATATATAAGATCAGCATTAAAAATCTGAGAGTGAACAATAAATCACCCCTATTTTCCCACCCTTAGGGTAAGTTATATTTTTTCAAATTTATATGCGACCAATTTAGAGGTATACTCTATCTAATAAAAAAAGAATTATCAAAATCGGACTACTCTGTAAAAAGTTATGCGTGGTCAAATATTACAATCAGTGAGTAAACAATCAATCATCCCCTGTCAGTTTTCCTACCCTTAGAGTTGGATTTTTTTTTCAAATTTATGTGACGCCCTTCTGACTAAATAATAAGAATGGAATTATCAAAATCGGACTACTCTGTAAAAAGTTATGCGTGATCATACATTTAAAAAAAATGTACGCGTCTATTTGAGAACCTCCTCCGTTTTTTTTCGTCGGTTGATAAAATAAGATGTATATCGGTCGCTAGATAATCACATTTATCCGCAAAGTCAGAATGCTTAAGACTTGTTTTAAAGAGTTTTTACATAGCAAAAAGTATGTAGTAACTTAAACTAATCGATTTGTGATAAACTAATGCTCTTATATGCTTCAAAAGAACACGAATTAAGAGTTTATTTATTTCTTAATTTTAAGCTACTTACACGTTAGAAAATCATTGCCTCTTAACGGTAAACTGCTGGAAATGTAAGAAAAAAATTATAAGCCCCAAAAAGATATCCGGGCAGATACAGAGGGGCTCATAAGGTTTACGGCAGTTTAAGGTAAAATGCCGATATTTTACTTACAATAAAACGTCGTCGACCGCGTTTATACATTTCTTTTGTAGCCGCAGAGGTACGAGAATTACCCTCTCTTTGTAATGCTAATTTTAAAACCAAGGAATTCATTTTGTATTCATAAGTTTTTCTGCTCCGAAGCCACCAGTCGGAGCATCCGACTCACTTGTTATGAGTTTCGACTTGAATGAAATTCACGTAATTGTTTTAAACGTCACTTAACGGTGCGTAATTAGTTTATTCTAAGTATTTACTAGATTATCTACAGATAATGATGAAAAAACCGTAGGTAAGTATTTTCCTAAGACTAGTAACATGTCTGGTCAACGCCATATATCGTAGGATGAGTACATATTAAAAACGAATAGATGTCACTCAAGGCTCATTAGGATTGGGCTTGATATCAATGAACGATAACTCTTGATAAAAACGTTATTAAAACACTTTTTTAACACTCGACTTAACTCAACTTATTGTTTTTTTAAAAATGAAATGTTATTAGAATTATGACATTTATTTTAAAACAAATCATTTAACTAATATTTAAAAAAAATTCGCTATAATGCCATCTACCGGTTTAACTGAAACTATCTTTTATGGAAACGCAACGTCAGCTATTGGATTGAAAAAAACTAAACACGGCATTCATGTTGATTATAGAGGTAATTATTCATTTCGTATTATGTTATCAAATAATTTGAAAAAATAAATAAAGGAAAAGTATATTTTTAAAATGAGTAATTATATACTCTCTGGTAATTAACGGTCAAAAGCAAGAAGCTTCAAAATAATGTAGCTTTTCGACAACTGTCAAATATTTGTTTTTAGGGCTACCAGTTGAAGTATTGTAGTTTTATAATATGGGTATTTGTTTTAATATTTGGGAAGTGATTTCAAAAATCAATTTTTAGGAGAAAAATATGGATTACCTAGAAAACTTTTCCCAAAATATAACAACCCAACTATTTTACGCAAATTTTCATTTGGCAAAAAAACATTTATCAAAACAACATTGGCAATTATTTGCATTATTATTGCATTCATTTGGCAATTATTTGCATTTGCAACTCATAGCATTTTTTTAGTTACGAAATCTCTTTTTTGGGATATTATTGTTTAACAAATAATTGTTTGGTCATGTCTCATTTAATCAAACATTATTTAATCAGATGTTTCATTTGGCACAACTTACTCTTTGCAAAATATTGCATGGCATACGATTTACATGCTTACGCTCAAACATTGAAATTATCATACTGCATCGACGTTTGTTTTACCTTGGAAAAATAATTTACAGGTAAAAAACGGTTGAAATGGCTAAAAGGGTTTGAAGAGAGTTTTGCTTTGATCGAGAGAGAGATTTGATCCCAAAAGCAATAATTTTGGAATAAATTCTTACGGTGAATCTAAAAAAGACAATTTGGTAACCCTACTCACGATTTCAATTTTTTTCATCAACTTTGATTATTAACAATGAATTTTATTTGAAAGAATTTGTGTGTTACTTCCAAAGGTCAAGTCTAAATGACGTAAATATGTCATAAACGGTCGTTTCAAGTTAAAACCTAATTAGTAATTTCGTTATTGATTGTCAAGTATCGATGCCCAAAGTGCTAATAATTCGGGGTAATATTCCATGGGGCGCGACTTCGAATCTTGGTCGGCGGCAATATTTTTTCGACATCCAGACTTGTATTAAAATATTTTGATGTAAAATTGTTTATTTACATTTTAACAATTTTTAATTACTAAAATTAGTACTGAACTTTTGCATATATATTTTTTTTACATAGTAAATAACAAATAAAAAATGTGTCAAAGCTCGCCATCATCAGTTTTCATAAAAATTAGGATCATACTCTAGTGAAATCAGAAATCGACTAAAATGAAAATAAATATAGTACTTAATATCTTTAAAAAGTTATGGATGCGACAAAAAGTTATTCAAGATGTAACCACTAGAAAAAAAAAGACCGCAACAGGCGGGATCCGAATCCACACGTCTCATTACACTACGAGCGAGTGCCTCTTCAACTAAACTACGAAGACGTTAGAACGATTTTCGAAATTTGTCAAGTGTTAGTTTATATTTTTTTGACAGAAGGGTGCAAACAATTGTAAACCTTACGGTGGTTTGTCATTCTCTGACGGAACGAAACAGAAATTAATGTAAATAAATTATACTCTATGAATAATGTGCAAGTTATCTATCATTGCGCAGATAGCGCCATCTAGTCAGAGAATGAAACAAACGAGGGCGTAGGTAAGTTTAAGGTCCATTTACTCACCACCTCCGCTGTCTTTCGCGCGAGTTAAGGTGGAAATTTTCAAAGTACCGAGACTGACTCTCTGTTTTTCTTAGTATAATTTTTTCTCTATGCTAGTAGGTAGATTATAGGTAACAATTTAAAGAGATAGCTTCTTCAAATTATGTAAAACTATAGTTGACTAACATTTTGCAGAACAGCCATATAAAAACCGATATTGCTTATATTATCATCTTGAGCGCCAAATTTTATAACAACAAAATGTTGCCTGTTTTTGCATAATTTAATCCGTTATTGACGTTACATAAAATTTAATCTAACTACCTCGTAAAAATAATCACTCGCTATTCGAATACTGCAACACAGAAACACGTCTATTTTATGTACGTTCAAATAAGTCTAGAGATTCGTAGAATAAAGTCAAACATTCTTACATTAATGCTTCTGAGAGCGGTTTGTTTTTTTAGCAAAAATGCTTTTGTTTACTCACAAAGTTCAAATTAAAAGAACAGAGAAAAAGAGAGTGCTTACTAAACAAATTTAATGTAAGTTACGTTTAAAGAGGTATGCTTTTGAGAACAAAGAATGCGCTGGAAAAATATTAAAGCATATTTATTTAGGGTAGACAGGAGCTGTGATTTCTGGTTTTTGATAACTTTTTTGAACTGAATTTGCTTGTTGTAACGTTCTATTATAGTTAGAACGTAGAACACATCAGTTTTTATGTACATAAAATAAAACTTTGACTTAAGATTAAAACATAAGTATTTATACGAGGGCCAAAATGCTTATTTACGTTATCTAGTCTACCATCAGACATTGAAATAAATAAATAATAATATAAATTGTTTCCACAATGACACCAATTATCTAGCCCCAAACTAAGCAAAGCTTGTGCTATGGCGACTATATAACGGATAAACATATTCAAATACTTTTATAAGCATCCATGACTTAGGTGCAAATGCTCGTGCTCATCACACTAACATTTTCCCCTCGCGGGATTCGAACCCGCAACCGTCTGGCATTGTAGTCCGGAGCGCGAACCACTACACCAGACGGTCGTCGTCGTGAAATCATATGCGAAAATACATAAAGTTTCCACATCTATATCAAATTTTGATATTTTATGCTCTATATAGGCTCGTCAAACTGTTTTCGTATAAACCTATCGAAATAAGGAAAATATACGGGCCTAAGCAAGTATAGCTCGTAATATTATCTTAATCCGGAAGGGTCGTCACATCACTAGTGTCGGAAATCGCTATTGGTCTGGCTAAAGAGAAAAAACTGTAAGCTTCGACTGTCAGCGCCTTAGCGAAACCTTTTTTAAGGGAGGCAGAATTACAAAATAGATACTGATCTCATTCAGGGTGGGTTTTCATTGCGAAGAGCCAATATTCGATACTTTTCCCCCAAGTGGCACACTTTTACATTTGGACTGCGTTCCTCATTGGCGATTCAACCCTTGCGCGGTCGAACAAACTGGATTAGCCCGGGACATGTTCCTCGCTAGGGAAATAAATTGATTTTTTTATTTCGCTTGGTTCCCAACTCGCGTCCGCAATAACAGGCCACAATGAAAAATAATAACACACAGACGATTGAACAGCGAACACCGACTGTATTTATGATCCCTAAATACGATAAGCTGATACAATCACGCATGACAGGTATGATAAAAAAGAAAAATATGTTTTTCAGCGTGAAAATTATTTAAACTCTGCTAGGAAAGAGTAGAGGGGAGAGGTGTAAGCTTAATCAAGAACACACACAGCTCAATTAAAAATTATTGTGTAAAACAGATTTATTTTGAATATCGCATTTTATCTACTGAATCTGGGCTTACTTATTTTTTATTTATTTATCTAAGGTATATTAGTTGTTAAACGTGTAAGCGGCTGTAATTGAGTATGTATAGGTAGTAGGATGGCGAACGTCAAGAAATTAACCCAAAATATATTAATAGTACTAAGCCCGAGTTAAAACGGAAAAAAAAATATTACGTTCAAAAACCTTCCGTCTTCTTGAGTAAGCCTGTTTCTAGTCTGAAAATTCATTTAAAATATTTTTCGTAAAATTTCATGATATTTTAATAGAGATAAAAGTAACAAATCAAGGATAATAAAAATTGATCCAGCTGTTTTTGGGTTTGATTTAAATGGTGCAACTTAGATAATGCTGTTAAGCTATCACATACCTACTCGTAGATATGCGCAGTAAATACAACGCAAGGCAATATTCATTTTCCGAATCCTTCAAACGAGGAGAGAATAGCAGCAAACTTGCGATATTGAATGACCACACATTGTTGTATTTTTTCTGGGCTATGAAAAATCCATCATAACTTTTTCACGTCGTTAGCGATTCTGGCTTGGCGGGAAAATATACTCGGCCGACGCTCAGCTGCTAAGCGTAGCTCCAAAAGTTGTGTAATTACGCAATTGTAATGTTTGTCATTGTGTCAACAGTTTAGTCATATGCTACAATTACTTTTGTTTAATGTATATGAATTATATGATCCCTTTATATTAATCCACATCATATTCTATATGTATGCAAAATTTCATTCAAATCCGTTCAGTAGTCTTTGCTTAAAAGAGTAACAAACATCCATCCATACTTACAAACTTTCGCATTTATAATATTAGTAGGATGTAAACGCATAAAGCAATGTAAGATTTGGGCCGAGCGGGCCCAGTGCCGATTGATGAAGAGGTGTTGTGAGTCAGTAACTGTTGAATATTATCACCCTGCCTCTGTAAGGCCTCTAATACTAGTATGAACTGGTAAGCCGGGGCCAACTTTGAACATGACGTCTACCGATTTTAGAGCATTGAATGCTCTAAGCTGCCGATACACGAAAATTATATAATATATTTGTCGGAGAACAGACATGGGGACGGATTAGGTCCACCAGTATCGGTGTTTCCACTTATACGCCTGGGCGGTAGAATGGGCATATGTGCGTAAATAAAACGATGGATATTGCACTAAAAGATATTGTATTCCAATTAAAAATATACTATTAATATACATTCTGTCAAAAAAGTTTCGGGAATTGATGATTTGTTTATGGTTTTTTGTTGTTGTTAGATTGGCACAAATGTTTTCTATTTTGGCGCGGAGTTTGAGTTACATTCGATAATTAGATTAAATACAGTATTGTTTTTAGATAAACCATATCTAGTCTGTATTGCAAATTTCATAATGGACAAAAACATCGAACAAAGAGTTTGTCTTAAATTTTGCATCGCCAATGGGATGTCGTGTTCGGAGTCTCTGAAAATGTTACAGAAGGCTTACGGTGAATCGACTTTATCAAAAACACATGTTTGTGAGTGGTACAAAGCGTTAAAAAGCGGTTGAGATGTGATGGAAGATTTGCCTCGCTCTGGTAGGCCATCAACGTCTGCTACTGAAGATAACATCGCAAAAGTGAAGGAAATTGTGACTGAAAATCCTCATTCAAGTTTAAGAGAGCTAGCCGTCGAACTTTCTGTGTCACACGAGTCGATTCGTACCATTTTAAATAATCAATTGGGTACGAAACATGTTGCCGCTCAGCTAGTCACAAAAGACCTGAATTTTCTCCAAAAACTCAATCGCAAAAGAGTCGCTGAGGACATGCTAGAACGAGTCAATTCCGACCCAACATTCATGAAACGTATTGTTACCGGTGACGAGACGTGGGTTTACGAGTTTGACATGCAAACCAGTCAACAAGCTTCAGAGTAGCGCCTTTCAACTGAACCGAAACCGAAGAAACCGCGCCAAACTCGATCGAAAGTCAAAGTCATGTTGACTGTTTTCTTTGACTGTCGCGGTGTTGTGCACTCAGAATTCTTGCCAGAAGGTCAAACGATAAAAAAAGAGTATTATTTAAGCGTTGTGCGGCGTTTAAGAGAGCAAATAAGACGAAAAAGGTCAGATTTGTGAAATGAAAATTCTTGGATTTTGCACCACGATAATGCGCCTTCCCACAAGGCCATCATTGTGAACGAATTTTTGACCAAAAACTTAACAAATACCACCGAGTAGCCAACTTATTCACCAGATATGGCTCCAGCCGACTTCTTTCTTTTTCCTAAACTCAAATTACCACTTCGTGGCTCTCATTCGGTAGAAGACATGAAAAAGAATTCGCGGCGAGAACTGAACTCGATTCCGTAAAAAGCGTTTAAGAAATGTTTTGATGATTGGATTATTCGTTGGCGTAAGTGTATCGCTTCTGAAGGAGCATACTTTAAAGGTGATAAAATACATTTGGGTGAATAACTAACATTTTGTGTATTATTAATCTTTTCCCGGTACTTTCTTGACATATTAGTACAACTACATTAGAAAATAATGTAATATTTTAAAACAGTAATAATATGTGCCAAACAACTATACCTTACCTATATAATAATGTTTGTATTTTATAAGCTATTTATAATATATTTAAGTTAACTTGCTATCAAATAAAGTGATAAAGTAAGTGGCAACTAAAACGTAATTGTTCCTATGAAGAAGCTAAATCGGACCGGCTTCTGGTTGCAGTCGCGGCCATTGTCACCTCATCATCATCATCATTCATCATTACAGCCAAAGGAACACAGGCCTCCCCCAGTGACTTCTATCATCGGGGGGTTTTGCCATAGTCGCCACGCTTAGCACGCGGGTTAGCGAGCGCAGTTTTTTTTATTATTTTGCACGCAGACGCTGCTCCCCGTCTTGTGCTACAGGATTTAGTCGCCTCTTACGACACGCCTCCTGTTAGCGGTGGGGAAGTGTATTCTTTACGGCCGTCCCCACACGGCATTGTCCCCTACCCTCAAATAAATGTATTCTGTGCGTGTAACAACAAGTATTTTAATTTACAAAAAAATGAAATAATTGTGAATATTTGTGATAAGTTCTTTTTCTTCGTGTTTATGATGTGTATATGTGTGCACGTGTTACGCTTCGTATGTAAGTGTTCTTGTTTGTCTTTAGTTAAGCGATTTGTATTCTTTTATAGAAATAAATTATTTAAACCTATTATTATGACAATATTACCTAGGTCACACCGAGCGGCAGGTGTGGCGATGCCAGTTGCCACAAAGAATCAATGTTAATAAATATGATCAGAATGATCATCCGATCACTCACAACCGCGGCTTGGATTTGCTTAACTTTGGTAATTAAAAGAGAAGTTCTGCTGCCACCACGTCTGTGCTATGAAAACTATTAAGTTTATTTCTTTTTGTAAAAAAATGTACAATCTTAGGTTTGTTTGATTAAATAAAGTCATTGTTCTTTATTCAATCTTGTTTTGTAGCGCAAAATAGCTAAACACAAGCGATCGTGCCATCATAACAGACGATAATCTAGAAAAAAGAGCGTCTTTTAAAGTAATGAAGCTCCCTAGACGGAGCACTTTATCCCAGCAGTGACTCTAAGCTAAACAACTGGCTACGAAGAGTAAGAAAAATTCTCGCTATTTATCAGCGAGCAGTCTATAATGCAAACCGGTTGGATTCAGCAGTAAACAAATGACAATCGCGGCCCCAGTCGGCGACTCCGCGCCGTCATCCAATCCGATCAAAGGCAATTTCCCCAGACAAAGATTTTCTATCCCTTGAGCAAATATGCACTCATGAGTTTGCGAACTACTACGAAACTCGTACAGAAAATTGAATTGTATTTGAAGAAAAAAGGTCTTGTTTATTTTGATACATTGCCGGCCGTGTTTATTGATGCTACAAGTCAACAGATAAAACGGTGTGCACGAATGATGAAGACAACGGTAAACTTAGTCTATATATAGACGTAAGCATTTTGAAAATTTGCTTTTTAAAAAAACTGCTTGACGAAAGTAGGAGTGTAATAATTGTGTCACGTGAATAACAATAAAAATTATGACCATTAATATAGCCTCTTTAGTAACCATAGATCACTCGTATTACAGAGTAAAGATACTAATAATCGATAATAATACTAATTGCAAGTTAAATATTGTGCCGTGTACAGTGCCTGGAAGAGGGTCTGTACATAATAATTTACAATTAACGTGAACATAAAAGTCATCTTAATTTTATAATTATAACACTGGAAAAAAATTACATAAAGTCTTAGGTAGTATAAATCTGAGTTAAACAGATAGGGTGTTGCAGTTGCACCGTCTTGCTTTACGGTGTGTGTGCGATGTGGACTAGGGCTTTATCATAATCAGTGTATTCGTCAAATTCTTAACAGAAAAAATTAACAAGATTGAATAACCTGTTTAAGAGATCATGATAAATAAAAATAAATAGATCTTATTTAGTAGGTGCACAACGTGCTCCATTGCTCAGTATCTAGTGTGTGATAGCCATAATAAAGTCTTCAACGTCCGGCTAAACTAAGAAATAAACCTGCATAAACTATATCAAGTAATGTACATTCCTTTTTTCCTGTAAATTCTAGACAAATTCCACGCAAAAGCCATCCGTCAATATCACGACCACGTGACGCGAAGACGTATCGTGTTTCTTATTTCCAGCTCCGCTTGTCCAGGGCAAACTAATAAGTATAGATAGCTGTTTAAGCACAAAAATAATTTAAATCATTTTATGCTAGAGTCGATTAATACGATAGAACCACGTCAGAAAATTATTTTTCCTAGCTCAGACCTAGATACAAATAGTCTTACTTTTAATTTCATGTTCAAAGGTTTTTGTTAAGCATTTTATTTTTAAGCATATTAAACAAAATTTTGCATCTAGATGGGATGGCTCTCCGTGGGGAACTCCAAAACTAAAAAAATGAAATTGGTTGTCTGTAAAGTCGGTTCACGGACGATAATTTTACGTGATAACGTCATACGAAAACATTGATGCTACTCGGACGCATCGGCCGATTGGGTGGAAGAGAGTTAAATGCGTCACAAGCCGAACGCTTAGGCCGATCGTGCCTCTCTATCACTTGTTCCGCGCTTTCGCTCGCACGCAGAACGTGACACTTTTTCGTGCCTGCATCCGGCGTTCATTGATTCATAACACTTTATCACGTCAAAAAAGACTAAGGGGTAAGAAAATCTTTTTTGACGTGATAACTCCATCGGTCGATGCGTCCGAGTAGCACCAATGTTTTCATAAGACGTTAAGTCACGTAAAAATTATCGTCCGTAAACCGACTTGACAGACAACCTATTTTTTATAACCAACAAGGATACACAAACAAAATGATAGTTTAAAATGCTTATGACAAATACTTGTACTAAGTGCAAACCTAATTATAAGCACTAACACACCCTGGTTGCCGAAATAATTCGTTTTGACCAATTGGACCCAAAATCAATTATGGAAGGTCAGAAATATGTGTCAATTGCACTCAATTGGGAATTATAGATTAAATTAATAACGTTCATAATATTTTCTAATCTTAACACATAGTTTTTTGACTATCTTTTTTAAATATATTGCCAACCATAGAACAATTTCTGCAGGTCTCGAATCCTTTTTTTAAATATTTTCAGGGTCTCCCGTTCTAGGTAGCTATTTATTTTTACGTTATAACACGCCATTGCATGATATTTTGGTTTTTTCTTTGTTCGTCGAACGTCAAAAGTCGACAAAATGCCACGACAAAATTTTATCGTGTTGCGCATGCTAGCCCTGCTGGACTAGGTTTTGGCATAAGTTTTTTTTTTTGAAAAATCTGTAAATTCTATCCTATATTTTGATTTCATTGCCAGAAAAAAAAGAGATGAACATGAACATAAACTATTCTGGCAATATAACATTATATAAATAAAAAGGCATTTTCACAATGCAGCGTTTGCCAAACTGTTTTCAGCCGCTAAAACAAATAAGAGCCCCAATTACGTATTCAAAAGAGCCCAGCGTTAACTCGGCAGGTTTTAATAAACTGCGGTGTCAGTTATGAATGTTATGTTATTATGCATACTGTAATAAGAAGCAGCGCAATGCGCGCACCTACACTGCCTCTGAAGCATAATGTGAGTATAGGCTTGGGGCTAGTGTGCGTCTAAGGTCAGGCAAAAATTGTAACTTTAGGTAAAATATTGTAATTTTTTTTATATTTAATCAGTAACTAGCTATAAATATATTTTTTTATTCATTGTAAAGATGATACCCACATAACTTCTAGGTAATCTCATACATGCTTACAATAAGCACCATCGACACTTTTTGATTTATAAAATATGCCTGCTTTAGGTATTTGGCGACCGTCTGGTGTAGTCTACAAAGCCTGCCGGTTACGGGTTCAAATCCCGCGAGGGGAAAATGTTTGTATGATGAGCACGATGTTGTTTATAAATGTATTTAAGTATGTTTATCCGTTATCTAGTTGCCATAGTACCTACAACCTATGCTTAGTTTGGGATTAGCTTATTGGTGTGATCGTCGAAACAATTCATTTATTATTTATTTTTCGTTATTTAAAATAGAAGATCTACATTAATTTTAGTTAGTACGTTACATTGCACTCAACTCGGACCCATAGATAGCATCTTGGTCAATTTTTTATAAGCGTCATTACTAAGTAATAAATAATTGTGTTTTTCTAATCGTCTAGTAGTAGTTTATTGAAAAACTTAATGAGTTTCCGAATAAAATGGGCAGTATTAAGTTGCAAGCACCCTATCCCCAGGATCACAGTTTCAGGAGCAGAAAGCCCATTTACCTTCTGTAGTGGCTTTGTGCTCGCAGACTGCTGGGTTAAGCATTGCGACGTTGCAGGACAATGGTCTGAACCTTTTTTAAAATACTCATTCTTTGCTAGCGATTCCCGAAACAAAATGGATACGGCTAGATCAAATTGGCTCGTTCAAAGAAATGTATAAGACAAAATGAATCAAAATACCCAAGAGAATCGGACTAACCAAGCATCTCAGAATACTAAGCTAAGTTCAACGTAATAAATATTTGTGAGTTAAAAGAGTTTGATCAAACACTCGAAACGTAAAACGACTGAGTTCGATATGAGCTCTCTCTCTTTCTTTTTTAACTCACATTGACAAAGTAAATGACGATTTTTGTAGGAATTTTAAAAGTAATAATTAGCTATTTCCTTACAGATATCATTTGTATAATCATAAAGAAAAAAATATACTACATAAAACGGTGAGTCAGTCTCGGTACTTTGAAAATTTCCACCTTAACTCGCGCGAAGACAGCGGAGGTGGTGAGTAAATGGAACTAATACTTACCTACGCCATCGTTTGATTCATTCTCTGACTAGATGGCGCTATCGGCGCAATGATAGATAACTTGCACATAATTCATAGAGCATAATTTAGGTTACATTAACTTCTGTTTCGTTCCGTCAGAGAATGACAAACCACCATAAGGTTTACAATTGTTTGCACACTTCTGTCAAAAAAATAAAAACTAACACTTGACAAATTTCGAAAATCGTTCTAACGTCCTCGTAGCTTAGTTGGAAAGGCACTCGCTCGTAGTGTAATGAGGCGTGGGTTCGGATCCCGCCTGTTGCCGTCTTTTCTTTCTAGTAGTTACATTATCTTGAATAACTTTTTGTGCGCATCTATAACTTTCTAAAGATAATAAGTACTATATTTATTTTCATTTTAGTCGGTTTCTGATTTCACTAGAGTATGATCCTAATTTTATATGAAAACTGATGATGGCGAGCTTTGACCCATTTTCTATTTGTTATTTATTTTGTGAATAGGTATTATGTAAAAAATAAATGCAAAAGTTTAGTACTCATTTTAGTAATTATTTTTTTTTTTAAATGTGAATAAACAATTTTACATCAAAATATTTTAATAAAAGTCTGGATTTCGAAAATATATTGTCGCCGACCAAGATTTGAAGTCGCGCCCCATGGAATGTTATCCCGAATTATTAGCACTTTGGGCATCGATAGTTGACAGTCAATAACGAAATTACTAATTAGGTTTTAACTTGAAACGACCGTTTATGACATATTTACGTCATTTAGACTTGACCCACAAATGCCTTCAAATAAAATTCAAAGTTGATGTAAAAATTGAAATCGTGAATACCAAATTGTCTTTTTTAGAATTTATTCCAAAATTATTGCTTTTGGGATCAAATCTCTCTCTCGATCAAAGCAAAACTCTCTTAAAACCCTTTTAGCCATTTCAACCATTTTTTACCCGTAAATTATTTTTCAAGGTAAAACACGTCGATGCAGCATGATAATTTCAATGTTTGAGCGTAAGCATGTAAATCGTATGCCATGCAATATTTTGCAAAGAGTAAGTTGTGCCAAATGAAACATCTGATTAAATACCTAATATTTCATTAAATGAAACATGACCAAACAATTGTTTGTTAAACAATAATATCCCAAAAAAGAGATTTCGTAACTAAAAAATTGCAATGAGATGCAAATGCAAATAATTGCCAAATGAATGCAAATAATAATGCAAATAATTGCCAATGATGTTTTGATAAATGATTTTTTGCCAAATGAAAATTTGCGTAAAATAGTTGGGTTGTGATATTTTGGGAAACGTTTTCTAGCTAAACATTGGTAATCCATATTTTTCTCCTAAAAATTTATTTTTAAATCACTTTCCAAATATTAAAACAAATCAAACAAAACCTACTTTATTTTGAAGCTTCTTGCTTTTGACCGTTAATTACGAGAGAGTATATAATTACTCATTTAAAAAAAATACTTATATTTTAAGATTTGGATTTCCTTTATTTATTTTATGAATTATTCGATAAAATAATACGAAATGCATATTACCTCTATAATCAACATAAATGCCGTGTTTAGTTTCTTTCAATCCAATAGCTGACGTTGCATTTCCATAAAAGACTGTTTAAGTTATAACCGATAGATGGCATTATACAGTAAATGTTTTAAATTTTTGTTAAAATGATTTATTTGAAATAAATGTTAAAATTCTATATATTTTTAAAAAACAAAAGTGTTAAAAAGTGTTTTGATAACGTCTTTATCAAGAGTTATCGTTCAAAAAAGTTCGAAATCAACCCCAATCCTAATTGGCCTTGTAGTGACATCTATTCGTTTTTAATATGTACTAAACCTACGATGTATGGCGTTGACCAGACATGGTATAATTAAAAATTCCTCATTTAAACAGTAGGTAGGGTTGAGGAAAGTTTAAAAAACCTTTAATATACTCGTAGTTCTCAGTAGGTACTTTGTTTAAAATATTTCCGATTATAACTTACTAAAATCGAACCATAATTTCCTTATTTTGAGGATGTTGACCTACTTTACAAAAAAATATCCGGTTTGGTAGAGTGCTTTATCGTTAATATATGGATGAAACTAACCATGTCTAGATTTAGAATAAACATGAGTTCATTTGTGTAAATTAATTCTTTTAAATGTTTAGTCTCATGAAATATTGTGCTCAAGCGAGGATAAACATGATTTGAGGAGGGAAAGTTAATCTGTTTCTCTTGCAAAGGATTTATTTTTACTAGTTGAGCTTTAAACCCGTTGATTAACGTATACAGCTCATTAATGGGTTAAGCTCATTAAATTACTATATAAAAAATACAAAAATTAAGTTCTTGTTTCGAAAATAATTTTATAAGTGGTATTTATACTAGCTGAAAAAGGCTGAATCATCAAAAATTAAGTTGTTGGTCAGTTACTCTGTTCTTTTAGCTATCTTGTGCTATTTCTCTCATGTTTCTACGGCACATGAAACCTTAGTTATGGTCTAAAGTGGTAAGCAGACCGGAATTGATTCGAAAAATAAAATTTATGTATAGTTAGGTTTAGCAACCGTTTTCAAAATAAACGCACTAGAATATAAAAACGTTATACGTTACGGTAGTACGGTACGTTTATGTAAAAATGAGTTGATCAAAAAGGTGTTTCCTTTTTACTACTTTTTGATGTCTAAGCAACGTTTTTTAAATTATAAACCTACCAGAAGAAGTCCTCTAAATGATAGTGAAAGCATTCTGTAAAGCAAAATCTGTTGTGTTGTTTAAAAGAACATAAGGACACAAACTGTAATAGAGAACGTAAGTATTGAGAGAGAAATTAATTATTAATTTTGAAGTTACTTAAATAAGCAGCAATTTAGAAATTCTTCGACCAAGTTAAAAGGTCATTTGTTTTAATAATAACATAGTTGCAGTTGCGGTTTCATTTCTAACTAAATCCAATATCGAGTTTGACCTATTTTATTGCGTTGTTGCCCTTAATTTCTTTGAATAAAAGGCAAAGTACGTAAGTAGTAGAAGCTTCTAAGCTTCTTATATAAATAAAATTGTTGTTGTAAATTTTTGATTTTTAAATATTTTTTTGTGAGGCATAAAATTTTAAAAATATCTATATTTTTTTTATTATATATCGTTTTTAAGTGTAAGATACTTAAATAATATTTTTTTAAACATTTATGTTAGGTTTACCTTGCGATTTAGTTTGAAAATCAGTCACTTATAACTTCAGCCCAGCAAAATGAGTCATTATATATTATTGTTATGTGGTCTCTTGCGTTGCGACCTCTCGCAATCAGATGAGTTTATAGTATGTGCATGTTAAATTACACACCAACTATAATAACAATCAAGAACCGTACAATTAAAATTTATAAATCCTTTATTAGCCCAACAATAAGTTGTTAACCTGCCATAAAACTGAAATATTTTGCCAGGCACAAAGCAGCATCTCAACAAAGTTAATAAATGCACTTTTTTTCACTCCACAATTTTTAAGTTGGATAAAATAGCAATGCTATTCTTTTACTTGAAAACCGTTACTTCCCGTTTCATTGCTGAGAACAATATTTTCCAATTTAAGTGACAAAGTGCACTTAGGTCGGCGTGTCTGAAACAAAAACTTTGCCATTTGAACTACAACAGAACAAGCTGCAGCTTTTTTTACGTTATTTATGCGACACTCTTTGTATAGATTCGTTGTGTCAATTAAACTTTTTTTGCTAATGGAAAAGTATTTTAAAAGTTCTGCAGCTTGAGCTAATTTAGTATAGTTTTTATTGCTTTACGTTCAGGTGGTACAGCAAACATTAAGTGATACGTTAAATAACTTAGCAGCCTAATAGCTCGGTACAAAATTAAACAAATTAACTTCAAATTAAAAATACACTTGTTTATTTGGTCTAATTAAAAAAACAGCTATTTTCTAGGACATACTTTTTTGATTGTTTCTATCGATTTCAGTATTTTCACAATAGTTATTGTTTTTAATAAAAAACTTGCTTTTATTTTTCCTAAATATTATAATGTTTTTATTAAATGAATCAGTGTAAGATTTTTTAAAGAAAATACTGGATATAAAACTTTGGTTTAATATGACAGTCCGTAGGTAGGTAGTGTCAATTAAGTATTTGTTTAAATAATATGAGACACCTACCTAAAATATATAATATCTTCAAATATAGTATAGTAACTAGAATTAAAACCACCCGTGCTTTCCAATATTAACATTAATTAAAAATAAATGATACTGAAATATGAATGTATATTTCTCCGTAATAAAGCTCTACGAGAAGTTTTATAAGATAAATGTTCAAGACGGAGAGTATTGCATTAAAAGTAAGTAACATCGTACACAAAGTACTGTCTGTTTTTCAAATAAACTTGATTCGGAGAAATGAAGTTTTCAATCACATAAACCTCACGTAAAAGGTCTTGTTTGGATGCGGCAGATGCTTTGATCTATCGTTCCCAGAAGTGAGTCTCACAGGTTAATAGTAATGTTATAACGGAAGCTTTGAAAGCCCCACTATACCTGTACAAAATATCATGTAGGCTCTAGCTCCAGGTGCCTACACCGTAAAATGAAATTTTCGCAAATCTAGAAAATATATTTTAATTTAGTTATTGATAATTTCAATTCTCTTAGAACAATATTGGGCCTTAGGAATTAAATCTCAGAGTTTCTTTAAAGGCATGGTTTTTAAAATAATTTAAAATTTAAAATAATTGCAGATGACGTAAATATTCAAGAGTAAAAGTTGCAATGCGTGTAGGTATGTCGTGTAGTCCAATTTTATACGAAACGCGATAAGCAACATGTGAGCTTAAAGTGATAAAACTCTATTTTTGTAAATGCAGTATTTGTTTCAATGCAACACTGAAAAGCTTTTAGAAGATTTCGCAACATGCGCACTGAAAACGAATGATAATTCAATTTCTACGGCTGGATGTATTGATGCAATCTGTCTATGTCATAGCAGTCATAGTTCTGGCACATAAAAGTTTCATCGGTATTTTTATTTTTAGTACTAACCTAATTAACCTTATCAAATTGTAACAACTTAAGTTTTGATATTTTTTATTCTGGGATACAAAACAGTTATTTGTATTAATAGAGGTTTCATGTACTATATAATCCAAAGTTGCATGTGTAGGTAATATAAGGTACCGTATAGGTAAAATATTCGTAAAGCTATGTTTAGAATATTTGAATGACTGGTGACATATTTAAAATTTTATTCTTTATAGTACTTTTCAAAGATAAAATAACGTTTCGTCATTGATATTAAACTAGGTTTTAGAGCTCAATTCAAAAAGTATTTGAGTCCAATAAAGTACTTATATGTGTCCAAGTCCTTTTACTCGAGGTTTATAATCTTTCAACATAGCAAAGTAATTTAAATTTATAGTAAGTTCAAAATCAAATATTTAATTTTCAACATTAAATGACGACATAAAGTGTAAAACAAACAATAAAAATATAATAACTTTTTTTATGCTTATATATAGGTATAAATAAAATACTATGCTTACCTAACATTATTCTCAGTTAAATTGAAATTAACCCGAATGTAGTGTATACCCAAGAACATTCAATCATAAACGCGTCACTTTAAATCCGGCACGACCGAAAGCAAAATGAAATTATTAATTCCGTTTGCTAAGGAGATAATTTCGCAAAATGGTTTCGTTGTTTGACTTTAATTAATTTGAGGCTTGTCAACTGTGGGTGCGAGTATCTCTGGCGCCTCTGAGGCATGTCCCTCGTTACTGTAATCACTCGTTAGCTTCGATAGCGTGTGGCAGTCACATATGTTTGTACATATGGCCGATTTATATAAAGTATTTACAAGTAATAATATGTACTTATTGCACTGCGATTATCTTTTTTGATGACTTTTATTGAATCTAGCCGTAGGAAATCGTCATTTACGTATTTTTTCTAAGATAACTTAAATTTGTCGGTACCGGTATCTATGGATACCGGTCGGTACCGGTATCTACCGGTACTTATTACTATAGTATAACTAACATTCTGTAATGACGACTATATTGGAAGTAATCATAGAAGAAAAAAAGGATAGTAAAAAGGAAATTTATGTTAGACTGAAAGGTATATTTACTATCGCTTTTTAGCACAGTATTTTTTATTTAATCCTAAGGTAAGTAGGTAAAGCACTTATATTATACTAGCAAAAAGCTGAGATTTATGAGGGCTCGCTTAGTTTTATATCCAGCAAAGTCGTTTCTGTCACACAAGGTTTTACAAATATTAAAAAAAAAACTACACTTTCCGTGACAACCTGTAATTAAGGCCGCACCATCTCACCATCACCATCAAGATTGCTCTTACTAGGTGACATCACCGCGCGGCAGTCAAGCTGCTTAGTCGCAAACTTGAACCACATCACATGATATATACAGTCTGTTAAAAAAGTACAAGCCAATTAAATTGGATAGCCCAGATTAGAGGCAGAGAGAGGTAGCATTGGAAAAAAGGGTTTAATTTAGCCCAATTTACAGAAATAATTGGTTTTATAGAGTCGAGTCTCGAATACAGAGAAAATATTTTTAATAATCCGTTGCAAAATAAATGAAAACTACCCGCTCCTGTAAATTGACTTTGATTAGCATCCTGTATAGAGTTACGTTGCTTAGCAGCGCAATCCAGCCGCGCGGGTAAGTCGTCTACATGTAAAAATGTTCTAAAATGAATAATAATATATTAAAAAACACATATTAAAACGTCAATGTTTCAAATAAGTTATTTTTATTTAGTTATTTTTAGGATTCCGTACCTCAAAAGGGAAAAACGGAACCCTTATAAGATCACTTTGTTGTCCGTCCGTCCGTCGTGTCTGTCAAGACCCTTTAGTGCCGGAAGGCGTGAAGGTTTCGAGTTGAAATTTAAATGATATACTAAAATCAACGGTCTCATGAAGCGGTAAAAAATCAACTTCTAAGTTAACTTAAAAAAATGAAACGCCGTCAAACGTGTATGTCAAGATCTTTTAGTGCCGCAAGGCGTGTAGGTACCGAGTTGAAATTTGAATGATATAATCGAATCTATGGTCTCTTGAAGCTGTGCAAAAATCAAACATCTAAGTTAACTTGAAAAAAAACATACGCCATCAAAGGTGTATGTCAAGTCCCTTTAGTGCCGCAAGGCGTGTAGGTATCGAGTTAAAATTTAAATAATATACTCAAGCGTACAAGTCTCTAGAAGCCGTGAAAAAATCAAACTTCTAAGTTAACTTGAAAAAAAGATACGCCATCAAACGTGTATGTCAAGACCCTTTAGTGCCGCAAGGCGTGCAGGTATCGAGTTAAAATTTAAATGATATATTCAAGCCTACTCGCTTACGAATCAAAACACATTTGAAAATTACCAAAAATCATCTCCTATTTTTTCATTAATCAACATTTATCAGAATATGGGAACGAACATTTCTGCATTGTAAAATCAATTTTAAAAGGACTTTTATGATTTTTTACTTTTTACACAAGCCAGCCTTCAATCTTAAAAGTCAATGTGTAGGCTAAACTTGTGAAATAAAGATGTACGCTTTGTTTAACTTATTCTAAATAAATATAAACACTAGTCAATTTGGCAAGTTAAACCTATGATATAAATTTTTGTTTTTAGTAATTACCATGCTACGTTTATCTAAGATTTTTAATACTTGAAAAAAAACGTCCGCCTCGGGTCGGATCCGAACCCACGTCCATCGCATACCGGGCGAGTGCTTTGACCACTAAGCTACCGAGACGTTAGTCAACTCGACGAAATCTTTCAAGTGGTTCTCGCTGTCAAAGCCAGCGTATTTTCTAATCAATGATGCGGTATATACTATTACTGTCAACACCCGATAGAAATATTTTTACAAATATTTAACTATTGGTAAAGATCAGAAAAGCTTAAACAATTTAAATTTTTGTTTTTAGCAATTAATCAACTCAAATCAAAATCAACCCCTCTACAATTTTTTGCTCATATTCTTCTTTATTTTTAATATTTTTTCTTTTCAATAAAAGATAACTTAAATATCACTATGATAAAGCTAATAATTAAGTTCTCAGAAGTTTCCGTCATTAATTATTTTGCTTACATACAAGAACATGTCATTTCGAACATAGAAAAGTACTTTTATCATTGTTGCTTCCTAGGCGAACACTTTTTTTTCTGAAAAAAATTCTAAACCCAGAACAATGTCCTTAATTTGTACGGAACCCTCGGTGGGCGAGTCCGACTCGCACTTGTCCGGTTTTTTATTATTTTATATTTTAACTTTATTAAGGAGCTTAGCATTACACAGAAAATGTACTAACGGTCTCTATATTAGGTATAGAAAACATTAGACACATGGATGATTAAACTGAGCCAAATTACATAGATGGTGCACAAAGCAAACGGAGTGGAACCTTGAGCTTACATATGCCTTACCAGAATCCGGCTTTGATTACACCGGCTTTGCACAAAGACACGAATCCCAGATGAGACCTAAGTACAACTTCGGCTTCTTGCAAATAGAAAACAAATGCACACAAGTTCGATGCCTCTAGCGAACCGATAGGTAGACTTCCAACGCACGCAGAGCCAAACGGAATCCGTACCATATTTCATGTTCTCTACGTTATGCGCTTTGTGAAAGAAAATACATTTTTCACTATCTTTAGAGCTTTCGCAGTGTATTTCCTTTGTTTGTTTCAGCACCCAATAGTTTTTACAATCGACGGAGATTTGAATCGGATTCAATCTGTATGTAAAGGAAGTCAATGTTAGTTACAGTTATATTTTAATGAGATTTGTTACCCCTGTGATTTCGGAGTCTAGACCAATAAGTTCTGCCTTTAATTTTTGAACTTGGTTAGTGTAAAACATATAATTTTATTAATTTGTTAAACGTATTTCAAAAATCTCTTTCTTACTTACTCCAAATCTTTAACTGTTTTTTTCCGTTAGAAGGTTTATCATGCAAGTACCCTTAACTCGGACTAAATATCGTAAAAATTCGTTTGTAATTAGAGCCTCTAGTCAATTTAACGTTATTTATAAGAACATGTGCCGTGTGGTGCCGGCACGTTAAAAGAATTATACGAACCCGTCTCTTCCTATGGATGTCGTAAGAGGCAACTACAGGAGAACCGCCATAAGAAGACGGGCAGCAGCGTCTCCTCTCCACCATTGGCCAAACTGCGATCGCCAACCCGCCTGCCAAGCGTGGCGATTATGGCAAAATCCTCCTTTTGGAGAGGCCTGTGTCCAGCAGTGGACTGATATGGGCCGGTGATAATAAGAACATGGAACCAGATTTATTTAATACTTTTGTTAATCAGTTTAGAACAAAATTCAACAATTGTTTTTTCGTTAAATAATTTTGTAATCAATTACCTAAACCCATAATAATTTACTATCATTTTTTTCCCGCTGTTAAATAATGTGTCTATCTATCTAAAGGTGTAAACTTGTAATTGGCTATACTTTATCTATATTATAAACACTACTTAATTGTAATATTAGCTGTAAGTTTTTCAAAAAGTTGTAAAATAAAATAATATACAGGGTCTCCTCAAAAAAAGTATCAAAAGAAAGTCCAGCACAACCCAGGGGTAGTCATTATCACTCCCACGTAGATTGCACGATTTTTGTAGTTTTCGAGGTTTTATTTTTATTTCGTTATTTTTTCAAACCTTGACTTTAGAGACTTTATGTTATCTTATAGACAGGAATTATTCAAATACTTATGGATGAACTATTACATACCTATAGTTTGTACGGAACGTCCGATATCCGTCCGAAAAAGTAACATATTACCTAGGCCACTGACATGCACGACCATCCAATCCCTCGAGGATAACATTTAAGCTGAGTTATGCGTACAAACAAAATTGAAAAGCGCTTGAGCGCCGATGATTTCTCATTTGCCGACACTTGGTAACGATTCATTTGAGAAACTCATTTGCGAGAAACCTCCTGAGAACGATCCTCATTTGCGTAGTGTAAGTGGAGCAAGTGCCGACTGATTGTACGAGCCGACGCGGATGGACTTATTTGTACGTGTCAAGCGTTCAAACCGGTTTGGTGATTTATTTAAGTTAAATTAAACAAATTTATTTGCGTAACAATCTTTGTGAAAGATATTACCTACTTAATGTGATCTTTTAAGAAAATTGTAAGTAATTGCATTCTGGAATTCTTGAGAAAGTAAAAATTATTTACACAAGACTTGCGCATTACTTCGACATGCAGGTTGCCCCAAAAGATAGGATCAAGAATGAGTCAAAAGATAAAGCAACCCCAGTAGGCTGAACCAGTAGTAAAAGGCCTCAAATTGCTCTGCGATTTATGTAGATTTGGATTTTTCACAAAAAACAAGCATCGTTAGACATCCTGTATTGAATTTATGCATTTATGTGCTTACGATTAATCGTCATTTATGTTTATGGAATATTTTAAATGACGCTTTTGAGTTTCTACATACAATAATGACTACCTTTAGTATTTTATTCATGCAAGCGTGGCTCTTTAGCAACGCCAAAGAAAATAATGCAGTATTGCAACACTGTTGTAAGTAAGAAAATATCACGAGGAAATATTTATTATCAAAACGGTAGAGAAAACTACGCGACGGTGAAACGATCGCGGTAATGATATGCCATGCTGCAAAAATTGCATGTTGCAAAAAATGCAACATTGGATGCTTGGCCGTGTTTTACCGCAAGCAAACGCAAAATAAGATTTATTGATTTTGCCTAGACCTTTTCTTATACTAAATGAAGTAAAATACTAAAAACTGGCCTGGCTAGTGGACCGCACCCCAAAACAATTAAAATTTATAAAAATATGTTCCGTGTAAAATGTATACATAGATCCGCAAAAACAAAAGGCTTTTGACATCTGCACTTTTGCATCATAAGGCAAGAATGCTCGACTTTTCGAGTGCGGGGAGCATCGGCACAGTGACATCTTGTCTGCTTAGAACCCTTTAGCAAACAATAAATAGTGCCAGAATGCCCACTTTATTTTACTTACTACCCGCAGAAGAATAACAGTTTCGCGGCAGCTTTATTTAGCAGCCACGACTAATATTGAGCGGAATATTCTTTTGGCACTATTAATATTTATGTTTTCACAAATGTAGTGTACTGTTTGGTGCCAAATAAAAATTAAATATAATTATTATTCAATTACCATAGTCGGCCAGCAGTGTAGTATTTTTTGTTATCAACCTTTATAAGGATGAAAATAAAATGTTGATTGTTATAATGCATTTAGTAAAATCTGAGAATAACTTTCTAGCCGAAAATATTCCAAGTAGAAGATTTCTATTTAGATACGGATAGGAGTAAATATTTTTTATCATTTCTTGCGCAGGAAACACAAGCAAAACTTACAATGTTTATATGAAAATCTTCATTCTTAGGGCCAAATAGTTTGAGAATTACCCTCGTTATGCTCCTGTTCAATTTGATCAATATCCACAGGTATAATCTGATATGCTAAGATTATGATGATGCTTTATATGCTGTCATATTATTTTGTTATGGTCATACGTTTGCATACTTTAATTTTCCTTTTTAAAGCACCCTATCCATTTTTTTGTCAAAGTAAACTTGTCTATATATAAACTTTTAATGTTGGCCTGCATGGTCTGAAAATTATGATTTCGTGTTAAGTATTTTCATTTTTTTAATCAAATGAACTTTCTGCTTGACTTTTCTTCTATGTCACGCGACAAAGACGTCTCCCCATCATTTAAAACAAAGGATGAAATTGCCCGAGGAGGCGTGCATTCTAACAGCTCTCACTGTACATTGACCGCTCTTGAGCGGTTTGCGCTATTGTGAACTGGGTTTTAGTGACTGTGGCATATAACGAGTGTCTGTGTCGTCGAAACAGAAGTACGTTTTCGTACTGAAATGACTGTGATGTTTGTATCTAACTTTATCCTTGCGCTTTCTACAATTTCTTTTCGTGATACGGTTGACCATGATCATATCGCAGCAAGTGTTTAGTTATTACATTTAAAGTAATTACATTTTGGTTACTGGCAACACATTCAAGATTATTTAAATACACAGGTTTTCCCGCGATGTTTGCCCTCACCTCCAAAAAGATGGTAAAAATATTTCGAAAAATTACGCTAGAAACTGAAATTACGACTCACGGATGTAAGTCGAGATTTTATCTATCAAAAATAAATAAACGTATATTTTGTGTCGTTTTTGAAAAAATAACTTTTTTTAGGCAAGTATGTACCTACTGAAAAAAAAAAGTATTAGAAACAAAATCTAGCATCATTTCCTGGAAGCAGTCTCGCAAAATTTTGCAATCTTTAAGATGGTTCAATAATTAATGAGATCTTAATTCGTTGCAAAGTTTTAATTTAACTAATTTCGATTTATTTGAGATCACTAATAAAATCATAACTTCACGTCTCAAAACACTTACACAGAACTTACTAACATTTTAGACACTATTACATAAGTTCAGTTTGAAAGAGCCTTGAATTTTTAATTAGAAAACTGACCGATAGACTTTTGTACTTAACTTAGATTTCGACTTTTCTTTTAATTAACAAACTTTCAAAGAAGTAAGGAGTAATCAAGTTTTCAATTTGTTTTAGCCAGTGTTCATTCCACCGCCATATTATCCCGGAGAGTGTTCTTTTACTACGACTCACACGGAGAACCAGGCTTCTTAAAATGGTGTATTACATTGTGTTCAAAAAGAGGGTGACCTGCTTAGTAATCGTAATTAATTAATAAAAATTGGACAACATCACATACATTGCTCTGAACCTATAGAAAGTAGCGAAAGTACTTGTGTTACAGAAATCAGAAGCAACGACGGTATCACAACACCCAGATCCGAGACAATATTGTAAAGTTCGTTTTCTACATTGACTCGACCAGGAATTGAACCCGGGTCCTCAGAGATGGCGATGCCTAGTCCAGCATGCTCGCCTCTTGGCTACGGAGGTCATCAATTATATTTGATAAACCCATGCCAAAGAGACTTTTCATATTTTATTTATTTAAAATCGGATGTCAACATAATGCTATTGCTCGCAAATTCATTCGTGTGGTTTACAGTTCAATTTAGAAAAAAAATATATATATATATTTCATATTTTGAGCTAGGAATTACATCTAAACTATATCAACGTAGTAAAATAAAATAAAAATATTACTAATAGAAATATATTTGAATGCGTTTTTCTTGGGAAACTTCCCGCAATTAACTTCAACGATTTTCATTTCCCTGAAACTATTCACAGATCTTTCTAGACAATATTTCACAAATGCTAGAATCAGGTTACATCGCAATTTTATTTCCTCGATTATTTAGTATCTACAAACTCAGCCCATCGTTATGTCTTTTCGTATTTTACGTCTTTTATTAAAATAATGTTGCATCAAAGTTTTCTTACCCATAATTTTGTTTACAGGTAAGTTTCAGTTTGCAAAATAGTTGAAACATAAATTTTTACTTCAGCCAAGTCAGTGTTCATAGAAAATACGATTTTCAAGTATTTTATTATTTTTGTGCGTAATATCTCCCTTCCCTATTCAGTGCATTATTGTATTTTCCCTACCCCTAGAGTGTAATCGCGTAGGCGCTGGAGGCTGGACCGCTAGAGCCCCGCAGCGCCGAAGCCATGACAGAAACCATGCATGCTGCATGCTTACTTGTATGCTGCATGATTGCTGCATACTTGTTTGCATGCTGCATGATTGCTTAAAATAATGTCGTTAACAGGTGAATACATAGTTACATAAAGCGTTACTGCGATTAAAAGTTATTAGACGAAAACTTGTAATATGTACCGTAACTTATTAAAACATGTTTTTATGAATTGTTTTATAGATAACCTAATACTTAATATGAAATGTAAGTTCGATATACCGTTTTTCTGGCAACCAAAACAACTTTAAATAATATTGTAATAAAATTTAGTTCGATAATTAATATGAAACGGTGATGACTAACTATTCGATTATTTATGAAAAATAGATATTAAAAATCGTGGAATAGTTTTCTGTGAAATGAAATTCGATATCGTAAAAATCTGTATTTTTAAAATTAACCCGTTTTTCTTACCCTAGTGACGGCCTTATCCCACCTTAGCTAACGCAAGGTGTCGAAGAGTACCAGTGGTCGCCTGGTGTTAGAGGACACTATTACCTATCTATCTATTTGACCTGTGTATTTTTAGAGAAAATGAATGATTTTCCAGCTATGAGAACTGTTAGCTTCATTGACTAGTAAAGACGTTTTCAGGAAGGAATGGTAATTAATTATAAAACAGGTCAACCGGTTACAAAATCCTAATGTGGTTTTAGAACTACAAATCTATGTCTTCGAAATATTTCACAAGATACAAAATTATAACAATGTTTAATAGGTACCAATAGGAATATTTTTTGATGGAGTGATATAATATACTCTCACATGTTTTCCGGAATCTTATAATGAAATATCGATCGGAAGGGATTAATTATTTTCTTTCATTTTGCTTCAACTTAATACCGAATTCATTATTAAAAAACCTGCATTTGGGAAACAACAAAACACGAAATTAATTCCTGGAAGCGTGTAACGTCGCGTTCATAAATATTTAGACGTTTATCCCAAAGTGACGTTTAATTTAAAGGGCGCCCGATGACTTGGTATTTTTTTTTGGAAAACGTTAAGTAATATTAACGTCAACAAAAAGGTCTGAAGTGACCCAGCATTAAAGTCAGCTTATGACTGAGAGCGTGATAGATTGCCGGCGGCGGCCCCGCCCGTTTATTTTTTATTAAATGCCCCCGCATCTGGCTTCAATTGCGGCAACAGCTTTTTACAGAACACACCCGGTTGATGTTTATGCGAGAATCTTGCTATTATGCAAAATTTTAAACCACCGTTACCAGGGTTTAGAGACGCCCTGATGTTTTAATTGGTTAAGGCGATCCTTTATGTTTCCGTGACCGCATGTGTTATCGCGTATGCGACCGCGACCCTATTTTTAATACTTTTAAGTGTTTTAATTAATATAATGAACAAAATTGTATGATAAGTGTAAAGCTTTTATTATATTTACAACTTTTGTGTTCAATAAAATATATTATTGTGTAGGTTCTTACGTACGCCTTAATAAGGGTAGACTCAAATAAGTATCACTCTTCACTGGTATTTTTAGGATTACATAATGGATCAAGTACCTACTCGATATTCTAATTATTAATTGAAATCAGCTACGTAAAAACGAGAAATAGATTAATATAACTTGATTTACTGCCTCAGCAGCATTGTAAATGCCAAAGTTAACAAATCATTTTTAAAATTAGGGCTTGACTGTGTTTCCACATTTTAATTAAAATCCCAATCATTTAATTTAAGTAATATTATTTTTCTCACCCTTAAGTTGACAATAATAATTTATTTTCAACTAGTTTTTCCACTCCAAAAATGATTATATATTTTTAAAACCAATAACTCAAGTTTCTCAAATTATTGCGTTCTTTTGTTCCTTTGACAGCCTGAAGGCAGAATGGAAAAATTACGTTCGAAGATATTTTATTGCTCTCATAATTTTTAGATCTAACCCAGACTTTAGTGTTGAACTCTTGAGCTCTACCCTTAAGGTGTATAAAAAGAGATAATAAATTACGTTCTCGTAGCACTAAGCTCGACGAAGCAGACTGATTATCGAGGAATAAAAATATAGCTTACTTTTTTTAAAATAGCATGTATATGGATAAATAATGTGGAAAAATAACAACCTAGGATGTCTGAAATGCCTTAATTTAAGTTTAATTGTAAGATAACTGTTTCTGATACATGAAGATAATGATTATTTTTATCTGAAAGCAACGGATTCCAAATCCAAAACTCAGGTTTGGGTCAGTTAATAAAACCAAAACTTAGCGTGCTGAATGGTGCCGCTGGCTAAATTCCACGTCTGGTACAGGTAACGCGAAAAGTAGATGATCAAACACTAACTACCAATGGTACGTAAGGTAAGGTAGGCAAAGGACTTTTTTGTTGTCACAATATCCTAACTTCTAACACTTCGGCGAAGTGATTCCGTCAGGTTGTTTTAGGTAATATGTTTGGCAAGGCGTTTTTTTTTTGGAAAATTCTTAGCCACTATTGATATAAAACGTACGTAACATTCACAAAGATGTCAATTCCTTACTATGAGATTTTGACTATCCAATCTAACCTAGTTTTTTTTATGTATTTCAATATTGTATCCTTCTATGCATTGCAGTTTTTTTAATCGTTTAAGTGTCTGCATATTTTTTACTGCAAAAAAGTCAAATTTGTAAAGGCCGCAAAAATGCTTAATAAGCCTGAAGTTATTTTATAAAGCAATGGCGCTTTCGTAATCTATTATTTTTATCAAGATCAGAGCTTACTACACTTTATTACACACAAAATTGTTTGAATCATTGTTACATTGTTTAACAAAAGCTAAATAATGCTGATACATATCCAGTTACGCCTATTTGTATCGGAATAATTGCTATAAAACTCCCATTTAGGGAATTTTCATGCTTAACGTTAATCACTTAATGCTGACATCAATTCAGCTTTATACCCACCCGTACATAGCTTCACGCGTTGATTATAAAACAAAGCATGATGGGAAAATTGAATCCCAAATGTGGCTGTTCGATTAATGTATTGAATCATTAAAACCTGTGCTAAGTGACATACCTAGCTTAAATGTGTCGTAAAAAAAGTTTAATAAAAAACTAAAAACCGACTTCAAAATGAAACTAAAAAGCGAAAAATAATATTGACTAAAACATACCTAATCAGTTCTTTTTGGAGTCGGTGCCAGCCACCGAGAGTTAAAATGTGTTCATTCGCACCGACTCCAAAAAGAACTGATTAGGTATGTTTTAGTCAATATTATTTTTCGCTTTTTAGTTTCATTTTGAAGTCGGTTTTTAGTTTTTTATTAAACTTTTTTTATATTACAATTTTAAGTGTTGTCCTTTATTTTTTCCCTCCTAATTTCGCCAAAAATTACTTTACAGCAAAGTAACCTTAACTAATATTGGTCCTCTATGGACCCCCCATCCAATGGTATGATAAAAATAAGGTGTTATATAGGGTCAATTTTTCGACAAAAACTTTAAAGTTAAGAAAAGGGTTTACCTACACTCCAACCAGAACGGCGGCTATTTTGGTGTCGATACCATAGGATAAGGTCTTGCGTTAAATAACAAGTCAAATTAAGAAAGGAACTTTCAAATTTTTTTTCGTTACTGGGTGTGCGGGCACGCCCCCAGTAAATAAAAATTGGCGGTCTGGTACCTCATAAGCTCCACGTCTGCTCAAACACTGCGAAATACGTTCTGTCGACAAATTGCAGTATTATCTTCTAACTCCTATCCATTAAGGAGTTCTGTGGCTTCCATCGTCAGGTCAGCAACATGACATGATGATTACCAGACCCAAAAATCAGCATTGAGTCAGAAAATATATGCAAAACATTATGGGTGCCTATAAAAATTGAGGGTTGCCCTCGAATTCCCAGGGATCCCATCATCAGAATCTGACTTGGTGTAAATGGAACCACCTTCGGGAGGACCACCCTTTCAAACTAAAAAATAAATTTTGAAATCGGTCCAAAATTGACGGCGTAATCGCGTAACAAATATACACGAAAAAAAACAACATTCAGACGAATTGAGAACCTCCTCCTTTTTTTTGAAGTCGGTTAAAAATAAAATTTATCTTGATGACTAATAAATAAATCCAAACCGTTGCGAGTTCGAATAATATAATATAAGTTATATAATATACATGTATATGCGGGATTCAACTCGCAACGGCTTGGATTTATTTAAAAATAAATATCTAAAAAAAAACTATAAATATTTGCGTGATGTGCACGAAATTTTTTAGTTTGAGTCATAGATGTCATATTATTTTAATAAATTGTACAAGTTCGTTCATATGTCGTTATCTAGTCGAGTAGGTAGTAGGTACCATCTCTATTTGAATAGTTCATAGTTAAAAATATCTATAGGTCTTCTCCGAATAAGATATTTCTTTAGTCTCTCTCATCATCATTATCATCCCACTTCAGTCCACTGCTGCAAGATAGATCATTTTCAATGCGCGCCCCTAAACCTAATCTTTGTTACTTTTCCATCTCTTCCGTCAGCTTTGCATGTATATCGATCCACCTTATCCTATAGAGGTTGGGATGACGATATACCTGGGTCATTCTTCTAGACACGTTTTTTAAGCGGCATCACCTAAAAAGAATGGAAATCGAAAAAATGTGACTGTCCCGGGGTAGTTACTGATTTGCGTGGATCATTATAAATTCACTTGCACAACTCTAACTTCGCGACCGGATGTTGCTTCATCCTAATTCACGTTACAACTGGTCGCGCTCCAACGGCCGGGCAGAGTGCCTATGTGACGACGTGTCGAGTGTCCGAAAAATTAAGGTAAGAAACTCGTTGCGTGGGCATGGTTCCTCAAAAAATTAATTTGCGTGGTACAATTTTCTCCGGTGTCTGTAAATGTATTTATTGAATAAAATATTGTAGCGAACATATATTAGGTTACGTAACTTATATTCAAAACACAGTTTATTTGCTTAAAAGGTTTATGTATATTTTTAGAATAAAGGATTTATTTTGATTTTTGTGGTCGTGATTTGCGTGGTTTACGTGGTAGTTTTGACCCACGCAAATCAATTATTGGCCATGCAAATGAAATAACTTTCAGGTTTTGTAATAGTATTTATGATAATAGTTTTAGTTTAAAATTTCAATTCGTTTAAATCACAATTAAAATGATGCCGTTGATGGGTTCTTATTTTATAAGTACCTTATTATAGTAAAAATAGTGTCAAATTAGCTACCTATATTAATAAATAATAAAATTGTAATGATTTTTTTTTTTATCAAGAATGCTTAAAACAAGAGAGGAAAAATTAGAAAGATAGAAGTTAGCTGAAAGAAGAAGAAGAGAAAGGCTTAAAAATAATGAAGAGTTAAGGCCAAAAACCGAGCGAGATATTATAAAAGGAAAGCCGAAGGAAAAATACTTAGTATTTATAACTTGAACCGCCGCGAACAAAAAGCTAGACAAGATAAAAGTTCTAGGCCTGGCCAAAGAATACGAAGAACTAATGACTCTAAAAACTACTAGAGCTTTGATCTCCTGTCATAACGACGAAAACTCAAGTGTTATAGTTTTGTCATATCTTTAACAAAAATAAATAATGCTCAACTGATTCTAATCTTATATATATAATTATCGTGTCACAATGTGTCCCGTACTCCTCCGAAACGGCTTGACCGATTCTCATGAAATTTTGCGAGCATATTGAGTAGGTCTGAGAATCGGCTAACGTCTATTTTTCATACCCCTTAGTGATAAGGGTTGTCCACCCTTAACATTTTTAATAACTTAAAAATGATTTATATGGCAAAACAACGTTTGCCGGGTCAGCTAGTATAAATTTAAATAAAAGATTTTGAAAAAAAATCTGTGTTAGTTACTTACCTATTCTTTCAATATATAACTTATAAACTTATTTTATATATGAAATAACGTTTAATAGCTTATCTAAGAAAGTTAAATAAAAAAAAAAACATTTTCGTGGAGTGTTTTGTGATTTGCGTGGCCTCCAATCTTTTAACCTCGATTATCTTTGTAAGTATACTCTATTATGCGCCTTTTCCATAAAAAAAACATTACTTTTACGTATATTTAAAGATACAGGGGTCGATTAAAAAAAAAATATTAAATTTGAAAATTGCCACGCAAATCACCGAAGAATGCCTTGCTCGAAGAAGTACCAACCTAAGCTTCGTTTGCAGTCGCGGTCAAGAATACGTCTAATCCATCGTTAATGGTTCTACGGCAAATGTAATCAGCCCGCTGCCACTTCAGCTTGCCTATACACTGAGCTGCAGGCCTACCGCGCAAGTGGCGTCGACTTGAACACGATACCGACGGCTGAATACGATTTCGATGCCGACGCTGTCAAATCATCCGTACCGCGAAACTATTTTGGCGTCGATTTGGTGAGCGTCGATTTAAAGAGTGAATGAAAAAGCAACGTCGGCTTCCGGCCCGTTTTATTCAGAACATAGTACAAGAACATAAAACAAAGTACAAGTTATTTGAACAAATCTTTTTACATTTTGTTGCACAACGAAAATTTATCCTTACTTTATTTGATTGAATAAAGAAGTCACTTAGTTTCATGTTATTAAAAGTGTTTTTATTTAGTTTTCATTAAACGCAGTTGACGGTAACGGAACGTAAAATTGACAGAAGTAAGTAGAGGTTATAATCAGTGTTGCCGAACTATCGATAGTTTGGCTATCGATAGTTTTGCTATCAATAGTTTGGCCATCGATAGTTGACCTCGGAAATCATCTATACCATCGATAGGCCTATCGATAGTATCGATGGCAACATAATATCGGTATATAGCAATACTATCGATAGTATTAAAGCTCAATATCGTAATTACTATTGATAGTATCGATACTATCGGCTATGACTATCGTTATACCAATCGATACTATCGAAATTTTTGCACTATCGATAGTAGGCTGTGATTCAATACTATTGTGTGGTATATTGAAATGTGTATTGGTTGATGTAACTAGTAAATATTCTGAGAAATATTCTTCAAAATTATCAAATCGACGACTCAGGAGCTGCCGTATTGAAATGACACTTCAAACCAACGAGTCGAAATGACCGTCGGCTTGATATTTTTTGCGCGGTACCGTTTATCTGTCAAATACAGCGTATCATTCGTTCTTTATGCGTCGGCATCGATTATCAAGCCGACGCGTCGGTTTGGAAAATTATGCGGTACCAAATCGCCGTCGACTGTCAAAGTGAAGTCGATGAAGATGCCGACGCCACTTGCGCGGTAGGCCTACTGTATCGATTACTTTAGTTTTCTATTGGATCACCTCTATTTGGATTTGAAATCCCAAGCTCTTTCCATTTCTCTCTTAGTCTCTGTAGTGTACTTTTTTATTTAAAACATAATCACAAGGCATTTGCACTTTGCAAGACTTCCAATGCGACCAGCAAACTTGTGAGTGCAGCGCAAATGTTTGCCCGAGTGTAGAGATGTGAGTGTGTGTGCGGCGCCTGTAGCCACTCGCAACGTGTCCGAACCAGTGGGCTGGAAACATTTACTCGATTAGACGGAAGGCATACGCTTTAGTGGTGACGGAATTCTCAGCTTGCCCGCCGTGTGCTCCGATTTGCAAGCGAGATTTTAAAAATTGAATTATTGTGTATGAGATCTCCGACGTTTAAAGAAACAATTAATTTACAAAGAAACTAGCAATAGTAAAAATATTTTTAATTAATGTCAAGCAAGTGTTTGTAAGATAATATATTATGAACTTCCTATTATACGTTTTTAAAATTAAAACAAAAATGCAAAAAAAATATGTGTTCTATTGTAACAATTAAACTCAAACAAATTGAGTAACGAAGATTAGTTTTGCATTCATTTCTTTCCGTTGGATAGTGAAAATTAAATGTGCATCTGGATTGAGGGCTCTTTTTTTACAACCTTGCCAAATAAAATGAGACTTACAGGCAATTTAGTTAAAAATAGGTAAAACTGAAAGCAAACGGCCATAAATTTCTTAAACGTAAATTGAACATGTTATGATGAAATATCTTGAGCCCTCAATCCAGATGCTTGCAAAAAGTGGCATAGCCTTGATCGCTGAAAGTACTATCTCCGGATTAATAATTTTTATCTAGGAATTTAGTTAAGAATTTCTTAAATGTTTTAAGAAATTCCCAAATCTGTAGAATATATTATTTTATGGTTTATGGCGATATATTAAGAGCCCTCAGTTCAGTAATGTCTGAACTAAGGAATCTGCAAAATACTAATTTATCTGAAGATAATACTTTAATAAAACTTGAATACATTAAACTTTGATGTCTCTGTAAATTCGTTAAAAAGAAATGCTGCCGCAAAAGTAAATCGTTATAAAGTAAATCAAAGTCAAATTTTACTAAAACGTCTGAACTGAGAGCTCAATGTTTTCGGCTATATTTACTAGGCTAAACCTAAATAAATACATTTAGATTAATAGTCTTTTTTTACTATTTTTTAACTAGAATCTAACATATCGTCCGATCTTCTAAATGCCATAATTAAGGAGAAAATTGATTTTCAATTTTATATAGGAGAAAATGTTATAGGGTAGATATGATTTTGGTACTTTTTCGGACGGAAAGTCTAAGGGTCTGTTTCACAATGTTACGGATAAAGTTATGTTTAAAGATATTTAAATATATATGTAGAGGATAAAAGTACTTGAATTCATGTGTCATATAGCGCTAGTCAACGGTCGTGAAACGCAAAAATCGTGTTTATCCTTCAGATAAGTAAAATATAGCTTTTCTAGAACATATTCAGAAGTTCATGATCATGTCTAAATTAAGGAGCAGAAAAGCCATTTCTCTGAAAATTTTGTTCGAAGTGCACAATTCATTATAACACAGTTTTGTCCCACAATCTGATCATTTTTGTTGTACACTTTACGGAAAAACTATCACGCCCATTGATTTTTGCTTTAACATTAATTTATATTCATAATTAGATTTGTGATGATCTGCCAAAAAAATATTACTATTAAACTTTTTTTTAATTTAATTCATTTTTAAATACCTACTACCTATTTATCCTTGTGTGATAAAAAGACTTAGATGAATAAAAAAAATACGCGAGCTCTCATAAAGCTCAGCGTTTTGCTAGTTTATAATTATATTTAGTATAAAATGTAACATATCGATTAGTCCGAAAAAGTACCAAAATCATATGTACCCTACAACATTTTCCCCTATATAAAATTGAAAATCAATTTTCTTCTTATTTATGGTATTTAGAAGATCGGACGATATGTTAGATTCTAGTTAAAAAATAGTAAAATAAGACGGTTAATCTAAATTTCTTTATTTAGGTTTAGCCTAGTCAATATAGCCGAAAACATTGAGCTCTCAGTTCAGACGTTTTAGTAAAATTTGACTTTGATTTACTCTATAACGATTTACTTTTGAGGCAGCATTTCTTTTTAACGAATTCACAGAGACATCAAAGTTTAATGTATTCAAGTTTTATTTAATTATTATCTTCAGATAAATTCGTATTTTGCAGATTCCTCAGTTCAGACATTACTGAAGGGCTCTTAATATATCACCATAAACCATATAATAATATATTCTACAGATTTGGGATTTTTTTATACCATTTAAGGAATTCTTAACTAAATTCCTGGATAAAAAATATTAACCCGGAGATAGTACTTTCAGCAATCGAGGCTATGCCGCTTTATGCAAGCATCTGGATTGAGGGCTCAAGATATTTCATCACAACATTTTCAATTTACGTTTAAGAAATTTGTTGCTCTTTGCTTTCAGTTTTACCTATTTTTAACTATATTGCCTGTAAGTCTTATTTCATTTGGCAAGGTTTTAAAAAAAGAGCCCTCAAATTAAAACAATGTTTATTAATGACTTTTCATCGTTTTTAACAACAAAAACATTAAGATAAACAACAAAAACAAAATACTCTCGACGCCCTCGCCGTCCAGTTTGGCCAGTAAAAATTAGTGTCCTAAACGTATCCATTGTTCAGACATTGCCGCAAATTCTTCCACTTAAGTCGGGCGCGTGACAAATGTGAGGGGCCTCCTCCCAACTGTTACATTTCGTTTTAACCCGGCGACCGTAAAACGACATTGATAAGTGTTCGATGGGCCACGTCTCTATTTGGCCCGACCGAATAGAACATAAGCTGGATTTTAGAAGTTTAGTTTCAGCTGTTGAAGTTGCATTTCTAATTTACTTAAAGCGAATTTAAGCAAAGATAGTAAGCTGATTATGTGGCGAATATTAATCTTAAACTCTCGTTACTGTCCTTATGTTTAGTAGAAACATTCTAAGATACGTTCACCCTAATATTTTCAGTATTTTTTTAAACATTACATGAATTACCACATCAATTTATAACCATGCACAGATAGGTCTAATTCAATTATTTCTTATGTAAGACTACTTTTTACACTTACTTATTGTCCTGGCGCATCCTGCACTAGGCAACGAGTTAGCAATGTCTCATAATCCACTCGCTGGCGTGTGCGCGGGTCCATTGTTATTCAATTATTATTTTTTACGAGCGTACGGGCTAATGATTGTTAGGCACCGGCTAAAGACTTTGTTAGGAGATCGATAGTTCTTCTAGTGGTATGCAGAGGCCACAGTACAAGGGGAAAAGAAGCGTGAAGTAGCAACAGGGGTCTCAGAGATGAGACCCGAGGCACATGAGTAAAGAAACGGAACAGAGACAAAGCTACATACGAATGCGCTGTGATAGGTACATCACTACAAGTGCAACGCGTGTGTGTGCGTGTCCACTAGCCGCTTGTCACGTATGAGCCGCAACCGCTTCAAACTAGATCAGCCGGTGGTCAATCTCAGGGCTTGCAGGCGTGACACGACGCTCGAATGTCGTGCGTGTTTTGTTTTTGTTATAGAGTTTCTCACATAATACGTAGTAATATTTTTGTTTTAGTATTTAAAAAGTGTTGTAAATATGGTTGTACATTGTACTGTGTGTGATAATACCTCCTGACAATTTTATTGCATTTGTTGAATTGCTTGAGCAAAAATTTCGCGAATATTTTGATCTTCATGTACAAATTGTTAATATTGGTAATGACATATTAGCAAGTTTGCAAGATTGTACATTTCATATGCCATGCGATTATTTCCCATTAGATTATTTGAAAAAACTTTATATTAGATTTAGAATTTATCATTCGATTAAAAGACACAACAAATTATTAACAAACCAAAAGTAATAAAAAAATATATTTAGAGTATGTAATTTGTAAAAAAATAACCTATTTTAATAAAAAATGTGAAAAAAAAGAACATTTATATTTTAAATTTATTGAATTGTGCCAACCCTACCAAAATAGGTATAAATTTTGCTAGCTCTTTAGAAGCTTTGTCTCTGTTCCGTTTCTTTACTAATGTGCCCGAGGTCCAGGCGTCAGGGTGAACATCACGCCGCTTGGAGAGAAAAGAGTGTAGATCGCGAAAGACTGGCTAATTACAACCGTCACCATGAAAGACATCGATGAATTCCTGGGTCATAATATAGAACCTACTTTCCTCTGTAACCAGTAGAAACGTTTTAGTTGTTAGGGCCTATTAAACAAATTAGTTTCACACACCCTTTAATTGCATTATCACTATCTAAAACGGATATTTCGTCACGCTACGTCTTAGTTGAACGCAATCCTCTTAATAAGGGAGACTAGAGGTAGTTTCCTATATTTTAAATCCAATCAGAAATTGATCAATATCACTATGCGTCTAGTGTTTCCTAATCCATCGAAATTATTAAAAAATCAGGGCGAGGGCTGTCGCTGCGAACGTTAACCGTTTCCGATAAACTTTTTTGATATTACTCAGCACCCGCTGCACGTAAATCTACCCTTACATTGGTCCCGGCAACTTTTTCAATTTAACAGGTAAGGATAAATCGTTCATTCTTTTTATTTGAACATAGAACTGATATAAACTCCCCCAAAACTTCAGGAGCTGGGCCCCCCGATATTGTTTGCTTCGTGTTAACTTGGAAAATCTTTTACTGTGAAGATTTAGCAGCTGAGAGTTTGGGTTTTGCGCATTATTTACAATTATAGGGATTAATTTTAATTAACTACTCGTTTTTGCTCTATAGTAAGTAAACATTTTATAAAGATGGATTTGATTTGATTTTAGGTAAAACCAATCATGGAGACTTAAATAATTTTAATGAATGACAAAATAAAACACTTTAGAATACAGTTTGTTTCATCTGAATTTTTATTCATTGCTATTATTAACTTGACTAACGACGATTAGCGTAGTGGCAAGTTAATTTGTTTAGAATGCAAAAATCTCAAGTTCCATTCTTCGTCCGGGTCAATTCTCTGGGTGTGTCAATGTAAATTGATTTAAATAAAATAGTCTTATAACGGGTAAAATTTGAAGCATCCATTCGCAATTTACCGATTAATAGATCAGCAGATAAAACTTTTTCAATCGGGAACTTTTCTTATTGATTACGTGGACGACATTAGGTAAGTCTATTTTTCTGGCTGAGCAAGCGATACGGCATCAAAGAAAGTTTTTTATTTATTTAGAACTTAAAAGATAAGATTTGATACAAGCTAGTAACTTTCAGAAAATTACTAAACATAAACTTCTTAATCACTCTCTCGAAATTAGTTACTATGATTGAAAATGACATGAATAAATTACAGACTTTGAAGATAAGGTGCTTATTGTACATTTTTCTCACTTGGTTTTTTTCTTCTATAGATCTGAGATCTATAGAAGCCCTAAAGCTTTAAAAGTCGAAGGCTAGATGTCATATAGTCCTCTTAAATGTACCTCCGTACTACTTATGAAGCCGTGACTAACGAAGCACTATGAAGGAAAGATTTGCTGAGTTAGGAACCTGTTGGACTTACAGTCCCTCACTCACTGGCGTCTATGGTAAAAATGGTTTGGGTCAACCGTTAAGAACACGCGACAAGTCGATGAAATGAAATGAAATGAAATGAAATGATATTCTTTATTCTGTATGTATGCCCTCTTCCGGGCACTTATACACACAACATAAAACTTAGCCCTACCACCGCTTCGGGACAACATATCGGCTGGTGATGAGAAGAAACGGCGCAAAAAAAACTCAGTCACCTTTGTCAAAGATAAAGGTACAAGCGATTCCTTATTAAAAACAGTCACGCAGTACCTATGCCATAGTTCCAGAGTTCAGTAATTTCTTAAAAATAAAAAAATATTTAAGCAATAATTGATAATTTGGTATTTTAACTATAACAAGTTTTTGCACTTGCAAGTTAGTTCCCTTCTCTTCCTATGAGTGTCGTAAGAGGCGACTACAGGAGAACCGCCACAAGAAGACGGGCAGCAGCGTCTCCTCTCCACCATTGGCCAAACTGCGATCGCCAACCCGCCTGCCAAGCGTGGCGATTATGGCAAAATCCTCCTTTTGGAGAGGCCTGTGTCCAGCAGTGGACTGATATAGGCTGGTGATGAAGTTTTTGCACTGTCATTATTTGCTTCACTCTAGAAATAGGATCACCCCTTTCAGCTATCATCTCGTAGCACAACCAACTACTAATAGGTATCCTATCTTTTATGCTCATAGTACATTGAATTATGCATTTGTTGCTGCTACAAGAGATATTCTTGGATTTTTTAAGCCGATATTCATTGATCGCGACGATCAACCATTTGATGCAACTAGATTTTGAAAACGAACAAGAATTTGTGTAACATTTTATCCCACAAATACCCGAGCGCAGGCGCGTCGTGCGATGCAAAGTAAAGGGTAAATTAATTTGTCATTATGAAAGTAAACACAAAACAGAAAGGATTGTTTTAAGTAAAAGCTCACTCGCAGTAAATATAACGTCGAACGTAGCATCGTGGGAACGTTTAGATTTAAATGCCTTTTTTTAGCTTTGCTTGTGTATTTTACCTACCTACTATTTTCAAAAATGTTACATTACATGAAAGTAGGTTACTGAAGAAAATTTACCGCTCATCTCAAATTTATCTATTTTTATAAAATACTTTGATTGAAAAGGCTCTTGGAAACTTTATTTGACATGCCTTTTCCAGTGTATTTAAGGCAACGATGAAGTCATTAAAACTTTTATCTAGCACAAATGCCTTGCAAGTTTATTGTTGGTTCTGTATTGAGAGCTGAACGTGTGCTTGAGAGATTAAACACGATTGGATGCTTTTAAGCAGTTATTGAAATCGTAAAATCTTAGATAAATTTAATTTCGTACCTCGCTTTTATTTTGTGGCCATAACTATTTTATATAAGTGTGGTTTAGTATCACAGTAACTAATAAAACAGGTTTTAACGGCCTTTAACAAGCTGTGAATTTAAGTCGGTTGCTGTTAGGATAACTTAAGAAAGTGTGGGTGTACTAGAGGCATTATTAATAATGGCAAGTGAGTTTGCAGTGCTTTGGTGGCCCAAAACCATTCTTTCATTCATTCTTTCGGTTGTACGGACATCCAAAGTCTACTACGATGGTGTGGTTTATAGGTTGGAATACTGGTCCTTATAAAAAATACACTAACATATCTCATGTAAGTGTGCACATTAACTTGTTTTTATGTTTAGACATTGTTTATTATGTAGTTAATTTACTATCACTGTCGTATTTGGTATAAATGTTGATAATAGATGTGCATCTATTATTAACATTTATAATGTTGGTACTCTTGAAAAGTTTTATGTTGCTTGGTCAAGAGTCTATAAATTCAAAACGTACATTAATTACATACCAACATATACGTAAAGCATGACTAAAAACATTTTTTTTTCTAATTCTATCGTAAACCTTATTTTTCGATAGTTATTCTCATTTAATAATGATATTTACTAAATAAGTTCAAGTCTAACTACAACCACAACACATTAAAAAAATTATGCAAACGACTGTGCTATTTAGGCCCCTATTTAAGAAACAATGTTTCACTCTATTTGCGTTCTTGCGTTTCGCGTGCTATGGAAATTGCTCCCAAATTGCACTTGCATTTATTTGTTCCGGTTTCCGACGAAAAAATGTATTACTAACCATTTGTGTTCCTAATTGTAACAGTTTTGTCCAATAATCATTAGGAACTTTGTTACACAAAGTTGGTAATGTACGAGTTGGTGGTAGGTAGCTGTTAGTTTAAACGTCCATTATTTTTGATTCAGCAAATTCAGTGGTAGTTTCTGTAATTCAGGTAAAATTTATTGGATTTAATTTGAATATACAAATTTAACGTTTACATTTTATTTCTCTATGCAATATTTTAGTATGTTTTTCTACTATATAGTCGCCATAGTACTTAGTTTTGCTTAGTTAGTTTCAAGAATAATTTTTGTCAAAATAATATTTATTCTTGTCCGTTTTGATCCTTTTCACAAAATTTATATGAACCATTGTTGTAATACCGATTTCAAAAACAAAATAAGCTATTTGAGGTCTTGATTTCTACGATTCCGTTAAAAATTTACCACGGAGCAAAATGGAAATGATCCAATCAGCGCAAATTAATCCTCTTTTCCCCACTCATTCCTAATGGACTGTAGTCAATTGTTCCTTTCGTGTTCCACCTTTGATCTTAGATTTGTCTTGCTGATTACAATAATTGAGTAGCTCTTTTCTCAATAACCTACCCGTGTTGCGTTGTGTAAAATTGACGTTCTTCAAAATGATTCGGAGAAAAAATGTGTTTAAGTAAGTAAGAAAGGTCGATTTTAAGTAGAACTTTGAACTAATTAAATACTAACAACTTGCCGGTAAAATAAAGTAACTGAACGAATGCAAAAGCCTTTAGCAAAGTCCGATTGTGTAATTGTCAACACCAGCATTTAAATCCAACAAGCTGCATTTTTCCTTGTAACTTTAAAGTAAACATAGAGAAACTTCAAGATTGGATTTCAATTACCTTGACGTACGTTTTCAAAAGTAAACTTTCTTTCTCTACAGCAAATGATCCGAAGAGTCATTTTCCACTGGCAAAAGCTATTGAACGTCACTGACAATACTGTTTGTCATGAACGGGCCCTATTGTTATCTTCGGAAGCTATTATTGACATTATTCAAAGGGCTATTAAATATATTTTGACATTGGAAATGTCTTTTTTATTGAAAATGTTTAGGTATGTTTGAAAACGAAAAGCAATAATTCATTGATAATGTCATCCAAACATCTTAATAACCAGCGAAACAGCCATTCACAGAATGAAGGTTCGGAAACGTGAAATATTGTTGTGTTGATTGAAAAAATATCTTTTGACTGTATCAAAAATGACGCATCCGCAATTTTTTATATTATAAGACTAGCAGCTGTTACATTCGACTTCGTTTGTGTGGTCTTTAAATCAATTAAAAACTAATATTTTTCAAAATATTATGTAAATTTTGAAGGGTATTAAATAAGTGTCTAGCCTAAAATTATTTTTTATAAATTAATGATCTACCTGTCTGTGAATGTCATGTCAAAACCCATTTAGCTGTTTCAGAGATTATTAAAAAAAAGCCAACCATTTTTAAAATGTTTTTTGTGAAAGAAACTGTAATTATTTTCATATGAAAGTTAATACAGTTTAATGTATTTAGTGAAAAGCTGTTATTTTGTCCTTTTTACTGTGGTATTTACAGGCTGTACAAGAAAATGGGACACTCCTTAAAACCACGTGATCAGCTGGTCATAGACAACAACTTTTTCTATGGGAGCAACATCGAAATCGAATTTTTTTTAGCTACTTCATACAATTTTCGCATTACCTTGATAATAATGTATGGAGCATCTGAAAATATAATCACGATTTCGATGTTGCTCCCATAGGAAAAGTTGTTGCCTATTACCAACTGATCACGTGGTTTTAAGGAGTGTCCCATTCTTTTGTGCACCCTGTTTACATGCATGTTTGTAAAATGAATATGTTTTTTTATTATGTCTGGTCAACTCCATATATCGTAGGTTTAGTACATATTAAAAACGAAAAGATGTCACTACAAGGCTCATTAGGATTGGGGTTGATTTCAATGAACGATAACTCTTGATAAAAACGTTATCAAAACACTTTTTTAACACTTTTGTTGTTTTTAAATGAAATGTATATAGAATTTTAACATTTTTTTCAAAACAAATCATTATAACTAAAATTTAAAACATTTACTGTATAATGCCATCTATCGGTTTTAACTTAAACTATCTTTTATGGAAACGCAACGTCAGCTATTGGATTAAAAAAAACGAAACACGGCATTTATGTTGATTATAGAGGTAATATGCATTTCGTATTATTTTATCGAATAATTTATAAAAGTAAATAGAGGAAATCCAAATTTTAAAATATAAGTATTTTTTTTTAAATGAGTAATTATATATTCTCTGGTAATTAACGGTCAAAAGCAAGAAGCTTCAAAATAATGTAGGTTTTGGACAGCCGTCAAATATTTGTTTGTAGCTAGGGCTATCAGTTGGAGCATTGTAGTTTTATAATATGGGGATTTGTTTTAATATTTGGGAAGTGATTTAAAAAATCAATTTTTAGGAGAAAAATATGGATTACCAATATTTAGCTAGAAAACGTTTCACAAAATATCACAACCCAACTATTTTACGCAAATTTTCATTTAGCAAAAAAAACATTTATCAAAACAACATTGGCAATTATTTGCATTATTATTGCATTCATTTGGCAATTATTTGCATTTGCAACTCATAGCAAATTTTTAGTTACAAAATCTCTTTTTTGGGATATTATTATAAAAAATAATTGTGTGGTCATGTTTCATTTAATCAAATATTATTTAATCAGACAGATGTTTCATTTAGCACAACTTACTCTTTGCAAAGTATTGCATGGCATACGATTTGCATGCTTACGCTCAAACATTGAAATTATCATGCTTCATCGACGTTTGTTTTACCTTGGAAAAATAATTTACAGGTAAAAATGGTTGAAATGGCTAAAAGGGCTTTAAGAAAGTTTTGCTTTAATCGAGAGAGAGTTTTGATCCCAAAAGCAATAATTTTGGAATAAATTCTTACGGTGAATCTAAAGTAAGTAAGTAAAGTATTGAATACTATTAGCTATGAAAATATGTAACCCTTAGTTAATAAAAGAAAGTTTCAAAATCGGTTTATCAGTATTGCAGATCCGTTTTTCCCGCGTAAGTCCCGTTCCCGCGGAAATATGGGGAAATAACATACACCTTATCATTTCCACAATTAAGACGAATCTATATATGATATATTATACTTTAAAACTTAAATCCGTTAAACGGTTTAGGCTGTAGGGCGTGCCAAAGAAATAGACATAAATACATATATACGCTCGAAAAACATAACCCTCGTTTGGCAGTCGGGTAAAAAGATCCTATTTCTTAAAATTATAAAATATTTATTACTTTTATTATTGACTACACATATCGAACCGCTTTTAAAAGATAAATTTATGGGAGTTAATGTTATTTGCATTTTACACCATTATTATTGTTACTAATTAAATCCCATAGTAATATTATTGAATCGTGTGTTATAAAAAATGCTATTCAGCGTGACCGACCATATCTAAAAATGTCATTTGACTCTCAAACCCTTAATTCCACTTTTCTACTATTCATAAACATGTCCAACAATAGTTCACAGGTCACAACTTTCATTTCGTCACCCCCTCTGTCAATGAAATTGTGAACACGCGAACATTCCGGTCTCATGATTAATGAGAGCCAGCTTGCCGTTGTTGTGATGCAAATGACTTGAGTCAAGCTACGTGATGACTGTCCTACATACTGCTGGGCTGAATTTGCACCGTTGCAGCATCATCTGTACGAACTTGAAAAAACTATACGTCAGCTAAGCTAGTGAAGGGAAAAAAAGCAAATAATATTATTTCGTTTATTCTTCTTCATCATACATGTTCAATCCTCTGTTGGACAAGCCTTTTGAAGCTCTTTATAACCCGCTTTTAATGCGGTTTTAATTTATCCAGGTCGGCAGCTGTCTTTATTTTATTATCATACCACCATATTGACTGGTGGCCTATAGATTAAATGATAGAAAATTAAATTTACTAATCTGAGAGTAATGCTAATGTATGTCTACACTTATGTACATTATCAGCGAGTTAACCGGATAAAGCTAGTGCGGAGAGGAATTAGGAAGAAAGGTACCTAGTGGTATCTTTTCAACAAAGTTCGTAGATGTTTTGTTTCTTCGCTTAGTAAGATTATGATGAGAAAACTATTGTAATTAGCCATAAACGTAAAATTTTACCAAAGAAGAATTGTTTTAATATGTAATACCTACAGCATAAACAAAACTAGGCTGCTGGAGTAATACTGGTGATATTATGATACGCTTTCTGATTTCTTTCGTATAAAATTATTTTATTTTGAAAATCACAAACACTAATTGGCGCTGCCTCTGATTGACGTGTTTTTTTGTGTATTCCTGCTAAAAACCTTCTGATACCTGAGTATTATCTCAAAAATTAGCAGAGAGAACTTGGACAGCTACGCGTAGCAATGTTTGTAGCACGCATTCAAGACTACATATTTTTCAATAGTTTTTTTTACACAAATATTTTTTTAATCCAAAATCAAAGAACGGTGTAACGGTCACCCTGTAACTGGTCTAACAGTAAAACCCACAATGGCTGGGCGTTGCATAGGCCGCTTTCAGGAGTCTGATGAAGCGTTTCGACGACGCTCGACTGAACTATTGTTTACATACCGCCTGTGTGATGGAGCGGCCGGTGCGTTGTGGTTTTATTTCGCACATGCCTACGAAACTAATTTGCTTTTAAAATGTTATATCAATTTGTGATTGTAAGGTGTCTCATATTTATTAACATCCATCTTCACTGAAATAATTCATTTTCAAAACAAAGCTGTAAGGATTCAAAGTTTAAGCGAGTGACGAGTTTAAGAGTGTGAGTAAACCTGTATTTGCTACGAACAATATCGTAGCACGATGCCGTAGCAGATCGTAGCATGCTGTAACACATTTCCTATTATCTGTTTATTTAAAATCGACAAATTAATTTAAATTCATAAATAAAAACAGTATTTTAAGAAACATTAAATACATTTTAATGAGATCAGCGAATATACAACGAGTATTTGACATTAACATTAAACATCGGTTCATTAGGCGTGTATATTTCCATAAAATATCGAGGAAAATTGTCTTATGCACGAGCTTAATTTTAGTAGCAAGACTTCCTTAAGAATTCATTACAACAAAGTTTAAATAATACAGGTTAAGGGTTGGCTTTATTTATAACAATTTTAATTTTTGTATAAGGATAATAATACTGGGAAAGGCACACATTTAATTTTGAAAATATTAACTATTTCTATTCGTATTAATAATCATAGAAAATGTGAATTTAAGAGGCCCAGTCACAAATTGGCTAATTTCCGTACATTTTGTTCTCTGATTGTAAAGACATGGAATATAGTTATAATAAGATTGCACCTGATTTTAAAACAGTTCTTATCAGATCTTCTCAGATTTTCTTGCATGTGGGTAGAAGGAATTTTTCATTTTAATTCAATAATAAAGGTAAATCACTAATATTTACTACCCTTATTTTAGGAAAATTTCATTCGAGTTACGCGTGACCATCGTTTGACAAGAAAGTACAAGCTACCCTGAACATTCGATTTTACCATTTAATTGAAAATATGGAATATTTGCAGGTGGCTTGAACGATTTTTTTTACTTTCTTCTTAATATAGCAGAAAAATAACTTTAAAATAACGTAATCTTTTAGAAATTTATATTTTAATATCTATGATTTTCTGTTATCACGAGTAACAATGGGGAGAAAAACTAACTTTTTATCACGCCAGGGGCGCTTATTGTCTTGTACCTAGATCTGACATACCATCTGTCAGATTGTATGGAAATTTGCATCATTTCTGTTTGTTTACCTTATTTTCGAGGATTAACGTCGCAATGCAACAGTGTGGTGCTTTAAACTGTAAAATTGAAGTAGTTCATTTATTTCCTAAGGACTATAAACGCAGAAATCAGTGGGAATCTGCTTTACGGATTAAAAATTGCACGATTACTTACAGCATATTTCATAGAAGAAGACCATTTTGGAAAAAGTATAATATACTAAACGGGTTAACAGTTAAGTGAATTCACTGGCACTGAAACAAAAGTACAGAAACCTAAAAAGCCCAAATCATGACAAGCTTCATGGAGCAGTTTTAAACATACTAATACATTGAAAATATTAGTTAGTGCTTTACCCTGTCTTCTTCTTGAATTTATGAATGACTCGACTACTTGCCTGTCTCTCTACTGTAGAGTGATGTGAACTTTTAACTAAATGACAAAGCGGAGGCAATATACTCGCTGATAATGGACTTACAAAAGAGACAGAAAGAAATGTTATAGTTAGAACAGGTACCTCCTTTTCATAAAAGAAAATCTCAATAACTTACTAGGCCTCACTATTATGAAGAACTGAGAAACTTTCAAGTGCTGCAATTTTAGGGAATCTATTTATTAAAAAAATCAATAAAAGTCTAGAAAGTTATATATGTTTTTTATTATTATTTTCAAATAACCTTTAAACATGTTACAAACATGTGTACTTCATAATGATGATTATAAAAAAATTAACATTTCACAAATGTGAGTATCATACTAATTAATAAAGAAATAGTATCATGACAACATGCTATGCATCAATCAAATTGCAGAATTTATTACCAGTGCAAAATAAATATCTATGTGTTTGTGTGTAGTAAGGAATTTTCTATTTTTTTAAAGGACAACTCTCTAACACTAATACTTAACTAAGGCACAGTAATTTCATATATCGAAGCTTTTTTTTAGCTTTATACGGGTGCTTAATTTAAATATTGTATATGTGCTTAGAAGTTTATCAAGACTCCTTAGAAATTGACAATCCAATCCACCCTTGTCCACCACATATCCTAAATACACTTACCATAATCTGGAGAACTTTCATGACCTCTGGTATTGAATTAGAGATACATGTTTACATCATGCATACATGCCACCATCCGCAGCGCTCACAATGGTATAAAATTAACTTTTTCCATTCTTGCTTTACATTATCCTTTCATGTATGTGATATCACCAGCAGAGTAGAGGTGAACAGTTAGGAGATGACATGCTTCATACAGAACTTTTTGTTGCTTGCTGTTGTATCTGTGAAACAAAAAGCATCAGATGATGAATACTTATTATTTAAAAAGTGTATTAAATAAATATCAGGAAATTATTTAAATATAAGTTCATACTTCATACCTTTCTAAATAAAGATGTATTTCATGTTTCCTTAAGCTAGGAAGTGAAATATAGGCATCAATGTCTCTGAATTTTTCTATCGCCAGAGAGGCATATGCAAGATCATCTGTAATGTTATAGTCAGCGCCAAAGTTTTGGTTCCGCTCATAAGCTTCCAATCTAGAAGAAATAACAGATATAGTCCAAATTAACCTAAATTATGCACAGGAAATAGAATGTAACCTTCAATATTTTCAATGCTTACCTCTCTATCAAATCACAACGTTTCCGTTAATTGTTCTGGTCCTTTTACAAAGTCCGCTTTGAAGCTCAGAAAAAGACATTAATGAATACATTTTAAACGCTGAAAAACTTTAAATGCGAAAAAAACTCAAATACACACTTGACACTAGCAGTCAACAGGGTACAAGCGCCGATCGCGCCATCTACAAAAAGCTTTGCGTGTTCCTCCCCATTGGACATTTTAAAAAAACCACATATTAATTTACAGGTTTCGTTTTAAAATAATGTAATATTTATAAGAAAATGAATAATTTCATTAGTAAACTTAAGTCGAAATAAGTATAAATTTATAATAATAGTAAGATTGCAATAATAAGTATGGATGTGTGATGTATGGATTTGGATGAAATTTTTCACACATAAAATATCTGGATTAACATAGGTAGTAGGATACTTTTTATTATGGTTAAATGTTCCTGTTTGATATTGTATAAACTAAAGACCACGCGAGCGTAGTCACGGGAAACAGCTAATGTTAATTAAAACCACAATCTAGACTTAATATTCTAAATCCAAGCAGCATCTTCCCAGAGCCTTAGGTATTTGAGCGTCTCGGTTCGCTAGGTAGCAATTAATTTAGCTAACAAGATGACCAATCAGTTGGTGTAAGCTACTATCCTCGGCGCGCGGCAGTGTTAGCTTTGCCGATGATAGATTCATTGGGGCCACGAACTACAGCTAGTTGTGGTAGTCTTGTAATGGCTTGTCTGTTTAATTAGTCAATAGAATCATGAAATTTGAAAGCTTTATTTTGTTTGTTGAATATTGTAAATAAATTAGATTTGTGCCGAATACTGTTTAAAATCTGATCTCTGATCTGAAAAATGTTAATTATGATACAGAACCATTTTAGAAACTAAGCTGAGTGCATGGGTTTTTCATTTGGCTTATTTATTTTTGAGTCTTTGAAGTATATAAAAAATACAAGTTAACACCAGTTTTATTACTTAAACTAGTTTTACCCATGTATTTTCTCGACACTTTATTTTTCCTTTCTGAAGCGTTTAAAAGGAGCCGGCATCCAGTAAATGAGTGCTCCTTTGTAACTGCGGCGTGAAGAACTTGGCAAAACATGTTTTAGCTTCTGACCGCTCGCTTTGTGGACAATGTGGACCGTGGCATATGAAGCGATGTGGGACAAGGATGTTGGGAAGACGGAAATTGTGTAGATGAGGCAATTGGATGAGGACCTAATCTCGTAGTCCTTATATACGTGATGCAAGATGCTTAGTAGATCGACATCAAAGCCCACAAGTTTTAGTACTATACGGCAAGAATAAGTATAGCTAAACAGATTTACGACAGGATAAGCGGATCAGGCGTTCCAATCACCACCTACTGAAATAGGTCTTGAGCTCTACCACACAAGCCTGCAATTGCAAAGCCACAGATAAAACCTAAGCGCGCATTAATTATTAAAATGTTATCTTTCAATTTCCGCTCAGTTACGCGCCGGCATAAGAACCCCAATCACAGCACCTGCAACCCACACTCCGAGGACAAACACATGCAAATGCAAAAAGCACCGCCCTCCCCCTCAAGAATTGCATGCGTGACAGATAAATGCGAAAGTGAGTACCCAACGTCGAGATAAAAACCTCGACACGCGTTTCGCCACTTCACGTGGTATCCTCGGGTGAAATGTTGCCGAGGCGACAGCTCCTGTGGACGCCACGCTTGTTTGTGTTTGTTCTCGGAGTGTGGGTTGCAGGTTGTATGATTGGGGTTCCTATGCCGGCGTAACTGAGCGAAAATTGTAAGAAAAATAATTACATTTTCATAATTATTAAGTAATGGATTTTCGCAAAGTATAGCCTGATGCATTGCCAACGATTGACAGTTTCATTGCTTTGCTTGTGGCCATCTGAAATATCAACAATATGTTAATGACGTGATGCAAGCAATTTAGCAAAATACATTTTAGCTTCTGACCTTCTTTGATTGACGGATTGATTAATTTGTAGATAAAGTAAACCATTTAAAGGTGAGGCTAAAACATATGAAATCAGAAGTTAAATAGACATTGTTTTAGAATTGAGTTCCTAGTAATACTGAGTAGGTAATACATCTAAAACATAGAATTAAGAAAGATGTTAATTGGGCAAGACCTAGATTTAAAATTCTTGTCATGAAAATGACAGGAAGATAACATTGAAATTAGATCCATGAACATACTTTGGAACATTTAACCAGTGCTAGACCTATTTTTTAGCTCACAGCAAAGTAGCAAAATTTTGCCGTATCCAACCTAATCGATAACTTAGAAGATCCTTACTCCAGTCTAAACGCGGTAGATGGTCGTACCTAGCAATAACAATGCAACGTGTTGGTTTACCGTATTCATGTTCAGTTGCTTTATCATAACACGTACCGCGCAAGTGCATGTAACTTGGATATGCAAACTATGCCTCCCAGTTACGATGGGATTAGATAGGACTGGGGCAAACTTTGGACGTTTGACGCAGTAGGCATCATATCTAATTTTTGCTGTGGACTACACTTTTATACATTAAGTATAATTCTAAACCCTTCGACGAGCATAACCAAGTTCGACGTTCGTTCGTTCGTTCGGTACTCTAACTATAACTTTAATGTTGTTCATATAACTTAGGACATGAGAATAGCTGAACAGATTTGATTCATTATTTTTACACATTCGTAATATTCCGAGTTAAGTTTCGAAATAATTTAAAAATTGCTTGGAAAAAAATATTTAGGTAAACCAAAAGTTTTTTTAACTCTGTGCTGAAAATTATTTACTTAATAAAGTTTGACTATACATCTGCTGGTTTTCAGCCAGTAACTATCATCAGGTGTGATTGGAACTGAGCAATAACTTATTGCTTTAATAAAGTGACATAGTTATTCCACTAAAAGTTTATTACGGTTATCTTATTTCTAACCTTTAGCCAGCGATCTGTAACGCTTACTCCTAAAGACATGTACAAACCATAGGCGGTAACTTTTACTTAGGTACATCGGGCTACGCCACGCAGTCACGTACCGTATATTTCTCTCTAATGCCCGCACACAGCGCTATTGCGTATTTGGGCTTGTTCCACGTCTACGCTGAATTGATATTAACTGAATCAAAGCTGTCTCAGCTGAACGGTGTATTGTTAACAGTAAATTAGCTGTGGTTCGTTATTGGGGTAATTTGTTACGTAATTTACCCTTTTGAAGGTAACCTATTCAAAGACAACTTTTTTAATGTCAACTAAGTTTATGATTTGGTGTTGGCGCATTTTGTTATTTTTAAAGTTGGTTTTGAATGTTAATGTTGATAAAATAAAGTTGTTTAGTAAACATAAATGCTTATGCAAGAAAATAAATGGACGCATAACGGCGAAATTTATGAATTTTGCAGTGCGAGTTTTAATGGAAATTCACAAAAAGTTAGCCAAAGATAAACTCTCTCTGCATGACCGATTCCATATGCTGAGATTTTAAATTCCAAGTCGAGTAAGCTGTAAAACTGTTCAGATAAGTAACATTTACGCATGACCGCTCTTTACGAGGCAGATGATAAAAGTTCCTTCGGCACATAGTGTCTGCATAATAGAAATAGATGCAGAATCATCGCATTATATATTGAGACCCCGAAATACGCGGCGAGCGCTTTACAGTATAAATATTTTAAAATTCAGCCGCTGCCAACTTCGCAATGGATATTTTGTAAATATGTTATATTATTGACGACCTGACCTGACGACCTTCGTAGCCGAGAGGCGAGCATGCCGGACTATATGGCGTCGCCATCTCTGAGTTTCCGGGTTCGATCCCCGTTGGGTCATTCTTCATACAAATCTTTCAGCGAACTAATAATGACAAAGGATTTTTATTTCAGACCGATCGGTGCCTGGAATTTAATTCTCAATCGCTTCTGGTAAAACCATACTTAAGCGGAAAAAAGAATCCGATACTAACTCTCACCGTAATTCTCGACGTCATGCGAAGTAGTTACCCCGGGTAAATAAGGCGATCCCGGAAACCTTAAAAACAGAAACAGCATAAGAAGTACCTACTGCTAACCTTTTTGTGACCATATAATGGCGATTTAATATGATCGATCGTTGTTGTGGCGTAGCGATCTGCCATGAACGCAAAAGGCTCGTTACTCGCTTCAGAATAATTCAATATAGGTACTACTCTGTCAAGAAAGTACCGGGAAAAGATTAATAATACACAAAATGTTAGTTATTTATCCAAATTTATTTTATCACCTTCAAAGTATGCTCCTTCAGAAGCGATACACTTACGCCAACGAATAATCCAATCATCAAAACATTTTTTAAACGCTTTTTCCGGAATCGAGTTCAGTTCTCGCCGCGAATTCTCCTTTATGTCTTCTACCGAATAAAAGGTGCCACGAAGTGGTAATTTGAGTTTAGGAAAAAGAAAGAAGTCGGCTGGAGCCATATCTGGTGAATAAGGTGGCTGCTCGATGAAATTTGTTGAGTTTTTGGTCAAAAATTCGTTCACAATGATGGCCTTGTAGGAAGGCGCATTATCGTGGTGCAAAATCCAAGAATTTTCATTCCACAAATCTGGCCTTTTCGTCTAATTTGCTCTCTTAAACGCCGCATAACGCTTAAATAATACTCTTTTTTTATCGTTTGACCTTCTGGCATGAATTCTGAGTGCACAACACCGCGACAGTCAAAGAAAACAGTCAACATGACTTTGACTTTCGATCAAGATTGGCGCGGTTTCTTTCGTTTCGGTTCAGTTGGAAGGCGCCACTCCGAAGCTTGTTGACTAGTTTGCATGTCAAACTCGTAAACCCACGTCTCGTCACCAGTTTCATGAATGTTGGGTCGGAATTGACTCGTTCTAGCATGTCCTCAGTGGCTCTTTTACGATTGAGTTTTTGGAAAAAATTCAGGTCTTTTGGGACTAGCCGAGCGGCAACATGTTTCATACCCAATTAATTATTTAAAATGGTACGAATTGACTCGTGTGACAGAAAGTTTGACGGCTAGCTCTCTCAAACTTGAATGAGGATTTTCAGTCACTGTTTCCTTCACTTTTGCGATGTAATTTTCAGTAGCAGACGTTGATGGCCTACCAGAGCGAGGCAAATCTTCCATCAGATATCGACCGCTTTTGAACGCTTTCTTCCACTCATAAACACATGTTTTTGATAAAGTCTATTCACCGTATGCCTTCTGTAACATTTTCAGAGACTCCGAACACGAAATCCCACTGGCGATGCAAAATTTAAAACAAACTTTTTGTTCGATGTTTTTGTCCATTATGAAATTCGCAATACACACTATACAGAATAGTCTTTTAAACTTTCATGGTCACTAACATTAGAATAGTTTGTTACGGGATTGCTACCATGTACCTTATTTTTGAGTTCCCGATATTTCGGCACTGTTGCAAGCGCCATGATCACGGAGTAACTCTAAAGAGAGTTACTCCGTGAGAGTTACTCCGTGATCATGGCGCTTGCAACAGTGCCGAAATATCGGGAACTCAAAAATAAGGTACATGGTAGCAATCCCGTAACAAACTATTCTAACACTATACAGAGTGTAACAAAAAGGCGAAATAATATTTAAGGGTATGTATGAATGTAATTACTTTTAAACTTTCGCGTTGCATAATTTAAAACTCAATGAAACGGGAATTAACGCGATCATAATTTAGGTACAAAATGTTACCTCTTTTGCCTGACGTTTCGATCGGGTTACACCGACCGTGGTCACAGGCTGACTGGAACAGCGATGTCTTCACTCCGTATGAGAGGCAGATTCTTCATCTACCCTCATAATATTATTTTCACGCCAAGTACCGTCACACACTACACTCACTGTGTCCCTATTCTGCACACTAACCGCCGCGTCCGTATTCAGGTGAGAACTCGATTGCGAAACAAAACGAGATTGTTTATTTTTAATCACTGGATTCCATGTCGCGGATAATTTGAAACCGTCTTCCCGATTGAAATTTTTATACTTTTTGATTTCAATAGCTTCACGCACAACTCTTGTATAAAAGTGGCGATCCGTGGAAAGAACTTGCGTTTGATGAAATTTAATCCAGTGATTAGTGCCCGATTCAAGAAGGTGTTCGGCAATCGCTGATTTTGCAGTTTGGCGGTTTTTCACAGCAGCTATATTCTCTTTAAGCCTTTCAGCGATGGTTCGTTTCGTTTGGCCTATGTAGGAACTCCCGCAGCTACAGTTTATTTTGTAAACACCTGGTGTTTGTAACGGCAAGACATCCTTCGGTGTGCCTAGTAAAGTCTGTACTTTTAACCCCGGGGTGTAAATCGTGGGAATGGACCATTTCTTTAGCAGGGAGCCAATTTTATCAGTCACTCCTTTCACGTAAGGCAAAAATGCGGGATGTGTGCTTACATTCGGACTTAGAGAGCGTTTTATCGGTGGCTTCAACAGATGTGGTGCCGCTTTGTATCCGTTTTTAATGAGAACCTCCTGAACATGATTTAGCTCTTGCTTCAAATAGTCAGGGTCACAGAGATCATATGCTCTATTTCTTAATGATGACATTACGGATTGTAAGTGGCGTGGATGGTGATGTGAGGCAGCGTGTAAGTATCTATCTGTGTGTGTTGGCTTTCTATAGACACAGTGCGACAAGGATCCATCCGATCTCACTGTAATTTTGATATCCAGAAATGACAACGACCTAGCCGATTCCAACTCATATGTAAATTTCATCTTAGGATGAATCGAGTTGAGATGTTCTAAATATCGATCTACTTCTTGCTCGTTACCTTTGATGATACTGAAAATATCATCAACGTACCGTTTCCATAGTCTGACGGTTCCAGGGCCAAGTTGCAGCGCCTTTTCTTCAAAATGTTCCATCCAGATATTAGCAAGTAACAGGGGCTACAGGGCTTCCCATTGCGAATATTACCTCCAGATTGATGGTGTCGCCACATCTGTTGAAGCCACCGATAAAACGCTCTCTAAGTCCGAATGTAAGCAGAAATCCCGCATTTTTGCCTTACGTGAAAGGAGTGACTGATAAAATTGGCTCCCTGCTAAAGAAATGGTCCCTTCCCACGATTTACACCCCGGGGTTAAAAGTACAGACTTTACTAGGCACACCGAAGGATGTCTTTCCGTTACAAACACCAGGTGTTTACAAAATAAACTGTAGCTGCGGGAGTTCCTACATAGGCCAAACGAAACGAACCATCGCTGAAAGGCTTGAAGAGAATATAGCTGCTGTGAAAAACCGCCAAACTGCAAAATCAGCGATTGCCGAACACCTTCTTGAATCGGGCACTAATCACTGGATTAAATTTCATGAAACGCAAGTTCTTTCCACGGATCGCCACTTTTATACAAGAGTTGTGCGTGAAGCTATTGAAATCAAAAAGTATAAAAATTTCAATCGGGAAGACGGTTTCAAATTATCCGCGACATGGAATCCAGTGATTAAAAATAAACAATCTCGTTTTGTTTCGCGATCGAGTTCTCACCTGAATACGGACGCGGCGGTTAGTGTGCAGAATAGGGACACAGTGAGTGTAGTGTGTGACGGTACTTGGCGTAAAAATAATATTATGAGGGTAGATGAAGAATCTGCCTCTCATACGGAGTGAAGACATCGCTGTTCCAGTCAGCCTATGACCAAAGTCGGTGTAACCCGATCGAAACGTCAGGCAAAAGAGGTAACATTTTGTACCTAAATTATGATCGCGTTAATTCCCGTTTCATTGAGTTTTAAATGTATGAATGTAATGTGAACATTAAGTAGTAAAAGTTTTAGTTAAAAATAAACAACATTTTTTTCCCATACTAAATAAATTGTTTTTTTACTGAAAGTGTTGACAACCCTGAATCTGCGGTCATTCGTTGGCGAACCCCCCCCCCCGCCCGCAACCCTCGCCCGCCGCACGATCAGCTGATGCTGATGTGATATTTAAGTTTGTCACCGATAAATTTTTGTTAAAACTTTAGCATCAATTTACTTAGTAATTTATACTCGCACGAGTTTGTGGTTTTGCATAGAAACTACACATTTACTAGTCTACACGTCCATTAAATTTTATTTCTCCTTTTTGTTACATCCTGTATATGGTATAACTAAAAACAATACTGTATTTAATCTTATATCAGAAGTAACTCAAACTCCGCGCCAAAATAGAAAACAGTTGTGCCAATCTAACAACAACAAAAAACATATAATTTTGAATTTGGAACCATAAACAAATCATCAATTCCCGAAACTTTTTTGACAGAATGTATGACCTTTTCTTAATTGGCTTGGGTTTGCGTATGCAGTAGCTAGACGCCCCTGGGAAAAAATCTGTCTTGTAACAAAAGGAAAGGATGGTAGTTCCTTATTTCCAGACTATGCTGATTGGTGAGTTCTCTGGTGCACATTTAATTGTTTATTTAATACGAAAGCTCTTATCCAAAATTTGTAACAATCAATATTGAATAAGCCGTTACCTACTTTTAGTAGCCCGCTCAGTCCAACGACTGTCAAGTCGACTGCAATGCTGTTTTTATCACTGGAACTATTTTTTTTGCTAATAATTTGCTACAATGAAATAAAAAATGGCAAAGTGGATATAGCTAGGCTCTATAGCTATTGCCACATCGATCTGTATCAATCTGTCTAAACCATTGACGTCGCAATTAGTGATAGCCACTCGTGGCCTAGTATACAACTGCGCCCAAAGAACCTACCTTGCTACAATATATTGCATAATAATAATGCAATAATCATCATCATCATTATTTCAGCCACAGGACGTCCACTGATGAACATTGGCCTCCCCCAGTGACTTCTAGATCAGCAGAATAAGGCAATATTATACTTCATGATATAAGTGCGTATTATAATCTTTTCTCCGCTGACAGAGCCTACTTTGTATTCTTTCCGGACTGAGAAAACGCAAGAGTGTACCATTTTTATGTGTCACAGTACAAATAGCTGTGGGGGATGACACGAATCTTAGAAGTCAGTGGGTGCTCTTTCTATTTGCGGGTCACAGTAAAGAAAAATATATTCCAATTTAAAGAGATGGGATAGCGCAGAATGTATTATTCCAAGTTTCTATGAGGTAGCAAGCGAGTTGGAATACTGCACTACATTCGGCGAAACTTAGCTTGTGGAAGCGTTTGGAACTTCTTTATTCATTTCAGTGAATTCTTATTTAGGTTATTATACTTGTAAAGTTATAGGATAGACACATTACACATTGATTTTAACATACAAATAAATGTCTTCAATTTCACTTGCATTTCAATTGCAATAAAAAAATACACATGTTTCGTTCACTTGTATTTTATTTTGTTATCTTTCATATAATCATAGCATTGCAATCATTTTATTGAATCATTTTCAAGCTGTTTCCAATAAAACTAAATAGGACATTATATTGTTCATCAAAAAATCATCATCATTATCATCATTTCAGCCACAGGACGTCTACTGATGAACATAGAACATAGGCCTCCCCCAGTGACTTCCTGATCGGCCGATTGAAAATAAAAATAAAAAAATCCTTTGTAAGTTTTTATTTCCCCCTTATCAAACGACTTAGTGATACTCCCTATTTGTGAGCTGTTAAAAATCGTTCTGTACATTGCAATAATAAATTCAACTCGTGTTCAGAAGCGTTTCGGGAATATATTTTAAATTATACATAAAATACCCCTTATCTGCCTTCGCCATTAAAAACGGGCACTTATCTCGATGTAGTCTTTTTCAGTACCATCAATCATACTTTCAAATGATTCGAAATGAGACGAGAGGATTTTTGAATAAGAAATGCTTTGAATGCCGTGTAGGGAAGCAAGTGCTTATTACGGTCGAAGCTTAAGCGATCTCCCTCTTGAAATCCCTCGCTGCTGAAAGGGAAATACATTAAATACTACTTTACAAGTTATTGCGCATAAAAACTACCCATATTTAGATAGAACTTTAACCTTTGTTGTGGTTGCAAATATTTTGCTCTTTATCTTAATATTATGTGGTATTTTTATGTCTGCTTTATAATGAGTTGTCATTTGCATATTTGGCTGTATGCATAACGATGCTATAGAAAAATCTAAATAGATAAACATGCAAGTCACTAAATATTATGATGATAAGATGATTTACAACAAAAAGCTTTCTATGGGTTTTTTGTTCTTTGACTGTTAACCGTTTTACGTACAATATCCTTAACGGTTAACGGTAGTATACTACTCAGCTATACATATAGCTACAACATTGGCAACTGGCTTTAGGGCTTACATTTGAATATTCGAATAATTCGAATATTAGAGTGGGTTCGAATATTCGAATACCAAATCTGCAATATTCGAATATTCGACCAATTTCCTGAACGCCAAACTCAAAACTTTAATATGCACTAAATATTATTTTCAAAGTTTTTGGACAGTATCAGTCACCTTAGTCTTATGTCGTATGACCTCGTTCTGGATCTTATCCCTTAATGAGATCGCCAACATAGACCTTTCCATAGCACGCTGAGTGACGTGTAGTCGGTGGGCCAACTTGACTGTCATGTTCCACGTTTCGGCTCCGTTGGTTAAAACTGGTAGAACGCATTGGTTTAGCACCCGGCTTTTCAGGCACTGCGGCAGTGTCGACGCCAAGCCAAGCCAAGCTGCCTTCTTCTGGCGATTTTCCGCTCGAAGTTGTCTCTACCGAGCTGTAGTACTTGCCCAAGGTAGACGTACTCTTGGACAACTTGGAGCGTAGTGCCCTCGACGGAAATTGGTTCCGGGATGACATGTTCGTTGAACATTACCTTTGTCTTGTCCAAATTCATCCCAAGCCCCACACGTCTCGAGGCAGCGTTAAGACTGTGCAGCATTTTTTGCAAATCCTGCAGCGATTCTGCCATAATAACTATGTCATCGGCAAAGCGAAGATACGTAAGATATTCGCCATTTACATTAATGCCCAGCCCGTACCAATCCAGCCTCTTGAACCCATCCTCCAGTGCGTTGGTGAACAGTTTCGGAGATATAACATCTCCCTGTCTAACACCTTGAAGCAGCTGGGTGGTTTTGTTCGGTGGCTTTGTACTTGGACGGACATTGATGCTATACTGTACAGGCTTCTTAGCACCTTTACGTACAGCCCAGGTTTCGACCGAGTCGAAGGATTTCTCATAGTCCACAAAGGCCAGGCACAGGGGCTGGTTATACTCTTCGGACTTCTGTATAACCTGCCGCACCGTGTGAATGTGGTCTATGGTACTGTAACCTTTGCGAAACCCAGCCTGTTCCGGTGGCTGGAAAGCGTCAAATCTTGCGGAAAGATGGTTTGTGATGACCCTCGAGAACAGCTTGTAAACGTGACTCAAGAGCGTTATTGGGTTATACTTTTTCAGGAGACTTTTGTCTCCTTTCTTGAAAAACAATGCCGCCACGCCCCCACTCCACGCTTCCGGAGTTGTCCCATTAGCTATGACGGAATTGAAGAGCCTCTAAGGTTGGCCAAGCACAGGTTGGCCTGCAGCTTTTAAGAGCTCAGATGTGGTTCCGTCTTCGCCGGGAGCCTCACCATTACTAAGCTGTCCGAGGGCCGCCTCTATCTCATCCTCCTCCACGTCTGGGAGATCTTCAGTGAAGTGGCGGGTAAGCTTGGCTCTTGGATCGTTTGCGTCAGGCTGCGGCTGTAGGGAATACAATACGTACAATCGGCCGTAAAAGCTTTCGATTTCGGCCAGAATCTCCGAAACCGATGGGACGATTCTGCCATCCAAGGTTTTCAGCTTTGTCAGGAGACTTTTTCCCAGTCTTTTTGGGAAGACCTTCGACCTCCGATTCTGCTCAATCGCCTCCTATATGAGGTGAGTATTGTAACTGCGGAGGTTGCGTCTCACCAATCTCCGGGTCTTTTTATGGGTGCCAGACAAAGCTTCCCCCTGCATTTCCCGTCGACGTTTCATCAGTTCCAAAGTCCCGCCCGAAAGTTTGGCCTCTCGGCACGCTTGTTTTCCCTTAAAGTGCCTGTTTCCCACTTCGTGTATGACTCCAATCACACCGTCAAGGTTCCTGTCCACGTCCTCAGTAGTTTCCAAAGCAGCGAATCGGTCGGAGCTCCAACTGGAATGTTTTGGAGTCTTAGCCGGCCTAGACCAGTGTCGGACGAAGAGTCGACCTCATCATGCGGCTTCTTTCCAGCTTAATGTTGATATTTAGGGTGCCTCTTACCAGTCGGTGGTCGCTACCGGTGTTAAACCTATTTACCACAGAGACATCCCTAAATATATGCTTTTGATTAAGAAAAGATTGGTTTCCAACTAAGATTTTGGCAATTATAATATGATTATAAATAAAGTCGAAAATTAGACTTAGTAAGATATTGGCAAATAAAACTTGATTTTAATCTTTTTCATGTTTTTTTTATTATTAAAATAATATTCGAATAATTCGAATAACATCCAAAAATATTCGAATATTCGAATACCAAAAAGTTACGAATATTTGCAAGCCCTAGCTGGCTTTGACAGCGAGAAAGAACACTTGAGGAATTTCATCTTGTCACGTGACGTCCTCGGTAGCTTAGTTGGTAAAGCACTCGCCCGGCATGCGATGGGACGTGGGTTCGAGTCCCACCTGAGGTCGATGATTTTTTCAAGTGTTATTTATCTTCAATTACAATATCTTTATCTAATTAAATACTTCACTGTACAAAAATAACATTTTTGTTCGGTTTTGTCGGTCATATAGGGATAGAAGAAAAAAATGCGATTTGTGATATTAATTCCGCAGGAAAAGGTGAATGTACGAGTAGTTAAGCAACAGCATTATTTTGGCCTTTTATTTTTATATCGGATTTGTAGTTTGTAGATGTATATCTAATTAGTACATACGAGGAAAATACTGAATACTGAATCCGTAGCTATCAAAAGAAAATGTAAATGTTATAAGATGAGAAAATTAAATTAAATTGCATTTTCATCTAAACCCCAATGATAAATTCTGACAATACCAAACGAATTACGACTCAATCATTCCTCAAGAACGAATTTCAGAGCTGTTAATTCCATTGCTAACTGAGCTAAAGGTCGTCAAGCGTAATGCCTACCAGAGATACAGCACTGAATCTGATACCCAACGTCGACGTAAATGAGTTAAATAAAGGTAAAATGAACGCATTAGATTTATATTTAGAAATGAGAGCATCTTGGGAGCGCATTTTTGCCTCATTTGTCTTCTATATGGCCATTACTGTAATGTTTTCCCGGAGGGGAACACTTCTCAAAAGATATTAAATAATGGCGGAAATGAACGTTTCGATAAATTATATTGAATTTTTCGCATTAGGGCTGTGCTCAGTGAAGCGTGTGGGGTTCGTTAAGATAGACAAGTGCCACTTGTACCATGTAAACTTGATTCATTGACCCGTAAAATCCATTAGCTTCTCAGAAGTACCGGTAAATAAACTCTTTCGAAGAAAATCGTTTTCAATCGAGTTCTATATTACTCGCCTACATGATTTGTATTATAATATGATATTGGTATTGGTAGGGATGCAAAATAATTAATAACAATGAAGTGAATAATCTTGTTGATATTTTGGTACTTAAGTTTAATAGAAAAATAGATCAGTCTTTGTACTGATAAATCCAACCTGATCCTTTTGTACGACCAGATCTTTAAGCAACATTTTAATATAATTTCATTAAACTTTAAAGTTGGTTTTCTTTTTTTATTATTTAAGCTGAGGCTGAATAAGCCTGAATAAAACATATAACTTTATTATAGAAAACTGAGTCCTACCTTTCCGCATTTTTAAGGTTCAGAAAGATGACGGTAAAATATAAAGAAAGGGATATCTAACGAAAGGGTATTTTACTGCCAGTATTTTTTCATGTGCAATAAATTATGCGTTGGGTTTTATAGTGCACACAAAATTAGTGCAGTGAAAATACCCCAAAGTACGTCCTTTAATAGGGTCTACGATATAAAGAGAAGAAATATCACGTATAAAACTTTACTACCTCTCCACGCCGTGACACTTTTTATGTAACTTTTCTCCCGTTAATCTTTGTTACAAATGCCCACCGCTTGTTTTCTTACAACATCTGGTGAGGTAATAATTTACAAGTTAAACATTATTTTTTTCTTTTAAAGTTGATAAAGCTTTAATGTTCCTTGTAACGATTGCTCATGGTAAAGGGGTTACGCGATTTGATTTTAATGAGTATTTTGTTCGTTAACTTTCTTTATTATCCTAAAAGAATTCGTAAGATTTAATTTTGTTTTTACAGTCGTTTTGTTAGTGTACTAGAAAAAATTACGTTAACAAGCGACTGTCATTTCGTATAGGTTTATTTAACTTTCCTCATTTATTACATAATTACTTAAGTGAGTTTTATGTAAAAAACAAATTTTAAAATAAATTGTCATTTTATAATGAATATTAAAAAAAAACATCGTGATAAAGCACCAAAACTATCAAAAACTTAATAATATCTATTCTATTTAAATTAAGTTTCATGATAGCGCTTTGTTTACAAAAAAAAAATACATCTATCTAGACCCAACTACAGACAAGGTACCTACGCTAAATCGGGACTGCAATCAGAAGGCGTTTTTTTCTGCATACGAATTCACAAGAATCGCACACAAACTCCTAGGTAATTGTATACGATTCAGGATTTCGTATGTGAATTGGAATTCGAACGCTTTAAAAATACGCCTCCTGGCCTTTGTAAGCCCTAAACAGGGCGACCAGACCATTTAGGACCATTCCTTAACATCTAGTAAAAAAAAAAACTTTTTTCTCATTACCGATCACGAGGTATTTTCTCACTGTTTTAAATGCAGGTATAGATTTACATTGATTTAGTTATTCTTAAATTTATAAAAAAAATAATATTAAAATCATTAATTTTGAACGATTCAGAGTTCTTATAATAACTATTCTTTTTTATAATAACTTATAATAACTATTCTTTTGCTATAACTTTTGACTAACCTACCGGTTCAGTGAGTATACTTAAAATATCCTACATCATTGTTTCTATTCTTAGGTCACCTGAACCTATATACCAAATTTCTATTTGAGCATCAAAATCACTAAAGTAATTAATAAACTAAGCAGGACATTACATTCGCCCTTTTTAGAATTAGCAGTACAATTTTAAATCTTTCTAACATGAAAATTCAAATAGCCGCGTAGACTGAAATATTACATACATGGTCTTCACTCCGCAGCATTAGTGGCATCTTATTACCTCGTGTGATGGCTCTAAGGCGAGCTGATTACGCCTGGCTGTAAACCATAGTTCCACCGGTGGCTGACCCAATTCCTGCTACTTTTAACCACTCTTCATTTAGGTCTTATCTTCATGTATAATAGAATCTTAACGAGCCTTTGTGCAGCGAACACTGTATTATAGTGATTGCTTTTTGTTAAGGCTAAAAGGTTTTTGTAATTGGTTAATAGTAATGAAATGGAAGCTTTTTTTATTATTTTATGCGCTATTATCTTGAATAGGTGTTTTTAGTTTAGACTTTCGAAACTAATATTGCGCCAGTTTTTAAAAAAACTTTAAACATAATTAAGCGAATGGTTTTGATGTATTATTTTTGTAATCACCGTGCTTAAAACTTTGTATCGGCAGCTCCTTGATCAATAGTTAGCAAAGTTATGCAATACACGCGGCAGAATTTGGATGGGTGATCATGAGACCATATTTAGTGACATTTATCACTAAACGCCTGTGCTCAAAAAGGCAAATTATAAGGTGTGTCAGTATACACTCAGCGGGATCCCATGTCTGGGAGACTTATGAGTGATATAGAGAATTAGATCTGGATTTGTTCTACTGAATTATGCTGAAAACAGAATTTGTTCCGTATTATAAAAGGAAATATAAGCTTCTCTAACCGACCTCCAGCCAGCGGGATATTTACCAAAACAACGTCTGATGAACTATTAATTGGTATCAACTTTTGGATCTATATGTGTTCTATTCATTCAAAAAAAAATCCTTCTAATGTCCTTAATTCAGTCACAATCAAGCTCCAAAGAAACCTCCAGTCAGCGGAATTTTTCTCCTTAGGACGTTATTATTTTTACACTAAATTAATACAATTTAAACTATTTAAGACTTATTTTACTTAAATTACCTATTTGTACATCTTGTATTAAAATTAAAAATAAATAGTTTATTTTCTTTAATTTAGTGTAAAAGCTGCAATAATGACGTCGATAGGAGAAAAAGTCTGCTGACTGGAGGTTTTTTTGGAGCTTGATTGTGACTGAATTAAGGACATTAGAAGGATGTTTATTTTTTAATGAGCAGAACACATATCGATCTAAAAGTTGATACCAATTTATAGTTCATCAGACGTAGTTTTGGTAAACATCCCGCTGGCTGGAGGTCGGTTAGAGAAGCTTATATTTCCGTTTGTAATACGGAAAAAATTCTATTTTCAGCATAATTCATTAGAACAAAACCAGATCTAATTCTCTGTATCACTCATAAGTCTCAGACATGGGATCCCGCTGAGTGTAGACACACAATTATAAGTTAGTTTCGACTAAGATTGCTTGATATTAGTCGTTATTAATTAATTTATTTACAATTTACTGCACAGATTGTTCTCCTATCCAAGGTATAACTATGTAAATAGTCTCATAGTAGGTATACGATTAAGTTACTATTAGCTTTACAGCTCTTATCCACCAATCCGCACTATACTCGGATGGCCCAAATTATCGCATTGTTGAAGTGAGACCTTTAGTTTGCAATAGGATGTTCAATATGAAATATATATTTTCAAAAAAACCGGCTGCTTTTAAAACAAAAACGTTTTAATCGGCTCTTTGTATATTAGGTTTAAAGACATTTATTCTCATAAAAACATACAGTTCATTTACAATGAGATTAAGCTTGAAATACTAATTAATTAATGTTTTATACCCCTGGGGCTGCCTACGTACAGGCAAAATAAAGATTCAAACAAAGGTAGGTCATACACAATATATAATCCTAATTTGGCGAGGTAAAATTATAATAATGTGTATATGTATTTTTTCATTTTAGCTTTGAACATGTTGATGCTTTCGGATTCTTTAATATTGTTAGGTAATTTATTATATAATTGAACTCCCTCAAATAATATGGTCTTCTTTCCGTAGTTGGTTCGAGCTTTATTAAGAATAAGTTTTTGTTTATTTCTTAAATTATGAGTGTTTACTTTTTTTTCTAATTGTACATTGGATTGGATAGAACTAGTTATAATTTTGTAAATTCCTCCTTCTAACGGTTTCTTGGAAAAGTACTCGAATAACTAACAATAGTTACAAGTTTTTTAATTTATTTTAAATTTAGAATACTTTCTGCACAATCTTTACATCGTGAAGCAGTGAAAATAGCACGCTCAGGTAGTCCAGAATAAGTCCCCAAACACCTGTTTGTATTCCAGTCGTTGCAGTCTCTCTGTCCTCGTTAGTGCGCCGTGCCAACGACTCGTAAATTACACTTGAACCTCACTTTTACAATCTATGTCACAGCCAAATGTAACGGTTTTGTAAAAAATAAAACTACTGAAAACCAAGACTGAGTGGAAAGTTGGAAAGAAAAGGTCGGGTCTTGTAATGTAAAACAAAATATTAATGAAATGTTTATTTAAGAACAGAGATCAGATAATTTAAGAAAAAAACTTCCCTCTAAAAATTAATGTCTGAATTTTTGTATGATTGTTACTGAATCTATTGTTAATGGCAATTAAATTTAAAATTGGTAACATGTACAGATCATTAAGGATCAGAAACCGACTTACTGTTTTCAATACTTTATTGATTCTTGTTAGTTATAATAAATAAACTGATACGAGAGTATTTGTATATTTCGTGGCCAGATCATAGCATTGATTACTCTAGATATGTCCGACCGTTAAATGAAATTGTGGTATTTCGTGATCTAAACAACGATATTTTTAATGTCGTTAGGTCTAAAACAAAACAATACTCACTTCTCTCATCATGATGTAGCCTAGCCAGATCAATATATACTCAGCGTTTGACAATATGATAAGTAAAACGAATTACTACTTAATGGTACGGTTAAACATTGTGCTTAAACCAGACCCAGTTTTAAAAATAACCGGTTATACTTGTGTAAAGCCGGGGCGAATTAGTATTATGACAAAATTAAGAAATCATCGTGTATTCGAATCAATTAAAGAAAACAAGGCAAATTAATAATCACAGATTGCAATATTCATCAAAGCCTCTAATGTAATCGACAAACGGTCTAGTAATTACACCGGTCCCATGGGAGGCCAAAGTTTGCCTTAGATCTCTACTGTAACTATAACCACTATATTGTACAAGTGGCCTATTCATAGCTGCCAGTCATTGGTTAATTAACTAAACACAAACAGGCGACTGTTAATATTGTTGTTGTATATCGATGTTATATTGTCAGATTAAATTTTGGACAAACAACAGAGGTTTCGTCGGCGCAGCTGCAAGATTTGAACTAATTTCGGCTCGACATGACAAGGGTATTAGTTGGGTCGACCCTTTTTATAACTCAAGTTACTAGCACATGCAAAACCTCTGGAATAATTGTCGCTTCAAGTATGGGGGCGTATAATGCGGATCTAAATTTGGAAAGGCCGCATTTTGATCGGATGTACATAAAAACACTCGAGTAAACATTACATTCGTGTAAACTTCTTAATTCTGTTAAAGGATTTTTCTTAATAATTTTACAAGGTAAACTGATTCATAATACCTAGACAAAAAGGAATTATTTTATTCAGAATAGTTTTTGTAGGTTAAATACTTGCCATTTCAATCACACAATAATAACATCATTTAAATTACGATCCTAAAAGCCTACCTATCCGAACAATTAAATCCTGCAGCAAACGTAGCTCATTGCAAACGCTAATCCTGATTTAAAACTGCTAAATTATGCATTAATTTGTCTCGAATTAAAGGCTTGTAAGTGTTCCTGAGTGTAGTATTCAAGACTCGGCAAGATTTAAGAGCGTCGTCGCGAGAACTGAAAGAGATAAGAGTGGATCGCGCTAAGCTCATGAATTACCGCCATTTCTTTGTACGACAGACACAGCAGCAGCTCCGAGTTTGTCTCCCGGAATGAGGATAACTCGTATGTGCCTGAATTTATTTAAATTCACAGCATACCACGCCACGGCTTAAATAAGTGAAGTTACTACGACATCATTAACTTGGTAATAATCGTAATGAAATGTTCTCTCGCTGTGACCCAGCTGCGCCGTGGAAGACAATATCACAGGCTTTATCACAATTTTGGAGTGTTAAGCCGCTCTGAACTTCTTCATTACTCACGGTGGATACGGCGAAAAAGAAACGCCGAATATCTGACTTAAAGCAATAAAGAACGATGTCAGTTTTGCCTTATCTGCTTGGCGTCGAGGAGCACGTAGGCTAAACTCAAATATACGTATAGATTCTTGTGACAAATACACGTCTGCCTCATAAGAAATTCACCCTTGTAGCTGGCGCGAGCGGGCTCTGTGAATTATAACATCAGAAAGCTCCAAGTTTTTGTGCCGAGATTAACTGCGTATTACAAGCCGAAAGTATGCCAATGAACCGGTGTTTCTCAAACTTCTTAATTACTTAGGAAGGGTTTTTTTGTTACGAGCGTCTTTTTAAAACGAATTGTTTTTACAATTCAAAGTGGAGAACGACAGAAGAAGTTTGCATAGTTAACGTCCATTGTAAAAACTTGAGACTTTGAGGTGAAGCTTTCTAAATTATTTTCATCGGATTAACACCGTTTTTCGATTTTAACCAATTTTTGGGTTTTATTCTGGATGAAATTTATTAAATATAATATTAAAATAAAAAAATAGGTAACATTTAAATAATGTATGTATAATAATTATGATGCATTAAGTCGTTCAAGCATCCAATTTGGTTTTACGGTATAGGTTTACGCGTTTGTGTAGATTGAATGATGGTCGGTTTACTGGCTGCACATGATGGATTAAATGTTAATCAAATGAATAGTGGTTTTGTTGATATAAATGGAGACTGGTTAAACTTGATCAATTAATTACAATTTTGTTGTAATTAATAATGTGGTAATTTCTGTGCTTGTTCTTAATTTAAGTGACATTGGAGGCCTATATATTTGTAGGTAATAGAATACAATATAATTTGATAAACAATATGCCTGCTCAAGAAAAAACCGGCCAAGTGCGAGTCGGTCACGCATGAAGGGTTACGTACCATTATTTATAAAAACGGCAAAAAACAACTTAAATATTTGTTTTATTTGAATTTTAATATTTTTTTGTTCTATAAGCGTCCTCCTGTTGCCGTTATCAATATCGAGCAAAAACGAGCAAATTTGTTGTATGGGATACCCCTTAAATATTTATTTTATTATTTATTTTAGTATTTGTTGTTATAGCGGCGACAAAAATACAACTTCTGTGAAAATTTCAACTATCACGGTTCATGAGATACAGCCTGGTGATAGACAGACAGACAGACGGACAGGCGGACAGGCGGAGTCTTTGTAGTAGGATCCCATTTTACCCTTTGGGTACGGAACCTTAAAAAGAGCAAACCATTTTCAAAGTAGATAAAAAAATTATGTCGTACTCGCATTGTTTAACCGATGGGTACTGGCACATTTAATATCATGAAACCACAACAATAGCATCATTGTTCATCGAACTCTCAATATTCGGAAAGTCAATTAGCATATCCCGATGTCAGTTGCCGTGACATTTTGACGCGACTTGCCTTCGATCAACCGAAACGTCTGAATCATTCTCGTGTGGCTGAAACCATTCACCACGCCGAGTCTCGACACTAGTGATTAATGGTCTCGCGTTCCCTCGACATTGTGTTTTTGTGATGCAAATAACTCGAGCCGTCGGAACAAGGGGAATTGAGCGGGGGAACGGAGCAATGCCGCAGTTTCAATTGCCGCGCGGCTGAATACTGATGAACCGATTCGGTTAAAGATGTTAGCTTAGTTTCTGGTTAAGTCAGTAATCGTACCCATTAAGGCACCTAGGATACAATGGTAACGTTAAATATATATACTGTCAAAAAAGTTTCGGGAATTTGATTTGTTTATGGTTTCAAATTCAAAATTATATTTTTTGTTGTTGTTAGATTGGCACAACTGTTTTTCATTTTAGTGCGGAGTTTGAGTCACATCTGATAATTCGATTAAATACAGTATTGTTTATAGTTATACCATTATTACAATTACCATTAGTGTGTATTGCGAATTTCATAATGGACAAAAACATCGAACAAAGAGTTTGTTTTAAATTTTGCATCGCCAATGGGATTTCGTGTTCGGAGTCTCTGAAAATGTTACAGAAGGCGTACGGTGAATCGACTTTATCAAAAACATGTGTTTATGAGTGGTAGAAAGCGTTCAAAAGCGGTCGAAATGTGATGGAAGATTTGTCTCGCTCTGGTAGGCCATCAACGTCTGCTACTGAAGATTACATCGCAAAAGTGAAGGAAATAGTGACTGAAAATCCTCATTCAAGTTTGAGAGAGCTAGCCGTCGAACTTTCTGTGTCACACGATTCGTACCATTTTAAATAATAAATTGGGTATGAAACATGTCGCCGCTCGGCTAGTCCCAAAAGACCTGAATTTTCTCCAAAAACTCAATCGCAAAAGAGTCGCTGAGGACATGCTAGAACGAGTCAATTCCGACCCAACATTCATGAAACGCATTGTTACTGGTGACGAGACGTGGGTTTACGAGTTTGTCATGCAAACTAGTCAACAAGCTTGTGACGACGGAGTGGCGCCTTCCAACTGAACCGAAATCGAAGAAACCGCGCCAAACTCGATCGAAAGTCAAAGTCACATGACTGTTTTTTTTACTGTCGCGGTGTTGTGCACTCAGAATTCTTGCCAGAAGGTCAAACGATAAAAAAAAATATTATTTAAGCGTTATGCGGCATTTAAGACAGCAAATAAGACGAAAAAGGCCAGATTTGTAGAATGAAAATTCTTGGATTTTGCACCACGATAATGCGCCTTCCGATAAGGCCATCATTGTGAACGAATTTTTGACCAAAAACTCAACAAATACCATCGAACAACCACCTTATTTACCAGATATGGCTCCAGCCGACTTTTTTCTTTTTCCTAAACTCAAATTACCACTTTGTGGCACCTGGTTTTATTCGGTAGAAGACAGAAAGAAGAATTCGCGGCGAGAACTGAACCCGATTCCGGAAAAAGCATTTAAAAAATGTTTTGATGATTGGATTATTCGTTGGCGTAAGTGTATCGCTTCTGAAGGAGCATACTTTGTAGGAGATAAAATAAAAATTTGGATGTATAACTAACATTTTGTGTATTATTAATCTTTTCCCGGTACTTTCTTGACAGAGTAGTATATATACTATATATATATATACTATGAAGAAACTTGTTGTCAGACAAAGGTTTTGTTGTTAATTGATGTTCCATATTCTGTAACTCAATAATTAGCATGTCGATTATGATGATTTTGACTCCCTTTAACTTCAATCAGCCGAGACGTCTGAATCATTTTCGTGTGGCTGAAACCATTCACCACACCGAGCCTCAACACTAGCAATTAATGGTCTCGCATTCCCACCACATTGTGTTTTTGTGGTGAACAAGGGGAATTGATTGGGGGAAGGGGGAAATTAGCACTACTGCAGATACAATTGCTATGCGGCTGAATATTGATTGGGTCCGAACTGTATTGCAAAAGACACCCCATCGATGAACGGAATGTCGAATTAACATGAAAACGACTCACCGCTGTTCGACTGCATGCTTAGTCGACGAACGGAATATCGAATGAACTTCAAAACGACACACTGCAGTTCGACTGGGCTTGTTCGATTTATTTTGAATTCGTATAATCTTCGTGAATATGTATTACATGGTTGAGTGTAAAAAAAAATACCATTTGGTCTAACGTGTAACGTTGCAAGTTGCAATAACTGTTGAAGTTATTTTTATTTTTTTATTTATGTTAGGGCATTTTTTTATCTTTAGCCGTAATGATTCCTATATTAAATTATATTTATTAGTCAAAATATTTACTTTAATGCTATTACGGAACGGTAATTATAATAAATAACCCTCATTTTTTGTGCCTTATGTAACGGTAGATAATAAAAATTGCATTCTCCAAATGATTTGTATTGTTTTTTATTCTGTCCGCATTAAACTCAAAATGAGCAACTTGCAACGTTCAACGTTAGACCAAAAAGTATTTTTTTTACACTCAACCATGAAATAAATTTTCACGAAGATAATACGAATTCAAAATAAATCGAACAAGCCCAGTCGAACTGCAGTGTGTCGTTTTGAAGTTAATTCGATATTCCGTTCGTCGACTAAGCATGCAGTCGAACAGCGGTAAGTCGTTTTCATGTTCATTCGAAACTCCGTTCATCGATGGAGTGTCTTTCGCAATACAGTTTCGGACCCAATATTGATGCACCGATTTAGTATAGGTGTTAGGTAAGTTGCAACGTTTAAGAATTTGAATTTAGAAAGACATTACTTGGACTAATAGCAACTATTTTGTTAATATTTCTCTTGTTACCCGACTGCAAAACGGGGGTTATGTTTTTAGAGCGTATGTATGTATGTATGTATGTATGTATGTATGTATGTATGTATGTATGTATGTATGATTTATGTATGTAAGTATGTCATTAAGTAAATTTTTTGTAAAAGAATAATAATAAATAATAATATGTCTATTTCTTTGGCACGCCGTACAAATATAAAAGTATAATATATCAATAGATTCGTCTTAATTGTGAGAGTGACAAGGGGTATGTTATTTCCCGAAATTTCCGCGGGAACAGAATTCACGCGGGAAAAACGGACCTGCAATACTGATTAACTGATTTTGAAACTTTGTTTTATTAACTAACGGTCACATATTTTCAGTGCTAATAGTATTTAATACTTTATTTTTAAAAATTCCTACGTGAACAGGCAAAAAAATTGGAAGAAAAAATCATTTAATGGATTTCAACATATGATATGTCATTAGATTCGTCTCAGTTGTGGGAGTGACATAGGCATATATTGTTTTAAACTTTCATGGTCACTAACATTAGAATAGTTTGTTACGGGATTGCTACCATGTACCTTATTTTTGAGTTCCCGATATTTCGGCACTGTTGCAAGCGCCATGATCACGGAGTAACTGAAGATCTTGCGGGTAAGTTGTTAAGGGCAAACATATCGGTCTACCCTCTTTCGCTGTCTTTTATTGCACGCGTCGGTACCGTCAATCTTATAGACACCCGGTTTCTCCATTGGGAAACTATCTTTTGGAGATGGTAGACATTGTGTTACTTTTCTTAATGGAGTGAAGACAGTATTAAGTGAGTATTTATGAAGTACGTTTGAGATCTTGTCTGTCACTCCTCTTATGTATGGTAAGAACACAGGTTTCCTATCTACTGTGTCTTTAAAGTGTCTTGATTTGTGTCTAGATGGTAGCTGCCCTCTATATCCATTATTTTGTAAGACTTTCTGAACATGTTCCAACTCTTGGTTTAAGTGTTCAAGGTCATACAAGTCATAGGCTCGGTTTGTCAGTGCAGTTACTAAAGAATTAAGATGTCGAGGGTGGTGATGCGAGGTTGCGTTGAGATAGCGGTCAGTTCGAGTGGATTTTCTATAGACAGAGTGACTCAGTGAACCGTCACTCCGCACTTCAATCTTTACATCCAAAAATGCTAGGCTTCTGTTTTCTTTTATCTCGCAGGTAAAATTTATTTTTGGATGGATACCATTTAAATATGACAGGTAAGTTTCTACATCTTGGTTGTTTCCTCTCAATACACAGAATACGTCGTCTACATACCTCTTCCATAGTTTGATTTCGGTGCGGGCGGTGGCCAGGGATTTTTCTTCGAAAAACTCCATCCAAATATTAGCTATAACTGGAGCTACGGGGCTGCCCATCGCGACTCCGTCTATTTGGAGATAGTATTGACCCTGGTATACAAAGAAATTCTTCGACAAACAATGATGTAGAAGTGTGCCATATTCCATCGGGATGTCATTATCTTCCAACTTCACCTTAACCACTTCAAGACAATCTGCTACTGGGACATTTGTGAAGAGTGATTCTACGTCAAAACTGACCATCAACTCATCCACATCAACCTTGTTTTGGTGCAGGATTTCAATGAAGTGACGAGAATCTTTGACAAACGATGACGTCCGGCCTACTAATGGTTGCAAGACTTTAGCTACGTGCTTGGCCAGGTCATACAAAGAAATATTATTATTATTATTATTATACGTAGGTGAGTCTATCTGACTCACAATCGGTCGTAGTGGCACGTTCTGCTTGTGTACTTTAGGCAAGCCATATAGTTTCGGGGGCTGGAACTCACTCACTTAATACTGTCTTCACTCCATTAAGAAAAGTAACACAATGACTACGATCTCCAAAAGATAGTTTCCCAATGGAGAAACCGGGTGTCTATAAGATTGACTGCAGCTGTGGCAGTTCATATATCGGCCAAACAAAACGTACCATGCCGAATGAAGGAACACATAAAAGCGGTCAAAAACAACGACAAACAGAAATCGGCAATCGCGGAACATTTGTTGGAATCAGGTCTCAATCACTGGATTGAGTTTCACAGCCCTCAGATCATTTCGACAGAACGCCACTACATACCAAGAATGGTCAGGGAAGCGATTGAAATTACAAAGTACAAAAATTTCAATCGCGAGGATGGGTTTAAATTGTCAAGTGTCTGGAATCCAGTGATTCGTATGTGCAATGTATGTGACTCTTCCGGGGCCCCATTATGCATGGGTGTGCCCCAGGGCTCTATATTGGGACCTTTATTATTCCTGATATATATAAATGACCTTCCTTACTTTACTAAAGACCTTTGTGAGATAGTATTGTTTGCAGATGATACATCATTGATTTTTAAAATTGACAGAGGTAAAGCTGCCTTTGACGATGTGAATGATGCTCTCTCTCAAGTAGTACGATGGTTTACTGCTCACAATCTGTTACTTAATGCAAAAAAAACCAAGCTTATCAAATTTACTATGCCCAATGTGAGGCAGGTCAGTACGCATATTAATATGTCAGACGATCATATAGATGCAGTCGATGCAACAACCTTTTTGGGAATTACAATAGACTCCCGACTGCAATGGGGTCCCCAATTACCTTGTCAGGAAGGCTCAGTTCGGCGGCTTATGCTGTGAGGAAAATAAGGCTTATAACTGATGTCGAAACGGCAAGACTAGTATACTTTAGTTATTTTCATAGCTTGTTGTCGTATGGTCTATTGCTATGGGGCTCAGCTGCTGATATTGAGTCAATCTTTGTGTTGCAAAAAAGAGCTGTACGTGCAATATACTGTCTTGGGCCTCGCGACTCTCTGAGGGAGGTCTTTAAAGATATTAAAATATTAACAGTAGCGTCACAATACATTTTTGACAATATTATGTATGTTTGAAAAAACCTAAGTTCGTTTAGCCTTAAATGTGATTCACATCATTATAATACTAGAAATAAACATCAACTTGCCGTTCCGAGCTTCAGATTAAAGAAAGTGGGTAATTCATTTTTGGGGAAATGTATAAAAATCTTCAATAAAGTACCACAAACTCTTGTTGACTTACCTGTTTATGAGTTCAAAAACAACATTAAAAAAATTCTTATGGAAAAAGGATACTACAAAGCTGAAGATAACTTGAACGACAAGAGTGCATGGACTTAATAGCCTGCCTAGCCTGCCACTTACCCTATCTTGTAATTGTATTTCCTGTAATAAAATCAGGCTGACAAAGGTGACTGAGTTTCTTGCGCCGTTTCTTCTCATCACCAGCCGATATGTTGTCCCGAAGCGGTGGTAGGGCTAAGTTTTATGCTGGGACGTGTATAAGTGCCCGGAAGAGGGCCTATATACAGAATAAAGAATTTCATTTCATTTCATTTCAAAAACCGGAAAAAACAACAAACTGCTGAGTCGCGGTCAGATACTGTTAGTGTTGTGTGTCGAGAACAGGTGCGAGAAAATAGTGAGTTTGTAGACAATGGTACCGATGCGTGCAATAAAAGACAGCGAAAGTGGGGAGACCGATATGTTTGCCCTTAACAACTTACCCGCAAGATCTTCAGTTACTTCGTGATCATGGCGCTTGCAACAGTGCCGAAATATCGGGAACTCAAATAAAATAAGTTTAAAAAAAAACTAAAAACCGACTTCAAAATGAAACTAAAAAGTGAAAAATAACATTGACTAAAACATACCTAATCTGTTCATTTTGGAGTCGGTGCCAGCCATCGAGAGTAAAAATGTGTTTATTCGCACCGACTCCAAAAAGAACAGATTAGGTATGTTTTAGTCAATGTTATTTTTCGCTTTTTAGTTTCATTTTGAAGTCGGTTTTTAGTTTTTTTTTAAACTTATTTTATTTCACAATTTTAAGTTTTTTCCTCTATTTTCCCCTTCCTAACTCCGCCAAAAATGACTTTACAGCAAAGTGACCTAGACAAGTGTTGGTCCTCTATAGACCCCCCATCCAATGGTATGATAAAAATAGGGTGTTATACAGGGTCAATATTTCGACGAAAATTTTTAAGTCTTAAGGAAAGGGTTTTCCTACACTCCAACCAGAACGGCGGCTATTTTGGTGTCGTAACCATAGCATAAGGTCTTGCGTTAAATACCAAGTCAATTTAAGAAAGGAACTTTCAAATTTTTTTTCGTTACTGGGTGTGCGGGTACGCCCCCAGTAAATAAAAATTGGCGGTCTGGTACCTCATAAGCTCCACGTCTGCTCAACACACTGCGAAATACGTTCTGTCGACAAAAAGCAGTATTATCTTCTAACTCCTATCCGTTAAGGAGTTCTGTGGCTTTCATCATCAGGTCAGCAACATGACATGATGATTACCAGACCCAAAAACTAGCATTGTGTCAGAAAATATATGCAAAACATTATGGGTGCCTATAAAAATTGAGGGTTGCCCTCGATTTCCCAAGGATCCCATCATCAGAATCTGACTTGGTGTAAATGGGACCACCTCGGGAGTATACCCTTTCAAACAAAAAAATAAATTTTGAAATCGGTCCATAATTGACGGCGTAATCGCGTAACAAACATACAAAAAAAAAAAAAACAACATTCAGACGAATTGAGAACCTCCTCCTTTTTTTTTGAAGTCGGTTAAAAATAAGTTACATGGTAGCAATCCCGTAACAAACTATTCTAATGACATAGGCATGTTACTACCTGGAATTCCTGTTGGTACAGGAATTAGACGGGAAAAATCGATTTCAGATACTATACTTACTCGAGTTAAAACCTTTTTTTTTCAATGAAGAGTTACAAATAAGGCTTTATTGTCAAAAGTAGGAGTAGAACACTGCAAACTAAAAAGTCAAAAATAAAATCAATTTAAAAAAAAAATAAAAAAACCCGACTGTAAAAAGTGAACTGAAAAGATGAAAACAAGATTCAAAGAATCAATTTGCACACAGAGGCATCAAATCCATTAACAGCATAATGATGATTGACTTGGTATGCACTGCGTTAGTAGGTACCTAATTTATTAGGTAATTTAAATCCGTGTAGAAAAAGTCGAATCAAGTAACATGGATTTGATGCCTCAGACTGCCAATTGATTCTTTAAATCTTGTTTTCATCTTTTAAGTTCACTTTTTACGCAGTCGGGGTTTTTTATTATTTTAATGCCTTGATTTTATTTAAATACCGTTTTTACATTATTTTACATTTTAAATAAATTCAAGCGTTTATTTAACCAGATATATTAACAAACATATTATTAAAAAGCTACCTACAAACTAAAAATTAGGCTAACATTAAAATAAATATAGTTACTTAATACAATTCCTAAAGTTGAAAGGTCATAATACATATGAACGAAAAACCTAATTTTGAAAACACCTAATACCTAAGTTGGTAAGATATAATGGATGGTTTACCTAAAGTAGATCAACCTAAGGATAATTTAATACACCTATAGACGAAATATCTAATTTCAAAATCCCGGAGCGTAGCGAGTCTTACTTGTTTTGACGTTAAACCTACAGACAAGTAGACAAGTATTTCGCTCAAAGATTACTTAATGTCTATCACTTGTAGGGAAAATTAAGTAGAAGATGAGTATTTAGAAACCTTATTTGTTAATAATATATTTTAAATTATGTAAATGAAATGCAACAAAGGAACCAAAAATGTCTAAGCTTGTCAAAAATCTCATCTGGGTTAGGTTAGGTTAGAACAGTGACCGCATAATTATTAAATTAATTACATTTTTTGTTTAAAAATAAGCCATTAAATCCGTTATAGTATAGTGCTAGTACTAGTACCAACTGTACTAGTAGTACTAATATTACAAGGTTAAAAATTTTGAGCTAAAATTGTAATTTTGTGTGTTCACTGTTCTAACCTAAGCTACCCAGATGAGATTTATGGCCAGTTTAGACATAGATTTGATACACTGAAGTGATATTCCGTCGTATGATTATTTAAACTAAGACATTGTTAAATAAGGTCTAACAACGGTTAGGTTTAACAACTAATTAAAAATTAGGCCTTTCGTCCGTTAGGTCATTTAAACTTCGGGATTATATACTTAGGTCTAACAACGGTTAGGTCTCATGTCATTAGGAGTTTTGAAATTAGGTTATTCGTCCATAGGTATTATGACCTTAGACCATTCAACTTTAGGCCTTGTAATATGTAACCAAAAATAATTATACCTACTTACCCGACAGAGTTCAGTATCAAAGTAAAGCTTGCGAGAGATTTTGTAGGATTTCAAATCATATTTTTAATTTATGACATTAAATATGTAAATATTACCACAAGCTGTTGTGAATCAGTTGAAATATTTAATTGTATTAATAGCACTCAATTAGGCGTTGTTTGCTTTGCACAGCAAATTACGATTTGTTTAGATTAAAAACCAATTCAACGTGTTTCGTCACACCAAACTTTTGTTTTGTTGTGCTGATATTATTTAAACATATTACCTAACCATAAAATTTAATCAGTTTTATACCATGCATATTATTTTTTATAGTTATCTCTGTCATAAACTATCTATTATATATATTATATATTATCTACATCAAAGTGGACTGGTAGATAATTATCTATAGCACAAATTCCACCAATTGTATTTACTTGTGCAATTAGGTTTAAATAAATTTATAATTGTGTAGTATAATTGCTATTAATTGAATGTTCTTTTTATACTTAGTCTGAATCCTTTTTGTTCTCATGTAAAAAAATATTGTGTATAAGTCAAAAGAGCCAGGTGTTCTATTATATATTTTGATAATAGTCGAAATTGAATTCTCGCTCCATCGTAGATTCCATCTATGCTCTAGCTAGAGCAAGATTGGGGTCAAGAGCAAGCCCATCTAAAATGAAAAAATAAAAAAATTGGAAGCGAAACCACTAGTAAAGTCATTCATGCGACTTCGCGTGGTCTAAAATAACTCATACAAGTTTCATCGCGATCGGATGTATTAGAAACGCGTTATAAAAGAAGAGCATCGCATACGTGACTTAGGAGGATTTATATGTAAATAAACTTATGACGAAAATAGTTTCAGGTTAAAAAACGCAATATTGCTTGAAAAGTTGCCAGTCAGCATTTAATTAAACGGGGCAATAAACTTGTGTATGTATTGCTTTATCCTTGTTTAGGCGTTTCTTTTTACTTCCTGATAAACTTTTATCCTATTAAACTTTCTATCCTACGTTATGGATTCATACCATCAAGGACCTAATAACATTAAGGATGTTAAAGACCTAATAATTTGATGTTTTCTTAGATGGCATACGACAAACTAAAGGATATTAATGACTTAGCACTGCAAATGTAATCCCACCACTGAAACTACACACCACATTTGGTGTCGAGAGTAGTTTTAAATCCTTATTGAGCTAGACCCTTGGTAGAATGTAATAACCATCCAGATAATAACTAGGCAGTCACAGTGGTACCGGCTTAGAGGCTTAAGAAAACAAAAGAATTAAAAGTCTTCCATTTTCAAGTGTGTCTAGCGAGTAGGCTCTTTGTTTATCGAGACTTCCTTATAGGTCAATGTCTCCTTATTTCTCTCCTTAAGAATTGGATAATTGTATTTTCGACGGCACCAGCTAACTTTAGTCTGCGGTTATATTTAGCCATTCCAGATAAGAATTCTGCAAATGGAGACCCAGAACATACAAACCTTATTACATTGCAAGATCATCTCCATGGGCATTTTTCCATTATCAGGTAAATAAACTGCGGTAAAAAACCCTTTTACCGCAGGTTAGTTCATCTTGCTTACAATGAATCATGTACAGAAAACATTACTCCTACAAGCCTATGAAACTCGAAGCATAAACAATCTTCCATCATTTGTGACAATATACGTCTCTCAAATTGTCTCTGGCTGTACTTTAAAAGTTTTTTAAGTGCCGGAACAGGCCGTCGTTTAATTGCGCCAACCGGAAGGGGAGAGATGAATGGAAGGAAGCTGGCACTGCCTTGCCAACCGCCCTACATTATTAAAACTTGCCTCTTACCCCGCCCTACTCTGGCATAATGAATCGCGCATCGCGAATGAACTCGAAATAATTTCATTTGTAAAAAACTTCAATAGTGTACCGAACGATTGTTATGGTTATTAATTCTTGATATGGTCAGCAGAAAAGTTGAGAATATTTAATTATGTTTGAATATTTTCACAATTAAGGTGCATAATTGGGTGGACGCAAGGCTTGTTATTAGAAACTTTCATTAAGCTGACCAAATTTTATTTGATGTTAACAAACAACAACAAAACTTTTAATACAATGTGTTTATTTGGTAAAAAAGATGGCCATTAAGGCTTTGAGCCCACGAATTTGTTATTTTAGGATTTATAACTTATCGAGTTTAATATTTTAGTTCAGTGTATATGTCTTGGCCCGGTCTTAGAATAAATCACTTTATGGCCAACCATTTCATAAAATGGTCGTTTTTCATGATTCGGCACAGTACCCGCTGGCTGGCCACATCATGATGTTGATAGGCCAAATCAATGAATCAGTCAGCGTTTAATGATATGCCCGACTTCTTGATGAAATAACCAAACGTTAGTGGTCATAATATCGTAACACAGTTATATTATTTCTCGTGGCCCGAAATATATTTAATAAGGCATTTTATAATCAAATGTGTTAATCCCCAAAACTTGCTCGTTTTATTCTGCAATGTTTGAGTTAGTAATATTTTATGTTGATTGTGTCATTTAATTTTTATGCACACCGTACTGCAATGCAACAATTAAGAACTTTAACTTATTATCTTATCTTATCTTATCTATCTTATCTTTATCTTATCTATCTTGAAAAATACAAATCGTGTTTTTTTACTATATAACAGCACCATATTATTAATCATCGCGAAAAAATACATATGTTTAGGTTGTAAATTGTAACTAAGACTAAAACACTGGGTCTTCCTCTTTGGACCTTTCCCGGATAAAGCACGGATAATAGTGAAGTTTATGTTTAACATTTGCCTACCAAGTACTGTAACATTTTGTAAAGCACTATCGAACGAAGAGAAGGTTAAAACACAAAAATTGAATGTTATGGGTATCAGAAATTAAGCATCACACAAGCGCGCTCGTGCTATGCAGACATACATCAGTTTACATCACCAATTATTGTACCTGCAAATTACCTTTCAATTTTTAATTAATACACGAACACGAAATTTCGGAACAATGTACCTATTAGTAATTAGAGCCCGAGTGTTCCATGTGTCCGTAAACGATGCCTATGCTCTAGCGATGGCTCCAGCGCGCATTGTATGCTTGACCTCTGAGCGATACAGCTTCATAAGTATTATTTTTTCTGTGGTATAAATAAATATTTTTCGTGTAGTTTTTTATTGGATCATTGAGAAATATAACTCTTTTTTATAAAGTGAAAGTGCGCAGAAGTAAACTCACAGTATTGCCTTGGGACCTTTCTGGTCAAAAGCCTAAAAGGGTCATGGGAGTCTCACGGGTCTATCCAGTGATTTAAAGGTCTGTGGCTACATTTGGGTAAATTTTCGTAGTAAATAATATTTTATTTTGTGTCTGCATAAATCATGGAGAATGGCGCTACGATTATTAATCACGTCGCGGTTTTGTTTTTAAAACTTAAAATTAACGATTTTAAAGCTTTACTTTTCAATATAAATAATATAAAAATTAACGTCTATGTGTATGAAATTTTGGTAAGTTGGGAATGGAATAATCCTCTTGCTTAGTTTGCGCACACATGTGTCATGGGTCCATTGGCATTCAATTGTTATCTTTTTTTTCCTAGCATACGGGGTCATATTCCTTATATTTCCACGATACCCAAAAAATTAATTGAATTGGCGCATCACTATAACTTATGTATCATTTTGATGCTATGATAGATCCATAAATATATATACCACTATAAACACATAGAACTGATATCAGTGAACAGGCATAAATAGCATATTAACTTTAAAAAATAATGCTTCAATTAATATAACTATGTAGTTCCATAGAACAAATTTTGACTTGGGAAATTAGAGCACTTGTGATACGAGTTTTCAGAAAATGAATTTTGCCCGCGGCATCTACAATGCACACAAATATTAGCCAATTCACAAAAGTTTTCACTAACCTGGAATCAAACCCGGGACCTTTTACGTTCAAGCCGATTTATCGCGTTGGGTCGTCAATGTTTTCCATTTATTTATTGAGATAATGGTTCATCAATTTATCTTTCGAAATAAGTATTTAACTTATTAAATGCCGAGCGGTCTTATGAAACCAAAATTTGAATTGTGTATTGTTTTGCCGGGCTTTGATTATATGGATTGAACGTTGCTGTGTGTGCTAAGTATATGTCATATACTAGCTGTTGCCCGCGGTTTCGCGTGCGTGATCTTTAGTTTATTCAATATATCCCACAGGATATAAAATTCTTTACGTGTGCAAAATTTTATCCAAGCCGTTGAGCTATCTACGCAGTCACAAACATCCTCACAAACTTTCATATTTATATAATATTAGTGGAATTATGAAACTGCATCATCAGCATTGTTTTTTTTTTTGTAATGGTAGCTAGTTGTTTGTAAAATAACAATAGTAAATTAAGTTAATTAAAGGCCTCGTGGGAATTGTGTCGCGCCATGGGCACTGTAGGGTTCCGTAGTTGCCTGTCATTACCACAATATATTTCAGAAGGAGTCTTTATTGTTTTTATATATTTGTATCTCAGTCACTTTTAATGTTTTCTTCTAAGGATAAGACATTTTCTAATACTTACATAAGGTGAACGACTATTTACTCTTTAAAGTAACCGATCTATCTTAACTGTTAATTAAAGCACTATCATCATGATTTTGTATAATTTTTTCAAGCCAATAGTTAAGCTTTTAGAGGGAGTGCCATACCCAAACAAAAATTTGCACTTAAAATATTTGACAAATATATATTTCCCTTAATCTAAAAATAGTCGAGCAACCCAAAAGTCATTTTAAATGACCTTTTCAACGATGCCCCACGCGATGGAGTAGACAATAAAGAAATCATCCCCACGTTTACTTGTAGAAGAGGTAGCCTAAAAACACAATATTTTTCAGAAATTTACTCTACCACTTTGTGGCGTAATTGATAACATACCCCACAAAATTACAGCTCTCTACTCTAGTGCCAACAGTCTCAAAGTAAACCCTCAGACGGACAGACAGACATGACAAAACTATAAGGGTTCCTTGTTAGGACTACTAAATCCTAAAAAGCTATTCTATTCCTAGACAAGTATTTCGCTCAAAGATTACTTAATGTCTATCACTTGTAGGGAAAATTAAGTAGAAGATGAGTATTTAGAAACCTTATTTGTTAATAATATATTTTAAATTATGTAAATGAAATGCAACAAAGGAACCAAAAATGTCTAAGCTTGTCAAAAATCTCATCTGGGTTAGGTTAGGTTAGAACAGTGACCGCATAATTATTAAATTAATTACATTTTTTGTTTAAAAATAAGCCATTAAATCCGTTATAGTATAGTGCTAGTACTAGTACCAACTGTACTAGTAGTACTAATATTACAAGGTTAAAAATTTTGAGCTAAAATTGTAATTTTGTGTGTTCACTGTTCTAACCTAAGCTACCCAGATGAGATTTATGGCCAGTTTAGACATAGATTTGATACACTGAAGTGATATTCCGTCGTATGATTATTTAAACTAAGACATTGTTAAATAAGGTCTAACAACGGTTAGGTTTAACAACTAATTAAAAATTAGGCCTTTCGTCCGTTAGGTCATTTAAACTTCGGGATTATATACTTAGGTCTAACAACGGTTAGGTCTCATGTCATTAGGAGTTTTGAAATTAGGTTATTCGTCCATAGGTATTATGACCTTAGACCATTCAACTTTAGGCCTTGTAATATGTAACCAAAAATAATTATACCTACTTACCCGACAGAGTTCAGTATCAAAGTAAAGCTTGCGAGAGATTTTGTAGGATTTCAAATCATATTTTTAATTTATGACATTAAATATGTAAATATTACCACAAGCTGTTGTGAATCAGTTGAAATATTTAATTGTATTAATAGCACTCAATTAGGCGTTGTTTGCTTTGCACAGCAAATTACGATTTGTTTAGATTAAAAACCAATTCAACGTGTTTCGTCACACCAAACTTTTGTTTTGTTGTGCTGATATTATTTAAACATATTACCTAACCATAAAATTTAATCAGTTTTATACCATGCATATTATTTTTTATAGTTATCTCTGTCATAAACTATCTATTATATATATTATATATTATCTACATCAAAGTGGACTGGTAGATAATTATCTATAGCACAAATTCCACCAATTGTATTTACTTGTGCAATTAGGTTTAAATAAATTTATAATTGTGTAGTATAATTGCTATTAATTGAATGTTCTTTTTATACTTAGTCTGAATCCTTTTTGTTCTCATGTAAAAAAATATTGTGTATAAGTCAAAAGAGCCAGGTGTTCTATTATATATTTTGATAATAGTCGAAATTGAATTCTCGCTCCATCGTAGATTCCATCTATGCTCTAGCTAGAGCAAGATTGGGGTCAAGAGCAAGCCCATCTAAAATGAAAAAATAAAAAAATTGGAAGCGAAACCACTAGTAAAGTCATTCATGCGACTTCGCGTGGTCTAAAATAACTCATACAAGTTTCATCGCGATCGGATGTATTAGAAACGCGTTATAAAAGAAGAGCATCGCATACGTGACTTAGGAGGATTTATATGTAAATAAACTTATGACGAAAATAGTTTCAGGTTAAAAAACGCAATATTGCTTGAAAAGTTGCCAGTCAGCATTTAATTAAACGGGGCAATAAACTTGTGTATGTATTGCTTTATCCTTGTTTAGGCGTTTCTTTTTACTTCCTGATAAACTTTTATCCTATTAAACTTTCTATCCTACGTTATGGATTCATACCATCAAGGACCTAATAACATTAAGGATGTTAAAGACCTAATAATTTGATGTTTTCTTAGATGGCATACGACAAACTAAAGGATATTAATGACTTAGCACTGCAAATGTAATCCCACCACTGAAACTACACACCACATTTGGTGTCGAGAGTAGTTTTAAATCCTTATTGAGCTAGACCCTTGGTAGAATGTAATAACCATCCAGATAATAACTAGGCAGTCACAGTGGTACCGGCTTAGAGGCTTAAGAAAACAAAAGAATTAAAAGTCTTCCATTTTCAAGTGTGTCTAGCGAGTAGGCTCTTTGTTTATCGAGACTTCCTTATAGGTCAATGTCTCCTTATTTCTCTCCTTAAGAATTGGATAATTGTATTTTCGACGGCACCAGCTAACTTTAGTCTGCGGTTATATTTAGCCATTCCAGATAAGAATTCTGCAAATGGAGACCCAGAACATACAAACCTTATTACATTGCAAGATCATCTCCATGGGCATTTTTCCATTATCAGGTAAATAAACTGCGGTAAAAAACCCTTTTACCGCAGGTTAGTTCATCTTGCTTACAATGAATCATGTACAGAAAACATTACTCCTACAAGCCTATGAAACTCGAAGCATAAACAATCTTCCATCATTTGTGACAATATACGTCTCTCAAATTGTCTCTGGCTGTACTTTAAAAGTTTTTTAAGTGCCGGAACAGGCCGTCGTTTAATTGCGCCAACCGGAAGGGGAGAGATGAATGGAAGGAAGCTGGCACTGCCTTGCCAACCGCCCTACATTATTAAAACTTGCCTCTTACCCCGCCCTACTCTGGCATAATGAATCGCGCATCGCGAATGAACTCGAAATAATTTCATTTGTAAAAAACTTCAATAGTGTACCGAACGATTGTTATGGTTATTAATTCTTGATATGGTCAGCAGAAAAGTTGAGAATATTTAATTATGTTTGAATATTTTCACAATTAAGGTGCATAATTGGGTGGACGCAAGGCTTGTTATTAGAAACTTTCATTAAGCTGACCAAATTTTATTTGATGTTAACAAACAACAACAAAACTTTTAATACAATGTGTTTATTTGGTAAAAAAGATGGCCATTAAGGCTTTGAGCCCACGAATTTGTTATTTTAGGATTTATAACTTATCGAGTTTAATATTTTAGTTCAGTGTATATGTCTTGGCCCGGTCTTAGAATAAATCACTTTATGGCCAACCATTTCATAAAATGGTCGTTTTTCATGATTCGGCACAGTACCCGCTGGCTGGCCACATCATGATGTTGATAGGCCAAATCAATGAATCAGTCAGCGTTTAATGATATGCCCGACTTCTTGATGAAATAACCAAACGTTAGTGGTCATAATATCGTAACACAGTTATATTATTTCTCGTGGCCCGAAATATATTTAATAAGGCATTTTATAATCAAATGTGTTAATCCCCAAAACTTGCTCGTTTTATTCTGCAATGTTTGAGTTAGTAATATTTTATGTTGATTGTGTCATTTAATTTTTATGCACACCGTACTGCAATGCAACAATTAAGAACTTTAACTTATTATCTTATCTTATCTTATCTATCTTATCTTTATCTTATCTATCTTGAAAAATACAAATCGTGTTTTTTTACTATATAACAGCACCATATTATTAATCATCGCGAAAAAATACATATGTTTAGGTTGTAAATTGTAACTAAGACTAAAACACTGGGTCTTCCTCTTTGGACCTTTCCCGGATAAAGCACGGATAATAGTGAAGTTTATGTTTAACATTTGCCTACCAAGTACTGTAACATTTTGTAAAGCACTATCGAACGAAGAGAAGGTTAAAACACAAAAATTGAATGTTATGGGTATCAGAAATTAAGCATCACACAAGCGCGCTCGTGCTATGCAGACATACATCAGTTTACATCACCAATTATTGTACCTGCAAATTACCTTTCAATTTTTAATTAATACACGAACACGAAATTTCGGAACAATGTACCTATTAGTAATTAGAGCCCGAGTGTTCCATGTGTCCGTAAACGATGCCTATGCTCTAGCGATGGCTCCAGCGCGCATTGTATGCTTGACCTCTGAGCGATACAGCTTCATAAGTATTATTTTTTCTGTGGTATAAATAAATATTTTTCGTGTAGTTTTTTATTGGATCATTGAGAAATATAACTCTTTTTTATAAAGTGAAAGTGCGCAGAAGTAAACTCACAGTATTGCCTTGGGACCTTTCTGGTCAAAAGCCTAAAAGGGTCATGGGAGTCTCACGGGTCTATCCAGTGATTTAAAGGTCTGTGGCTACATTTGGGTAAATTTTCGTAGTAAATAATATTTTATTTTGTGTCTGCATAAATCATGGAGAATGGCGCTACGATTATTAATCACGTCGCGGTTTTGTTTTTAAAACTTAAAATTAACGATTTTAAAGCTTTACTTTTCAATATAAATAATATAAAAATTAACGTCTATGTGTATGAAATTTTGGTAAGTTGGGAATGGAATAATCCTCTTGCTTAGTTTGCGCACACATGTGTCATGGGTCCATTGGCATTCAATTGTTATCTTTTTTTTCCTAGCATACGGGGTCATATTCCTTATATTTCCACGATACCCAAAAAATTAATTGAATTGGCGCATCACTATAACTTATGTATCATTTTGATGCTATGATAGATCCATAAATATATATACCACTATAAACACATAGAACTGATATCAGTGAACAGGCATAAATAGCATATTAACTTTAAAAAATAATGCTTCAATTAATATAACTATGTAGTTCCATAGAACAAATTTTGACTTGGGAAATTAGAGCACTTGTGATACGAGTTTTCAGAAAATGAATTTTGCCCGCGGCATCTACAATGCACACAAATATTAGCCAATTCACAAAAGTTTTCACTAACCTGGAATCAAACCCGGGACCTTTTACGTTCAAGCCGATTTATCGCGTTGGGTCGTCAATGTTTTCCATTTATTTATTGAGATAATGGTTCATCAATTTATCTTTCGAAATAAGTATTTAACTTATTAAATGCCGAGCGGTCTTATGAAACCAAAATTTGAATTGTGTATTGTTTTGCCGGGCTTTGATTATATGGATTGAACGTTGCTGTGTGTGCTAAGTATATGTCATATACTAGCTGTTGCCCGCGGTTTCGCGTGCGTGATCTTTAGTTTATTCAATATATCCCACAGGATATAAAATTCTTTACGTGTGCAAAATTTTATCCAAGCCGTTGAGCTATCTACGCAGTCACAAACATCCTCACAAACTTTCATATTTATATAATATTAGTGGAATTATGAAACTGCATCATCAGCATTGTTTTTTTTTTTGTAATGGTAGCTAGTTGTTTGTAAAATAACAATAGTAAATTAAGTTAATTAAAGGCCTCGTGGGAATTGTGTCGCGCCATGGGCACTGTAGGGTTCCGTAGTTGCCTGTCATTACCACAATATATTTCAGAAGGAGTCTTTATTGTTTTTATATATTTGTATCTCAGTCACTTTTAATGTTTTCTTCTAAGGATAAGACATTTTCTAATACTTACATAAGGTGAACGACTATTTACTCTTTAAAGTAACCGATCTATCTTAACTGTTAATTAAAGCACTATCATCATGATTTTGTATAATTTTTTCAAGCCAATAGTTAAGCTTTTAGAGGGAGTGCCATACCCAAACAAAAATTTGCACTTAAAATATTTGACAAATATATATTTCCCTTAATCTAAAAATAGTCGAGCAACCCAAAAGTCATTTTAAATGACCTTTTCAACGATGCCCCACGCGATGGAGTAGACAATAAAGAAATCATCCCCACGTTTACTTGTAGAAGAGGTAGCCTAAAAACACAATATTTTTCAGAAATTTACTCTACCACTTTGTGGCGTAATTGATAACATACCCCACAAAATTACAGCTCTCTACTCTAGTGCCAACAGTCTCAAAGTAAACCCTCAGACGGACAGACAGACATGACAAAACTATAAGGGTTCCTTGTTAGGACTACTAAATCCTAAAAAGCTATTCTATTCCTAGACAAGTATTTCGCTCAAAGATTACTTAATGTCTATCACTTGTAGGGAAAATTAAGTAGAAGATGAGTATTTAGAAACCTTATTTGTTAATAATATATTTTAAATTATGTAAATGAAATGCAACAAAGGAACCAAAAATGTCTAAGCTTGTCAAAAATCTCATCTGGGTTAGGTTAGGTTAGAACAGTGACCGCATAATTATTAAATTAATTACATTTTTTGTTTAAAAATAAGCCATTAAATCCGTTATAGTATAGTGCTAGTACTAGTACCAACTGTACTAGTAGTACTAATATTACAAGGTTAAAAATTTTGAGCTAAAATTGTAATTTTGTGTGTTCACTGTTCTAACCTAAGCTACCCAGATGAGATTTATGGCCAGTTTAGACATAGATTTGATACACTGAAGTGATATTCCGTCGTATGATTATTTAAACTAAGACATTGTTAAATAAGGTCTAACAACGGTTAGGTTTAACAACTAATTAAAAATTAGGCCTTTCGTCCGTTAGGTCATTTAAACTTCGGGATTATATACTTAGGTCTAACAACGGTTAGGTCTCATGTCATTAGGAGTTTTGAAATTAGGTTATTCGTCCATAGGTATTATGACCTTAGACCATTCAACTTTAGGCCTTGTAATATGTAACCAAAAATAATTATACCTACTTACCCGACAGAGTTCAGTATCAAAGTAAAGCTTGCGAGAGATTTTGTAGGATTTCAAATCATATTTTTAATTTATGACATTAAATATGTAAATATTACCACAAGCTGTTGTGAATCAGTTGAAATATTTAATTGTATTAATAGCACTCAATTAGGCGTTGTTTGCTTTGCACAGCAAATTACGATTTGTTTAGATTAAAAACCAATTCAACGTGTTTCGTCACACCAAACTTTTGTTTTGTTGTGCTGATATTATTTAAACATATTACCTAACCATAAAATTTAATCAGTTTTATACCATGCATATTATTTTTTATAGTTATCTCTGTCATAAACTATCTATTATATATATTATATATTATCTACATCAAAGTGGACTGGTAGATAATTATCTATAGCACAAATTCCACCAATTGTATTTACTTGTGCAATTAGGTTTAAATAAATTTATAATTGTGTAGTATAATTGCTATTAATTGAATGTTCTTTTTATACTTAGTCTGAATCCTTTTTGTTCTCATGTAAAAAAATATTGTGTATAAGTCAAAAGAGCCAGGTGTTCTATTATATATTTTGATAATAGTCGAAATTGAATTCTCGCTCCATCGTAGATTCCATCTATGCTCTAGCTAGAGCAAGATTGGGGTCAAGAGCAAGCCCATCTAAAATGAAAAAATAAAAAAATTGGAAGCGAAACCACTAGTAAAGTCATTCATGCGACTTCGCGTGGTCTAAAATAACTCATACAAGTTTCATCGCGATCGGATGTATTAGAAACGCGTTATAAAAGAAGAGCATCGCATACGTGACTTAGGAGGATTTATATGTAAATAAACTTATGACGAAAATAGTTTCAGGTTAAAAAACGCAATATTGCTTGAAAAGTTGCCAGTCAGCATTTAATTAAACGGGGCAATAAACTTGTGTATGTATTGCTTTATCCTTGTTTAGGCGTTTCTTTTTACTTCCTGATAAACTTTTATCCTATTAAACTTTCTATCCTACGTTATGGATTCATACCATCAAGGACCTAATAACATTAAGGATGTTAAAGACCTAATAATTTGATGTTTTCTTAGATGGCATACGACAAACTAAAGGATATTAATGACTTAGCACTGCAAATGTAATCCCACCACTGAAACTACACACCACATTTGGTGTCGAGAGTAGTTTTAAATCCTTATTGAGCTAGACCCTTGGTAGAATGTAATAACCATCCAGATAATAACTAGGCAGTCACAGTGGTACCGGCTTAGAGGCTTAAGAAAACAAAAGAATTAAAAGTCTTCCATTTTCAAGTGTGTCTAGCGAGTAGGCTCTTTGTTTATCGAGACTTCCTTATAGGTCAATGTCTCCTTATTTCTCTCCTTAAGAATTGGATAATTGTATTTTCGACGGCACCAGCTAACTTTAGTCTGCGGTTATATTTAGCCATTCCAGATAAGAATTCTGCAAATGGAGACCCAGAACATACAAACCTTATTACATTGCAAGATCATCTCCATGGGCATTTTTCCATTATCAGGTAAATAAACTGCGGTAAAAAACCCTTTTACCGCAGGTTAGTTCATCTTGCTTACAATGAATCATGTACAGAAAACATTACTCCTACAAGCCTATGAAACTCGAAGCATAAACAATCTTCCATCATTTGTGACAATATACGTCTCTCAAATTGTCTCTGGCTGTACTTTAAAAGTTTTTTAAGTGCCGGAACAGGCCGTCGTTTAATTGCGCCAACCGGAAGGGGAGAGATGAATGGAAGGAAGCTGGCACTGCCTTGCCAACCGCCCTACATTATTAAAACTTGCCTCTTACCCCGCCCTACTCTGGCATAATGAATCGCGCATCGCGAATGAACTCGAAATAATTTCATTTGTAAAAAACTTCAATAGTGTACCGAACGATTGTTATGGTTATTAATTCTTGATATGGTCAGCAGAAAAGTTGAGAATATTTAATTATGTTTGAATATTTTCACAATTAAGGTGCATAATTGGGTGGACGCAAGGCTTGTTATTAGAAACTTTCATTAAGCTGACCAAATTTTATTTGATGTTAACAAACAACAACAAAACTTTTAATACAATGTGTTTATTTGGTAAAAAAGATGGCCATTAAGGCTTTGAGCCCACGAATTTGTTATTTTAGGATTTATAACTTATCGAGTTTAATATTTTAGTTCAGTGTATATGTCTTGGCCCGGTCTTAGAATAAATCACTTTATGGCCAACCATTTCATAAAATGGTCGTTTTTCATGATTCGGCACAGTACCCGCTGGCTGGCCACATCATGATGTTGATAGGCCAAATCAATGAATCAGTCAGCGTTTAATGATATGCCCGACTTCTTGATGAAATAACCAAACGTTAGTGGTCATAATATCGTAACACAGTTATATTATTTCTCGTGGCCCGAAATATATTTAATAAGGCATTTTATAATCAAATGTGTTAATCCCCAAAACTTGCTCGTTTTATTCTGCAATGTTTGAGTTAGTAATATTTTATGTTGATTGTGTCATTTAATTTTTATGCACACCGTACTGCAATGCAACAATTAAGAACTTTAACTTATTATCTTATCTTATCTTATCTATCTTATCTTTATCTTATCTATCTTGAAAAATACAAATCGTGTTTTTTTACTATATAACAGCACCATATTATTAATCATCGCGAAAAAATACATATGTTTAGGTTGTAAATTGTAACTAAGACTAAAACACTGGGTCTTCCTCTTTGGACCTTTCCCGGATAAAGCACGGATAATAGTGAAGTTTATGTTTAACATTTGCCTACCAAGTACTGTAACATTTTGTAAAGCACTATCGAACGAAGAGAAGGTTAAAACACAAAAATTGAATGTTATGGGTATCAGAAATTAAGCATCACACAAGCGCGCTCGTGCTATGCAGACATACATCAGTTTACATCACCAATTATTGTACCTGCAAATTACCTTTCAATTTTTAATTAATACACGAACACGAAATTTCGGAACAATGTACCTATTAGTAATTAGAGCCCGAGTGTTCCATGTGTCCGTAAACGATGCCTATGCTCTAGCGATGGCTCCAGCGCGCATTGTATGCTTGACCTCTGAGCGATACAGCTTCATAAGTATTATTTTTTCTGTGGTATAAATAAATATTTTTCGTGTAGTTTTTTATTGGATCATTGAGAAATATAACTCTTTTTTATAAAGTGAAAGTGCGCAGAAGTAAACTCACAGTATTGCCTTGGGACCTTTCTGGTCAAAAGCCTAAAAGGGTCATGGGAGTCTCACGGGTCTATCCAGTGATTTAAAGGTCTGTGGCTACATTTGGGTAAATTTTCGTAGTAAATAATATTTTATTTTGTGTCTGCATAAATCATGGAGAATGGCGCTACGATTATTAATCACGTCGCGGTTTTGTTTTTAAAACTTAAAATTAACGATTTTAAAGCTTTACTTTTCAATATAAATAATATAAAAATTAACGTCTATGTGTATGAAATTTTGGTAAGTTGGGAATGGAATAATCCTCTTGCTTAGTTTGCGCACACATGTGTCATGGGTCCATTGGCATTCAATTGTTATCTTTTTTTTCCTAGCATACGGGGTCATATTCCTTATATTTCCACGATACCCAAAAAATTAATTGAATTGGCGCATCACTATAACTTATGTATCATTTTGATGCTATGATAGATCCATAAATATATATACCACTATAAACACATAGAACTGATATCAGTGAACAGGCATAAATAGCATATTAACTTTAAAAAATAATGCTTCAATTAATATAACTATGTAGTTCCATAGAACAAATTTTGACTTGGGAAATTAGAGCACTTGTGATACGAGTTTTCAGAAAATGAATTTTGCCCGCGGCATCTACAATGCACACAAATATTAGCCAATTCACAAAAGTTTTCACTAACCTGGAATCAAACCCGGGACCTTTTACGTTCAAGCCGATTTATCGCGTTGGGTCGTCAATGTTTTCCATTTATTTATTGAGATAATGGTTCATCAATTTATCTTTCGAAATAAGTATTTAACTTATTAAATGCCGAGCGGTCTTATGAAACCAAAATTTGAATTGTGTATTGTTTTGCCGGGCTTTGATTATATGGATTGAACGTTGCTGTGTGTGCTAAGTATATGTCATATACTAGCTGTTGCCCGCGGTTTCGCGTGCGTGATCTTTAGTTTATTCAATATATCCCACAGGATATAAAATTCTTTACGTGTGCAAAATTTTATCCAAGCCGTTGAGCTATCTACGCAGTCACAAACATCCTCACAAACTTTCATATTTATATAATATTAGTGGAATTATGAAACTGCATCATCAGCATTGTTTTTTTTTTTGTAATGGTAGCTAGTTGTTTGTAAAATAACAATAGTAAATTAAGTTAATTAAAGGCCTCGTGGGAATTGTGTCGCGCCATGGGCACTGTAGGGTTCCGTAGTTGCCTGTCATTACCACAATATATTTCAGAAGGAGTCTTTATTGTTTTTATATATTTGTATCTCAGTCACTTTTAATGTTTTCTTCTAAGGATAAGACATTTTCTAATACTTACATAAGGTGAACGACTATTTACTCTTTAAAGTAACCGATCTATCTTAACTGTTAATTAAAGCACTATCATCATGATTTTGTATAATTTTTTCAAGCCAATAGTTAAGCTTTTAGAGGGAGTGCCATACCCAAACAAAAATTTGCACTTAAAATATTTGACAAATATATATTTCCCTTAATCTAAAAATAGTCGAGCAACCCAAAAGTCATTTTAAATGACCTTTTCAACGATGCCCCACGCGATGGAGTAGACAATAAAGAAATCATCCCCACGTTTACTTGTAGAAGAGGTAGCCTAAAAACACAATATTTTTCAGAAATTTACTCTACCACTTTGTGGCGTAATTGATAACATACCCCACAAAATTACAGCTCTCTACTCTAGTGCCAACAGTCTCAAAGTAAACCCTCAGACGGACAGACAGACATGACAAAACTATAAGGGTTCCTTGTTAGGACTACTAAATCCTAAAAAGCTATGAACATAATTAAAGAAATAAAATTTATTTTCAAATATACTATTAATTTATTTTAACACATAACCTACTCAGATTATCTCCCGATAGAACATTATTGAGACTTATTCTTATTACTCAATATCTGTTTTAATTATCATTGTGTTTTGCAAATAAAGATTTTGACTTTGACTTAATGGAAACATTATAGCTACGAAAAATTATAATTTGTATCTTTATTCTTATTACAATTTGAGCTAAATTTTTTACTTAAACCTTATCATAATGCGATTTTCTACATTAGTCTGCTGGAAATAGATAAAAAGAAAAGCCGAGGATTGGGATCATTGTCGTGCATTGGAAGAGGCATATGTCCAGCAATAGACTGACGTCATCACAACATTATTACACCCACGGACGTAACATCACATATAAAAAATGTGAAGCATGCAAGGTACTACAATTTCGTTTGTTGTACATGATCTACACTCACACATACACACTAGATACGACAACCCGCTGCCATTTCGCTCCGAGTGACAGCGCCAGTGACACGTAGTAAATGCGTTTGTTGCGTCAACGATTTATTTTTCAAAAATGCCGTCTTGTGTTGTTAAATCATGCAAAAACTACATGAGTAAACGTAAAAAGTCACATGGAATCACCTATCATACGTAAGTTATTACGATTCGTGATAAAAAAATATATTTATGTTTTAAATACTTTGCCGAGAATTCTAGAGGTAAAATTCAACAGTGTTGTCACTTTATTTACGGGAAAATTACCCCAAAAGGTGGGGAAATCTATATTTGTATGCAACAAACTATGTATGTGACTCTCTGAAATCAGATTTCGTCAGTTTTTGGGTACCGTTTCTCAAAAGTAAAATAAAAGATCCCCATACTTTTAATATAAAATATCTCTTACGTCGTTTTCATAGGTTTCCTAGAGACAAAAATAGTAGGGATGACTGGATTTTAATTATTCGAAACTGCAGAGGAGAAAACAGTTGGAACACATCATCTGCCAGTACCGTTTGCAGTACACATTTTGATGACATAGATTTTATAACTACAGCTAAGGGGCTACGTTGTTTGGTTCCGTATGCCATTCCAAAAAGAGTAAAGTAAATAAATTGATTTTAAAGAAAAAAAGAGGAGGATTGAGGTTCCCATCTAAAGACTTATTTGATATATGTTGTGTTTGTGAAATTGTTATTAGAAAGTTGGCTAAAGAAAAAATACAAATATATAGTAATAAGCAACATATGTATCTAATGACAAAAATTTTGGAAATGTTCATTGACAACAGAACAACTTTTTTAAATATAGACAATATTCACGCCATAGCAGGAGCGGATCATAGAATAAGTTTAATGAAATGCATTATTCAAAAGTATTTGAACGTTCGGTTCCATCATATTTCTAAAATAGAAAGTATTTCTCGTACATTAGACAAAAAAAGACAAGTGTACAAAAAGTTGACACAACATAAAGGATTTTAGCGCATCTTTATTAATTATAATAATAATATACGTACTTAACATTATTATTATACCATTATGATATATGATGTAAACGTATTTTTGATTTTAACCCCCGACGCAAAAACGACGGGGTGTTATAAGTTTGACGTATCTGTGTGTGTGTGTGTGGCATCTTTGCTTTCGAACGGATGAACCGATTTTGATTTGGTTTTTTTCGTTTGAATGATTAATTAGTCGAGAGTGTTTTTAGCTATGTTAGATAAAAATCGGTCCAAGATGGCCGCCGTAACAAAATGGCGGATTACATATTTTTGTTAAACTCCCTCAATATACTATCCAATGAAAGGGCTGACTAGTAGAATTTTTATCCTTTTTCAATTAGGTATTAAGCGTCGTGGGGTTTTCAATTTTTTTTAAATTTTACTTTTTGTTATTAAGGGGTATATTTTATAGATAGTCATAGCCTTATCACTAATAATGTCATGTGTAAAAATATATTTCTTTATACGTAACATGTGTTTTATTTTCTATCACAGTGATCATAAAAAATATGTTTGGTAGGCCAACATAGAACAACCGTTTATATTTCTGTTAAAAAATATATGTAAATTCCATAAGTTAACTGAGATCGATTGGTACCACCAAACAGCAGGGAAATTGATGGTTTATATAGCAACCCTTAAATCACGCACACAGCCTAAACGGGCGGCCATTATTATGCTTCACTTATGGTTAGACGAGGTTACGTCCGTATTTTTTTTACGTCCGTGATTACACCATTATTGTATGTAATAGGCACGGACGTAAAAAAAAATACTTATTATTAAATTTTTTTACGTCCGTGGTAATAGGTATCTTGGTTTGCTGGTATGCTTTCTCAAATCTCAACCATTTTAGTAACGTTTCACTTTATTAACTTATACCTCTACAAACTAATATTATTTACCTACTTTCCTTACTTTCTTAATAAGTTACGAACACAATTTTCTTACATCAAAATATGTTTGACATGACATGACAATATGTACGAGATGACTTCTGTCACTAAAATAAACTATTTTTAATATCATTTAAAGCACTAATGAAGGAGTATTGATATCAAATTCAAAGCAAATCACCCCCGAAATAACTAATTTCTAACCCTATTTAACCCCGTTAAGGGATGTATTTCAATAAAAAAAAGTTTAATAAAAAACTAAAAACCGACTTCAAAATGAAACTAAAAAGCGAAAAATAATATTGACTAAAACATACCTAATCATTTCTTTTTGGAGTCGGTGCCAGCCATCGAGAGTTAAAATGTGTTCATTCGCACCGACTCCAAAAAGTACTGATTAGGTATGTTTTAGTCAATATTATTTTTCGCTTTTTAGTTTCATTTTGAAGTCGGTTTTTAGGTTTTTATTAAACTTTTTTTATTTTACAATTTTAAGTGTTAAGTCCTCTATTTTTTCCCTCCTAACTTCGCCAAAAATTACTTTACAGCAAAGTAACCTTAACTAATATTGGTCCTCTATGGACTCCCCATCCAATGGTATGATAAAAATAAGGTGTTATATAGGGTCAATTTTTCGACGAAAATTTTTAAGTCTTAAGAAAAGGGTTTACCTACACTCCAACCAGAACGGCGGCTATTTTGGTGTCGTAACCATAGGATAAGGTCTCGCGTTAAATAACAGGTTAAATTCAGAAAGGAACTTTCTAATTTTTTTTCGTTACTGGGTGTGCGGGTACGCCCCCAGTAAATAAAAATTGGCGGTCTGGTACCTCATAAGCTCCACGTCTGCTCAACACACTGCGAAATACGTTCTGTCGACAAATTGCAGTATTATCTTCTAACTCCTATCCGTTAAGGAGTTCTGTAGCTTCCATCATCAGGTCAGCAACATGACATGATGATTACCAGGCCCAAAAATCAGCAACGAGTCAGAAAATATATGCAAAACATTATGGGTGCCTATAAAAATTGAGGGTTGCCCTCGATTTCCCAGGGATCCCATCATCAGAATCTGACTTGGTGGAAATGGGACCACCTCGGGAGAAAGAATTACACAAAGAACATACCCTCCAAGTTTCAGGTTTCTACGATCAGCGGTTTAGGCTGTGCGTTGATCCATCAGTCAGTCAGTCAGTCAGTCGTTTAGGACAAAGCATTTTATGTGTATAGATAGATAATGTGAATTATTCCTCTGTGTATCTTACACTTTCCTCGTAGATACACTATGGAATAATGTGTCTTTGTTCTTTTAAGACAACTTTAATCGTAGTTGACTCTAGTAGGTATTTCTTTTATTAACCGACTTCAAAAAAAAGGAGGAGGTTCTCAATTCGTCTGAATGTTGTTGTTTTTTTTTTTTTTTTTTGTATGTATGTTACGCGATTACGCCGTCAATTATGGACCGATTTCAAAATTTATTTTTTAGTTTGAAAGGGTATACTCCCGAGGTGGTCCCATTTTCACCAAGTCAGATTCTGATGATGGGATCCCTGGGAAATCGAGGGCAACCCTCAATTTTTATAGGCACCCATAATGTTTTGCATATATTTTCTGACTCGATGCTGATTTTTGGGTCTGGTAATCATCATGTCATGTTGCTGACCTGATGATGGAAGCCACGAAAGTTTGAAAGTTCCTTTCTTAATTTAACCTGTTATTTAACGCGAGACCTTATCCTATGGTTACGACACCAAAATAGCCGCCGTTCTGGTTGGAGTGTAGGTAAACCCTTTTCTTAAGACTTAAAAATTTTCATTGAAAAATTGACCCTTTATAACACCTTATTTTTATCATACCATTGGATGGGGGGTCCATAGAGGACCAATATTAGTTAAGGTTACTTTGCTGTAAAGTAATTTTTGGCGAAGTTAGGAGGGAAAAAATAGAGGACTTAACACTTAAAATTGTAAAATAAAAAAAGTTTAATAAAAAACTAAAAACCGACTTCAAAATGAAACTAAAAAGCGAAAAATAATATTGACTAAAACATACCTAATCAGTTCTTTTTGGAGTCGGTGCGAATGAACACATTTTAACTCTCGATGGCTGGCACCGACTCCAAAAAGAACTGATTAGGTATGTTTTAGTCAATATTATTTAAAACTTTATTGCAGAAACTTATAAATAGTGTAAAAAAAGTAGACTACTATTTATAAACATAAAATAAATAAATTAAATAAATATTGGACAACATCACATACATTGCTCTGATCCTAAGGTAAGTAGCTAAAGCACTTGTGTTATAGAAATCAGAAACAACGACGGTGCCACAACACCCAGACCCGAGACAATATAGAAAAGTTCGTTTTCTACATTGACCCGACCGGGGATCGAACCCGGAACCTCAGAGATGGCAGCGCCATATATAGTCCGGCGTGCTCGCCTCTCGGCTACGGAGGTCTACAAAAAATTTATAAGTGCTAAAAGTATTCTCTGCCAGTCAAACATTTATGTATAAGAAGGTTTTATTATTTATTCTGTTCTAGTGAACAGTATGTAACATTATTATTATAACACACCACTTCGCAGTACTTCATAAAGCGAACACTAATTAAGTCTCAAGACGTGCTATAATTCAGTATTAAGTCCATTTCCCTTCTGAAAGTGTTGTACGTATCTTGCAGCTTGTTCTACAATAGAATATAAACTTAATTTGGGGACATGAATTTACTTCAATGCTACGAAATGTACTGCCAAAGTTATCTCCAAAGTTGTCGGAGAGGCGAACGTAGTCGAGTTATGCGTTGCACACATTCGTGGTAAAAGTCACAATTTTATTCATAGGTTAATTATCTCAGTTATCTAAAAGCGCCACACAAGTCTGCAATTACAAGCTCTATTGCACGGTAAGATAAGCCGGCGCTCTCTAGGGCAAGCGACTTACCAAAAATCCTCATCATTAGTGTTATATCACCTCTTGAAATAAATGAGAGACAGATAGTGGAAGAGAGTTCCTCTCCAGAGATGTCTTTGCGGTGAAGGTTGCGGCCATTGAGGTATAAATCACTTCGTTACTTTTTTATATTAACGGCGCCAGCCTCTTTTAGAATCCTCCTTGCTTTTAGCTCTGAACGAATGAGTCCATGGATGCATCTTACCATCTCTGATAATGCAGGCAATACCTAATACTCGTAGTACAAGTAGCCTGTAGTGGTTCCTACCGCATTGCCATTGAACTTTCTTATGAAAATAACTTTGTTTGAGCATGCAAGCGATCCTCCATAGGGTTCAAGGAACAATTTATTTTATCTTTTTACATTGACAATAATTTTGATTATTCTATCAAAGAAAAAAGTTTCAGTTTAAAACAAAATCTTGCCTTTGGTGAGATTTAAACCCACGAGATTACACTCTTCTCTCAACAGAACTGATCTACCAATTGAGCTGCGGTAGATATCTTTAAAGTGATTCATTGTTAGTAAGCCAACGTAGTTCTATAACATCTACCTACGTTTTAAGGCATCACCAGATATTGAAAAATAAATAAAATATTCTTTGTTCAAATAACTATGAATAACTTATAAAAAAACCGGCGAAGTGCGAATCGGACTCGGGCACGAAGGGTTCCGTACCATTATCTATAAAAACGGCGACAAATCACGTTTGTTGTATGCGAGCCCCGTTAAAAATTAATTTTATTCTATTTTTTAGTATTGTTTGTCTATAACTAACAATACTTAAAAACAGAAATACACCATCTGTGAAAATTTCAACTGTCTAACTATCACGGTTCATGAGATACAGCCTGGTGACAGATGGAAAAACAGACAGACGAACAGCGGAATCTTAGTATTAGGGTCCCGATTTACATTTATGGTACAGAACCCTAAAATATATAAATTCCATGTACACGAAGCAATCATATCAAGTAGAAGCGTGCCGTTATTATAAACTGCTTCTTATTCCATAAGAACCCGTGCCAAAAGCCACCAAGTATTAATACCGGCTAAATATTAAACTGCATCTCGAGCCGCAACGACTTCTATCTCCTTGCACGAGTGAATCTCTAACGGCATATTGTCGAGGACATTATGAGACATATTCTTATTATACAGGGTGGAGCGTTAGGTCGACTGACGCATAATGTGTTACAATGTGTTCTGAGGTAACAACCTGGGCTTACGAGCCTCTTTTGGTCGGCTGATAAGGCACGGAGGCTTTGTAAGGTACTCGCAATGTAATAAGGCGGCCCGTAATACTGGGACGCTCGTCTATTTCGTACCTTTTATAAACAATGTTTGCGCGGAGGCTCTCAGCTCAAGGACGCAATTAGTTGGTAACGCGTTATGTGGCAAACAAAAGCCACTAATCCACCGCGTTAAATTTTCATTTGTTTTCGTTTTTCTCGGGTGAGCAACACGGTTTTTGAGTTACACTAGAGTTTTAATTTAGTGGCATGGAAATAAGTGAACTCGAATCTATTTACTTTAGTTTTTTACGAAAATTATAACAGTTTTTAAAACGCTTTAGCTAAATTTAATGATGCAGACATTAACATTATAATTCACTTGCCCTGACCAAAAACAAAAAAAAACAAATGACTTGAGTCCCCAAGACATTTGGTTTTTGTTATCCATACAATTTGGTCACTCGCCGTTGAGTTACAATAGGGTGTTACCGGTACAGATAACATAGAACCGAAACAACAAAATAAAGATTATTGTCTATGTCCTAATAAACCATTTAAATACTTTATGCATTAGGTATATTTATTATGTTTCATTAAATATTTTCATTCCATACAAAACTTAATTACTTAGTTTAGTTATTGTATTATTTAACCATGATATCCAATTTCTGAGTTTAAAATATAATTAATAACTGGCCAAGTGCGAGTCGGACTCGCGCACGAAGGGTTCTGCACCATTATCTATAAAAACGGCAAAAAAAATCACGTTTGTTGTATGGGAGCCCCATTAAATATTTATTGTATTCTGTTTTTTAGTATTTGTTGTTATAGTGGCAACAGAAATACATCATCTGTGAAAATTTCAACTCTTTAACTATCGCGGTTCATGAGATACAGCCTGGTGACAGACGGACAGAGAGACAGACGGACAGCGGAGCCTTAGTAATAGGGTCCCGTTTTACCCTTTGGGTACGAAACCTTAAAAAAGCACACCGAAAGTGGAAAGGCAGAAGGCATCAAGCAAAATTTTCATAACTTTACTAGAGAGCGATATAAAGATTGTTAAAATCTTCTGGCGCTACGTATAGAGAGCAACTATATAAAACATGCAATAAATGTACATCAATTAAATTAGTGTCATATTCGAATTCATTTAAAGCCAAGACTTAAATTAAAAGACCAATTCCGAGCACTTAGGAATAACACCATTTTTATAACGGAGACAAACGACTAAACATGATTTTGTATTTTTACAAAATCCAGCTCAAAAAATGCAATAATAATTTCTGATTGCTACTATATAACATAAATCAATTTCGCTTAAGGTGTCGCTTGATGCTTTTTGCCTTTCAGCCGTTGATATGTAAGCTTGCACGTATATTTCTGCTTTATAAGGTAATTTCCTAACACCTAGTTTACAATCGTATAAACCTATTTATAGACTTAGACAACATGATATTATATTTTTCATAAACGTAGCACGTTGGTGTTTAATTAATAAGCGTGTATGAAGTAAAATCCAGTTAATTAAATTCGGTTCTAATGTTTAGTAAGTTAATTCCCTAGTTTGACTAAGTTTATTCAGCTTTAAGGATGCTGCTGCTTCACACTATTTCCTGACTATACCAACTTTGAGTTTGGCTTTGGTAGTTTCACAAACATTAAGTTTTTTTGCTAGATTCGTTGAAAACGTTTTATTAATTTTAAGTCGGAAACTGTTATCAATAATCATTAATTTATTTGTTATTTTTTTAATGTAGTCATATTTACTTGTAATAACGTTTATTGTTTATAATAATTGATAAATTTAAACACAACGCCTATTTTTTTCATTAAATGACAGTTACAATATTAACACAATACAGTTTCAAAAATACAATAAAACGTAATTAGGTTTGAATTGGCATTTACATTCGAAGCTACAATTAGTATAAATTTATATTAATTACATCGTTCAACAAAAATGGCAAAATCCCCCCGATGACAGAAGTCACTGGGGGAGGCCTATGTTCAGCAGTGGACGTCCTGTGGCTGAAACGACGACGACGACGTCGTTCAAAACGTACATTTAGTAGTAGGTATTAATTAAGTAAGATAAAGAAAAAGAAATAATTTACATCTACACACGAAACCTAATACCGTTCAACAGATTGTAAAGGCTACAAAATGCAAACAACAAAAGGTACTATCGAATGCGGTAAAGTTACATAAATCATGGAGTAAAACTTAAGGGACTATCAACTCGATGTAAAAACTTGACCAAGTCGCGGCAGGCGCACCCCATCAATCCATCAATTCAATTCATATTATTTTTTGAATTGAATTGATGGATTGAGTTAAATCAAACTTATAAAACAATTTTTATCTACAAAAAGACTTTTAAACATCCAATTTTTTACCTGTTACTTGTAGTCAACTCTGAGATATGATAAAAATGTCTAATGTCACCATGTCCTGTCGATTTTTTCAAACTACTAGCTGTACCCGCGACTTCGTTGGCGTGGACTCTAGTGTGTTTGTGCCTCTTTCTTTAGGGCTTAATCCTATGGCTAGGGCATCTTTTATTAATTCCAAGAAGCTTCTTTGCCAGTTTCAATTAGTTCCTAAATAACTAAACACAATTTATATTCTCTATTTTAAATCGGTACGCTGCATCGCCCGTTCCCTAATGGCGGAGAACTTGCTTAATACTTTAAACCAGGGTTGCCAACTTACGGGTTTCCCTCTAAATATAAAATAAAGTGGAATAAGAGATTTAGGTGAGCAAAAACATGATTAATATAATTAACAATTATTTTAGATATTAATCATGTTAGCAATACTCCAGTTTTATGATAGGCATTGGAAGTGATTGATAAACAAAAGTAATTTTTATTTAGTTATAACTTATAACAGTAACCATTTTTTTAAATTCTTGATTTAAATTCAGTTTGGGAGTAGTTGAGGGTAATTTAATAATTTATTTTGATTTTTTTTAATTTTTTAAAATAAAAGTTTACCCGACTTAATTTACAGCACTAATCCTTCAAAAGGTAAGCTTACGGAATTTTGAGTTTAATATAAGCATCACAGTTTAAGGACTTGACATCCCTGATTTATGCACGGTCCCTAAGCTATTGCGGTAAAACATAAAGTAGCTGTTGCGTGTCGAGTACCTAGGTATTACCAGATTCATATTGTTAGGTGTAGGTGCAGCATAAATAAGATAAGAAGCGGAAGAAATTAAGGATTTTATTTTTAAAACACTCTTACTAGAACTTAATGCATCCGTATTACTAAATAGAAAACAAAATTTGTTCATTGCTGTACAAAATTTATCAGTTTGTTGCAGTTTATAAATTTTGGAAATAGTAAGACAATATTTTCTGTGTGGTAATACTTTGTCACTATTTTTAAATGTTATTTCTCTTTTCAATAAAACCAATACAAGACATATAGGTACTCGTACTAACATACTAGCAACATAAGATTAACATTTAATACACGTAATACTATATCGCATTTAGACTTTGTATTTTCAATGCCATATCGCCAACTTAGCTGTAGTGTCTGTTAAAGTGTTATTGGAAAAACAATATCTAAAAATGATTGAATTATAAATAAAGCAAGTCACGAAAAAAATTAGATACAATGTTGTGAGTATACATTAAGGATAGGTAATTATTATTATGTACGGTAGGTACACCCTTTACCTACCCCAGTAAGTCAGAAAAGGCCTATTTGCCTACGCAAACAAAACACGATCCTCATATTTCAAAACAAGTTTAGTCAACATGTCCTATACCCGTGTTCATTCGTCACGCGGACAAAATTGACTTTGTCCAAATGGACAAAGTAAATTTTTCCGAACGCCGGGAGAAGTGTTGGTTGCCAAATGGCAACAAACACTTCTCCCGGCGTTCGGCAAAACAATGAGGCCGGTCGTGTGGACACGGCTTAACTGTACTCGTGTCTTTGAACAATAATCCTTTCCGAAAAGTTCGCGGTCATAATCTGGGTAGCACAGAGCGGTCAGATAGACCCTACAATAATCGCTGCCGAGACGTCAATCACGCGGGTTGAACCAAGGATGGAACTGAAGGGTTGGATTATAAGGGTCTAATTCTCTGAGGCAACAGGATTATTAATATTCAGGGCCACGGATGATGGCTTTAATTTACTTTTATTTAATATTCAATTACAGGTTGGCTTTTGCGAGCCTATCATGGGGTGAATTATTCAGGATGATTACTGTATTGTTGGGTATCGGATGTTTTATGATTCTTGATTGAGAGCATACTGAAAGGTAAACTGAATGTAATGCGATTAATTAAAACTATAAGTTATTACTTTCTCAATGCATAAAACAAACAAATCTTTGAATCTAGAAACAAGCATTGCCTAAACGTATAAACACATGCACGTGTGATGTTTTTGTGTACGAATGACTAGAAGTCAAAATAGTACCAACAAATTGTAATAAAATTTATGAAAATATATTATGTTAACGTGCAATGTATCGCCATTGAATTTTTGAATAAAATGATTATGAATTTCTTATCCTCTTGTAAATGTTGACTCGTAAACATTCATAAACTGCTACGTCGTGCAAGTTATATTGTCTAAATATAATCTTTTGTATTATGTTTACACTTGTTCGTTGAAAAAGACTTTACCTTAAAGAGGTAATTAATGTAGTCAATTAAACCAACACACAATTAAGGCTATGTTATCTTGGCATAATCAATTTTACATTGGATAATTCAATTATATACAAATAAACTCTTTATTCGTCTCATTCTGAGTGCATTAGCTAGTACGGGTTTAACGTTATCCCTCTGTGCTAACGGCGGTTTAGCAAAAATCGTATTCAGAGTGACAGATTAAGCTTCTTCCCGGTTTAGTCCCGGGGTTAAGGTTAGGATAAAGCTATTCATTTTTAAACCTGCCCATGTTTAAGGATGGTTTAAGACTTGTTTATGATATTATATTAATCTGTGGTTTTTGCGCCTATCTATTAAAAGCGAGGTAGGTATTAATATTATATTGCGCAAATGGACGATTTAAACGAAATCCAACAATACGAAGAAATGTTTGAGTATTTTATGTCCCAATACGCAACCGAGAATACATAGAGAAAGGAACGACCATTTAACAAATCCATCTTACTGATCTTTCTAAACCTTTATAATTTTCCTATAAGTTCATGAAAAGCAATATCATATAAAGAATAAATAAATAAGTTTTAAACCAAATACCAGAAACTACAATTTGTGATTGCATAGGTACTCTTTGACTACCAGCTGAGTGGCCATTGACACATGATAGCTTTTATTTCGGTGAGTGACGCGACCAAATCGAACGTCTTTTTTTCGAAATCATTCACTCTTTAAAGTCGGTGTTGCCATTTTATTCCTTACTCCTGGGGTTAGTATAATTTCTAGTTTAAGTGTCACTCTGAATATCAAAATTAACAATCTGGGGACCAAGCTTTAAACCAGGTCAAAACCTGGTTTATCAAAATAAACCACAGTTTTACGCCATTTTTAGAAAACGTCTCTGTATGAGACGGAATAAGTCTTAATTCAACCTTATCTTGGTTTTTTTAATAGATTTTGACGTAACCCTCTTTTGGTACTGTAAAGTTCATTTAGGCCCCAGTGTTCGGGTGATACGATGGTAAGAAGTACAAAAAGCTCTTTTCATTAATAAAATTACGCTTAATAGGCACTATCCCTGTGCTGTACGAATTTGGCAGAGGCACAGTAAATCATATTGCGGTATTAATCTCATTTCGGAAACAAGACCGCACACACGAACTCGCCAAAACGCAAATAACCGAAGTCAAAATGCTAAACTAAACAAAATATGTAGCAATTATGCTACAGATAGTAATTACTGTTTGTCCTTTCATTAAAGCATATTTATAAAATTTCATTATTTGTTAATGAAGTAAAGTTGTATTTTAGTAAAAGTATCAACCTCTTTTGCATCAAACAGTTTTTTTTAGACTTTGAATACCACGGTTGTTTTAGTTTCAATAGCGCATTGACATAGTTGCTCTATTTTGCGAAATTAACTTTGTATAATTTTCATTGCACCAGCTGTTTTGTGTGACTCTCTTTAAGTATGCTTTGTTTTTATTTTTTAAGGTTGTGCCTTATTTTGTAATCGAGTGATTTATTTAAGTAGGTATTTATCTTTTTAACTGACTTTAAAAAAAAGGAGGAGGTTCTCAATTCGTCTGAATGTTGTTTTTTTTTTTTTGTATGTTTGTTACGCGATTACGCCGTCAATTATGGACCGATTTCAAAATTTATTTTTTAGTTTGAAAGGGTATACTCCCGAGGTGGTCCCATTTCCACCAAGTCAGATTCTGATGATGGGATCCCTGGGAAATCGAGGGCAACCCTCAATTTTTATAGGCACCCATAATGTTTTGCATATATTTTCTGACTCGATGCTGATTTTTGGGTCTAGTAATCATCATGTCATGTTGCTGACCTGATGATGGAAGCCACAGAACTCCTTAATGGATACAAGTTAGAAGATTTGTCGACAGAACGTATTTCGCAGTATGTTGAGCAGACGTGGAGCTTATGAGGTACCAGACCGCCAATTTTTATTTACTGGGGGCGACCCGCACACCCAGTAACGAAAAAAAATTTGAAAGTTCCTTTCTTAATTTAACCTGTTATTTAACGCGAGACCTTATCCTATGGTTACGACACCAAAATAGCCGCCTTTCTGGTTGGAGTGTAGGTAAACCCTTTTCTTAAGACTTAAAAATTTTCGTCGAAAAATTGACCCTATATAACACCTTATTTTTATCATACCATTGGATCCATAGAGGACCAATATTAGTTAAGGTTACTTTGCTGTAAAGTAATTTTTGGCGAAGTTAGGAAGGAAAAAATAGAGGACTTAACACTTAAAATTGTAAAATAAAAAAAAGTTTAATAAAAAACTAAAAACCGACTTCAAAATGAAACTAAAATGCGAAAAATAATATTGACTAAAACATAAATAATCAGTTCTTTTTGGAGTCGGTGCGAATGAACACATTTTAACTCTCGATGGCTGGCACCGACTCCAAAAAGAACTGATTATTTATGTTTTAGTCAATATTATTTTTCGCTTTTTAGTTTCATTTTGAAGTCGGTTTTTAGTTTTTTATTAAACTTTTTTTTAATAAATACTCACTTAAAAGTAGTAGTTTGCGATTAATATTTTATATTAGGGATAACGCATGAACATACTTGAATTATACGTGGCAAGTGCTGCTACGTAGTGCCAAATTTTTAAAGAGATAAGAAAAATATAAAAAACGACTTTATCGTAATTAATTGTAATCTTCGTATTAAAAAAAAACTTTAAAATACCCGAAAGAAAGAGAAAACTCGAGTTGCGTTTTCACGTAGGTAGAGCGATTAGGTTGCTGATTCTGAGTCGTTCCTGAAGGCACTAAATTTTTAATATAAAATTATCGACCACTCAAAATATAAAACGTTAAGAATCGAGCATTATTTCCTTTAAGCGTTACATAGTCATTTGATCGAATGTTCATTCACTGGTTAGCCATTTATATAAATAGCTGAATCAATTAGTTGGCAGCGACATTAATCTCATTTTGGATCGCACACACGACCTTACCAAAACATAAATAGCTGGGGCCTAATTAACGCGCCAGCTCTTCTAATGCCATAACCAATTACAACTTATTTTATGGTATCAAAATATGCATTTTAGATCAAATAACCACACCGACAAACTGTAATACTATGTACTAAGTTTTTAGGTTTATAAAATTGTAACTCAATATTTTTGAACTCTGTTCATTTGCTGTTAGTCCTGTATTGTTTTATTGTCCAAATTACTAAGTTAACATTATTTCTCTACGATTCCAACATTAAGGATATTTTAAACGTTTTACGGTTAAATCTCGATTTAAAGCGAGCCATAGATGCCTACTCCGATTTTCTATTATGTAGTTTAGTGCAAATAGAGTAGAGCAGGACTTAAGGAGAGGCAACAATAGGTTACCTACTTAGAAAGTGATTTTATAACTAACGAAATATTCCAACCGATTTCAAGTTATTAACTTTTATCTAAGGGTTAAATGTCTCTGTCTGTATCTGTAATCTGTAAAATGAATTAAAATGAAGGGAGCAGTAAATGAGAAAACTAGTAATTGCATTATCATGTCGTAAAGTGAGACAGTGTTAAAATATTATCTCAATAATAGTCTCGTTAATTTCGGCGACGTTCGACGTGCGGTCGTGTGCCCGTCAGTCAATATTGAAAATGCTATTTTACGCTTAATTTGAGTTAAAACGGTACCTGCACAACACTAAAGGTACCTACAAAATGAATAATTTTAGTCGTTCCAACGTTATGTGAATTGCAAATCGAGCAAAGATTGTATTTACGCAAAATTATTCAAGCAAATCTTCCCTTAACGAATTGTTTGCTTTCCCCAAACTTTTGCAATACGAAAATATTAAATTTTGGAACACTTCGTTCAATGAATTTTATTACAAAAACTTTTCTTAATTAGAACATTTTCTGCACTTCGACGGGGGGAGGTGACCTTTAGAATTAAAAAATCGTATAAATTAAATTACTTAAAAGTTTTACATCTGTCGTTTTGTGCAACTATAAAATACCCGAGAATAATATTAATATAATAAATGCAAAAATTTGTAAGTATATATGGGTGGATATTTGTTACTCTTTCACGCGAAATCTACTGAACGGGTTTAGATGAATGACATTTTGCACACTATAGAATATGATCTGGATTAACATAGGATATTTTTTACCTCGGTTAAATGTTCCTGTGGCATATATTGAATAAATTAAAGACCACACGTGTAAAGTCGCGGGCAACAGCTAGGATTTAATAAAGATTTTATAAAAATACAACTAAAATGTACCCTAAACACATTTATATTCCAATTCACTCTTTTAAACGCATAAACGTTAATAAGAACCGTATTCAAATGCGAAAAATATCTAGTGAAACTGAATTTAGAGCTAAAATATAGCAAAATTTTAGTGTAAGTACTATGAAATAAACGTACAGGTGGAGAATAACTAAATGCTCAGTTAAATACAAAGGACAAAGCTATTCTGGGCGAGTTGTGCGAATCCCAGGGGCTTGGGTCTGGCGCATTCTTGTGACTCGCCTGTTGCTGATGCTTGCTAGGTTGCTACAATATTATTTGAAATATCATGTCGGTTATTTTTCATTCATAACTTAGTTACCGCTGTGCTAAAAACTCAATGACTAGCATGACACTTTAATCTATTTTCAGCCGAATAAATCGTAAAGGGTCTCATTTTTTCTCGTTTTTAAATAAAAAAAAAACAAAACACTACCCCTTAGTATATCTACTACCTACCTCTGCGGGGTAACCATGAACTCTTAAAACAATCTCAAAGTTGTCAAATCTGTCAATTTTGGTACGTCATTTCATACAAAATTTAACAGAAATGATAATGTTTGACAGATTTGTGATTGTTTTAACAGTTCATGGTTAGGGCCCTGGTGTACATTGGCAATTATTAAAAAAAATACATATGATGCTCAACGTCCACTTAATATATTTAGATCAGTTTTTCATTGATATATTATACGCAAGAAATAAAACTAATTTAAAACATAACACGGTGTAAAAAACACTCAGCTTTTTTAACGAAAAATACTTTGGTTATTTATAAAAATGAGCACCTACCTGCGAGTCATCTGAAATATCATTTCGTTTAATGAAAAACAAAAAGTATATTTGAATATTTCACAAATGCCAGCTTTTAGCATTCTTCCATTTTATTTTCCACCGTGTTACACTCGGCTTTAGATTGTTTTATGGCAACTTTTTTAGGATGTGGAGTTTTTATACATAACTCGGTTTGTTTTGTGATTCATGAATTCACAAAAGGGAAATTTTTGCGTTTAAGTTGTGACATCAAAACTCAGCCATGAATGGTTTGAAATGCATTATGCATACTCACTGCTTTATTTATCTAGGATTTATTTGGGTACCAATTTTTTATAAACAAAGCATTAAAAATACACTCTCTGAAATGTGTTAAAAAACATGACATTCTGAGGGAAAATATGACTTTTTATTCTTGTTTCAACTCAGTTTCTTATATTAATTTCATTATCGTTATGTAGTTACTTTACTCATGTAAATTTATCTTTTTAATTTATGTTTATATCTTATTCCTGAATTAAATGAAATAAAAAACGCTCAAAGAAATATTATATAAGGTTAAAGAAATTCAGAAGTTTTTTGGTTATTAAATAAGTTAAAATTACGTCATATCAAAGGCAGATAGGAATGTTTTACGATTCCAAAATTAATATCATCTACAGTGACGGCTCTTTTATTTTTTAGACGCACAATTTCAATTACTTACGCGTTTTCTGAGCAATTCTGTATTAAAAATTCTATTGTAGGTTGGAACAAAAGAATAATGTAGCCGTAAGCACGAACAAATTTTTATAATCGCGCTATTCAATTTGTTATCTGTCCTTTTACACATTGTTTCATGAAAATCTAATCAAGCCAGCGAGGAGCACAATAGACCCAATTTTTGATATCTGTTAATTAAAATCAATCCTTTCTTTAAATCACGCTTCTGAAAAACAACACCAGAACGCGTGTTTTTGCCCGAATATTGATTATGTTCCATAATCTCGTCCTCATTTTGTACTATGTAGTAGGCACCTTTGTGTAACTACGCGATCTACAATGTTTAAAGTATAGCGCCTTAGAGCGCTATTTATACTGAAAAAAATAAAAAACACAACCAATGGCATCCTGTCCCTGGTGTCACGTTTGACATCTGTCAATCTTAATGTCATTGTACTTTTTTGTACGCTGCGCGATCGTACGTAAATTTTTCACACGCGTTTATTTTTAGTATTTTACTGGATTAGTAACGTGTTTAGACTATAAAATATTGGCCAGTAAGGTTGACGAAGTCTCAAGAAAGAAAGAGTGCCAATTGGAGATGTTTTATAACTATTTGTGATTCAAAACGACGTCGACACCACCCGCTTCTGCTTGGCATACAGTTTCTTTTTCAGCCGTGTTTCTGAAGTCGTCGGTCCGTGGAGTTAAGAGAAGTCCTACACTACGTTAACCGAAACATGACCTCCATAACCTGCAAGAATTTAATCAAGAAAACAAGGGAGTGCTGCTATGCTGACTTGACATCGGGGCTTTTACGAGGATTTCCTCGTAATCGACAGCCACAACCAATCGGCCGTGATGATAGTATGATCATTTTAGCTGTTCACCCCCCCACTTTTAACATAGCCCGTGAGAAATTAATCAAGAAAACAACGGATGTCAACTCAGAACCAATGATCAATGACGACCCGGAGCCTTCAAGGGAGGTTGGCCGTGGTGATCGCATGTTCATTCTAGCCGCTGCGTTGTCTCAGAATGACTACAAAACAGAGCCTTGATGGTGGATTGGGCTATTCATTCTAAAGTGTCGTCACAAGATATTGACCTGAGACTTAACATGACATTTGCTCTAGTAGTCTTCATGAAGGGTTGACTATGAGACCAAAGCCTGTGAGAAATTAATCAAGAAAACAACGGAAGTCAACTCAGAACCAATGATCAATGACGACCCGGAGCCTTCACGGGAGGTTGGCCGTGGTGATCACATGTTCATTCTAGCTGCTGCGTTGTCTCAGAATGACTACAAAACAGAGCCTTGATGGTGGATTGGGCTATTCACTCTAAAGTGTCATCACAAGATATTGACCTGAGACAACATGACATCGGCCCTAGTAGTCTTGATGAAGGGTTGACCGTGAAACAAATAAATGTCTTGCACCACAAATATACTACAAAGGATTAATAATATCAGCAGGTAAGCTGTAAACATCACACATTTGTTCCAGCTTATTTGATGTCGCATAAATAATTACCAAAAGAACAGTATAATTACCTTTTCTATCTCGCAGCAGAATTTTACCACTTCCACTTGCTTTCACGAGGGGTCAGCTTGTGGCTTAACATTATTAATAAACATATTGTGGATCTGCAATTCATTATATAAAGCAATCATAGACTGACTTCATAAATTGAATATATATTTGAATACAAAATGTCAAGGTGACACTGCTCCTTGAGCACCACTGAAGCTGAAGAAAAAGAGGAGGGGGTAAATATTGGTACTGAGACACCAAGACAGTGTCCACCCTCGATCTTAGCAGTTTTTTCTACCCAACATTTTGATTCAAGAGAAATCACAGAAAGAAGCTTCTTTATCAGCTGATATTAAATGCTAAAAGACTTCTGAGTAACCAAGTCACAGACTCATACCTAGACAATTTCAATTAGATTTTAAATTTTTGACATTTTATATGTTTCTAATATATTTACTAATTTAGAATTGGGCCTTTCACATTTATAAGGCTACCAAGTCTCAGATACACTTGACCCTTTTTGCTGCATTCACATACATACAAGACAATGAAATAGCACTTATACCAATTGTGACTTCTCGCAGTGTGGATTTCCATCACAAGCATTTAATATTATTGATGTACATCTTCTTGATGTTGGCCCAAGAGGAAGAACATTATAAAGCATAGCCAGTTTATAATAGTTTGCATACACATACTTAAAATCTAAACCACAGTTTTGTGTTTTTTAATATATTTTTTTTCTTTCATAAAATAGCAAGTTTGAATAAATAAATAAGCATAACTTGCAATCACTAAATAATATCTGTAATCAAAGGATATTCTGTTTACCAGATTGGTGTATGGTTTAACATTGGAAGTTACAGGGTTTGATTCCCAATCGGGTCGGGCATACTGCCCTTGGTCATATGCATAATCTTGTACCTTGTAACATGGGAATGCTAGGTCCTTGCTTGAAGACCATTACAATTGGTCTGTTAACTAGTGCATATTTGTGTTATTGTTTCCTATGTTTCATAAGTTATGTGAAATCCCTTTTTTAGACTTACATTAAATCTAATACATTAAGTCCTAAACAAAATTCTAAGTTTTCATAATAACCTATAAATGCACTTAATAATACCTATTCTAATAGTCTGGCTGAAAGTCAAGGCTAGGCTACTTGCCTTCATCAAGTGTGAACAATTCAAGAGAAAGGCACACTCATCTTATTGGTTACAAATAAAAGGTTTATTTACTTTTTGGCAATAATATAATGTAACCATTGTAAAAAGCATTTTATAAACACTAATCACTGTATTCCAAACTTTTTAGAGTCAGTCAAAAATCCATGGCAAGATTTATGAAGCCTTATTAATAGGCATTTACAAAAATGATACACTATTATATGACCCTTTACACTTGTTATATGATTTTGTAACAAATAATTTTATTTTACAGTTAAATAGACCATGGAAGACTAAGAAACATTTTTAAATCAGTTCAGTTTTTGTAATACCATTATATGACCCTTATACACTTGTCATATGGTTTTGTAACAAATAATTTTATTTTACAGTTGAGTAGACCATGGAAGACTAAGAAACATTTTTAGATCAGTTCAGATTTTGTAAATAGAACATAAAACTACCCAAACAAGTTAAAATTGTCTTAATATAATACCTACTAATTATGGTTCATAAAAACTACAAGCTATTATTAAGCTCCAAACTTAAGAGTACCTACCTGTATGACATGTTATTTTATCAAAGTAGCAAGTATATGGACATAATTAATATAAAATAAAAATTTCAACTGAAAATTTGAAAATAAACCGAATACAATTGGCAATCAAGGCATTGGTGACAGCTGGCAGTAGTTGTCAAATATGTTCACACTCCTCGTTATTGGATTGAGGCTGTCAGGGTACCAGACTGATGTCTGGACCACAGAAAAATTCAAGTTTGAATATTTTTTCTATCTTATTAGATGAGACTTATTGGTAAGTTTTTATTTTTTTATTTTATCAGTTGAACAAGCATTGATCAGTTAAGTGTTAAATCTTTCTCTTATTAGGTTTCAGAAACTGTGTTGTTTCAGTAACCTATTATTTCCCCCCTGGAGGTCCACATACAGTGCAGGAGTTTCACACTGATTTCCAGTTGTATATTATTAATTTGTTTTCTATCAATGGTTTTCTAACAAGATTAATCAAAAATTAATCTCATTAACTATAATAATGTTGAAACCATTGTTAACTAAAGGAAACTAATCTCAGTCTACGCGGAATCGGTGGGTTATTCCTTGCCAGTAAATATGTATGTGAATCCCTCTCTGACTGAATCAATACTTGCAGTATTTCTATTAGTTTTATTTTTTATTTAATAACACATAGGTAACGAAGTATTTGCCATATTAAACACTAATATTGATTTATTTTGAACCATTGATAAGTACAGACAACAGCTCGTCGACCTACCACAAATCATCGTTTTTATCAATTTAAAATGATTTCTACAAGTCAGGCTTAAAGTTAAAAATCTGTTGAACAACTTTTAACTTTTTGGGTGGTAACTTTAAACGTGCTGTTTACCGTACATATAACAGATGGTTCATTAGAGTTATTTACCAAGATTTCTATTTGAATATAATAAAATAATCATTTTTATAAAATTATTACCATATACCACTTGTACTGGGGTAAAGTTACCTTTTTAAATACCTACCCATTTACTAAGTATGTACATTCTTTAAGATAAATGAGACTAGGTTTAGCTTAAATCATTTTCTTGTTTTCATGATAACATTAAGCAAGCTGATGCCCGCGACTCCGTTTGTGTGAACTTTAGTTTATGCATATATAATTTCTATTGCGAAAATCGCTATTGCGTCAGTTTCATTTCCTATTTCCATTTTGATTACTTTTTTCGAGTTTATGATTGATTTGCTTCTTCTTCTTGGTTCACCTGTAAATATGGTACAACGGTCGTCGGTGTCATCAGTTGACTGCATCAATATACAGAGTTGTATTATCATACGGGGCTGTACCTCCATACAGGGTGGTACCATCAAACAGGATTGTACCATCATACAGGGTTGCACCGTCATACAGGGTTGCACCGTCATACAGGGTTGTACCACTATACAGGGTTGTCCCAGCATACAGGGTTGTAACATCACACAAGGTTGTATTATCATACAAGGTTGCACCATTATACATGGTGGTTACATCATGCAAAGTTATATTATCATACAGGGTTGTATAGATCTGAAGATGTTTTGATATTCAGAGTTGATTGATTAATTCCAATGATGAATCAAACAACTACAATGATAAAATTTGAATGAAGTATCTACTAACTAACAGATACTTCATAAAATAACACCTAAAAATTTTTACATCTCAAACTTCAGCAAATCATTAGGTATGTGATCATAATAAATGATTTATTGATTTTGCAACACAACTTTCCTCTTTGAACATCTACATAGTACAAAACGAGGACGAGATTATGGAACATAATTTATTGATTGGACTAACTTACCTAGTGACGTCCAATCCTAATTATGTGAAGTAATCTCGTCCTCGTTCTAATCCCAGCCCAGCCCTGATTCTAGGTTTTTTAGAAATATATATATACGAATGTATATATAATTATATATATTGTCCTTAATATATGTATACGCTTTTATGACCCCTTTTTTGATGTTGAAAGTTGTGTACCTATTCTTTGAAATAATGACATTAAGATTGACAGATGTCAAACGTGACACCAGGGACAGGATGCCATTGGTTGTGTTTTTTATTTTTTTCAGTATAAATAGCGCTCTAAGGCGCTATACTTTAAACATTGTAGATCGCGTAGTTACACAAAGGTGCCTACTACATAGTACAAAACGAGGACGAGATTACTTCACATAATTAGGATTGGACGTCACTAGGTAAGTTAGTCCAATCAATAAAATATTGTTTGCGAAAATGTATTGCCTCATGCCGAAATGTATAGGTAAAATTTTCTAAAACTTAAAAACCTACCTATTGGTTAAATGTATTGGGATAAGACAATACACGGACTATAATATTCTAATATTATTTTTTTTCAAATTTTCTTTTGATGGTTTCGTACCCAATGGGTAAAACAGGACCCTATTACTAAGGCTCCGCTATCCGTTCGTCTGTCTGTCTGTCCGTCTGTCCGTCTGTCCGTCTGTCCGTCTGTCCGTCTGTCCGTCTGTCCGTCTGTCCGTCTGTCCGTCTGTCCGTCTGTCCGTCTGTCCGTCTGTCCGTCTGTCCGTCTGTCCGTCTGTCCGTCTGTCCGTCTGTCCGTCTGTCCGTCTGTCCGTCTGTCCGTCTGTCCGTCTGTCCGTCTGTCCGTCTGTCCGTCTGTCCGTCTGTCCGTCTGTCCGTCTGTCCGTCTGTCCGTCTGTCCGTCTGTCCGTCTGTCCGTCTGTCCGTCTGTCCGTCTGTCCGTCTGTCCGTCTGTCCGTCTGTCCGTCTGTCCGTCTGTCCGTCTGTCCGTCTGTCCGTCTGTCCGTCTGTCCGTCTGTCCGTCTGTCCGTCTGTCCGTCTGTCCGTCTGTCCGTCTGTCCGTCTGTCCGTCTGTCCGTCTGTCCGTCTGTCCGTCTGTCCGTCTGTCCGTCTGTCCGTCTGTCCGTCTGTCCGTCTGTCCGTCTGTCCGTCTGTCCGTCTGTCCGTCTGTCCGTCTGTCCGTCTGTCCGTCTGTCCGTCTGTCCGTCTGTCCGTCTGTCCGTCTGTCCGTCTGTCCGTCTGTCCGTCTGTCCGTCTGTCCGTCTGTCCGTCTGTCCGTCTGTCCGTCTGTCCGTCTGTCCGTCTGTCCGTCTGTCCGTCTATCACCAGGCTGTATCCTGTATGCAGATAGTTAACCAGTTGTAATGTTCACAAAAGGGCTCCCATACAACAAACGTGATTTTTGCCGTTTTTATAGATAATGATACGGAACCCTTTGTGCTCGAATTCGACTCGCACTTGGCCGGTTTTTATTTTTTCCATTTGGTTGGCAGAGGGTGAGACACTTGACCATTATAAAACACTTTAAAGCTTCATATTTAACGCAACGGACCACACCACGTGATAGACGAATAAAAGAGATCATCCCCATTGTAATGTAGGCCAGGTACCCTAGAGTAGAGGATTTATAAAGATTTAACTGTACCCCATTGTCGGCGTGATTAATATGTATACCCTCGCGAAATTACAACTTTCTAGTATGAAGATTATCTGAACTAAACCGTAGACAGACATACAGACAGACGGACGTACATGGCAAAATTATACGGAAACCCTTATAATTTGACTACAAAACCCAAAACTAAATCGAAAGTGCTCGCGTATTATAAGAAACATACAAACTTACTGGTAATACAGAAAATCATTGTATAAATTAATATTTGTACTCCATTAACAAAAAAAAAGGCTTAGAAGATACATTTTTTTACGGTGATTATATGTTGGTACAGTAAAACATTTATTTAATGTTACTAAAAAGGTAGAAGATAAGGATTGAATATAATTAATTGGTTCTTACTGTCAGGATCGACTTCTGTATTCCGCCACAATCCTGTCCGATTCCACAGAGACATAATCAATCCAAAAGTTAGATACATTTATGACGGTGTCACTCAATGTGTTCCGTTTTCACCTTTTTCGTGCGGAACCTTAAGGGAAATTTAGTGATTGATGAGAGTTCATAATAGGATTTGTTCTGATTCGTATTTAATTTCCTGTTCGGATATTTAGTTGCCGTTTATTATGAATTTTACGAAACTGTGTCCTTTGCCTTTTTAAGATTCGTGCAGATAACAAAATAACCTGTACTCTAATGTTTACAGTATTTAATAAAACTTTAGTGACAAAATATTATGTATAGGTAGTAAACCAACGTATACAATAAAAATATGTGATGGTATTTTTTATTTATGTAAATTAAAAGATTATTTATGTTTAAAAGAAAGGTGTGAAAAAGTAAAGAAAAAAAATGATGATTGTGTTACCATCTACTGTTAGATAGACTTGACAAACACAATATTTTTATAAAAGATTTTTAAAACTTAAAACGTTTCAATTTTTTAAAACTTTTATTCAAAAATCTAATTAAAAAGGAATTTATAACGGCCAACTTTTGTTAAATCTAGTAAAAACAAAACAAAAGCAGTGCCGATCTTCAGCCTAGCGATGGCCCATTTTGTTTGGTTTATACAACAATTAAGGAAAACAGGAAAGAGGTGCTCAGCCGCGTTATACCACCTCATTTATGAACCAAAATTAAGCCAAGAACGACTTCCTTAGGGAACGTTACGTTTTGTTTTCTATTTTCCTAGAGTTGAGGATCGTCTACGCACGTGATACGTCTGAGAGTTGCGTTCTTAGAGCATTCAAGTTGCGTTGCATCCTAATTTTACCTGAGATTTAGAATTCTGTTTTGTGATTTCTATTTGGAATGTTGACATTTTCAGCGTGCATACCTAATCGTAGACTGATTAGATTATGTTTTCCTTTCTAACAAGAGAATCTTCTATTTTTTTTAGCGTTACAATATGCTAACAGGATGTTGATTACACTGACAATTTGTTATGTTAAAAACATATTTACGGTTTAAGATATTTATTTATTATATAAGTTATTTCGTTTTATTATACAAGTAAATGTTACAAAATAATGTGAGACCAGTGTTATGGACCTGTTAAGCATGCAGCTCTGGGGCTAAGAGATATTGACAAAAGTTATTATACTTATAAAAAGTTAAATTACCCAAAATATAAAAATGGTTTCCAATCAAGACAAATTTTGTTTTAATGCACCTAACTTCACGCTCCTGTCATTATGCCTCACGTGTTTTTGATATTTGCAGTTAAAAATAATTTTCAGCGTATTTTAAAAACGTTCTTGATGATTGAAACGTTGATTTTTAACTTTTTTAGTTTTTATGATAGACATTTGAAAGTTGGTTTTTACGATTGCTTTTTACCTATATAGTCACAGGTTAACAGGATGAACACTAATAAAATTGGACCTTATATAAGGTATAATTTTCCATGATATTACGTACTGTCGCTTTAAAAAATGATGATGTCCCTTTCAAAACTGTTTATTTATGAAAAGGGACATAATGCACATTTTTTAAGACTGGAAAAACAAGAAACTAAGAATAAATAAATGATAGTTATAACATTATGTTCTAATAGTAAAGTAAGGCTTCCTATTCAGCTACGACTTATTTAAAATATTGTGTCATCCATTCACAACAGCCTTTTAACACAAATGTGCCAGGGCACTTCTCCCACATAATCTAAATCTCATTCTATGTGCACATAATAGCAACCTTATTTTAACGTAAGCTCATCAACACACCTCATTACCTCGCAAATGTAATTCAAACATTCGCTCATTAATTTCAAATTAAACTGTAAAAGTAGGCTTGATTACCAATCCAAACAATGTCTATAAGTAAAGGGTGTAATACACCTAACTCGATTTGTCTCATAGCATTCGCCTAAGTGTAATTGCGTTTCGTAATAAGTAATTTGGGAAATTCTCCTCTCAGGACTCATACAACTTAGACTTATAGAAGCTGGCGTAGAATCAGACAGTATTACTTATAACATTAATAAATAATTTATAATTCCGTTATATTTTGTTTCATCTACTACACTTTTTAGCACATAAAAAATAGCAAACTAAGTAATAGGCATTATCGAATCAGAAGCAAAACAAAGGGATTAAGGCGATGCAGTAATAAAAAATATTTTTTGTCGACACAACATATAGGGAGACAAAAAAAATATTTTTTTATTTATATCGCCATAGCCAAGCTCAGGGGGTCTAGCGCGAAATGTACCATTCGAATGTTCGCATCCGGCCGATCCCCGACCGAACCTGCGCGAAACAACATCGAAATCGCGAAGTTCCATTGGGGCCACAGACAATTGTAGAAGAGTATCGGAATGAATGATATTGAGTGCTATTGTTATGACTACGTATTAAAATTTTACCGGTTTTGTAAAAACTCTCTCTTGATTCAAAATATTAGTAAACTAATGCGTAAACATGGTTTCTATTAACAGAAAAATGTTGATTTCAATCAAAATTACATATTTAAGCTTAGAAAATTGCACCACTTCAATTGTTTATGACATTTAGAAAAATAAATGCTGAACACATGAAATGTCATTGCTTGCTTATTGATTTTAAAAATTGTCCTGAGAAACTTGATCGCAAAGTAGTTTAAAAATAATTCGAATGATGGCGTTATGTGGTATAATAATAAGTTTTTCGTAGAAAATGAATCATACTTATTAAATAATGCTTTTTAAATTACGAAAAATAAAAATAATATTATAACGACGTGTTACAGTTTCAAACCGTTAAAAAATTTGTGTTTGTTATTCTGGTCGAATCAGCTGTGTGTCACACTGTCAGCGTGAATCCAACCAAATATAATGGTCTCTAAGATTAGACAAAATATGGTTGTGTTGCCTACCTTTTGCATTTTTAGGGATTCGTGGTTAGTGCTAATAGTGCATTTCTAATAGTTTCATCATCAAATCAAAATAAGAAGAAATGAATTGTTTTGTCAAGCCGGCATACCAAAATAATATATTTAATAGATTTTATAACGTTTACAATAATTTGTGTCATAAAATTGTACCTACTTGTGCTATGCGGTGGTTATGAAGTTCTAACTTGGAGGTGTAAAACTTGTTGTAAACAATGATTAGGTATGTATAAAATACAAGATTTCTAAGCATGTTAAAAAATATGTCCATTTACGATGGTCAGACGATAGCTATTTTGATGTCGTAAAATTTGTCATTAGATCTCCGATAAAACTCTTGTCAAACTCAAATGTTCGGTCGGACCGATACACTTCGGAGTAGAATAAAGAACGGTAAATAGAATAGACCGATTTAAGGAAAAAATTTGTGATGGCATAAATTCATTAAAATCAAGTGATAGCGATAGTGTCGATTTTTTATATGAGAATCTTTTTGGATTGATTAAAAACGAATTTGATCAAATCTTTACACAAAAAAATATAAAAGCAAATAAACTGAGATGTAAGTTTAACGAATGGGCAACACCCGGTATTTATAAAAGTAGAAAAACATTATATGATTTGTATAGTCTTAAAGCAAGCTCTCAGAACCCACAGATTATTGACCATGTGAGACGTTACTCTAAAATATTTAAAAAAGTATGTGCCTCTGCAAAATCAAATCATCTGCGTAATATTATTCGGAGTTCTGATAATAAAGCAAAGGCTACATGGAACATTATAAATAAAGAAACCTGTAGGCATAAACCAAATGATCGTGCTTACTCTCTTAAAATTGGGGATAAACTAATTAATTCAAATGCAGAGGTTGCCAATGCTTTTGAGGGATTCTTTTCAAACATAGCTCCCTCTACAACTAGGGAACTGGCTTCCTCTGCCGAACTAGCTGAATCCCTTCTCAGGGCGGGTGTTGATGAGTGTACAACTCCATTTTATTTTAGATATATTAACCCCGATGTAGTAATAAAAACTTTTAGGGAATTAAACATGAAAAAAACTGAGGACTTATGGGGAATCTCAGTCAATATTATCAATACAATTCTATACACAATAGCCCCTTATCTTGCAATAATTTTTAACAAATGTATTGATAACAAACAGTTTCCTACATTGATGAAATTTAGTAAAATTATTCCTTTATTTAAGTCTGGCGAGAAAAATGACCCCTCCAATTTTCGACCGATTTCAATCTTACCAGTACTCAGTAAAGTATTTGAAAAAGTAATTTTTAATCAACTTTTATCTCACTTTGTCCTGAATAAACTTTTACATAACAAACAATATGGCTTTACAAAGGGTAGAAGCACTACTGATGCTGGAGTTGCACTTTTAAAACACGTGTTTGATGCATGGGAGAGTAGGCGGGATGCTTTGGGAGTTTTTTGTGATCTTTCCAAGGCGTTTGATTGTGTGGATCATCAAACTTTGCTAAAAAAACTTAGACATTATGGTGTTTCTAATGATGCCGTAGATTTGGTAAACTCTTATCTCACAGGCAGAACACAAAAAGTTTGTATTAATGAAACTGAGTCTTCTGGCTCCCCTCTAACTATGGGCGTGCCGCAGGGATCGATATTAGGACCCCTGCTTTTTTAAATTTATATAAATGACCTTCCATATTTTACGAAAGACCTCTGTGAGACAGTGTTGTTTGCAGATGATACTTCATTGATTTTCAAAATCAAAAGAGGTAAAGATTCGTTTGACGATGTAAATAATGCTCTCTCTCAAGTATTGCATTGGTTCACTACTAATAATCTTTTGCTCAATGCAAATAAAACAAAGTGTATTAAATTCACAATGCCAAATGTAAAACTGGTCCCAACACATTTAATTATAAAAGGTGAACGACTTGATACATCTAGTTCCACTACCTTTTTGGGAATAACTTTGGATTCCCGTTTGCAATGGGGTGCTCATATTGAGACTCTATCAGGAAGACTTAGCTCTGCTGCTTACGCCGTGAGGAAAATAAGACAATTGACTGATGTTGGAACGGCAAGATTGGTATATTTTAGCTATTTTCACAGCATTATGTCATATGGAATTCTATTATGGGGCTCAGCAGCAGATATCGACTCTATATTTATATTACAAAAGAGAGCTATACGAGCAATTTATAACCTTGGACCTCGTGACTCGTTAAAACAACTGTTTAAAGAAATTAATATACTGACAGTAGCTTCGCAATTTATTTACGAAAATATCATTTACGTTCGCAAACATATGGATCAGTTCCCTAAGAAAAGTGACATTCATAATTTTAACATCCGGAATAAGGATAAGCTTGCCGTTCCAGATTTCAGACTGCATAAAGTGGGTAATTCGTTCATGGGGAAATGTATTCGCTTTTTTAATAAATTACCAGCATCTATTGCTGAACTGCCCATGTTTAAATTTAAAGCTCATGTAAAAAATATTCTCATGAAAAAAGGGTATTATACTGTTATAGATTATTTAAATGATAAAAATGTTTGGATATAAATACTGCCTTGCTCGCACAGGTGCATTTATCTTGTAATTTAATATTTTGTTATGTATATTTAAAACTTTTTAAAAGAGGCTGACAATAGTGACCGAGTTTCTTGCGCTGCTTCTTCTCGGCGCTAGCCCAAACTTGTCCCGAAGCAGTGGTAGGGAATAAAATAACAATGGGACGTGTAAAAGTGCTTAGCTTAAGCCTATTTGCAAAAATAAATTGGTTTTTATTGGTTTTTTATAGTAGGGTTTACGATGCCACTAATGTCAAATGATGATCGATCGAATCGACTGAAATGCCCGATCCAACCGACCGACCGATTGCATTTCATATTAGGAAATGCCCGAACAATCGGCCGATATATCGGATTTGTCACTTCACGCTAGACCCCCAGATTATTTAAAATCAGATAGTCATGAGATTTACTCCAATCTAGCCCCTTCGGTAAATAATTGACAACCGGTAAATCACGATTCACTAATTTTAAATAATATAAGGTGTCGCGTGTTTTTTTTTTTGGTTGATTATTGTTATTTATTTCCCAATGCCATAATGTGATCTTCTTACTAAAGCGTTTCCGCACTAAGCACCTTTTGCTCTAGCTTATGTACAAAAAAATCTAAATCACAATATTGGGGCATCTATTCCCTGAATTAGCCTACGTTTGGGCTTGCTCTACGATGGTATAATTAGATACGTCGTTAATTAGACGGCAGCTCAACAAGAGCACTCTGGGGCCGCTTTCGTTTACTTTCGTAAGCACTAGGTCTCCAGCGCTAGCGTAAATTAAATCACGTAACTTTAATTTAAACCGTCCAAATTATGGTTGATAGAACCTATCCGAGAGACTAAGGCTTGTCGTGATGCTAGAACTATATGCTTACTTCACAGTATTTTATTAACATTAGTACTTTTAACACGAACTTGCCATTAAACCTCTAGGTACAGGTAAAAAAAATAATTGTAATCATCAGCCATCTTAAAAAAGATGGCTGATGATTACTTTTTTTTTTTTTTTATCATTTTTGTCCAATTTTCTAAGTTGTGAAAGGGCCACTCCACACAAAAGACTATAACATCCAATTGATATTTTTATTTATTTATTTAAGGAACACAAACAGTGCAATGTACAATCATTACTTAATATCTAATAACATTTTGTTTAGTTTTAGTATATACACAATTAATATGTGCCCACAACACTACGCTCATTGGGAGAAAGGACGTCACATCTCAAAAAACGGTGATTTGGAGTTAAGTATACAGAATCAATACGAATTCTCAACTTTATTTTCTGTAAAAACGCCACAATTCTAAGCCGTTAAATGAGCGAGCGAGACAACTTGTGACGCTCTGGGTCTCTCTCGCTCGCTCACGCCTTTTCTTTCGAGATCGACTCCTTTTAGTTAACTCGAGGTCATTCGAGTGAGTGCACGTGCTAGTTTTTTATAAGTGTGACTTAACTTGTCTTATGACGTTATTCTCGAAAAGGTAAGATGCTGAGTTATTTTATGGTTTGGGTAAATAACGACACATCATAGTTTATGGCGTTGTTTTACGAAAACTTAAAGGATATTATTGACGTCACATTTGGTGATGTGTTGTTATTGAAATATAATCAATTGAATTTGTGTTTATTTAATTTACTTAATACGTTATTGACAACAAGTGAAAGAACATAGTGTGGATTCATTATTGACACATTATTTCTAATGTCAGTATTATTACAGCACACCACCCATATATAGTTAGATTATTTCGTGCTATGACTTTATTGACAATAAATTGTTTTATTTTTAGACGTTTGTGGAGTAAGTTTATTTACAATGATATCCAATAGAGGAAGAAAAATATTGGCTCTAGTCACCCCTAGTAAGGATGAATCACGAAATAATGAATCTACCGATGAAAAACGTAAGTAGTACTTCAGTTACTGTCATTAAATTAATTCATGTTTATTTATATTGAATTAAATCGTTTAGCATAAAGTAAAATATTAATTTACGTCTATTTAGTTTATGAGCTTATGTTTGGTATAGTAGCTATATTATATTATTCAATATATTGCTGCAATTTCAAATTTGTGTTTATTATGTTCTCAATTGTTGTCCTGCACCCATCACTATATTTCTGGATGACCTAAAGATATAACTGGTTGAGAATGTTTCTATCATTAATTTCACCTTTGTACACTTTTGCATTATTTTTTTTAAATAAAATAAAATAACATTTATTTGAAACTAGTCCATAGATCTGTGTTCAAGCGTTTTATTTATAAGCACGTTGTAATTTTAATACGTATAATGCTTTACCTTCAAAGTTTTATTTTTTTAGTGAATGAAGAGAGCTGCAACGCAGAATATCCTGCCATGAACATGAATGTCAACGACCAACATCCACGTTCGCGAGCAAGCAGTACGAGCTCATCTTCTTCCAGTAGTTCTACATCAACCAACTTTTCATCATCAACGTCATTTATAGAAGGTTTTTATTACGCTTCTTAAAATTACTATTATAAATAAATTTTACATTAATATAAATCTTTTTTTTTCCAGATAGCGACGACTCAGTGAAAGATCCTATTTATCAACCAGAAGTACCTGCTCGGCCACTTAGCTCAGCATCTTCAGTTAATGATACGGACCATTATTTAGACCAAGTAATCGACACTGGTGCTAATAATCTGAAAATCCCAATTGAAGAAATACTAGAGAAAGAGGTTACCGGTACTCCCGCTAGTAATGTCCCAAAGACCAATGAGTCCTCCGAAAATATGGCGGTTGAGGGAATAATACCAGCAGAAGGGGTAACTGGTACTAACGCTAGTAACATCCCAATGGCCAGTAGTTTCTCCGAAAATACAGCGGCTGAGGGAATCATACCAGAAGACGAGATAACTGGTACTCACGCAAGTAATGTCCCAATGGCAGGTAGTTCTTCCGAAAACACAGTGCAATCATCTAAAAGAGGCAGAAAACGTAAAAGGAACGAATCTGAATGGAAAAAAAATGTTGTGAAAAGGCTTAAGAACAAAGGACAAGCTTATAAGAGTTTGACGACAAAGAAAATTGTTCCTGAACGCAGAATGGAGAAACTTTGTACTGAAAAATGTAAACTACACTGCAGCGCAAAGTTTACTGAGGCTGACAGAAAGATATTATTTGATCAGTACTGGGAATTGGGCGATGTGCAGGAACACTGGAACTACATTTCTAATAATATGACTGTTATTAAACCTAAATATCGTTACGTTCGGGAAGGAGGCCTTAGACATAAAAGGGATCATAATAATGCATTTTTCTTGACTTTGCGAGATGAAAAAGTAAGAGTGTGCAAGACTTTTTTTTAAAATACTCTAGGCATCACAGATCGCCCCATTCGCACAGTGATATTTAAACGCAATCAGGTTGCAGGTTGTCTCGTAGCAGGCGACAACAGAGGTAAACACAACAATCACCCCAAAATTGATGAATCAATTCTATCCGCTATACGGCAACACATAGGATCAATTCCGAAAATTGAATCTCATTACACCCGAGCTAATACATCAAAAGAGTTTATAGATGGTAGTAAATCAATTGCCGAGATACACAGAGACTATGTTAAGATTTGCAAAGATAAGAATATTCCTTATGGAAATTATACATTGTTTTATAAGATATTTACAGAAGATTTTAATATATCTTTCTTCACTCCAAAAAAAGATCGCTGCGACATGTGTACCATTTATGAAATATGTGATAGTGATGAAAGAGAAAAGAGGAAGGAAGATTATGATAGACATTTAATAGAAAAAGAATTATTTAGAGAGGAAAAACTGCAAGACAAGGAAAATGACCAAGTGGTTACAGCGGTATATGATTTACAAGCGGTTTTCCAGTGTCCTAAAGGAGACACTTCCTTATTTTATTATGTTAGTAAGTTAAATGTGTTTAACTTTACTGTATTTGAGCTGCAATCTAAAAAAGTTAATTGTTTTATTTGGGATGAAGCAACAGGTAACAGAGGCGTGAATGATTTGGGGACTTGCGTTTATAAATACATACGAGATCTTGCACTGGCTGGCGAAGAAATAGAAATAATATTTTACTCCGACAATTGCGTGGGTCAACAGAAGAATAAAATGATGCTAGCAATGTACTTGTTTGCCTTGCATTGTCATTCTAATATCAAAGCTATCACGCATAAATACCTCATAAAAGGTCACACTCAAAATGAGGGTGACGCAGCTCATTCTCTTATAGAACGACAGGTTAAAAAACATATTAGAGGCGGTCCAATATATACCCCTGAAGCATTTGTTAGTGCAGTTAAAACTGCCCGAACAAATCCTGAACCATTTAAAATTAACATGATGACCCATCAAGATTTTCTAGATTGGAAAGATGTGTGTACTCAAATGGGTTTTAACATCACAAAAGACGAAGAAGGAAATACTGTAAAATTAACTGATCTCAAGGTTGTCAGGATAGAAAGAGAACATCCACGAACTGTTTTTTTTAAAACGTCTTACGCGGACAAGGATTTCAAGAGGGCTCAAGTAATTAAGAAGAGAAGAAACATCGAAATAGAAGTAAAGAAAGCTTACGATCAGCGCCCCGGATTAAATAAGAAAAAGAAAGATGGTTTACTGGGCTTATTAAATAAGAAGGCGATACCAACTTTTTATGCCCCTTTTTACAATTATTTGTAAAAAAATGTTTGTTTTACTTGATTTAACTAATATTACATTAAGTTGTTAATACACATAAGGCAAATGTGATAAACAAGACTAGGTTAAGAGTAATTTGTGCCATTATTTGTGATTAAATTAATACATATTTTTATTGACATTTTCTGTTATGGTAATCAGAAGTTTCGCAAGTATTATTTTGTGAGATAATGATACTATAAACAACAAAATAATGTTACCGTTTTAATAATTCTAACTGGAGATACATTAAGTGTATCGACAAAGTTGTGGGGCTAATTGTTGCCATTTTTAGTAATTTAATATTGTTGATTTTTTATAAGAATATTTTTGTTAACCTAATTAAGAAGTTTGACTTTATTTTTATAGCAAGAGACTGATTGCATTAAGTATTAAAGAACTGATTTTCTAAAACGACATATTTTATTTTATTCCCTAAATATAAAAACTTTATACTACAAATAATGACACAAGATAATTAATCCAAACATTTATTTTTCAATATGTTTTCATTAACGACACTTCTTACTCCTGGCCTCACGTTAATACAGATTATAAAAAAACTACAGATATTTTGATCCAAATAGGAACTGGTGTAGATAGAAGAATAGATAAACTTTAAAATATTTGCATTCATACAGTCTTATATTAGATAGTTTTTTTTTAAATTAAATTTACTAACTTAAAACCTCTATTTCCCACAAAATGCTTTTTTTTTGTTATGACGAGCTTTCTCCCAATGAGCGCTAGCAAAAAATAATAATAACATATATGCAAATTTACTTACAAAGCAAAATAACATTAAAGAAACTTTAATTTATAACTTATTCATATATTTACTCCGTTGCCTTACCTTGATTCCTTGACGTAAGCACTTCTGAACTCAAAATAAATGTCCTCTTTCCAACCCCGTTTTGAACTATCTTATGTTTATACACCTAATTATTTTGAAATTTTATTCGAATGAATGGATTGAAAATTACTGTTGATTACGTGTATTGATTATAAATACATGGCTTGAAATATATTTCAAATTAGTTGAACATAATAATTACCTACTGTATTTCCACGACTACCTAATATACCTTTCAGTACGTTAGCTATTTATCGAATCAGGAAATTCAAGCCTTCACAATACTTAGGTCCTAATTCTAACTCTGAGCTCTGATACCTAATCAAAGTTTGGTTGAACGCAGGGAAGCACCTTGCTAAGTTTAGTTCAAAGCCGCTTTACGATAAACTTTGGCAAAATGTAACAAGCACCAAATGTAATAAATACTTTTATTATTTCAACTGGATTGGGGGACATAAGTGAGTGCGCTTAATATTGCCCATAGCATATAATACAATAATGACATTAACCTAGGTATGCGATAAAAATAAAGGCCATGTCTTGATTTGCTTTAAAAAAAATAATTAATTGAAGTAAATTTTTATTTTTAATTTCCAATTAAAATCCAGATGATGTTCCAATTAATAATTTAAAAACAAGTTTATGAATAAAATGGGAAAAAAACGGTTTCGTTTAAAAAACGTAACGCTCATTGAAATGTCAAAAACATACTCTTATAAGTGAGTTTTATGGCTGTATTATACCTATTTGCGTTAACAAGGCTTATTATTTTGTCGTAATGAAATTGAGTGTGTATTTATACTTCCCGAAACTGAAATGTGCCACCGCAAAAACCATAAAGCCGATTCAGCGACGTTACCCGGCACCGCGTCAAAAAAGAAAAATTGTTGATATAATTTTCCGCGAACACATATGGCGTCCGATGAGAACATAGGGGGAGAAAGCTATTCTGTTAATGGAGGCACAATGGAAAAGAAAACTCAATCAAGCGCACGAGTCGCCGTGATTTCTGCGCCTAACTAGGTACACCCTTCTCCTAAATACGGGCCAAAACATTCTATTATGATCTTTATTACCGTTGATTAAGGTGGTAAGGGCGTAACTTTACACGCCGCGTGCGTACGGGAGATATATTGTGGGCCGGAGTCGTCATTAGCCGGGAAACGGTACATCGCCCGCAGAGCGGGAATTCTTCTAAATAACCTTTACGTAACTTTTCATATGTGAGCTTGATTTAGCGGTCGACATTACGAGTTGAGATGGCTTTTTTGTGGTTATGTTGTTAATTGGACATTAAATATCTTGGCTAGCGGTGACTTATTGTAGCATTTCATTTCTAGAGGTTACTGAAATTCGAGATAATTTTGTGCATTATCAGCGTTATTAAAATTATTTGATAATTTTTAATTTAACTAATCATTTTCATTCATAAAAGACCCTTAAATACTTTTGTAAACCCCTAACCATAAACTCTAAATGGAAGTAGGTAATTCTAATTAAAAAGCTTATTGTTAGACCCTAGGATTTAAATCTTCTAGTGATTTAAGTCTTGGCCTTTGAAAAGAAGCCTTGATAGAGTCAAATAACAATTGTTTGTTAATTCGATTATTATTATTTCAAAATAGGTACCTAGACGACCTACTACAAGGTTTACAAAACAATAGGACACTCCTTAAAACCACGTGATCAGCTGATGATATTATACAACAACTTTTCATATGGGAGCGCCAACAAAACCGAGCTGGAGCAGGTAAAACAAAACTCGGTTTTGATGGTGCTCCCATATGAAAAGTTGATGTATATGATCAGCTGATCACGTCGTATTAAGAGTGTAATAATTTCTTGTACAGCCTGTATTTTAAAATAAAATTACTTATACAATTCGTATCACGACCATTTCCCGAATAAAGTTCAGGCGCGAATCAAGGCGTCTTTACATTACAAACAGTAGCTCACCACCATCAAATAACCGTGAGCATTTATTACATAGAGTACAGAAGCAGTTTGGGCATATTATATGCCGTCGTTAGGCCTGCGCTCAGAATAAACATATTTATAGTAGGTATCTACTCAGTTGTCAGGCCACGCACGTATGCCGCGCGTGCCCGGATGAATTGAAGGGATATGCCTACCGCTCGTTGGCGCGACATGCGACCCAGAATTAAATGCAAAAAAGTTTTCACATTAAATATTACCATAGTTGACAAATGCGCTTTTACTGGCGATGACACCCATTTGGCCACTGCAAATTACCCTCGGCTTGTAGCTGAATACCGTGTGTATGGTGAAAGCTAAAAAGCAACTTTTATAAATGTTCTTTCCAATTAATTTTTTTATGAAATTAACAATTTTAAAAGTTCAAAATGGGTTTGAATGAAGGTAAAGAATATGCTGGAATGATGATGATAATCATGATTTATGAAGTCACATCAACATAGGTGTAGGTACGTGCGTAAAAGCAAGTTATTAAAAGTGGTAGTCAATACTTCATTTAGTACTTAAAGTCGACGAAACACTTTTGAAAAAAGTGTAAGCCCTTATTAAGAATCATTTGTACTTAATTCCTCCTTTCAGACAACAACAGTAGGTAGGAGAACTTTTGTCCAACGGAATTCCTTCGCGCAAAAGTAAAAAACGCAAGCTGTAAGTTGTTACAAAACTCGTAATCCTAAAAACGTCTGTTCCTAATTTCTTTTCCGATTTTAAAAGAGCCATCTTTCATTTACGACGACATTTAGAACAAGAAATTTCAGGCTTCGACACGAAGTTTTGGCAATTTCCGTACTTTGCGACGCTTTTTTTGTGACCCACACTTTGTCGTTAATCTTTCGCACAAAAACTCGCCTATGCCCGGTGCGTCATTACTGTAACTGTTCAAGTCGTCAGATTAAACCGCCAATTCTGAACGACGATTAAGTTTTTGCGCACGTATAATTTGCAATTACTCCCAGACTTATATAAACTAACTTCTCAGTAAGATTCTGAAGTTTGTTGTAATATATTTCTTGATTCTCTGGAATAAATTCCCTTATACTTATTATGTCCGTATCTATTCAATATTGTATAAGAGGTTTTCACTGGATTTTATATTACGGTTGTAAGGGATCGTTCACTCTTTTCATTCGGGGTTATATTCGACCCAAATTTGTCCAAATGCGGACACATTTTCAACGTCTCCTAGAGCACTTTTCTTTTTATTAGAATGTATATTTCAGAAATTTCATCGGTACACTACCCAATAGTCTCGAGTGTTACTGCAAATGAAAACGCGTTTCACTTCGGGAATGACAAAATATTTGTCGACTGAAGAAAATAGGTAAAAGCTCAACAATTTCGAATTAATGGTTTACTTATTTAAATATAATATAAAAATTAAAAATATATTCTTTTAAACTTTCATGGTCACTAACATTAGAATAGTTTGTTACGGGATTGCTACCATGTACCTTATTTTTGAGTTCCCGATATTTCGGCACTGTTGCAAGCGCCATGATCACGGAGTAACTGAAGATCTTGCGGGTAAGTTGTTAAGGGCAAACATATCGGTCTACCCTCTTTCGCAGTCTTTTATTGCACGCGTCGGTACCATTGTCTACAAACTCACTATTTTCTCGCACCTGTTCTCGACACACAACACTAACAGTATCTGACCGCGACACAGCAGGTTGTTGTTTTTTCCGGTTTTTGCACATACGAATCACTGGATTCCAGACACTTGACAATTTAAACCCATCCTCACGATTGAAATTTTTGTACTTTGTAATTTCAATCGCTTCCCTGACCATTCTTGGTATGTAGTGGCGTTCTGTCGAAATGATCTGAGGGTTGTGAGGGTGTGTTCGTATGTGCAAAAACCGGAAAAAACAACAACCTGCTGTGTCGCGGTCAGATACTGTTAGTGTTGTGTGTCGAGAACAGGTGCGAGAAAATAGTGAGTTTGTAGACAATGGTACCGACGCGTGCAATAAAAGACTGCGAAAGAGGGTAGACCGATATGTTTGCCCTTAACAACTTACCCGCAAGATCTTCAGTTACTCCGTGATCATGGCGCTTGCAACAGTGCCGAAATATCGGGAACTCAAAAATAAGGTACATGGTAGCAATCCCGTAACAAACTATTCTAATAAAAATTAAAAGTTATTGAGGGAATTTTATTGTAATATTATTATAAACTATAACTATATCTAAGGCAAGGCTTGCCTTAGCAAATCGGCCTTGTAGTAGTAGAGGCCCTAGCCTCGTATATGTAGTTTTCACTGTCAGGAGGTGTCTTTGTAACCGTACAATCACAATTATAATTACCACAACGCTTAAATGCCCGCGTAGTTCAAGTGCCAGTAGTGGACTTAGAGATGGGTAAAATAATATATCAGTTAACATAATTACAAATAAAAATAAAATACAATACAATGTAGATAGTTTATGTAAAGACTGAAAAAAGAAAAGAAAATGTTTTAGTTTGATGTGTGTTAAATATTAAATATTTTTTGTTTGGTGAATTCTAATTAAAAGTTTATTATTTACAATACCATACTAATACCAAATATTGTGAACAATTGTTGTCTTATTTTCCGAGCATACAGTTTAATATAATAAAAATTGTTAATTATAATTGCAAGACTATGTAAATTAGAAAGTTAAGGTTTTGTAATAAATATTTATCGAAATTTATATTTATTTGTATAATTTACCTGTTTGTTAATGACGTCTTATTTATTTTTTCGGGCGTTTATATTCCTATTTGGGAATGCGAATATTCGTTACATAATTAATGAATGGTGTGACATACGTCCAAGAGTACAAGAGGACTTAAAGATTAGGATGATAAATACCAGTTACAAATAAACAAGCGCGAAGTTTAATGTAATTTTTATTTGCAGACTCGTATAACGTTTACTTCTTAAGGACTGGTTTTATAACAGGTAGTATGCGTTAATGTGTGCTTAATCAGCAACGGAAGGCAACATCGAACGTTCGTGCAAAGTGCATGGACATCACAAGTAAAGACCACGCTTTATTGTAATCGCATTTGCGATAACGTTATTTCATTAGGATTATTTATCTAGTTTATTTTTTATTTTAATAGCCCATTTAGGCTTCGTAACAAGCAATCAATTAATGACCGATGGCAGTGTTGTTATGGAGTTCACATTTTAAAGTCCATTTAGTTACAAAAAATGACCGGTCATGAAACATGATAAGCATCTACCATCGGTTCCCAAAGCGAAAATTGCTAATATATTAGGTACTGGAAATTTTATGTTTCCGTGGTTTTTATAGACCCATATATTGGGCTTATTCCATGCTGAAAACATTTTTACGGCTTTCACGTTCATAAGTAGGTGTTTTATGGTATTTGACTCGAAACTTTGCCAAAGTTCAACGCTGTATTTTATTGGGATTTGAAGATATTTAAGCTGTTAAAATAAACTATGCGATAAATGGTTAGCAATATTTCGTTTTGAGTCCTATGATACTGTCAACTATGAATATTTTTTACATAGGTAATTCATTCACTACATCATACAGATTACAGGCTAAAGATGTTCGACATATTATTGTAGAAAATAGTGATAGGACTATGATTAATCTAAAGGTTTTTAAATGAGACTAGTAGTTAAGTGTTAAATGATTCAGGCAAAGCCGTAGATTTAACTAGTAAAACGAAATTAATCAATCGGTACGAGTATCCTATGGATAGTACTTACAATGAAAAAATTATGACCTCGACTTTTCCGGGCCAAGCAAAGTTCGCAATCCTCTTTTGATGAAATCGAAATTCAACATTTAAACCGGCTGAAATGTGTGCAACTTACTGTCGCTTTTTTTTGCTGCTACCGTCTTTAGTGTGCGGCACCACGCGGGCATCTCGTAAAGTTTCACGGCACGCCGCCTGTCAGGCGGGGCAACGGGCATCGCGAGCCATTTACCACGATCAATCACGCCGAGCCAGCGTCTTCAGCTTATATCACTTTACGAAATCGAGCGAAATTTTCGCTGAGCTACGTCACGGAATCTCGCTGGATAGTGATTCCAAGATCAATTCAAGCGTCGATAAGTGGCTGGAATGGAATTCTCATGTTGCATTGCGGGCGATTTCTATTGTACTATGCATTTTATTCAAAGTTTATTGATTCTGCTTCAATGCTATATTTGTTAAGGATATTCAATAGTTGTAAAAGTATTATTATTCAAGGTAAAAGTATCATAACATACAAAAGAGCATACATTACACAGACATTATTCATTTATGTTTTAAGGAAGACAGACAGCAATTAGAATAAGAAACAATTTTACTAAAAATTATTTATATTTAGTTTAATAAAATCCCCAATGTTTCGAAAGTTTTTTTTTTTTATTTCATTAGATACCTATAGATGTTTTATGGATATTACCAGTAAATAATAATACCTTCAAAAATTTTGATATGTACTTTTTATTCGAGTTTCTCTTTACTGAAATGATAAAAATATATTTAACAATTTTATTAAATGACAATTTTCGTGCCCCATTTAAGCTAGGAGTTTTGGTTGCAAATCTTGATTGATAGCTCGTACATAGTTCATCAATTCTGCCCAAAGCCGAATTTGCACGTTGATTGTACAAAAAATTGATTTATGCATATTCTATGTTTTGTTAATATTTGTTTAAAAGGTTACCTTTACTTCTATAGGTACTTAAACTTAGCCCACAATAAAAGGATTACATAATTAACTGGCGCACTCAGAGACGTCAATTAACAAAAGAGTGTGGATTAACATTTTTGTTCAATCAATGATGGTCTTTATTCGTATCGACTTAAGAATTACAGTACCTCTACAATAAAGAACCATCGAATTCGAATCGTTTGCGTATTTTCTTACTATTCGAAAACGTACTCGATACGATTGCATTTGTATTTGGTAGCACGAAACGGTATCTATTGACTAACGACAACTCGAAAGTCAGAAAGACACTTTAGTTAAATGATGCCCTCTTCACACGGCGCAAAATGATCGGAATGGATGAATGGTGCGTTCCAAAATCTGATATGTTAGATAAATCTTTTCTTTTTCTTTTATAAAATTGTACATAATAAAGTTACGAAGTTACATAAATACACTTTACGCCACATGCAATGTATTACTTATATATTGGATTTTTTTAGCATTGTTTTAATAATACAAATCAAGAAATACCAGGTTACGAAACAAATTGCTAGAAAATATTAAATTTGAATGGCCTTAATCTGACAATAACGACTTGCTTGACGGACGCTTGTCATGCTTGTCAAGCCGTATATTTTAAAATCTTGTTTTAATAAACTTATATTTTGGCGAATCTTCGAAATGCGTAGCACCAACCACCACAATGTAGTGACTACATTAAAAAGAGGAGAAGGTGGTCTATAGGACTGACAGAGCCACATAATTTACAATATAGAGAAATTTACATGAATCTTTGAGCGCAGTGGTAAAACTTATGGAAGGGACAAAAAGGGATAAATGATAGTGTTTTTACTTATATTTATGTTATAATATGTATGTTGTAATAAAGAGAGATGAAAATATTATGATTATTCAATTTTACCAATTAAATAATCCTCTTGACCTGTTGTCTTAGGAAATTTTAGGAAGTTATCGAGTAGGTATGTATAATTGAGTGCATTGGTTACCTTTTTACTTATTTTATTTATTAGCTAACTGATGTTCTTAGAGCATCTAACCAACGTTCTAAGCTGTTGTTTGTTTGCCCTAAATGCTTCGTCATGAACCGGATGCATAAAATAAGGAGCACACCTTCAACAATTATCAACATGATTCTTTTTCTTGAAGATTCCTATTGAAGAATACTCGCTTTTTGTTCCAAGGATAGGTAGGTACCTACTTACTTACTCATTTGTTGCTTTCAAACTTTATCTGTCCCCCAATTTGGCCGTGAGGCGATATTGGTGCTGGACTGGAACAACCCTTCACTAACAATATCAGGATTTTAAGTTTTTCTGTATAACCTATATTCTTTAGGCTTATTTGACACAGTGTAGTGTTTCACGCTCCGGACTACAAAGCCTGGACCTATCTAACAGTTTTTTTTTGTGAAGAAAAGATCATTGTCCTACACACTGTTGGATTTATTTTTCTTCTTCTTTAACGTCTTCTAAGCAATTCAAACAAGGATTATGATTTCGCTGGCCACTTCATATTTATATCAATGCATCAAAAACACGAATTATTTTACAAAAAACACCTTCTCACTGCAAAATTGACAGTGACACAAAATTCGATATGCAAATTTCGAAATCAACGATAACGTGACGATCTCGATTGTCAAAAGTGGTTTCGTGCTACCATTTCTCATACAAAGTTTAATTTACGTCACGCTTACTATTCGAACTCGATACGAAAGCAAACGTCACAAGGTTCGTGCTAGTGTTTTGTAGTTCTCGTTGTGACCACGCAAGCGCTGCTTAGGTTTTCATACTAAATATTTCGAAGGCGATACGAATATGCAAACGATTCGAATTCGATAGTTTTTTGTGCTAAAGGTACAGGTTTTAGGTAAACATTTAAGTTAAGTAAGTTAAGTGACGTCTCTAAGTGCAGCAGTAAGAGATGTTTTTTAAGTAGTCAGTTCAGTGCTACTGTCAGTAAAAAGGCTTGATTTGATAGTTATTTATATTCTGAACCGTAAACAATTGGTGATATTTCACAGCATATTTAAACAACATAATCTCCCTTGATATAAACAAAACCGTCCACACTCTATTAAACAGCCATACCCGTTTTCTTATCAACCGATCTTTAGTTGGGTACGCACCCTCGTACCTACAAATTATGATATTAAATTTACTACTGTTGTTTATACCTCGTTTGGAGATAGACAACGGTTCCCTTTCATCAAATATGGACGCATATGTGTGCTCGACAGTAAAGCGGCTAACTACCTCAAGGGAAATGGCCCGAGTACCCTACCATCAAGCATATACTACCTACTCTATTATTATGTAAAGACATTATGTAAAACGCGAGTGTAGTATGATCTTTGCAAATCTTTATTTTGTATAGTAATTAAGTTTGTGAAAAAGAGAAGATAATTTAGTGACCGTTGGTCTAGAAACCTAACAAAGGTTTACAGGGTATCTGTTAATAATCAAAACTAGCTGATGCAACATTTTGAAAATTAATTGTTTGGTCTTATCGCCGTAAAATTAACAAGTGATAGGTAGATTTGTTACTTAATAAAAAATACAACTTGTCAAACTTATTATATAAGTTCGTCGTCGTCAGAGGGTGCCCTATACAGGATGTCACAAAATTATCACGTCACACTGACACCGGAGGTAGATGGGCCTTAGGCTGCAATCAGACAGACTGCAACACAGCAACTGCACGCAGTCAATATAATCAACTGCATGCAGTTGTACGTTCGACTTCGTGCAGTCATGATATCAACTGCACGCGGTCGGCTGCAGTCGAGTGAAGTCAATATCAACTGTATGCAGTCGTGCCTTCAACTTCGTGCGGTCGGCTACAGTTGTGTAGTGTCGCCGCATGCTGTCCATCGCTAACCGCATACAGTTAATGTGTATTTAGTCAAGGAGCAGGACGCACGTATGTCGCGTTTAACGTCTGAAAGAGTTTAAATAAAAATGGATAGAATGAATGGAGCAGCAACTTACATTCTAAAGTAGTTGTAAAATGTGCCTTCATTTTTGGGATACAGTATGAAAAAAATCTCCTTTTGTAACGCAAAATAATAGCAATGGATTAATCCGCGCTGCACGTTGCAGTTTTTGAATTGGATTACACCGCTGCCGGCGGCGGCGCCGTAATAATAAGAGAAGTAACGTCTGAGCTTTCATAGTGACATACACTTTTACACTGAGCTCCTGGGCTAGATGCTTGGCATCAACTGCGTAAAGTCAGATCCGACTGCAGACAACTGCATGCAGTATATAGCGACTGCGTGCGGTTGCTGATGCGACTTCGTGCGGTTGTTGTGGTGCAGTCGGTGTGATGGCGGCCTAAGACGCATTGAACAACCCTAACATGTCCATAGAAGAGTTTCATGCGTTTTGAGATATTTTCGAATTTGCATAGTATAGGAAGGCATTTGTTCATTATTTTTTATGTATTTTTTTTCAGTGCAGAGCAGATTGGTTAGATGCATTTGAGGCAAATGGCTTTTCATATAGAGTGTTTCAAAATATTAAATGTATTTTAAGGAAACTTACTACGCATAAGCTTTATTTAAGTCTGAAAAGGTTTTGTTTGTTTTTAAAGTGTAACTATGGAAAACTTGAAATCGCGGCAATTTACCGGTGAACGTGATTAAATCTTAAAATTGAAATAGGCAGTTTTTATAATTATTTAACGAGTTTAAAACATTTTCGTGTTTCTAGTTTCTGTAAAAAACCATTTTCACGAAATTTTGTAGCAGATGTATTTTCGTCGAGTGCAGTTCATTTATATTTAACAAAAAATACAAAGGCTTGATACAGGCCTAATCAAATATCCAATTTGCCGTATAGACACACTCCCTTCCTAAAGCAATTATTTTTGGTATTGCTTTTGGCAGTTTTGGAGTCGCGATGATAAATGAAAAAATATAGTCAATTTAAAACTACAGGGATAGTTTGATCTAATCTTCTAATCTTATCGCGATTTAGGGTGTTTATCTCAGAGAGTGCGGTAATTCTTTAACGTCTTAGTTAGAGACCAAAAGTACCTACCTAAAAGTTGTTTTTACACGAGACAAGTATTTTATATAGAGTCTTTTGACATTGTAAATCATACTCCAGAAACATAGGTTGCCTAAGTTCCTATTGATAGAACATTTCCATTAAAATTAAGGTCCGCAAGTTCAACTAACTTGTGCGATGCAAACTGATATTTGCAAAAACGATGAATGCTTGGAACATATTATTATTATTATGTCTTAATTATGTATACAGTTAGTGTTAATAGATAATTCTTAAAAGCTTATTAAATGTATTTTGCTTGTGAGAAAACTAATTATACAATCTCCCACTACAGTCACGCCTTCCAAAATCCCACGTCCACGTCCCACTTAGCTGAAACATTTGACCAAGGTAAGATGCCACGTAATTTTTTGCAATCTATTGAGCTTTCTGATACAAATACAAAATACCTACCTATTTATAATTTAGAAATAGTAAATCAATACGTATAGATAGTATTACCATAGAGAAAACATTATACTACGTATTACCCTTATGCTTACGTTGGTAATTCATTTTGGGGAAAGGTATAAAATTTTTCAATAAAATACCACAAACTCTTGTTGAAGTCATGAGTTAAAAAACTACATTAAAAATCCTCATTCAAGAATGATATTACAAATAGAAGATTATTTAAACGACAAGAGTGTATGGACTTTATAACCTGCCTAGCTTGCACTTACCAATTATGTCTTGTAAAATATTTCCTGTAAAATTAGGCTGAGTTTGTTGCGCCGCTTCTTCTCTTCACCAGCCGATATGTAGTGCCAAATCCGTGGTAGCGGTAAGTTATATTTTGGGACGTGTATAACAGCCCGGAGGAGGGCCTATATACCGAATAAATAATTTGAATTTGTTATACTAAATAGGACCTTTGTAGCAATTATGGTTTAAACAATGTAATCCGAAATTGTATTTCGTGAATTTGGGTAACCAATATTCGTAGCAATGGGTGTTTACCAAAATTTTTATCGGTCGGGGTGAACATGCCTGGCCGCATGTCGAGCGCACTTGCCGCGCGTAAATTATGGCCCAGCCAGACGCGCCTAACTTGCTGTTTTTGTTTCAAGATTAACGATGAACAACGGCCCTCGAAAAAACGTGTCACAGAAAACGGATAGGTATTGCCCAAAAGTTTACGGTATAAATTTTCTTTTGTTCAGTTTTATGGCGTTTATGTAAATAATGAACCAGTGCTTTTATGGTATCAACGCTTTCTTTTCCCGCCTCTCGCTCAAACTTTGGTCTAAAAGTTTCAATCTTTCACAAAAGAAAATACAATCTTTGAAAGTCTGCGAAATAATTCTGAAACTTCGACGGTGAAATAAGTAAACAAAGGGTGCTCTTACTGTTGAAGCACTTAAACATTATCCTATTGCAATTATATGCATATAATTAGCACTACAATCATACCTTATTCTATTAATTATTATATCTTCTAGTCTTCGATGTGAAAGAATGACTTAATGATCTTATAATGACAAAAATGTATTTAAAAAAATACACCACAACTTTTTTTTGTGGAGTAAGTTTTATTTACAATTCTATTAATGGCATCCAAACAGAAGGAACATAAAGAAAGTCTACTCCATAATCGAGTGCATTACATACGCCATTACATTTTTTTAATTCACTGGTATAAAATATGCAGTAAAAATAATATAAAAAGTATTAACCACAACAGCTTTAAAGTTAACTAACAACAACGTGAAGCTAAATTAATGTTTTAGTAAGCGATACTCTTAGAGTGCGTTTCCACCAAAGCGAAGACTATTAGTTGAGAGAAGTTAGCAGAGCTGTTGAAAAAAGTGTTTCTACTGAAGCAGATAAAAGAGATAAATTGGTACCGACTTTAAGGAGTTCGAAGCTTGGAGGAACGTAATGGAGTGGAAAGGAACGGAGGGACTAGAGAAGAGCAGAGTGGAGAGAAAAGTTAGGTACACTGTTTTTTCTAAGAAAGTAGCCAGGTCTCTTGGTTGGTCATCAAATTGGTTAACTAGTTAATCGACTGTGTCGGACTGCTTGGCTGACTAAGGCCACGTTCAAGGAGATGCGGCATATCGTGCGGTGCGTCGTAAGTTGCGTCAGCCGGAAAAACAAACATTATGGCGTTGTATTGGAGCGTTCAAGGAGAAGCGATTTCTCACGCGTTTGTTTGTTTTGTGCGTCGGACGTTGCGGGTGACGGTGCGTCGGACGGTGCGGGTGACACTGCGTCGGGCGCACAGTAGGTCGAAATTGGAATTTGAGTGACTTAGGATCCAACTTTATTTTATGACTATTTTTTTATGCCAATAAACAGAACTCATTTACCCTTATAACTGAGTCCATTTGGCTCACCTAAACTTTTTTACAAAATTGTATTATACTACCGTTCATAATAATAACTCTTTATAAGGTTCTCTTTTTCCAGGTTAAAATAATTTACCATGATACCATCATCATCAAATCGTTTAGGTTTAATAGGTTGTGAGGTTAATGACCGACTAGATAAAAATGAAAACATACTCAATTTAAAATCATAACCTTTCTTTTGGCTTTACCCCAGTCGGGTATTTTTTTGCAAAGGATAAATAAAACGGTAATAAAGTACCTATGTGTCTCATCTGTGATATTTAATCTATGAAAAACACCAAACAAATGGCTCGGCCCGCTTCTGTGACATTATAAAATAATATAATATGACATTATAAAATAAAGCATAAAACGAGTGATTTATCATTTACACATCGGTGGTATGATTGAATGTTAGATGAGACACAAAGGCAATTTGACAAGTTCAATATTTTATACACACACGTCCCGTCGCGTCCGACGACGCAAACCAACTGAAGCAATGTGGTCCACTGGACCACAACGCCTAGCAGAACAATTTGGTTTGAGGTCTGTTCTTTAGTACATTATACCTCTGTGCTCTAGATAGGCCTCTTTTTCCTATTTTATAATGTAGAGGAAGGGGGGGGCAAGACGGGGTAGCGAGTCATACGGGGCAGTAGCCATATGAAGCAATCTATTTCACAGAAAACACGTATGTTCTAGCACATAACGAAGTGCCGACAAATATAAATACAGTGTGTCCGGGTTTTGATATAATTTAAGGGCTTTGAATTCATCAAAAATCGACGAAAAACCCCTCACGTAAGGGTCTAACTCTACCCCTCTAAACTGAGGAATATAATCAGCCGCTTTCATCGGTAGATTCATTTAAGCGTTCGTGGATTATGAAAAAGCTTTCGATTTGGTCGAAACCTAGGCATTCAGTATTTGTAGTGATGACAGGCCGACTAATGGGTACATAGAAGTGTTAACGTGTTTGTGTAGCAAGGCCACTGTGTCAGTCCGTCGTACCTATACGAGACCAGAGCACAAATAATGACATACGGTACTGTGTAGTATAGTCTTCTCTATTACCTCCTTTCTATTGCCTCTTAAACAAGCTTAGGGTCACACAACGTACTATAGAGAGAGCTATGGTTAAGGTTTCTCGCTTTTAGGCTCCAAAATGAGGAGATTCGTAGAAAAACCAAAGTCACTGAGACATATTATTATCTTTTCGAATTGCAAATTATGTTCTAAAACATTTTGAATGTTACTTGTAGTTTTTGAGACAGATTTTTGACCGTAATTGGCCGGAACCGAAACTTTGGTTGGACACCAGATCTTATACACAATTTAATATTTTATAATTTTATTAAAAAACTGAAGTTCAAAGTAATGATTAATTGTCAAACGCCGATTACAAAGAATTAGGTATAAAAAAATAAAACGGATTATTGAAATCATTATTGTCAGTTTTTAGAAGCTTTAAATATTAACTCCGTCTTGCCTACTCTTCCCCTACTCTGTAACTGGCAGCCGCAGCGGGCGACGCAGCGGGTGACGAAGCGGGCGCCGCTCCGGGCCCCGCTCCGGGCGACGCTGCGTTAACCTTGAACAGATAAAACACTTGACGCACCGTATCTCCTTGAACGTGGCCTAATTGTTTTACAGTTAGTCAGTCTTTGACCTATATCCCAGTTCTGGTTTACCAACCAACTTTTTCGCTTCCTGTACACCTGTTCTACGTACGTTGTGTTGTGTTGCTGTTCATGTCAAGGTGTTGTGGTAACGTCGTTGTTTCTGATTTCTATAATATATAACACAAGTGCTTTAGCTACTTACCTTAGGATCAGAGCAATGTATGTGGTGTTGTCCAATATTTATTTTACCTAATCGTCACTCTATTCTTACCCAACTTAGTGTTATGTTCGAAAAATATGTTGTGTTCTTCTCCTCTGTACTAACACAGTCTCCATTAAAAGGATTTTAAGGTCAAATATTTTTAATCTGTTTGTTTTATTCCTGCATCGCACGTCTCCCTTTAATTATTATCTGCCTCAGTGGAATCGCCCCTTTATACTGACGTTAAACCTGCAGCTTGTTAACTAAATAACGCTTAGTACAGAATTTCTAAACCGCTGCTGGTTAACAAGCAATAAGCCATGCACTTATAACGCTCACTATTATCTTAATTGGTAATTGGATAATATTTTATACCCAGGCACACAAAAGAAAATTAAATATTAATAGTTTTGATGTCAGCGTTTTACAGGGCTTAGTCTTGAGCTATCAACCTTTATAACATTTTGAAAATACATTTTGTGAAAGATTGGCAATCTTGGTCATGTTGCATAAGCCGCTTTTTTTCCTCTTTACTAACTATTTACTCTACATTAGTGGGTACCTTACGAAAATTGACCAAACTGTGCGGAATTCCTTGGCGTAGACTTTGACTAGCCCCAAGCAATTTGTGAGAGTTTGTATGATGAATGTATGGATGTTTGTTAAAACTACTCAACGGATTTGGATGAAATTTTGCACACATATAGAATACTAGCTGTGCCCGCAACTTCGTTTGCGTGGACTACAGGATTATTGCCATACTATTGCTATATTAAGCAACGCTGTGGACTGCGTGAAGCACAATTTATTAAGAAAAAGGCTGTAATATTCTTGTCAGTACCTCGTAAACGCCACGTCTGCCCAATACACTGCAAAATATTATCTGTCGACGTCTGTTAAGGATTTTTGTGACTTTCATCTTCAGCTCAGCAGTGTGATTATGATAACTGACAGACGCAAACATCTGAATAAGTTATTTAAAGTTGGCATACACACTCTATGTGCCTACAGTTTTTGAGAATTTTCTTTGATTTCCGTGTAATTCCTCCATCAGATCCTAGCTTGGTGAAAATGGAACCACCTTGGGAGTATACTCTTTCAAACAAAAAAAGAGACGAATTGAGAACCTCCTCCTTTTTTGAAGCCGGTTAAAAATATCGTCAATGTAGGTACTCGTAATACGGTTTAATAAAGTAATAGATTTTCGGTTCCATCTTATTCTATATTGAAATCAATCCTTCCAGTGTCATTTTACCATGAGTTTTTTAGCAGGCGCAGCGAATTGAACATGTTTCTCCTGATATCTTGTTTTTACCGGCATCAGAATTGAATGTAACAAAGCCTAATATAAGCGCACGGGTGACCTTAATCTATTTGTAAAAACCGCAAAGAAATCTGTGCAGTATCTTCGGAGATTAGCGTAAACATCGTGACAGACAGACAAGAATTAAAATAATTGCATTTTTGGCTTCAGTATCGATTATAGTGTGCTCCCCAAAAACAATTTTTAAAATATATTCAATGTACAGACATCGACCCGTTACAGATTTATTTTAGTATAGATGATCTGGATTAACATATAGGTTACTTTTTATCCCGGTTAAATATCCCTGTGGGATATTTTTCTATTTATTGTTCTTTATTAAAACGTTTTTTGTTACAAAATAATATCATACCAAACATCCTGTAGTCCACGCAAACGAAGTTGCTGGCACAGCTAGTAATAGGTGTATATTTTTTGTTTATTTGTCTCTCACAAATGCTAAGTTTTTAGTGAACTAGCCACGCTTACAAGGAATTTGAGTGGCCAAACTCGTGACTATTTTAGGCTCCAGCCTCTAACTTCAGTGCAAAGTATCAACACTAAAACCAGAGCAACATAATCTAATGGATCATCAAATTTTAACACCCGCCAAGAGGCATCGTTTTCCATCACAGAGAGGGGAATCACAATTCAAGGGAACTATTATTGCATTTTTGTTTTCCATTTGTTCGTTTTACGGTTACGACTGTGGTCTGGCGTCTGGCCTCGGGCTTGGTAAGATGGCCTTGCATTACAGTGTTTTGTAACACGATTAAAATATAAAACACATAAGATTAGCCCTACTCAAAAAAGTCATATCAAAATAATTTTAATGTTTATATTTGATTTGAAAAGACTCATTATTTATGTCTGTTACTCGCCAAAATGAATAAATCGAACCCAAAGTTAAAATTTTACTAAACGCTATTAAAAATTTTACTTTATATTACCTCCTACCTACTACTGGTTCTGTTTTTATACATTATTTTACGTGTCTTAAAAACTGACCTAATGCGGAAAGGAGATGTACAATTTGTACAGGGTTCTGTAACACCGATTTTTTGTTTTATTTAGTAAGGGATCCTTAGGGAGAACATCACCTACTTTTTACAAAGTAGGTATGACGCTTGTTTGTAAAACTTACACAATAAAACCCATAACAAAACGCGTATAAGTATACCTATTTCTTCTTTTGCGTTATGATTAGCTGGGAAGTTAGGATTATCAATTCCAGTTACTATGTCGTGTAAACCAACCGAATCTCGCTATCTGATGTGTAGCTTTCCTACAGCTACAGTTAGAAGTCAGGTTAGCTGCTTTAATGGTAACTTTAGAAATTGGGCTACACTAATGGTAAAAACGATTGCAGTCTTTCCTGAAACCATAGATCACCTTCTTACATTTCTCGCGTGAACGAACAGACGCACATGAAAAGGCTCTCATCCACCACCGGATGACGAAACGTACCATGTTTCGTATGGTAGAATATTTGCCGCCTTTTTTTTAAATCATACCGATCGATAATTTGTCAGATTTGCTACTGGCACGAAAATATGTGACAGTTTTAACGATTAGTAAGCGGCCAGGGCGCGCTTTCGGGTGGAAAACGAGACGAAATGTACGCCGCAGCCGCTGGTGCTTGTTTTGTTTCGTTCTAAAGAGCGAAATACATTTTCGTCACACAGCGATCCTACGCACGCCGCTTGCTAAATCAAGAAGTTACTTATTATGCAAATACTAATAAAGAATAAAAATAATTGTTGGTTACTATTCGGTGTGCAACTCTGCCTAAAGCAATAACAACACAGCCACGACGTCCGGCCGCGCCATTAACTACTGCATTATCTCGTCCTCCTCTTTCCAAATATTTGGACGTTTTATTCACCGTCACTATATTTAAGCTCAACTGAATTTCGTTGCTATTTAAATATTTGCACCGTTTAATTTATTTTCTGCTTTACTTTACATTTAAATTTACTTAATAAACTTAGGGGCTGTTTCACAATCGCTGAGTTAAGTTCTAAATAAGATAATCTGCTCAGTAATAAAGAATAGGGATGTTTTAAATTTTTAGAAAAGCGTTTAAAAGCAAGAGTGCCCTGTCAATGTCAAAGTCAACATCCCTATTTGTTTACTAAGCAGTTATGATGTTATAAGTAGCTTATTTAGAACTTTACTTAGCGATTGTGAAACAGCTAGGCCCTTAGTATAATACGATTTGATCACTTAACTAATATTAAGTTGTATGAAATTAAACGTACCTAGTAAATTTTTGCCTATTATATTGAAAAGATTTATTTTTTTATCAATGAAAAATTTATACGATAGTTTCCATGTGTATTACAGGACTTAATTAATTTAAAGACTTTTGTAGGTATTTAGTTGGTAAAGCACTCGACCGGCATGCGATGGGACGTGGGTTCGAGACCCACCAGAGGTCGAGGATTTTTTTCAGGTGTTATTTATCTTCAATTAAACCTTGCATTGAATTGCTAAAAACAAAAATTTACAATATTTATTGCTTCTTAAAAGTAAATAACATAATGAACTTTAACGATATCGTTATCCCGGAAATAATATCTGAAATACTGCTGCAAGCTTCTTCTCTCATTGTCCCTGTGTAATGTATAATATTTAGTAACATAGTCATTAAGCGCTTACTACAACAAAATTGTAAGTTCTGAGAACAAAACGCATATTTGCTCGATTTTAAATCCTTTAGAGGAAATTTGTGTTCCTGACGTGGTCCATTATTCCCCATAATTGAATTTCCCTTTACGTATATGTTAAACTGATTATCGACATAACTTCGAAAAGAGGCTTTCACATTTATTTTGCAACTTTTTCCGGAACTTTGACGTTAAATTTCGGTCCGATCGTTATTAACTGTTATTTTTGTAGGTTTTGCGAACTTAATTTTTATTAATAGGAATCATTATTTATAGTCCCAGTGCTATTAATAACTATTTGTATATTTATCTAAGTGTTTATTTTATGTTAAAATACTTAAAATGTAGGACGAAAAATAAAAACGTGTTTTTACATAAAAATTCATGTCTACGGCTTCGCTTGAATTTGGTTTATTACAAAAAAAACGATACATTCGCGTTAGTCCGTCCTCGTGGTCTATCGTAAAATTAATTATCAAATTCTTTAAGGCTGACGCACACCGGTTGCGTGTGCAGCACGATGCGTTGCATCTGCGTGCGTCAGGATTTGTAATATATGAATTTGTATGCGTAGGTTCACACCGACGGTGTCGCAGATGCATTGCGATGCGCTTGCGTGCGTCAGTCGCACAGCAGTCCGCGAGCTACAAACCGAACGCGGTCGCGCACCAGCGGAGTGGCAACGTCACACACGCGCTCCGGCATGATGACGTTGTAATCCATAGGATGTCTTAGTTAAGGCCACACCGCGGTGACGCATACGTTTGCGTGCAGCTGCGACACCGCCTGCGGCACTTCAGTTTTAAATATTTACAAATTTAAAGGATCATGGATTTTGAAATCGGGTGGGAAGCCGGGGCATGGTCTTGGTGGGAATCGCCGACGTAGTGAGGTCGGCATTACCTATAAAATACCAAGAAGCCATCTGCTGTGTTAAGTAGTGGAACACCTGTCGAGCAGAACTCCGGCCAGTCCGCGTCATCCACGTCCTCGTCGTCCACCCTGGGACCTGCTGCAGCCACGCATTGCGTGTCCACTAACTTGAGTTGCAGATGAGCTGAGGATGCAGGGCGAAAGGCGAGCATTCTGCGCCTTAAAACAGAATCCAATCACTAGGGAGGATACCCGAAAAAAAACGAGCGCGTCCGGAAGCTCTGAGGTGGCAGCCCCACCACCGGACTAGGACACAGTAGGTTAATCGCCCGCTTGCCCAAACTCTCACTGATTAAAGAAACGAACACAGAAGGAATCCGGACCGATCTCTCAACGACGACCTTTGGCATGAAAAAACGGACACGAATAGCGTTTTGGCACGTACGTACGCTCAGCGACGACAGCCGCCTAGCCCAAGCAGAAGCAGAAATGCTTAGATACAACCTGCAAGTTCTAGGTCTCAGTGAAGTGCGTAGAAATGGCTTTGGTGAACTGAGAACGTCTAAGGGCTTGACTCTTTTATATTCTGGTAAGGAAAGTGAGGACGATACCCGTGAATACGGCGTTGGGCTACTCCTTTCTGATGCCGCAAAGAACAGCCTTCTAGACTGGAAACCGATCTCAGACCGAATCATTTGGGCCCGCTTCAACTCAAGAGCCCGGAAGATCTCCATAGTGCAATGCTACGCCCCTACCAACACATCTGCAGAGGACAACAAGGACGATTTCTACAACTCACTCAATGCCACCTTAAAGGTTATAAAGAAACAAGACATAGTGATCGTCATGGGAGACCTAAATGCAAAAGTAGGGAGCGACAACGCAAACTGCGAGCGCTACATGGGCACACAGGGCCTTGGAGTCCGTAATGAGAATGGAGAGCGTTTTGTGGAGTTTTGCCAGAACCAAGACCTGACCATCGGCGGCACATTATTCATCCATAAGGATATCCACAAACACACCTGGATCTCACCCGATGGAAACACAAAAAACCAGATCGACCACCTTGCCATAAGGTGAACATGTCTACAGCTTCCTCATTACTCTAAAACGAATTCTAAGCCTGCCATAGATTAACGCATAATGAGAGCCATCGAAACGTTCCAGTCATATAATTGCAGCAATCAGATCTTCGTTACTATGAGGTGTTTTTTGTGTGTCAGCCGACGAAACGTGTCTCCAGCTGACACATGCCGTTTAGGCAAACCAGTAAGGTTAGGGTTTCAGAATAAAGTTAGAAATTTAACTAATAATGAAAGCAATGATAGCCAAAAAAACTAGCCATCACACTGAAATACTGTTGAAACTACGATCGTAAAACTATGTGCGAGCTGGAGACCCATGTCTCTGGCTTGCACATCTGTATCTTCGTAATTACTCAAGAAACGATTATAATTTATACCTCAAAATTCGCGGTCGAATTGCAGCATTCGACTCCAAATATATCAAAACTTAATCTTGAATAGTTTAAGAGCTACGAACCGATAAGTATGTGTAAGCTGGAGACCCATGTCTCCAGCTTACACATGGTGAATTAGAGTAACTGTATAAGTAAGAGTTTCATTTTAAACATGAAATGATTCGTTGTAATAGCAGCACAAACGATGTTTAATTTCAAATCTCCGGGCCTCTTGGTTTCATAATTATAAGCCAAAACCTGTTTTCCCGCCAAAAAATTCAAAATAATGGCTCGGAAGCGGGCAAAGCGCGACGTTGCCGTTCCGTGCGCTACACTATTGTAGTCGAGTTTGAACTCAAGAGCTAGTATTATTTGGAGTCATTTTAATTTGCGCTCTCGATCGTTTTTATTTCTATACTAAGAATGATAGACAAGGAGCCTTAAACATAAGGACGAAATAGTTCCTCCATAAGTTTTAATATTTAATTTTGATGGTAGTAATTTCACACGCGGATAATAAATAAATAAATAAATAAATATTGGACAACATCACATACATTGCTCTGATCCTAAGATAAGTAGCTAAAGCACTTGTGTTATAGAAATCAGAAACAACGACGGTACCACAACACCCAGACCCGAGCCAATATAGAAAAGTTCGTTTTCTACATTGACCCGACCGGGGATCGAACCCGGAACCTCAGAGATGGCGGCGCCATATAAAGTCCGGCGTGCTCGCCTCTCGGCTACGGAGGTCGTCATAACTTATATTTTTCATTTTATATTTTTCATTTTTTGATGAGAATGTAATTTGTTTTTTCACATTTCGCTAATTTACATTAAAAATATCATTCCAATAAGCAAACTAATCTATTCTATTGATTTATTAACTATTTCAATGTTTTTAAACAAAGTAAGTAATGGTTCAAAATAAAATAATAGTCACAATTAATATTACACAAAATAGGGTTTCTTTACCTACCTGTTGCATTTATATGGATTCGTGCTAATAGTGCTTTAGCGCAATTCGGAACAAAGGGTTATTATAGCGCGACTTCCGTTTGATACTGTATATATGGTAGACTCTGACTTATCTGTGGTATCTATCAGGATTAGCGTTGGGATTCCACCCGGGTATATTCCCAAAAATGGGAAAATATTCGGGAACATTCCTAATGAACCGGAAAATAAACGGGTGGTTGATATGAAATTATTTAACTCAAAATAATGTTAAAGCTTAGGTTCTAAGCAATTTTGTTGTTATTTATTTACACATACAATAAAAAACAGTACCTTATAATCCATGAATTGATTCTTTAATCACAATAGGCAAATTATAAAACGTGTTTATTTTTCCAATCGATATTTATTATCTGTAGTTTTCTATTTACAAATTAAAAGGTTTGCAAGTTACTAATTTAATAGGACAATCGATGGCTGAGCGACCCCATGTGAGAATGGCTGGTTTAGTTATCCATCGTGGCGTAGGTAGTAACTGAATTCACAGCATCATGCGGAGCGGAATGGAGGGCATGCGGAGCGGAATGGAGGGCATGCAGACCAAAAGTTAAGTTCTACCGGCAAGTTTACCTACATCGTGTGATTACGTGCCAACAATTTACCAATAGAAATAGGTATAAGTGTACCTACTATACGTTAAAATCTCTCCTATTTATTATTATTTTCTAGGTTTTAAGTGCGAATAAATTGATGAATATAGAAATTCTTAACATTTATTAAAAACTCCTATCTTGATTTATAAATAGATCATGAATGATTTAGAATTTACTGAGCAACACAAACATTAAAAACATAAATAATATGTAGTAATCTTACACATTATAACTTCTCTGTATTATAAGTACTTACTTAATATCATCTTAAAAATCACTCTTACTCGGGACTATCTATCTATAGACTTAATAAAATATTTACGTCGTTTTATTTCCAAGTTCTATCTAATAATTCTGACTGCTGTGTCATCTCACATTAGGAAAAAGTTTCAAGTCATATCTTTGTAATAGAGTCTTAAAAATGGTGGCAAGTCTTATAATTACATAGACTTTTCGTCACTAGCTCCTAGTCTATCATTCTTAGTATTAGAAATAAAAACGATCGAGAGCGCAAATTAAAATGACTCCAAATAATACTAGCTCTTGAGTTCAAACTCAACTGCAATAGTTTAGCGCACGGAACGGCAACGTCGCGCTATGCCCGCTTCCGAGCCATTTTTTTTAATTTTTTGGCGGGAAAACAGGTTTTGGCTTATAATTATGAAACCAAGAGGCCCAGAGATTTGAAATTAAGCATCGTTTGTGCCGCTATTATAACGAATCATTTCATGTTTAAAATGAAACTCTAACTTATACAGTTACTCTAATTCACCATGTGTAAGCTGGAGACATGGGTCTCCAGCTTACACACACTTATCGGTTCGTAGCTCTTAAACTATTCAAGATTAAGTTTTGATATATTTGGAGTCGAATGCTGCAATTTGACCGCGAATTTTGAGGTATAAATTATAATCGTATCTTGAGTAATTACGAAGATACAGATGTGCAAGCCAGAGACATGGGTCTCCAGCTCGCACATAGTTTTACGATCGTAGTTTCAACAGTATTTCAGTGTGATGGCTAGTTTTTTTGGCTATCATTGCTGTCATTATTAGTTAAATTTCTAACTTTATTCTGAAACCCTAACCTTACTGGTTTGCCTAAACGGCATGTGTCAGCTGGAGACACGTTTCGTCGGCTGACACACAAAAAACACCTCATAGTAACGAAGATCTGATTGCTGCAATTATATGACTGGAACGTTTCGATGGCTCTCATTATGCGTTAAACTATGGAAGGCTTAGAATTCGTTTTAGAGTAATGAGGAAGCTGTAGACATGTTCACTGCCATAAGCTCCAAATGGCGCTCCTCATTGCTCGATGTCAGAAACCGTCGGGGTGCTGATATCGACAGTGACCATTATTTGGTTGTTGCTGAACTGCGCCTCAAGGTTGCGGTAGCACGACCAGCCGGGGGCCCTGGCAGGGTTGGGAGGAGGTTCAACGTCGCTAGGCTCAGAGACCCTAACACCTGCACCAAGTTTAGGCTTGAACTCCGGAACCGTTTCTTCGGCCTCAATACTGAAGAAAACTCAATAGACGAGCAGTGGAACCGCATTAAAGTGGCCTATACAGAGACCAGCTCCTCCGTCTTGGGTCATAACACGCACTCGCTTGAGGACTGGATGTCACAATCCACATGGCAGCTTATAGCCGACCGAAGATCGCTACATCTACATCTGCTTTAGACCACCGACGAACAACTTCAAGCCACTCTCAGACAGCAACTCCGTCAGATCCGTAAGAAAATCTACCGCAGCACGCGAAAGGACAAGCGAATTTGGGCTGACGGGATAGCTGATAATGCCCAACTCGCTGCTAATTCTGGCAATCTGAGAGAGCTCTATAAAGCAACGAAAACCCTGGCAGGAAACAGCAGACCTAAGAAAAAGCCTCTAAAGTCTAGAGACGGACAGCTTATTGTGACATCTGAGGGGCAACTGCTACGCTGGCGTGAAAACTTTGAGGAAGTCTTCCGCTCCACAACAACGACCGCGTTGGATGTACCGCAGCACCCCCCCGCTCCACCTAGGCATCTCGACATCAATATAGATCCACCTACTCACGACGAAGTGGCTAAGGCTATCCTGTCCCTTAACCTGTCAGGCCAAGGTCAAGAGACACAATAAAAAATCTATTATGCGATCCAACCGGTGGGGCAATTGAAGCTTGATAGGTTAAATCTGGTTAGGCACCAGGGCTCGATCTCATTACTTCGGAAATGCTTCAAGCTGACCTTCGCTCCGCCGTCGAAGTCCTGACACCCCTTATTACGAAGATCTGGGCGGAAGAAGTACTCCCAGATGACTGGAACAAAGGGCTCTTAATAACCGTACCCAAAAAGGGGGACCTTAGCCAGTCCAGCAACTGGAGAGGTATAACTTTGCTCTCGATGCCGTCGAAGGTTTTCTGCAAGATTATCTTAGACAGGCTATCGAGGGCCGTTGAACCCCTCCTTCGCAGGGAACAGGCTGGCTTTCGCCCAAACCGCTCATGCACCGATCAAATTAACACTCTGCGCATCATACTAGAGCAGACATCAGAATGGCAAAGGGAGGTTTATCTAACCTTTGTCGATTTCGAAAAAGCCTTCGATACGTTGAAGTGGACAAGCATATGGGCCCGTCTATCTAATGTTGGTGTCCCGCCAAAGATCATCGACCTACTGAAGGCCATCTACAAGAAATATTCTTGTAGAGTCACTCACGACGGCCTCATCTCGGAAGACATCGAGGTGCATGCGGGTGTCCGTCAAGGCTGCTTGCTCTCGCCTCTCCTCTTTTTGGTTGTCCTCGACGGAATTATGCATCGCTCATACGAAACCAAGCGACGTGGGATAGAGTGGGGCATAACCGATGTCTTAGAGGACTTAGATTATGCCGATGATATCTGCCTGCTGAGCCACACGCACCGCGACATGCAGTCCAAAATCGACGACTTACATCAAGAGGCGGGTGTTACAGGGCTCAAAATCAACTGCCGGAAGACACAAGAGATGCGATCTGGAGTGGTGAATCGCACACCGTTACGGATTGGTGCAGAGGATGTGGTACGAGTCCACAATTTCACTTACCTCGGGAGCGTCGTGTCAGAAACTGGAGGCACAGAAGAGGACATCACTTCGCGCATTGCCAAGGCTCGAGCTGCCTTCGCGCAACTTCGGCCCGTATGGCGGTCACGGAAACTGACACGAAGGATTAAGTTCAAGATTTTCGGGTCCAACGTCAAATCCGTATTGCTATACGGGTGCGAAACGTGGAAGGTCACCAAGTCCATCTCGCACAAACTCCAGGTCTTCATCAACCGCTGTTTTCGCTAAATCCTCGGTGTGTACTGGCCCGAGAAAATTTCCAACGAACACCTGTTGGAACGCTGCCACGATACCCCGATCGACCAGCAGATCAAGCGCCGCAAGTGGAATTGGATTGGCCACACTCTCCGGAGGGATCCCGATCATATTCCCAAACAGGCTCTGGATTGGAATCCCTAAGGAAAACGCAAACGTGGTCGCCCCAAGCAGACTTGGCGTCGCACTGTAGCAGATGAGGCGAAAAAGATCGGCAAGACTTGGAGTGAAATCAAACGCGAATCTCAAGACCGAACGCGATGGAGGACTACTGTGGACGCCCTCTGCCCCATCTAGGGGACCTAGGACATTAAGTCAAGTAAGTCATGGATTTTGAAATACGCGAACAGTTCATCAATATAGTACGCAAATACAAATGTGTATATGATCCACAGGAGAAAAATTATAAGAACCGCTCAAATAACTTATTTGATCCGAAACGAACACACGGTGTCGCAGACGCACGGTGTCGCAGATGCATCGCAACGCGCTGCGTTGCGTGTGCGATGCCGTGGTACCGGTGTGAATTGCTTCAATACGCAGCGTCTCGCAGATGCAACGCATCGTGCTTCAGATGCAACCGGTGTGCCGATAGCCTTTACATCGTATGAGTCATTCTGGAGCTATGAATCCTTTGTAATTTGTTTTTTTTTCTAGTTTTAAATACCACGAAGGATAGCGCAAAGGGAATCCTACACTGGCGGCGCGGCGATGTGCTTAGTGTTCGCGGTGAGGGCAGCCGCGGACATCGACGGGCAGACGCGGTCTTTATTGCTTCGCAGACAGACCGGCCCGGCCCGCCCTGCCGTCTGCAAAGCGCCTTCTATATATTTTTATCTGTTATAAATATAGCTATTTGACGCTTTATCCGTACATTGTGAAACAGGCAATAAGAATTATTATAAACTTAATAGATATTCTCAAAATTAAAAAGGCAGTAAGCATTCCTGTCATGCCATTATTAAGCTTTTATTAAGTTTACAAACAATATTATCTTTTTGTAGAAAAGCTTCCAAAAATGAATAGGTCAGCACCGTCAAGGCTAGAAATAAGCAATTTCATTTTCCGTCTCGTCAACCTCATAGATTCGTATATTTCATAAAAGCGGTTTCAATTGCAATTCAAAATTTGCTCCCTCAAATCGAACTTGACGCCTTCTTTAGAAATAAACTTCGCAAACAAGTATCGTACCTTCGCAACATTCCTCACTAAATATTGTCCCTCTGATCCAAGTACCCATCATCAAATGCTAATTATACATTCTTCCGTCGTGTTTTACGGAGAGAGTGCCTCAAGTGGAAAATTGGAATTTTATACAGTCGTTTTTCTGACAGGATATTAAAACGTTGGTGAAATATTTAATTTGCTACTAAAAATTTCCGTCACGACTAAACCTGAGTATACATGTTGTGATTGTAAAGAGAACAAAATATTTGCTCTTATCTACTTAGGCTGTGAGTGGAGTGGTGTACCTTTTTAATTTATGACTTTACTTTTTTATTCAAAGGAATAAAAACAAGTGATCTGATAAAATATTTTTATTATTGTTTATCAGCATTATTTAAGACCAGATTGGACTCCAAACCCAGGAGGAGGCGGATATTCACATAGGCTCGTCAATCCGCAAATTGGTTCAGACGCATATCTCCCATTTCTAGAAAAAATCGTATCATAAGAACAACTCAGATTTTTTAAATTTCAAAGCAATTTATTGTTGTAATAGGAAGTTTCCAGTTTTATAGAAGTTAAAAGTTGTTAATAAAAATAAGTGATTAATTTCAAAGTCAAAGATAACTAGTATTAATTATTACATTTATGATAACTTTAAAACTATGCAAGAGCTTATAATATTGAGCTGAACACGAATTTCAAGGATTACAATTTGGATAACAGTTTATTTTCTAGTTGGTGTTCCAAATGTTTATTAGTTATGCTATATGTATAAGGAATGTTTTAAAATTTTAATAAGTTTTAACAAATATTGATGATCGAAATCGTTTGCTGCTTTAGAATTAAACACTGAGCGTCTGTTAAAAATTCTTCTCCTTTCGTCTTATAACTCGTGCCCAAAATCCACTTCTCATTACTACAACATTGTTGAAATCACGATATAAACTATGCCTCATGCCCATTTCATTATTTTTCTAAACAATGCTAATATTAATTTCCGTCTACTGTCTTGGCATGTGCTTTGTGATAACCACAAATATCCAAAAATCCCATAAATCTGTTTTTACAATATTGTAACATTAAAAAAAACTAAATAATCCATTCTATCATCGATCGATACCGTCGATCAAAATCGATCTATCAGTCTTAGGCTGAGTTGCATCACCTGAACTTTAACCATAACTATATCTATAACCGGTGTTCCTGTATGGAGTTTGACAAACTTTTAAAGTTTGTTAAAGTTTAAGTAAGTTGGTGCAACCTAGCCTTATTCTCAACTATCTCTGTGCTGCTATTATAAAAAGTATCAAATATGGTGTGGATATAAATTTATTAATGGGTTAAAGTTATATTATTATTATTATATAAATACTCACTGAGGTCCACATGCCGGAATCTTGCCACTTTTTAGACTTTGTATTATATTGTAAACATCACAAACATTCACATCCTCCTAAAAACAAAAAAAGTATATATTTAATATTATATAATTCTGTTATACATAATGGAAAATAGTGAAATGACACGCCCAAATCTCTGTCCGTTCTGAATCTGACCTAAGTAAATAAATGTTATATTATTATAGCATTATCTCTACTCTTGTGATACCTTAATACTACGACAAAATTCAATAAACTTTTGGTAGATATTAAAATATATTTTTAGTACAAAACATTGTTGTAAAGGCCTGTTTTTAAAAGGCTTATCTTGTTTTTTGTCCTGTCACGTGGGCGGTGATTATTCGTTAAAACTTGTCGGTTTCAACAAAAGAAACGGAAACCCTATTCAAAAACAACGGAAATTCTACATTTGGGCGAAGCCAAACAAAGATAAGTTTGTTTCGATTCGCTCATGTTGCGATAAGATCAATTCTCATAGTTGGGGGATATTAACCGAGCTAAACGAACTTATCTTCGTTCCGCTCCGCTCCGCTCCCAGTGTGGCCTGTGAGACGAGTCAAAAGATCAACTTACGAAATAATCATCATCGACAACAAACAAGGGGGCATTAACACAGGCGCCCTGGCACTCCACCGTGTCTACGCCAAACATTCCGTCTGCAGAAAGTTTCCCCACAGAACAGCACGTAGCTTCTTCGACGGCTTTCAAGATGATATCTGACCCTCGAATCATACACGGCGTAGTGATGCAAACTTTCACGTTAAATTTGCCTCGGAAACGCCTTAAAATTTATCAACTATTATAAATATTCGTAAGGAAATTTAAATCAGTCGGAAAGGTTTTGACGTAAAACTAATTTACGTCTCATCCAGAGGTATTATCGTCAAAAGATATATCTTTGAGTAATTACAATGTTCTTCAAAAAATTACAAAACAAATACTAACATGACAGTTAGATAAAAGCAATTACCGACAGTGTCGGACTAAAAGTAAATATTTCAAAAAGTAATACTTACCGTTTGGTCATAGTGTAAAAAGTAGCCCATTCATACACTCGCACCCTCGGTATGCGAAGTATCTCAGCCACTTTGTGCATGGCTGATATGGGGATCCACCCTATTTGTCTTTGAACAATGTCCAGAGCAGGCCCTAGTGCTGATCTCTGTGCTCCTACAGGATAGTTTTGGATGAGAGCTGCAAGTCTCTGTAACAACAGAAATGTTCTTAAAATTGAAACGTTTGCTTTTAAAACTACCTTGCCCGGGACTTTGTTCGCGTGGAATACAGGATATTTGTTATGTCTCATAATTAAGCTACGTTGTGGTTTACGCAGAAGCAAGCTTATCAAGAAAGGAGCTTTTTACTTTGGATTTGAAACTCTCAGGATGTACATACGTTTTATCTAAAGACAAATAAGCGTAAAAGCTTGACTTTGAACTTTCATACGACCTATATATAGTCCATCGATTTAGGTCGAAATTTCAAACACGCTATATTTTTTTTCTTATTATTTGCCTACGTACAAAAATTCATTGTTTTAGCTTCGAAACTTCCACTCGAACTTTCATCTTCTATTTCAACACTTTCAAGCATATTTTTACAGCTAAAATCGGCCAAGTGCATGTGGTGCCACGCGCAGTTATAGGGTTCTGTAGTTGCCCGTCGTTACAAAAATATATTTCAGTAATTACTTCATTTAGGTCACCATTAATGTTTTTCTGTAAGGAATTTTCGAACGACTAAGTTGAACGACTATTACTCTTAAACTAAATGATCTATCTTAAGTGTTATGATTTTTCTTAAAAGTTCATGAAAAACAGTATTATCATGAATTTTTACAGATTTTTCAAGCCAATAGTTAAGCTTTTAGAGGGGGGGGGGGGGACACACCCTACTCGAACAATAATTGACACTTAAAGTTTGATATTTCGCCAGCGGATCCCTAAACCGAAAAATAGTCTTCGTAACTCCTAAGTCATTTTAAAGGACCTTTTTAAGGATCGGCGTGATTGATATACATTTCTCCACAAAATAACAGCTCTCTAGGGTCAACAGTCTCCAAGCAAAACCTCGGACGGACAGACAGACAGAAAGACAGACGGACATGATGAAACTATAAGGGACCACGGAAACCTAAAAAGTAGCCTATGTTATTCCTCAAACTCTTGTTTATCTCTTTACCAAACCCTTTAAAATCTGTTTTAAGCGTGACTTTGTTCAGAATTTCGGGAATTGATGATTTTTTTTTGGTTCCAAATTTAAAATTATTATTTTTTGTTGTTGTTAGATGGGCACAACTGTTTTCCATTTTGGCGCGGAATTTGAGTTACATCTGATAATTAGATTAAATACAGTATTGTTTTTAGTTATACCATATCTAGTGTGTGTTGCGAATTTCATAATGGACAAAAACATCGAACAAAGAGTTTGTCTTAAATTTTGCATCGCCAATGGGATTTCGTGTTCGGAGTCGCTAAAAATGTTACAAAAGGCTTACGGTGAATCGACTTTATCAAAAACACGTGATGGAAGATTTGCGTCGCTCTGGTAGGCCATCAACGTCTGCTACTGAAGATACCATCGCAAAAGTAGAGGAAATAGTGACTGAAAATCCTCATTCAAGTTTGAAAGATCTAGGTGTCGAACTTTCTGTGTCACACGAGTCGATTCGTACCATTTTAAATAATTATTTGGGTATGAAACATGTTGCCGCTCGTCTAGTCCCAAAAGACCAGAATTTTCCTGACGACCTGAAGAGTCGCTGAGGACATGCTAGAACGAGTCAATGCCGACCCAACATTCATGAAACGCATTGTTACTGGTGACGAGACGTGGGTTTACGAGTTTGACATGCAAACTAGTCAACAAGCTTCGGAGTGGTGCCTTCCAACTGAACCGAAACCAAAGAAACCGCGCCAATGAATAACTAACATTTTGTGTATTATTAATCTTTTCCCGGTACTTTCTTAACAGAGTAGTACTATAGATAAATAAAACTTCCACACAAACTTTCATCCGCTATTTTAACCCTTTCAAGCCTTTTTTTGGCAATAAAAGCCTATGTCCTTTCTCAGGCTCTAGTCTATCTTTGTAGTTTAGGCGTAAAAGCGTAACAGACATACAGACAGACAGATAGATAAACATACAGACAGAGTTACTTTCGCATTTATAATATTAAAGTAAGGAAAGTAAGGGTGACATGACATTTTCTGACTAAAAAAAATACACATGCATGCATTATGTACACTAGTGCCACATTCTCACTTAATGTATTGTCAGCATCGACACTTAAGCTCTAGTAATCGTTTTAGCACACATGGAAACTACTGGCAGGCCGCTTAAATCCAAGTGGCCAATCTGGAAGTCTTTGTGGGTGGCCTTTGTTCAGCAGTGCACGTCTAGATACAGATGATAATAAGCTAGGAGACATAATTTTTGTTGCATAAAGGATCAGTCATTTCGCAGTAAATTTCCTGTTCCTAATCTAAATAAAATTATATAGGTCAATAGTGGTACCTACTACAGTAACACAATAAATATTATGTAATCTGGGATCGTTGGTGAGCCCTCACTCAGTACCAAATCCTGACCGTATTGCATCCCAAGGGAACATTCAATCGGGATAACAAATAGTCCAAGTTTTAATGTGGGCCCTAAGTTACGTCAATAAAATACAATCAATTCGCTGTAACAGGTACCAACTATAAATTAAGGGAATTGGATTACAAGAATAAGAAGTTACTTACCTTATGGTTTTACTTTTAATAGCAAAAAATACGCAAGCTTAATCTTTTTCCATCTCCACATTGAGTGAGCGAAGTCGATCTAGATTTCGCCCAAAGCAACCGTGGTGGTTGTTATCATTATAACTGCTGTTATTATGGTCTTTTTTTTAAAATAAAATGTAATAAAAATAAAGTAAGTTTACTGCTATGATTTTTTTGGTTTGAAAGACCTACCCATTAAGATCATTTTGCCATGCATAACAAATTTTTGACCAAACTGTGGATTTTCTGCTAAGCTATTAATCGTCCCTGGCATATGCTTTTGCTGGCGCCTTGTCCCGATCATACACTCACTCATGATTTTCAGCGTCTTCTAAATCACACAGATGCAAAACAATTTCGAAAAGTAGACCAAAACAGGATATTAAATCGGGAAGGTTTTATAAACTACCTAAATAAATTCTTTCCACAATCTCACCAATTATCTAGCTAGCCCCAAACTAAGCAAAGCTAAGGATAACGGATAAACATACTAAAATACGTTTATAAACATCCATTACTTAGGTTAAAATGCTAGTGTTCATCATACTTACATTTGCCTCTTACGGGATTCGAACCCGAAACCGTCAAGTATTTTTAGTCCGGAGCGTGAACCACTACACCAGACGCATGTCATTTTTTTATAAACACAGGATAGTTATTTAACCAATAGTAGAAGGTCTGTCAGTTCTTGGATTAGTTAAAAATCATAAACTGAACTACCAAAGCCGTGAAGTTTTCACAGCTTTCATTGATTTTGAATTAAGAGGATTCAATAGTTTAGTACATTTTTTTATGTATATCTATTCTGATAAAATGATAATTAAACCTGTGGTAAAATAACACTCCCCGAACAATGTTTTACGTTTGTATTTGCACTTTAATTTTGCTCATCATAAATCAAATGCTAAATTAATTTCATTTTCAAATCTTGCTGACGAAGTGAAAACATTTATGAAAACCTGCTTTCAAATAATATTAAAATCAAATCCGAATGAAAAAATCAATTGCACGATATTTTTAAACCTCAGTAGAAATAAAATTTAATAGGGGACCAATAGGATAGAGGGCTTACATTCGATGACCCAGCGTTTATAAAAGTAATAATAACTATTTCATTAATTCTTGTACCTATTTAAAAAGAATAAAAAAATATTGGACAACATCACATACATTGCTCTGATTTTAGAAGTAGTATTATAGAAATGAGAAACAACGACCGTTCCACAACACCCAGGCTCGAGACAAATAGAAAGGTTCGTTTTCTACATTGACCCGACCGGGGATCGAACCTGGAACGTCAGATATGGCGACCCCATATAGTCCGGCGTAGTATTCGTAAGTTGGCTACACTCACGCTAAGCTTTCAGGCCCATTAGTCTAACATCATTCCTACTAAAAACACTGGAAAGACTAGTAGACCGATTACCTAAGGGACGGAGCGCTAAAACGTAAGCAACTACATCCCCAACAACATGCATACAGAACAGGCAGATCAACAGAGTCAGCGCTGCACATGGTGGTGCATAAAATAGAAACGGCTATCACAAATAAAGCTTCAACCCTAGCTGCCTTCATAGACATAGAAGGGGCTTTCGACAAAACCATGCACAACAGCATTAACCACGCCCTACAGAAATACAACGTCGATCCAGTCATAAGAAACTGGATAACGCAACTTATAAGTGAAAGGGCGGTTCAAATAGTGGTGAAAACTACCACAAGAGCAAAGGTAGTTAGAGGATGCCCCCAGGGTGGTGTCCTTTCACCACTCTTATGGAACATAGTAGTGGATAGCCTACTGTACAGACTAAACGAAAGAGGATACACTACTATTGGTTATGCAGACGACCTAACAATACTGATAAACGGAAACGCCGAAAATCTGCTCTGCGGAATTATGCGTTCAGCACTTCAGATAGTAGAAAAATGGTGTGACGAGCATCAACTGTCAGTAGATCCGAAAAAGACAGAACTTATCCTTTTCACCAACAAAAGTAAGTTACCTCCACTACAATTACCAAAATTATTTAACACAGAACTCTCGCTATCAACCCAGGTGAAATACCTGGGCGTTATCCTTAATTCCAAACTGAATTGGGCGAGTCATATCGATACAAAAATAAAGAAGGCCTGTATAGCCTTTTGTCAATGTAGAAGACTAGTTGGTAAAAGTTGGGGTCTAAATCCAAAAATCACACTTTGGCTATACACATCAGTTATCAGACCTTCTATAGCTTATGGATCAGTTGTATGGTGGCCCAGAATTCAACTGACCACAGTGAAAACAAAACTCCAGAGTCTACAGCGACTAGCGAGTGTAGCAACTACGGGATGCATGAGAACCACCCCATCAGCCGCGCTCGAGTTCCTACTAAACTTGAGACCGCTAGATCTCATCATACAGGAGGAAGCACAGTCAGCCGCCTTGAGACTAAGAGCGAACGGACTATGGAAACAAAACATAGAAACAACAAACTCAAAAGTTCTTCAGGAGGTCCTAAAGGATTTACCACTTCTCGAGGCGCCCATGGACAGAACTCGACTCGAACAGAATCGAAGATACAATATCCAACTCACAAAAGAATCAAAAGATAACTCTGGCGTCGATGAAGTTAGGATATATACAGGCGGCTCAAAAACGGCACATGGTACCAGAGCCGGCGTCTTCTCTAATGATTTAAACAAACATATCGACCACACTAGACAAGTTAAACTCCATCTTCTAGGCAGAATGCATTGTTATAACCAGGCGGTTGCAGCCAGAGACGTCCGAGATCTTGGCATAAAAATTGTCTCGGATAGTGCATCCGTACTCCAAGCCCTACAAAACAACGTCGTAACCTCTGCACTTATACTAGAGTGTCACCATGCACTCCAATCCATTGCGAACACGAACAGAGTAGTTCTGCAATTGATCAAGGGACACAGCAACTCACTGGGAAATGACACTGCAGACGAATTGGCCAAAAGAGGATCGAAGGTAGTAGTCCATGGACCGGAACCACTACTGCCTATACCTCAGGCCCTAATTAAAACGTGGCTGCGTGAAAGAACCACAGAAACACACCATACCGAATGGATGAACAGTGTAGGATGCAGGCAAACAAAAGATGCAATTCCGGTAGCATCAAATAAGCTTGCCCGCAGCCTCATCAGACTAAAGCGGAACGAACTTCGGAAGGTTGTAGGTACTATAACCGATCATTGTTCTCTAAACAGGCACCTATTCCACATAGGAGTAACAGACAGCCCCACATGCAGAGGATGCATGGAGGCAGAGGAAACGCCGCGGCACGTGCTCATGGAGTGCGAGAGTGTGGCAGAACAACGGGCACGGATTCTCCAATCACCAGGATCACTCTCGGAAGCCTTCAGGAGCCTGAAGGTCTACTGACCTTCTGGGATGACTTGGGCTGGTTGGAGTAGGGGAAGGACACAGCACGCACAATGGCCCAATCAAAAGGCTGAGTGCGGATACCTCCCAGCTAAACTAACTAACTATAGTCCGGCGTGCTCGCCTCTCGGCTACTGAGGTTATGAAAAGCCAAGTATTTCACTCGTAAAAAAAGAAGTTGAAAATTACCGATGATACGTAACAGATACTTGGTACGAAGTACCTAACAGCTTTTTTTTTTTGTTCGTCGCTATTATTTATTCTGTTGTTCGGGGCAAAACATCCAAAAAATTATAAACCATGAAAATTGGTCCAGCCGTTCTCGATTGACAAGTGTTGTAGGTAATAAACCCGACCTTGTTTTATAATATTAAAGAAGATTTCACTGATGTAATTTATTAGTTGATAGGATGAAATTATTCTGATAAGATTAACAGGTCAGACAGTATGTCAAATGAATGACAGATACGGGCAATAGCTCTTCACCAGCTGCTGCAGCATCCCAGCATTTTTAATGGCAAATTTTGAATTGACTAAGCTGACATCAATATATATTAGTTGTAAAGGTTTGCAATACTCAAAAATATCCAAAACGTCTATTTTATCAAGGGATGCAATAGGTACTAAAATGAAATGACAATAATGATGAAATACTAACAGCCATATTGGGTTCGGTAAACTCGAAAGGAGTATTAGCATTGTTGTCTTTAGAGTCTCTGTGGACGAACGACTCTTCTGCAGAGAGCTTTGATGACGTCGAAAGTGTTCTCAAAAGAAAAGGCACCTGAAAATAAGTAATAGTTAACCATTGACTTAAATATTATTAGGATTTTCTGAAACAGCTTACTGGCAATTCCTTTGATAATTAATAATGTCTTTTTCAAATAGAATATTGCTAATTTTGAAAAGGTTTTGAGGACTTGCTTCAGCCATGGGCGCTACATCTACAATAGGACTATTATTGGTTTTAAACAAACAAGTTGTTACTCATTGACTCTCCAAATAAATTAAATCAAGTACGCTTTTCTTAGTAGTATTCTCATGGCTGAGGGTCGTTATCAATGTCTACGACCTTCAGTAACAGATACTTTTGAGGACCAGTCCATGACAGAGCATTTCACAAATTTCGTGTCGTGTTCGCATTGACTTATAAACGAGTATAATAGTTTTTGCACGAAATGCGAAGTAACTATTACTTCGTAGTTCATACAAAAATCTCGCAATAACGTAAGTAATCAGTTAAAAAAAATATAAAAAATACTAGGTACTTACATTTGGGATGTATTTTCTAACCGAAATCATTTCTAATGGACTAATGAAAAGGTACAGAATTGAAGAATGCTAAATGAAATGAACAAATCAGCTTAAAGTCATGTAATCAAGAAATACAATATGTGTGTGTAATCACGATCCGGGTTTTGACAAAACGTCAAGATTCCCATTACCCATAATACAGCCGTCATGACGAAAAAGATTGTACATCCTAAACAGAAAGGAGAACCAATGTAAAGCAAAAGTTTTCATTCGTTTGGAGAAAATAAAGTTACAAAATTACGTAACGGGAATACAGCCCGGGTGCGGGCTATGGAACCAATAGAGATAGACCAATGTAATTAATATACGTACCTATACATCGGATTTGGTCGTTTCGTGCCCTACAAACCCTTTGAACATCGTCTTGGGTCAAACGGAACGGATACTTTAATTTGGTATTGGTATTTACAACCAATTAGGCAATTACTTTGTCATAAGAGCATTTCTACAAAAGGATATTTTTTCTCTCAATTCGATGGTTGATTTAAAATTTGGTTTGTATAGTTGTTAAAAAAAAACTAAAGTTTATTCCCTCCTGAATCTAAAATAACAATGGGACTATACTGGGTGTAAAAAAAGGCTTAACGAAGCCTTAAACCACGAATTCTATACATAAAACCAAGTAGAATGCAAAAAAAATAATTGCTGGGAAATGACTTATTTTTGGGTATCAAAAAAAATAACTCATTTCTAACCCGTAATGTATAGCGCGCACGCCACAGACTATGCCTGTGTGTGTAAGCGGATCATGTTTCTTTGTAAAAAAGTTTAGAATTATCAAACAGAAGACAATTTTGTAAAAATCTTTGAAAAAAAATTGTAACTCAATAACTCTGTAACCCGTCATTTCCCAGGTATAGTGTAAAAGAAAAAAATGATCGTAATAATACGTAGAATATGTGGTATTCGGCTTCGTTAAGCCTTTTTTTACACCCAATATATTTTAAGTTGTTGATGAGTAAAGTTAAGCACAGAACTGAGAGAGCACCGAATTGAGAAAATAGATCACCGAATTTGACTAATATGAAAATAATAAATTTGAATGATCAAAATAATATATACCTAAAACGTTTTGTTAACTGACTGCTGGCATATTAGTTACATGGTTAATTTTAGGTTTAAGTGCCTATCTTAAATGTTTCTGAAATTTAAATAATAGAATCAATCAAAAATTCAAATCAGCATGTTAAGTTTTTTAATATAGAGAACTAAGATTCAGACTTAATTTTAATATTAATTTAAACTACTTGAGCATTATCTTTCCCTGTCTTTCCATTTCTGTATTTCATATAATATCGGATCCTTTATTATTTTCTCCTTTCTGTTTCTCGTCGCAATGTTATTTTTCCTTTTTTTCTTCTTTTCTCAGTTCTTAATCTCAGAAATTAAGTATCTCTTAGGTTTTTCTTGCACATCTTTTTAATCTGTATTTAGTTTATTAGTGTTTTACTAAAAGAAGCCACTTTAGCATTAATTGGGAGCGCTAGAGTGCCCGCGACATAGTCTTAAGTTTCAGTAGTCTTTTAAACCCTTCTGATAATTCGGCTGCCTTTTATGATATGTGTTTACTAGATTTGTTTTTTTTTGTCAATCTGTTAGAGTTGTTAAGCGCATATACGCTTCATGCACACACTAGCATCCCCACTTAATTTATTGTGATTACTTTCAAACTAAATAAATCAAGTGAGGCAGTAAGCCCCTAAAAACGAACGATCTGGTGATTACCAAGTTTTAACAATTAGAAAGAAACGAAAGATAAGTATAGCATTATTATGTATAAATATATATTAATATGAAAATGAAGACTGGTTCCTTGGGGGCTATTGATTTATTACGTAATACGGTTTTAACCAGTTATGACCCCTTTTGAAATATTTTTGTGTGGGCGGCCCGGGTCTTTTGCTGTAGAAATCTCTAATCAATGTACGGCATCCGATCATCTAAGTACTTACGTACGCACTCGTTAACTTTATAAGAATGATCCCGCCCCGTCTAAGAAAAAAGAAAACCTGCCAAGTGCTAGTCGGACTCGCGCACGAAGGGTTCCGTACCATTATCTAATTGCGGTTAGCGATTTGTGACGTATTAAAAAAAACTACTGACTAGATCTCGTTCAAACCATTTTCGGTGGAAGTTTGCATAGTAATTTACATCATATATTTTTTTTAGTTTTATCATTCTCTTATTTTAGAAGTTACAGGGGACACACACATTTTACCACTTTGGAAGTTTCTCTCGCGCAAACTTTTCATTTTTGAAGACCTATCCATAGATACTTCAAACGTATAGGTTTGATGAAAAACAATTTTCAGTGTTAGTAATAAGTATGGGGAACCCCCAAAATGTATTCTTTTTTTTTCTATTTTTGTGTAAAACTCTTAATGCGGTTCACAGAATACATTTACTTACCAAGTTTCAACAGTATAGTTCTTATAGTTTCGATAAAAAGTGGCTGTGACATACGGACGGACAGACAGACAGACAGACATGACGAATCCATAAAAGTTTGATAAAATATTTCTATAGGGTGTTGACGGTAGTATACTACTGCTATACATATAGCTACAACATTGATCAGAATACGCTGGCTTTGACAGCGAGAAAAAACACTTAAGGAATTTCATCTTGTCACGTGACGTCCTCGGTAGCTTAGTGGTCAAAGCACTCGCCCGGTATGCGATGGGACGTGGGTTCGAGTCCCACCTGAGGTCGATGATTTTTTTTCAAGTGTTATTTATCTTCAATTAAACCTTGCATGGAATTGCTAAAAACAAAAATTCACATAAAAGTTCAGTTTTTTGCCATTTGGCTACGAAACCCTAAAAATAAGACAGTGGATCTCTACCCGGTTCCCCAAATCATCTTACGTACCTAATAAATGAACGTCCCTTACAGCTGGATTCATAATATTTATTATAGTGAAATCTTAATTTGGTGTAAGTTTTCTCAATTCGATGCCCTTTTTTTTAGGGAATTGAGATCTACGGGATAAAATAACACAATTTATCAAATTATTCGAAAATATTATAAATTACAATAATTTCTACAACACATACTGGCAGATATCGGTTAAACGCTCAATTAATTTAGTACAAATCTCATCAAATACTTCATAAAAAATAATAATGTCTTACACCGATTTGAAAAATGACCCGACCGGCGTCCCCAAAAACACCTATTGATTTCGTGATTTTTTTTCAATGCAACAGGTCCCTCGTCCACACTGCTCAGCCGCTCAGGCGCACCGCTGGGTGGCGGGAATCAGATGTGTACGTTCGTACTGCACGTAGTTAGTGATATAGGTAAACTAAAGTAAATTTCACCGAATTGCGGCACACGCTTCGGATAAAATTAAAATGTGTCACTGTATCAAAACCTAAGGATTCACTATAAATATAATCACGTAAATGGATTAATTGTCTATCCCTTGTTCTGTGAATTATGATAAGCAAGTTATTATTTTAAAAGCTATGAAGCAATAACGAGTAAATTCTGGAAACCGAACATTCCATTTTCAACCAAATTCTTTCCGATTTTTTTAGGCTACGTGTAAAACCTGGCGTGTACGTACGTGTGTTTTTTTTTTCAAGTACTTAATTCAATTTTAAAGGTCCTATCTTCTCTCCACTAGCTCAATCGGTCGTCGCCGTAGAAATGCCCATAAGATTTCTTGGAATTAGATTTTGGAAATAAAATCTGCAATCCTAAATATTTTTCAACACAGTTGCTCGTAAATTGACTCTTATAACACCGTTTTTAGATTCATAATTCATCATATTACGCACTTGTGCTGTAATAATATTATCGCACTAGTGCGGTAATGTAACTTTTTTTTTAAATTTCAGCAATAGTTTATGTCTAAAAACATTGAATATTTTCATCATCATCATCACCAGCCTATATCAGTCCACTGCTGGACACAGGCCTCTCCAAAAGGAGGATTTTGCCATAATCGCCACGCTTGGCAGGCGGGTTGGCGATCGCAGTTTGGCCAATGGTGGAGAGGAGACGCTGCTGCCCGTCTTCTTATGGCGGTTCTCCTGTAGTCGCCTCTTACGACACCCATAGGATGAGAAGGGGTGGTGCTATTCTTTTAACGTGCCGGCACCACACGACAATACATTGAATATTTAACGAATATTAAATTGTTTCATGGTTAAGATGACAAATAAATATTTCATTTTATCAAATTGTATATTAATAAACACAAATTAACTTAACTATCATTCTTAGAAACAATAATTTATAGTTAATTTCATATTTTTAAACTGCTGCTGCTCCGGCTGAACAGCCGGTTCTTCCTGTGCCTTTATTGAACCTGCGCGCGCATTGAAAGTGCAGCGCGCGAAAAAAACAAAAATTACGTGTCATTTTCCCATTGACTTACATATTACTTCGTAAGGACAGGGCGGACCACACGTCTGGGTGTTGGACCTAAAGAGACCCGAAAATGACCCGACCGAGGCCGATGTGACGTAGTCAGTGGTCGGCGGTCATAGTAATCTGACATTTGTATGAAAAAATAAAAATGTCTAAATGTTCACTGAAAGGTTGCATAAATTACGAAAGAAAGGTCATTAAAAAAAATTCAAATTTTACTTCTCACCAAGAATCCGCATATTTGATAAACACTAAACTTATTTACATTACTTTAACAATTTTCCAACTTCTTTGTCAATTTTACGAAGCAACGCCATATTTACCGTGCAAAACCGATACAACTTTGTAGCGGCGTGCATTAGTGCTCACAGTGCACTGAGTGCAGTCCAGTACATGCGATGTAATATAAATATTTTATTTTATGATGACTTATTGAATACTTATTTTAAGTTTACGTGATAAAGCACTATGAGTCAAAAATTGAAAACATGTCAAAAATAACAAAAGGCACAAGTAAAAAAAAAGTTTTATTCGAAGGACAGTGAAATGTAATTAATAAATATATATAAATTATCTGATATAGTTTTTTTAGAAAAGTTTTAAGGTATGATTCCGTATACTTATAAAAATAAATTGTATCCACAAACACCCAATTATCTAGCCCCAAACTATGCAAATCTTGTGCTATTGCCACTAGATCCAGATAATAAACATACTTAAATATATTTATAAACTACTTAAATACATTTATAAACATCCATGACTTAGGTGCAAATGCTCGTGCTCATCACACTAACATTTGCCCCTCGCGAGAGTCAAACCCGCATTGTAGTCCGGAGCGCTACTACACCAGATGGTTGTCGATGTAATCTCATTTAAACTCATATAGAAAATATGGGGACCAGCACTACTGCGTGCTGCTGAATTCGGAATCATAAATTTTGTTTCATTTCGAAAGATAGAGAGAGAAATTGTTTTTTGTTTTATAGCTTCAATTATATGTATAGATTAGTCATCATTACAACTTATAAGAAAAGTATAGTTTTATTTAAAAGTAATGTTGATGTTAAAGTATTTACTAATTACTTACATACAATTAAACAGAAACAAAAATATTGATTTTCATTATAAAGACACGAAAATTAACGAAGTAAAACAAACGAAGTTCCTAGGTTTAACTATAGAACAAAACGTAAATTGGAAAACGCATATAGATAATGTTTGAACATCAGGCGCAGCGCGAGACTGCGCGCGAGCCGCGCGAACGCGACCTTTAAACTGGCTCGAACGTGAACCAGAAAAGCACGCGAGCAGATCGCGCGCATTGTACAAGCCTTGCATGAGTTGCGCTAAAGAGGCGCACCAATCTGTTGCAGTAACGGATCGCATGCCGCGCGTGGCAGCTCGCGCGCAAATCGCGCGCTGTGCGCGTCCTGTGCATTCACGGCGCGTTAGCCAGATCTGGACCTATCCTTACAGAGTCAATAAGTTTATTTATGCTTTAAAGCAGGTTAGATCTGTAACAAAAACTGCGATTGCTACCTATCATGCATTGTACGTTCTAAATTACACTACACTTTACTGATGTGATACTACTTAATATAAATAGAGCTTTTATTGCCCAAAAAAGATGCATAAGAGAAATATGCGGTGTCCCTCCACGAACATCATGTCGTCCTCTATTTGCACAGTTGCAATTACTAACATTGACGTTCCTGTATATATTTGAAACATGTGTATTTGTAATGCAAATTATGCATATTTTTAATAGGGCATTTGACATTTATCCACGGAACACAAGAAATCAAAATATCCTGTTACTACTAAAACTCCAATAACAATGCAGTATAAAAAAGCTGTATAACAGTAAGTATAAAAAAATTTCAATAATATACCTAATAAATTCAAAACATTAAATAATAATCAATTTAAAACAAAATTGAATAAGTGGCTAATCTCACATACCATAAAGGAGTTTTTTAAATAATAAATATTTTTTCAACATAATTATGATATGACATCTATGTACCTAATTTAATTTAATGCAATTTTAGATTAATTTTATATTTCATTTTAGTTCAATTTTATATTTAATTTCCATGCCTCGTGTTGGCTAAACATGCTTGGTACGTTCATTTTAAAACACCTATGCATACCGTGTTTAAGCAAATAAAGATTATTTTATTTTACCTTAATTTATGTTGACGTATGTATTTAATTTGAAAAAGCAAAAAGTTATATTTACTCTGATACTACTTTAAATATAACATCTGTGAAATAAAAACTTTTTTCTTAGTTCCTCTTTCGTTATAAGCCGCTCTTACAAGGTTACTTAGGAGTAATTTTGTGGTTACTATATGATGCCATTTGACAGTTGACATCAAAGTCTAACAGATGGGGTTAGTGTGTCATGTATGGAGGAAATGCAAGGCGATTTGTTCTGTCAGCCGTATCTTTACTTTTTACATCAATGCATTTTCCATAAATATTTGGTAAAGTTGTTGCTGGGTGAATAATTACTATCAAAATGTCTACCTCAAATAGTGAAGACGAGTATAATATTAATTTAACGCGCCGGAAATACTTATCGAAGCACGAAACGCGAGTGATAGCCTCTGCTGTTGCCGCTAAAATCCAGAGAAAAATACCTAGCTGCTTACGAAATACTCAATCAGTGGAAAAACAGCAAAATAGCCGTCATATTCGGAGAAGGTATTTTTAGTTTTTGATTGGTTTTTTTTTCCTCCCAATTGTGTTAAAAAACGTCGTATGCAACTCGTGTGCATTGATAATTACATACTAGGCTTCCTTACCGCGCTCGCCTGCAGCTCGCGCTTACAATAATTCCTCGTGTGTAATAAGTGTGCAAAGTTGAGCACACTCGTATCATAATGTAATATTATGGTGTATGTTTGGAAATTTTGGTAAGAATTAAAGTTTTATTGAACTTTTTTTGCAATTTACCCTTTTGAGAGTTTTCTAAGAGCTTTTTAATTAGAAATAATAACCTTTTGTGGAAAAATATCAACATATTAATAAAAAGTTTTAATTATTTATGTTCAAACTGAATAAATATTTTTAAAAATAACTATAATTATTTATTATCCATGAAATCAATTGTAAAAGAAGAGCTTTAAGAATTTTTTAGAAAGCAACAAGCAAGTCCCAAAATGTACAATTCACCACTTAGTACAATTTACAAAGAAAAATTGTTTTATTCAAAATAGGCCAATTTAATAACAGTATTCGCAGCCCCAGGACGGCGCGCGAAAACATTAAGGAAAGTGTTTCGAACGATCTCAAAGTTGTTACCAAGCTACGACCAATATTAACGGATATTGGAAAAAGATGGTAAAAGATGGCAGTTGCCGGATCAAGAGTAGAAGGCACTAATATTCCCAGGGTGCAATATCGGGGTTCATTGCCATAAAACGGCTCGAGGCGAATATCTTGGGTAGGTTATTTGGTCGAGAGCATCGCGCCGAGGCAGCAGATATCAGAGGCAATTTCAGTGTCGTAAATGATGTTTATCGGTGTAACCCGCTGACCCTACGAACACTTGACAACTTTACCTTTGTTCTAACTTACGTAGCCCATAAACGCAATACAAAACGTTCTGTTACAAAGGTAAATTGCGACTAATATAGCGAAGGTGAAAAAAAATGGAGGTAAAGCAAAAAAAAAATGTTTCGCTTTGATACTTAAGATTCGTTATAACTTTAGGAATGAAATAGATGCATGACAAAATAGATAGGAAAAATGATAACATGTGCAAATAAGACTAGCTGCCTGAGGGTTCAGTATTTTTATTTAGGTAGTTCGTTATCCCAAGTGTAAGCTAAGCCTGCTAGAACAGTTTGTTTCATTTGTGACTAAAGTAGATACTTTCTTTTCATTAAAATCACACAAAGTACAAAATTATGGACTACTGCTTGCTCTTGCTTGCTTGCTTCGGTTTTTTCACCACAATCGTGATGAGTACCGCTTTCAGAACTAAACATTTTAAGACTAATTTACTTAGGATTTCCTGTAAATTGCATGAATTAAGGGCAAAGGAGAGTACCTCTGTACCTATAGGTACCTAAGTTTGATAACTAGGTGTGAGAGTATTTTATTTCAACTTGACTGAAGACACTCTTAAAATCACGTTATAAAGGTAAAAAGTTATAAAGGCTCCGTTTTTCAGCATTCTTAAAATTATGTAGACATTGTATATGCATATTGGTTTCCAAATTTTAACGATTAAAGTAAATTTTCTTTTATCGATAAAAGAAAATGCCATACCAATAGAAAGTTTCAACAAGAAGAATTTTAAAAATATTATAAAAACAGCAACCTGCTATAATGGCTGCAACAACGTTTCCTTTCTTTCATAGGAAAAATCGACGAATTTTATCGGCAAATTTAATTTCTTGTTGACTGCGGCTGCCCTCGTTCGTTAGATTGAAACAAATTTTCAATCAAGCTCCGGATTATTCAGCGCAGTTTACACGACGTTCACTGATTCATCATTTTCTTCATCGCACTCTACGAAAACAAGTTAACTTCCAATTCGGAATCTTTAATTCAATCAATTTCATTTTACTCTGGAATGTACAAAATCGATAAAGTGGAAATTACATTTTGTAGCTTGTATTCGTTTGCTATATTTTCAAAGGTCTGATTGGTTCATTTGGTTTCTTAATATAAAACTAAGCTAAACTTAAAAGTAAACCTTATAATAATAATATTAGCAAAATAAATCACAAATAAATGATGGGTCCCAGATCCCCATGATTTAGTAGAAGGGTTTTAAAAAGTAAAGGGTTGTAATTGATTCAGGATTTCTGACTACACTACTTGTCTCAACTTTTATTAAACTGGCTTCTACCTAAAGGTTGCATGAAAGTAATTGTTTTAGCAAAGACTGACTAAATGGTCAAAAAAAATTATTTTCTATAGAAACTTATTTTATGTAGACTGTTTATAAGGAGTATCTAAATAACTAACTCTAAACAAAATCTAACATTCAAAACTATTAGATGAAATCACACTTTCTTATTTTTTGCCGAAGGGGAAACATTTGTGAACATTTGTAATCCCTCATTTAACCAGATAGTTTACTGACTGTAACAATGCCTATACTTACACAAAGTAATAATTTACAAGTCAAAAATTTTAATGCATAAACTCATCCACTCTCCAAATGAAAAGGCTTCAACGACTCAGCACAAAGTTAGTCCTGCAATATGAACTCCATCCAACTGCGTGCCACTTAGCTTTGATATTATACATATACACAACAGTTGGAACACTCCAGCAGGCTTGATGGCTACTTAGCCTCGAGAGCCTCGAGTCCACTACACTGGAGGACCTAGTATATCAGAACCCTGTATCGATGTCAAATATTTGTGATCTATAGACCGTTCCCTTTGAGACCAAACACGATGCCGACTCTATTTGAGCTACTTTTGCGTACCCAAAGATTAGGTACTGTGAATATTGAATCGTTTCTATATTTAACCTACTCGATGCCAAGACGCACTAGACCGCGTAATAATAAAATTTCTATTGTGTCTCTTTTTCTCTTTGTGTGAAAGCTAAACTAGCGCTTTTAATATTCAAATCTTTAGTCATAAGCCGAAATACTTCATCAAGTCACTGCTTTCGATTGTTTAACGTAGAGTTTCAGTAGTATAATACATTTTCAGCATTGGATTTCAAACAATTTAGGGCTTGGATTTGAAATTTGACTAATTCCATATTTTGTCAAGTTCAAAGGGAATGTTCAGTACAAATCTGGGGTTAAATAATTTATGTCATGGATTAAGCTGATAGCGACGTAATGAAAGAGAATCCTTTAAAAGAGACAGAATCTCGAACAGACTTGACCTTCGTTCCATTTTGCCTCGTATTTTACCATTGCGTAGCAAGAAACTACCTACCTTTAGGTTGATTAACAAAGTTTTATTTCGTGAAAAAGTAAAAAGCATTGTATAAACGAGGTTAATTTCAAAAAATAACGTTTACTATTATTTCCATTTCAATATAAAAATAATAGATAATTTAAATAAATAGAGAAGTAGGTATTATAGAAAAAGTGTTTGTTAGGAGGTAGAGAGCGTCATCAGTAAAAAAATAGGATACATAGAAGTCAATACAGAAGTTAGGATTAAATGTGGATGTAATTAATAGTTTTTTTAAATTTAAGTAGAGTGCGAATTTACGTGGATTATTTTATAAATTGGACAACAATTAAACAACTTAAATATGATATACAAGGAAAATTATTTTAATACAAAAACCGGTATATTAAATTTTAAAACGCGTTCTCGTACTAATGATAATCGTAAACTAAAAACGTTAAACTCATTTTATAACCGCAGCTGGTCATACGTGTTCAAATTTTCGGTTCACCTTCAAACGAAGTCGATGGTTAAACAAAAACACTCCATTTTAACGGTTGGATGTGAAGCTTAGTTATGGAATCGGAGAGGGGACACCGAACGGTTCATTCTCTTTGTTTTATGGCACAATTAAGAGCCGAAGGGACGCCCCTGGTGTGAAGAGTACATTTTTGCTCACGCAATAAAAGAAACGAAACCATTTAAATAGCAGATTGAAAAAGCCTAACGACCAATGTTAACTTGGCAAAACATTTTTATGAACGGACCAATTTTATTAACTATTCCGCACAAAATTAACCTCTTTAACGACGCTACATTTTCCTTTGAGCAACTGTATGCTTACTTGAAAAAAACATTTAACAATTTATCTGAGCACTCCGGTTCTGTTGCTTGAACTAAAACTTTTCCATTTAAACTTAGGGATAGCCCCATTTTATTGTAAAACCACTGTAGATTAAAGTTTTTTTTTCTTTTGCAGACGTAGAGTAGGTAAAGCCTACTTTAGTAAATAGCGAAGGCGAGTATTTTTTTAAACATTTTTGATTACCTTATCTTTTAAAATAATTATAGCTAAGACAAGCTAAATATTAACTTTTTATAAACTACCCCAACCTTGAGGCGATTTGGCTATTAATTATTAACAAGACCAAAAAAAGAGGCTAAGACACGGTAATAATTATTATAATAAATATCTATAAAATATTCGAGAGACTTGATCACAATAATTTACCCTTTCAACGGGTTCGCTTATTGATTGATATAAGTAACAGTTCCTAAAACGCATCCTATAGGATGCGTTTTTTGGGATTAAATTATGTCAACTTAAAAAAGTTTTCTTTTTGTATGTTTGTGCCAGATGTACTGCTGTTTAAAGGGGTCAAAATCAGAAACAACTGTCGTTGTTTTTGATTTCTATAACACAAGTGCTTTAGCAACTTACCTTAGGATCAGAGCAATGTATGTGATGTTGTCCAACATTTATTTATTTATTTAATTACTCTACTAGGCACTTTCTAATTACTCTACTAGGTACTCTCAACAATCATAAAATTATTAAATTAAAATTTTTAAAAACCCCCGACTTAAAAAAGCAACAAACCCATAAAAAGTCTAAAATAATATGTAACTATTTCTTAACCCTTCAACTTTATCCCAAAAAATCTTACCTAGTAATGTTGTATGCTTGTATTTTCATTAATGTTGCTGGGAAATTCTAATCATCTTATAATTACCTTTACTTACTTACTTTGTCATTACCACCTTAACTTTTTTATTTGTGCTTATTTAGTTTTTTTTTATTTACTTTAGGGGGACCCCCGACACGATGACGATTGGATCAAAACATTACAAGGTAAGATTTATTGAAATAAAGTTCAAGGGCCAAAAAGTAAACAAATATTTACATAATATTTTTGACTTTTTAAATGTTGCTTTTTTTCGTCGGGGGTTTTTTTAAATTTCATTTTTATTTAATATTTTTTAAATTACAACCCTAAGGGCTCAGTCATTATCTATCTAACATTCACTCCTAGCCACCATTCATAAGGACCCAAATACGCTGTATCGTCTGAAAGTTGCCATGGTATTGGGAATTCCGCATACTAATTGATGTGTCGCATACTAATCTATCAAACACCTACTTATTGAGACTATTTTTTAAGCCCCAACACGCTGTATTTGCTGTAAATTTCTGAGGTGTTAGGAATCCCGCAGAATTCTTGATGTGAAGCATCAGCTCAAGTTCTCGATCATTATCTATCTAACACCTACCCGTTAACACCATTCTTTTGAGCCTGAACGCGCTGTATCTGCTGTAATTTGCTAAATAGTTGGGAATCTCGCCAATTCCTTGATGCTGCAGCATGCTCAAGGTTTTTATTTCTTTAAAATACTACTAAAGTAACAGTGCATAAAATTTAAAATCAAACGGACATGTGAAAGTTTTTAATAAGCTAATAATCATTTTGTTAAGTAGGAAATGAGCTGATAACCACCTTCAAACGGCTGAATAGATCTTCATAAAATATGGGTAAAAACAATGCCTGTAATATTAGATTTTAAACAAGAAAAAAGACAAAATCAGTCGATTCGTTTGGGCACTATGATGCCACAGACAGATACACAGATACACACCTTAAACTTAAAAATAACTCCCCTATTTTCGGCCGGCGGTTAAAATCTGTTTATACAAATCATATGGTTCGTACTAAAAAGAAAAAAACATAGTGTCCATTTAATGTTAAACCCTTATAAAGACGTTTTGTATACACCTGTTTTAAAGTAAAAAAATAAACATTACAAGGGCACCTTTTTAACTTACCCTAACATTTTTATTTGCACTCGAAGAAACATTCGAAACAATTATGTACTTTCATCAAAGCGAAAACAAATTAACAGAGCATTGTAAAGCACAAAGTCGTTTCACACAAAAGGGAATTTTTATTACAAGAGCTTTTCGTTGTATCTTATGAATTTTAATTTTTCATTTATGTACTGAGTTATGAAAACATTATAACATGTCACAAGTTATAACACCCAGGCTTAGCATTAACGCGTTTGTTAAAAGGTTTTGGTTAAGAGCACACTGCTTTTGTGTCCTTTTGCGACCCTCGTCAGACGTAATTTTGTTATGTAGCGATTAATTCTTTTACACCTCGCGCGTACTTTTTCCTTTTTCGGTATAAATAAATAAAAACGCTGTAATGACAGTTTTTTTTTCAAAATCATATTGACAAGCCATAGTAATTTTCTTTAACGTGCATGAACATTCAACTGTTCATACTGATCACAATATAAACAGTTGAATTTTGGTTTTTGTATTATTATTAGTAGCTATATGTATATATGGTCCGATTTTATTAGTGTACAATGTACATCCTGTTAACCTGTGACTATATAGGTGAAAAGCAATCGTAAAAACCATTTTTTTAATGTTTACCATTAAAACTAAAAAACTTAAAAATCTAAATCAAAAACATTGATTTCATATTGCATAAACTCGTCCTATCTTTGGTACGTTTAACTATCTGATTATCCGTCTTGTTCCTGCCCCTTGTCAGAACGAGAAAGAGTTAGGTAGCCAGCCAAGCTTAAAAAATTGGCCAACAATAAAACAACTTAAATGTGATATTATAAGGAAATTATTTTATTACAACAACCTGCATAATTTAATTATACAACTTTTACAGTCCAGTTAAATGTTCCCTTTTTTACAGGATGACGTTTTTAACGTTTAATTGAATGTACCAATCAAATAATTGTAGCCACATTTGAACAAAATGAACAAAGCACAAATTTAGGGTTAGAAAATAAACTTATCCTAGACCCTTATAATCCCTGCCCGCAACTTTGATCCTCTCAAAATGGAACAGACCTGCAGAGATTGACATTTACAACGTTATCTGTGCCGGCAGGCCAACGCTTTGAGACTAGACCCCTTCGAAATATAATCATCGCGCTCGCAAACTGGGCCTCATATGTCACACAATGTAATTTCGTCCCTAGTGCCTGTAGACGACATATTTGTGAGAGCCTGAGGATTCGTTTTTGATATTGTACTAACGGAGGAGCCTACCGAGTCATGTTTAGATAAGCTCTAGTGTTCTGGGCGGGCCCGTAATTTAGGACTGGTTTTACCCGCCGTAATAGTTATTTGACTTACGAGGTTCAGTGCCTGCTGTCTGAGTAACTGGCAACAGAAATATTCCATTTCATTTATTTTAATTAAAGGGAAAAATAAAACTATGCATTCTGTTCGGAAATAGGCAACTTTCTATTTTATTTTAAAATAGTGTCTATTTAATGGTTGTCTAAAAAAACTTTATTTATTCTTAAACTTAATTGAAATGCCTAAAATATTTTACGTGTAAAATAAATCTTAACAAATACGTAGATATTACTTCTGGCTTTTTTATTTCTTAATAAAAACTAGCGCCCTAGTCATACATTTGTGTCAGGGTAATTAAATAACCGTTTTTGTGTCGAGCTTAGGGGGGTTACGCATGTAACTACTACTTTTGTACCATCAATAATCACAGCGTGTTTTCCGTCGACTTTAGTTAGCGATTTTGTGAGCAATTCAACGCGCTCGTCAGTCTATCTTCCACTGATTTCTTCTCACTTCTTCTCTTCCATAGCAAGAATGCGGTTTGAGTATGCTAGCAGTTAGCTATAACTAAAATTTTCAAACGTGCTATTTTAATGCGACAATCGCGTCGCCCGGAATACAGCGTCTTTTTGTGCTGCGTGGGAGTTTTAATATTGATCTTTAAAATTTTTCGTTTTTGGCAACAAAAAAAAAATCATTCAGCGATTTCAGCGCGTGGACGAGTGCCCTTAGTCAAATGACACATATATTTTTTTACCAAACTAATTTGATCTACATTTTTTTACATTTTTTTTTACAAACAGTTCAATTTAATACAAATGAGACACAATAAAGTAGTACGAAAATCAGTAAAGTTCCCAGTAGATATCCCATGAAAACAGACATTTCGAATTAAATTACAAATTACATAAAATTCATAAAAAAATATTGTGTGTAGTCGTTTATTGTGACAATAAACTTTGTCGTAAAATTGAGTATATATTCATTAGAAATAACTAACGCAAATATGACAAAATAAATTAAAAATGTAAATTTAAATAGAATTAAGGCAAAAATTTAGTCCGATGCAAATTAAGTGTATTAAACTGAGTCATAAAATAAAATCCAAGTCAAGGTACTCACACAACACATTGTCAGCCAGCTTTATTCTCATAACTCTATGGAATATTGGAATAGGCTGTGGTGCGAGTGTAGAACACCTCTACACTTGCACCGCAGCCTATTCCAATTAACTAAGTTAATGCAGTGACTAAATTCACCTGGGAAGGTTGACCTATCCACCATTAGTTGATGACATCAAACATTCCATCAGTGAATACGACGAAATACAATGGGGATAGGATGCATTGATAGCACACGGAATTTTCCATTAAGTAACATGTCTGGTTTGGCATCAACATCACTTAACAAACAAAGGTATTCGTACTTCCAATGCATCAAGGATTTGAAAATGCTAGTACATATCAAATTTTCTTTAATTTTTTATTATTGATATGATTTATTTGCTGTTTTTAGGTACTAGATTATTCAATTCAATTATGTGTTCTTTGAAATTTTCATTTCTCGCCTTTATGTTTCTGTAAGTTACACATTCCGTAGTCTTAATCTTTTTTCTACATTTTATGTTGCAACACTTGCAACCTACTAATTGTGACTAGAGATTCAGGGATGAATATGGTTAGTCTTGACATTTTTTAATGATGACATCGAAATAACAGTTGTTTGTATTGATGAACGAACGGTATGTTTTTTTTTAATTTAAGACTGTTGTTAACTAAGTCCTGTATAGAAAACAAAATTTCCAAATAATATTATAAGACCATAATTTATTTTACACAAATCCCGCTGTATTAGTGCTCAGACCGCTTTGAAGCACTGAAACACAATGTTCTTTAGTTATTTAAGTACTTAAGCACCTAATCGTAGCTACTCGTTGTCCGTCCACAGAAGTGATCATATTTAAGGGTTCAGTAAATTTCAAGTAAGCTCCTTTGAATGTCATATCCACAAGGGACTCCGTTTCGGGGTCAATGCAAACAGAAGGATTAATGCCTGAATCTTCTCCACGTGTAATCTTGCTTCATACAACAGATAGATTAAATCCAATGTTGTTTTAGAGACGCTGAGCTACCCAGGAGATTATGTAGAATCGTCGCATCATGAAATGTTTGGGTATAGGCTTTATTTAACTCCCAGAGCTTGAGGCAAGACAATTTGTACTGTAGTACGTTATACGTAATGTACTTAAGCTTTAATACGAATTTATTTATCTAGGTATTTGATAAGTATATTAAATTGCATTGATTTGACTATTCAAATAACACCAATATTTCATTCGGAATAAAATAATGAAATGTTTGTTCTGTTACAAAAAAATATGCAAATTTATACAAAACGAATTATTTTTAATTTTGCATGTTTCTATTCCAAGTTTTTTTAACCTTATGTATATATTATAATAAAATATTATTGTTATTATGTAGAAGAGTTAAATACAAATCAGGAAATCCTTAATTTCTGTGTCGCTTGTTTTATGCGTAGTAATAGGTTTTATTCCTTTTTGAACTGTGATGTTTTACCAAAACACAGTTGTTACTTTTAAAAACAAATAAATTTTCTTCAAATGCTGTTTAAATGGACAGATTTTTTAAAATGTCTTTTATTTTCGTTTTCTTTTAATTAAGACATCAAATTAATGAAATAATTTGATGATCCGATTGGTGATCTTTAACCCAAAGAGTCCCAAGTTTAATTCCCGGTTGGAATAGGCTCAGGTCTGGGTGTGCTGAAGACGTCTCGGGCAAAATACATTGTTTAGTACCTAGTTATAGGAAAAGATCAACACGTTTCCTATTTCCTATTTTAAAATCATAAAAATTGGTGTGTTATCTGGCGCAATACAAACAAACATAGCCTCTAATAGTGTTTATCTAGAAGTGGGTTCACATTACTATTTTCGATAAGAGACATCAGTGTTAAAGCGACAGCGCGTAACATCTAAGCTGTACAAACAAACATAGACTCTATTTTGTTACAGAGCTGGTTCACATTATTATTCGTCGATTAGTGAAGTGAAAGCGAAGTGATCTCGGTTTTGTTTTAAGAATCGACAGGTGCTGATCTTTGCTGATCTGATCATCTCTGATGGATCCAGGAGGTAGATGGTTGAACTCTTAATGGCTACTAAGTAATACCTTCGTGATTGAGCTCATTTTATTGATTTTGACGAAAGTTTGTTTAATAGTAATTTTTAACTATGACATCCTATAAAGGCTTTTTTAACCATCTTAAAGCCGAAACCCACGTTTTATAACCATCTTAATAAGCCTCTAGGAAGTGTTTTTTTAATCATCCATATAATTTTCAAATAATTCAAGATAGTAATGTATCATCCTGTTTATAATATTTACGGTTTCAACAATGCATAGTCCTTGCCGCCTCCATGCATGCAGTACCGTCCACGTGGACTATTATATCCGTGTACAGGCTGTTTCGAACTAAGTTCTGCTAATAATTATTTTAATTTCTTAGTCTTTGAAATTTTAATAATTACTAGTTTTATTTTACGAATTACAAGAAGTTATTGGACACTTTAAGCGGCCTTCGGCTTTAAGACCGTTAAAAAAGCACGGTGTATATTATTTTCATAGGGGGTGTATTTCCTGATCACAATTGGAACACACCTGATACGGGGTGGTTACCTCAGTATCATAAATAACAGAGGCTCTTGCTCGGGAAGGAGCCTAAGCGTGCGGCAGAGACTTCTTATGGCCCTTAAAAGAGAATTTTAGCATACGCTACATTAGAAGCAGCTAAGTGCACATTATCCTAATAACATTGGTGTTACGTGTCAGCGTTTTTATAACATATTTCTATTGCTTTTTTATGGAGAAAAACGTATCTTGTCTCCAAGAAACGTTTTTTTTTTTTATATCATCTCGCCCCACATTCTAAAGCTTGTGGCGACTAGATGGCAGATAGACACTTAAAGCTACATAATTAAAGCATATACATACAGAGTTTAGTTTTGAACAGCAACGCCCGACTCAGGGGTGATAGTATACATGAAAATAATTACAAGAAAAATATAAATAAATATTTAACTATTACTTTATTAGTAAAACAAAAGTATCCTAAAACTTTTGAAACGTGTGACTTACACACACGATAATGCTACGAGTGTTACTACGCTACGATAGCTACGAACTGAGTATGCGGCCGCCCCGCCCCGAGAGAATGAACGATAGCTCGCCCGCGTAAAAATACTAAAATTTCCTGATTTCTTCCATTTTTTTCATGAAAATTTAGGGATTTTTTATATATTTTTTGGCATCAGTGTCGTGTATACTACCACCCCTGAGATGAGCGTTGTTTTACAAAACCAGACCTTGTATGATTCTGGCATAAATCCTCGAACTCATCAGACAAATACCAGTATCTTGTGGGATTCAGACCTGGGACCACTGACCAAAACGATCGTCAAAAAGTTGTATTTAGATCAATTTCATACATTTCTTAAATTTTCATTATTTCGAAGTCTTTAGAACTATTCAGTTTATTTATTACACCTTATATAAGGTGTTAAAAAAATATCTACCGCCGCTGTAATGGATGAAAGTATTACTTATATAGATTACGATAGACGATAGTGAAGAAATTTCATGCCAAGGACGTATTTTTTTTATTAATAAAATAAAAAAAAACTAAATAATTAGCTTTATTTTGTTTCAAAACCATCCACACCCGTCCAACTGGGCATGTGTGGATGGTTTTATACAAAATAAAGCTTAATTTTAATTTAGTTTTCAATAATATTATACCGTGAACGCAATTATGAACTTGTTCACGACAGCGTTACGTCAATGTTAATCCACCATCTGTAATTCAATCAAACTTTGCAATAGCAGAGAAATTGCAAATAACTCTCAGTAAAAACATTGAGGAGGCTTGGAAAAATTTCGTTACATTTCGCTTGGACTAGTTACAGCGCTTTCAAAGCACTAGAGAGAACAATGCCAAAAATTCACGTCTATTTTTCCCTCATTTGTTTTTACGTACAGTGAATCATACAATTACAACCAAGCAGGTTCTATCTAATCAATTTTACTACTTATAATAGTTAAAGGCTTAGAGCATTCAAAGGTGATAAATTGTACACTTCCTTGGCACCAGTCAGCACTTTAGTATTTTTAGGAAGTTTAGCCTAACACTCATTAAATATATGAAATAATAAGATTGATTTTCTCATTATTTGTGTGAAATGCGAATGTAATTTTATATATAAAGTAATAGTTATCCCCTTCTCATCTTAGGGAATCTGCCGTAAAAGCGGGAGCTGCAGCGGAGTCCGCAGAAAATGCCAAGCGGCGCAAATACGAGTCACTTGCAAGTGACTACGTGTTTGCGCCATTTGGTGTTGAGGACCGTGGGGACCGAGTTCAAAATTACTTTTTGGTAAAATAGCCCCTAAATTAAAGACGATTTCGGAAAATAAAAATGCTGGCTCGATCCTCGCTCAAAGGCTAAGTATAGCTATTCAGCGAGGAAACGCTGCAAGCATTCTGGCCTCCTTGCCTCATGGACACGCGTTTATTTTTGAGTAGTTTATTTTTTATTTTAGGTAAGTTTAGTTATAGAAATGAAATTGTCGTTTTTTATAAGTTATTATAATATTAAAATTGAGTTTTATTTTATATTTACAAAGAGATACAAAGAAGCTCAAAATCAATGATACTTTTAAATTATTATCTTAACTAAGTAATTACTCAACATAAACTTTTAATTTAATTTGGCCTTTTTAATTGACTAAGAACTTAAAATGGTTCTTAGAAAATTAAATTTAATTAGTTTGTATACTCGCTTTGTAATTATTAATACTGATGTCTTTGAATATCTTTCATTAACAGATTAGAAGTTGAAAGGACTAAGGTCAACTTTATAATTAAAGCCAAGTAAGTTTGAAACTTGTTCCGGCCACTTTCGTGAAGAACTTTGAGTATGTTGTCGATGCGAAATGTAATTAAAAGATTTTATCAATTGTCTTCAAAGTAGAATAGTAGCTCCGTGCGTAGAGTCTTGCGTTATATCTACGGGTCGTAGTTTAAACATTGTACTTCTAGATTTTTGGTTTCCGTTACGATTTATATTTGCTTGGCAATGTGGGAAACAGCGATGTGGTCAAACTTTGACTAGATATGCGACGAAATCTTAATCAAAAAGAAGTTTTTTGTCCCGACGTAACTAAAAAATCTTTATTTCTTTTAGGGCGGCCAGATTAGTGTAGTTGTCTTCGATATTTGCTCGAGTCTTTAATATAATATTAACATACCTGCAAGTTTGTCGATTTCTGCAAGAACAATATACAGGGCGCACTTGGCCATTTTTAGAATCCTGGAGATAGAACACATCAGGTTCGTGCTCGGGTCACTCGGTAGCCAATGCCAGCTCCGAGCTTCTAACCAAAAGGGTTGCTGTATTGATAACTATTTTTTTTATTTGATAATGTTTAGACAATATTATTATGGAAACAGTACCTAAATCTTTTGCAGAATTTACCAGAAACGTAAACAGCCGTGCTATTCTCTTCACAAAACCACGCTTACTTCGACAGTTAAGACTAAACTCACTTATCGACAAGAAGTAATATAATCCGCCTTTTTAACAAACAATAGAGGCCAAGTTCATTTCTACCGATTACCGCTTGCGTGAGTTTTAGTGAGAGTTACAGATTCTGCTAGTTTCATACAGAATCGACACATAGCTAACGACTCATGAAATTCACATTGGGTATTAGAATGCACGTTTTGGTAAAAACATTGAAACATCAAATCTATCCATCTGAATTTTTATAGAATATAAGTACCGTATAATAGGAGAATTTCACCTGGATTTGTTTGAAAAAGTACTATTCGTGTATTTTACTTTTTTTCTATGTAGTAGTTAAAAATACTAAAATGGTGAAACCCTTATTTATGTCTATTAATTCTCTAACCAACTAGAAAATTAGTTGCAGCAGTTCAGGAACATTAATTTTTAGTCCTTGAAGTCCAGCAAATGCTTAAATATTAAAAGCGACACAATATGAAATTCCGTCTGCGGTAAAAGCGTTGAAGTATTAGGGTGCATTTCCACTAGAACTGTGCGAGGATACTGAAACTGAGAATTGCGCTGGTAAAATCTATTATGTCTATATTTATTTACGTAAGCATTAGTATGTAGTGTTAAGCTTAACAAGCAGACTTGAATGTTAGATATTTTAGGTTTTTTATGCTCCGCCACAAACTACATTATCTGCATTATCTCAAGGTTGACTGATAGAGAATGCTGTATAGAATCAAGTCCGCCAATTGTACTCACCTGTGCAATAAAGTTTAAATAAATAAGAATATACGTAGGGTTAGTTCAATTTGATTTAGAGCGATGGTAGCTCAGTGATTGGAGTAGTGAGTTTTAATCTCTTTGATTTGAATAACATCTAGAACCCGCACATCCAGTTAACACTGAATAAGGGTCATGGTTCAAAATACTCTGTTTTCCTTGTCTTGAGGTCTAATTAAAGGGTCTGGAAAATGTTCTAGACGTACCCCAGACTTATATCACACTGTAATTGCGTTTCGTACAGTTTAGCCATATTCGCACCATAAGTTTAGATTTTAGGCTGTATTTTAATAATATAAGTGTACAGGTATGGTATGAAATGCTGCGAATGACTACGATTATTTTCGTTTTAATTTAGTGAAAACATTAATCAGGTGCAGTGTGTAATAGTATAACAAGTTGTTATATTAATTTTCGAATGTCTTTTAAGTTTTATAAGTCTCATTACTACGACTAATACTACTTAGTATAGTTACTATCGATATTGTTTTTAATCAATACTATTGTTATAAACATGTTATTAATAGTTGGCTAATTCCGATACTATGCTAGCGAAGCTGTAACCCTTCCTCGTACCGCACCAAATAGTTTCCTTGCACAGATCCAGTGGAAAGGCAACTTAAGGTTCGCTGGAGATATTTTAAAGTGAAGAGCGCACGGAGATAATGCGTCGGTTAATGGAGTGTCGTCGTGCAGGCTCAGTGCCGAGACTCCAGCTACGTGGGACTGGGTTTGTATTGTAAGAAGGAAAAATTATCATTGTACGTGAATTATGAGACACGTGGCTAATAGGTACGGTCCCGACAGACATATTTGGACTAGAAATATTATAATAATAAAACTTTATTAATTAATTCAAAGAATAAATCTGCATCCTACCAACCCTTGATTCTGCGAACTATATTCGAGGCAAATCGCTGCTTTACCACGCCGATCGGATCGTTAATAATATAAATTAATGGCATTTTAGTTTACAAATTAATATTATTATACTCGTTCCTACTTAGACCATATGTCTGCTTTTTTTAGGAAATACTGAATGGGTAAAAAGCTAATACTGAATCGTCAGATTATGTAATCTTATTAAATACTAGCTGTGCCCGCAACTTCGTTTGCATGAACTACAGGATGTTTGGTATATCACATATATCCCACAGGGACATTGAACCTAGATAAAAAGTATCCTATATGTTAATCCAGATCTTAATCTATGTGTACAAAAGTTCATCCAAATCTGTTCAGTCGTTTACGCGTGATTGAGTCACAAACTTTCGCATTTATAATATTAGTAAGATAAATTTAAAATTACCCTTTACAAAACTCTGAGCAACAACAATAAATAATTAAAACCCCTGGCTTTATCTTTGTTACAATTTAGTTTTATGATAAAGGTAAAAACTTTTATCCATTTTTATCTTGACGAGGACTGATTAGGGCCTAATTAGTAGGAAGGGTATCCTCATCAACGTCCTCATTTTGCTTCTTAAGTGTCTACTTATTTATTTTTAATGAATTACCTGAATTAATACACGGTTCTATGATCCATAAAGCTGCTTTAAAAAGGCTTTTCTTGTTAATTTATTGCTTCATTACCGTTTTTCTTTCGGCTTGCTGATGGGTTTTGGGGGCTTTATAACTTTGATTTTCTGATAATCTACTAGGCACGACATCTTTTATGAAAGTAGGGCATAAATCTGGGTTAACTTTTTCAGCAATTGACGAGACATTTTATACTTTAAACCAGATTAGATTCATATTATGGACCTAAATTACATATTAGCTTGGTGCATTAGACAAAAATGTTTTTCGGCCCGGCAAATAATTAAAAACAAAACTCGTTTTGAGGACTCATGTAACCGACAGTAAGTGAACTATCTTGTCACTGTAAACATTTTGCAACACATACTCCATATTTATTTTAAGGCTTCAATAATCAAACATTTTCAAATTATTCATATTTAAATTTGTTGCTTACGTTTACGCAAAACAGCGGGCAGAAATTTTTAAGTGCCTAATTATGTACTTAACCCTAAAATTTGTGATCAAAACACGAAGTATTGGGGTTAAATTATGAGGACAAACAAATTAATACAGAAGTTCCACAGCTGTTCGAAATTCATTTGATCCGAAATAATTTTTGACGAGTTTATACCCCCGAGACGGTTCGTTTTGAGAGCTCCTAAGGTTGGGTAAATACGACCGTCGTTTTATCGCATACTTTATTAAACGACCATGATTTGTTGGTGACCCTTCCTAAATGTTTACAATTTTTTTGGTATTCTCTTGGAATAGTTGTATAAATTGTTCATGTCCCTTTTGGAGACTATATCTTGTGGCTGATATGAATCATTTCGAGCATAAACAAAGTAACATACCTACCATTTCATGTTTATTTCTTTAATGTAAGTATGTGAATAGTTTGTAAGATGATATCATATCAAATCAAATGTTTTAACTAAGTCAGCATTTTTAATTTTTTATAAAACTTTTATTTTGAATATGCATTGGTCTAAAACATCATTCCTAACATATCCTACACTTATCCATATCCATATAATCCATATAACTTATTTGTAAAGAAAGTTGTTCAACCGAAAGGTCGCCGGGAAGTTCAAGATTCCGCCACTATCAATTACTTAGGCTCATTGTGATTCGTATTGACGTTTTACTTGTTTAGACATTAGCTGTTGGATCCGGAAAACTTTTATCCCCTAGGCAGTAAAATGAAATAACTTCCAAACTTCAGTAATATTATACGACTCGCCGAGAGTGGATGAAATTAAACTTTCACTAAACAATTTTTACGAAATGTTTCCCAAAGTATTCCAATATTCTGATAGAAAAAAAGATTTATTTCATATTTTTGGCGCAAATAAATATTTTTATGTCAATAGCTAAACGAGTGGAGTCAATTAGTTAATATACCATCGATAGGCCTATTGATAGTGTCTATCGGGAGTTGGGCAACACTAGATCACATGATGCGGTTTCCATTTTAACAGAATACACTAATTATAATAACATAAAATAATACTGCAAGCAACGTTTCTCATTCACAAGCTGAAAATCAGAAACTTTAATATGCACCGAGGCCTTTTGCTTTAGTTAAAAACTTGCAACACGTAGCACATTTGCACTCTAAATCTTCTCCGTTAATAATTGTCTCTCCCTCGTCGGCTCCTTGCTTAGTTAGAATACTAAAACTTTTTAGTATTCCACCAAGAAAATCTCAAGTTGTTAGTTAAATTCAAATTGGAAAACTTTTAGAATTTATGTCCGCAGTTTTAAGGCACCTATTATGTCCTCGCAACTCGTTACACGTGTTCGGGGGACCTTTTTTACGGGGAGGTAGCCTTACATGGTCACGCCTAAAGGAAACTCAATTTGTAATGGTCATTGTTAGGATTTAGTATACTTAAGTAATTTAATATTATGATCCTTGCTGGCTTAAGGTATTTAGACTGGAAGCTATGAATGTCGAGATTATCAACTGTTTTATTTAAAAGTTTTTTTTCTTAATTTACGTATTATCTTATCTGTATACAAAAGGGTACCGGCCAAGTGCGATTGAGACTTGCGCAACTCGGGTACACACCTAAAGGGATTTTATTCATTACGGTAATGTTAATTCCTTTGTATCTGGACAACCTATTCGCGAATGAATTAAGCACCTTATGACGAATATACAGGACGCTAGGTTGAACTACATACTTTATAGTTCGCTTTTTTCATAAACACAATTTACCTATGCGAACCACTACGCCGTTGTCAACCACCGTCGGTTGCGGGTTCGAATACCGCAAAGGGCAAATGTTTGTATGATGAGCACGATCATTTGTACCTTAGTCATGGATGTATTTAAGTATGTTTATCCATTATCAAGTTTCCAAAGTACAAGCTATGCTTAGTTTGGGACTAGCTAATTGGTGTGATTGTGGAAAAAACGTATTTAATATTATTTATTTATGTTATTTAAAAAACCGGCCAAGTGCGAGTCCGTCTCGCGCACGAATGGTTCCGTACCATTATCAATAAAAACGGCAAAAAAATACGTTTGTTGTATGGGAGCCCCCTTAAATATTTATTGAATTCTGTTTTTTAGTATTTGTTGTTATAGCAGCAACAGAAATACATCATCTGTGTAAATTTCAACTCTCTAACTATAACGGTTCATGAGATACTGCCTGGTGACAGACGGACAGACGGACAGACAGATGGGACAGCGGAGCCTTAGTAATAGGGTCCCATTTTACCCTTTGGGTACGGAACCCTAAAACATGCTGCTCATACATTTTGGTCGAGTAGTGAGTTTATGAATAGACCACCGTGTATAAACAAACAGCTACAAATAGTTTAGAATCTGCTAACTGTTCCAACAGCATATTTACATTTTATTCTAACTTTAATCAAGATTTTGAAAGCCCTATTAAAAATTTATTATTATTCCTAAATATACTAGTACTCAAGTCTAAAAGTTACAAAACACTTACGCTTAACTTAGGTTAAAAGAATAGTAATTGATATTACAAGAAACTGAATTCAAACGTGGAGTGTAAGAAACCTTTGAAACTCACGATCTTTGTTATGTAATAGGGAATCATTCCCATAACCTTTCATGGATACCGTAAAGAAAATGTCAAAGCCATTACGATCCAGACGGCCGGTTGCTATTAACTTTATCTGTAACCAATAAGGAACATGGGAAGAGGCACGTCTGTGTAACGTGTGAAATTAATTAGGCAATAAACCAGGATTGAGGGAGGATAGCTGTAATAAAATAAAACAGTCGATGAGCTAGCATCGTCACGGAGACTCGTGACTCTGCCGTCGTAGAATCATTTAAGTGCTATGCAAGTCTGTAATAAACTAGCTACAAAAAGCAAACGGGGGTATATGAATAATCATCTTAGGAGTTATATAAGGTCCGATTATATTAGTGTACATCCTGTTAACCTGTGACTATATTGGTGAAAAGCAATCGTAAAAACCAACTTTCAAATGTCTTTCATAAAAACTAAAAAAGTTAAAAATAAATTACAAAATAACAACATCGACTTCATATTGCATAAACTCGTCCTATCTTCAACTCTTTCTCGCTTAGGGCCCTAACCATGAACTGTTAAAACAATCACAAATCTGTCAAACATTATCATTTCTGTCAAATTTTGTATGAAATGACGTACCAAAATTGACAGCTTTGACAACTTTGAGATTGTTTTAGTTCATGGTTATGGCCCTATACAAGGGGAAGGAATAAGACGGATAATCAGATGGTTAAACGTACCAAAGATAGGACGAGTTTATGCAATATAAAGTCAATGTTGTTGATTTTGATTTTTAACTTTTTTAATTTTTGTGGTACACATTTGAAAATTGGTTTTTACGATTGCTTTTCACCTATATAGTCACAGGTTAACAGGATGTACACTAATAAAATCGGACCTTATACACAGTTTTTTTTTAATCGTCTTAAAGCCTAAGCCCACGTTATGCATCCATCCTAATAAACCTCTAGGAAGTATTATTTTTCTATTATCAACCATATCATTTTAAAGTAAAAAATAACAAATAATTCAAGATAGTAATGTATCATCCTGTTTTAAGGTTTCAACAATGCATAGTCCTTGACCTTGCCGTCTCCACGCGTGCAGCACCATCCACGTAGACTATCATATCCGTGTAAAGGATGTTTCAAACTAAATTTTGCTTATAATTATTTTAATTATTAGTCATTGAATAATTAATAATTACCAACTTTTATTATACAAATGACATGTAGTTATTGGATACTTTAAGTGGCCTTCGGCTTTAAGACGGTTAAAAAAGCACGGTGTATAAACACAAAACGGGATTAAAATGACAAATATCGGCAAGGAAAATATATTTATCATCATCATGATTAGCCAACTAGCAAAATTATATCGAAAAAAAATCGGGAGCACGTTTTTCAGCATCGGATTTCAGCTATTGGTGGTAAGACGAGTCTTTAAAAGGTCTAATAAACGATCTGAGCACGTAGTCCACAGCTGGACATAGACCTCTTCAGATGCCCGCTTCTGAAACCGATTCTTCAGCCTGTTTATGCTTTGAGCTATATTGATTAGGTGCTTATTTTTCTGTCGAATGGCCTTATTTCTTTCTTACACTTAAGAGGATGTGAACAGGTTTAGAATGGTCTGTTGTTCCGACGTAGTCGTCAGCATGACACCGACTGCTGCGCTGTGCGTGCGGGTCAAGAGACCCGAGCTTTAAATATGAAGTATTTTTAACTATTATTCGTTTTAACTGTAATTTTACATAGTATTAGGTTATGACCCTATAAATAAAGCTGATAAAGGTAAGTGCTTACATTTCCATAAACTAACACCCAGTAATATAATGTTAAAATAAAACTGCTTACATACTGTTTAGTATTAGTTATAAGGCCTCCTAGAAGCGCAGATAGTAAAAGGTACAATCTATTTTTTTTTAAATGACATGGTATCTTTGATATGCAAGCATTAAGCATTGCGAATACAATAGGAATGGATGAATGATTAGATAAAAATCGGCATCTTGTGGAAAATCCCTTTACAGCGGTCCCGTTACAGTTATAGCGGTAAAATAAGAAAATGTAAGTCCAGACGAAAATCGGCCAAGTAGCTGTTTGTTGGACAACTATTATAAGTAAATTATTAGGATTCTTATAAAGCTTGAGTAAGTACCGGCTTAGGACGCTGATCTTAAGCATCACTTTAGGGTAGTTTATCCCTGAAAGTAGGTTTACTCATTTTTGTGTATTGGTATCGAAGCCTTTGCTGGTTTAAAATTCGACTCACTAGTTTCCTATGTTTATCTTAAGATATATTTTTTGTTATAAAATCTATCGGATTTGTAATAAAAACAAAAAAATAGGATCGAAAGCACAACCAATTAATTGACGTACTTTATATGAGACTTTGAAATGCGATATCCCTATAGATTTTGATGGGAAAACATAATTATCATTTCATCACTTCTACGAATTTGGGTTATTGTTAGTTGATATTCTTTTTTTTATGGATTTTTTTAAATATGTCAGCACAGTTATAAGCAGCTCAAACTTTTACGCTTGAAATGAAGTCAAACGGCATTTATATTATAAATAATTTGAAATGATTATTAAATTGTTTTATTTTGATATTTGAATGGTGTATTTTTTGACTAAAGCGTAAGCAAAGTCGGAGAACGCTTTAACCATGATCCTTGATGTGGGAAGGCAGGTCAATACAATTGCCTCCGTGGCCCATAAACAGGGAAATCAGTCATTTTTTTAGGGTTCCGTATCTAAACTTGATATAAAACAGCGTCTGTCTGTTCTGGTCCAAGAACGCACCCTTAAGTACTTCGGACAGGTCTCGAGGCGAAACAATGAATCCATTGAGCGTCTTGCCATACAGGGCAGAGTAGAGGGCACTAGACCACGCGCAAGATCACCCATGCGATGGACCGACCAAATCAAATCCGCAGTTGGCGATCCATTTTATGAGTGTTCCAGAAATACCAAATGTCACGATTAGTGGAGGGAAATCGTGAAGCGCATAACATCGGCCTCTAAGCATAGCACATGATGACCATGACCGCTCTGACAAGAGTGTCACGAAAAAGAGGCCCAAAGGGTAAAACGAGACCCTATTAAGTCTCCGCTGTCCGTCCGTTTGTCACCAGACTGTATCACATGAACCGTGATAGTAAGACATAAGAAACTTTCACATAATTATGATGTATTTCTGTTGCCGCTGTAACAACAAATACTAAAAAATAGAATAAAATAAATATTTAAGGTGGCTCTTATACAACAAACGTGTTTTTTTTATAGATAATGTTACGGAACCCTTCGTGCGGGAGTCCGACTCGCACTTTGTGCAGGTTTCCTCATGAAGATTTCTTCTTACCTTTCCCTTAAAAAAATCTAGAGATGTGCGAACGTGTAAGATGCAAAGTTACCCCACAAATGTGCACCGAGAATCGAATACGGTAGATGCTAACCCAGTGCTATAGTTAGTACAAGGACTTTTACATATCGTTGGAAATCTACAAATTCATTAACAACTAGAAAATATTTTTTTACTAATATTCCGAAATTTTAATTGCATAAATTGTCCATCGTCGGTCACAGATCTCCAGTAATTTGTAGGTCAGTTTTTCTAACCCAGAACCCTTACTTTACATAGTAGAACCACATTCTAGGGTTATGGTTTACTCTGAAAGTTTTTACTTTGAGTGATTTGTTTTGAAATGAAAATCAGGAGTCATGTTTTATGTATGCTCGTTTGTGAAGAACCGGAGTTAGTAAAAATATTTTATTCATAACTGGATGTTTGCACAGTATTTTAATGAACCTATTTTTCTTGAATGCTTATTATAATAAGTGGGCCCTAAACCAACATTAATGTATTTGACACCGTGCTAAATACTCCCTTACTTAGGATGATTATCTACAACATGCATTTAATAATTACCCAACTTTAGAAATTGAGAAGGTTTGACTGTGTTTTACTTTTTATTATTTATATTCGCAGAATGTGAACCAAAATCATATATGAATCTTTTTATTATTTCTAGGGTCCCGTATTTTTTAAAGAAAATCAATTCCCCTGGTTCTAAAATGTGGAATAGGTGTAAACAAAAAATAATTTTTGTTATTTAAATTTCTTGTATTGGTAAATCTGTAAAAATCAAAACGATTTTAATTATAAATTATTTATGAAGTTATAAAGTACATTCAGCTCAATTTCTTTCTTAAATAAACCTCAAACTATTTCACTTTCTTTATTTAAAATTGCTATACCTAATTACTATATTATGATAACTTAAGGAATCGTACACTGTATACATTGTATTGCTTTTTCATTTTTAGGGTTCCGTTTAAATAAACTTAGCGAAACACTCAATTTCAGGAAGTCGAATACATTTTTCTTTTATGTGATAAAATGGTAATATCCCAATTTACGTCATGCCATAACGCCATTTCAATTGAGCGTTCAATAATGGCAGATGGGCGTATAAAATTGACACTTACAGTCCCTTCGAGACTGCTGTCCTAACAACAACACCATTAATACTGTAAGTGGAAAGTTGTCACATCCGTGTGACATTCATTGCTCATAGCTGTTACATAGCGCTCATAAAAAGGATCAGAGCAAGCTTTACCGGCTCGCAGGGCAAATGAAATATTTTCTTGCGTAGAATTTCTCCTCGGGGTATATAGGGAATGCACGCACGAAGGGAGACTGAGGTGCTTATCCGAAACGATCTCCTTTCTTTTCAACAGATTCAGCACATTATCCTAAATGCGACGCGACAACTAGCTCTGGGTGGTAAATAATACGTTTTAGTGCGAGCGTAGTCTGGGATTTAATGAAACGAAAGATTTAGGAGGCAAAAATATTAAAGAAATGTTTTTGCGAAAAGCTGATTGACTACTATCAGATTTTTCTTATTATACGAACTCTTTCCGTTACTCACCGAATATCTCTATATATTACTTGTAGTCAATTACATGTTAAGACCTATAGCAGTACCTACTCATTATTATACTATGCCTATAGATACCCAATCGTAAGTTAATGCTCCAGTTATGATTCGTTCTGATCAAGAGGCAATTAATAGTTAATTTTAGCAGTCGAGTTACAGATTACGTTTTTACTTTTATTATTACGATTTAATTACTATTCAATTAGAGTACTCCCACACCACACCATTCACGGACATACATATACTTAAACAGACACAAAATAGTTTAATAATTTAATTTATAAATACTTTAAAAAATGCATAATAAACCATAATATTAATATGCATTTTTTAGTATTTATTACTTAGGACTTTAATCACTGATACTTTTTGCTTGTAATTCAATTATTGGCTACAGCAATACAAGCATTATTAATTAGTGCAGAGACCGCTATTGTTTGCTGGAAATGAATTAGTTATTCCATTATATTACTATTAGTAACAACTCTCCCTGTGCATTCGAGACGGGATATTCCAACCAACACGTTAAACCTCAATGATGAACGAATGTTAAAACCTCAAAATTGAAATTACATTTCGAATTTCAATGTAGGTATCTGAAATGAGTCGAAAATGAGCTCTCCAATTTGATAACTTGTGTTGCAGTAAAGTGCATAAAACCCGCCGATACGCTGCACGTAATTTTTAATACATATTTATTCAACATTACTCAAATATGAAGGATTCAGGATCCCGCAAAAGCTGCGGTAGATATTTCCATCGGTTTTGTACGTGGGTAAATTTAATTTCGTAGGTACGCATTCCAATGTCAGGTTTCGTTTATTCTGGGAATATCGATAGCTTAGCAGCGGCAGCTAAAAACAATATTCACTCCGAATCGAAACTTTGAGTTAATTAGGTTCGTGGGAATATAAATATTATTACAGAGATATTTTGAAACGTCTGGCTTTAAAATCATTTGTTTAATCTACATGCATACTCTTGAGTGTGGTTTTACCGCTACTGAAAATTTATTAATCTTTAGAATTCCAAGATTGACTTGATAAATTGTTTTTACTTCAGTCAAAGAAGTTTTTTTTTGCTTTATTTACATACACCACACACTTAGTAAATAATTATCTTCTTTGTCTGAAACTTTTAGATACGTCACTAATCACTCAAAACCCTCTCTCTCTCTATCTCTCTCTCTCTTCCTGACTTAGTATCCCACATGGTGTTGGGGTCACTCCTGTTTTTAGTCTCCACTTCGGTTTGTATTCATCATCTTCAATGAAAACCTCGATTTCCCTCATGTCTTCTCCCACTACACTTTCCCACCTTGTCCTGGTTCTGGTAGTCAAAGCTGCAATACGAATTCTGTTCGAAGCCTCGTTTTTCTGTGATTATACTATCACGTACGTCGTCGCTACTTACACCATATAACCACAGATATCACTATTATAAAATAATTGTTTATTTGAGAGGCGCGCATTTGGCATTGCCATCTCTGAGGTTCCGAGTTTGATTCCCGGTCGGATCAATGCTGTCGAGAAACTTTTCTTTATTGACTCGGGTAGTGTGCTGTGGTACCGTCATTGTTTCTGATTTCTATAACACATGCGCTTTAGCTACTTACCTTAGGAACAGAGCAATGTATGTGATGTTGTCCAATATTTATGTTACAACAGCATAGTTTTTGCCAACCGACTATGCAAATACAATGTAAAACTCTAGAGCTCTAAAATAATCTAATGTGGTAACGTTTAGAGAAGTAATACGTACATAATGGGATTAAGGGTAACTTCTTTAATTACCTACGTTTTAAAAATAATTAGTTTTAGATTTTTTTTTCCAACGATGACGTACTTAAAAGAGTTCAAATATACATAAATCACAAACAATACCCAATCTAAACGCGTCCACCATTATACGGATGAGATAAGAGAGAACACTCTGTAAATGGAAAAGCAACGGGTCAGCGGACTTGTGATTTTTTTCGCTCTCCTGACGTGATAAATGGGCAAGAAACGTCTTCAGGCACAGTGGATTTGAATATAGTGGTCTCACTCTCTCTCCCAAGAAACCTACTAAGGAGTACGAGTGATGCACTTGAAAACGCGACATGTCCACAAATCGGCAAAACTGTAGTACCTGTACATAGCTTTAGGCACTGGTACCCTTTTTTAACAGTCAACACACCAACTGACTCGGTTTCCTAATTCGGTCGGCGTCGAGGTAAATAGCATACACTGAAAATTGCATTGCAAGAAGCGTATCCGTGGGATACGCTGGGTACAGTTGACCCAGAGTCTGAAACTTGAAAAAATAAGTTTTTTGATAATGTTCTGTTCTGTTCTGTTCTAATTGATAAAGTAAATTTTTGTGATTTGTGAAACGTGTAGTGTATGATGTACTGTAATGCTCAGCCACAAGCATTAATACTTCATTTTTGAACCGACGAAAAAACGGAGGAGGTTCTCAAGTCGACGAGTATAATTTTTTTTGTTTTTTTTTATATATATGACCACGCATAACTTTTTACAGAATAATCCGATTTTGATAATTATTTTTTTATTAGATACGGTATACCTCGAAATAGGTCCCATATAAATTTGAAGAAAACAAACTTACCCTAAGGGTGGGAAAATAGGATTGATTTATCGTTTTCTTTTAGATTTTAATGCTGATATTATATCCACAGAAAAACTTTTTAAGAAAAAAATTAAACCGCCAAAAACTGAAAAGCAAAAATTTTTTTTCCACTCCAAACTCCCTAAAGACCTGATTAGGTAACTTACATTAGTTAAGGAACTTAGTTATTAAGGTTAAATGAAAAAAAAATATTATTTTTTGCTTTTCAGTTATTCGGCGGTTAAAGTTTTTTGTTAAAAAGTTTTTAACATACTTTTTGTAATTGACACTACAACCTTAGTGCGTTTTATTAAGTAGAGCTATCAAACCTGACGATGAATTGACTGAGCCACACTTAGAGGACGCTGGTAGTCCCTGTATCTACAATAATGGGGGTTCCTAATAATTCATCATCATGACTTGCTCAGTATCCCTACCAGTGATCCCACTATATTTACTTCCATTATGCTATAGGCGCCCGCGCGCCGGCCGGGTGCCAATGGCGCGCGAAATTGCCGTTATTTCTCTCATCTCCTTAGAAATGTTGCAAGGAATGCTATCGGTTGTACTAGTTGCACTTTTTGTTGGATACAGAAACGGGAAGATAGTTTGGAGAAAATCCAGTAATTGTTAGTTTTTAGATCTTCATGCTAGTTCCGATATACAGTTCATGAAACCATAGACTTAGGATTCGCTGTACATTTATGTATGCCTGAAACTGTAACGCTTGACCCTAATGAGTGACAGTAAGTATATTATTAATTCAATTATACTACTTTGTCAAGAAAGTACCGGGAAAACATTAATAATACACAAAATTTTAGTTATTCATCCAATTTTATTTTATCACCTTCAAAGTATGCTCCTTCAGAAGCAATACACTTACGCCAGCGAATAATCCAATCATCAAAACGTTTTTTAAACGCTTTTTCCGGAAAAGAGTTCAGTTCTCGCCGCGAATTCTCCTTCGAAGCTTGTTGACTAGTTTGCATGTCAAACTCGTAAACCTACGTCTCGTCACCAGTACCAAAGCGTTTCATGAATGTTGGGTCGGAATTGACTCGTTCTAGCATGTAATCAGCGACTCTTTTGCGATTAAGTTTTTGGAGAAAATTCAGGTCTTTTAGGACAAGCCGAGCAGCAACATGTTTCATACCCAATTGATTATTTAAAATGGTACGAATCGACTCGTGTGACACAGAAATTTCGACGGCTAGCTCTCTCAAACTTGAATGAGGATTTTCAGTCACTATTTCCTTCACTTTTGCGATGTTATCTTCATAAGCAGACGTTGATGGCCTACCAGCAGGGCTAGCATGCGCGCATCGGTTATTTTATCGATAGACAAGACAAATTTTGTCTTTGACGATATTTGTCGTTTAACCTAATTACAGACGTCTCGAATCCTTTTTTTTAATATTTTCAGGGTCTCCCGTTCTTCGTAGCTACTTATTTTTACGTTATAATACGGCATCGCATGATATTTTGGTTTTTTCTTTGTTCGTCAAACGTCAAAAGTCGATAAAATGCCACGACAAAATTTTATCGTGTTGCGCATGCTAGCCCTGCAGAGCGAGGCAAATCTTACATCACATCTCGACCGCAGCTTTTGAACGCTTTGTACCACTCATAAACACGTGTTTTTGATAAAGTCGATTCACCGTAAGCCTTTTGTAACATTTTCGGAGACTCCGAACGCGAAATCCCATTGGCGATGCAAAATTTAAGACAAACTCTTTGTTCGATGTTTTTGTCCATTATGAAATTCGCAATACACACTAGATATGGTATAACTAAAAACAATACTGTATTTAATCTTATTATCAGATGTAACTCAAACTTCGCGCCAAAATGGAAAACAGTTGTGCCAATCTAACAACAACAAAAAATATATAATTTTGAATTTGGAACTATAAACAAATCATTAATTCCCGAAACTTTTTTGACAGAATGTACTTACTTAAAAAGTTCTTACGAAACCACGTCAAAAAGTTGAAATATTGTTTTTTTTTCATTGTTCCATTTATTCAGTACGTACTACCAATAATAATAATAACCAGAATTAGACACTAGTGCATATACCTATACGCACATTAGTTAGGTACGCATCTGATTAACCAATCAACATTTAAGTGACTTAGGTACTATGTACTTATTGTCGTTTAAATTATGATTAAAGCGGAAAATATGATTGTTTCAGTATTGAATTTCTAAAAATGTCATCTAAAATAATAATCAGGCAAGGAAATATAGGTACACTGCATTATTTCCCCAATAAAGAAAATGAAATTCCATTTAGTCTGTCAGTTAGATTATCAAAAAACAATGGACTTTTATTTTTTATTTTCTCAATCAACCAAAAAATTACAATCCCGTAAGTTCGGGAGAGAGTGCTCGTGGTGTCACTTCTAAGTAAAAATTGTACCTAGGCGTGACGACAAGCGTCATTTGAAATCAAATTACCTCTGTAATAATTTAATTTTGTAAAAAAAGAAAAGTTACCTACCTTTCCAATACTTTTTGCTGATAGACGAAGAAAAAAAGTAAGTCGTCATGCCTATTCACGAAGTTGAGAAACCCCTAATACCGCCATCTGTTCCAACTGTCGTGAACTAAAAACAAGCACAAAAGCAGACGTGTTACTCATAGAATTTGCCAAGCATTTGGGATGTCGTTAGTTGATAACTTGTTTTGAAGGCAAAAGATGGCTCTACATGTTATTTTGTGCGAAATTCAGGTAGCTAACTTTTTTCATAAGTTATTCATCTAAGAAGACATAAATTTGGTACCTAATAATACTATTTGGTTCCTTTTATTAATTAATTTTATTTCATAAGAATAGCTTGCCTATTTATCACGTTAAATATTATTTGTTTTTTTAACATTCTTTCAGGTTCTCATTCTGGTTTAGAGTTTTGGGAGATACTTATAAATACACCGTGAATTTTTAATTACCCGAGAAAATTAACAAACATACTCAGATATCGATATACTCGAATTTGGCGAATAAAAAAAACGGAACAGCGTACGGAAGGAATAACTATGAATGAAAAAAAAAACATTCATAGTTATTCCTTTCGTACGCCAATATTACGCGACCAAATTAGGTGGATTTTGGTTCCGTTAATGTTGGAATGATAATGATTACTATTTGAATTAGCAGGACTTTTAGGGTGCATATTTTTAAGGAATGTTAGGGACCTTTTAAATAAATTTCTTGTAAAAAAATATTTTTTTATTCGCCAAATGCGATGTATATCGATATCTGAGTATGTTAGTTAATTTTCTCGGGTAATTAAAAATTCACGGTGTATAAACACATTCCTAACTTATTAAAAGTTTTTTTAAATTTTATTTTCATTATTGTTAAAATAATTATTAATGTACCTTAAATAAATTACAAGATAATTAGTTAATATCGAGAACATAGGTAGACTAATATAGTATCACAAAGTCATAAATAGATACACATTTTTTGGACAAGAAAAAGTTATCTGCCAATTACTAGATACTAACAACAACTGTATCTAAGTATATGACACCTACATCAAAATAAAATTAAATAAATGCTTAATACTACCCTGAACAACAGGTCGCCTTTCGCCTAAACAGATCGAATATTAACCTTTATGAGTATTATTTCGGAATTTTCGGATCGATTTATGGAAAGCGATTGCCTACTATGGTTACCAAATAAATGACTGTGACTTTTGAATTGACAATGCTAAAAAAAAACCCAGCGTCGATTAAAACATTTGTGTGTAGCGTTTTAGCGAATAACTAGAAGGTCTTAAATACGCAATTTGTTTTTCTGGAAACCGTCCCCGAAAGCCCATACTGGACCACTAGCTGCTTTTTTGACACATTGGTAGTCTTACATCATCAAACGTCTTTCTTAATGCATGAGGATTAAAATCGGCCACCTTTAATATAAGAGTTTATCAAGCCGCCTGAAGGACTCTGACTTAGCATAACGACTGTTATCAAATGACAACAGCCGGGGCCGACGTTTTAACGAGCCTTCCAAAGGATGGGAATGCTTTATCGTAATGCCACTTAACGGTCACCCATCTGACACCTAACCAGACCGAGCTTTGCTTCATCGGATCAGATCGGATACGATCAGCCTGTCAAGCTTTGCCATGAGTGCATCGATATCACTATTGCAACAATGGTAAATATATTGTTTTTTTATAGAGGTATGAAAATACCTACTATGATTTGAGGGCCCTATCTTATTCGTTGCATTATTTTAATACTTGGGATTGATACATTAATTATTTTCATCGATTCTGGGTTTTGGTCCATGGGTTTTTAGCATTTACCTTTACACTAGATCCTCTGTTTATTGAAAGATTGTGTATAGAAACAATTGATAGCATCCGACAGTTGCTGCGCAGAATTAAACTGCGTAAGGTTTCAAGGGAGGCTGGCATCTTGGCATTTCCTCTCTGAGTATTTCCTGTTTAAATACAACACATACCTATATCGTTTTACGGAAATCATCAAAAAAGTGCAGATGATGCATTTTTGGTATGGTTTCTTTTCTTTCATATTAATTAGGTAGGTACTCTTTAAACCAGGGTTCGCAAAAATCCGATATTTATAATAAATATTAAAATATCCAATTTTTTTATATTTATATCACAAATATATCGTGATATAAATATCAAAGTCATGATAAATATCCGTCGAACTTATCAGCGAACCCTGCTTTAATAACCCATATAGAGTACCTACTTAATTAATATTTTTAACGCCTCTACTTATTATTGTTAAAACTACAAGTCAAGTTTAATCATGCGAATCCTAGGTCTATGAGTTTAATGGAGTCTAATGAAAAAAAGGGTTGGTATGTCCAGAACTGTTAATTTAGATAATAGAAGAAAACCTGGATTAGATTAGACAAAACATTATATAATAATGGTATGAGTAGGAACGATTAGGTATAACCTGGACCATCTTCTTAGTGCTAAATTTAATTTAATTTTGCACAAAATCCACAGCCCTCAAATAACAGAGTAAATTAGTACTTGTTGCTTTAATAGACAAAAACAAGCGACAATTTGATAATAAAAGTGATTGCAAGGATTTTTTACCAGTTTGACTAGATTACCATTGCCAATAGAATAATACTAAGTATAAGTATTTTTTAATGCAATACGAGTCAACCTCCGCTATTTTTACTCGTGATTTGAAATTACCAATAACGCAATATATTTACAATTAATGTTAATTAGTTCAAAGTTTTCTGAATCAACTGTGTCATCTTGGAATAAAATCCTGTCACATGATAAACTTGCTGTTCAAGTACACAGTTCCTAAGTGAAGGAGAGCACATCCATAATTATAATAATTAACGTTTCAACTAATTTTTAGCATGAAACAAACTACTGAACTTGATAGAATAAACTAAATATATTTTAACAAACTGTCATAAACAGACCAAGCCTTTTTTTAAGGTTCCGTAGCCAAATGGCAAAAAACGGAACCCTTATGGATTCGTCATGTCTGTCTGTCTGTCCGTCTGTATGTCACAGCCACTTTTTACCGAAACTTAGAACTATACTGTTGAAACTTAGTAAGTAGATGTATTCTGTGAACCGCATTAAGATTATTACACAAAAATAGAAAAAAAACAATAAATTTTGGGGGTTCTCCATACTTAGAACTGAAACTCAAAATTTTCTTTTTCATCATACCCATACGTCTGGCTATGGTAACCCATCTATGGATAGGTGTTCAAAAATGATAATAAGATTTCTAATATATTTTTTTTCTAAACTGAATAGTTTGCGCGAGAGACACTTCCAAAGTGCTAAAATGTGTCCCCCCCTGTAACTTCTAAAAAAATATAGGATATACATTACCATGCAAACTTCCACAGAAAATTGGTTTGAACGAGATTTAGTAAGTATTTTTTTTTAATACGTTATAAATCGTAAACCGCAATTAGATAATGGTACGGAACCCTTCCTGCGCGAGTCCGAATCGCACTTGGCCGGTTTTTTTTAATTAATGGCAATAAAATTAAATATACTTAGATGGCCGAAACTTGACGATCATGATATTCGTTTTCCTATTTAGGTCCTCCCCAGTTTAGGTCTAAAACTGCGGCTCCGCCAAGCAAATACCTAGTTTGTGAGTTCACTTACCTATATACTCTTGAGCTGCTTTGATGCAAACTCAAGTACAGTGATTTTGAGTAAGCGACTAACTATAAAAATGATTAAAACACGCGTTTTACTTAAACACCATTAAAAATGTAATGGGCAGCAACAGTTAGTCGGCAAAAATTTGACAGGTCGGGCTGCAGTGCAGCCTAGAGCATTGGCAAACGAGATGGTGACCTACGGGTCTAGTCTGAGTTTCCACGCAACAGTTAAATAGGCGCTACAGCTCTAGCTCAATATGACATAGCCGAATGAACTGATATTCATCTTATAAAGTAAGTACATAATCAATGCTGAGATAAGTAATAAGATTGTACCATTTAAAATTAGGTAAAAAAAATTGGAAGAGTACAAAAGTACTTTACCTACTTTGCCTATACATTAAACCGATGATATAAACGATCATTTTGTGTAAAAAAAACAAAAATTAGTTTCGGTGATCTCGTAGTCGGAAGGCGCAGCAAAAGTTGTTTTGTGAGTAGGTTATTAATAAGGAGGTATTATAGGTATTCATAAAAAATATATATTATTTAAACACTGCGATTTGATATAATTTTTATTGACAAGTTTATTATTAATTAATTGTGAATAGTAAATGTATGGCACCTTGATATAATCTACCATTTGCCTTAGCCTTTATTGCTGGCTGACGTACTCGTAACGTATTTTTTAACACAGTTGCTCGTAAATTCACTCTTAGAACACCGTTTTTAGTATCATAACTCATCATATTACGCACTTGTGCTGTAAAAAGATTATCGCACTAGTGCGGTAATGTAAACTTTTTTTAAAAAAATCCAGCAAAAGTTTGTTTCTAAGAACATTGAATATTTTACGAATATAAAATTATTTAAGGGTTAAGATGACAAATAAATATTTCATTTTAATTAATTGTATATTAATAAACACAAACTAACTTAAATATCATTTTTAGAAACAATAATTTATAGTTTATTTTATTTTTTAAATTGCTGCAACTCGGCTGAACAGCCAGTTTTTCCTGTGCCATTATTGAACCTGCGCGCGCATCGAAATTGCGGCGCGCGAAAAAAATCAAAACTTACGTGCTATTTTCCATTATTATTTGGTAAAGTTGTTGCTGTGTGGTTAATTACTATCAAGAATGTCTACTTTAAATAGTAAAGACGAGTAAATGTTATTCAACCCCGTCGGAAATACTTATCGAGGCACGAAACCCGAGTGATAGCCTGTTGCCGCCAAAATGCATAGAAAAACAGCAAAAACGCCAAGTCATATTCGGAAAAGGTATTTTAGATTTTAGTTTGTTTTTTCCTCGCAATTGTGTTGAAAAACGTCGTATGCAACTCGTGTGCATTGATCAATATCACACTCGGCTTCCTTACCGCGCTCGCCTGCGGCTCGCGCTTATAATAATGCCTCGTGTATAATAACCAACGTAGCACACTTGTATCATAATGTACTATAAAAGGTGCATCATATAATTATCTTTCAATTCTAAGGCTTACATCGTCGTAAAACGATTTTCAATAAATAAAAACATAAAAGACACATTCAGATAGTTAATTTGGTAGGTAGATACCGACATTCCGTGCCGAGGGAACATTCGCAAGTGAAATATATGGATTGGTTGACAATGTCGTGGCCTTGGGTAGAAAACAAGGTTAAACGTTCAGTTTCAGACTTATATATGTACTTACTGTCTCATGTCTATTGTTACGGAGCTCTACTAGTCCACTATTTCTTATTTCTTTAATAGTTGTACGGTTAAATAATAATGGAAAGAACGAGGTTTTGAATTTCCATAGTACAACACCATGTCCGACGGCAAATTGAAGTAAAATCACACTTTTAACAATTGTTATATTATAGTAAAGGTACCACACAATACCTATAATATACGTAATACCAGTACTATCAATAATTTGCAAAAATGCAGCTAGGTTTTAAAAATAAAATGTTTGTGCAATATTTTTTGTTCACATTTAATGAATTTACACTTACCTTCGTTATTCAACGCTAAACTAATTCACATGTAGCGCAAAGAGAAAATTGGAAATTTCTAAAATATTGCAACATTGTTAAGTAACAGCAGTTGCTAGTGCGATAGGGCTCAATATTAATATTCAGTTAAGTTTTCAAACCCGCATGTAATCTGGTTTTACTTTTACAATGTATATTTTCAGAGGCCTATAAAACATTATTTAGCACTATAATCTTGTTTAAAGTCTAGATTGACGTAAAAAACTACATAAGTATTTACGTTTAGTGTTCATGATTTAGCCATACATTACAGTTAGGATATTATGTCAGGGCCCTAACCATGAACTGTTAAAACAATCACAAATCTGTCAAACATTATCATTTCTGTCAAATTTTGTATGAAATGACGTACCAAAATTGACAGATTTGACAACTTTGTGATTGTTTTAACAGTCCATGGTTAGGGCACAGGTAAATGGATATTATGTCTTAAAACAATCTCAAAGTTGTCAAATCTGTCAATTTTGGTACGTCATTTCATACAAAATTTGACAGAAATGATAATGTTTGACATTTTTGTGATTGTTTTAACAGTTCATGGTTAGGGCCCTGTTCAGTATCCTTAACACTAGATGCTGATGAAGGAATCTAGAAGTTAACAGGAAAACATACAATTTTACTTTTTTTGTTGTCGTATAGTGTTACTAGATAGATAAGCATCTGTCAAAGTGCCCACTTTCAAGTGATATTTATAAACGCAGACGTACCTAAATATGAAAATGGAAAAAACATCTAAAGAAGAAAACTTATCATATTTTATTAACATTGCTTATTTACAGTCGTAACACTGGCACATTAATGCGGGCTCGCATGAGGACTTACAAACATTTACTAATACTTAAAAACTTTTAAAAAATCCCCGGCGACATTAAAAAAGCTGAGCGTAAATGCATTCCCATTTAGCTTTCAACAAAAACAATGCCACACCACATGTCACGATTTCAAAATTGCATTATAGTGTTTCTTAGCACAAAGAGCCCGGACGCAGTCACGTCCTCATTAGCAGAGCATCGGGTTACAGGTCGCCCGTGTGGGGTTACAGCTTTTCTCTAGCTTTACTAAACACTGTGATGGCTCGAGCGATCTATTTTTGCTTACTATCCGTCGAAAAGAGGATAAAGTTTTTCAAATGATTTCCTGAGACGTATTTTGTTTATTCTGATTTACCAGATTTCCCCAAAATAACCTACCTTCTCTCTCTCACACACCTATTTTGTACCAAAGAGTTTGAGTATGTTTAAATTATCAATACTTTCATCATAAAAAAGAAAATACTCAACTATCATTCACTGGATGCGAATAGAGTTGTGTTTAATGCTTTTTGTTTATTCCTATAGTGCTAACAATCATCGTTTCTTTTAAATAAATGGTACTTATATACTTCGTAGATAAATGTTAATAATATTTAATTCATTAGTCGTGCTACATTGTTAAATCCAGATGTGCACTCGTCAAGGCATGTTTCAAAATAACTAAGACATTATTTCCCATTCATCAGTCTGTTAAAATTCTTCGGAAGCCATAATATTAAATTGTAAGAAACAACTTTAATCAAAGACGCACTTTTCTATTCTAAGTTGGATGAGTTATTCCTTTGAATTTCCGTTTGATACCCTTCTTTGAAAAGTGCCATGCCTTATCTGTTATCAAACTCGTCGACCAAGACCTTTAGTTTAAATCCTGTTTTATAATTAAAACCCATCTTGAAAGTTCCGAGGTTGAGTACACTTGGAAGGGCATCTCCCGAGATCACAATCTCCCTTGTTTTAGACTGAACTAGTTAGATTTTGATAACGTTAATTATTCCAGAGGCCTTCATCGCTATTTTCTTTTAAACAATAACTTATTTGTTTTTGTTTTGGTAATTATTTTGCTTTCAGTCTTAGAAACTGACAACTTTCGTTGTTAAATTTAATCGATAGGGAAAGGGTTGAGTCTCATCTTGTTCTAAAGCTCGTTCAATTAATCAAAAGATTTCCTTACCTAAGTTAAACGGTTGATATGTTTCGAAAAATACACACATAACGTATTTTAAGATCAAAATGGATGTTAGAAACAAAATTATTTTAAGAGTAGGTAATAAAAATATAGCCGACATAAGTTCAGGGCGGTAACCACGAACTCTTAAAACAATCTCAAATCTGTCAAACATTATCATTTCTGTCAAATTTTGTATGAAATGACGTACCAAAATTGACAAATTTGACAACTTTGAGATTGTTTTGAGAGTTCATGGTTATGGCCCAGGAATCCGATATTGTTTGAAAAACTTTTGTTCTTCTCGAAATTGTTTAAAATGTTATAGTCCTCAGCGTAAGCCAAGCCTTTGTTAATCACGACCTTTTACCGTCAAGAAATTTTTCAGCCTAATCTGCCAGCTTTTATTGATAAGGTAATATATACCGTTTCTATAGACTTAGGACTTAAATAAAGTTTTCTGAATTCTTTAGGAAATATATGTCATTAAGCTTAGCTCGACTTCGTAGATAAAGTTATTTTAAAAAAAAGTTTAAATCCAAATTTATTAAAAAAAAAATCACATGCAAGCATTACAAATAAATTCAGCCACAAGCGTCGTCATATTAACTATTCTATATAAAATGTCATAAAAATTCAATACAATACACAAAACAGGTGCTCCGTGGCTCATCTCGACCACAACGAATCCCCACTCTGCGCCCCGATCGATCCAAAGGTTCCCATTATGCTAGCTGCATTACCACGTTGAATAGCTATGGAAACCTGTTGAACTAACCAGGACCCAGAGCGGGGATCGTTGCCCCTATCTCTTAACCTTCGTCCCAATTCCTTAAAAAGTTCACGTGCCTCATCACCCCAGGGCCCAGCCGTCTCCACAGCAATCGGCACAAAATCATACGCGGTCTCCAAAGCAGCATATTTGGAATGCTTTAATTTAGCGGCATTTTCCGCAGCTGAACCCACCAATATTACGGTATGCCGTAAATGTGACGCAGCAAAGGTGCTCACGCATGTTGCGTCCCATAAAAGACATCGACCTCTTCGCCAAGGAACCAATGTAAGGCCGTCGGGTCTCTTTCCATCCGTACGCGACAAACCAGGTGGCTCCAATACACAAGGTACATCAACTGATACCATGGCTCGACGCACAATTTCATTGATGGAATGGTGCCTCGGGAAGCGCCCCGCACATCTCTTACAACTTAGCCCATGGTGACCGTTCTCCTCCACCATCACGCCACAAATACAGCGATGAGCTTCACAAATCTTACAACCTAGTCTCAAGGCCACCGCTATTCTTAATGAATCGTTATCAAGAAGCGTACCTAGTTGAGGAGACGGCAATGCATGCAGCCACGCCCCAGATTCTGGCCTTGAAACTGCTCTAAGACGCGCCAAATCTGCACCTGAAACACCGTCCACGATACGAGCATAGGAGAGTCTGCAAACAATATCGTCCCATCCTTTCTGGACAGTAAGGTCCACTGGTTTTTCCCCAGTTGTGCAGAGCATGGTCCACCTCTCCAAGGCCTCAGAAACGAAAGGTAAGTGGATGTTGTTGCCATCGAGCGATAAAATACGAGCAACAAGATCCAAAGAAAAAATTAAAATTAAAATAACAAGTATTATTGTGTATTTTTCGCCCGAGACGAATACATTATGCAGGCTAAAATATTGGTTAAACATTAAAATGTCAATTCAGCAGACACTATCAAAGTATACCGAACCCAATAAAACATGCAAGTTTGCAGGGTCGTTGCGCCGTATGCCGGGATCAGCTGTCTCGGCGAGATGCCTTAAGCCATGCGCGGGAGTGTGCCGAGCTCGCGAAACGATGGTGACCAAACATACGAAAGGTTGCAGTAGTAGACGCATTATAATTATAATAAAAATGTAAGGTATTTAATTAACTATTCAAATCGAGTTAAGTCCAACAGCTTTTAGGTATTTGAGGTAAATGATTAATCTACGTGTGCAAATGGCATTTTTGTGTCCTACCAAAACAGTAACTTCATGTTTTTTGTCGCAAGGCTCTCGGACAAGGCCTTGCGACATAATTTGCATAATAGAAAAAAAAGCTGCTATCTTTGATGTGTCATCTTTTAATTTAGAAAACATTTAAGAACTTTTTGGTTAGGCAAACGCGAGTCGTGAGCCCCATCTAACATCAATCGATCGAGTTGCCTCTCCTGGGCAAGCATCTAGCATCTTGTATCGTATCGTAGTGCTTATTTTTAGAACCAGCTAACAAGTTTATAAGCTTTTCTCAAATCCAAATTATTTTCTATTTGCTGCCAGCAGCTTTGCGTCTATAATTATGCCACCTTGTCGAAGGACCGATTGATTAATTTAGTTAATCATGTCATGTTCTCACATAATGTTACTTTAGTTTCCTAAGACTGTCTCCTTGAAAACTAGAATTTTGGGTACAATCTGCATACCACGCGTGATTTGAGATCGCTATCGCCATCTCTTTCTATCTCAACGGGTCTGTGGGAAACCCTTGCCCTTATACTTGAACTGCCATTAGTAACTACGTTATTTGGACTTTTCTATTTTGAATATAATTTTAGCTATTTGAAATTGCTTCTTTATTGTCGTTTGTGCTTTGCTACTTTAGTCATTATATCCACAATTCTAAATTATTTGCTGGTAATAATACTGAGTAGCAATATAATTGCATCGGACCGCGCATTTTTATCAATATACCTAATCCAATTACTGGAATTAAAAATTTGCAGAATGCATTGAAGCAAATACGAAACAATTATATAGATGTATTTGCACAAAATAGCTTATTTTATGCCAGTACTGGCTTTATTGATCTTGCTCGATTCTTATTTTGCCATTTTCAATGAGAAGGAATCTTCATTCGACTTACTATAAAGGCTGTGCTTTAAACAGTAGCCTTAAAATGTGCTCATCAGCACTAATGACCACTCTTTCTATGTGGTCAACATCGAAATCGTATTTTTTTGGTATATCCACACAAACTAACGCTTCATTTTTTTTTCTGACGCAGGACCCTTGCGTAATACTTAAATAACGTGAAACTCAACAAAACTTTGTCAAAGTCCCAAACTCCGGAGCCATTCGACTATACGGGGTAGCAAATATTTATAAGCGAGACCCATTGACCACTGGTTTAAGTATAACGTCGGTTTAACAGCCGTAGAGTGAGTTCAAGGGTTGAACACAGGTTCGGCAGCCATAACGGCGCACTCACATTAGGCTGTATGCAAGCTGACGCGTGTAACGGCTTCGCCCGATTGTTTCGTAGTGCCCAACGATGCGTGTCTATAGCCGTTTGGCTTACTTAGTACCCCGAATAGTGCTGTGAACGAAATGGCAGATTATCAAAAATATCGATAACCTGCTTGCGTATTTATTAAACGTATTGAGTTTATCCCGCCTCTTCCTCGCAAGTAAGACCGTCGGTCCGCGCAACGTACATAGGTACGCAGAAGCAAGGTTTGTAATGGAAAAATTGTGATCGTTTATCCTCTAAATATAATGGTAATATGATATTATGTTATGCAGGTTGCAGGTACCCCACTTACGCTAGTTACAAAAGTTACAAACTGTATGTGTTCTTTCTAGATATTATTAGCTATTTTGTCTGTTAATGTTAGCGCTTTCCTCGAGGAAAGTCTGAATTTTAAATTCTATTTAGTTTTTATTTTGTAATCAATAAAAATGACAAATTTAAAACAACAGCAAACAAACAACTTCTTAAATGTAAATAAGTATAAATTTTTGCCCCCCTATTTTTTATTATAAGGAAAATCTAAATATTCTATAATAATCTGTCGATATTACTACTAGCACTACTAAAACTTCTGAACGTTTGGGTTCAGTCCCGCCCGAATAAAGTACCGCACCCTTTCCAAACACGCAACCTAGCCGTTTTGTAGTTGGCGCTATTGTACATACTTAAAATTAACAACCTTTAGAGAAAATTTTCACATTTTACAAAATTTATTAACTTACAAATAATGATTTACTAATATAATAAATAGTAAATGAAATCACGCAAAAGATCAAAAAGTAACAACTTATTTTATTTTTATTACAAAAATCAATAATAATACTTACATTACATATTTAACGTTATATCGTAGGTAAATAAAAAGGCTTCACCGCACGCTCTTAAAACAGTCTTATTTTAATAAAATTTGTTGTTTTTTTTCTTGTATTTGACGTAAAAACAACACTGCTCACATACTGAGCCCAACCATAATTATAATTTCTATACTCTAGACAGTACTACCATAGAGAAAGAATAAGTACTACTTATGCACTGTTATTTTTTACGTTACTTATTACAACTTATTACAGAAAACAACAAAAAAAAAAAGATAATAGGGTGTTCACAAGCTCTTAGCTAAAAAAAATACTTATTTTAAAATTGCTAATTTTTCAGCCCAGAGTTTTACATATAAGTACCACAAATTAAGCGAGTACTGTAAAAGGTCATGGTAAGGCCCCAGGTAATAACCAAAGTACCAAATTTTACTAAATATTATACATCAAATCAAGAATAAATTTATTTGCCAGTGATCACTCGTACCTACATAAACATAAAAAAAATTATTTTAAATATTGAAATGAATTTTCGTAAATAGTTACTTTTACACTAGGTTTAAAGCTTTATTATCAGCAATATAATGACTGTTTGTTTATTTTATAATTTGTTTTATTATCGCTATAACCATTACCAACCAAACCATTACACTCAGACTGTGCCTTTTAAAATCCAGTAAACTAAATGGCGCTATAATTAGTCTTAATTCTTCATATTTACGAGCAAAATTTTATTGGTTTTAGCAAATTAGAAAAAAGTTCAGGCAATTTATTTAAGTATTAGTACAGTGGACGACAAAAGTAGACAACTACTTTTCCTGATGTCTATGATTTGAGGGGCCTTGCTGTTATTGTGCAGACATTGAATTTTATCCTCGGCTACTGTTTGTCCACTCAGCGTTATTAGAGTTAAGTTTCGTAATCGTCCAGGCTCGTAATGGCCCAGCCATGTAATGGCTCGTAAGTGCTGGTTGACACAAGAATGCTACGGACGGTGTTGGTGAAACACCGTTTGCTAGTCAATTCCAATAAAATCTCCTTAATGCCGATGAGATTGTGTTTATTCTTTGTCGAATTCCTCATTTAGATTATGATTTGTAAAGTAAATAATGAATCATTACCAATTTGTTACAAGCGAATTGTAACAAATTGGTAATGGAATGGAAAAGTTGTTACTTATTTTAACAAAAGCCAATCTCCAAAATATCTTCTTAAACACTTGGCATTGGCAGAATAGCGTGGTTTTAACTTGTTGTCTATAAAATAAAGTGCCTTTTTTAAGTTTTTTATCTTGAGCATTGTAATTACAGCAGCTCTTGTTGGAAAATAAACAGCCAATAGTGACTTGTACATACATTGCACATGTGTGTTTTAAACTAAGGTATGACGACTCCAGCTCAAATTACAAAATTGAGTACATAACATGGATTTGTAAACAATAAATAACTGAAAGAAGGTAATCTATCCGTCCTTGGACTTTTAATAAAGCCGTACAAGGGCTTACGGTTGTATCTATAATGTATCGTGTTTATCGGATTGCATCACACCAAAGTAGGCTCGTATGTGGTCGACCGTAACGGCCAAACGAATTCTTTCGAGCCAGCGAACCGGCCGGTTAAAGATGCCCCCGATATACTGGACGTAAGATGTTATCATTGACCCCCGAATATTGATCGGGTTTAGCTGGCAAAAATCTGAGACACGCCTACTGAAATTATAAGCTTGATTCGAATTGACGTGGAGAATGTACTTGAGTGATTACGGTGTCAGTATCTCTGTATTCTGTGACCTCTTCATTGCCGCTTCCGAGTATGCAAGCTGCTATCAAAAGATAATGGTTACCTACGTGATTACTCAAGTTTCCTTTGGGCGTTCTTTGGCTTATAATGAAGAATGATTAATGTAAAGAGCTTATTGTATTCAATTTAAGTATTATTTAAACTAAGACCGATCGTAGAGCAATACTCACATATTTAACAATAATATAGTATGATATAAGAGATGTTATAGTTATTAATCATCACGATGGCTGCTCAATTCGAATGGTAGATAATTGAGAAAGGTTTTTAATGACAAATTTATAGGTATGACTTATGAAATTAACTCCTACTAGGCAAGTTTGTTGGTGCTGGCCTAAAAAGGCTCTTCCTACCTACAAAATATGCTTTAAGGGTAATAAATGAATTAAAAAGATCCATTAATCCAAAAAAAATGCTGTTGTTGCCTGTGATCTGTTTATGATTCGTAACTCAAGCCATAAAGATCTTTTACAGTATACCTACTGTAAAAGGCCCGTGTCATTATACGATTTTGTCACTATTATGATAAATATCACAATATAATTCACACTACAATTGTCTGTAAACTTAAATAGCAGCATTTTATTGTTATTGTGAATCTCTATTTGTATATCGTAAAAAGTTATCGTAAAGAAATACATTTTTGCTGTAGGCAACTCAATGGATATCTACCTACCTCTGCTACGTTAAGTTTTTATGTTTATGTACTAAAGGTTATGTGATTACATAACAAGGTAGTAAACGGCCCTTAACATGCTTAAACTTATGTAACCTTTCGTCACGACTAATTTTATATTAACCCTTTTTTTATTACATAATACTTTTTAGCGCGACATAATTTTCAACGCACGAAAAGCATTTCGTCTTTTCGCTGTGAAACGCCACACCGCTGTCGGGTTATATGGGTTTAGTGTTACCGCAGAAGCCTTATCGAGCCGTGACAGGACAATATTGACACAAGTGCGCGGCGGTCTGTTCTGACTGACGTTATTTGCCGACTGTACCGTATGCAGTCGGTTCTCGCTTTGTACTTTGATGTATTTTTTGTCACCAGTAAGGTTGATAAAATAATGAACTAGACGCACTAACTACATAATATTAATTTCTCAGTTTTGGTAACTAGGTAGATTTGTAGAAGGTACATACAAAATGGTCGCCGTTCAAAAACTAAAATAGTTTTAATCTAATAACTATATCTAAAGGCGGTACCTATATCACATACCTACATTTTCACATTTTTTACTTCTACTATGCTTTGCTACTTGTAAACGTAAACATTGAATTTCATTGCCAGAAAATGACTTTCCCAAACAAATATGTCTAAATATACCGCCTACGTTTTTGTCCTGTCTCGTACGCAAATAAATAATGTGACGTCTTGCATTGTTTTTATATGCTGTCGTATTTCTCACATAACGTACTAATTACCGAGTTTGAATATTGCATCACTACTAAGAAGCCATGAGTTACATCATGGCTGCTGCACTGATACATCACTTTCTCCTCATAGATCGACCAGCCATTTGGGTCGATCGTAGTGATGTATGTTTTAATTAGTAATACTGCAGATTCGTACATGTGTACTCGTTTAGGTATTTTTTATGCTTAGCATTTTTTATGGTATAATAAAATCTTAAGGCATTGCACGGTGCACCTAAGCAGACTCTAATTTGTCTAGCAAGCTAGCAACACTGACAAGAAGTACGTTAAATTTTATGGGGACCAATTTCGATTCAACTCTTACAACACTTTGATAATGTACCTGCAGTCCAAAGCTTGTGTTAGAGGCATTAAAATCAAATATGGATTAAACTCGAAGATTTATTTTTCCTATCATTTATTTTTTATGACTACTTCTACTAAATTCTAGGTTATTTTATAATTGTATAAAACACTAACGGCGTTACTTATAAAAATCAACTAATTAGTTAGTTACTAATTAACTTATCGCTACTTAACTTCTTAATTAGTGTGTAACAATTTTTCACTCATAATCGCTATTTAGGCGTTTGTTAGTTAATTAACGGATAATCAACACAATTTTTAGTTTACTCTGCCAACACCGAACTCTAGTCATTATAAAAGACCCAAAATACTGTCATTGAAGCAAAAATTAAAAAAAAAATGTATAAAGCAATGTCACTTGTCAATTAATCTTGAGACCAAAGAGTAGTACTTGTATTTTTCTACGAACGGAAAGGTGATGGTAGAAAGCCATACAGCCATATATAAGAAATATTTTATGTCATTATGGAGTGTTTAACACATTAATGAATGCGGGACCCCCAAGATGACAACTAGTTAGACAGAAAACAGGTGTTGCTGCTACGCCATTTTGGTAATTAAGACTTTAAACAAGGTTACGACGCTGTTTAGCTTGACAATTAGTTACGAAGTCACTAAGACGTTGTTTAACTTTAATTACTGTTTATAGGTAATCTTATTTTTTAATAAGCTCTTTAGCAGTGTCTTAAATTTAATCAACGTTTATAAGTAAGACCGACAATGTTTTAGGAAAATCAAAAGACAGCGAAAATACTCGAGTAGTACACATTTTCGCGTCATACGTACTCGAGTCCGAAAATAAGGCACACCTCTAGTCGCATGTCGGCTTGACGTCTGCTTGACTCATGCGCTTGCAGCATAATATGTATTCCGATAGCGAGCAATCGTTCTAAAAAGGTTACCCTCATAAATAAACCCATTTCTCAATCAGATGCACAATGCTACCAATTGCCTGCAATGATATTGTATGAAGTAATGATTACCTACCTCGTGAAATATTGTAGAATATATAATGTACACAGCAATTTATGGGCCTGTTTCACAATGTACCGAAAAGTTCTACATTAGTTCTGAATAAGCTATATTTTACTTAACTGAAGGATAAAAACGATTTTTGACACGATTTTTAAGGACTTTTATCCTCTACATAGTTTGATCTTTTACATAACTTTATTCGTCCATTTTGAAACAGGCTCTAATACTCATTTACATTAGGATGATTACTTATTTCCCAAAATATAGCAATGGTTACCACACCACCTATGAACTTCAAGCGATGGTAGCCTAACTCAAGACGGTGAAATTTTAATGAATTTTTTGGCATTTTATCTAATATTTAAGCAATAATAACCTGGACACATCTAACAATTATGTACACTCTGTAAAATACTCCTCCGTATTCATCGAAAAACATGCATATTTGTATAACTGTTGGAATCGTTACAAATGAATTAATTCCCAAAGCGGTATTGTCACCACACAATTTCCAACTCGCGAGTACTGTTACTATTCTTTGTGAAGTGAAGTATTGCGGTCACGTCCCGAAATAAAGCACAGCACAAAATTAATGACCACTTGACGTAATGTCGTAAACCGCGAAACACCCCAAATAGAGCTCCAACAATGGCCGCGGATCGGAAACCGCATGGCGGAAAGGGTTTGGTTCACACAGTTCAGACTTACCTACTATGATCCTCACAGTATTTTTACTCAACCCTTGTGTTGTGATTTTTAGATGGTGCCAGCTAATTAGTTAGTCAAATATTTCAAACGTTATTTTAAACTTCATTACTTAGTTTCGTATTGATTTACAATTTCATAGGTATGTGACATGTATGACAATACAACAATTTGAAATCGCGCTGTCCTGATGATGAGACAGAAGTTGGATAGTAAAACTTTCAATGGTTTCAAGTAAAACCCTTAATTTAATAAATTAATTTATAAATATTGTACAACATCGCATACATTGCTCGGATCCTAAGGTAAGAAGCTAAAGCACGTATGTGTAATAAAAATTAAAAAAAACCGGACATGTGCGAGTCGGGCTCACCTACCGAGGGTTCCGTACAAATTAAGGACATTGTTCTGGGTTTATCGGAATGACATGTTCTTGTATGTAAGCAAAATAATTAATGACGGAAACTTTTGAGAACTTAATTATTAGCTTTATCATAGTGATATTTAAGTTATGTTTTATTGAAAATAAACAATATTGCTAATATAATGTTAAGAGCATATTAACAAAGAAGAATATGAGCAAAGAATTATACAGAGGGGTTGAAACCTAGTCTCTATCTCGTTAATGACCTTGTAGAGCAGTCAAAATCGGAACTGGATGCGAAACGCGATTCTTTAAAGGGTAACAGCAATCTTTTATAATTAAGATGACGTTTCCTCACGTGCATGTAGTCAATGCTCGCGCACATTTACTCACAGATTAGGATAATGTAGTCTGCTAATAATAATTTGTACCGGTCACCATAGCCGCTATCAGCTGGGAAGTAATAAGAATCTGTTCATCTTCCAGCAACGTAGAGCAACAATTCATACAAAATGTAGATTCCATTGCTGGTCCACGAATCTGTATCAGAACTCAGAAGCCTTGGCTATTTTCATAAGCACAAGTATTATATAAAATTTGGTAACAATGTTTAACTAGTAACGTTACTATTTAAACATTGTTACAAAGTTTACTCATATAAAATAAACACGTATGATGAATACAATATTTTATTTTTACACATTACATTACATATCACACTTAATATTTTTTAAACTTATTACCTGATATTCATTCTCACCGTTTTCCAAATTTTTGTTTACCACATAATGTTTAAGTTTCAAAGCAATGATTTATAATAGTACATTATGATACAAGTGTGCAAAGTTGATTATTACACACTAGGCTTTATTGTAAGCGCGAGCCGCAGGCGAGCGCGGTAAGGAAGCCGAGTGTGTAATTATTAATGCACACGAGTTCCATACGACGTTTTTCGTTGTTTATTAATATACAATTTAATAAAATGAAATATTTATTTGTCATCTTGGCTATCAAATAATTTAATATTGGTAAAATATTTAATGTTCTTAGACATAAACTTTTGATGGATTTAAAAAAAATAAGTTTTCATTACCGCACTAGTGCGGTAATGTTATTATAGCACAAGTGCGTAATATGATGAATTATGAAACTAAAAACGGTGTTATAAGAGTCAATTTACGAGCAACTGTGTTGAAAAATATTTAGTGATAATAATTTGATAATTATTTTGACGTGACTTGACATAAGTCACTAATCACAATGTTTTATTTTTCGTAACCTAAAGTTACCAGCCAAAAGTAAAATATATACTTAATACGTGCATTATGTGCCAGCTAGTGTTTTCCGCCGGCATCATAGGTTTAACTTGCCAAATTGAATTTTATTCATATTCATTTAGAAAAAGTTAAACAAAGCGTACATCTTTATTTCACAGGCTTACCCTACCTACAGGCTTGTCTTTTAAGATTGAAGGCTGGCTTGTGTACAAAGTAAAAAATCATAAAAGTCCTTTTAAAATTGATTTCACAATGCAGAAATGTTCGTTCCCATATTCTGATAAATGTTGATTAATGAAAAAATAGGAGATGAATTTTGGTAATTTTCAAATGTGTTTTGATTCGTAAGCGAGTTTCAACAAAGTCCTTTGGAGCAAAAATTGTTCCTTGTTTATAGACCTCGTTTTCTTATGATTTAATTACAAATAAATAGTTTCCAGATTTTCCCTATACTTGTGGTCTTTACCACAAGTATAGGGAAAATCTGGAAACTATTTATGATGATTAGATGATGCTACTTGCCAAATTTCATAGTTCTAGGACAACGGGAAATACCGTATACATTTTGATTCCTTTGAGAGTGTCGAAATATGCGTTTTTTGCAACATACTCGTACATGGTCGTATCTTTTTTTCAAGTTAACTTACAAGTTTGATTTTTTCACAGCTTCAAGAGACCGTAGGCTTGAGAATATCATTTAAATTTTAACTCGATACCTGTACGCCTTGCGGCACTAAAGGGTCTTGACATACACGTTTGATGGCGTATCTTTTTTTCAAGTAAACTTAGAAGTTTGATTTTTGCACTGCTTCAAGAGACCGTAAATTCGAGTATATCATTCAAATTTTAACTCGATACCTACACGCCTTGCAGCACTAAAAGGTCTTGACATACACGTTTGATGGCGTATCTTTTTATTAAGTTAACTTAGAAGTATGATTTTTTCACAGCTTCAAGAGACCGTTGATTCGAGTTTATCATTCAAATTTCAACTCGATACCTTCACGCCTTCCGGCACTAAAGGGTCTTGACAGACACGACGGACGGACGGACAACAAAGTGATCTTATAAGGGTTCCGTTTTTCCCTTTTGAGGTACGGAATCCTAAAAGCACGACATCACAATATAGAAAATTTCGTTTTCTACATTGACCCGACCGAGGATCGGACTCGGAACCTCAGAGATGGTAAAGCCATTATAGCTCGGCATGTTCGCCTCTCGGCTACGAAGGTCGTAAAAAATTTAATTGGACTTAAGTATTTGGTTTGTTTTGTCTAGTCCCATTTGTGTTTGTTAATGTTATATTGCTTTGTTTTGGCTAGTTCCGTATGTGTTTTATAATAATGTTCTGTTTGGACTTAGTATACCTTTGCTTACCCTTTAGTTGGGTGCTTGATTATCTAAATTGACAAGACCAAGCCCGAAAACAAGGCATAATCAAATCGCGTCGCCAATCAAAAAATTATGAATGAAAAGACACGCAAAAGTATTTAAATTTTAAATAAAATATATAAAAAAGTGCTCACTAATAAAAGCTAGAATTTCGCAACATGAAAATGCAAAAGGAAATCTTCTCCCGCTCGAAGAACTAGGCCAATAATTAACGTCCGAACAGCTCTTTCATAAGACTAGCATGAATGAGAATCTCTCGAGGATCGCGGATGAGTGCCCGAGTTAATTCGATACTACACGAATCGATACATTGACTCGTCTATTTGGATCGTGTACTGCTTGGGTGCACACGAAAATCGGCCAGCACATTCCAAATGATTTAAAAAAACTTAAACTTAAAGACAGTAAGAAATCAGTCTTGACAAGGTAGTGTAGTGCCATCTGCCTTAAACGCAATGGATCATGGATTCGATTCCAGGTTTGGGAAATGGTTAGTTTTTAAATAAGCATCGGGTTTAGGTGTGCTGCCAAATTCTTTGTCTGGGACTTCATAAATAACACAAGGTTAATTCCTTACTTCGGAACCGTGATATTTTTTTATACTTTTTTAAATACACTTATTACTTAAATTTTCTTTATTGACTACTTACCTAAATATATTTTTTTAAATAAATTTAATTTATCGCACGTCTTCTATTCTTTGTTCCTATTTTTTAATCTTATGACTAGGAGGTATTTAAAACTGGCCGTTTTATTTTTTCTGTATCAACTAGTAATTAAAACGTCTATAACAGAACAATGCGATGCTATCAAGACTATCGATGTTTGTTAGATTAGTATTATCGCTAGTAATTCTCGGTTACCATTGTTCGATTTTCTACTTCGTCTGAGCAGGTACACATAAAAAACTGGCTTAGTGCGAGTCGGACTCGCGCACGAAGGGTTCCGCACAATTATCTATAAAAACGAGCAAGCAAATCACGTTTGTTGTATGGGAGCCCCTTAAATATTTATTTTATTCTGGTTTTTACTGTGTATTTGTTGTTATAGCGGCAATAGATATACATCATCTGTGAAAATTTCAACTGTCCAGCTACCTCGGTTCATGATACAGCCTGGTGACAGACGGACAGACGGACAGACGGACAGACGGACAGACGGACAGACGGACAGACGGACAGACGGACAGACGGACAGACGGACAGACGGACAGACGGACAGACGGACAGACGGACGGAGCCTCAGTAATAGGGGGACCCTAGGGGTTTTACCCTTTGGGTACGGAACCCTAAAAATAGTAAGATTGTCTTTATCGTTCGTCATATTGAAACGCAAATTGAAAAATAAATAAGATTAAATCGTTAGTTATTTTGGTGTAGGTCTAGGTATGTGTAAGTTTTAAAATATATAGATGGTTAATTTCCAAATTTTAAACAGTTTTACTTTAAAAGATTATTGCGTTTTGTGTACCTAATATTATAGAATTGCGTTTTTGGAAATGTAATTATTAATAAATTGTCCAATTTATTTGATTAAAATTGAAATCGGCATAAGTAATAACAACGCTTTAAAAATTATCTCCAACAACGGGCCAGTAATCTAACTGGCTGAAAATGTTAGGGCTTTTTTTCACATCATTACTAAGTGTTGCATTATTAATAATAGTGTATCCTCTCAAAGCATATAACATACAACTGCGCATCATCACAATACCTAATTGCTCATAATCCCCTACAGACGTAGCATCCGCGTTTTTGTCCGCCATTCTTGGCTGACTATTGCCCATTGTCCTTGACGGCTCACTAGAGGTTAACTACTGCGGTTCTTATTTATTTGTAATAAGATGAAGAATTTACTTACATGAGTTCATGATGGTCGAGAGATAACTAAAGTTCTTGGTTCAGAATAAACCTTTGCGTGAAATAATTTGTGATTTGATGAGTGACGCTGCCATTGGGTACCCGCGTACGCGCTAAAAGTAGATATCAAATAATGCCACTACAAATATACAATAAACTTGAATAACAATAAAATGAAAAATAACCAAAAGGTTTTAGAAAAGCCTTTTTTTAAATCATAACTTGCATATCTCAAACTTGTAAATTAACAATTAACGCATTTGTGATTTTGTGAAAATATGAAGACATTAAAAATTATGTGCTCAACTACCACTTTGCCGATCCATCATTTTGTTTTGATATGAATGCCATTATTGGGATTGCAAATTAATAAAGATAATTCAGAGATTGTGCTAGTGCTCAGCATTACAACCAATACAGCGATCCATTGATGTGGTCACATCAACTAATAGCAATCCAAATTGAAAGGCTCGCAATAAAACGTTAATAGAATATGATTTAAAAAAAATGAAACTTACAAAATATTAGTCACTGCGAATGTACAGATTTATCTTATAAAGCTAATGAAGTCAGTCAGTAATTGGAGAAGAGCATAGATTTTATAAAAAACAAATTAGGTAAGTTGTGTTTAAACATAAAATAATAGAATATTAAATAGGTATTAATAATAAAATTAGTGTTTTTATTATTTATATACCATTTTTATCACTCACTATCCTAGTGCCTGGCTCAAGTCTATAAACGAGAATCTCCTGTCCTGTCTTATGATCCTCTAGCTAGTTAGAGCGTTTGTTGTATTTTTTATCAGTATACGGCACAGCAATATAATAAATATTATACTCTTTGGTCTTCCATATAAGGGAAAATCTAGCCAGCAATAAAAGTTATCTACTTCTATATCCTTAGTATGCATCACACTCGTTGGATGCTCTCCTGAATTATATGATTGTACATTTATGTCACCAACTTTTTATATCACATTTCCCAAATAATGACCAGAATTTATTGAACCAAGACACTAAATCTTGAACCGAAACTGTACTGGTTTACTAAACTAATGAGGCGTATCAGTTGTAACAATAACACAACGAATTACTAATGCATTACAGCTATAATTCATAATTTATCGTCAATAGGGGATTATCGGATAGATAATAATTATGTGCCTGTACTACAGATATTCTCTGTAGGATCCTGATACTAAAGCCGAATTATATCTCGCAATGCGCCATTTACTGATCAGTTTCGATTAACGGCATAAGCAAATATTGCTCGTAGGATTTCATTGCCAGTACCAAATAATACAAATTACAATCGAGAGGGCAAGTACAATATCCTACATTGAAAATGTCGAAATCAGTCAAAGATATTAAGTATCTCAATTTATTTGTCAACACTGCATTATATTTGCGAAACATATGCGAATCCTGACCGACCCACTGACTGTCGCTATCATTAACAAAATAACTAATAGACGTTTTTAAATCAATGAATTACACAAGAAATTTGCAAATTAATGCTGTTTCAAATGATGCTTTTTGTTTGCCTCGCCTTTAGCCAGATTTTAAGCCGTTTTATGATGACCTGGTCATCATAAAACGGTATAATTATGGTGAAATAGTATATTATAAATTCGCTTTAGATTAAAATCCTTAAATAAATAGACAAGTGGCAGTTATTTTATTTCAAATTATGTACAACTAGCAGCCCGTCCCGGCTTCGCACGGGGTAGACATCGCTAATAGTTTCGGCAGCGCATTCGACGAAAGACATTTTAAGACTCATTTTTCTACACCTTCGGTTACATTGTTCAAATTTTACCAAGGATCCCTATTTTTTTTCAAAATGAAATGTAGCCTATGTCAAATTGGAAGAATGTAGCATTCTATTGGTAAAATATTTTTTTAAATCGGCCCAGTACTTTTTGAGCCTATTCATTACAAACATACAAAAATAGGTACAAATCTTTCCTCTTTATAATATTAGTATAGATATAGATATAGATATACATGGGTAGTCAAGGATACCGCACGACCAGGATACAGGATACCGATACGTATAAAACACACGTAGGTACTTTAACTGGAGAAATTGAGGTTTATTGATCGTAAGTACATCCAAATACTAATTATAGTGTTTGTTCCCACTCACATTAAAGAAAAAGTTATAAAACCAAAATAAACACAATTTTCCTTTTAACATTATATAGCTCTCACGTTTCTATCCCTTTATTTGTTTCGCATTTTACCGCAATAATACAGACATAAGCCAAAGTCGGGTTCAGAACCATCAGTCATTCAGCAATTTTGGATGACAGGTTATCCATTAAATATTTCGCTTTAATAGCATTCAATGACCTGACCTGTAACATTTCCGTTTTATAAAAACTAGCTGACCCGGCAAACGTTGTTTGCCATATGAATAATTTTTAAGTAATTTCTGTTAAGGGTGGACAACCCTTATCACTAAGGGGTATGAAAAATAGATGTTAGCCGATTCTCAGACCTACCTAATATGCTCACAAAATTTCATGAGAATCGGTCTAGCTGTTTCGGAGGAGTACGGGAACGAACATTGTGACACGAAAATTTTATATATAAGATAACCTCTTAATAACCTATACTAATCGTAACCCATTTTACAATTCATTTGAAGACCCTCATCCTATTAACCATTTTTTTTTTCTATTTCTAACTATTTACATTTGCTTTTGCATAACCTTGCTTGCGAAAGCAATAAATTATTTATAATAGCACAGTTGGCCGGGATCAGGGCAAAATATACCAATAAATTATTATTTATATTCATTTATTTTCCGTTACCCGACAATTCCCCAAAGTTACATCGTTATCGGATGAGTTAGAATGCATACGGGATAGACAAACTTTTCTTAGATTAAGTTGTATTTAGTTGATCAAACGAAAAATCTTTGACATTTATTAAAAAATAATCAATTTCCATAAGTGACCATGAACTGAATATGTAAAAAAACTGTAGGGGACAGGCCTCAGGTACTTACTTTACGATTATCTTATCGAAACTTTTTTGTATACTTTGCCGTAAAGAACGCTGTCCGAGTGGTGGTGTAAAGGATGGAGTAGTCAGGGGCGTGCGGTGCATATAGGCAATTAGCCAGTGCCTACCTGTTAAATGAAATGAGGTAGGCAGTAGGTACTTACAAATGGGTAATATTGTTGAAAACCAATGATTTTCATCAATAAAACTCATTAGTAAGTATCTACTGCCTACATAATTATGAAAATGTAATTATTTTGCTTACAACTTCCGCTTAGTTACGCCGGCATAGGAACCCCAATTACACCACCTGTAACCCACAATCTGAGGAAAATCACAGGCACATGCAAAGAGCACCGCCCTCCCTCCCTCAAATTGCATGCGAAACAGACGAATGCAAAAGTTAGTACCCAACACCGACATAAAAACCTCGACGCGCGTTTCGCCACTTCACGTGGCATCATCAGGAGAGATGTTGTCGCCTCGGCTGCGCTTCGACGACTAAACTGTGAGACTGGCGAACAGGCCTTTTATACCCCCTCTCCACCACAAGTTTTAAACGTCACTCGTAACGTTACGAGTAACGTTCATCGTTATTTGACGATTGTTTCTATTTTGTTGGTTAGAGAAGATATTTAATAGTGGAGAGTTGGCAAAACCGACCTGTTCATTCAACAATGTAAGCGTATTATCTTTATTGTGTTTTATTATTTCTAATTGTTCTAGGATGGAAAGTTTTAAACTTTTTTCGCATGTGTGTAAAATTGAAAAAGAATGGTTTTCGGAAATACTATGTCCTGAATCTAAAAGGTGTTTTGCAAAATGTGATTTTTCTGGGTGATTATTGCGATAAGCGGATATGTGTTCTTTATAACGTGTGTTGAAACTACGACCGGTCTGTCCTATATAACAAGAGTTACAGTCACTACAATCTATTTTATAAACACCAGATTTCTGATGTTTATCTATCTTATCTTTACCATTACATAGCATTCTTAATGAGTTATTTGTGTTAAAAGCAGCATGCATGTCATAGTGTTTTAGCGTTTTAGAGATACGCTCCGACACCTTACCTAAATAAATCAAACTAGAATTATACCTGTTAACCTTTTTATCAGGAACAGCGTATAATAAACTAGATGTGATTTTATTGATTTTGTTTTTTATTATACTGTCAATAATGCATCTCCTGTATCCGTTTGATATGGCAATATTGTAAAGAATGTTTAATTCTTTATCGTAATTTGATTCGCTGAGTGGTATTGTTAGAAGTCGATGAACATACGAGTTGAACGCGGCCATTTTATGTTGCCACGGATGACATGAAGATGCATGAATGACAGTGTCGGTGTGTGTTGGCTTACGGTATATTTGGAATTCATGCTTATCTATTTAATTATTATAAATAAAAAGGGTGGAGGATAAGCATGAATTCCAAATATACCGTAAGCCAACACACACCGACACTGTCATTCATGCATCTTCATGTCATCCGTGGCAACATAAAATGGCCGCGTTCAACTCGTATGTTCATCGACTTCTAACAATACCACTCAGCGAATCAAATTACGATAAAGAATTAAACATTCTTTACAATATTGCCATATCAAACGGATACAGGAGATGCATTATTGACAGTATAATAAAAAACAAAATCAATAAAATCACATCTAGTTTATTATACGCTGTTCCTGATAAAAAGGTTAACAGGTATAATTCTAGTTTGATTTATTTAGGTAAGGTGTCGGAGCGTATCTCTAAAACGCTAAAACACTATGACATGCATGCTGCTTTTAACACAAATAACTCATTAAGAATGCTATGTAATGGTAAAGATAAGATAGATAAACATCAGAAATCTGGTGTTTATAAAATAGATTGTAGTGACTGTAACTCTTGTTATATAGGACAGACCGGTCGTAGTTTCAACACACGTTATAAAGAACACATATCCGCTTATCGCAATAATCACCCAGAAAAATCACATTTTGCAAAACACCTTTTAGATTCAGGACATAGTATTTCCGAAAACCATTCTTTTTCAATTTTACACACATGCGAAAAAAGTTTAAAACTTTCCATCCTAGAACAATTAGAAATAATAAAACACAATAAAGATAATACGCTTACATTGTTGAATGAACAGGTCGGTTTTGCCAACTCTCCACTATTAAATATCTTCTCTAACCAACAAAATAGAAACAATCGTCAAATAACGATGAACGTTACTCGTAACGTTACGAGTGACGTTTAAAACTTGTGGTGGAGAGGGGGTATAAAAGGCCTGTTCGCCAGTCTCACAGTTTAGTCGTCGAAGCGCAGCCGAGGCGACAACATCTCTCCTGATGATGCCACGTGAAGTGGCGAAACGCGCGTCGAGGTTTTTATGTCGGTGTTGGGTACTAACTTTTGCATTCGTCTGTTTCGCATGCAATTTGAGGGAGGGAGGGCGGTGCTCTTTGCATGTGCCTGTGATTTTCCTCAGATTGTGGGTTACAGGTGGTGTAATTGGGGTTCCTATGCCGGCGTAACTAAGCGGAAGTTGTAAGCAAAATAATTACATTTTCATAATTATTTAGTTATGGATTTCCGCAAAGTAACGCCTGATTCTATCAATTTTATCTACTGCCTACCTCGAAATAAAACCAATGCACGCCACTGGGAGTAGTCACACAAAAAGATTAAAGACTTAAAACGATATAGTTTGTCATAGACACGATAACATGTCATATTATTCGGTGAACCCAAGGAGTTTATATGTTACTACATCCATGGTGGAACCAAAACGAAATGTCGGGAAGATAAATACCTACTTAACTCCTAGCGTAGTAACAGATATTAGCTGTATTTCAAGTTATCTTTCTGCAATATCAATTTGCATCTTGAATACAAATTGGGTTAAAAAAAAACCTATGTCACGATCTAATATCCGTGTTCATTTTCTTTGTAGCAAGCCGGTATTTAACCCCAAAACTGCGATGGCAAAAGTCTACAGGGAATAGCTCCATTTTTCATCACATGGCACAAGGTGGACTGACCTCTCGCTATATTGGATTTCATAGTTTGCTGTAGCTTTTTTATTTGTTCTCTGAACTCATACCTGGCGTTCTTGCTTCCTACATTTTTCATACTACATTCATTAACAACGAATGCAATAATGGCTTTTAAAACTTTCTTACACATTCATCACTATCCTAAGCCATGGATTTTTCTGAACTGATTCAATTTTTTTCTTATAAAACTCGTATTCTAAATTAGAAGTGAAAGGTATCCCTTTCAGACATTCAGTCCTTTTAAATTTTTCTGAAATTTTAATGTGCAATCATTGTTATACGACATAGGTCAATACTAAGGAGTTATTTGCGATTATCAAACAAAAGCATGTCAGCAAAAAATGACCTGTCTTCTCAATAACAAATTTAACTATATTTTTATGGTAATAATCTGCAATTAAAATTAATAAGTATATTTTTTAATTAAAATTTCAAACAGCCATTACAAGTGACTGTTGCATTTAAAAAGATATAGATTATTTATTTGGACACAATAAAACTTTTATTTTATTTAAAATACTGTCTGCGAATATGATAAGCTTTCGTTCGACCCATCACAGAGTGAACTTATTTTTAACAAGGCTAACGCTTATGTAATTTAAAAAAAAGGACCACAGGATAGCGAAATAAAACACCAACTGAATGACAATGATGGATGACATGCAGGCCCAGTCGTGCACTCTGCACATGATGTGCAACAAATGCAGTTTCTTCTAGTTAAATTACGCACAAACAAGTACTTTATGCGTCAATGAGTTCTTATTTGTTTTGTCCTTTCAAACCATGATGAGTGTGTATACCAATTTCCATCAATACAAAATAATACAATCATTTATACAATATTTTGATAATCTCAGCAAATAAACTATGCAAATCTTGTTGTATCAGATTTGGATATTTGCAAAGATTACCATATTATAAGGTAAGTCTGTCGAATTACGGCTACTTATGGTTTAAACAAAATATGACTTAAATTTTCATATTAATGTATTATAAAATGAAGAGAGTGAATGAAATGATTTAAGCCTGCGACGGGAGGTCTGGTGTTAATTTTACGGCCTAGACATTAGATTCAGTTTAGCGAGAGTGTATATCTAGTTTTTTCTTATCAGAAGCGTAATTAGTATTTATGCGTAATTCGACAGACCTACTTTACTTAAAACATATACCAATGTTTAAAAAGCCCAGATACAAGACGTACTATAATTGGACAAAGATTGGATGGTGTTCTTTCATTATGTTCACGCCACTCAGTCGTAAAAAAACTTGTTCCCGGCATGATTACTCGATTAAAATGTTTAAGACAATCGAACTTTTTGGCTTGCCGGTCGAGGTGTAGCGGAAGCTCCTAGCCCACCCTCAGGACTCGGGAAAACCCGATGATTCCCGAACTTGCTCCGAACGGAAACGCCAAGTCGAAGAGCACACCAGTTGAAACCGAACGATCGCATCATCGCTACGTCTCGTTCATGCGAAAAGTTATTCTCTTCGTCATACTCAATTGTGACTGCAAATGGAGTGAAACTTATATCGTAAAAAAAGTTATCGAGAACAGTCGAAACATTCTGTGTTCATAGTTTTTGGATTTTACCTTCACAAACGTTCTCGTTTGTTTTTGTTTGCTGCGCGTTATTTGTGCCGATGCACTAATTGCTGTTTGTGGAGGTAAGCAAAGTTTATTTTGATGCAAACTGTAATTCCATTGAAGGGCTTAATTGTTATTTTTGTATTCTAGAGTCACATACTGTTTTTGAATGGGTATTGTTTGGCCAAATTATTATCATGAATGTTTACATCATTTTAATGTCAATAGAAGAAATGTTTGAAATTCTTGTAGTAAGTAGATTTTAGGAACTCTTAAGTTACTTATCCTAAATAATATCTGAAAGGTTTATCTATGGCAATTTCTTAATACATTTGCCAACTAAGAGTACGTCATTCATTTCTTTTATCCTTGTCGAACAGGCAATAAAAAGGCTACCTTTTGCGTGTTTATGTCTATCGCTCGGCTCATCCGCCGCCGAAACCGGTTGTCGGCCAGATGATAGTTTATTAGTTATTCTTTTTTTTCCAAGCGGGTATCTGGGACCGTCATTGCCAAGATATAGCGGCAGGATCTGGCACCATAAGATCTAGATTTTTATTTCGATCTTGATGTTGATTTTATATGCTTTTGCGTATAGTTTAGTTTGACTTTTATAAAATTGTAATAACGTTAAAAATACTAAAAGGGATCAAGTTTTTGAAAAACTGTTAAGCAATTATTTTTTTTCATTTACAAGAGTAATTTGAATAGAATCCATTTGGTTCAAATATTTACTACATGTACCTATTTCCCTAAAATCTTTTATGAATAAGAACATATCTGCATAGATCCAAAAGCGTATAAAATTCATCACGCATCTAAGCATCCAGGTGGTAAGACCAATTTATTCATTGAACGATTATTATTACCGCATCAGATATTTCATGCTTGCACGAAATTGGTAACAAATCAAAAAAAGAATACATAAAGAACAGATAATTAATCTTTTTCCATAAAAACATGTAAGTAAGTACTTACATTTTTCTTATTAGAATTGCAATTCTACAACTACAAATCTCGTCTTAGATTAATTGAAATCTAATTATAAATTATGTATGACGTCAAATACGAACTTCTGTAAATGAAGGTCGACCAATAAAAACAATTAAAAAAAAATGTTTTTATAATTAAACATTTTTTGACAACTGCTTAGCAACATCTACTTAATAACCGCCAAGGCCAACTATACTACCTACTTACTTACTATTAAATTTTTAATATTTTTAATGTGTAGGTATTTTCGGTTAAGAGAAAAGTATATCAACCTACGTCCATCTAAAAGGATCACTATAAAATAAATTGGTCAAAGAAATATTAAAATTGAATAAAAAGGACTAGATATTACCTTCTACGACATGCTAGATCCACCTAAATTGTTATTTTAGGTTTAGGTGAATCTAGCATGTCTTAAATTTTAACTCTTTTATTCTTTTCTTCGACCGAGCTACAAGATGAATGATGTCAACTTGCAACTAAAATCTTCTTCCAGATTAATCGGATTCCATGTACCGTCGTCTCTATGAATTAATTACCGTCGTCAAACGATCGGCTCTTCAAATTAATTAAAATTCTCTCGTCCCGCCGATTGCCTTCCTCAGATAGGAAATATGAAGCATCTCCATTCTAGATATTGATGGATAACATCTAGGTATCTACGGACTAACAGAACGTCTCATAAAACATAATATTATGGAATTCAAATTGCATTTTCCCAAATCAGTAGATCTATTTGTATCAAGGCTATGTTTTGACGCTGCGCCATTACTTGGAATTCATTTTGTATGGTAAAACCAGTTCGAAAACTCAAGTTTTATATGGTTTGATAGAATAATCTAAGGCTATAAAACCAAACGATGACAACCTTCGTATAAACATTTGACATAATTCCTGCGTTGGAATTCTTGATATTTGTTCTAGCTAATCAGTACATATGGTTACTTAACAGTAGTTTATCAAAATGTTTATACTCAAAACCGAAGACCAATAATTACATCCTGTGTAAACATGAATTGGTCATATATCGTTCAACTGTCGTCTAGAAGTGATAATATGTAGTATCATATCCTGTTGACCATTAGGGTTGTCCTGAAGACATAAACACAGAAAATTATGCGCTATCTTTAGAGCAGGAGCAGATAAGGCAGAGCAATGTCCTGAAGATGCCGCCTTCCTGGGATGTAACCGTACTTGCTTAGAGCATGTATGTGGGCACTTGATAAGAGCTGATGTTTATGGGCGAAACCCTTACACTTGGGAAAATACCAGCTCATATAGGTAAAGTAAAGACACTACCTAACGTTTGGACTTAAACGTTTGTAATATTTAAGAGACGGTGATGTAAATTATGCTGATTTGATAAAGTCACACGAACTCATACCATAAAGAAGGTTTAAAAATATCTTTCAAATAAGAATGTATAATAATGTAGTTAGTATGAAAATAATATTATTGTCAATATCTGAATAAATAAGTTTTCTGAAATTTGTCATCATCACCAGCCTATATCAGTCCACTGCTGGACACAGGCCTCTCCAAAATGAGGATTTTGTCATAATCGCCACGCTTGGCAGGCGGGTTGGCGATCGCAGTTTGGCCAATGGTGGAGAGGAGACGCTGCTGCCCGTCTTCTTATGGCGTTTCTCCTGTAGTCGCCTTTTACGACACCCATAGGAAGAGAAGGGGTGGTGCAATTCTTTTAACGAGCCGGCACCACACGACACGTCTGAAATTTGTAAGTACGTCAAATACAATCAAACAAAATAGATGCCTTTTTTTAGTTTTTTTATGAATTAAAAGAAACCTATTGCATGCTTGAGTTAAAACTCGATAATAAAAGTTAAAATAAAATGTATCCAAGCAACCTGCCCTGCGCCCTCTCGCATAACTTGTAGACAGAAATGTAAACTGCTTTGTCAGAATCAACAATAAAAACCGTAGCACAAATTACGTATAGCGGCGGCGGTGGGCGTAGTCTGCTTTACCGTGCTCCAGCATTTTCGGGTAAATCCAATGTTCGCAGTTGTTTTATAATAAAGTCAATTAATTGTTAGTCAACGCAGCACGCCATGAAATGTTTTAAATATAAAATGCAAGTATACTTGTAACCTATATCTTATGGTAACGTGAGCTACAAGTAAATACGAGTATAATCAAACATTTAACATACTTACTCAATAGAGATGTTCATAATTCGAACATACAGAATTTACAACATAAGATGCTACTTTATACACTAGCAGAAAATAAACGTCAAAAACAATATTTCATTTTTCTCAGAAATCCATACGGAACTAGATCACGTCCAATGCTTTAAAAATAGTTAGTCTGACCTACAACCGAATTTAATATGCTTTTGAACCGAATCAATATACCTGTGTCGGACGTATTTAGACCAAAGGCAACAAAAACAGTACAGATACCTGACAATGTGGGGGTGGCCAGTTATATAAATAATGCGCTAATTTCAACGGTCGAGCCATTTGCTAACCGGGTTGCAGTTGAAATCGAATTAGATTAAATAAACTCTAAATACTGGTAATAAAGTTTAGATTGGAATAATTTTATTGGCAAGTCGGGTCAGTCGCGTGAGTCGTTAGCACAGGAAGGGCATTTCAAACGTGCTCCCGAAATAATTTTTGTTTGTCAAATTACTAACATAAGTTAGAGATTACATTGCTGTTGTTATTATCTTTTTTGTTGATTTTATAGTTTCAATTACTTGGATAACTTGTTTTTTTTTTTACTTTAAGTCATGAATGAATCTCTTATTTTAGGAGTATTTTATTATTTTAAAATCATATCGAGTTTTAATTCTTGAAATTACTTCGAAGGCTCATCAAATTTCAACAGGTAGTAAAATCAAACTTACAACAGAGTCCTACATGAGAACCATGTAAATCGATTTAAAAAATAGCATTTTACAACGTTTTTATTTACTCGCTTTCATATTTGTCCGTTTGTTTGTTTTATTTAATTTTGAATTTAATTTTAAAGTAAATGTGCTTTACTTAATGCAACGCTCAAAACTCTATCACACTACAATTTAATCACTTATATTTTTATTTATGTTTTTATTTCTTTTACCTTTCCCTTATTTCTGGACTCTCAGTTCTAGAAGATGCTTTCTCTCTGTGTCTGATTCTCCGCAGCTACTATTATACTCATATACTATGTCGAAAGCAAGTCGAACGTACAATACTGGTAGTTAGCATACGGCAGGCGTGACATTCGACAAGACCGGAATCCTGTCATGTCAAATTTATGCGGGTTGCGACACTGCCCCTTCGGCAGAACTGAATACGCAAGCGTGGCGTAATGTGCTCTTTCCCCCGCAATTGCTTTTGTTTTCTCATGTAGATATGTTTATTTTTTAAATAAAAGATTTAATTTTATCGGAGCATATTTTCTGTGATATTTTAGCCTCTTCAATTTTCATCCTCTTCTTGCGCTTAATTTTTCTAAATTGATTCGATATGGCATAGAAGTATTTGAAGTGAATTATCACTAATTCTTAACAATCCTCAGTTCTTGCCTTTCATATAACAAATTTATCGAAAATCCCTAATTGCGTCAATTTTACCGGTATTTTATATTAAGGTAATTTCGGTAAAAAAGACGAGACTTGTAAGACAAGTAACACTTTCCTATTATAACCCCGTCAATCATCAATGTTGTCACTATTTCGAAAAGTCTTTAAGCATTTTGCCGAGGATAGCAACAGGAGGGGTAATTTAACATGAATCGTGAAGCCATAACTACAAAGTTAATTTTCCCTTGCAATGTTGTAAGTTGCGAGGAGTTAAGGAGCAGTGAACTTTGTTGAGTATTCTCTTCTACACACCTGAGGCTCGCTCACAAAACCATTAGTTCCGACCATTTATACTCTCAACGCATACATCACTATTGTTGGCCACATTTTTTTCAAGTCATACGGGTTTACCGCAACACCAAAAACCATTGGTGACGTAACATTTTTAATTGTCAGAAGGTAATGATAGGAAGCAAAAAATATTAAATGTGGTTCTAAGTCTGGCATAGAAACTATGAGTTACGTTTAGAATTTTCGGAGAGTCATTGAAGTATAACGCGAAGATTGCATGGTAATTGGTTTTCTATCATGAGATTGGTTGGAGGCAGGTATACTTAACATACAGTACCGACGTCGTTTCTCATCGGAGTTAGATTGATTTTTATAATAACATTTAAGCGTGCAAAGTAAATACAGTCGAGGAGCTTGGCTAGTAAGTTTTTGTCTGATAGTCCACCTTTGATTACTGAAAGAATAAACTAAATATTAGCATTAAGTATAAATACTTAATATTGTTACTGGCCTAATTTTTAGGCTTTTGTTGTAAAAAATGATAATCACTGTCAATGTTAGTGTTGGGTATTTTTATATCATAGTAAGTGAAGGTACCTACTCAATAGTTGTAAGTTTTTGTTTAATAAATTATCTTATCTTTTGTCTTACTGGTACATGTTTAAGTGCAATAATAATAAGATTTGACTTAACATTAAACTTATAAAAAAAATATTACTCCATATTACACGGATTGGGTTAAAAGTTAAGCGCTGATCAAATTTGGTACTATAAGTATCTAGTCGTTTACTTAAATCATAGATATACATTTTATATCTTAGGATGTGACTGCGGGTTATTTTAACGATCTCCTGTCATGAAAGCCGTTACGGTCACTGTGACGGCTTCGTAATTAACGAAATTAGTTCCAGCGTTTCATTAATTACCTGAGATATTTTAGTCTTTGATGTCCTTTCACATTTAAAAGTCAGTTTTATGTCGGCCATTAATTGAAGACAACATTTTTTATTGAGAAAACACTAATCACTTTTTGCAAACTCATAATTTTTTTTAAGAAATATTTTGTAGAAAAGATTCATAATAAATATTTACTGTCAAGTATTTTTTTATAAAACGTATACAAGTATTTGGATTATTACAATCTGCTAAATAAATATATTTGTTTATTTCATTTCCACTCCTCATCAGGCTCATTTTGTTTCAAAAATCCCTATCTTTTAAAACAAAGAAAAGTATCAGTACATATTTAGCAGTGGCAGACCTACTACTTAGGTTTATTATTAAAATTTTATTGTATTTGTATTGTAAACTTGTATAGGTAAAATAGATAAACCGGTAGGTACAGGTGTTGCGATGAGGGCTTTGACAGCAAGATTAAGGGTAGCCAATAAAAACTGATGGCTTTTGTTAACTACTGCTTTTGTTACTTCGACTTTTACTTCTCCTGTTTCACTGATGGCAATCAAATCTTTCAAGACTTTTTTGTTGTTTTATTGATCACATTTTAAACCTACAAGATTTGCATCAACTGTTTAGGTATTTTAAATATCTTTAAATTACATAATGAACCTCCGGCTAATTGAGTCTTCTATAAACGTGTGGCCATATTATAATAGTACTAACGTTTAATAAATTTATTGAGTATTTGTAAAAAAATTAGGCAATTATTGATCCTATTTTGTTTGGTCAAAAGTTATATTCATTAGAATAAATAGTCATCGCCATTGTATTTATACTTATACTTTCGAATACTGATTGGAAATTATTAATTACAGGTAAATGACACAACGAATGATGTTTATGTGGAAAAAGAGGTCATTTATCTTTTGTATCTCATTGCAAACCTAAAATTAGAACCTATTTGAGTTTACGCCAACCACCATGTGCTAATGGACTGAACCATTTCTCTTAGTAGAAAAATGACAGGTTCGTTACAATCGTTTTCAGAGTTCTATTAATAAATTCTTGTATTAGGTACAGGAATTTAAACTCCAGACCAAAATTTTAAATTTTTAAATGGAGTGATGGTGGTTTTAAATCTGATTACTGAGCTGATTTAAAAAAAAAACATTTTATAATTTTGTAGAAGCCTAAAACAAACTCGTACCTTACATCTATTGATTAGTTGAACCTGTGCTTTGTTATCTTCGGCAAACCGAAGGTCAAAACTCAAATCATCTTTGGTAGAAATACGGAAAACAAAATTACACACTCTACTTTTATTTTTACTGTTGGCTTTTTGTTGCTTATGGACCACTTGGGTTTGGGTTTTGTAATCTAAATGTGCAATTTTCCAGTCTATGAAATGTAATGAAGTAATTCTAAGCTGCCTACGTGGGGGACAAAATATAAAATACCTACTCAACCTTACAATTCGAAAATAATTAATAATTTTATTTTACTTTTTATTGAAGTTTATCTGTCATATTAAGCGTCGCACATCCATTGTTCGAAAGACAGTATTTATTTACCATAGTCATTTTTGCCGATCTCAAAATACAGATAATGATTGAAAGCTATTTTTTAAAATGTATTTACTGATACAGAACAGTTTAATGCCAGACCGCAAAACAGGAGCTGCCAGACTACATTGCATGTCTTTAATAGACTCCGTACTTTGCCATAAAAAATCCAGCCTTGAGTAATAATTTGATACTGTACGCTAATAAATTACAAGTTTTAAAGTCGTCTCAGTAATAAACTCTGTTGTTAATTTTGCAGAAACTATTTATAAAACGACCTGTTTTATGTTTTTCGTGGAAAATCATTTTTTTCTTGAAAAAGTAGTGTTTGCGTGAATCTCATTTATATATCTCATTTTATATATTTATATATGCATGACAAAAATCAGCTTTTTCATTGACATACAAAAACTGTCACTCCAAAATTTTGGCTTAAAAAAGTTAATTCTTCCTAAGAAGAAGCACTGCTAGCACAGAATAGATAGTGCAGCTAGTAATCAGTTCTCTCTGTTAGCGTTTGTTATAGTACAGGCATTGACCCAACAGACTAAAGGCTTAACTATAAATAGTTGCAACACATCTTAGGCCGATGTTAGGGTTCCAACACTTCTAATCCAACAGGAGTCGCGAGTTCGCAACTCACGACAAATCACCGTCATTAGTACCTACCTGGGTTAAGCTGTAAGCATCATTAAGTTCTCGCTAGTCGCGATTGAGGTTTTACGAGTAAATAGCTCTATATTCTTATAACTGTATCTAGCCACTACCCCACAAAATAATAGACGATATTTTTTAACACGTTGCAAACTCTTTAATTAACATTTCTTTTTTTTACTCTTTCTCACTTTTTAGTGCATAGGTTGGTCTTAATTCCTTATATACCAGTAAACCGTTGAATAAGGCAGACACATCTTTAAGTGAGTAGTGTAATGACATTATTTTTTATTTGTTTTTATATAAATTTCAGGTTTTCCTAATAAAATTCTATGACAATGTAATAATGGTAATAACATTGAAAACTTTGACGTACCAATGTTATGTGATGTAACGACATGGTTAATAAATGAATTGAATTAATTTGAATAATGTTGAAATTAAAATTGGTGTTTACTCATTCCGCGTCCTTAGATGTTTTCTTTTTTTTAATGTTGGACAACATCACATACATTGCTCCGATCCGAAACAAGAAATAACGACGGTACCACAACACCCAGAAAGTTTGTTTTCCACATTGACCCGACCGGGAATCGAACCCGGAACCTCAGAGATGACGGCGACGCCTTGTCCGGCATGCTCGCCTCTCGGCTACGGAGGTCGTCAAAAATATTTTTAGGATTATCTATTACAATGAAGCCACCCAAAAGCTTTTAAATCTCAAGACACCTACAAGAATTCTGTAGACGCAATCAATATTTCAAAACATTCAAAGTGAGCTGTTATTTTAACGACTCATACAAAACTCAAGCAACTTGAATTATTTCAGAACATGGGAACAGCTGCCGTTTTAATTGAGGCAAACAATAACATTCTTTAATCCAAATAAGAATTGATATTTGAATATAATGCTCGTACCACACTAATGTCGATTAAAACGGACCTTGATAGGTCAGGGACCGCACATTTACTTTTAAATTCCTCTCTTCACCAGCCGATATGTTGTCCCGAAGCGGTGGTAGGGCTCGTGGTTTAAGGCTTAACGAAGCCTTAAACCACGAATTCTATACATTAAACCAAGTAGAATGCAAAAAAAATAATTGCTGGGAAATTACTTTTATTATTGGGTATCAAAAAAAAAATAACTTATTTCTAACCCGCAATGTATAGCGCGCACGACACAGACTATGCCTGTGTGTGTAAGCAGATAATGTTTCTTTGAAAAAAAATGTAACTTTGACTGTCAATAACTCGGTAACCCGTCATTTCCCAGGTATAGTGTAAAAGAAAAAAATGATCGTAATAATCCGTAGAATATGTGGTATTCGGCTTCTTTAAGCCTTTTTTTACACCCGATATTTTGAGACGTGTATAAGTGCCCGGAAGAGGACCTACATACCAATAAATAATTTCATTTCATTTCATTTAAAATATTTACGATTTAGTCTAACATAACATTCAAATGATAGTTTTGAGTCATCATGCCCATCATGAGTATTTATTATAGTACATATAACATGGAGGCAATTATAAGTTTAGACTGTTAAAACTCAAAATGATTGGTTCGGCTATAGTTCAGGATAACAATTTCGTCAAAGTAACATTGCCAAAATATTTAATAGACATTCCATTCATAAATCGATTATTAGATACCGTGCTGGAAGGCCAACATTACCTTTATACATCGAAATAAATGATATCACGTGGCCGAGAAGTGTTGAAGAGAAATCGATTGTTATTTCAATGTTGGTCCCATATTATTAAAAGTAGTTATATTTGAGCAGCTTGCTTATTTAGATTTAAACTTTGTATTTTATTCCGCTTTTAAGCAAACTTGTTGAATTTCATGAACATCCTGAAATATGTCTTAATGAAAGATGAAAATTAAGAAGATTTTGTTCATTATTCTTGATAAATATTAAGTATATAGGTATGTAAATTTTGCAAAATGCAAGGCGTGTTCGCATGCTTGTTCTCGGCAATATATAAATTCTATTTCGTCTCTAAATCACGTGTTAATAAAGTTGTACGATGAGATCAACAGCGCAATCCACGTTGAATATTTCGCTCACACGCGTGCCCGCGGCAAATCACACCCGCTGGGTTATCCCGGTGCAATTACTAAGCTAAATTAATTCCTACGTTATGTCATTGTGTTAAGAAAATAGGTAAATAAAAAAATATTGATGTGACAAATCGTTCGTTGGATCACATGCTCACAAAAAAAAACGGTTGAAAAATGTCCATTCTACATATAATGTCACCATCACGTTCGCGTTACCCTGTCTTTGACGATATTTCGAATAGTAAAATCCTAATGGATTCGTCTATAATAACCTTGGTGCAAAAGTTATTCCGAGGACAATTTTTGTTGACAAAGTATGTCAAAACATCAGTTTTATTGGTTTAAAGTTATCTGGCATTTTTAAATCGTCTCCAAGCTAAAAATAAAAGCCAACTATGAACTGTTGTAATTATTTAAACAAAAAGCACCCTACCAGTTACACCTGATTAAAATTGTGAAGTAGTAAAATATTAGACAATGGCACACCATGTGCAATGTGCCGTGAAACAGGTGGCCAAACGGTAAGCTCATAATGTTTGGAACGCACATGTTTTAACACAGGGGACCATGTTATAGTACAATGAATTGAGCAGGAAATAAAAACTTAACGAAATAAGTGTATTTTTTGAATCTACTTCAAGTAAAATGTTTAAAGCTTTTTTACATATCGTGATATAGCATTAACCTAAGGTAAAAAATGTTCACACTTAATAATATCTATGAAACTACAAATATCGAAAATTGTACGTAGAAACCTTATTTATCCAACTTAATTTTAAATTATTAAATGCGGTTTTTCAAATACTGTAAAGTGGAACATGACGGTCGCTTAAATTGCACCCTTAACCTATACGGTGTATATTTAATTAAACATTGTAATTATTAAAATAATGTAGTTTGTAATTTTTATCAAATACAAATTCCAATCTATTAAGGTCTCTCCAATGTTGAATTACAGGATACAAGATCAAGCTGCTTTATCGGCAAGCTTTAAATTAATTATACTTTGATTATTCAAGCTAGTCACAGCTAGTCTGGCGTTTATTAGAAAGCTGGGGCGTGGTCGACAGAACAGGTAATCCGATTTAACTCTACGTTTCCCGCAGGAAGTGTCGGAGTGACCCCGCACGTTAATGAAGAACTTTTTCTCTTGATTTTATACAGAATTTTCTTCTTGTGTCAATGAGCAAATGAAGGCTTTCGACTTCTGAGTCTGGCAAAAGGCAAATATTAACATATTTTGAAAGTGTTATTACTTTACATTACATACATTTTTTGTCTCAATAACTGGTTTCATTTTCCTTGTGTACCTATTGCGCCATGGGATAAATTGTCCCATCAGAAATATCAAATTCATTGGAACACATTGTATTCTGCTTAATTTTTTTTTTTTTGAATGCTTGTATGGATTCTCTTTTACTCATTTGTTTTAAAGTCAGTCAATTTCGGCAATAATATGTACTGTGGTTTTGGTAATTCAAGTGTATTTCTATATTACCTACTCACATTCTTTGGGTTAGGGCATTTGTGTATTGTCACATTTACAGTTATTTCCGTAACCACTTATCTAAACATTTTTGAGACATCTTCTTTACCTTATAAATATTTCTTAGAAATAACATTTTAAGTGTGAACTGGTTCGCATGTCTTTATTAGTTGTGACGTCCCATATGAGGTGAGGTAAAATTACTAACAACAATACGAGTAACCATGAAACCATGAGGCATGTACCTTGAGCATTTTATGACACTTAAATGTGCTCGAAACTACTTCCTAGCGTAAGTTACTCCTACTCCTAGTTAGTTACAATCGCTTCTTACGGATTCTACAAACAAAGTCCACAAAATGCTTTCGTTGTGAATATTGCGACATACGTGTCATCCTTATAATTATACAGTACGAATACAGATTATACATATAACTTAATACTATCGTTTTTGTTTTTAGAATAAGATAGTTGCGTCATAAGCTTTTTTTCCTTGGGGTGAAATCCTTATCAAAATAGCAATTCCCACCGAATTTAGTAGGATCAATGAAATCCTGTAATATGAACACCCACAATTTCACCTGGATATTCCAATCTCATTCTTGAATCAAATTTGTTCACGTGCGAAAAATCCCGCTTGAAAACGATCTTAGAAGCCAACTTTAGGCCACTGAGCCTTCGATTGGAATTTGAATACCGATTCCACTGCTTAGGAAGTAGATGGTGATTCGCTATTGAGCGTAAGAAAAGCAGCAGTGGATGACGAAAGACTCGATGCTACAGCCACAGTGTCCGCACAGTGGTGTGGTGACTACGAAGCCGACGAAATAACTTTAGTTCAGTGTCGCGTTCTCGAAGTGGCGAACGTATCGACACTTTTCCGAATTATCTACTATCATTAATGGACGTTTGATAAGTTAACACTCGCGTAAATATTGTTTCAGTGTGGATGTTGTTTATATTGATCGTGCACTTAAAAGGTTAAGTGTAGTGTCTTCAATATTTAAGGATAAATCTTGGAAGTCTTGTTTGAACTTTGAAGGTATGTCTCGGTCAACTTTGATCCACTTTTCTTAGTTTTAAGATACCGAAAATTGTAAACGTTTGAATACATTTTTGTGTAAAGCTTTAGTCTGTATCTCAAAATATAGTAAGCATGCAAAAAAATAACATTATACTCGTATTAAGGCAGTGTATCTGTAAGGTAAAAACAGGTTTGACCTCTCCCTAATTTTTGTTATGCATTACTACATTATTAATATTGATGGCGACATTATGCATAATCGATAATATTTAATTAAACCGGCCATACCCACTCTGTTTTAATAACTGTTGTTTATTTTTAGAATCAGTGTTAGTTATTTTAATTGTATTTACATTTCTGGCGTTTATATTCAAATCTATTGAAATTTATATGAAAGAGAAATCTTTCAACTCAAATTTTGCAAAGTATGTACATGTCCTTTGAATTTGAAAACGAATAACATACGGCTAATAACAATTTCTGTTCTCAAGTACAATGGAAATATCAAACAGAAAAGAAAACGAAGTACATAATGTTTGAACATCAACTTGATATTTTATCGAGACGAGTCCACAAAAACCTTCGATCTTCCATGAAATAATAAATTATGTTGACGGTGAATCACGGTGGCACACAACACATAATATTAGATCATCAAAAGTTAGTACAAGCGTTCTTTAATACAACCATTATAGATTGACCTAAATACATTCCAGCATCACCCTTGAAAGAAAACAGAATAATGGTGCTTTACAAATTCAGAAGTATATTTTTAAATGTTGCACAAAAATACAAAGAAAAAAGCAGGATACGTAACCATAAACAGTCAAATCTCCAGCTCTAGATTGTAAATACAAATCAATTAATATACCTGGGCCATAACCATGAACTCTTAAAACAATCTCAAAGTTGTCAAATCTGTCAATTTTGGTACATGCCATACAAAATTTGACAGATTCGATAATGTTTGACAGATTTGAGATTGTTTTAAGAGTTCGTGGTTACCGCCCTGGTGATGTGAAACCTATATGTATGTAGTCTTTCATGACTGTAAATAATCGCTGTTACAGAAGAGGTCACATTTTTAAGTGAAATAAATACCTACAAAGGTCGAGTCGACACGCATCAACGGATTTAACAGCAGTAGCAATAATTAATCAGCCACAATAAAGATGCTCACGATAAATCACTGCACTTACATCATACAAATGTTCAAAAACAACTTCACATTACTTTTACAAAGAAGACGTTGTCATTAAATCTTATTTTGTATAAACCTTCATAAAGACGCAGGTCAATTAAGAAAAAATCGTGTCATTATTTGTGAAACCCGGTACATTTCATATTTTTCTAGCGCTACTGGGAATTTAAAAAAATACTCTCTTTAAGGCCAGAATAATTGAGCAGAAACTATGTCTGTTCAATTAACTGACTAAAAGCTCTCAATCAATTTCCAAATGTTCATTTTTTGGTATAAAAAACCTAATTAAACACACATTATAATTACTAAAGTAAGTATTTATAAATAGTCAGTCAGTTATTCTTTGGATCAATATTTATTATAATATGTTGGTAGACATCATGACTTTGCCCTTGCCCTGCATTATGTAATTGTAACAGTTTTCAGGAGGTTTACTCAGAAATTAGGTAGTGTGTTCAGGTTTCAAATGTCACACATAATAACTTAATAAGGCAAAATGTATCTTGATAAATGGTCTTGGCCTTGATTCTCTCGGAGCGTGACCATCAGTCAGGCGCTAAAATAACTGATTAACATATTATGACTTAAATCTATTTATATCTTCAAAATAACAAATACAGGACAGAGGTATGCTATCATAACATAAAGTAACTATCTTTATGTTATTCTATTGTTAAGTCTACATAAAATTATTTTTCGTTTTATTTCAAAACAAACGTTTTAAGCAGATTAAGATGACTTCACTGGTTTTAAAAATTACTTCTTTAAACATAAGTATATACACAAACGAATTGGTTTTCTCTGATCTTTAAGCCACTAAATCATAGTAGTAAGTTCACTGAACGGAGAAATGTATAATCGATGTTTCTAGTTCCCGCATAACAAGATCAAAGGCGAACCATTGCGTGTTTTAGTAGTTTTTATCAAGAACTCCCTTCATTCAATCTTTGTTGATGCTTCCCAATAAGTAGTTCCAGATTAAAAAAGAACAAAACACGTGAGAAAGTAAATGCGTTTTCAAATGAATCATCTTCATTGTAATCGAACGTCGTTACAGTAATTACCTCCGGTTATGTGCAAAGTCGATTTCTAAGATAACGTTGCAACACCCGCTTTTATCGTATCTCCTGCTGTTTTCATAAATCTCAATGGTTTATTAGGTATTTTCAAGCCGACATCCAAGACTAGACGCTTAATTGAACAAAGCTAATTACAAAAGATCTATTGCGGGCACTAAGAGTTGTTACTTAGGTAACTGTTTCTTCAAGAAGAAACCAATATTGGGTGGGATATTGGCTTAACGATCGAGCGATCCTTAACGGAAAAGTAAAGAAAAGAAATAATAGTGATAGCATTCTTTCATTTCTGCAACTAAAATCGATACTTTGAGAAACCTCACAAGTCAATTTGGTTAACACTGAGCTAAGTATGACAAATCATTTAGTAGGGGTAAATATAATGTTTTATGCTCATGAACATGTTGGGTTTCTCAAATAATCGATTCCCTTAACTCTATTTTATCGAATGCAAAATGTTTTAGCAGATTATTTTTCTTATCTTCCTTCAGATTGTGTATTTTTTATTGTAACTGGTATATTATGTTACCTTTTCTTCTCATCATCATCATCATCATTTCAGCCACAGGACGTTCACTGCTGAACATAGGCCTCAACAGTGACTTCCAGTTTGGCCGGTTGGAAGCGGCCTGCATCCCGCGGCTTCCTGCAACCTTTACCAGGTCGTCTGTCCAGTTTGTGGGTAGACGTCCTATATTTTCTTCTGCTTAATGCTAAATAAATTATATCTTAACAATATTAAAAACAAACATTGTTATAATTTGCTACTGAATAGATTTGATGTAATCTGATACTTTCACTGAAAGCAATATGTCACGACAAAGCCAGGAATTGACACCATATCGGATCGCGGTAAATCGCCGAGATCGTTGTATTAGAAAGTACTACAAATTAGGTTGAATAATAGTAAATTGATATTTGTATAGTTAAAAAAATATGGTTAATTTCATGCTAAGTATTATAGTGCATTGCTTACATTTTAAATTATTTTGACAATTATGTGTTGGACATATCAAAATCATCACCTAAAAGGTCTTCTTCAATAATCTTAACAAACAATGATTATAAATAGAAAGTAAACCAATTCAATAAAAAAACAACAAAATTCTCATAAATCTCGATTACCAGTGTCAGAACCACATTTTATGGTTAAAGGATACATGGAAAGCCTAAAAATCTTAAGTTCTTTTGATGTAAGTACTAAGGGCAGAATGTCAGTGATCACGCACACACGTCCATCAAGTGATTTATGTGAAGTTGGATAAATTAAAATATTAGCATACTTTCTTTATGACATAACCATTTTATTGTTTTACCCCGAAATACTAAAGTCCTATTTATTAAGTTTGTCAGCGGTATCAAATTGTTTTTGTCATAAACCGTTATTAAGTGATGAACAATGTAATACTTATCGTTTGCACATAGCTTTGCTATTTTAACGATAACGTTTTTTGTTTTGTCGTGAGTCTGTTGAAGTTGCATTTGCCAAATACCATTTGGCATAAAATGACTAAGGACATTCAACATTACTTACCTTAAATTATTGACAGCATAATTACGCAATTCGACCGCATTACCTAGTTAATAATTCTAATCAGCAGTATTGAACAAATATCTGTGTAAGCAATCTACTACAATAATTTAGAATACTAAGATGCACCAGCTTGATCAAAAATTACAAGAGGTTTCTATCTTAGGAGTTTTATCATTTTTCCATCCCTTGGGAAGGACGTTTAAACTGTTATCTAAATAGGATCAAATTGAATGTATTGAAGATCGGATTAAGCCTTGCTTTGTTTTTTGAATCTAAAAACATAATTATAGTAGGTAATGCGCCTTTTCGTTCTTCGTTTTCGTCTCTTCGACACGACTCAAAGTAAGGTTGAGATCATCCGAGTACGAAGATACCAAATCTGGTTATTTGTTTCCTTAAACAATTTGATAGGAATATATCGCTAATGTTGGTAAAATATTGTCTATTTAGCGTCAGGCCATTGCTCATTGGAGGAGGCACTAATGTTTTTTAGGCGGTTATACCTTCTTTTTATCATCATCACCAATTTGGCAATCATCACAAGTCCTTATATCGACATAACCTCAAAAAAAGAATTTCTGTCCTCACGAAACACACCACACAATATAACTATCATACTTACAAAATAAGGTAGGTATTTTCATTGTTATTCATGTAACTAGTTTATGGGTGCAGTGAACTTTGCTCGGTGTTCGTTCATCCCTCATTAGGTTCGGGCCATTGAAACGGGATTATACATATTAACTCCATAGTACACCTTCAACCTGTGTCAACGTAGGAAACCTTACTATTGATTTAGTTTTCATTCTTATTATCACAAACAAAACTGTTTTGGTAGAGTTTGTGTTAAAACAAAGTATATTTTGCGTGAGTTACTGAAAAATTAAATGCAGACTAGTTGTTAGACGCCAAGTACTGTTTACTAAAAACGCTCATTATTTAATTGAAAATAAATAACACTTGAAAAAAAAAATCATCGACCTCAGGTGGGACTCGAACCCACGTCCCATCGCACGCATCGTGGTTCGAGTCCCACCTGAGGTCGATGAATTTTTTTTCAAGTGTTATTTATTTTCAATTAAACCTTGCATGGAATTGCTAAAAACAAAAATTTACAACGCTCATTATTGTTCTATTACTTATGAAGCTCTAAGTATTTTTGCCTTTTTGTTATCTAGACGTTCAAAAGGCCATTCTAAAGCAAAGTTATTTGAAAAACTAAAATGAAAATCATTAGGTTTGCGTCTAAAGTCTTTTATCTTGTAAATGCCCATGTTTGCCGTCAAGTTTCACAATCCGTGAAACAAAGCCACTTCTGAATATTTCATGTTTTTGTTTTAAACGGTATTTCTGTGGACTCCGTGTTGTGTTTTAAACAGTGCAGGAATATAAATATTCATTTGGAAAAGCACTAACACCTGAGCAACTGTTAATAATACCGAATTACAAATAATTTACATGAACAGATACATCATTTTAATGTGTTGCATGCGCCGTGTTTTGTATTTCCATATTATGCGTAAAATTACAATACTCAGACTTCCCTACTTAGAATAATATATTTCTTTTGTTAGAAAAACCGATGCACCACAGATTTCAATAGATCGAAGCGAGTTTTTTCAACTAAACATATATATTTATTCACGATACACTTGGCAAAGAAATAAAAATAAACTGTAAGTACAAACATAAATAAAATATCTAAGTTTTTTTTATTCATAAACTAAATCAAAAACAGGTAGGGGAGCGGGGGGCACAGTGAACCACTTTTTTATTTGTGCTCTTTACTGCATTTATCTTTAACGCTGGTTCTTATGTTCTATTTACAAGGTGTAACTTGGTATTAAAGCTATACAAAAAAGTGTTAAAATAAACAATAAACACAACAGTTTGTGAGGAAGTGAATTTTTTTTTAAAAGTGGATAATGATCCACTGTACCCCAGCTATGGGGCACAATGGTTTTGGGTTTGGGGTACTGTGGATCTCCATGGGGCACAGTGAATATTTACCCTAATTTAACATAGCAATTGAGATGGGGTACTTTGAACTTAATTGATACGTTATTGAAATAAAACACAATTTGCTTGGTGATCACATATTAAAGTTATTTATTGCTTAATTGACACATTTCTTCTCTTTTGTTACATTTTAAGTCATTTATAGTATCTTAATTATTCCATAGGCACTTCAAATTAAACTTTCATATTTAGCAGTCTTCATTTTACTGTAGGTACTAATTACGATGTACGAATGAATAGCGTAGGAATTTATGTCAAAATTCACATATTTTATAATATTTTGTCAGAATAAACAAACAAAAAACATATTTATATACATATATGTGGGGCACTATGGATCACAGTCTACAGTGCCCCATATGAAATTAGTTCACAGTACCCCACAAGGTCAAATCAAAAACAATGGCTGAAACTACTATGCAAATTAATCGTGACGCAATAGAATAACCACGATTTACGTAGCTCATTTAATGGTTATTAGAAAAATAACAAACAAATAAACACTTTGCATGGCTAAGTTTGTTAAAAAGATTCACAAGATACCATCGAGAAAAAAGTATGACGGCTTACGTTTCGCGGAGTGGCCGCAGCGCGAGCTCCAGCAGTGAGAGTTTGGCGGTGACTGGCTGGAGGGAGGGGTATTGGATAGACCACGAGATCCTTCGAAGTAAGGCTGTGTGTAATGAATAGCGCGAGAGATATTAGTGACTAACCACTGTGCCCCCTGATTCACTCTGCCCCCCGCTCCCCTACCTAGTTTACGTGGTCATCCCAATATTTTAGATTTTCTAAACAATTTTTACGCGTAACTTAGAAAATACTACGACCAAGTACCGTTTTTATTCTTGCACTTAATACAATATTGATATATTTTCGAATAATATCTACTTATCTATAATATGGAACTCAGTGAATAAATTTAGCTTTAAAATTCGCTTTCAAAGAATACTGTGATCCAAACCTAGTGGTGCAATTACATTGCATCATCATATACTCGTATACGTGACACAGATTGCTATCCAGACACCTCGTTTCTGCCCATACGAGATCCCAATTTATCGCACAACTGTCCAAATAAGTATGGCCACCTGTTCACATTATTCTAGACACAAATATGTTTTAATTCATTTCTGCTAAATTATCAAATCTCTTTCCAAATCGTCAACTGGCTTTTCTGAATTTTTAGAATAGAAAATCTTTAAATATCAGAACGCAGAAAACATAAAACTTAATTACCAAAAAAATCTGAATACTTAAGTTAGTTTGATGTCTCTGACCTATAGTTATTTTTGTTAATCGTCATTATTATAATGATGTTAAGACAATAATATCTACTCACGTACGAATAAGTAGCACTTTTCGAAAAAATATTTAAACGTATCTAAAATTTAATTTTGCAATAGGTATTAATTAATTGGCTGGTATAGCATCCCTAATCTGTTTCTTTTATTTTTGACAGGAAGATTTTTTGATTTCTGAATTATAAAGTAGGTATCTAAGAAAAAGTCTTACAATGTAAGGCAATACGAATAAAAACGAAAATGTAGCGTTTTATTCGAAAACGTGTTCCACATTCATTTGTTTAAATACAGGTGCTTTTTCAGTTTTTAGCTCATCATGCCACATAACAACAGGTTATTGACTTCTCATAGAGGAGTTTGAGAATGGAATGAGCCTACTACAATGGGCCATCTTAAATATAATTAAGTTTGGCACCTAATCTTTCCGTCACCAACGATTACACAACAAAGGGATTGGAACCAACAAAGACGAACTAAGTAAGTTTTCAAATTAGAACGACGGAAGCTTTTTTAACCATCTTATTTTACGTAACGTGGCGTAAACCATTGGTTTTAATTAAAAAGTTTTTGCTTTAAAACAATGTCACAAGCAGGGGAGTAACCATGAACTCTTAAAACAATCTCAAATCTTGTCAAATCTGTCAAATTTTGTACGTAATGACGTACGAAATTGACAGATTATTAATTTCCGTTAGCGTAAAGAAGCCACAGTTTGTCCGTGTTTGGAAAATTAAAGCATTTTATTTTAATTGAAAAAATAAATAAATATGAATTTGCATGTACAAAATAGATTTGAAATACAAAACCGGCCAAGTGCGTGTTGTACCACGCGCAGTGTAGGGTTCCGTAGTTGCCCGTCGTTACCACAATTATATTTCAGCAGTTACTTCATTTAAGTGACTTTTCATGTTTTACTCTAAGGAATTTTTGAACGACTAAGTTAAACGACTATTACTCCTAAACTAACTGCCCATCTAAAAGCACTATTACCATGTTTTTTTTTTCAGATTTTTTAAGCCAACAGTTTAGCTTTTAGACGGGAGGGGACGCCCTACTCGAACAAAAACATTGCACTTTAAAGTTTAATATTTAGCAAACGGGTACCTAAATCGAAAAACAGCAACCTCTATGTCATTTTAAAGGACCTATTCAACAATACCCCACACGATGGGGTAGACGTAAAATAAATCGCCATGTTACGTATAGGAGCAACCATAAAAAAAATATTTTTCAAAATTTTATACTACTACTTTGTTGGCGTGATTGATATACATATCTCCACAAAATTATAGCTCTCTAGGATCACTAGTCTCCAAGCAAAACCCCGAACAGACAGACAGACGGACATGACGAAACTATAAGGGTTCCTTGTCAGGACTACGGAACCCTAAAAACCTAAGATGGGCAGAGTGCAGTTCATTGAGGCTAAGGCACAATATGGACTCTATAGCAATACTCCGCAAAGGTAAGAGCAAGAAAGAACCTTGTTCCGGAGGTTGAAAGCGTCAGCCGGAGCTATAGAGAGTACACATGCTTCGAAGCAGTGATGTGCGTATCCGTATCGAGTGACAGTGAAATGGGAGTATCGTATGACAGTGTCACTTCACTTTCTAAATCGATTTTGTTGCTTTTATTCCGCACCCTTTGACATGTAGATGTCAAGTAATATTTTTTGAGATCTTAATGAGGCAAGCAACCCATCATTTCAACAGTTCAGAATGAACTAGTTTACTTCGGCTTGCCTTTTTGCGGGTTTTCTGGTAGGATTATATTTTAAATACAGAGTCTCCAAAGAGGCCTTAAGGTGACTTGATTACCATCTGGTAGTAAGGTTTGCTACTAACCTTACATTACCTACCCCTTCACCAATCCACACTGCTGCCACGTGTTGGAGTATGATCCAAACCACCTCATAGCAAAAGTAAGGCCTGTGCCTTGCAGTAAAACGTTATAGGATTGCCTTAATGCATTCGGTTCGACTTATGTATCTATGGAAATATTATGACTACATAAAATGATAAATTCTTTAAGTTTACTCAATTAAACTTACTAGGTATAGCAATAAAATGAATACCTGATTAAAAACTCGTTTAAATCTTTACAAAATTTGTTCAGAAATAATTTGTTCTTTTAATTACAAAACATTGTTAACGCCTAAAACTGGCACTAATAAAACTGATAAATCAAAATATCTAACGTCACAATGCTAAAATCGGTTCTAATTCTTTTTAAGAACAAAAACCTGTTAAAAAAGATGCCATAAAAAACAAAAAGTAAAATCATTAATTCATGTAAACAGATTAAAATTACCCTACACGTTGACGTAACACATTAACTCGAGTATTAAATATCACTTGACGCTTGACAGCCCTAAGCTATTGCTGCCTTCTTTACAGCCACAAAATAGCTGTGCCAGTAAATGCCATTGAAAAATATCCGCCCTTTTATAAAGTGGTGGAGAATTCCTTGAAAAGGTTCAAGCATTGCACCTTTATTTTCCAGCTTTGCAATAAATTAGACGTAGAGTTTGAGAAATATTTATTTAACCATTATGGCTGAAAAGAGCCATTTGAAGTAGATAAAATCCACTTTTTATGTCGATATTCCCCTGTTGTGTACGTACAGTTTTCTAAAATGAAATAGTTGTCAAGAAAAATAAAAATATTTTATATTCCAGCTTCAAAAATAATACCAATTTATATGTTAACAAGAACAATAAGCATTCTATTTTATTTTTCCTAATCAGTAATACCTACTTACAATATTTTTTGATTTTTGCAGGTAATATTTGAAAAGCCTGATTTGTATTACTAGTTCGGTAAGATTATCTGTGTATAACGAAGCTAAGTTACTGTTGTAGGTACGTAGTTCGTGCAAGTATAAAAAAAGCATTATGGATGACGTTTAGAAATAAAATTGGAATAATATGACTACAGTCTTTAGTCTTTATTGGCTTTAAAATGAAATCTATAGAGGTTTTTATTTGGTGGGGGAGTAAATACTTGCTTTTGTGTGTAATAACAGTTATTTTGTTAGGTTAATAGTATCTATTGTATAACAATAGAACTTTGTTATCAAATTGACCATGTTTTTCATCGCTTACTCGAAAGTCACGAAATACATTTATAAAAACCGGCCAAGTGCGAGTCGGACTCGCGCACGAAGGGTTCCTCTTATGGTTTTTATGGCACCATTATCTATAAACAGGGCAAAAAAAAATCACGTTTGTTGTATAGGAGCCCTTTTAAATATTTATTTTACGCTTCATAAGACAAGGCCTGGTGTGGTGATAGACGGATAGACAGACAGACGGACAGCGTAGTCTTAGTAATAGTGTCCCGTTTTAACCTTTGGATACGGAACCCTAAAAATATTATCAAATACACGGCTACAATTAGTTATTGATGAACTCTTACTACAGCAACTACCCACACTACACTTAAAGTTCAGCTTATATTGGAAAAAGATAACTTTACTTGTAGCTTGATAACATTGCAATGTCAATGCCAAGATATCGCGATCATTTCTTTTAAATTTGAGAATGTGTTTGTGATATAGTTAAATGATAGTAGGTAATATTAATAACTAGATATCTATCTGTTATATCATTTGTCCCGTTAAGTCGCTTGTTGCTGAGAAAAGTATCGTTAAATAATGATACGCATTAAAAATAATAAAGCAAAACATAATTGTGAACGTATTTGTTTTTCTTTGATAACATTGAATAGACATTATACGGAGTGACCAGACTCGATAAAGTACGCAATGAGAACATCAGAGGCTCCTTTAAAGTCGCTCCTGTGGCGGAAAAGATGGTCGAGAGCCGATTGAGGTGGTTCGGGCACGTAATGAGGCGAGACGACGAATACCCTGTAAAAAAAGCTCTGGCTATACCCGAAAGGAAGAAGGGCAGAGGAAGACCGCCAGCCACGTGGTGGACAACCGTCAATAAAGATATTGAACGGGCACAGCTGAACGCACAGACAACCCAGGATAGAATATCCTGGCGCCTACAAACGAGGAGGGCCGACCCCAAGTAAAGGGAGCAGGCACTGAAGAAGAAGAAGATTGAATAGTCATTATAAATACCCAACAATCCTATCAAATTAAACATTAAATCAGTAGGGCAGTGAGTTGTAAAACGAGTTGTTGCATCAAAAATGTCATGGTTCAAGGTTTGTATTTTTATTTAAGTTCTTGAAATAATAAACCTCTTGTATATCCTATTAGCTTGTAAATTTTGTCGATCATGCATGGTTAGAGTTTTGTGTATATTCCTCGACTATTAGAGTAAACAACTTAGCATCTACTTTAAAAACATACTTAAATTCGTGTCATATTACTCGAAAAGAAACAAGGTCTGAAATAAAACTAATCAATAGCTTGTTATTATTTTGTACAAAAATATATATTTTTGAGCACGATCTTCTGGTTTTTTATTCAGCCACTGTCATTTGTTTATAATGTTATTTTTTGTATGTAGGCCTAGTTTTTGAACAAACGAAACAAAGTACAATGGATTTCTTAAAATATTTTCCCTTTATCCTACTCTTTTCTGAACCACTTTCTAAAAGGCTCGTACATCGTATACGTTTTAATACCCTCTATAGATTTAGATAGATACAATAATTCTCTAGAGCCTCTCTCCCAGTGTAGTGCACTCCTAAAACGCTCGTAACGTAAGCCTAGCCCACAATGCGTCACGGCTAATCTTGGCGAGTCGACGACACTCGACCTCACCTGACTCACGATTCCGCTAGCGATCTTCGTCATTGTTCAGTAATTAGTCGATTAGATTTAATCGTGTAAGATCCCGCTATTGATTTTGTAATTAATCGAACTACGATTCCTTGTTCTTGTTTTAATTGAAAAATAACAATACATGATTGTAATTATTAGGATTACTAATGCGTCTGCGTTTGGAAGCTTAAAATATTAAAGAGTGTTTTATAAAATATCTGCCACGGCTACACTTTTTTAATAAATTACCAGCATCTATTGCTGAACTGCCCATGTTTAAATTTAAAGCTCATGTAAAAAATATTCTTATGAAAAAAGGGTATTATACTGTTATAGATTATTTAAATGATAAAAATGTTTGGATATAAATACTGCCTTGCTCGCACAGGTGCATTTATCTTGTAATTTAATATTTTGTTATGTATATTTAAAACTTTTTAAAAGAGGCTGACAATAGTGACCGAGTTTCTTGCGCTGCTTCTTCTCGGCGCTAGCCCAAACTTGTCCCGAAGCAGTGGTAGGGAATAAAATAACAATGGGACGTGTAACAGTGCTTAGCTTAAGCCTATTTGCAAAAATAAATTGGTTTTATTGGTTTTTACATGGTGAAAATATTACTTATACTTATAGATTACGATAGTAACGAAATTGTATGCCCCGGGTGAGTAATTAATTATTTGAAAAAGACGGTTAATAAATGAATACTTGCTTCATTTTGCATAACGCACTCCGTCATCCCCGTGCCGATAATACCGTTGACCTAAAATTATGGAATTTAGCTAGAAGAAAGTAAAGGAAAAAGTTCGAAATTCGTAGATTTATAATATGTTATCACTACTACATAATACACAAAAAAAAACTCAGAAAAATGGGTAATAGTACATTATGATACAAGTGTGCAAAGTTGATTATTATACACGAGGCATTATTGTAAGCGCGAGCTGCAGGCGAGCGCGGTAAGGAAGCCAAGTGTATAATAATCAATGCACACGAGTTCCATACGACATTTTTCAACACAATTGCGAGGAAAGAACCAAACTAAAATCTAAAATACCTTCTCCGTTTTTGCTGTTTTTCTCTGGATTTTGGCGGCAACAGGCTATTGCTTGCGTTTCGTGCCTCGATAAGTATTTACGACGGGGTTGAATAACATTTTACTCGTCTTCACTATTAAAAGTAGACATTTTTATAGTAATTAACCACACAGCAACAACTTTACCAAATATTTAGGGAAAATGGCACGTAAGTTTTGTTTTTTTCGCGCGCCGCAATTTCGATGTGCGCGCAGGTTCAATAGTGGCATAGGAAAAACTGGCTGTTCAGCCGGAGTAGCAGCAATTAAAAAAAAAAACTATAAATTATTGTTTCTAAAAATGATAGTTCAGTTAATTTGTGTTTATTAATATACAATTTGATAAAATGAAATATTTATTTGTCATCTTAACCCTAAAATAATTTAATATTGGTAAAATATTCAATGTTCTTAGAAATAAACTTTTGCTGGATTTTTTAAAAGTTTACATTACCGTTCTAGTGCGATAATTTTATTACAGCACAAGTGCGTAATATGATAAATTATGAAACTAAAAACGCTGTTATAAGAGTCAATTTACAAGCAACTGTGTTGAAAAATATTTAAGACTCTGATTCTCGATATGGACACACTATTTTATAACCAATTATAGTTTGTACGAATTCCTCAGTGCCGTTTCTGAATCGCACTTTGCTGTTTTTTTTATATTTTAGCCTTATCTCTGCAAGTTTACCGCCCATCGCACTATTTAGGTCGACTTAATAACTTAGTCGCATTTAAAATTAGAGTAAATGAACTTTTTAACGAAACTTACTCCATCCTGTATTTTACTAACCACAAAAGCGAAATTTGGGTTAGACGTAAGCCCATTAACAAAAGAGTACCTATTAAGAAAAATAAATTCCCTTTTTAATTTCGCACAGTTGCCTTTAAAAAGCTATAAATTGAACAAAAAAAAGTAAGTCGAAAAGATACAAAGTTTATCAGAAAAATATTTTTATTATCAGAACGAAATTTCATATTTATATTGATAATTATTTACTTATCTATGGAATTTTGGGTAGGAGTCATTGCACCTTATTTGTACACAGGGGACAACCATTTTATCGTAACCTATTTAGCTGCTTTCGCTATCGATAGATAGGTTCAAAACGATAAATTATCTATCATAAATCAGTTCAAGGTTGGTTGAATAAAGATAAATATACGAATATTGATCTGCTATAGAAATGCTTAAACCAGAAAACATGGATAGCTTTTACACAGGGATACATTTTACGCACGGTGCGGTACGCTAAAATAACATGAAAATTGTGTTTCAACAGTAAGACATTAAAATCCTTGTCATATGAGGTCCTAGACAAGGTTTTATTTCTTCTTAGTAGTTAGAATCGAGTCAAATAAGTCGTAATAATATTATTCTCTCCTTTATAGGTCAATTTTGAAAATGACCAGAAAAAAATACTACTTATTTGACGATATGTGACTTACAACAAACATTAAAACTATTTTAATTAAAAAACATATTCGAATTCGCAAAAAGAGCAAACAAAAGTAAAAATAAACAAGCTATGAAAAAATTTCATAGCAGAAAAATGCATAAGAAAGCATTACCTAATGCTTGCATACTGCATACACAAATTTCCATTTCCATTCTTGCAGATTAACACTGAATATTATACGTTTTAGTTAGAAATGTGACAAATATTTATAAAAAATTCTATAGTATTTACTTAAGCTAGTGACTTATCATGTAAAACCTGTGAGCCTTAGTTTCACCCATAAATACTTACCAACTAAACTTTTCTCATTTATTGTACTAAAGTATCGCACACGTAAAAGTACTAATAATAACGCAACAGGAGACTTAAAAGAATTGCGATATACCTAATCTCCGTACCTAGTGTCTTTGTTGACTTATACAAATGTATAAAATCTCATAATATTGCTGCCAAAGAAGACTAGATGTTTGAAAACAAAGACAGATCCTGTTTATAGTACTAAAATACACACCTGAATGATTCTGAAGCCATAATGTAACTTTTCCTATAAGAAGTAAACCTTTTCTTTTTTTTCTAACAGATTATTATCCGAAATAACTTACCGCGCCGAAAAAGATAAGCAGCAGATGTCTAAGCCAAACATCATTAAATCCATGTTTCAAGCAAGATCAAGGTGACAGTAATTTATCTGATTGATCTTATAATAAGGTGGTGTCGACTTTGATTAATATTTGCGGCAGTCCCGACTATAATAATTATGTCTTGAAAGTCTGCAAATACGTTTTCATGATTACATTTGTCAGGTGGTAGGTATATCGAAATCTCTGTAAGCCCTGCCTCACTCAGCAATACGGTTGCTTTATTTTTCTTATTAGCAAAAATAAACTTATAGAAAAGACGAGAATGAATCGAGAATGTAAAACTGAGCATTATTGTTTCCTATAGGTACAACTGAATTTTGCTCCGCATACATGGATAATAGTCACAGAATACCACTATCGCATGCTTAATGTAGTTTTATGTTGTCTCATCATAAAATCAGCGATCGTATTTCATAAATACTTACCTATTTACTTTTAAGTAGTAGTGTGCAGTTATAATAAGACACAATAAATTATTAAACAAATAAATATGTACACCATAAAACATCAAAGACACCTAAATTAACAATATTATAATATCTAATGTGTGAAATATACTTGGCATTTACATTTTTCATTCGAAAATGAAATACGTTGCATGAAAACAAGCTTCATTTGTTTTTCTACCTCTAGCTATAAGTCACGTCTTCCCTCCTAAATTTCTCTTTGCCTCAATATTGTCAACTGACATTTTGTATCCGTGTTTTGATCTCGTTGGTATTCCGATACATCCCCGCGGCCGCGACCTCAATACTGATCAATCACAGTTTACTTTCCGAGCTTGCTTTTCACAACACACTTCGATTTCAAATTCGAACTCGGCTAAATACAATTTTCCTTTTGTATCTAAGGTACACACTTGAGCGATATTATGTGTACCTAGGTATGTTATCTGTAAAAAAAGGAGTACATATTTCTGTTCTTATAATTCTGGGTACTGAGTGAGATGATGGACCCTTCCTTTGGCAAATTATTTTTCGCCAAATTTCACTTCCCAAAAAACATATCGCCTATATTTCATTTCCCAAATTAATCTTTAGCAAATGTACATTTCGCGGCAGTGGCCGGAGAGCGCTCGATTTAAATTTTTGCTTCCAATAGTATATTTTTGAAACACTTAACTTGCCAATAAAAACTTTTTTACATTGTTTTTTTTTCGATTTCGACTTATGTAAATCGTATTATGTTATGCAATATTTTGGGAGGAGTATTTTATGCCAAACCAAACATTTGACTAAATAATATTTGGTAAAATGAAACATTGCCAAGCAAGTATTTGTTTAACAATAACTTACCAATAATAGTGTTTGCTAACTGTAAAATTGCGAAAAGTAGGTGTGACAAATGTTTTTTGCCAAATGAAAATTTGTGAAAGATAGTTTGGGATGTGATACTTTGGGAAACGTTTTTTGGCCAAACATTAGTAATCCGAGATGATGTGATACTTATTGTGTTCAAATGCTGATAAAGTATAGTCGATATTGTAGGAATTCAAGATATTAATAATGATGGTCCCAATATTGCAATAACGGTTAGCTAACTTTGATAAATAATTAATAAATTTTCAAAGAAAAACTCAAAAGCAGTACTTAAGGCAAGTATGTCGGCGTCGGATAAAAGGAGAAAGAAAATATGTCCTACGTACAACAAAAAATATGCTAAAGATACAAACACAAATCATAAGACAACAAAATAATACAAAGGAGCCAACAGAAAGCTCCGCAAAATCTAATCAAACTTAATGGATTCAACAAAAGCAGATTACATAGCATACGTATAATTTATTAACCAAATAAGTAGGATATTATGTAAGAACCTTGTTTGTCTTTGGACCAGAATTAATCCACTTACGTTCCATTGTGATCGTAAATGGTCGCGACATAATAAATAACTTTCACATGAATAACGGATCTCATTTACTTAGAACCGTTTGTCTTGCAACAATACATACTGCGAGGCTGTAATTCCGCCGCGATGGCTGGGTAACCAGTTATGGGGGACTCAGTCCCCAGTCTGGAGTCCCCCGCCAGGGTAGACTAGATCACAAATAGCGATTTGTGATACAAGTTCAATTGCATCGAATATCGGCCTAAGTTTATGTCAGGCGACAGTTGTTTCTATTATCAGTGCCTGTTTGGTATTTTTTTTATTTATTTACACTAGCTGGTTTTTCATGTGGGATATTTGTTTTTTTTTATTTCTCCTCTTTCTATCACTTAATGCAGTATAATTTGCCAAGCTGCGGCTATAACATAATAGTACAGTTGACGGGAGAGGCATTATGGACAATTATTTCATGTTATTAACGATGGATAACAAATGGCTAATCACAAAGCCATTCCGTCTCCCTGAGAGGAATCCCGGATGAAGGGCAATCTTTGTACCTGCCAGAAGGGCTGAAGAAATCGGATGGGCGCGACTCTCAATACGGCCCTATTATACTGTCGTAGAAATATACTACCCAGGCCGTTTGGTCAAAAGCCAAATAAGGAATGGAAGTCATGAATAGTAATGTAAGGGGTGATAGTGCGATTGTTTATTTAGATAGATTTCCAACAAAAAAAATACTAAGACGTGGATACTATTCTTTGTAAAAAAATTGAGCTTTTTTGGACGTAGTGGTTAATCATATAATTAATGTAAATGAAGTTTCCGTAATTATTCTATTATTAAATAGTACCTATAATAATATATTTCCTAGTAGGTAGGAACTACTACCTACGTACCCACTAAAGATGAAAATATTATGACTTTTTTTTTTCATCTGCAAACAACAAACACGTCAAAACTGTTTCACACACGGGTTCCCTACTCTAGCTCCAATAACGTTTCGCTGATGTTCTATGCCTATAAAACTATAAAATGATTTTTTTTAAATCAACATGTAAATATTTTTTGTTTATCTTTTATTGTTTATTGTCTTAATTAAGAAGCATTACAGCCGTTCTTTAGATGCAACATACCGTATTCTATTGCCGCTATAAAAAAGATACGCTGCCTCTAATTCCGAGAATTTATAATTTTACTCTAGTCCCTCTTCAACGCTAGTTTTTGACACCTTGCTAAGACATATAACAGATATAATGTAGTAAGCTCAAACCGGTATACAGGATTATTTGTAAAAAATCAACAACCCCGCAAGAAGAGGTAGTTATCATCATAATACCCAGACAAAATTATGTAACAAACAGCGTGTTTCTTTAACAACCAATAGCGATATTGTAGGAACGCTGTGTAGTTCAATACGCTTAAACAAAACCTTTATTATGATCTAAATAGGTACTATCGCGGTCTCCGACGCATGACCAGTCTTAAAGCTAAAATCGCAAGCACCTCATTGCCACTCACTTCAAGCCACGCCCTACGTTCATTTATGTTTCGGGTTCAATCAAGACAATAGGTGTTTAGGCACAAGCAAGCAAACTTCTATGTATCTAATTGGTTGTAATAAAACGTGATAAAATGCATAACCAATCTGGGCGGGTTGGGGCGTGTCCGGCGCGATGCGCTTACACAGGAATATTTCTACAAAGCGGTAAGGCGTCGGAGCCCGCGATAGTACACATGGAAGGTCTATACAGACCTATATCGCTACTTCCAATCATTTCAAAATTATTTGAAAAGCTCTTACTTAAAAGACTTAAACCGATCATATAGGAAAAAACTGTCATCCCAGATCATCAGTTTGGATTTAGGGAAAAGCATTCCACTATAGACCAAGTTCATAGAATAGTTAATACTATCGAAAAAACTTTAGAAGATAAAAAAAGTATGCACCACCATATTCCTAGACGTGGCACAAGCTTTTGATAAAGTGTGGCATGAAGGTCTAATAAACAAACTTAACAAAATGATACCAAAACAATTTACAGCAATACTAGAGTCATACATAACAAACCGAGTCTTTAGAATAAGATAAGAAGACACTTATTCTGAACTAAGACAAAAAATGCTGGTGTACCACAGGATAGTGTCCTAGGTCCGGTCCTGTACCTTCTTTATACCTGCGATATTCCTAAATTAGAAAACAGCACAATTGCCACGTTTGCTGATGATACTGCAATTATGACCATAGGAGAGAACCACAAAAGACCAACAGAGTATGCTCAAACTGCCATTAACCGAGTATTTGACTGGACAAAACAATGGCGAATCAAACTCAACGAGACTAAGTCAGTTCATATTGACTTCACAAATAAAGCACCAAAGTACTATCCGATTTTAATTAATGGCCAAAAATACCATATGAAAATATTGCAAAGTATCTGGGTATGACCCTTGACACAAAGCTTCGCTGGAAAGCTCACGTCAAGAAAAAAAGGGCCGAGCTAGAGATTCGCTACAAAAAGTTATATAGGCTTTTGGGGAGGCACTCCTCTCTGTCAATACAAAATAAACTAACTTTATATAAACAGGTTCTTATGCCAGTATGGACCTATGGTATACAGCTGTGGGGCTGTACCAAACAAAGTAACTCTCAAATTATACAACGCTGTAAATTTTTGTTTTTAGCAATTCCATGCAAGGATTAATTGAAGATAAAAAACACTTGAAAAAAATCATCGACCTCAGGTGGGACTCGAACCCACGTCCCATCGCAACGCTTTCAGAACAAAGTAGCACATTGGTACATAAGGAATGACAATCTCCACCGGGACCTTCAAATGGAGTTTGTAAAGAATGTTTTAAATAAATATGCAGTAGCTCACGAAAAGAGACTTCACCACCATGTGAATGTCGAGGCAATCCATCTCCTCGACAACACGGACATAGTGAGAAGACTTAAAAGAACAAAACCTTTTGAGTTAGTGTAGTGATAGCGTATATAGCTCTCATACTTTTTTAAAAGACTTGTGAACAATGTGTCTTCCCCTTAATATTATTAGTGACAAGAAAAGTGTTAATATACACGTTCTTAGTTATAACTTAATTCTACTTAAATTAGGTCAAATTTAAATTTCTCAAAGTCTACATAGGTAATATTCTTAAGGTTTAAATTTTTTATTTAGGCCTTAGACAGATTATAAAAAAAAACATGGAAGGTCTAAATTGATGATAATATATCGAGCTAATTCACGTTTTATGTGATTTCGACATTACTCCTATTAAATTTCGAACGACATTGTTAGTGGTTACACATGAAAGGATTTTTCCGTTTATAAGTCCGAACAAACACAGCATTTTCGTGATAGGCAAGCACTACTCTGAAACGAATATCTTTGAGAAACCCCTAAAATCGTTGTATTACGATGAATTGTGTGGCTCCATTCGCCCGATAGGAATGGTGCTACTTAATATAATCTTATTGTGTCACTTCTCATTTCCCAGAAGAAATCTTTTAAAATTGAACCTGTTACCGCCTCGTTTCGTAATGCTTCTGTGTATGGGAGTATAATTAAAGACGGACCTAAGGCCAAGAGTTCATTGCATTAGCTTGATAGGTACGGTAGAATTGTCGCCGAGAGCGATAACACGGAGATTATAGCACTATGAGAACCGTAAAAATTGTTTTTATTGGTTACTTGTTTTACACGATACATTAGTATCGATGTAGTTAAAGACTTTGCATTTTTTCAGCCGTGAATAGGTTAGAGGTAGGTTTAGGTTTTAGAAAAAAATACGACATTTTATTTGTGTATTATTTTTAGTTAAAATATATTTACAGGCTACGAAAGGATATAATGTATTATATTAAATTTCAGAACAAGCTAAAACCAACGTTGGTGATAATCAAATTACTTACAATTCTTAAGACTAATAACATGCCACATTATTCATTGCAATAGGTAGGTACTTGTTATATTAACCAGGAAAAACGTGAACACAATTTGTCTATTTTTATTTATTTTAATAGCACCAAATCTTCAACATTATATGAACTAAATAACATTTTGTGCGGTTTGGTTTTAACATTTTCACTGAGAAGTATGTATAGAATTTTCATAAAATGCTATCATAATTTGCTTTTAAGTTAAGGTTATTATAATTGCATATTACTTACAGTACACGGCGGCAAATATTGCACTTCAACCTTTGAAAATAGACAATCGGCCAATGCTTTGGCTATCCAACCACGAGTGTTTTAGAAAATTGATTTTATTCCTACAGATCGTAATCGATTTCTTGAGTGTTATTTATAGTTTTCGGAGTTCAGTGATGTGTTGTTGTGGTAAACATCGGCAAATGCGATTATTGCCGATGTGCATGTCTTACTTATTATAAACAATAACTCTGATAGAATCTATCAGTGTTATTATACATTAATTAGGACTATCTGATAGTCCTAATTAAACATAGTCTTAGTATAAATATTGATATTAGACAGTTCGTAGTTATTAGTTAATCTATCTAGGTATAAGGTTAAATACAACAACAAGATTTCAAAATACCTAAGTGTATATTTATAATAATAATTATGTACTCATTAATAATAAAATCCCCCGGGTATTATTTATGAGTAAATATCGGGTAACAGTAACTTGATATCTTTTGTATACAGCTATGTAGACAAAGCCTTACGTAACATATCAAGATATTATCTATTTTCGTTATGGGATCTTAATTCAAAGCTGTTATAACAATTATAGAACAATTACAGTCGGCACAGAAAGTCCCACTCTCACAGTAGCGAGTTGATGGATATTGGAGCCTCTACGTAATACATAGGTAGTCTATTATCTTATTAAAGAGGATGTCCAATAATGCGTCAAGTAGATGTTCTCGAATTACAAGAAAATTTTATACGAATTACGATTCTTAGAATTCCGTATTTAAATTGGAATTCTAATAAGTCAAATAGATCTTTAAATATGGAGCACAGAGGAACCTAAATAGCGCTTAGTATGTTTCACGATTTGATATATACTTTTTTAAGTCTTGACTTGACTTATGAATTCATTAATTAGTTTATTTTGTCATTTTAATAACTTATAAAAAACAACAATTCCATTTCTATAACTAAACTTACCTAAAATAAATTATGAATTATTATTGGTCAGAGATAGATCCTTTTTAGGGTTCCGTACCCAAAGGGTAAAACGGGACCCTATTACTGAGGCTCCCCTATCCGTCTTTCCGTCTGTCTGTCTGTCTATCTGTCTGTCTGTCTGTCTGTCTGTCTGTCTGTCTGTCTGTCTGTCTGTCTGTCTGTCTGTCTGTCTGTCTGTCTGTATCTCATAAACCGTGGTAGGTAGACAGTTGAATCTTTCACAGATGATGTATTTTTGTTGCCGCTATGATAACATATACTAAAAACCAGAATAAAATAACCTGGTTAATTTAAAAGTAAATATCAGAATAAAATAGTTATTAAAGGGGGCTCCCATACAACAAACGTGATTTTTTTGCTCATTTCTATAGATAATGGTGCCCTTCGTGCGCGAGTCCGACTCGCATTTGGCCGGTTTTACTAATCACTTACCACGAAGCAATCCAAGGCGAATAAATACACACACTTATTTAAATACTTTTGCGCTACAAGTTTATAAAAATATTACTTCCTACTACAACCCCATAGTTGGAATGTGTCACCAATACAATGAGATATAAATAGAGAATAGTAAAACCATAGACATATTTAACGTTAACTTTCCTAGGTTCAAAAGGGCAATATAGGATATTCTCACAGAGAAGCACTTTCAGGTGGAAAAATAATAATAATAAATACCTATAACATAATAAAAGCTGCAATAGTAGATAATAAATAATAATTGTCAAAAAAAATTATGATTACATAGGTATTCATAATTCTGTTTCTTTTTTAATACTTTAAAACTTATTGTAATAATTATTTACCTAGTAGCTAGGTAGTTTTGTACTTATCAAACATGTTGTAAACATGCTTTAGAAAAAATTCTAGTTTTGTAATTTTAACCTTTAAATATCCTATCAAGCTTCTATTACCCACCGGTGGTGGCCGCGTAACAATAAAATTTTCATTGTATCTCTTTGCCGTGGCCTGACATAGTGGTGCTTTTTAATATTATTATTTTTTGTGTTTAACTGAATTATCACACAGATATACATTTTTAAAATTCATTCTTATTATATCCAAAATAAATTATTAATTAAGGCTTATTGTAACAGTCGTTTCAATATTGCTGACATAACAGCAAATCTATAACATAAACATCATGTTTAGATCATACTTACTATATTTAGTAGACTCACATGTCATACCATAAATGCAAACATTCAAGCACAGTAAATGCACAGTAACATCCAGCCAGTAAATGCGTATAGTCAGAAGCAAAAACATGTATTCTTACATTTTTATTCTTATTCTTATTTTAAGCAGAAAATTATTCTTCTTTTAAAGTAACTTAAACGATGTTTTAATATATTCGAGTACATTTTATTTTTATGGAGCTTTGTTCAGTTATAATATTAAATACCATACAATTTAATTCAATTTCGTCATGCAGTTTAGTGACGACGGCGATTAAAACAAACCGCCAAGTCAAAAGTAAAATTCGAAGTTGGTATCGTTTATCCCCATCTCTTCCTATGGGTGTCGTAAGAGGCGACTACAGGAGAACCGACATAAGAAGACGGGCAGCAGCGTCTCCTCTCAACCATTGGCCAAACTGCGATCGCCAACCCGCCTGCCAAGCGTGGCGATTACAAATACAAATTACTTTATTTGCCATTAAATAGGGTAAGTACAAAATGCAGATGTTACAAATATGATTATGGTAAAATCCTCCTTTTGGAGAGGCCTGTGTTCAGCAGTGGACTGATATAGGCTGGTGATGATGATGATGATGATGATCGTTTATCCCGTCCACAGTAACTTTATCGTTAAGTACGAGGCCAGTTTAACTTATCCTTAAACCATAAAAGTAAATTTTGATATCGTTCATACATTTTCCGATTTGACAGTATTCATCTTATGGAACGTCCATTATGTGATGTGAAGTCAAGATTTCATGAGTACAAATATCAGGAGGCCAGGGGCATGACGTCACTAAATGTACTCGATTTTAAGTCAACGCTTGGTTTAACTACAAAGTGCTTAAAACAGTTGATATAAAGTTGGAATTTATAGAGCATAGTCATATGATTTAGTGGACACTCGACCGCCGACGTCGATGCCCACGCGCATCTGATGACAGTTAATACTCATAAACATCAACAATGTACTTGTTTTGATAATAAGCGATTGGTAAAATTCAGAGGGCTTAACCATAAATTCTACCTTTTAAAGCATGTTTGCAGTGTTGCGCTTATGTCAATCTTCTTACAGATAAAATATAAGTGTTGACTTCGATGCCGAGGGATAAAGCACGCCAGACTTGGCATAACTATTTTTGAGGTATGGTTCGATTTGCGGTAGGGTCAATATAAATAACGAACTTTTCTATTTTATCTTGGGTCTTAGCGTTGTGGCACCACGATTGTCTCTGATTTCTATATGACAAGTGATTTCTATATGACAAGTGATTTAGCTATATCCCTTTAGATCAGAGCAATTTATGTGATGTCGCCCATTATTATCATTAGCACGTACCTATGAACTGACGGCCGATGGGTCAGAAAGGATCTGGAATGGAGGCCACGTACCGGCAAGCGCAGCAAGGGACGTCCACCCACAAAGTGGACAGATGACCTGGTAAAGGTTGCAGGAAGAAGCTAGATCAAGCCGCTTCCAACCGGCCAATCTAAAAGTCACTGGAGGAGGCCTATGTTAAGCAGTGGACGTCTTGTGGCTGAAATGATGATGATGATTATCAAGTGTAAAGAAACCGTAGAGGGTGAGCTCTTTTAAATAAATAGTTTATTTATTGGTCATTGTATAGTTTAGCCGAAATGACACAACATGACGGCCATGATGTAAAATGTACAGACTTGGTTCTTTAGACGAATACTATAACAATAGTTCGTGACGAAAACGTATCGAATTTTAAGGTCTAAACACTGATTATTACATCTAAAAGTCACGGAACGGATATTATGATCACGAATTCACGAATCTGTGTTTTTTATTATTAGAATAAAAATACAATTTACTTATTTTTTGCCTTTAAAAACTTTATAATTAACGCTCTTAAATAACTGTTTAGTAGGAGAATAGCACTAAGCATGTAGTATGATTAATCCTGATTTCGACCTACTACGACAGTGAGTGGGTAGAACCAGAGCTGTTTGATAGCTACAAAATGTTCTAGTGCATCTAGCTAGGTTCAGATTACAGCGGAAAGTAAAAGCTGTACCTAACGCACGGTCCGCCATTACAGCTTGTCCCAGTACTCGCGCTCCATTTCTCCGAAGGCATTTACGTAAATAGTTCTTATACACTTGGGACCAATTAAACTGAGTCACATTAATCGCGTGCAGTTTTAAATTGTATCAAAGGTTTAATTTTGTATTTCCCCGGAGAGAAATTTTATGCATTCCTATAGTAAATAATATTTGTGAACATCCTCCTCTATTATTGTTATTAATACCTACTTTAAATACATATTTAGATTAATAATTTTGTATATGATATTTTTTACGACAAGGATAACAATATTTTTTCATCATTTATATATTTATTTTATATTGGTTGTTTTTGTTAAGGTATACTGTTACAAAAGTGTAAAAGTGATATAAAGCCGAAAGCAGGTTATAAGTTTCCTTGTTAAGAGTGTAATGCCAATATGTAAAACCCGTAGTGTAACTCAAGAAAAAAAAAACTTATAATAATATTCAGCACTAAATAAATAGCAACCCTAAAACTAAAAAGTAAACTTCTTTAACACCTTATGTAACACACGTAGTTAAGTAGTTATTATAACTCTCAGGAATAATTGTGTCAATTTTAAGGTAGCATAATGTAAAAAAATATAACACCTACTTATTTGTTTTAATCTTATTTGCAAGTTGTGCTCGCCTTTAATAGTTAAGCTTCTACATATTAGCTCATAATTTGTAACGCCAAACAAATGTATTGTTGGATAAACTGCTGGCGTGCCTAATAAAATAAAATAAAATAACGATAAAAAAATCATCACAATCAGAACAAGTACAAAACACGTTATTAGGACTTAATGGGTTTTACTTTTATGCCAAATGCAATAAATATTTAATAACTATCGTAGAGCCAGTAATATTCTCTCTTCTTTTTCTCCTCTTATATTTTATAATAAGTCATTCTCTGCTTCCCTTAAATAATATTTATTGTAATAGGGCGAGAGAGTAATTAGCCCACTGCGACTGAATTTGCTTGTGGGCCTGCCACTTCCGAGTCTTCGGAAATACATGCTCAGTTTTTTCCGGGTATCCACGCTTCTTTTGCAGTAGTTGATATTTGTATTTAGTCATCTTTTGCCTTGCACATTACTGCTTGAGCTGGAACCTAAAACCAGCACGACGAGAATTTAGATATTCAAACTACCGGGGATCCGCTAGCATGAAGATTTTACTACACATGAACTAATAAGCATAGTACTCATTGGTCCAAAGTTCAAACCAGTCTTCAAAAATATTTTCCACAAGACTAGGTATTCGATTAAATTGCACCAGAGTGTCCCTGTTAGTTACTACACTAAACAATGAAGATTGCTTCAAAACAATCGCGCTTCGCTGAAACTGAATGCAATTAGCTTGACTTGCAGAATGGAAAATCTTCCTTTTCAGTAGACTTTATTTGAAATTTCCCACTGATACTTATGCATTTAACGGAAATATTTTTAAAATGTTCGTGCGACCTGTCTTTCTAAATTAGAGCAATTTAAAAAAAAAACATACTAATATGAAACAGAGAAACATGGCAGTCTTGAATGATGGTAAACATCAAACTCAGAAACAGTTAGATAGACTATAAATACGACGGTCAAACATCATACGAGGAATATAACCAAACTGTTTTACCTGCTATTGCTGTCTTAGTCTCTACGGTAAAGATTGTGAGTTTTGTCGCTTGAAGTCGTAAAGTCACTGTACGTACTGACATCACCGAGTACTTGCATGAATCATTTACACCGTTCCGTTTCCGATTGCGAGACCTCACTTCTCATACCTACCTTTACAGACCCTGCATGAATTAAAGAACAGGTATTTGAGTTCGTGTCTCCGTTAAATGACTAGGAAACCTTACTGTATGCAAAATTACGCAAAGGCGCTTGTTCATGAACATTTATTTCTTTTTTTAAATGAAATTTTTTATCATTATCCTATTTGATTCTTTTTTCATTGGGTAAAGGAAGCCCCTATTATATATTTTGCGAAATGTCAAATTCGAGAAAATATGAGTGAATTGTAACCATGTACGCATTTTTATTTATGGATTTTTTTAACTATATACAGCTTCAATTTTGTAAGTTTGCTTTTAGTGTATCCTTTCCTTTAACATAATTTATTGCGGCTACACCCGATACGTATATTTTTATCGAGTTTGAAGTGCGATTCTTGCGTAACGCAACAAAGTTAGATGAGAAAGTTGGAATAGTGGTTTTATAGAGTATAGCATCAATAAACGTGACTGCCGATGGTTATATCCTATTGTTCTAAAGCCATTAAGGCTATCGACTACTCAGCTTTTCTATGGACAGTGTTTTGCTATAGTTTGTAATTTATGCATTTTTTATAATGTTTCTACTTATCGGATATTTACTAATATCGGATTTGCAGAAGGTAGTGGGATTATGTGTAATTTCTCAAGTGCTCTCTATTTCAATTTTCAATATCGGATTGGTTGTAAAAAAGACATTTATAGATATGCCATCTGAATATTGATTTGCTAAATTTAAAATCACCTCACGTAAAGTTTGATCTAGTTTAATTTTATAGCCATTGACACAAAGATCTTTTTCTTCTTCATCTTTTATCAATAGAAATAAATCAGCTCATGCCTGTACATCTTTCTTGGTAATCAAAGTACGTCGCCTATTCAAAAGATACGGCTTAGACAGACCTTTGATATACGATTATTGGCATTTTAATTCACTTTTCCACTCTTCTTATTTGGAAACGTGAGTCGTAAAGACGTCATTACTGAGTACAAGCGTACAAGTGAAAGTGTATTAAGAAAACTCCAGTTAAGGACATCATTACGGCAATGAAAACCAGATAGGGTTATCAGCAGGTTGTTGTTTTATATACTCTTTACGCTAAAAAAATCATTTTAAAAAATTGCCTGTTGTTTTATTTTTAAATAATATACTTAGCACTCGTGAATAAATAGTAGTAAGTCTTTCGTCAAACTCTAGAGCTGCAACCAACCTACCAGTCAATCCACGACCATGGTCACTTCGCCATCGATGTACGACCATGAAGAAGTAGTAGTAAGAAGTTTTACGTGTCTGAATAGTATGTTGATGAAAAGTTCACATTTACTCATTAGATGGGTTTTAGCTTCCGGTTTATTATATGTATAAAACAACCTCTTCTCCTTTGCATGTCGATCTTCATGGCTAAATAATATTTTCTAGAAAAAATCCCGAAACACGTAACCTGATTTCGCCAACGATTTAATATGTAAACTTTCACAAGATTTCATCGTGGGTCCTCTGATCAAAGCATAAAATTAACTTGAATTCAATATTTACACTACCTACTCAAAAATGTATATGCGAGACGACTACATTTCACTCGCAACCCTAGTAACACTTTATTCATGTATCACGCGGATAGGTTTTCCTTTTTTATTGACCATTTATAAAGTACAAGCCTAAGTCGCGTGAAAGCGGATTGAGGTATGAACTCATTTCTAATTTGTTTGCGGCTAAAGTAATACGCTCTAAAGAAAAGAAAAGTGATCACTTTTTATAGTTTAGCGGCCGAGAAAAAAAACTACATTTGTTATTTTTAAGGATTTCATAGTGTCTAAAAAGATGACCTAAACTTAAATATGATAAATCGTTTTTTGTTAGGCAACGCTTATATCTTATAGTATTCATTTTATCATATATTTATAATTTAATTTAAATTTAATAAATAAATAAAATAATAATAAAAATATTAATTTAGAACTTTAAATTTAATACTGACTGTGAGTGTTTAGCACATGACCAACACTAAGTAATTAGGTACACTGTGTGAATTGTATTTTATTTTTGTTTCCATATTTAGTTGTTAGGCCCTTCGTTAATGTCGTTATTAGGTTATGCTAAAAAGTATAGTTATAAAATAGAACCCCACATCACGTGGACGTGTAAAGGTTCCTTTAATGGCCTATTTGCCAACATTATATTTTGTCCTAGAATATATCGAAGATTGTTTGGTAAAATACGAGGTCAAACTAACAAAGCTGAACAAGATAATGTTTTACCGATTGATCGAAAATAAAGCTAGACGAACAAAAAATGGTCTAATAAAAGTAGGTACCTACCAGACATTACCGATCGCATACTAAATCTACTCGCAAATATTTTTTTAATCTGAAAATGTAAATTTTCAGATTAAAAAAATATTTTAGTTGTCTTAGGATTTATATACTTCTATAAAAAAAACACATATTATTTTAAGGCAGTTCTGCCGTTTGTCAATGTTTTATGAATAAATAGCATACGACCCTGGTCGTGTCGAAAAAAATATAAATAATTGGATAACAATTGGTTATTTAAAAATGATAATGTTTTATTTGACGACCTCCGTAGCCGAGAGGCAAGCACGCCGGACTATATGACGTCGCCATCTCTGAGGTTCCAGGACGAACTTTTCTATATTGTCTCGGGTCTGGGTGTTGTGGTACCGTCGTTGTTTCTGATTTCTATAAACACAAGTGCTTATTCTACTTACCTTAGGATCAGAGCAATGTATGTGATGTTGTCTAATATTCTGGTAAATCATTTTTTGCCTATAATTAAAAATCCGAATTCCAACGTCATGTTATTTTTTAATCTAAAGACTGCCATTATGGTGGCTGTTAAAATTTCCATTACTAAAAACGATTGTCATAACATAATCCATTTGAACAGCCTGAGACCGATTGGATCCACATAGCTACCATTCTCCGCACGTTTGAGACTAAGAATATTTTTTCTTCGGTAACATTTGGTCACCAACAACACAATTGTTTGTAAATAAAAGTTTTATGAATCGTTACATCATGTGTCTGATAACAAGAACAATCGACTCTACGTCTTGTTTGAGTGTGGTTTTGGCGAAACTATTAAGATTTTTTACACGATGTTAATTTGTTTGATCGCATTGAAGTTCTGATTCATAGGAGTAATTGTTTGCGCACCGCACAAAGTTATTTATGACACAACCACTAAATTTTTAAATGAAAACTATTTTTAAATTCTATTATTACAGAGTTTATATCGACTAGGTACAAAAATTAAGATTAGATTTTAGCATTTGCGTTTAGTTAGATACCTACGAGCGTATCCATAGAAATATTAATGGAGAGCGTATCAAAATAACTTATTGCATTTTTTTGCCTGTTAAGTGTGAAACGTAGCAGCAGTAAAGGGTCTTAAGTAACCCAATATGTTCCAACACCGCAGGAGGTTGGCTCCGAATAGCCTTCGATTGTTGCAAAAATCATGAAACTGTTACACAACGCGGCACGAGCAAGGTTAGATATTGTTACGTGATCGAAACGAGACTAGTTGCGATTTACGATGTAATCGATCATCGATGGTTTGACGGTTAAGTTAAAGTAATTAAGTTTGAATGTCGCATTAAGAGTTGTTAAAGACGTCGAAATAGAGCTATTTAATACAAAAAACTAAAAAGTATGACATGACATAAGTTTAAAGATAAGCTAATAATGCTTGTCAGAACGATTTTTGTAGTTCCATTTACTGGAACAAATCTCGTATGTGGATACGGATACCCAAATCTGGAGATCATGGAGATACGTTGAATTTCATTACACATTCGAAATCAAAAGAATCGTAAACATATTAATGTTATATTTTGTAAAATTCTTGGGACTTTGTATACTAATTACTTACCTTATTAATTACCATTCACAAGCAGTAGCCACCTACTGCTTGTGAATGGTAATTAGTATACAAAGTCCCAAGAATTTTAAAAAATGTTTACGATTCTTTTGATTTCGAATATGTAATGAAATTCAACGTATCTCAATGATCTCCAGATTTGGGTTAAGAAAAAAAAACAAACACATTTAAATGACATTGAAGACAAAGACGTCAGTCACGATCACGAATATAAACAGAGAAAGAGATTTTTGTTTTTAGTTGAATTTATATATTTATTAATTAAATATGACTACTAACAGCATATTGTTTTTTTGTGTAATGAATTAATTAAATGATGAGGCGTGTTAAACACGACTTTATTATTAATTGATTATACAAATTAATAACATTTTACTTTACTAGTTAAGTATTCATCAATTATGATATTCAAGATCTAAAAGAAAATCAAGTTTTCAAGTGTCGAAATATCGGCTATAATAAACGCTTGACTCTTGAGCAAGTACAGTATGTAGCAATTGTATTTGCAAATGGACATCGTAAAAGGAGACGCACTTGTTAAGAAACCTGTTATAGTTAATGTCTCGATGTCCAAACGTTTAGACGCTTTATGAAAGAAATGACCCTCTCTAATGGTGCTTTAAAAATTGTAAATGTCGACATTGCAAAGGACTATGTGCCTATATGAAACAAAGTTTTAGCTTTTTGCCATTATTAAGTATTGTTGACAAGATTTTTATGAAAAGTAATGACGTAATATACTAAAACTTTTTATTTTATTTTGATTTTATTAAAACTGTCAAAATCATTACACAAAACACCGTAAAATATAAGAGACAAGAAAAACAACAGTTGACCATTACAAAAATTAATACATTTTTGTTTATTTTTGAACTGCTGAATTACTCAATGACATGGAGAAGCATCAATGTCTATGGAGCGGTTAATTTTAACATAACACACACACACGCATATACACAGCGTGTAAAGTATTTTAATTATTTCTTTGTATGATAGTATATAATATGATGCATACAATTTTTACCCTTTTGGGCGGTTTGTAGAACCATCTTTTTTCTAGGAGACTCTGATTTCCTTAGAGACCGTTGATACCTTTTCAAGGATTTAGTAGGTGCATCCTACATAAATTCAATATTACATAAAGGAAAGGACCTACTGGTTTCTCTGTTATATTTATATTTAAAAACTGATTTATACGACCAATAATAATTATCTCATTATATGTTTATGCAAGCTACCTTTAACTATGAAAACCTAATTCGTGTACTCCTGCAGTATTTGGCCTTAAACGTAAGAAACCCGGGTTCATAGTTTCATACCCAGTACGGGTTAGCTGTGAAAACTATTTTTTCCTAAATTTCTTTGGCCTGGATGTAGATGCCCGGAGTTGCTATTAAAAGACTAACTAATATAATTATGACAAGGTTGTTAATGCATTCATGTTGATTAACAAATAACGCATCAACAGAAACACATCAACTATCACTGGATTAGTTTATTACGAGATTAAAGATTTTTTTCTGTCTCTGTCATTGGCATACAAACTAACAGCTTTAAAATGTTTTTAATAACGTGTTATTGGATAGTTCGGGATTAAATTCAATAATCCCGACAGGCACTAGTAGGCCTATGTAAAGCAAAATTTTCTGACATTTTTTTTCGATTGTTTTAGCAAGTTCAAGATGGCGTAAAAACGGAGAAGATGCGGTGGTTCAAGAAGGGCGAGCCGCCGCGGCTGCTCGCCGTCTCGCCGGAGGAATCGCGGTCCGCTAGAAGATCCAGAATCGGTAGGTTCTGAAGTTCATTAACTGGCAAAATAAATAAAAAATATTAAGCCCCGACACAAATAATAACTCTTATAAAAGTAATATAAATGGTAGAGTTGGGTACATTACATGTATCGAGCTATCCCGCCAGACGTTGTCTCCTCTAAGACAGACAGCTCTCAGACGATAGTGCCCGTATAAAATAGAAGAAAAAAAACTATAGTATACAAAGAAACAGTATGTCCCGAATTAAGAAAAAAATGATTACAGTGATATTTCAAAATAAAAAATGCTTGTTTTAAAAAATGTTAATTTATGTAGGTGTCAGTAAAATCTTAACCGATAGATTTAATGCATCCATACGTCCACAAACGCATTTCCGTAACTAAAACTTATACAGTAACCATTGACTTATATATTACTTCGTAAGGACAGGGCGGACCACACGTCTGGGTGTTGGACCTAAAGAGACCCGAAAATGACCCGACCGAGGCCGATGTGACGTAGTCAGTGGTCGGCGGTCATCGGGATCTGACATTTGTATGAAAAAATAAAAATGCCTAGATGTTCACTGAAAGGTTGCTTAAATTACGACAGAAAGGTCATTAAAACAAATTCTAATATTACTTCTCACCAATAAGCCGCATATTTGATAAACACTAAACTTATTTACATTACTTTAACAATTTTCTAACTTATTTGTCAATTTTACGAAGCAACGCCATATTTACCGCGCAAAATCGATACAACTTTGTAGCGGCGTGCATTAGTTGTATGGTTATAGTATAGCCATAATAGTGCTCACAGTGCACTAAGTGCAGTCCAGTACATACGATTTAATATAAATATTTTATTTTATGATAATTTATTGAATACTTATTTAAAGTTTACGTGATGCACTATGAGTTAAAATTTAAAACATGCAAAATTAACAAAAGGCAAAAGTTAAAAAAAAATGTTTTATTCGAAGGACAGTGAAATGTAATAAATAAAAATATAAATTATCTGATATAGTTTTTTTTTAAGTTCTAAGGTATGATTCCTTCCGTATATAAAAATAAATTGTATCCACAAACACTCAATTATCTAGCCAAACTAAGCAAATCTTATGCTATTGCGACTAGATACAGATAATAAACATATTTAAATACATTTATAAACATACTTAAATACATTTACAAACATACTTAAATACATCTATATTTATTGATATTCATTCTATAGACACGAAAATTAACGAAGTAAAACAAACGAAGTTCCTAGGTTTAACTATATAACAAGACGTGAATTGGAAAACGCATATAGATAATGTTTGTACAGCAGGCAAGAGCTTTGGCAAGAGCTGCGCGCGAGCCGCGCGAACGCGACCTTTAAACTGGCTTGAATGTGAACCAGAACCGCACGCGCGCAGCTCGCGCGCACTGTACAAGTCTTGCATGAGTTGCGCTAAAGAGACGCACTAATCGGTTGCAGTAACGGATCGCGTGTCACGCGTGTGCAGCTCGCGCGCGACCTGCGCATTCGTGGCGCGTTCGCCAGATCTGGACCTATCCTTACAGAGTCATCAAGTTTATTTATGCCTTAAAGCAGGTTAGATCTGTAACAAAAACTGTGATTGCTACCTATCATGCATTGTAGGTTCTAAATTACGCTACAGTTTACTGATGTGGGGCAATAGCACTAATATAAATAGAGCTTTTATTGCCATAAAAAGATGCATAAGACCAATATGCGGTGTCCCTCCGCGAACATCATGTCGTCCTCTATTTGCACAATTTTAATTACTAACATTGACGTCCCTGTATATATTTGAAACATGTGTATTTGTAATGCAAATTATGCATATTTTTAATAGGGCATTTGACATTTATCCACGGAACACAAGAAATCAAAATATCCTGGTACTACTAAAAACTTCAATAACAATGCAGTATAAAAAAAGCTGCATGACAATAAGTATAAAAAAATCTTCAATAATATACCTACTAATGAATTCAAAACATTGAATAATAATCAATTTAAAACAAAACTGAATAAGTGGCTAATCTCACATACCTACCATAAAGGAGTTTTTTTAAATAATAAATATTAATTTCAACATAATTATGATATGACTGACATCTATGTAATATAATTTAATGCAATTTTAGACTCAATTTTATATTTAATTTTAGTTCAATTTTATATTTAATTTGCATGCCTTGTTTTGGCTAAACATGCTTGGCACGTTCATTTTAAAACACCTATGCATACCGTGTTTAAGCATATAAAGATTATTTTATTTTATTTCATTTATGTTGACGTATTTAATACGAAAAAGCAAAAAGTTATATTTACTCTGACACTACTTTAAATATAACATCTGTGCAATAAAAACTTTTTTCTTAGTTCCTCTTTCGTTTTAAGCCGCTCTTACAAGGTTGCTATTTGACAGTTGACATCAAAGTCTAACAGATGGGGTTAGTGTGTCATGTATGGAGGAAATGCAAGGCGATTTGTTCTGTCAGCCGTATCTTTACTTTTTACATCAATGACAGTAACATAAAAAATATACTTAATAGATATTTTGTACCTAGCTTTTTAAAATTTTGCAATACCTACAAACGTTTCTTAATCTTACAAACTGCAGCAGTACCTATTTAGCTCTACTTGTTCTTAACAATAAATTGGTCGTAGTGACAAATCGAACTGAGACAGTTTCTCCAGCATTACTGTAGCAAAGACCTTCACTGCACAATAACATGCTATTAATTCGCTTTTTAACACTTATTGTTCGTTGAGTAAATGGCGCTTTCTAGCGAGGTGAGACATAATTGGCAAGTTTACTCCACTCTTTACACCTTAAGCGCTGTGTGTTGGCGTCTAAATGGTTTCAGCAGATTTAACGACGCCACAAATACCACCCACAATACCAAAGTTGTGGTACGATTGTGCATTTCCTTCAGTAATGCGGTAATTTTATGGAATCATTGCTGTGAGAATGGTTTTTAAGTGTCAAGTCAACCTCTTTGTTTTACGTAACTAACCGCATGTTTATTCTTTAGCATACATAGGAAGATCCTACTGTTTCATGACTTGAACTTCAATAATAGTTACTAGGCTAGGAAACTACAGTTAGGTTAGGTAATGAGACTAATGAGGCAATAGGTACTTAAATTTTAATCTGTTTTTTTTTTAAATCTCTGTCAAGTGCCAATCTGACAAGTGTTAGATGACTTGAGCACGAAGTGTTTCGTACCCCCGCATTTTAAGATTTATAAGCACAAACCAGACTCACACAAAACTGTTTCTAAATCAATTAGTTAAGGTACAAAATCTACTTAATTATTAAAATATAATGATCGAAAATCGTTTCAATATAAATTATCGAGGGTGAACTACATAGTGACCAGGAGACGTATTTTTAAAGCACTCGAATTCGCATACGAATTCACAAGAATCGCAAACTCCTAGGAAACTGTGTACCATTCTTAGGATTTCGTATGCGAATTGGAATTCGAACGCTTCAAAAATACGCCCCCAGCTTTATCAGTGACAGTAAATTAGTATGCAGAGCAAAGTCAGATAACAAACAACCGTAAAATATGATTTGACATATGCAATAATTAAGTCGAGTTGATTTATGTGCAAGCCGACTACCACGTGATACTAGTGCCTAATGCACCTACCCAATAAATAAACTCAGACTGTCAAAACAGTGCCTGCTATAAAATGGTAGGCATTTACACTGATTGGAAATTCAAATCAATTTTACCATTTCACTGTCCATTGGCATTTGAGGAACAGTTATAACTAACTTACTTTATTCGCGATCCATAAAATTAGATTTTCTATTCAGATAAATATTTCAGGAAACAATAAATAACACAATTATTTACATTTGTTGTGCTTCACTATTGCAGTAGCGAAAGGGGCTATGAATTATTTCAAACAAAATTCTGAAACTTTTTTTACATTAAAAAAAGGTAATAAACAACACTCGAGAGGGCACAATACTTTAAACATAAAATTTGATAGACATAAGATTGAACTATATTTTATTATATTACCGAATGTCATGTGTGTTGTTAATGTTAAAGACAGCTACAAAACTTAAGTGTCTGACTCTGATACTGTGATGATACGTAGGTAGCACTAAAGTTTGGTGCTGGTGACCGCAGCCTAGCCCCGCATAGATAAGTACGGTAGTTCCACGTTACTCTTTTTGATATTGTACTATCCGACAAATAATACAGCAGGGTTCCTGCCAAGTCACTTAACTCTAAACAGTGCCTCTAAGAAGTGTTGTTGTAAATAACTCTATACACGTAAATAAAATAAAAACAGTATGAAGTAAAACGATTGATACGGTTTTAAAAACTCGGTTGGGCATGTTTTTTTAAGAATAGAATATAATAATTAGAATAGAATAATTTATTTGCTAAATATTTTTTTTTAAAAAAGGGGCTTGATGGTCAGAATGTGCTGAGAAAAGATTGTGTCTGCTTGATACCTCGTAAATTACGAAGTACTTTTGTGTTACGAGATTGGCAACACAAAAGAGCTCATTTTTTACTTCGAGACGATGACAGCAATGATGAATAAGTGTTTTGACTGGTGCATTTCCTTATTAATTTATTATTACTGGTAGAGTCTCTGCCAAATCAATATAAACTAAAGATTTTTATGTATTTATAGATTACGGTAACACACTTAAGCTTAGACTTGGACATTTCGAGAGACCAAGGAAGCATGACGCCAATTAACATAAACCTGTTCATCTGCTTACTATTCAATCGGCATTCGATGTAATTTCTTCGCACGGACTCATTACGCATGACAACATTTTGTCGTAGTTAATTGATAGTTACCCGTCACTTATGTAATGATCACGCAAGACTGCGCTTTTGTTTGCATAATAAAGAAGTGTAAGTAGCGTGCGTGGCTATCGTGAATAAGAAGGTTATTTTTGTGACTTCTCAAAAATATTTCCTCAAGAAGCGGCACTTACGCTTGTTTGGTGAAATCTTTACATTAGGCTGCTAAAGTACTCGTAAATGGCTAATCATTATACAATGCAAGATACTTAATGGTTCAGTCGTTTATCAAATACGCCAAACTGTCGCCTCTGCCTGCCGCTGTTTAATGTACCTAGGTACAAAGGTCGTAGGTATATAGGTAATACCTAATATGGCAAATAAGATTGTCTATTAAATAGCCAATATATAATTAAATTAGATGATGCCAGGAAAGTCGGTTACTGGCCGAACGGTTAAAGGCTCTATGGATACAAAGTACCTACTTACTTATGTGTTTGAGGCGTTGTCTAGTAATTTAGTGAACGGTGAGACCATGGTCTGATGTAACTAAACCAATGCTAATTTACTGTCGAACGTTAAATGTTTCGTCTACTCAAAACTAGACTCCTGCTAGGGGGTTTGGCTCTTCAAACTTTGAGCTGATAAATGATTCAAAAAAACTTTTGGAATTTAAATAGTATATTCGAAGATACCATTTTATAACTAAGTTATACCTATCTATGACTACATTGACTATAAAATGAAAGTTTTAAAGAAGGTTGCAATTTGTTTATTTGATTACATTTTTATAAAGATTAAGAAGTATTCGTATTCACAAGAACAGGAAAATCTTGTAGTTGCCGCATAGCTTAATATGACGTCATTGTGGTTTTCAATTCTATTCTACGAATCGACCACAGCTTGACGCATTTGTAAGGTAAACCACTTTCCGTACAACATCCTATATGGATATTGACACCAGCGAGTGACGGGAAGTAGCTAGATGTAAAATAAGGAGATAAAGCATCACGAGACATAAATGAGGAAAAACATTTCCCTATAGTCTATTTTCTGCTATAACTATTTTATTACGCAATTATATACCACCATCCTTAACGTAACTTCCCATGTGACGTAAATATGATTGTGCGTATAGAAGGTATTTAATTCAATTCTTAATGGAATTATTTATAAATAAGACTTATTCAATATGAGACGTGTATATTGATTTGAATAATTACCTACTTTTATAAACTAAAATATGCTAGTTACTTAATGGCACCACTTTTCCTATTTCAGATCTGTCCCCGGTGCGCTACACAAATCGAAAAAGTAGCAGCAGCTCAGTGGAAACCAACTTTTACAACCTCAGCGACCAAATCATTATCGTCGAGAAGTCTCCACATCGGTGCCATAGAAGCGGCGAAACGCCAGTTACACGTCGGATATCGCTACAAAACGGACCCACCTCACCGCAGGACGGCTATAATGAAACTCGCAAAAACCGCGGAGGCTCTTTAGAGAAAGAGTATACCGTATATCGTGAAAAGCGGAACCCGTTGCTCGACAAAGTCAAGAACACCAAGCTATCATGCTTCAAGTCAAACGGGCCATTACGACATGCGGAAGATGCTGCGTCAACCTCAGGAAGTGACTGCAGCGGTTTTGGACACGTCGAGGACGTAAACCACTGCCGTTACGCCGGCAATTACTCTGAGGCTCATATAGAATTTGAAAACCAAAACCCATGGGTAAAGATGCCAAACTATGATGATGATGTATTCTTTGCTAAAAGTGTGACTAGCCCTGTTGAAAATCAATGGAGGGAAGGCAAGTCGTTTTCTAGTAGAGGCACCAGATGTTATAGTTCAGGTTCTGAGTGTGACCGCTACCACGCCATACCAAAAGCGGGAACAAAACTTTCAAAATCAAGCGATCAAATTTTTAATGACGATTATGAACCATATGACGATGCACCAGTGGCAATGAAATCTCATAACATAAGTAAGACTGATAAATTTAAGAGTAATAAAACTGAAAAGGATACTATCGGTCCTAGTTCGTGCTTATCTGCAAAGTTAAGAGCAATGTCAGATAGGTATTTAAAATCTTCAACTAATAAATTCCTTTCAAAATTATATAGACCTAACGGCGAGAACGAGGATGAAATTAATGGAAGTAATGAAAACATTTTGAAGTCAAGTAGTTCTAGTAAAAGTAGGAAGAAAAGAGGCGGAGTTAAAGCAAAACTACGCAGTTTTTCTTACGGTGCTTTGCCAGGCCTGGACGAATTCCAAAAAAGTAGCACTTCCGTGTTTCATGATGATGTTTACCAAGTTTCATGTGACGATGAAAACGTATTAATACAAGACTGTGAAGACGCTGACTCCGGTATTCTAGTCAATGAATCTGCAGCTTCTTCAATTTTTGACAGTGACAGAATCTCTTCTCGTTGTGAAAGTTCTGCTTCTCATATTAATCCTCTTGCACCATGCCACGGTAGAAGTGTTTCTGGTGATCAAAACTACCCTAAACCAAGATCATCAGGAAGGTTAAGTAGAGAAAGAATTAATGACCATCCGAAACCAAAACCACGAAATACCCAAAGAGCTTTATCATTAGATCGCAAAGAAATACTTAGGCGTATGCCAAAGAATAATAATAATGAGTACGCAGAACCACAATATTTACAACTAACTGAAAAACAGAAAATGCGTCAAAGAGATGCTAGTTTAGGACATACAGGAATGCCACCAATACCTCCATGTAGAAAATCAACTAGAGGTGGAAAATCAGAAAAAGGGCATTCTGAATTCAAAGTTGTTAAAATAATTAGAAGAAACCCATCCGATGAGCTGGGTATTTTTATCGCCAAAACAAAACTGTCTGATGAAGGTCACGTAGGTTACTTAGTAGCTCACGTCGTCCCCGAAGGCTTAGCTGAAAAGTGAGTAAGATAGTTTTTATTTAAGTTACTCTTATTTTATAAAACAGAAATATGCTTTTTTTCATTTAATTGGCTAATATTGTCAACAATCATGGCATGTATTTTCTCAATTTTTTTATTCTTATAATAAATTAATATTTTTTGTTTATTTAATTTAATTTATTTAATAATATCATTTTACTGTCGATATTATTTTTGAATGTAAATTTTCGTCAAAAAGCAATGTTAGGTTGCTGTTATTGGTTGCTAAGGTTATTGATTGATTGATTATTATTTTGCTATATCAAAGAATAATTTGAGATTTTTTTTTCAGGGAAGGCACGTTACGCATTGGTGATGAATTGCTCAACGTTAACGGACGCCGGCTTCGTGATTTGACAATGGCTGAGGCCAAAGATGCATTAAAATCGGGATTGTCAGAAATAGATATTGTAATTTGCAGACAGCGTGAAAAATCAGTTGAATCCAGACAAAAAGACGCTTCCCAGAGGAGTGTCATCCTCATGCGTGAGAGTTCAGTTGACTATGAGAACGCATTCATTTTGGGAAAGGAAAAACGAGTTGATAAATATGACGTCAGGATAGACCGTCGACGGTCGCAGGATGAGTCGGCCTGTAATCGCGTCGCGCTATCGGCTGCGGACGAGCCGGTCGACAGTGCGGCCAACTCGCATTCACACTTCCTCAAGGGCCAGAACGCTAGCTATAGCAGCATGAACAACAAACTGCTGCGCCGGCAAGTGGTTAGCTATGGCGGGGCTAATAAAGATGGGTTGACTCTCAGTTGTGCTGGTGATATAGTGGACGTGGATGTGCCCGATTGTGCCTCAGATAGGTTTAAAGACAGACAAGACTGTGAAAGTGATATACAAACTCCAAATGCCGCGAACTTTTGCACCCTACCAAGACGGCCCCGAGCGCCAACGCACACTTACCACACGATTACGTTTGAAAAGGGACACGGAAAGAAACCACTCGGATTCACTATTGTTGGTGGACGTGACTCGCCTCGAGGACCACTTGGAATCTTCATAAAAAGCATCCTACCGCAAGGCCAGGCGATCGACGACGGGAGATTAAAAGCAGGTAAATTTATCAACATAATAAAATACGAATAACTCGTCTAAATTACTAACTAATACTTATTGTAAGTCTTGTAAGTAAGTAAGGAATGCCACTTGATAAGAATAAAGAAAAGGAAACCGTATTGTATTAGTTCATCGAATGGGACATTACAACAAAGAACTTATAATGTTGAATCGTTACAGATAAGTAGGTACCTACTCTTGGCTGACTATTGTAACTAGAATGGTCAATGGTCATCAATCCTGATAGGAATGTTTATTTATTTAAGTTGTTGTTTATTTTACCTCACACTCGTCCTCGGGTGTTAATATTGTGGATTTTATTAACGATATTAACCTAAAACGTTTATTTATAAAATGTGATTTAAATATCATTTATCAAGTGTTATGTAGGATACTCGAGTCAATGAAACTAAATTAGTATGTACCGACAAATATGTTCTAACTCGCCAATTATTAATGTTTCCACATACAAATTATCCTCATACCTAATTTATAAAAGTTTCTTAATGAACAATTTGTGAGTGTAGGTATATTATTTCCTGTAGATAAATTACATTCATAGAATACTGGTATTTCTGTTGTTTATGATCTGTGTTACTGTGTTTATGATGGAAGCTTGTTTAACAATAAGTGTTTCTGTTAACACAAGATCGAGGAGTTCTGAATATTTAGACAGATCGCTAAACCCTTCAGGATTAGGCAACTTTTTGCTTAGGAATGTTTGTTTATCAAGAACATTGTCCGTTTCCAGGAGATGAAGTGCTCGCGGTAAATGGGCAGGCGTGCCATGAGCTTGCGCATGTTGAAGCCTTAGCGTTATTCAAGTCAGTAAGAAGCGGATCAATTGAACTGAGGGTCTGCAGGCGAGTGAAGAATTCCCAGTAAGTAGACATTAAAAACTTAGCCAGAACGAAAAACAGGGTAACCACGAACTCTTAAAAGAATCTTAAATCTGTCGAACATTACCAAATCTGTCAAATTTTGTATGTAATGACGTACTAAAATCGACAGATTTGACAGCTTTGAGATTGTTTTAAGAGTTCATGGTTACCCCGCAGGCAGTTATATAAAACTTGGAACCATTTTTATTTTACCCACCACATACGTTGTATTGTAGGTAGAGGTACGATGCAACCACCTATATTATCATTTATACGTGGTAGACAAATATAAAGTACCTACTAAAACCAGTTAAATCAACATCAAAACTTCAAAAATGTGAAATCTATGAAGTCTAATTATGATTTTTTCCTTTTCTTTTCAGATCAACCAAAGCAAAATCCTGCACAGATCTTTTGAACGACGAAGAATGAATGCTGTCTTCAAATTTTCGAATGCATGATTTCTCATTTTGGATGTAAAAAGTATTGAATCTGTTTCATGGATGTTATTTATTTTAATTTCTGTTCAAAATTTAGTATTTTGACTGTATTTAGAATTACGAAATGTTATTGAAATGATTCTATCTAGCTTTGAGATACCTATATGTTTATAATATTTATAAGTCCAAAGTAGGTAAGTACCTATTTGTAGAAAACTGAAATACAATTTGTTATATAGAATTTTGCAATGTTCGATAGTCAAGGATAACTGTTTTTTTTTAATAAATGTTTTTGGAATTGTAACTCCTGCACATAGAAATATAATATAATATAATATATCAATAGTAGCACTTACAACAGTTTCGTGGATATCTTGAATAACATTAACGTTCTTGGCGTGCCATTCAAGAAATTTTTATATTTCAAATTCCTCCTGACAAATTATACTGTACCTGAATTTTCCTGTTCTGAATTTTTGTATCTCTCATTAATTATTTAGAAACCATACCTAAATTAAAATCCCAAAGATAAGAATTAGATATGTCTATTTTATCTGTATTTTTGAGATAATGTGAATATCGTATTCCAAATATCTAGTTTTATTAGAATGACATATTACTTTGTTGTACTAAGAATGTTTAATTCCCCTGAGGTATAAACTCATTGTATACCATATTTTTATCAATTTAATTTATCAGCTAATAAGACTTTTTGTTTGGAATCAATCACCTATATGGCTTTGTAGTTTTTCATAGTTTTTTTCTACTATAACCTGTGATAAAATAGTCGACAAAGATGAGACTGATCTTTTTTATTTATTTTTATTTCTGGGCACAAAATTCCCTGTTTTTTAAGTCGTATGTTTGTGGACTATTTTAGCTAAAACACTTTATTATTGTTATATGAAAAATGTTATCTATGTCTTATATCGTATCAAACTTTAAAAGTCTGGTTTCTAATTTCTAAAGTAAGGCTTACGTTTTAGCATGAATGTTTATGTATTTAGAAATTTAACGTGCAATAGAATAATCAATTATTATTAAAGTCTGACATCAAATATATGACCCTTGCCGAGAGGTCGCTAAAAGCAATTTTTAAGCTATTTAAATCTGGAAAAACAAGAAGATTGGCTTTGTTTTTCTTTTTTTTATCAGGTAATACACACAATAAACAAAGAAATTTTGTAGTTATCAATGATAATAAATAACATTATTTTAATGGGGTCGTCAAAGTTTCCTGTATTTTGATTCTTTAAAGGTGGAAGGTCATTATATTTCTTGTCATGATTTATTTCGTCAGCTTTATTAAATCGATAAAGATTTTAAGGCAATGATCTGTACTGTGATAGATGTAGTTGATTAAAGATAACTTGATTTAAACTTTCATGGTCACTAACATTAGAATAGTTTGTTACGGGATTGCTACCATGTACCTTATTTTTGAGTTCCCGATATTTCGGCACTGTTGCAAGCGCCATGATCACGGAGTTACTCCGTGATCATGGCGCTTGCAACAGTGCCGAAATATCGGGAACTCAAAAATAAGGTACATGGTAGCAATCCCGTAACAAACTATTCTAATAACTTGATTTATAAATCAATTGAATTAAATATTTTCGTTAATATTAATAAAAGCATGTTAGTGGCGTTTAATATTCCTTTATTTTTGTCACAAAAGGTCTTAGTGAAAGTATAGCCTATCTATTATAAAATATCGTCAAGAATAACTTTAATAGAAATGTATGGAATAATCTTATTAAACCCAGTCAGTATCGAAACTGTACGTACATTTTTATTCATAAAATTGTATTTAATTAGGTACTATGACAATCTGAAATACAATTTGTAGGTACCATATTTTTTTTATTATTTCGCATTTATTTTGCATGATTTGGACTGATTTTTATTGTTTTGTGTAAAAATATAATATAAAGCATACCTACCCAGATAAAAACCAGGTAAATATATTATTTTGTTGAATTTGACTTTACAGATCCTTTTAGACTAAGCATTGGAACTTACGTACTTTGTGTCTGTTTATTATATGAATTGATTATTGTGTGGTTAATTGTGTGGTTTTGTTCAACGAAAAAAAGTAAATTGTAAAGATACAATTTGAATTCATATTTATTTAATTTTTTTACTTCCAGTGATAATTTTCCTCTTTTAGTGTGCTCCTTTCTAGTAAGAGTTTTCTAATGCTTAGTCTAAAATTTAAATAGTAACCTAATGGAATATTTGTTTAGGTACCTATCAAGTTAGTAAGGGTTCTGAATTAAATTGAAGATCTTGCAAACAAAGTCGCTGTCAACCTAGTAAATATCTTGTATAATAGTCAGATAAAATAAATAACGTAAGAAATTTACTCGGTTTAACGAGTGACTGTAATAAAATGTAATTATTATTAAATAAACCCTTACATAGTAAATAATATGAAATTGTGTATATTTTCTTAAAACTGCGTAATCAGATGCTGTAAACCTACAAGGAGTAGGTGTTTACAGCATAAGTAGTAATAAGTAAGTAATATAATAAGGAGTATTCAACTTTCATCACGATTTTAAAGGTAAAAGATGAGACTTTTAAGAATATACACAATTTTATATTAACCCTGTATTCTTAGTTATTTTATTAATTGTTTAGCCGTCATTAAGTTTTACTATACATATCATAAATTTATTATAATCCTAAGTAGGCATCTGTAATGAGTAATGATTTCAATAAATATTCAAAATAAAAATATTGGGAATGAACAAAGTATTTATTTTTAATACTTACTACCTAATTGTAAGTTAAAGCCGATTCCTTATCTATTTTATTAATACGTATACAACTAACTAAAAAAAGAGATTTAGAAAATCTATTTTGATTTTCTTAATCAATTTCAAGCAACAGAGCACTTTCATTCTAGATTGATAGTTTTTAAGTTTGTCAATCATGATTAAAGTATATAATTGTATTAATTTTATTATTTAACGCCATCTACCAAACTTTGCTTTTTATTTAAATGTCATGCGATTCAAACACTTATTTAAACCAGCTACCCAAGTTGTACAAAAAAGTTCTAAAAATAGTCGCTAGATGTCACTAGTTGGCGTGTCTTTTTTGGCATTTGGTTTAGTATTTATTTACAAGAGGTTTTAGTAATCGAAATTAAATACAAACAAAAAACATTTTTATATAAATTTACTTATAGATAAACGGTAGATTTTTTTTGTGTTTTTTCTAAGATTTTCAGACATTCCATATTGAGTCACATAAAATGTTTGTTCCTATTTTTGGTTTTACTACCTTTTTGTATTCATTAATTATTTTTATTAATACTTGCATGAGTAGGAATTTTTTCAACACTTAACTTTTTTATCATAATAATTTTCTTCATAACAGTCTGTGATCATAATTTTCTTATTCATAATGGCATTACTAAAAAACTATTTGAACTCATAATTATTAATATTGGTAAAATATATTTTTCGTGTAAAATTATGTCATTGTAAACCGTTATGTATATAGTAGAGTGCTAGTACCAATTTTAATGACACAATTTTTAAACTAATATTGTAATTAAGCGCTCGCCGGCCGCTGCCGCGGCACGTTCGCTAGTTCGCTACGCTCGCTCGGCTTCGCGCTTTGTTTGGTCACTGTTCTAACCTTACCTAACCTAGATGATATTTGTAATAAGTTTAATCGTAAATTGATTTGACACCTTCAAGTGCTTTTCCGTCGTGAGATGACTTAAACTTACGTCCAACAACGTCTACGTCTAACAACGGTCCTAACTGTTTAACGTCTATTAGATATCTTAAAATAAGGCCTTTCGCCCGTAAAGACTAAAAAACTAAAAAGTATAAATAAAATGTACTTATTAAAAAAAACAAAAAACCAGACTGCGTAAAAAGTGAACTTAAGAACAAGATTTAAAGAATCAATTTGCAGTCGGAGGCATGGAGGCGGAGACAGAATTTATACTGCACCTACAAATCATCTAAAACATTACTTTCGTAACCATTAATAATAATAATAAATATTGCACCACATCACATAAATTGTTCTGGGGGCTAATGCCCGTAATTGTCATTCATTGGGAACTAAAGATGATTTTAATATGATGAGATTATGATGTTACTAAAAATCGGTATTTACGTCGCAATTTAAACGTCAAATTTGCGCACGAAATATGTTCATGAGCGGACTGATAATAATTATGTCAAAACTAGTTAGTGACAATCATGGATTTAGTAGTAGGTAAAACTGGATAGAGTACCTACTTCTAAAATTTTGCTTAGTAACTTACACCGGTCTTAGCAGTAAATTATACATTTATTTGATGCAACCAAATTGAAATACTGTTCTTAGTGAGAGGCACAAACCAGAGGAGTTGGTTTTCTCTGTCTATCGTCTATCCAGTGCTTTAACCAGTTTGACTATTAAATTCATGGTGATATTTTGTTTTGACAAATCAAGCTAGAATTAAAATTAAGTAGTAGAATACCATAAAATTTGGCCATTTTCCACTCTCAACCAGAATCAAAGATATTGTATTTGTCTTTGATCATAATACAATCACTTTGGATTCATTTGTCAATTTGACATTGTCACTTTAGTGTATGAGCCATAGATATAGAATGTACCGTAGCGAATGCTAAGTCTATGGTATGAGCAAATAAATTGTATTATTTATAGTGCTATGTCTTTGTGGTTGATGTTAGTGGGACAGGTTCGACACCGGATTTTCACTACTTTTAAATTACGGGAATTGGGTACCGGGTCCTAAAGTAAGTAGCTAAAGCACTTGTGTTATATAAATCGGAAATAACGACGGTACCGCAACACCCAGATCCGAGACAATACAGAAAAGTTCGTTTTCCACATTGACCCGACCGGGAATCGAAACCGGAACCTCAGAAATGGCGACACGCCAAGTCTTGGCTACGGAGCTCGTCACCATTACCTTCCACCTATAGCCAAGTAAAAAACGTAAATGCATTAGGTATCATGTTTCATCTTTGTTTCCGCACACTTTTCCATGAAAGGCATCCATTTGATCTAATGGCAGTGTGAAACTTTCGCTTTCGGTATTTTCAAACAAAACAATGGAAAATAGCGTGTTACTTACATCTCATAGATTATTTAGCTTGCAATCGTTTCAAAGGGTCGGAAGTAGAACAACGGCATAGCGTGACGGTGACAACTAACTCTTACATTTTTTATAACCACACAAAAGAAAGGATTTTTATTCAAAGGAATGACACTTTTTGATTTATGATGATTCTCGATGGTAATCTTTCACACGAGTACGAATAAATTATCCAATTTACTAAAAAAGGCTACCAGAGGGTCGGAAGTAGATAAAATATTTTTTTGTTGCACACAAATTTGTCCCATTCTAGTTGATTAAACACATCATTAGATAGTTATTTTTATTTAATCAACAATCATTATTTCAAAATAAAAAGAAACTAACCTGAAAATAAAAAAAAACATGACAAATCACGAAGTTAAATCAAGAACATGTCTTATTTGCTATTATTTACTAATTTGATCGAATTCTTTGGTTTAGAAATTCGTTAAGTTGTACATAACTTATAACTATAAAACTAACCTTACTATACTTTTTTTATAATAATTAACAAATAGGGCCTGTCCTACATAGCAGACAATGATTCGATAACTTACTCAAGATGATCTAAGATCAATACAAAGTGAAATTATTTGATTGGTTTTTCAAACGCCAAATAACTTATATTTTAACGAATATTTTTCATAAAATTCTAATTCAAATTAATTTATTTACAAGAAACACGGTAAAAAAAAGTAATAGTAGATAGTTAAAAAAAATTAATCGTTTTATAATCGATTTATCAGCTTAGGTGAGCTATAGTCATTATATAAATGTCTCGATATTAATCCAAAGTGTTACCTACATGACTGAATTCTGCAGAAAATTATCCTAACAAGCTACAATGAAGTAAGTAGTAATATGGAAAGGGCAGGTTACCATCGTGAGTATCACTAATGTAAATCACGTTGCACACCCATAGCCTTAAAGATCTTCTCCTGGAAAACCCTTATGATGAGGTACAACACCGTAACTTGCTGGTACAGTGTGCAGTACAGATGTGCTCAAATATGTATCTACTATATATCCTCCATATTGCAATGCAACCACCAATCACGCATTAATTTTACACCACGATTTTTGGCTAAATGTATTAAATCCAAAACAGTTGCCACTCAACCTAATTTGATTGCCTGTTTGCGATCATGTTTTACTATTTAAATCTATGCAGATTAACAGTCTGTTTTAGGATTTACAAAAAATGCCGTTCGTGCTCTTCATTTCGGCAAATTTCATGATTTGCGACAGTGAAGTACGTTGTACCTATATGTAATCGAACAAACTTATCAATCAACAGACAAATCAGGACAAAACAAATTTTGATCCTTACATAATAATTTGTGAAGACCAGAGGAGGATTTGAAAACCTGAGTCGACACGCAAAAAGAAAAAGGACAAAATCTAAAACCTCTATTTGCCAAACCCTGGTTTGGCTATTTGTACCTTCATGCCGCAATATTGTTTTTAAGCCAGAAGTCTTCTCCAAAGGATTAGGATAAAAAAGTGCATATTAACCATTTAATTGTCGAAGACTGTACACACTACCTAGCATATTTACCCGGGCACACGTGTCGGCCTCTCGGTTCTAGGAAGGCTCATCTCATTACTCGCAGGAGCTTGCATAAGCTTTATCAGCATCAGGAGCACCGTTATACGATAAGCGAATTGGTGTCAATGGTCTTTGCCTATCCGGGGCATGTAGGGCGTTGTATCATCTGTTTTCGTTAGGCGTCTATAAAATAACACCTACCGTAAGGTATTGCAGTGAGCAATTATGGTTGTGATTGCTCGGTCGAAAATAGTAGTGGTATGTACTCGTTGGTACACAGTGTGACATGGATTACAGATAACATTTTATTTAATACTCTACACATCTAAGTCACATCACATTTTTAACTTTCAGGTTTCTGTATTTAATTCAAGTTCCATGCTTATTATTGAATTATTGATTTGAATAAAAGTTATTTTGGGATATTAATAATACCTTCAGATAGTTTATTTTAATTCCGAGAACAATCTAAATAGGAGGTCCAAGCACAAGGCTTGCAAAATATATTTTGTTATCACTTTAGTGTCACCCCGTTACCGCGGAATTCATGAAACCAGAAACTCTATGTGACATCTGATACACGCCTCCTCAGCTGCTTGGTTTTGCTCGGAGGTAATTACCACCGCATATTTTGCTCATACAAAGTTATTACCTACTAATCTACTACACGCACATAATATTAATCTATATATGTACTTACATAAAAAGAGCTTTTCTTATCGGCTCCAGAGTAATTAGTGTGTGTGCCACAGAACAATCGATTCGTTTACTTGGATAAAAAGGTTTATGTTAATTTTTATTACTTTTCGATCGATTTTTGCTAGGTGGTTATTTTATGGTACTCGCACTAGGCTCTCAGGTAGTCCAAACTCATTTGATACAAGTATCTTAGACCAATATTACATCATATTTCTTTCATATTTGAGAAATTTCAGGATACGATGACAAAGTTGTCCTGCTACATTATTGTACTGCCTTCCTTTTCTTTATTTATAAAGATAAAAAGTAAAAAAAATCTTTTTACGAAGAAAATTCCGACCCACACCATAATATCTTCAGATCAACTCCAAGAACTAAATGGTTCTGATTCATCCCTTATTACATAAAATTATAGCAATTACAAGTGACTACTATTTCTAGTGAAAAGTCTTCAACTTAAATGCTAGTCGGTACCTGGGTACAGTTTGTTGCGCAAGCGATGAAATTACAGCGGTATTTTAATTTACAGTAGATGTTTTATGATGAGATTACATGGTAACGGAAATAAGATAAAATAATATATTTCCTCTACACATTCATCTTTTTTATTAAATTAATTTGTTGCGGTAATTATTATACCAAATAATTATTAATTTCTATTTAAGTATTAAATGGCCAAAATTTGTTTATTATTTAATTAGAAAAACTTTACTATTAGGTTACACTGTAACCTAGGGCAAATGATGTTTACATAATACATTAATCATTGCTTCACTGCTGCAAAATCTGTTTGGCTTCCAATACTTATGATTAGACAAAACTGAAATTCGACTATAGGTACTATTTTGATTAGATATGACGCAAATAGCAGAATACCCACGAATCAAAAATTAACTGAGGTGTGCGACTCTATCAAAGGTACATAAAATGTGATTTTAATGTTGACCTAATGGAAAAAGATGTTTTACTCACCAACACGGCATATTCACCTCCTTAAATATAGCTACTGTTCAAAACCACAACCATAGCATTATTGCATATTAAGCCCACGTGATGTTGTCTAAAACTTCTCGTTTCACGAAATCTCCATTGTCACCTAATCAAAAGTTCTGTAGGCGAGTGTACCTGCGCACACGCAGCGCCCGGCGCGCTAATGACCCGTAACCAACGCGCGACTCCCGCGCCTTGGGATATCAATCACGACCGCCTTGGAAAAAGCGCACTGCGTTATTAGAACCTTAACTAACTTTTTGTCATTTGTAGGAAGTTAGGATACGACTAGTAAGAGTTGCCTCTGGTCTTACATTCGTTTATAATACACACAAGGGTGAACACACACTAGCCAGTGTGGAACGATCACTAATGAGGGTTTTCTGAAATGACGCCCAGCTAGGTGGCAACACTTTGACGTCAGGTCCAGAAACCTATCAAAAGTATCAGAGCCACTATATTTTCGTATCTGAAGTTTTTGTATTTTTTAATAAAATTAGGACCTAGGTACAACACATATTTACTAAGAATCAAAATGCCACATGTTTTTCAGTTCCTATGTACTCAAAAAACGGGAGGTTATGTTTACTAAGAATAAAATACGTAATATTAAAACAATGGCTAGTAGCCATTCGTAGAGAACGGTTGATAATAGTCTTTTACGATTTAATAATAGTAAGGTAACGGTTGATAATATTAAGGTTTTTTTTTTGTAAAGACGATTACGAGCTGCCTAAATACTCAGTGGTAGAGAAACGTAAGTATTGTATAGTTTTAAGTCACTTTCTTATTGTGTAATTAAATATAACCTAAGCTCAAGTGCAAGAACATAGCTAAACTTTTTAGTTTTCGTTGTTGAGTGAATAATCTATTTTTAAATAACTTTAGGGAGGATTTAGAATCAAAAACATTAAACAGCGAGCGCATTATTGGGATGGGAGACCTGTTGTCAAAGTGGCGCCAACTGGTGGCGTAAATTTTCGCGAAAACCCTCATTGCCCAAGGGATGAAAGATATGACAGATATCATAGGAGCTAATCCCATGGAATGCAGGCTGTACTAATAGGATGTATAAGACATTATCGTTTCACTGATGTACATAGGTACATCAGTGAAACGACTGAATGATGATGGAAGATGATGTCAATAAACTGACTGCCCTCTTATTTTTAAAACCTGATCAATCTGATTAGGAGTAATTTTCGTTTAAACATTTCTGTGACACTATCAAGGGCCATGAACTCTGTACCAAAGCTGTAGTTTTTACGTCAAACACATAAAAAAACGTAACGTTTTATGAGCTCATTGAGTTTTTCCAAATCACTAGAGTATCTAACAATATTAAAAAGTACTATGTCAATATAATAAAGAAAGTTAAAGTTGTTTCCAAATCTAAAAGGGATAAGACTACAGTCCCAAGTCAAGAAACTAAAGGCCTGTATGACCTCTCGATGTCTATAATTTGCGACATTCGGATTTTATGGACACAATTTCGTGGCAACTCTCAGGAGAAATTATGCGGCCAATAAGTTATTATTGTTTTGACATGAAATGGGTTGGGTGGGTAGATACCTATTATTTTTGCTTACGCAACAGAACGTTATGTCTGAACATTAAAGATATTTACAGAAAAAGATAACTGTAATGTGTCTTGGACTCCTAATTATAGTTTTTTTTTTTTAAATTTGTTTGTATAAAGCTTAAATGATACTTTTGAGTCCAACGTATTCAAAAACTGTAATTCAGAAAAAATACGTTGTGTGGTTGATGATGAGATGTTAACTGTACGTACATAGTATATTATTATTATTACAGTATCTTACCTACCTAGAAAACTTAAAAAGTATTTATATCGTTGCGTATCGTACTTTTTTTACCACACACCGTGGTAAAAAAAGTACAATGTCAACAAATAAAACTCAAAAATAAACAAGCGTTGTCCCGTTTCGTATAAAATAAAATAACCTGCCTCCTTAAAATAGGTCACGCAATTCTTTCCCTCACCAAGTAGAAAACTTTTTGAGACGAGGCCCAATTTGCATTGCAAGCCTCTTCTCTCGACGTATCTCTGTAGATAACTAAGCTACATACAGGCCGTAATATTTTGCACAAGGCTTAAGTGAACTTTTCTTAATACAAGGTCAAAAGCTAAAGGTTCGACAGGGTGTACCAAGAAAAACACTCCTTGAAACCACGTGATCAGCTGGTCATATAAGTACCTACAACATCTTTTTCTATGGGAGCAACAACGAAATCCATTTTTTAAGATAATCCATAATACACTATCATCGATGTATGCGAGTAGGTTTGTATGGTGCACCAAAAAAAAACTCTATTAGTACCTATCATTGTCTACCTCTCGCGTGTCATCTATGGAGGAGCTAAGCCTTTTGCCCCCGAAAGATTTGCTTCTACGCTACAGTAAAGACATAGATAAAAGAATTTGTCACTTCTTTTCTGTCTCATTACCTATTAACATCTTTGAGGTGTTGTGATGACGCAGTATTTTAAATCATATATTTTTATTATTCTGATTGTTTTAAATACTTTACGTTTTTCCCAAAGAAAAAACTTTCAAAAACACATTATGTAAAAAAAAACATTATTTATACAGATTGCATATTTGTACAAAAAAAGTATAAAAATGTGATATCTCAATCATTTTTTGGAGTCCGCATTTTGCGAAGTCCACAAAACAAATTTGTCTGTGCATATCTTTGCTTCCGAGAGAAGAATTTTCGTCACACTGCGGCTATGAAATATTACACAAGATAAGATTTACACTCAAACTTTGTGGCCGTCTACGGCTTTTTAGCTAGTCGAATACTGCTGTGAATGCTCCGAAACTTTGAATTTTCTTTAATGATTAGGACTTGCAGAATTTTTCTTTAAATTACGTAACCCTGCATTAAAATATCCAGTAGCTATCAGTTTATTAAATTTGATAAAGACATAATTAAATTTGAGTCGATAATTTTAGTCGAATCTATTTTTTTAAAGTTTCTACAGGCTGTTAAAGGTTTTTTAAGTTATTTAGTTTGGGGCAATCCAAACACCAGTTGCCACCAGCTCTAGCCAGCTACAGAATAGCCTAAGCCTTAGAGTATGCCTTACCAAAGCAAAACAATGTCCTCTCTCTGCATTGGTGAAAATCAACCCCTATGACAGTCACCGCATCTAGGGTCGTCTATGATCCTAAAAAAGGGACAAATCGCTTCGAAGAACAGGATTGGAACAAATACACGAAAATGATATTTTTTTATTGTAAAGCGATATTCCCCGAGTTACACTCTATCGTATATTTATTTAATCTCGCACGCAATTTACGCATATATCTATTGTTATGCTGTATTCGTTTGTAAGATTCAATTTATATTTCAATTCGTCACACTTCAAAATTACAAAGAAAATCCTTAAGTATGTTGTGGTAAATAATTTATCCAACGGGGTTATTCTGAAGCACATTTTCGTGTCGAGGAAGAGCGTTGCGTTACTCAATATACACATCCAATGAAATTAATCTTCGTTGGCGTACGTATCTTATTTCTTAGTATAATAACAATTGATTTTATTATTTGTAAGCAATAAATACCTACGTGTTGTTTTTGTTTGTATAATATTACAAGTAGAGTAATAATAATAAAAAAATACTGTCATGTTTTTGCTAGAGCAGCAAAACATTGGCTGTATATTTAAAGATATTAAAAATTGTTGTTTTCATTCGAAAGCAAACAAGTTTTTAGCATTATAGAGATTAAGAGGAGGGCATATTAAAAGGATCATTATGGGTGTTAATAGGAGATGTAGAAAACGATCTAAGAAGAAACGAATTATATGACTAAGAAGGCAACGATGACTTGACGAAAACCAGCTGCACCCACCTTAGATGACATGGAAGCGATACGCATTAACTGCTATAAAAATTTGAATAGCTAAATATTAGAATGTTTATTTACCTAACTCATACAAGGTAGATACTTAAAATATACACAATATAGGTTTCATATTGTTTAGAATTCTGAAACTATCTTTACTTACTGGAGGGATAAACTTTTCAGCTTTAACCATCATTTCATTACCAACCTAATTTTCAGCTCCACTTTGCATTGTCGCACATTATCGCATGCGATATTTCAACAACGAGCATTTGCAAAATAATGGCTCGCTTATGTTGCAAGCCAAGTGACAACAAAGGGCCGATTTGTCTCCGCACTGCCTCCACAATGCAACCGGGTCGAGTGCGGAGCCCTAATGGCCGGAGACGCCAGTGCCAAATGTCGCAGTTCCACCTGCTTTATTATACAACTCCTTTGTTTGGTGGAGACAAAAGGAGTTAAGCAAGTGCTGATGTTGAATCGTTCTTGAAATTTAATTGAGATTAAATAATCTTATTAATGTTAAAATGGGTAGACTTGGACATGCGTCGCTTTGTGAGCAGGTTTCCTAAATCTCTCTATCTGTTTCAAGTTAATAAAACTAAGTGTGGTAAAAAATAAATAAAAGTCATACATACATCGATTTTTAAGACCATTTCCTAAATCTGTTTATCTAACTCTAGTTAAAACTACGTTTGGGAGTATCAGACACAGAATTTCGCTTAAATCACATATCTAACTTCGCTCAAATCACCCAAATCGTTGTACAGTCTGATGAGCATTGTACTTAAACGCTACAGTGTCTCTGTGACCATCACTTGGTTTTACCGTTATTATTTTTATTGCTATTTCTACATTTTTTATGTGGCTATTAGTTGGTTACTGTAATTATATTTAATTCAGACCGGTGCAGCACCCGCATTGCAGTGATATCCCGACCGCACGACGCATCTGAGGTTGAGCAAAACCGCACTGCAATGCTAGTCATTTCACAATAAGAATTATAGCGCTAATAAAATTAAACGCATTATTTTGCAGAAAAGGTTTTAATGTTATTTCGTATTTGTACCTTGTGTGATAGAGAACTTTAATCGGTTGTAAAATTATATTTCTTGCAATTCGTAATAACTTTATCAATACGAACCACTTTTACTATTTTTCACTCTACCTCGATGAAAAAAACTGCAAACACGGTATCAGTATTCTAAAGTAATTATTTCAATATCTGAATGTCAAAAATGAACAGCCTTAGTACCTAACATCAGAAAACATATCTTAAAATAGGTAAGGTACATCATTACTTTATTTTTTATTGACTTCTGTATCTGCAAATGAAATAGCCAGTCCACCCTAAGTTATAAATCAGAGCAAAGTAAACATTCCAAGAAAATATTTTTGCCAAAGCTAATGCCAGTGGTGTCAAGAAAAGCGAGAAAGCGAGGAAATTACGTCGGCCAGGGGAACATTAGCTGATATAATAAAGGGCATTTTGCCTCCAAGGAAGTTATGAAACTGCTGCCAACTTCTACTGAGGAAAGCGAAGTTTGAAGATTTATTAAAGACAGTATGACACTTATGCTTTTGTTAGACGTGTCGTCTTGTTTAGTGTCGTTATAATAATGTTTGCCGAGCGGACATAGTTTTGCGGATGTTTTGCGGTTCGTGAAAACATTTCTTATTCATATCTGTATTTTTTGCGGTAAAATGTTAAACAACATGATATTCATATTTTTAAAGTACATAAATAAAATTATAAAATCAAATACGGATTGAATAAAACGCTTGAAATGTTGCATTGTGCTCCTGAAAATGTATTCAAAGATGTGAAACGTTGTTTGCTTATTATTTTCCCGCGTTATAAAAAGGTTTCTATTTGCATTGCACAGTGTGCTAGCCAAGTGACTTAATTCATGAGCATGGCTCATCGCACGTCCAATGTCCATAGCTTCCACTTATGCCGTGTCACGGTGCTACGCACTGCCCTACTGACCTTGGGCTTGGTATACGTAAATTGCCTGTCAACATGTCACCCTGGGTATCAAAAACGGGAACAAATGACCGGCTTTTCTTTAGCGATATAAGATAAATAAACAATGTATATTAGAAAGGGTAAGGTGTGGTTAAATGCTTTCGCATATTATAAGAGACTACAAATTCATTGTTTATTTACTAAATAGTTAATATAATATCTATAATTTGGGAGTGTTTACGTAGGAACCTCCCTAATTTTGTGTTTAAAGTTTGCACAGCTCAGTTATGAAGCATTTAAATATATTATTCGGATTCGTAAATGAAATCTAATACAATGGCACAAGTACAATTTTCTAGAAATTCGTGAAGGATTTATCGATTTTTCGATAAGTACCCTGTATAATGCTACTTTCGCTACATAATTTAACGTGTTTTTCTTTTGATCTCACAATCGAAGGCATTTATATTAAAATCAAAGCATTTTATAGGATATACCATCAAACGAACGGGAAAAGTGTATTTACTTTAAAATAATGATTTGTTTTTACTTTTTAGGGTTCCGTAGCCAAATGGCAAAACACGGAACCCTTATGGATTCGTCATGTCTGTCTGTCTGTCTGTCCGTCCGTATGTCACAGCCACTTTTATCCGAAACTATAAGAACTATACTGTTGAAACTTGGTAAGTAGATGTATTTTGTAAACCGCATTAAGATTTTCACACAAAAATAGAAAAAAAAAAAAAAAAACTTTGGGGGTTCCCCATAATTAGAAATGAAACTCAAAAAATAATAATTATCAAACCCATACGTGTGGGGTATCTATGGATAGGTCTTCAAAAATGATATTGAGGATTCTAATATAATTTTTTTCTAACTGTTTTCTTAATAGTTTTAGACACTTCCAAATTGGTAAAATGTGTGTCCCCCCTCCCCCCCCTCTCCCCCGTAACTTCTAAAATAAGAGAATGATAAAACTAAAAAAAATATATGATGTACATTACTTTCATTATCTTTCACCTAATATTGGTTTGAACGAGATCTAGTAAGTAGTTTTTTTTTATACGTCTTAAATTGTAAACCGCAATTTACCTTTCATTCAATCAACTCAAAAGAAAAACACAACTTTTTGGTCTAAGGTTTGTTCAACTTTTTTTAATGTCAATTTCAGTAGTGTATGTGCCATAAAAGATCACAAGTGGCAAGCGAAGACGAAACTGTCACCAATCTCGAATGTGGGTCGTATCTTTATCAGCTAAAGTGGATTGGATTCGCTGCCTATTTCGCGAGCTCGAGTGTAGATATGGCCGCATTGACCTGTTTAACACTCTCCCATGATCGTTTAAATTCCATCGACCTGAAAAAAACATCAGTTTGTGTTAGAAAATAATACCATGTTTGTGTTTGCCGTACTTTCGTAGGTTAAAACCAACAAACTAAGCAGAACTTGTACTACGGCGATTTGATACCGGATAGACATACTTAAATACATTATATACCTATGAGATCTATGACTCTCCCAAAAACTTTTAAGATTTGAATTCGATATCGCGATTATTTTCGAATCACTAGACCAAGGCAGTGAGTTGATACTGGTATTATTGCAAAGGGTAAAAAAGCTAATTTGAAAATTTGTGCTTGAACTCAAAATACATTTCTTCACTAAGAAGTTCCTACTAATATGAATCAGACTGTGTGGACCTCAAATACATGAACTTTTTACTAGATTCTGAGCACTGACTAAAAATTTACATTTACTAAAAATGATTACATTTTTATCGAGAGCCTAACCGTAACAGCGTAGCGAGTCTTACTTATTCTGTGCGTAAGCCCTTATTATTACAGTATTCAACCTTGTTTTGTTTTTTTTATTATAGTTAATTTGATGTAAAACCAACTGCTAAGAAACTGTTCATAGTTCTTAGTTAGGCTCCTAAATAATAAAACTAATCTCTATTTACACGTGGGTGGGTCCTATGCACATAACAAACCTCAACTTGGTTTCAGCAGTTCTGGCAGATTTGATTTATCTGCCAATATATTCCGAAATGTCAACGGATATCCACTGAGTAAATACGCTTCCTTCTCCGTATTTTATCCCGTTATAGTGTTCCCTAAATAGAACCCGGAACACCGATCACGGAAAACATATATTTACGCAGTTGACATCATGATATGGAGCAGAGTTGGTTTGTATGAAATTCTTACATATCAATTGACATACGTTTATGTGGAAATATGACAAGTGATTTATTTAAACTCGCTTAAGATTGACTTCATTGAGTTTACTTATTAAAACTTACTTCAAATGATATACCTACTTTGTTGAGGGTTTTTTTAAATGGAGTGATAAGTTAAACAAGAGACAGGCTTGTACAAGTTGTTCTTCTTATAAATATAAACAAAATTTACTCTGTTACCAATAGTAAAATCGGAAAAATAAATGGTGTTTCCTAAAATTTTGACCGAGAATGGAAAAACTGTTATATTTTTGGGTTTATTTATGTAGGTTGATGAGGAAAACCGTATAAGTATCCTTCGTCATACATACTCTACCATATAAGAAATACCTTTTTATTTTAGAAGCAAGTCAGAATATGTCTATGCCTTAAAATATACAACACAGTTTTACTGATATTAATATTTAAATTGCATCAAGAACATTGCCTAATACTTATCATTATAAACCTATAGCAACTTCTAGGGTCGTCTCAAAACATGGACTCTATCATAATATGGGCTATTACTTACCATTGGAATGGAGTGGAACGGTGTCATAACCGAGAGAGCTATGCATTTCAACGAGCTGCGTACGTAGCAATTACACCACATGCGAGCATTACTCAACTCATCCGCGACTTTACGGTAGCGGATTGATATTTCTAATTAATCGTTATGGAACAGCCGGCATCTAGGAGTGGCCATCAAATCGACTCAATTGAGCAACTTCAATTACTAGAACACTTAGTTAATGATGCCCATCAGCAAGGTGAAACGACAATACACAAAGTAGTATAACTGACTAACTGAAAAGGTAGACTTCAACCTTTGCGAGGTACTAGAATAGCTGAACTGATGATTAAAGCCAACAATTGTCTACTGAGGACAAATTAGTAGTTTATCCACACGTATGCCGCACTAGGTAATACGAAAAGCAAAATAAGAACCTTATTTTTGCGTGATTTCTTGCGGTCGTTAGTGACATATTCTTTATTATAGGGTTTGGAAGATACTCGTTAGCATTTTTACATACGACAGCTCCAACTGGTTGATCAAATTCGGTTCCCGGATTTGCTCAATCATTGCGCCTGTTTACGTTGTGCTACAAAAGCATGCAAACACGAATGTTCTACTGTATCTTCACTGATATTTTTTAAGAAAAACATTATTCTTATCCATCTTCAGGCTGTTACATATTTTCTGATATAAACTACCAAATTTCAATGTTACTTGCATCATGTATTCGCTAGGGCTGGAGCGGGGGTTTACAAACATCTTTCACAAAGCTACCTTAGGACTAGCCGTTTTCAGACAGGTCCTTAGTTGGACGAACTAAAGGTTAAGTATTTTTACGACGGTAGAAGGTTGAATCTAGGTAACTTCTCCCTTTGTTAAGCTAGATACTTTCACGCTGTTCATCGTCGTGCCTTCCGTTTGATAGCCTTTATCAAACGGGCTAGAAGTTTGTGTAGGTTCATACAGTTATAAAGTTATAATGTTTCGTCATATTTTCAGAACTGGATAAACTAACTACTTGTAGACTTAACCATTACCTGAGGTCTTGCTGCAACTTAGTTCTGATTAACCAATTTCGAGTTTCTAAGTATCATAAACATTTTGAGCACTCAGAGCACTAACTTAATTACACCTATTGCGAATCGTAAACTTTAATATGTTGGTTGTGTACATAGTAAATTATGTGTTTGCATTCCGATTCAGCCATGCGTGGAGTCGTGTCATCATCAGGCATCCTCTATCGTAATATCGTTCAGTCGGCCGAGTTAGAAGATGGGTCTAGTAGTGATTACTAAAGCATTTATCAGTAAGGCCGTAGACAAACCACTAAACAATAATATTACGGCGAAAATACATCCTATCTGTATTAACAATTTATGTGAATTGACTCTATGAAAAATAATGATGGTACTTAAACCAAGTATTATTTTATTACTGCCCGCTGTCTGAGGTTTTAAAAAGAAGATCAATATTGTAAAAGCTTCATTCCCGGCATGCGGCCATTAGATACTTGTTGTAAAAATATTAATAAATGCGAAAGTGAGTCTGTTCCGCTTTCACGGCGTTACCGTTTGAGTGAGAAGACGTAAATTTAATTGCAAAGGTGAATTAATTACTTACTTATTTGTATTGAACAGTTTAGATAAAGAAGAAGTAAAAGTAATAGGTAAGTGTTCAATATTTTAGCTAAAGTTATTAAGGTAATACAATTTAAAAAAAAAACGGACAAGTGCGAGTCAGACTCGCCCACCAAGGGTTCCGTACAAATTTGTAGGTACATAATTATTATCAAAAATAGTTCCTTGCATAAAGACCCGTTTTATGATTTAATTACAAATGTGTAGTTTTCAGATTTTTCCCTATACTAGTAGTGGTAGTAGTAGTATGAGATAGTTACTTGCCAAATTTTATAATTCTAGGTCAAAGGAAAATACCCTATAGAGAACACGGGGTTTTCTGGGCTTATATGGTTGAAAAAAAGTCATATTTTTCTAATGCAAAATTACTACAAAATTCACAGTCTGGAAACGGAGAAATCAGCAAAACAAGTTGACTTTCATTATTTCGATTTCATTGAAAAAATGAGTTCAAATAATGTGAACAAGTTAAATAAATAAAAAAAAATAAAAAACAAAAGAACGGTCGTTTTAAATATTTAACCTATTAAAAATAATTTAGTCAGTGCACTCTACATTGACAACCAAAATCTAATGGATTTTGTTTTGCTTCCTTTGTTGTGAGTGAATTAATTATTGTTTTGATGATATACTTCGATGACTCCTACTTTTCCTTACGGTTTTCGATTCTATGCATCTCTACGACTCTTTTTATTATACTTTACATTGAGAATCCTGGGTATACGACTGACATGGACCTGTAATCTTGAAATCTACTGCCGGCTTAGCGATTGAATTTTGATCAGATATCTCTGGTCTTACTCCACCAAAACCCTCAATTTTTTCAGTGAAGTTTTTAGTTACTTCATACCATTTTCATCTCTTTACACTCTGAGTCAAAGATTGTATGAACCCATTTCAGTCTTCTTTTGATTCCCTTTTTTACCGTTAACTTAGAAGTTTGATTTTTCCACAGCTTCAAGATACTTGATACCTGAGTATATCGTTTTAATTTCAAGTCGAACCTCTACACGTTCCCAAGATAAAGGGTCTTGACAGACAGACGGACGGACGGACAACAAATGGATCCTATAATGGTTCCATTTTTTCTTTTTTATGTACGGAACCCTAAAAATATTTTTTGCATTAGTTGACCAAAATGAAATAATGTAAAATTATTTCCTTTCATCAGACATTAGGAAAACTAGTTTTGATAGTACTAACTAGTAAAAATAGTTTTGTCTTTATTTAAGTACATAACTTTCTACACATCAAATAGGTAATGAACAATAATAAGAAATGTGTGAGTTAAGGAAAAAAGTAGAAGTTTATTAGTTGTATTCCAATTAATTACTGGGCTCAAGTTCTTCAAAAACATTTCGTCCCAATGGCGGAAAAAAATTCTCGTAATAATTACTAGCTTTAATTATTTATATAGGTCTATTAATTTAGTACCCGTAGGTAATTACTTTATCATAAGCCACAAATCGCTGTCAAATTACACTCAAATTAGCACATTATTTTTTTAATTACAAATTAATAACTTTCGTTACACAACAAAACCAATTACTGTGACGATGTACATATAAAACACTCATTAACGCCAGCCTACTACTTGAAATTAATTTAAGTTTCTTACCCCTATATGATTGTTGTAATTAACTAGCGAAGTGCACACTTCAAACCGAATGATGTTGGAAAAGAAATAAAATTCCCTTTAGAATTTGGGATGTTCGATGGCCAACGTCAAAATTACTGTAGTGTTTTTATGGCGATATGTTTGCATTTGACATTCATTATCTCATCAATCTCGGGTAAGTGGTGACACTGTCAACAGACATAATATATGTGTTTATAACAATAAACGAGTATTTCTAATTTTAATTGAACTTATGTGTTCTATTATAGTGTATAATTACTTTGTTTATTGTTTTTTTTTTCAACTCATTTTTCCCTTAAATATAAAAATCAATAACCATTTATTGTTAAGTGGTTATTTGTGGGATGCATTGAAAGCTAAGGTAATTATTGTCACTCAGCGGCCACCTACGGTCCAGATGCTTCAGTTGGCTTAAAAAAAGCGAGAAGGCAACAAGAGACAGGGACAAGTACTCCCCGGACTGGTGCAATCTGGCACTGAATGAGGATTTGGGAAAGGTTTTTGCTTAGAACAATGTCATGAAAATTAAACTACGTAACACATAACACACATAACTAGCATATTTAATTGAAATACACATTTGTGTGGTGCTATGAGTGTTACAAGTTTGACATTTGCGAGTGGCAGAGCAAAACTAAAGTAGTCGCTGCATCTACGAGATCGGCAGGTCAAATGCAATTGCAAAAGCCACGCCTGCGCTTGCGCTCCTAGGAGTGATATTGTTACAAAACGCCACGTGGGACGCCGATCACGAAGACCAAAGGTCATCAGCGGTAGTTACAGTAAACTATAATCCCAATTTAATATTGCCTCAGAGCGTTCCTATTCAAACACACTAGAGTGTGTTTGAATAGGAACAATAGTTAGTTTTGAAGGAATAGTAAGTTTTCTAAAACGGAAATTCTATATTATACTCATTGAGAAAATAGACGTACTTTGCTTTGCTGTTTATTTGAAGCTTTTTTCCAATTTCCACTAAAAAGATGACAGGATTTTTGTAACAGATCTAAGGTAGGCTTAGGTAGTAGGTACCTCTAATACTCAACCGTTGATCAAATTAGCAGCTGAATTCCAAAAAAATAATGCACTAAATATAATTTCTGATTTAAGCGCAATATTCGGAAATTCTTCTTAAATATTAGTTGACAGTTTTTTAAAAAGAACCAATTTTTCATACTTTTGTTTTTTGGGATCATGGTCGATATCGTAAGTTAGAGCGTTATACTCGTACTATCCGATACGTTCGAATGATGTCTTCAATAGTCAACACAAAGCAGGTATTTAACATCATTAGTACCGTAAAGAAATGATATTTTTCTCCGACATATAAGCACAAACGCAATAACGTGTCTTATTTAGAAGTAAATACTAAACATAAAGAGTTGCGTAATTCGTTATGCACTCAAATACGTAAGAAGATGCGTATACTATCGTAACCAGCCCATACACATAATGAATATCTAGGCTCATTTTGGTGTCTTATCAGATTCTTTTCTTCACATTTATTGTTCGTCGCTTAAAGTTTAGTTATATTTTTTTAATGCGGTACAGTCAGAATGAAAGAAGATGGCACGGTTTCAAGGAGGCACCGCAATCTTCCTAGTTTTATTTTATAGAGACTGGCAGGAGTTTTAGGAGCAGCGTATTTAAGGTTTTCCAGGTCGGAAACTGCAGATTTTTTGGGTGACTTTCTGGTCGTGGACATAGCCAACGTTATGGAGTTCATTTTATCTCGCGAGTCGTGACCCTGAATTGGGGAAGCTTCTACGTCATAAATGATTTCATAAAAAAAATATCTCAAGACTACGCTAGTTAGGGGATCATGTTCAGAAATTAGTTTTTGTTGTCTCATCGTAAAGCTACTATGGCTATAGAAACAGTTTCGTGTCCGAGACTTGTTATTTAAACTCAAAATCTTTAAAGGAATTCTTGATTGGGAAACCTCGGTCGTGACTGCTTTCCATTGTGAGTTTCCCTTTCAATTTTATCACCCATTCAAGGATAACCTTTCCCATCTGTTGGTCTGCACTTTAAAGAAGTGAATGCTTGTCTAGTTTTTAAAATACAGCCAGTACAATTTGTAAAATAAACTTATATGGTATTAACGAAAAAATTAAACATTCATCATGTCCATATTTATTAAATGGAATAACTAAATGGATTAGGTGGTCTAAAATCATTTTTTTAGTATAGATCCTAATCCAAAAACTGCTTTACTTTCCGTAGAAACTATCCCAAATTCATTATTTGAGCCTAATAGCTGATAATTAACATGTAAAGTTATAATTAGGGTAAAGGGCTATCAAAATACGATTCAGCAGAATTTTTCCTGCACCTTTGTCTTGACGGCACTGGTGAGTGATCGCATTGGAATAGGCCTCTATCGCCTATAGGCGATAATCTATACTTAGGGACAGGTAAAGAGTGTAAGTGCCAGAGATATTCCATCGAGTAGTTTTTAGATTAGTTTAGCTACTGCTAGTGTACTGTCTGCTATTTTTGTGCTGTTTCCGAAGGGTCGACTTGCCGATCACCTCTCACCGCTCTGGGAATGGCTAAATGTCATCATGCTCCGTAACAAATTCCTTCACTTCGTAAGTCAATAGCAAACTTAAACAATGCTATCGGGTATGGCTTATTATGGATTTAATTACTCTTTGTCTTTGTGTGACTTAATGAAATCTTATACATATATAACCTTTTAAACTGATTAGGTAACTAGATTTGAGTTATATTATTCTATTAAAATATTATTTCAAGAATTACGCAATTAATAATAACTCGAAAGGTTAACCATAATGTTTATATTTTCATTTACGGTCATTACGCATTGTATGCTATGGTCATAAGTACGTGCATTTTGTCTTTAAATGAACCTAATATATTTATTTAAAAATATCTACACACTTCTATTGATTTAAAAAAGACACACTTCCATATATGACGTATTCCGAATATTTATACGACTTACGGTTAAACTTTTTTATTATAGTAGATAGTTTTTGACCAATGAAAATGCGCCTTATACAAATGCATATTATAAGCGCCTGGGGTACTGTGAATAGAAAACATCACTAAAAATACTCTGCACTCACTTGTTTATTCAATTTTGTTTTTTACCTCCATTTGTATACCCGGGTCACAATGTATAAAAAGCTAAATACCTATGTATATTGTGCCCGGTTCTTCTATATATGTAGGTACCCTTAGAAACAGAGAAGTAGGAGGTAAACTTCTAACATTAACACTATTTAAGTAGATCTACTAAATACTACGCAGTCCCTGCGTAAACCCCTATGTTGATGCACTAAAGACAGCAATATGACATTTCATACCTTTAATATTTTAATAGACTCTCTGGGGTGTCGTAATTTTCGGCTTATGCTTTCGGAGTACAATTTTAGGTAACCCTCTGTAATATATCCCATCTCGCAAGATACGATTATGGCTGTAGAGCCACATGTGCAGTTTGTTTACATATTTGATGTTGCTCTGCTATCTGTTAGGATGGGGAACGTACATTTTACTTATACAAAACTTAGTTACGTGAAAAATAAAAATAGATGTAGGTAAACAAGTCAAAACACTCAATTCACTTTGGTTTTATCTTCGTGAGCATTGTGGTACCAATCATGAGAAAAATACGTACTTTTCAACGAACTGACTTTGTTATTTAACCCATAAAATGTTACAGCCTAAAATTGTTACGAAATCCACGAAAATGTGGCCGAAGTAAAAATAAAGCTTACTGTCCACTGATGATTGATGAATCGATGGCGCATGTCGCCGCTGCGACTTCCTTACTTTGTTTGTGTCACAATGGGTTTCAACATGCCCCTTTATATATTGTTTCAACTAATAACAATGATTTTTGGGTCAAGAGCTAAAATTCTTCGAAAGAATACGACTAAATCGCCATGACATTGGAAGCATACCACCAGTAAGCCAAGATTCAGTCTCTATTTATCTTTATTGAATAAACATCAAAATTTTCAGTAATTCAATACACAACCAACTTTTTTTTTGTGTGGATATAAAAATTAGTACTTAATGGAACACAAAAACAAAATTATTAAAAAAAAATGTTGTGTTAGTTAAAGTGCAAGTCAACATAAAACGCAACTATTTATATCAAATAAACCTGCAAATCGTGGGCATTTAATTTGAGTACAATAAGTTAAAAATGTCCTCAAGCCTCTTGATTTTACTCATCTCCATGATAAATCTAACATGTTTATATAATACACTCGCGAGCAATGAAAAAGTTCCAGTGACATATATAGCACCAAATTACTCCTAAACAGAAAAGGCTAGCTTAATGACGCCGTCTGCAATATTGAAGTACATTTAACAGCGCATCAGAATATTTAACTTTTTAATTTATGAAGCTGGGTTCTATGTCTTCTTAGGAGATATTAAAGTGTTTGTCGGCATTTTGTGGGTGGAACTTTTTCATTGCTCGCGAGTGTATTATATAAACCCGTTCTACATTCTAGACAAACGAGGCTTGACACTTTATCTATAAAACTGTTGATACAAAATATTATTAACTTGTATTTTGCATTACACGTCGCGGCGCTGAAGGAATGCAACAAGACCAGCGCCCGCGCAGCCGATACTATAAACAGACTCGGTTTATTTTTGGATGTCCCTTCAGCACTAATATCCTTGCAGGAAAGTAATAATTAACATACTCAAATTAACACTATGTGTCATGTTAGCAAATACACAGAATAAGGATTAATAGAAAATATGTACTGAATACTATATAAACAAATAGGTTATTAAATTATTTATTGTTTTAACAACCACGCCAACTACCTAGCCCCAAACTAAGGAGCATTTAATTTTGGCACGATCAATAACAAAACATTTATCATAGGCACGGTGATATTAATAGGAATTCAATCACGGTAGTTTTCTAACTGTTTAAGTGCATCTCTTAATATTTTTATCCGCGAGGCTATTTAAGGATCGTATTATTAAGTTCCTAAAGTATTCAGAGTGGAAATTTTTAATCTTATAGTGTTTTGTTAGTTAGATATGACATTATTGTAGGGATGCTATGTAAACGTCTCAAGAAGTGTATCATTTAATGTTTATCTGTCCTTAAAATCAATGTTATTTATCTTATTCTGCAAGAGTAATAAATGAAATACTTGATATACATAAATATTACTCAATAAATACTTTTACAGACATAATAACAAACGCATTAAATCGAAACGTATAAGATTCGCCAGAATTTTGTCGTCGACATCCAAAAATAGATGTAATAACGTGAATTGTTTTTGTTGTGAGACGTAAAAACATCGTACCAAATCCAAGCACTCCTAACGCGCGGATAAATTATATTCCCCTCAATCGCTGCCATTTCATTTTTGATCTTGTTAACTTCACAAACACGTTTTACTCCCTCGAGTGTATAAAAATGCAAAACAGAACGGTAGACAACGAATACAAATTTTATTTTTCTCTATGCGCCTCAATTAACATTTTGTTTGATATTGTTATTGCCAGGCTCGGAAAGTTCTTTTCAATCGTATTTAAAAATATTTTTCAAATGTTTTGTCTGTGTTATCATATTATTTGCAAGTATTTGCATGTAAGGCGCATAATATCTTGCAAATAAAGTAAATGATCGTAATAGAAGTTAAAGTAATGGTAGCAAAAATGTATCTAGATTTCGTATTTTGAAATATACAACTGCAGTTTGAGCTATAAATATTTTAATTTTAAGCTAAATGTTTAGGTGCCGAACTGTGAGCAGTACCTATTGCTACTTTTTTGCTTTTCTGAATATATTTTGAAATCAGGACTCAGGTATACTGTTTAAAATTGATGATTGATTACCTTTTATCACCCGGTAAATAACCACAGTAGCACGTATTACCTACGTGCGAATGAATGTGAATTATAAGCATGTCTATTCAGCCTATTGCAGTCCACTGCTGGACGTAAAGCCTCTCCCAAAGAGCACCAAAGAGCACGATCTCCCGCTTTTTATATAGAATCTAATTCATTTAAATTAATTCGATTCTATATTTAACACCCGAAATATATTTTCTTCCAATGAAATCATGTTGTTAAGATATCTGAAATTATTCCTATATTATACTACGAGAATATTATACATTTTACCTCAAAATACAAATATAAATGGAAATCATAAAAGTTAAATAGGGAAATTCTGCAACTTTCTGCGCTCGGTTAATTTGTATTCGCCTCGCTGTTATACACCTGGCAATTCGAATTCGACAGAAATATTACTCATAAATCTTAATTCACAAAGGATCTGATGCATTTGTGTTTTACATTTATTTATTTATTTTCTCCAGATTTATATGTTGTCATTGCAAACGATAAGAATTATATGATCATTTGAACAACTCATTTATTCAAATTATTACTCAGTGGATATTATGAGTGTACTGACTTAATCACAATAAAGAATGATTGAGCTGAAACTGCAGTCTCTTTATTCAAACGATCGATTGGTATAATTAACACTGAATAGAGGACGCTGTTTGATGTCTGTCATATTGCGTCTATCCGTCTGGGCAGTACGAGCAGAACAGCCGCCTCTATTGACCAAGTCTGTTAAAGATTTTTGTAGTTTTGTTTTGTAATTACAATTCATAATTCTTATTGTTGGTCCTAATGGTAACATCATTTTCCAAGATCTAATTGTAGCTATTTCAGTACCCACGTATATTAACATTATGCTGAATAGTTAAGAATTGCTCAGTATGTAGTTGTAAGCCTTTTATTCGTCGATAATTAGACAAAACATACTTTTCAACACAGTTGCTCGTAAATTGACTCTTATAACACCGCTTATAGTTTCATAATTCATCATATTACACACTTGTGCTATAATAACATTATCGCACTAGTGCGGTAATGTAAACTTTTTTTTTAAATTTCAGCAAAAGTTTATGTCTAAGATCATTGAATATTTTACGAATATAAAATTATTTTAGGGTTAAGATGACAAATAAATATTTCATTTCATTAAATTGTATATTTATAAACACAAATTAACTTAACTATCATTTTTAAAAACAATAATTTATAGTTTTTTTTTTTTTTTAATTGCTGCTACTCCGGCTGAACAGCCGGTTTTTTCTGGGTCATCATTGAACCTGCGCGCGCATCGAAAATACGGCGCGCGAAAAAAACAAAACTTACGTGCCATTTTCCGTATATTTGCTAAAGTTGTTGCTGTATGGTTAATTACTATCAAAAATGTCTACTTCAAATAGCGAAGACAAGTAAAATGTTAATTCAACCCTGTCAGAAATACTTATCGAGGCACGAAACGCGAGTCATAGCCTGTTGCCGCCAAAATCCATAGAAGAACAGCAAAAACGCCAAGTCATTCGAAGAAGGTATTTTAGATTTTAGTTTGTTTTTTCCTCGCAATTGTGTTGAAAAATGTCGTATGCAACTCGTGTGCATTGATCATTATCTAATGACCAACGTAGCACACTTGTATCATAATGTACTATTACAAAACATACCGCAATTAAGACGACAATATCGACAACTGAGTGAATGTTAATAATAATAAAGTTTATTTGGCAGTTTTCCTGTTGGAACGTTATTCTGATTTTTGTTAAATACAATACTTAATATTTTTACATTTAAGGCAAAATAGTATTTACTAGTATTTAAGTCCAAAAAACATCAAACACAAATAATTAAAAGGAGAAGCACCGAAGAAAACACCTACGAACTTAGTGCAATTTTATAGGCTACGCTTTTTTTGATATGAGTGTTATTTTTTCACTTGTGATAGACATATTCTAAGAAGTTTGTAGGACTGACTTGTATGGGCTGTGCTCCAGTAAAGCGTTCGTCATAGCAGTTCGGGTGATGAACTTGCGTTTTTCGCTGCGGATAGTTTAAAAATTGATAGAATCAGGCGTTACTTTGCGGTTTCAGTCAAAAAATGATATACCGTTGACGTAAAACTAATTAGATATTCACTCAATTTAGTTGGTTTAAATATAAACAAACAAAGACTACACGCATATAAAAAAAACATTTTTTTTTTTATCGATAGCGTTATTTATAGTGATGTAAAAGGTCTAGTTACATTTTTATTGTGATTGTATCTTATCACGATTAGGACCAAGTAAAATATTTTATAAAACAATAAAATATCATCAAAATTGTAAAAGCCTTCTAGAAAATTATGCCAAAAAATCTGTAAATAAGAACGTCCGTCCTTTTTAAGACGGTTAAACCTACCAGACAAAAAATTATAACATAATTATTGTTTTAAGTGAAAAGGGGTCCTTCAGAAAGTGGTTTTTACAATTAAATCCTTACCTACAAGTTATGCGCGTGACTACAAATATGACTTATTAATGCTCGCAATAAATTTAAATAAAATGGAATCAGAAGCATCGAGAAACAGATAAATGAACAGAACAAACGTTACAAATGTAATCGGAAGCCTATACAATCCGCGACGATAAATCACTCGAATGGATGCGCCAGCGCAAGACTAATATAAATAGATACAGAGGGCTCACTACCACGTGTTGTGTACAGACTACAGTACACTATGCCAAGTATGGCCAGATCACTTCAGAAATTGATTTACATATTTTTTTTATTTTATTTGTATCAATAAATATTAGAATGCATCTAAATTGAAAACCTTAGTAATAACACAGAATAATACTGTTTGTGACCAAGTCAAAAAAAATATACAACTATAATAATGTACTGTGACCAATAACTATAATATAATAACAAATGTGATTCCCAGTGTGTGGTCGTAATATTCGGGTTCGTACTTTCGTACTTATTCTATATATCAAACACGCTTACCCGTGACACTGTGAAATATTTGTATAGTTACCCTGTGTTAAATTTTACCATTCATTCAGTCATTTTATTTTGGACAAAATTCTGTCTATCAAAATGTTAACTGTAAACGTGCAGAACTATTTCTGTGTCTTTCTATTTTATAGCGCAAGCGCACTTTGTGATCCATTGGGTAAACAAGTCAATATTGTTGCATCGTGACGTTATGAATTTATGGATGGTAATGAAAGCAATGATAAAGTGGTGGTAATTTTTATTAACCAATTAGTGATTTGCATGTGAAAACATGAAGACCTGTAGTAATCGACAGTTAGTACATGTTAGTGAGTTGTTAGATAAAATTCGACTCTTAAAAGAACTCGATGAGAAAAGTTAAAATAAAATTGCAAGTTTTTATTACGTATATCTAAAATACAGTAAAAATTGAATACGGAAACAATAAGCTGGTGAGAGGTGTAATTGAAACTCCTCATTTCCTTAAACGCGACCAACCAATCTTGAGATACGTCGCGGGACGTAATTAGTGCATCCGTTTACTTAGGCATCCCGCCATATCTCCTGCACCACCTGCCCTTCTTATACACATCGTAAAAAGAACAGCAACACGCAAGCTATAAAGTTGGAAATATTTTACTTCAGGCGAAAAAGATCGTATGCAATAATACTAAGTAACAATTCATTTTCATGTTAGGTATAGGTACTACTTGTATTTTTTTATTTACATAGGTACTACAAGTAATTATTTTTCTGTTTTACCATGAGACAAGTTAGCTAAATATTTACCTAGTACTCTTTTAAAGTTTTTTTTTTTCAGAATTGGAGGGCATCATTTAGTTCATAGAAATGAGTCTGTGTTGTTAGTGTAAATTGTTAGCGCCAATGCATTTTAAAACACATCCAAAACTGATTGTTCAGCTAGCTGTTCCTTTTAATATGTTACAACGATATCTTCTTCCTTTAACAAAGGCGCTGGTTTCAACCAAGAAACAGAAAATACCCATCTCTATTTTCATCGTCATAGCGACTATTTTTCATGACGATGTGACATAACTACACCTGCGCATCTACATTTGGAGCAGATAGTTAATGACGATAATACCGTGAATAAGGAATGGAAGGTAACCGGCACCATAAAGCTACCCCAACGCCTTACAAGATATTTTATTTCTAACTGAGTACCCAATAAATCTAACGCGTAATAAAGAAGGGATAAAGTTAGCTAGGATGTTTTGTTGACAGAGTCTAGAGGGCTTTTAATGTTATTTATTATTAGACCACGTATAAATAGCTTGTCTAGAAACCGACATTTTTTATTTGAACTTTTAAACTTTAGGTTATTTTTGAATTCGAACACAATGTTAAAATAATTCATAAAATATTTTGTTTTTCATCAAAACTTTTCCAAGTTGTTTCAAAAGTATAAACACATTTGACAGAGAGAAACAGATCTACACCGGATGATCCATTTTATATCGGTGATCCGTACTCACTGGTCGGGGAAGTAAAGCATCGATCGTGGTTCCAACTCCAACACCAACGCTTGGATCGACACCAGCCCGTACAGACTGTACATTTGAATTTTGAATGAATGTATCGCACAGTGTAGACTCAACTATTATTCGTCATGGCTGCAGCCATTGAAAAAAAACACTCTAAAATCCTCCTCCTACAACAACTCTTCAAACACATAGTGGATCAAAAAAAAACGTCTTAGAAATGTTTAAATACTTAGTTTGTTAAGACTAAACATAATAAATCCAGACATTTATGCTAATTTCCGTTGTCAAACAAATCGAAGTTTCATCTTGAATTCCCTCCAGCAAATAAACCCGTTTATTTTTGTGGAATAACTAAGTGATATTTTATAGCTGCCAACGCCGCAGCGAGGGCTGGACCAAAATAATGTTCCCTAATGCCTGTGACAATATTTCAGGAGCGCTCCGTTCCTTTCCGCCCCATTAACGCTACATCATAATTATTTTTATCTAAACATTTTATTCGAATAACATTTTGCCCATTAACTATATGATATTTGTTTTAAGTAGAGTTGTCAGCTAATTGCTAATACTTAATATCTGCGAGTTGAAAAATTTATTATGCGCGAGACAACAGACCAATTTTTATGGTCACAAAAAAGACATTTTAATAATATATTATAATAATATTATATAAATATAATAATAAATAATAAATAAATATTATAATAAATAAATAATTTCCTGACTACAACTTTTGCTTTTTTTGGGAAAGTATTCAAAATCGCCAGTTAATTATTTTGCCATTCCATACAAAATAATATTCTTTCTAAATGCTGAATACAAACATTTTTCTGACGACATCGATGTTACATAATATAAAAAATATGTTTAACAGCCTGTTTATTTATTTAATATAGCCAACAAACTTATATCAACTATGTGACTTAACTTATATAACTACCTACTAATTAATTAAAATAATATTAGTATCATCCATTTCGCGAAATTATAAAGATCGATCCACACATCCAGTTTAATGGGCATCGAAGCATAAGTAATAATATTCTGTATTGGCATTGCCATCTAGTTTCTAGTTAATCTGATTAATATTACAAGACCAGTTGAACCGGCCGAGTGGTCGAGGTGTAATTACATCGCAGACAAATAAACAAACACGCATCGCGATGACAGAATAGTCCCCTGCACTAATCCGGAGTAAAAGTCCTTGCATACTCGATTAAGCAAAGGATGACATTGCGACAACGTATTGCAAAATTAGTAACACAAGTTTGTTTTGAATCTCATATTTTTAAACAGTTTACAAAAAGAGGGGTGTTATAAGTTCAATACCTATGGCTGTGTGTCTGTCTGTTCCCAAAATGAACCGATGCAGACCATTCTTCTTTAGTATTTCAAATTGATAAAGGCTATAATGAGCATTGATGAGTCTTTGAACATTGTAAAAAGATTTTGATAATGTATTTAAAGCCTGTCTTTTTCCATATAAGGTTTCTAAAGCTAATTTGCCGTGTAAATAGGATACTTGCATTTCACTGATACATGAGATAAGTCGTCAAGCATGCAACTTTTAATTGCATAGAGAAGCTTCTATTTAATTATCGGACGTCTGCATGATAAATTATGTTCAGGTGACTTTTACTTCCCCGCAATATCATTAATTTGTACCAACCAGTCTAATATTGTAATAAATTTAATCGTAGTAGAAAGAGGTTAATAAATGGACCTAAGTCGCTAAATACTATTTGTCCACAGAAAAGTTTGTCTTGAGTATTAAAACAATCATATAACAGAAGAATGCTTACCGTCCCGTCCGACAACACGTTAGCTTCAAATTGCAAGCAAGACAATTCAATATCTACCATTCCTTAAGACAATACAAACAGTAGGTAGGTACTCGTAGTTCTACGTAATGTCTTTCTAAAAACAATTTTAGCATTGAGCCATGCATTGTTATTTCAATCAACAACAACAACAGAGCAATTTTTATGCTGATGTCAACTCTTTGCAGACGGTGAAGCCCTCGGGTGAGGCTGGACTCGTCGCGACGGATCGATTGCGAACATACCGATCCATGCCACCTCCAACCGACGCTAGGGACGCCAGTTCTTTTAAAAACAAAAGACAATTATATATATTAAATATATTTTTAATAAATTAAATCGCACAAGATATGACACCACCCTGATATTTGTACTGTAAACGTTGATGCGTTTGCGAACTTTCAGGGGCTATGAAAAAGCTTTCAACTGTAGGCTAGCATTCTGCTTATACCTAATATTATCAAGAAAAATAAGCAGATCACGTTATCGCAATTTACCTTTGTATAAGTGTGTGTATTTACTATACTGAATACATATTTATATTATTCATCTGTTTTACAGGGCACTGTTTTAAAATATTTTTAAGGAAAGTTTGTTTTTGAAATCACGCTTAAATATAATAATGTGTTTAAGTATATACTACCTTTTCAAAATATAAAAGTCTCATTGAGCTACTTCTAGATTATCAAAGAACACACACTTGACCCCATGACATGCTTTATTATGTAAAGTTTTTACGTCTCAGTCCGTATTACTATCAAAGTCGTGGTAACTCTACTGCAGTTTCAGACTCTCTTTATACTCCAGCCCGAGATATGAGTCCCGTACAATTTATTGAGGGAAGTACCTATTACTATCATATTAATCTGTTCTACCGTAGTTTATAACCAACATCGACGGGTTATAATGGTTTCATTAGCCGATGATTAAATCGTTGGTCTTGCTAGATAGAGACAATAATGAAGAATACGCCTTTTTAATTAAAGCGTCGATACTTCATAAATAGATGCATTAGAAATGAGCATAACTTTGTCTATGAAGCCATGGACCATCTTTACTAATGTCCCGCGCGTGCACGGACTGTAATTCAGTTCATGTGGGAGAATACTGAACACAATATATGGCTGAATAGCTGTCAACATGAAAAGAAGAACTTTAATAGATCACTAGTTAAATGTGGTGTTCTTATTACCAACAGCAATGTTTTACAGATCGTATGACCTCCAATAATTCTTAGGAAAATATTTTAAAATGCTTTATCTTCTATATATTATTCTAAAAAAGGCAAAGCTGACTGACTGATGTATCAACCAACGCACAGCCCAAACCACTGGGTCTAGAGATTCCAAATTTGGCACGTATGTTCCTTACAAGGTGTAGGGGTGCACAAAGAAAGGATTTTTTAAAATTCATCCCCTAAGAGGATGAAATGGGGGCCCAAACTTTGTATGAAACTTTTTATTCCTTGAACATATTTGCATAACATTTGGTATGAATTAAGTACGGCAAAAATAATGAGTTACGTATTTCAGAGTTTTCGAAAATTCAAACCCTAAGAGGGTTAAAATAGGGGATGAAAGTTTTATATTAACGCACAAGGCAAACCCTTAGGGATAGAAACTTAAAATTATGCACTCGTATTCCTCTTTTAAGGTAGGAGGCCCACTAAAAAAGAGTTGCTAAATTCATAGGGTATGTAAGTTTTTAGGGAACTTTAAGTTAGGCAAGAAGTAACTAGCTAGAAATTATAAATTTCGCACACGTATTCCTTTTATGACGTAGGCACCTACTAAGAAAGGATTTTTTTAAATTCAACCCGTAAGAGGGTTAAATGAGGGATAAAAGATTTAAATAATCGCACAGACCGAACCCTTAGGGCTATAAAATCGAAATTTCGCACACATATTCCTCATTATGACTAAGGTATCCGCTAAGAAAGGATATTCAAAAATTCACACGGGGGGTTTTCACACAAAAGTTTTTAAATCTAGATTATAGATATACCAATTCAGAAAAAGGTTTATGTACATAATTTTTAAATAAAGTTACTTAAAAACAAAGCTAAAGCAGGATGCTATTAAATTTCTTTAAATAAGGATTAAAACCCTTATCAATGTAAACGAAATAAACCATTTGTACCCTGACAAGTTTATCTTAGAGGCAAACTACCTCCTTTATCCTGTAAGTAGATACTCATGTCACTCCCAAGATAACAGCCAGCTAAATGAGGGATCAGGTGGCACAACTCCTGTAAGCGAGCTTAAAGCCGGTCATTGATCTCTATTTGTTCCCCCACAGGCCCTTTGCAGGGCAGGGTATCAACCTTTCTATTGACTAGAGTATTCGTTGCTAGTATTATAAATTCAAAGTCTATTCAAATAAGTACATGACTTGTAGACTACTTGCTAATATGATGTGTTACATTAATGAAAATCGAGGTTTTGATCTCTGGACCAAAATATGTATAATTTTGAAAATGTAAAGTTCACCAAAATAACTTCATCAAGTTCAAAAAACTTACTTTTTGAGTCGAAGGCAACTAAATAGATTTATATACCCTATACCCCTTGTTTTTATTTAAATTCCTTGTTTTATGACTACGTGTCACCAGGACAATGAATTTTTTTAGGCGTGTCTTCACACACACACCCAGTCGTCTAGTCTGAGAAAACTACAGCAAACAAACTTTTCTCAAGTAGTCTGAGAACACTACTTGAGAAAAGTTTGTTTTCTGATTTTTCACAAGGTCTTTCACAAGGTAAATCGCCTTTTTATCAATTATCAATTTAACAATGAATCAAGCACACAATATCGTAAGCCTATGGTACCTACGGCTAATACATTCCCCTTGTCCTCCCAAGGACAACTTTTGTGGATATCGCACGTCTACGTTGTAACTTTTGAGATTAAGTGTAACTGTCGGTAGGTATATCTATCAAGCAACGTTGTTTAATGAAATCTAGGGTCTAACCATGAACTCTATACAGGACAAAGCAGTTATTTTACGTCAAATACTATACAGCAAAACCATAGCAAGATTGAAGTATCATGGCACCAGAGAACACAAAATCGAGTTTAGTACAATAAATAACGACTTATATATTAGATTTAATTTCTTGTTTGAAAGTTCTAAGAACTTTATTAATTCTTAGAATGAAAATAAATTGGCTGAGCCTTTACAGAAAAAGCTTCGTCAAAAAATGTATACAAATCAGGCTTCAGAAGTCGCCATTTAATAATTTGATACTTTATTCAAAAAAACCATATTCAGTACAGAAAAATTGTATCTAACGAATTTGTTTGTAGGTACCTACTTATTACATTATGTCTTCTACATTTTATATAATATATTTATCTCTCTCTCTCTATCTCTATCGTCAAGCAATTTAACTCAAAACTAATTTAGTAGGCTTACAACGTCGCAACTTTGTCTTGTTACGTCAAAACAAAGCTTAATATAACAACGACACCTCTCACCATTAAATACACTTTAACAAAAACATTGTGAGTAACAAAATGAGTTGTATTAATATTAGGTGATGTGTTCGCACGTGTGTTCGAGCACGCCCTAAGCCCGAGGACAACACGTGCAAAACTAATTAAACAACTTTGACACTTAATAGTTGATAACAAAGTTCATATCTGAGTAGCAGAGAAACTTCAACCTCAATAAGGTAAAGGTGGTTGAAAAGGAAACAACATAAACGTGATATCCTGAGTCCTTACCGTTGCGTGAAGTTCGCAAAATCAATCGGATGTTGGATACAATTTAATGTAGGAGTAAAATGGCGTATAATATATCTTTATCCCACTTATGACCTTATATCTATAAATGTTAAGTTTAAATTTAACAAGCACAAAGCACAAACCGACCGGAACACTGTTCGGGATCAGTGGCGAATTGTAAATGCAAATTGGTTTAATTCATAAGACACAACTACCAGCACGGCTATGCGATTACAGAAATAACAAAAAAAGTACTTTCTATCTTCTTGTTTTCTTTAGCTGTGCAGATAATAATAATGATTATTTGTTGAGTCAATCTTCAAATAGAGTATTGTTTAACAATAAATCAAACCTACCTATCGCAAGGTAAATCAAAGTTATCCCCAATTTCAAGATTTCAGGATATAGCTCATGATGCTGATGAGATGATATACAGCCATTTCAGAAAAACTTACGGATAGTTATCCCTAAAGTTTTCACTTTCCAAGATTTATCCGAACCTTCTGTATATGGGGTTTTATGCGGCGTCACAATGGACCCTTAAAATTTAATATACCCCGTAAGGTCCTGCTGAGTTGCGTGAATCTAATAACCTCGCTTTATGTCAGCTGGAGTAGGAATATGCTGGCGTGTGGAGAATATTTTATGGGCTAGGTAGTTCGTCAGGAATAATTCTATAAGAAATTTCAGATTTTTTAAATAATATACAGCGCAAAACCTATCAAATCACCTAAATCATCAGAATTTTAAAAACTATGAATTGTGGAGACTCATAATTCCTCTATGTTCTATAGCATCGAATTCATGCCCGCTATCATTCACAGTTAAGCCAAACGAATGAGCTTTCCATCATTGTTGTTGTGAACATTCCATGATTGATTGAAAAACGGAAAAGTGATGCGGCAGAATATTTCACTTCATTGAAAAGTCTTGATAACAGACGGCCTGGCGCCGAGAGACCAACCGCGCAACTTCCATTTGTCACGGCCAGTATCGGCCATCGCTATCCAGTTGGCAACGTTCCATAGCGCACGGATGAAAACCAAACTATTGTTACTTGTCGAATATTCCAGCTACAAACATCGATGGAGTTGATTAAAAACTCTGCCAATCATTCAAAAACTTTTTGCTTTGAAATTTTTTGTAAACTTTTTTTGCTTGGCGCGGCAAATCGGCTGGCTGGCACGCCCTTTGCATTTTAGTATTGTACGAATTTTGCGTGACTGACCGGTGGGATTGGCTATTGAGACAACTTTGAACTCATTTACCGACAGCATAAATAAACATATCAACATTCTGACTGTGACGGATTTTATTTTTGTTTTACTCGTATATTTGTTTGTAAAAAATAAAATACTTAATTTAAACGAAAAATACTTTTTGCTAAAACAAATTCTTGCTGCGTTGAACCTCGTGATTCACTCTAGTCAGAAACGGCTTTGTTTTATTTGCCGTAGTTAAGAGTACATTATACTCGCAATAAATCTGTCAAACAATGTTATAAAATTCTCGTTATCTCGCTTAATTGGCAATCGAAATAAAGTCTTTGTTAATATTCCGTCGTTAGCGATTTTTTAAAATGTCGAGTATTTGCTCTCATAACATTGCGACCACTTAAACAAATGACACGCTTGTTCGGGAACGAAATTGATGACATGTTATTTACGATCTTCTCGAATGATAACAGCAAATAATCTATATGCATAACTTTTTTTTTAGCTATAGAAAAGTTTTAAACCTTGGTCTTCCTAATAAAATAAAATAAAATAATCTGAGTTAAAACAGGATTTTATTTGACTGTCAAATTTTTAATTCATATAGCTCTTATCCCTTTCATCTACGAGTGTAGGTAGCTTTCGAAACTTTCCCAGTAAACTTGCAACTTTTCCAATATCACCTGCCAGGTACAATCAGCTCTGCAGATACAATTCCAATTTACGATCACATGAGACTTGTTAAACTGTTCTTATACTGCCAACCCTATAACCATTTAATCACTTTATTTTCCCGGATCGCGGTCAACATTGTTGCAAGTAAATGTAAAGGCCAATTTTGTCTGACTATCCTGTACTATGGTAATGAGTTAATCATCTGAGGTTTAAGATAATTAGTTCAACTAAGCAGGTCTGTATTCTTAAACGTCTTAGCACTGCCACTTTATCATAAATCTATAGATATCCGGTGAAAGTGTCGGTTTGACTGTTTCAACGCAAAACCCATATTTGGTATAGACATATAAAATTAATGTTGAGCTGCTTATGTGTACAGTACAAAGAAAATACAACCAATGTCGAAGTTCTAAGATATTGAAGGGACCCGGACATTGGTATTGTAGAACGTTTAACACTTTAGTTATGAAAAGATTTAACATAACATTATTTTTAGATATGTTGACCAAAACAAGTCATGGAGCTATAAGACCATTTCAGTACATATTATAATTAAATTTTAATTACCCTGGATATTCTACGACTTTTGATTATACCTACTCAGGCTTAGGTACAAACAAACACAAAATTTTACTTGCATTTCGGTATTTTAACGATATCAGCTGTTGGTATAAAACACTTGTAATACCTAATCTAACAAAAAGAACAGCAGTTATGGATTATCGGAGATAGAATGTAAGTATTAGCTAAAGTTCATTTCCAGTAAAACTTAGCTTATTTCCTTCCATGGCGTTATCTAGAAAATAATTTTCAAGCGTTTTTTATCCGACATCAAACTAGTTATCCAGAAATTGATCTCATCAATCATCGCAGATACATCGTAGGTATTCTATTAAGGGACCTCGTTTAAGTACTGCTGTTACAAGACAGTGTGTTCCTGTGGGATGAATTTAGTGATGAATCACATCCGCTGCGAATGCGTATCTTATCAAGTGTTTTGTAACAGGACACTATGCGATACTTGATATTTAATATTAATAGCATGAGAACGAGAGCATCAAAATAGACTTGTCAGAGTTCTAGTTAAAATACCAATTACCATAGCTCTTATCAAATTAAAGTGAAATTACGATCATGGAATTTTCATAAGGGACTTTGTATTTTATTATTGTATTGTATAGGGTGTCTCATTTCAATGTAAAAGCGCTTGGATATTAATTTAAAGTTTACAGATCGGTGTTTGCACCTAAAAGTGAGTTTATTTGATAATTGAATTTAATTGTCTTATATAAAATTAGTACATGACCACGCTAAGGGATCAAATACGGGCATAAAGGTAAAGTTTGAAATCCTAACCATTGACTTAGATATTTATATTGACCTATTTTATAAATGATTTTAACCCAGCCATAATAAAATGTATAGACTCGATAGAGCTGTAAGGCCGTAATTACTACTCTGTCAAGAAAGTACCGGGAAAAGATTAATAATACACAAAATGTTAGTAATTTATCCAAATTTATTTTATCACCTTCAAAGTATGCTCCTTCAGAAGCGATACACTTACGCTAATGAATAATCCAATCATCAAAACATTTTTTAAACGATTTTTTCGGAATCGAGTTCAGTTCTCGCCGCGAATTCTCCTTTATGTCTTCTACCGAATGAAACCGGGTGCCATGAAGTGGTAATTTGAGTTTAGGAAAAAGAAAGAGAAGTCGGCTGGAGCCAATATCTGGTGAATAAGGTGGCTGCTCGATGGTATTTGTTGAGTTTTTGGTCAAAAATTCGTTCACAATGATGACCTTGTGGGAAGGCGCATTATCGTGGTGCAAAATCCAAGAATTTTCATTCCACAAATCTGCCCTTTTTCGTCTAATTTGCTCTCTTAAACGCCGCGTAACGCTTAAATAATACTCTTTTTTATCGTTTGACTTTCTGGCAAGAATTTTGAGTGCACAACACCGCGACAGTCAAAGAAAACAGTCAACATGACTTTGACTTTCGATCGAGTTTGGCGCGGTTTCTTCGGTTTCGGTTCAGTTGGAAGGCGCTACTCCAAAGCTTGTTGACTAGTTTGCATGTCAAACTCGTAAACCCACGTCTCGTCACCAGTAACAATGCGTTTGATTAATGTTGGGTCGGAATTGACTCGTTCTAGCATGTCCTCAGCGACTCTTTTGCGATTGAGTTTTTGGAGAAAATTCAGGTCTTTTGGGACTAGCCGAGCGGCAACATGTTTCATACCCAATTGATTATTTAAAATGGTACGAATCGACTCGTATGACTTAGAAAGTTCGACGGCTAGCTCTTTCAAACTTGAATGAGGATTTTCAGTCACTATTTCCTTCACTTGTGCGATGTTATTTTCAATAGCAGACGTTGATGGCCTACCAGAGCGAGGCAAATCTTCCGTCACATCTCGACTGCTTTTGAATGCTTTGTACCACTCTTAAACACGTGTTTTTGATAACGTCGATTCACCGTAAGCCTTCTGTAACATTTTCAGAGACTCCAAATACGAAATCGCATTGGCGAAGCAAAATTTAAGACAGTTTGTCTTTGTTCGATGTTTTTGTCCATTATGTAATTCGCAATACACACTAGATATGGTATAACTAAAAACAATTCTGTATTTAATCTAATTTTCAGATGTAACTCAAACTCCGCGCCAAAATGGAAAACAGTTGTGACAATCTAACAAGAATAAAAAATATATAATTTTGAATTTGGAAACCATAAACAAATCATCAATTCCCGAAACTTTTTTGACAGAATGTTTGTCTTGGGTCTACCTTGTATCGCAGAATTTTTAATGTCATAATTTTACTATGCATATCAGCGGATGGCATCAACTTCATTTCGCAGAAAATCATTTGGCATTCACTCATTTATCAGACGTAGGCAGAACCATCATATCGTAGAAAGTTCACAGTCAGAATCGTCTTTTAGCATACATTTCATATCTTTAGTCATTAAAAGGCAGAACTATAATAATATCTCAGAATGTTTACATTCAAAACCATCGTTTCGCATACATTTCATATCCTTAGTACCTTATTCAAAACCTCATTTATGTTTTTTTTTAAATGGTTTTTATTCCATTCGGGATACACCCAAGCAATGCTATCTGAGCAATATTAGCATACACCATGCATGGCAAGGCAAACATGCAGCATGCAAGCAAGCATGCAGCATGCAAGAAAGCATACAGTAGCTTGCATATGGCATGCAAGCATGCAACATGCAGCATGCATGACTTCTGTCACGGCTCCGCCGCTGCGGGGCTCCGGCGGTCCCAAGCAAGCTTATCGTCGCAGAAGGTTTTCTCTTACCCCCGCAGCTTCGGCTTGCTGCTCCTCAGCTCCGCGCCTACGCGGTTTTGAATTACACTCTAGGGGTCGGGCAAACAAGACTGCGTGGAGTCGGTTTTGCACCGATTCGTTTCTGTCACTGACTTCTGTAATTCTACATATTGACTTTTAAAACAATACCTTAATTCAATGAAATTTATAAAAATAGCAATATGCCTAATGAAATTATTCTTAACGATATTCTGCTATCTTCATAGTATGCCTAGTAAAATTGTGCCAAATAATAGTCGCACTAAATATATAGTATGCTTAGTGAAATTATGCAGAATAAAATTTTGCTAAAGGTTATTCTGCCTAATAAAATTCTGCCATCTTAAAAGTATGCCACTATAAATTCGGACTTATAAACATTCGGCTAAACAATAATTATGCAAATGAAAAATTATGCCTTAATAATATTCGTTTAAAGAAGATTATGCCAAGTGTGATATGCCAAATGAATTTCGGAGCAACAAAATTCTGCCAGAAAAAGGGGACCCTGTTTGTCTTATTTGACAAGAAAATATTTTATCTTTGTAAGTTTTTTCCTAAAAATATTACCAATTTTTTATTAAATTTTGTTTTTTAGACATTATATTTATTTGAGAGATTATGTTTGTAATTATGACCCTACCGACTTTATTCATCATAAAAATTTTCGACGTTCTATTACAAAGTAAGAAAAAAGAAAGTATAACATTCCTTGCCCAGTTTTTTTACAGCTTCAGCTGTTATAATCCTTGCTGAAACATGTGATACAGTTTTACCAATATATTCTCAGCAAAGCTCTACAACGTAATTTTTTGATGGTTCTCCAGTGTCCATTGCAATTAAGCACCCCAAATTTTCATTATGTAAGTGCTACCTACGCGCACTTACGGCTGACGAGTAGGTATTATGATCGTAATTAGCTGAAACATTAAAAAATTTTTTTGATGGTATGTGATATCCCTAAAGGATAGAAATAGCATTTAGCGCTTTTATTAAAGTGTTAATAAACACAAATAGATGTAATGGCAATAATCTTGTTTTATGGTAGCTTGTTTAATGTATTTATACCATTTTGACTTTCAAAATTACCTTAAGTGTTACATCATAGGGTATGAGTAACCATAAAGATATAATATAAAGTTAAAATTGTAAATTAGAAGAAAGTAGACCAAAAGATCGAAAAGTTATCTAAAACAAAGAAAGATATCAATTTAAAAGTCTATTCTATAACATTTTCTACAATGTCCTTAATCACACTCGTAAAAAAATATGGCTTGTTGGAAGGAAACGTCCAAAGACAATGTGGGTTCGACGACTGCTTCGCGGTTCCGGGAACCGCGCAGCCTTAGCTTCGGCCTTTGAATATCAAACATATAACGTACCTCGTCCTTCCGCCAATTCTGAGATATGTATGCTACAATAAGTATGTAGCAAATGAACAGATACTAACTATAATAAGAAACATGATGATGACGAAGGCAGAACTAACATTGATTCAGCTTATACGAATATTTGCTAGCAGCCGCAAAAGCTTCTAGCGGGGCGTTCAAACGTTACATTTCCATTACGCTATTCAAATGTGGAAACGAACTTATAAGAGAACGTGAAAAGAGTACTGTAAGCAGGCGTATGCATTCAAATCGCGAGAGGCGCATTCGCTAGTTTTTTATTACGCATTGTAGTTAGAATGTATTTGTATGTATTGTATGTTACTTACTGCAACTGTAGAACGCTCCGCTGCACGCTCCACCGTTTTGATTTACATTTAAGTTTATCATTATTTCATAGCCGTATTATTTAGTACAAAGACATTTCATTTTCTAAAACTTATATTTCGTAGGTATACGAGTATAACATTTTAAATAATTGTTGCATTTTTCTCAAACTAGAACGTCGCGAACATTACAAAAAGAGGTATCTGTTGCATAGTGTTATACTCGTGTGTATAATGTTACTTGTATTTCGTCTTAGTGGTTGAATGCTCTAAGTATTTCGTATACGAAAATATGCTAAAAAGAATATGGATTAAGGAGCACACAAACGTGAGTAAATGAATGAGGTTTTCGGTCAAACTTTTTCAGCTTCATTATTATTTGACGTTGCTCTAAAGACCAATAGACAAGTTCTATTAGGTGTCATTCTATGCATTTCAAGTGGTGACTTCAAAAGAGGTGTAACGGTAAAATTTTAATTCCAAATTAAGTTAGCATTATTTATAACAGCTGTTTTAATACATCGGTCACGTAGAGCCGAGTTCACGAGTTTGTTTTACAATGTTGATCGACGCGACACATTCCATAGAGAACAGCTTATTTGGTCTAATCAAACAGTAGTAGTCTATTATTAGGTTGGGGAGGAAGTCTTTTCGCATTATAGTATGTATGAACTTGTAATAAATCTCTTTGGCTGTACTATTTGTATCTGGCTGGTTTTGGTATCATTCAAAGTTTAAATTTTAAAGAGGATAATTCCAAATTCAAATTAGAAAAATGTGTGTTTTTCATTTGTTTTTCGTATTGTCAAGATGAGTGAATCTAATGAAGAAATTATATACATTTTAAAATTTTACCACAAAAAAGGTAAAAATGCAACGCAAACCGCGAAAAAAAATTGCGATGTTTATGGACCTAGTGCAGTGTCTGTGAGAGTAGCACAAATTTGGTTTAAGCGTTTTCAATCCGGAAATTTTGATGTCAAAGATGCACGTCGCTCTGGTCGCCCTATTACGGATAATATTGATGCCATTTTTGAAAAAGTGGAGCAAGAACGGCATATCAGTAGTTACGACGTAGCTGAAGAACTGGGAATTGACCACTAACAGTTTTTGAAGAAGCTGATAACTGGTGATGAAAAGTGGATCACGTACGACAAGTACGTGCGAAAAAGATCGTGGTCAAAGGCCGGTCAGGCTTCACAGACTATGGCGAAACCCGGGTTAACTCGCAACAAGGTGATGCTGCGTGTGTGATGGGATTGGAAGAGCATTATTCATTATGAGCTGTTACCACCAGGCAGGACCATCGATTCTGAACTCAACTGCGAACAACTGATGAGATTAAAGCAAGAAGTTGAGAGAAAGCGGCCGGAATTAATCAACAGAAGGGGTGTGGTTTTTCTTCATGATAACGCTAGACCTCACACATCTTTAGCCACTCAGCAAAAATAAAGAGAGTTTGGCTGGGAGGTGTTAATGCATCCGCCGTATAGTCCTGACCTTGCACCTTCAGATTTCCACCTGTTTCGTTCTCTTCAGAATTCTCTAGGCAGTGTCAGGTTAACATCACGAGAGGACTGCCAAAACCACTTGTCGCGGTATTTTGATCAGAAGCCCCAAAATTTCTATAGCAATGAGATCATGTCCCTACCTACAAGATGGCAAAAAGTTGTCGAACAAAATGGTACCTACATACTTTAGTTAAATGTAAATAAACTATATTCAAAAATGTTTTGTATTTTCTTAAAAAATGCGAAAAAACTTTTCCCCCAACCTATTATTCTTAATATCAAATGAGACACACAGCCCACATCACAGAAACAATTACACCAAAAATAAAAGAAACATGTTTTAAATGAACAGAAATTTGGCCATTCTTGCATCACCTTAAATCGAATACTAAATCGATCGTTCGAAGCGGAGCGTAGCGAGTCTTACTTGTTCTGTGGTTCGAATCGTTAAATATTTAATTTTAGTCATTTTTGTTCAAACTTTGTTTGTCAGCTAGAAATAAATATTGTTTCAACATGAATTTTTTGAGCCTTTTCTTAAATAAATATCCATAATAATATAGTCCGTCCTTCTTAACACAAGAGTGCTTGTTTTATTTTCTCTACACACATCTCAAATGAGGCGCGTTGTGAATCAGGCTTGAGTAATTAGTAAACACAGCAACAGTGCATAATTTTAAAGTTGCTTTGGGTAATAGGGAACCGGCATTATGCAGAATGTTTTTTGAATTATTGTGAGAACATGTGTGAGCATTCGTGAGCATTATGCATGAATACACAATGATGCATAATATGTTGTCAACTCCTTGTTGAAAACACAGAGCTGTTTGATTATGTATGTAAAATCGTGTTATAATAATTATGTTTTAATATATTCGAAACAATCACATTGGTAAATAAGTAAAGCGTTATCTTGTTAAGTTCATTTTAACCATTGCCTATCCCCGTTTTAAATACGTCTCTAAACGACTGTGAATAAGACAATAAGACAATCGTATAGGAACTTTCGTTATATATTATTACAAAAATTGGACTTCATATAAAGTGTTAAATCTTTTCAGGAAAAACTAGACTGTCCTATTTGTACTTTTTACGTAATTTAAGTATTCTATCTTTGGTATATTGCACTAAAGCTAGCTGGTTATAAATTTTCATTATTTTGATAAATGATGAGTAAGCAATTAAATCTATTTTTGCGTAGTTTCTGCCAGTCAAGGCTGAATCGAACCGCAGAAGGCGTTGCCCTCGACCTTGGACCGTGGTGTTTAGTCACACTCTGTGCCTCCAGATTAAGCACAGCTATTGGCCCGTTCGACTTGAGCTGTACCCATTAAGTAGTGGAGTCACGGCACAATAATTTACGTAATCTCCATTGATTGTCGACTTGTTTTAAAAAGCTTGTTCTTTAAAATAAGCAATGCGAACAACATCGCGTCAAATTCTTACTGCTCTATCTAGCCATTAACAAAAACCCTGTAATTTGAAATATTATTCTTTCAAAATGTTTTTTTATCTTCCTTTCATTAAATACAGTGAAGACTATTATGATGATTACTCGTAACATGTGCTGACTCAGTGTCTTTTCCTGATTTTACGATCCTAAAAAGATCAACCTCATAAGTTTTTAAAAAGCCTTCGAGTTCGAAAATAAATTGCAAACGATTTAATTAAATACGTTGATGGAAAATGTTCAAATTACGAACACGAAAAAAAGATGGCAACGTGATGGCAATGGATTAAACGAAAGAGACCATGGGGTTCGGTACGACAGCACGCCCCTATTGGCCCATTTTCGACTCACGTTCATTCGGTCAAATAAATGGTGCACGAAAATTTATGCTGTCGACTTCCCTTGGCCCAGATTTCTTTGTAAGCAGGGCTCATATCGCGGTCCCTCTTTAATCGTAATCTCGCGGTTGATGGCGCTTCTTTCCTCCTTTCGAACAAGAACAAATATCTGTAGCTGATAAACGTTGTGTAACTTGTAACAATTTAATAGTTATAATGCCAGTGTAATAGGACAAATATTTGTAGCCGGAAGTTTGTTTTGACTTTCTTTAAAACTAAAGTTAGATAAACAACATTTACTTAGTTTGAATATAACTTCATAAACCTTCAAAGTTAGGAATATTGAAATAGGAGTCGTATATAAGTAATTTTATTTTAAGTCTACACGAACTCGAAGTTAAAAGCATTAATTGTTTTGGTATGGAAACATTTAATTTTGATACAATGTTTATTATTTTTTGACCGTGCTAACAAATTTTTTTTTAAACCGTTGATAATAATAATAATAATGACCGTGATTTAAAATTTCATAATAGGCTCAAAAAACTGGAGTTTAATTATATTTCCAAAGGTCCCAAATAAGTTTCTCAAATATTACGTAAGCCCCTCTCTGTAAATATGAGCGAGACATGGTTGTAAAGCTGCGCAGGAGTTTACACAAGACAAGTTCCCAACCTAATTTGTGTATGAACACGTGGGGTTTTAAGGTAATGAGGTGTGTTGGTTTCCACTATCTTAATACGATACTCGAGTCTTTTACTCAAGTCATAAAAAGTTACCTATTAATAAAATACATTTTGCTGAGCTCAAAAAACTCGAAAATGGCTAGACCGTTGGAGAATATTTAAAAAATTCAATACCCAAATGTACAGCAAAGCAATCGAAATCGACAATATTGTTTGAGAATGAAATTTAGGTGCCATGATGTTTAGGGTCCCTAATATTTATTATTGATTACACTTCAATATATTATTAAATTAAATGTTTTATGATATAATTATAATATTTGAAGTTTGAAAATCAGTAAATAAAAACGTATAAATACTGACTTTCAAAACACGTTTAATATTGATGTAAAAAGGTTGATGATTGCCCTTGAATAAAACTTGCAGTTTACTCGCAGTTTAGTGTGGGTTTTGTCTTTAAATGTGAACAATTAATCATTTGATTCATCTTCAGCCTACACTATAGGTCTTTGCAAAGTAAAGTCATCTGTTTTGTAGAGGTCAATAATAAGACAAAAAATTGATTACTTTAACATTTTGATGAGACAAAAATGCTCATGTTTGATTTGCATTGTTTTTGATCCAACAAACGATCATGGTTACTGATTTTTATAAAACCTCGTTGAGCTGGTTTACCTATTTGATTTAAACTTTTCATTTTGCTATTGTTATATTTTTTACTAGTTACAAATAAAGTTTCTGTTATTCAGAATGAATGCGATAATTAAACAGTCAATTAAACTATGGTACCTATGCATATGAGGGATAACCTAACCTTCTGTTGACAATCAAAGGATCACTGCCGCTTAGTTGCATCTCTACAATTCATCAAAAGTTCCATCGGACTCAAACGAATCATTTTTATTTATTTATTATGTTAGCCGTTTGGGTCCGATTGGAAGTACTGTAATTCTATTCATGTCGAGGACCTAGCGCCAACGCATCCTTAAATTATTAATTTGGATATACCTACTTCAACTGAGTCACAACCATTACAAAGTTTAAACCCCACGACGGCCGTGGCAAGATAAACAAGACAACCTGACCTAAAAACATCTCGCACTAAAGACGGTAATTTTAGCGTACTAAAAATAGTTGCGTCGTCGGCGCAAAAGGAAACAGTTCCCGTGGTGACACGAGGTGCGCGCGCGCTGTTTACCCGACGCTTTTTAGTTTTTGGTGTTCCGCGCTCGAATACGGAACACGCTAATGCAATTGGCAGCTGTGTAACTGTTGTTGCAATGCGGGCTTTTTGTAGCCAGAAAGTCTGCGTTTTGTCCTAATAATAATTTTATCTTATGTAGAAAGAAGAAAATAGTTTTTGTTCCTCTTCTTTAGTTTTTAGCATTGTTGCATTTATGCAAATATATTTTTTAAATGGCAGTATTCTAATGCTGTTTGATTAAAAAAAAACCTTTAATAGTCATAGGAAGCATTACTTAACCGACTTCAAAAAGGAGGAGGTTCTGAATTTTACTCTGTAGGTGTATATAAAAACATAAAAAAGAGGTTTTTTTACCAAATGCTAACCAATTTTTATGTTAAAGCACGCTAATTAAGATTAAACAAACCCAAGCATTGGTTTAATATGATTTTTTAGTTCATGTACGAAACTGTACGGACTGTACAGTACGGAACACTGTATCGCAAGTTTGTTCTCTCACCAAACATTTAATTATCATGCCGCCATAAATCTTCAGATGCAACATTGCTTCAGTTCAGGGCAGCACGATAAAATCTAATCTACACGTGCGTGTGCATGCACACCATGTAATATGATGTACCCGTTGTAGAGTGACAGAATACAGCTTGGGCGTTTTCACTACACTCATATAAGATTAAAAGTTTTGCTCGATATCGCTTTTCTGTGCCACAGTTTCCAGAAACATGTCCTGGGAATTACGAATAAGTACAACAAAAAAAGAATTACATAGTCAAAATGATGCTGGAAGTGATGAGCTTTCATTATATTTATATGCATAAATAATGTATTGTATAGTGTACTGTGTATACTGTGTCATTCACATTTTTTATGAACCCTTTGACTTAGCTCTGTGTTCGGTACAGTTTTTTTTCTTCAAAATTTTTACCAAATTCAAAAATGCAAGGGAATCACATAAGGGACACAACATGATTACCTATTTTTTTAATATCCCAAACCTTAGAAAACTGGTTATCAAAAAACAAGCAAACATTAAAATGAACTCAACCAGTGCATTTTATCTAGCTGATAAAACCGGCGACACCAGGCGCCGCTCGAGTGTCATAATTATAAAACTTTCGATTAAACAAGAACCTCGTTCCATTTTCTCGATTATCTTATTTGTCTAATCGACTATGAGAGTAATGAATCGGAATTATGTGGCGGTCGGGTCGTGATCTTGAGAATTAGTAACCTAAGGACGATATTCAGGCTTAAATTATTTACACTAGGGATGTTAAAACAGGGTACCATTTCTGCCAGTTATAAATCCCATTAATAATATAATAAATAACACATTAAGATATTGATGAACTTACAACAATATGGTAGCTTACTTAAACTGTTTTGTTTATTTGCATAGAATATGACGTGAAAACGTTGATCATGCTAAGGCCCTTGAGCATTAAGAGTTATGCTACCGCGTATTTTTCTTCTTTACAAATCTGTTATTCCATGATAAATGATTAGATGATAATGATTAGAAGATGCTCAGTAAAAAAAAGAACTAATTGAATAAGTGGTTATGGTTAATGATTTTATGCTCATTGTTTTTACAAGTTATATTTTTGTCTGCAAAAGATATTAATAAATTAATAAACATTTAGTGCATCATAGGCACTGGCCCTCTGAATCTATCAGGCTGAACTAGTTTGGTAAGGGGTGCGTTACGGCGAGGTCGTCGTTCTCCGCTGGCACCACGCCAGCCAGCCTTAATATCCTCTATTTGAACAATTTGCACTTCTCGCCGGTAACCCAAAAATATATACCCACTATTATCCTTAAACCAATGCACTAAAGTCTAAAATAGGTTATAATCACAATACTGACCGTACCGTCCGCAGAGAACAACCCGCGTTGCTGCCAATTCAAATTACTTTTAGTGTTGTTTTTAACTATATGAGATCGAAATATGCTTCCTGGCAGCCAAAAACTTGCGTAACTTTGCATGTTCATTACACGGTTAGAGAATGAACGTTTTATACCAATAAAATTACGTCACTATCAAAAAGTATGTTTTAGTTAATACCATTTAAAAGACTTTCGTGATACACACAAACAACTCTTTCTATTGGACCAATTCTCTAACTGCAAAAAAAATCAGCTGTTCCATACAAAATATCAATACCTATTTATTCGACCAAAATGTATGGAACAGCTGTTTTTTTTGCAGTTAGAGAGTTGGTAGAAAGAGTTGTTCGTTTGTATTACGGGAGTCTTTTCAAAAGGTTTGGATAGTGATAAAAAGGCAACCTGTATAATAGTCACAAATCTTCGTCTACTATATAAAATTCTAAACTGATTGTTGGTCTATCAACGCACAGCCCAGACCGCTAAACCTGGAGGCTTGAAATTTTGCACATGATACCTTATACAGTGTAGGCATCCACTTAGGAAGGATTTTTGGAAATTTCACCCCTAAGGGGGTAAAATAGGGGGTGAAAGTTTGTATGTAAGTCCGTCAGTTTTGAGGTTAGGATCTCCAAATTTTGTGTTTAGGCTAAAGTTTGAAAATGAATTAGGACGTGTCTCAGCGTTTTTGATAAATTAACCCCCGTTGGGGTAAAAAGGGGGATGAAGTTGTGTATTGAAAGTCCGTCGTTTTCGAAGTAAAAATCACTAAAATTATTATTTAGGCATATGGTTGGGAACTCAGTCCATGTTAGAAGGTTGTTGTTGGAATTTAATCACTTATAAGGGGTGAAAAGCGGATTTTTGTATTTAAAGTTCTTTAGAATAGTTTGTTACGGGATTGCTACCATGTACCTTATTTTTGAGTTCCCGATATTTCGGCACTGTTGCAAGCGCCATGATCACGGAGTAACTGAAGATCTTGCGGGTAAGTTGTTAAGGGCAAACCTACAAGCTCAGCGCTCTAGAGAACTTAGTGCTATGAAACAGGATCGTAAGTTCGAATCATTACTACTAAAACAAAAGCCAGCGGCCTACCACGAGAACTCGATCGCAACTCGAACGGTAGTCAACATGTCGAGTGTCGAGTTGTCTGCTGCTGCACAATCAGTTCTAGAAAAAGGGATGAATTTTGCCATTACACCTAAACGTATTCCCTATGAGGAGGTGATTGGGTCGGTTGAAGAATGTATCGTGCGTAATAAAATACCATCTGTAGACGCGGATACATTAAGACAGGATATTGCCGTAATATTACGCCACGTAGCACCACCAAAACCGAATATCACTTCTTCCGAATCAACTGCGCTGAATGAACTCCGAAAGGATGAAACTATACTGGTTCTGAAAGCTGATAAAGGGAACGCGACTGTTATAATGGATGTCGTTGAGTACGATAGAAAGATCCAAAATCTACTCAGTGATGTCAATACATACAAGAAGGTAAATTACAACCCGACGGCGAGAACGGATCGAAGCACTCGCTCACTCATTAGACAGTGCGAGGACGTTTTCGACGACGAGACTTTTAAATACTTACTGCGGCCTAGAAATGTCCAGCCCCCGAAACTATATGGCTTGCCTAAAGTACACAAGCAGAACGTGCCACTACGACCGATTGTGAGTCAGATAGACTCACCTACGTATGACCTGGCCAAGCACGTAGCTAAAGTCTTGCAACCATTAGTAGGCCGTACGTCATCGTTTGTCAAAGATTCTCGTCACTTCATTGAAATCCTGCACCAAAACAAGGTTGATGTGGATGAGTTGATGGTCAGTTTTGACGTAGAATCACTCTTCACAAATGTCCCAGTAGCAGATTGTCTTGAAGTGGTTAAGGTGAAGTTGGAGGATAATGACATCCCGATGGAATATGGCACACTTCTACATCATTGTTTGTTGAAGAATTTCTTTGTATACCAGGGTCAATACTATCTCCAAATAGACGGAGTCGCGATGGGCAGCCCCGTAGCTCCAGTTATAGCTAATATTTGGATGGAGTTTTTCGAAGAAAAATCCCTGGCCACCGCCCGCACCGAAATCAAACTATGGAAGAGATATGTAGACGACGTATTCTGTGTATTGAGAGGAAACAACCAAGATGTAGAAACTCACCTGTCATATTTAAATGGTATCCATCCGGAAATAAATTTTACCTGCGAGATAGAAGAAAACAGAAGCCTAGCATTTTTGGATGTGAAGATTGAAGTGCGGAGTGACGGTTCACTGAGTCACTCTGTCTATAGAAAATCCACTCACACTGACCGCTATCTCAACGCAACCTCGCATCACCACCCTCGACATCTTAATTCTGTAGTAACTGCACTGACAAACCGAGCCTATGACTTGTGTGACCTTGAACACTTAAACCAAGAGTTGGAACATGTTCAGAAAGTCTTACAGAATAATGGATATAGAGGGCAGCTACCATCTAGACACAAATCAAGACACTTTAAAGACACAGTAGACGGGCAACCTGTGTTCTTGCCATACATAAGAGGAGTGACGGACAAGATCTCAAACGTACTTCATAAATACTCACTTAATACTGTCTTCACTCCATTAAGAAAAGTAACACAATGTCTACGATCTCCAAAAGATAGTTTCCCAATGGAGAAACCGGGTGTCTATAAGATTGACTGCAGCTGTGGCAGTTCATATATCGGCCAAACAAAACGTACCATAGCGTGCCGAATGAAAGAACACATAAAAGCGGTCAAAAACAACGACAAACAGAAATCGGCAATCGCGGAACATTTGTTGGAATCAGGTCTCAATCACTGGATTGAGTTTCACAACCCTCAGATCATTTCGACGGAACGCCACTACATACCAAGAATGGTCAGGGAAGCGATTGAAATTACAAAGTACAAAAATTTCAATCGCGAGGATGGGTTTAAATTGTCAAGTGTCTGGAATCCAGTGATTCGTATGTGCAAAAACCGAAAAAACAACAAACTGCTGTGTCGCGGTCAGATACTGTTAGTGTTGTGTGTCGAGAACAGGTGCGAGAAAATAGTGAGTTTGTAGACAATGGTACCGACGCGTGCAATAAAAGACAGCGAAAGAGGGTAGACCGATATGTTTGCCCTTAACAACTTACCCGCAAGATCTTCAGTTACTCCGTGATCATGGCGCTTGCAACAGTGCCGAAATATCGGGAACTCAAAAATAAGGTACATGGTAGCAATCCCGTAACAAACTATTCTAATGTTGGTGACCATGAAAGTTTAAAACAATATATTAAAGTTCTTTATTTTCTAACTAAAATCCACTCAATTTATTATTTAAGCTTATAGTTGGTAACTCACGCAAGGTATGTTGTTGTTGTTGGAATTTCAACCCTTAAAGGGGGGGAAAGGGGATACACATACATTTTTATTTAAAGTTCTATAATTTCTAAATCACTCATTTTTTTATTTAGGCTTACGGTTGATAACTTAGCAAATTATGTTGGTATTGTTGAAATCTCAACCCTTAAGGGAGTGAGCAATGTATGTGATGTTGTCCAATATTTATTATTATTTATTATTATTATTATTGTATAAATTTATTATTTTCGAAGTAAATAAATAGTCTTATGGTTGGGTACTCACGCAATAGGTGAAACCAACAGTCCACTAAAGAAGGATTTTTAGGAATTTCACCCTTAAGGGATTAAAATAAGGAATGAAAGATTGTATTAAAGTCCCTCAGTTTTAAAGTTAGTTTCTCTAAATTGTGTGTTTAGGCTGACCTTAAAAAATAGGTTTATGTAAGTATTAGCGTTTTAAATAAATTCTCCCTTGACAGGGTGAAAAGGGGGGATAAAGTTGTGTATGGTAAGTCTATCGTTTCCAAAGTAAAAATTACTATAATTATTAAGGTTAGAACCTCACGCTTGGTGTATTGATGTTGTTGGAATTTCAACCCTTAAGGTGGTGGAAAGGAGATTTACCTAATTTCGTATTTGAAGTTCTTTATTTTCGAACTGAAATCACTGAATTTATTATTTAAATATTTAATTTTATAGTTGGAGTTTTACTCAAATAGAGTTTTCTGAATTACAACACTTGAAATAGGTTTCAAATTTGTATTTGTAAAAATGATGTATCGTGTTATTACTAATTCTCTACTGCCACAAGTCTATCCGTCTCTCTTTCTGCAACGAGCAAATATCTCAGCTGTCTGGAAATAGTTCAGGGGGTCTAGCGCGAAATGTACCATCCGAATGTTCGCATCCGACCGATCCTCGACCGAAGTTTCAATTGGAACCTTAGCGCGAAACAACATCGAAATCGCGAAGTTCCATCGTGGCCACAGACAATTGTAGAAGAGTATCGGAATGAATGATACTGAGTGCTAGTGTTATGACTACGTATTAAAATTTTACCGGTTTTGTAAAAGTCTCTTGCCGATTCAAAATATTAGTAAACTAATGCGTAAACATGATTTCTATTAACAGAAAAATGTTTATTTCAATCAATTTTAGATATTGAAACTAAGAAAATTGCACCATTCCAATTGTTTATGACATTTAGAAAAATAAATGCTGAACACATGAAATGTCATTGCTTGCTTATTGATTTTAAAAATTGTCCTGAGATACTCGATCGCAAAGTAGTTTGAAAATAATTCGATAGATGGCGTTATGTGGCATAATAATAAGTTTTTTGTAGAAAATGAGTCATATTTATTAAATAATGCTTTTTAAATTAAGAAAAATAAAAATAATATTATAACGACGTGTTACAGTTTGAAACCATAAAAAAAGTTTGTGTTTGTTATTCTGGTCTGATCAGCTGTCTGTCACACTGTCAGCGCGAATCCGACCAAATATAATGGTCTCTAAGATTGGACGAAATATGGTTGTGTTGCCTACCTATTGCATTTTTAGGGATTCGTGGCTTAGTGCTAATAGTGCATTTCTAATAGTTTCATCATTAAAGCAAAATAAGAAGAAATGAATTGTTTTGTCAAGCCGGCATACCAAACTATTATATTTGATAGATTTTATAACGTTTACAATAATTTGTGTCGTAAAATTGTACTTGTGCTATGCGGTGGTTATGAAGTTTTAACTTGGAGGTATGAAACTTGTTGTAAACAATGATTAGGTATGTATAAAATACAAGATTTCTAAGCATGTTAAAAAATATGTCCATTTACGATGGTCAGACGATAGCTATTTAGATGTCGTAAAATTTGACATTAGATCTCCGATAAAACTCTTGTCAAACTCAAATGTTCGGTCGGACCGATACACTTCAGAGTAGGGTTTACGATGCCACTAATGTCAAATGATGATCGGTCGAATCGACTGAAATGCCCGATCAAACCGACCGACCGATTGCATTTCATATTAGGAAATGCCCGAACAATCGGCCGATATATCGGATTTGTCACTTCGCGCTAGACCCCCAGGTCCTTTACAGGTTTGCGTAGGGATTATTTCGAAACGTCACATAGATAATATTTATAAAACTTGAAAGTATACAATTGTACTTCATAACTTTTTAAGAGATCTACCCTTTCAGAAAATCGGACATTGTTTATATAAAAAGCCAAAACCGCTGGACCTAGGGACTTTGGATCTTGCAAAATAATACCTTATAACCTACCTATCTTATAGCCCGATGGACCACCGACCTTAGGAAGGTGGCTGGCAGTGGCTGGATGGAAAAAAGCGGGAGAATGTGGTTTTTGGGGGAGGCTTACGTCTAGCAGTGGACTGCAATAGGCTACATAGATAGATAGATTGGTACCATGTAACGAAGCAATATTTTTAAAATTGTTGTATTAGATTAGGTAACAAAATTAAATATACGAACTTATATCTTTACCAATTTTATTTTATAAGGGCGTAAGTGTGTTTGTTTATTGTTTGTTACGCTGTCATGTCTTACTACTAACCGATTATCAACGGTGCAGAAAATGACTTATACCCAGAAAAAGAGGACTGTTTCCGCGGGATAGAAAAATATCTCTAAGATATAGTCGTCCGGCATAACAGCTTGGCGTACTGGATGTTATTTTATATTATAATTGGATTACATTCAAAGTTTAAATTGTTCTTTATTTTTAAATCTATATTAGCGCGAGCGTAGCCTCAGGCGAATGATAGCATTACACAAAAAACGGTTATTTTACGTATCTGTTACATTTATATTTTATGGATCCGTGCTAATACGAGTAGTGCTTTTAGCGCAATTAGTAATAGTAGCAGGGCGCCTAGTGTTAGGGGACAGTACCTTCTTTCTATACCTGTCAATTTGACTCCTATGTATATTCAGCGACAATGAATACAAGTTTATACGGAACTATTGCTCGGTGCGCGAGTCCGACTCGCACTTGGCTGGGGGTTAAAATTAAATTGCACCTAGATTAATATTTCTTAATACCCTACGCGTATTTGCATATTTATTTCGTTTATATGTATAGTAGGTAATAGTGTACAAAAGGTTTCACGTTTCGCTAAGTACTTGCTAAAAGCTCAATATAGTGACTAGGCTTAAGTTCGAATAATGTAAATAAGCTTTCAGACGTTATCGTATCAATTACTGCGTACTGCAACATGTCAGTAAATACTTAATCCTTCTTTGCATTATCTTCTCCAATATCAGTTGTTCTGGGAAATTATTTGCTTTTGCAATTCTATATATTGTTAACTATTACAGTGCAGTAATGTTACTTTACTTAGTTAGTAAGTAGTTTGTATTGACGTGTACTATTTACCTCCTGTGCTTAATATCGTAGCGTAGGTGTCTAAAAATATAGGATACTAATGAAATGTTCCTTCTTGTTGTGGTATATGTAATTGAATACTTAGTTTACTTGTTTTGTACCTTGATTTTGTCTTCAAATGCTTACACATTACGTCGAGCTCGGCGATCATCGAGGCATATGTGCGCAAGGGCAAGTAATCGAACAATGATGATCCTTGAACCGGACCTCAAGCGGTACCTAGTATTCATGCTGATAAAGTCGATATTCTCGTGCGCAACAATGACACGACGTACCGATGTAACAGGACTCTCCACTGATTAGCGCACATGACTTGCTGCTTTATTGACTCTCCATCGGGTGTGCATAATAGGCTCAACGTGACGGACCCCACAGAAAGTGCATGTTAATGCCCTTAAATTAAGTTTAATCAAAAAGAAACTGGCAGAGTTTGAACTGTTAATTTGCATTGAATTTACTTGTAAGATTTGAAGGCATTGCGTAATCATGCTCAAATCAGTACCATGTTTTTTTGTTGACTCACTAATGGTTCCTACATAAAAATAGGTTGACAGTAGTTTCCTTAAAAAGATTAGAAGCGAGTTGCCTGACTCAGATCACTATTTTGTCATACCAAAATATAATCACAGATAAATATTTTTAAAATATGACAATGAGCTGAAATTCTACTTTCTTTTATTCAGGCTAAAACAAACTGTGATGTTTCACAATTTGTATACATTAGACTTATTATAAATGTTTCTTACCACTAAAACATTAAGACATTTGGTTTTTTTAAAGCATTAAAAAAAATTGTATTGACAAAAATTTCCCTTTTAACTGTGTTTTTAAAGATGTTTATTAGTATATATAGAATCCATTATTGGCTGTAAGTAAGGTATAAATGTGAATTGTAACTTTTTAAGAGCTGTGGATTCTAAATAAAGAAAAAAAAATCTGACTAATTTGAATCCAAATTCCAAACTATTAGTTGTGTTTCAGTAAGGAACCCTCGGTTCGCGAGTCCGACTCGCTTTATTATATTCCTAGTTCATATAAAAACTAAAGAGCTAAAGAACTGAAGAGCGTGCCTATAGCAATGAAGCTTTGGAACTTGCTACAAGAACTCCTGAAAAAATAGCAATCGTGTTTTGCACAAATAACGTAGTGGTCATTATTTAGTAATGTTTTACTCATAAAGGGAAACCTTTATGTATCCTTGAGTAGGCACTTATAATCTAAAATTTCTTAATCAGCTTTAACAAGCGGCTTTATCCGTTTAATTCATTATTTTATATATTAGTTCCTTCATTAATACTACCGTACCTACATTTATTTATTTCGACTTCATTGCACAGGTGAGTTCGGTTAGTGGACTTTATGCTACACAGCATGCTCTACTGTTCGACCTTGAGGTCAGCAAAAAATGTACATTAGCTATTGAGTGACTTTAGGAAACTGTTTACCAGGTTAAAAGGTCCTTTTAAATACTTCTGTAAGGTTTAATCTATACGAAAATAGGGATATGCTTTTAGGATGGAATACATTTAAATATCGAAAAATTCACATTGAACCCCTCAGTCAAGTAATTACTGATTTTAGCGTGTTCAATGTTAATTTATAAAAGCGAGCAAAAAAATTACGTTCGTTGTATGGGAGCCCCCTTTAATATATATTTTGTTCTGGGTTTTGGTATTTGTTGTTGTAGCGGCAACAGAAATACATCATCTGTGATCAATTATTTAACTATCACGGTTCATGACATACAGCCTGGGTTACAGACGGACAGCGGAGTCTTAGTAATAGGGTCCCGTCTTACTCTTTGGGTACGTTTCCCCCAAAAATGAACTATTTTATGAACCGAAATTCCAATTGGATTATAACTTTATGCAACAAGCTCAATGGTTGTCACTTGCCATACTTTATTTTTTCATGTATATGCTTTTTTAATGGGCTGGCTAACGATAATATTCGTTTTTATACTAAACTTTCCCGCTCAATAAATTAAAAATTAATTATTAGTAAAAAATTGTAAGACTGCGTACCGTACTGTACCTACTGCTGTTTATTGTTTTTAGACTGTACATATGAATACGATTTAAAATGACTTTTTTGTCTTATAAATAAAACAAGTGCATATAAGCTTATGGATAAATAGGTTTTCCCAGCAGACCCACACCAGTGAGTTTTATTTATTTAACTAATTTAATGCATAACAATACAATAGTGCCGTGTGGTGCCGGCACGTCAAAAGAATTGCACCACCCCCCTCTTCCTATGGGTGTCGTAAGAGGCGACTACAGGAGAACCGCCATAAGAAGACGGGCAGCAGCGTCTCTTCTCCACCATTGGCCTAACTGCGATCGCCAACCCGCCTGTCAAGCATGGCGATTATGGCAAAATCCTCCTTTTGGAGAGGCCTGTGTCCAGCAGTGGACTGATATAGGCTGGTGATGTAATGCATAACAATACAATATTTTATAATGAGATTTACACAACCAGCATCGTTGTCTCATAAAAAAGGTCAATCCAGTATTTTCTCGCGATCTCAATATTGGTGTAATTAAGAAAGTAAGTAGGTAATTACGTAATCGTTCACGTCGCGTCGCCCACAAGTTGGCCAGACGACTGGTAAAGGATGCAGGTCGCTTCCAACCGGCCGCGTCTGGAAGTCACTGTGGAAGGCCTTTCAGCAGTGGACGTCCTGTATGGCTGAAATGATAATGATGATGATGACGTAATCGTTATTTCAGTAACAGAATAACCCCCAAAAACATTGGAAATAAAATAGTTGATGTTTTAAAAAAATCGCTGGTATAGGCAGCCCTACTAATTTGGATGCTACTCGTAAGTCGTTTCGTCACAGAGATAGAACAAAAGGTGGTGCGCCACGGTCCTCTTAACTCCTCACTTTCCCAGAGCACTAAAAAGGAAGTCACGGAGCAAGGGTCGTTAACCTTCAGGCTTTAGTTTTTACTCGTCCTGTATAAACAAAGGCACTTAATCCGAGCGGACGTTGTTTACTTTGAGACTTTACACGTCACGATAGATAATTACGTTAACCTAAGTAAAAAAAATATAAAACAAACAACAATTTTCAAATTTGTATTCCTTAGCATAGCAAATAATCACAAATAAGCAATTCTTATTAAACATTAATTTACAATGATTTTTTTAGGAAGTTTTTTTTATATATTAATTGTATAATTATAAATAGAAGTTTTTACATTACAAATCAAAATCGGGACTTCTAAAAGTGTCTCATTTGAAATAAGACTTTTCGTAAAGGTCCTTAAAACACTACAAAAAAATTGTTTTGATTACGTAGTTTTTAATGTTATTAAGTATTTGTTATGTCTAAATTTCATATCATGGGTAAAATGAAATAAAGTTTTAATTATAGTTTTCTTGATTAACATCAAACGTCGCCCAATAATGAGGTTCCAATAATTATCGAATAATAGCGGAAATATGGCTAGTTTAACTAACCTGCCGTGAATTGAACCACATACAATAACGAAAGCAGAATATTCAGATTAAAGAAAGTTGTGGAAAGAAGGCTTTATTAACCGTTTTTTCATGGTAATTAACGTCGATGACTGAGAAATGTTATGCATAAAATAATTTCAACTATTTTACTTATGTGTTTGAAGAAATTGGAGCATGCGAGTAGTTCAGCGCCGTTGAACTAATGGCCATACTTTCTCTACAATAAAACATTGTGGCGTTAACAATAAACAACGATATAACGTACGACATTATATATAAAACGTTAAGTATGCAATAGTGGATGTCGTAAATAACTTCATACATGATAAATATTCAATTTGCGCTCATATCTCAATCTAAAGATACACGTGTTGCTAATGAGTTATTAAGCACAAACTGTACAATGCAATATAAATAAACAGTAAATACTAGTTTTCTTTGAAGCATAAAACTAGTTCTGTTGTAAGATTAATTCCATACAACCACTTATTTGTATTTAAAATTAATTAACTAACTACTTTTTTATTGAAAACACTAAAACAACACAGTTAATACTATTACGATAACAGAACTCGGAGTTAATTATCATAAATGCCTTCATATTATTAAACGGCGCAATAAATAAATCGGGAGAAGATAATGTAAGGTTACCAAAGTAGCGTTCCGGGATTATTTTTTATCTATGCACTCATGGCTACTTATATTAGTGAAGTAGAAGGAAACAATTTTGTATTCATAATTACTTTGCCAGTAGCACTATGAAGGCCATTAAGGATGTTATCTCCAGTGGCTCGCAGGGATTTGCAGGTAGGCGATCCTATAAAACCCTTACTTTAGAACTGTTTCTGTGAATAATTTCATTTATTAATTAATATTCTACTAGAATTTAATAAGTGTCATTAAATAGAACATTTTACTTTGTTGTCAATTAATAACAAATTTTACGGTTACCTCGTAAATTATACGTATTTTTATCTCATATCCAATATTTTTATAATCTTGCCGGAATTTATAGAGCAAGGATATTAATTTTGGACGAAGTGACATCGTAACTTAAATCGATCGTAAAACTTCACAAAAAGGGTGTAACGACTCACGTTTTATAGGGCATTTTTACATTTTATAGAAATTAATTACTTTGTTGCAAATGTAAGATTTATAATGGAATTATAATTTCTTGTGGCACCGAGCGTTATTGCTAACCATTCACGTTATATTAACAGATGCTAGTGTGTCTACATTTACAGAAGCGACTTTCACTTTTGTTTCGCAAACTGGACTTTCCACGGCCAATACAGTAGGATCATCACGAAATTGCCGAAGTCATTGGATCATTTGATTCATGAACTATGAACATCCAATATCATTTTAACGATTATGATATGTTTGGCAGGTATGATTTAACGTTAGTTGAATCGTCAAAATGAATGATTCCTAAAAAAATACATATACTGACACTTAGGTTAAACTCAGCCTTTCGGACACAAACTTTATGCTTCGTCGAATTTTGATGCATGAGAGTGAAATCATTATTAAACTCTTACTACTTAAAACCCCTTAAAGTGTTAAATATTGAAATGTTAATCATATTACCAGCTTATTAGTAGTACATTGATTTAACACTGCTTAACTTAGCAGAATACGTTTAATTACTAAGAACTTTGTCACAAGGACAGTCAAGTTTTTATCATACCATATTCATAAAGAACAGCCAGCTTATAGGGTTACTGACACAGCATTCGTAATCACTCTCAAATAGATTGTGATGTGACTATGGTATAACTATTTTCGAGGACTAGGGTCCACTAAAAGTGCTTACAGCATCATAGTCACTTCTTGGACCTCGAAAATGTGGCTTATGAGAGCTCCCTAAAAATGGATAGAAATGCCAATGATTTAGCTAGTTATATGTTCATATTTTTGATTTAAACACTGTAAGTCTGGGACTTACAATATAGACTACTATTAGGGTAAAGTTGCGATCATTGGACCGGCTCTTTCTTTGGACCGCTTTAATTTCTCAGAACCGAAAAACTTTAAAAATTTACCGTTTACCCGAAACGCTAGCTATTTGAACTATGTAGTATCAACCCCCGCTTCCACCAGTGTCACCATGAGCTCTGTTTTGGAAGGACGTGTGTCGCAGTGTTTCGCGTGCTCCCGATTTAATAATCTCGTGACACAGTTTACCATGTAAGTACAGTTTAATAAAGGTTTTCAATGTTTTTCTTTGTGCAGTGCACGCCTAATTTAGTTGTTCAACTAAATTCGTAAACAATTTTTCGCAATAGTTCACAGATTTTATTGTATTTATATTTATTTTTGTCCTTGTGCTACGAATTGCCATCATTCGACCAGTGAGTGTCTTTTTTATTGGACTGGTCCAATCATTGCAACTTTTAAATTGATTTTTTTATTTTAGCATGCGTGAAACGAAGAAAGCATGAAACTGAAACAAGAAGTTGGTCTTAATGGGGCAAGCAGGATATATGGTGTACCGAAAGCAATGCTAAAACAAATGCTTTAATATTACTTTATAAAGTTTTGACTTTTTACAGAATTAAAAAAATATATATTGTCTTTTATTTGTTTGAATTCTCATGGTTGCTTTGAATGGACCACTACAGAAAATTTCTTAAGTCCAATGATAGCAACTCACTGGTCCAATTAAAAAAACAGTGGTCCAAAGAAAGCGACCATGGGAAAACCATTTTTTTCTATTTTCTCTCTTTATGGTCAATGCTAAAAATCATAAATGACACATGCAAGTTCTTATATGAAAGGCTTATTAAAACGTTAAATAAAGTTAAGTGGTCCAATAGTGGCAACCTTCCTTAACCTATCTAATCTACAAAGATCTATCGTCTAACTAAGAGATAGACTTTTTCTTAAGTGGATACCGCGACTTGGCAAGAGCAGAGTTGGGCGCCCTTCAGCAAGTTGGATACGCAAAGCACACAGCTGATTGATAGAAAAGAAAAGCCTAGGACTGGTCTCAATATTGGGTATTTGTAGAAGCTTTTATCCAGCAGTGGACTGACGTAGACTGATTATAATGATGATCTGTTTTCTTTGGGCTACACCTAGGATAAACAATTAACTGGCTGGAGAGCATATACCACCTGCCAACTAGATTACTTAGCTTTTATGGTGTCGATTTATTGGAACAACCTCAAGCTTTCACAGTGCATCGTTTTTGTACGGCTACAGTTTATTTCCAATGAAATTAAATGACCCTTAAGCACTTTACTGATGGTATAATCACGTCATGCAATTAGTGAGCAAGCCTGTGGATGTTAACTGTCGATACTAAAAGTATCGACTGTTCAAAACATTACTTTTGTATCGAGTGCGAATGTGAGAACTTCTTGCATTTAAAACTCATACAATCCACGTAAATAATTACTTTTCACAGCTCTTGTCACATTCATTAGGTATGTCTTAAAACTTTTCATTGATATCACAGTCGGTCAGAAGCCGGAGTTTTATTTCGTAAGGTCCGGAAGTGATTGATGAATATGTGACACAATGGAATTGTTATTGTGACGTTCGTCTCATAGGACCGTTTGGGGTTTGATATTAATTGTATTTTTTTAACATGTTTTATACAAATCTTTGATTAAAATTACTGTAACTGCTTACCTGAAAGCAATTGCGTCATACGATCTCTGTAATAACTAACATACGTACAATAATAAGAAGAAGGTACTTACCAGATTACGACTTGCTTAAAAGCGTCTCGTAAGCCAGATCTTGTCTTTTAATTAAAACTGAGGTCATGTTCATGACGTTCATAATATTGCTAACAATCTTAGTACAATGTTATTTTATAGGGAAAGTTTGTAATAAACTAAGTTTTTTAATTAGATTTACTTAATAATAATGTATTTTATTTTTTTAAATAAAGGCAGAATTGCACATTATTAAAAGATGCCTACTACTATACATTTACAAACTGCAAAAAACTTTTCTTGTTTCTTTGTGAATTTATTTTAATTTTTTTCTTTAAATGGTCTAAAATCCCGCTATACACCGTGAATTTTTAATTACCCGAGAAAATTAACTAACATACTCAGATAACGATATACATCGAAATTAGCGCTTAAAAAAAACGGAACGGCGTACGGCGTTGGCGTACGGAAGGAATAACTATGAATAAAAAAAAATCATTCATAGTTATTCCTTCCGTACGCCAATATTACGCGACCAAATTAGGTGGATTTTGGTTCCGTTAATGGTTTAGGCGCATAATGTCAGAAACGCAAAATGACAGATTCTCAAAATTTCAGATGTTAGTAGATTGTCGCAAATGGTCAGAAACGCAAAAAGACAGATTAGCAAAATGACAGATTCGTAAAACGACAGATTCTCAGAATGTCAGATTCGCAAAATGCCAGATTCTCAAAATGACAGATTCTTTAAAAAAATGAACATCACACTAAAATACCGGGTGGGTACCGCCATCTATTGAGATGTGATCGTAACATAATAGTTATCAGTGTTACAACAGTAGAATATTATACCTATTATTATGTCGTGTAAAAGTTTTAATACAATTATGTATGTTAGTAGGTATGTACATATGAATTATATTTTAAAGACATTAAAGGTAAGAATTCGAATATCTGAGCATAATAATAAAAAAGGTTTTTTCATGTCTATAATAAAATACATATTATTATTATAAATTTAAAGGGTAGATTACAAAATATTGAATTTAATTTACCATATACACTACAGTAAATAAATAAATAAATATTATAGTGTTATAAATAATCCATTACTAGTACCCACTAATAATGAATTATTTATTAACAATATAATTAAATTTAGGCAAATGTACTATGTACCTAACTACATATTTTTTGTTGATTATATCGTTGATTTTCTTTGAACATCTAAAGTTAATTTACAATAAGAAATAAAAAAACTGCCAAATTACACGTCTTTTATTGAAATTAGTCGCACTGTCATGTTCACTAGCGAACAGAGGCTCCTTATTCTATCAGTTTGAGAATCTGTCATTTTGCGAATTTGTCATTCTGCGAATCTGTCATTTTGCGAATCTGACATTTCGCGAATCTGTCATTTTGCGAATCTGGCATTTTGCTAATTTGGCATTTTGCGAATCTGGCATTTTGCGCCACCTGACATATTGCGTTTCTGACATTTTGAGAATTTGTCATTTTGCGTTTCTGACATTATGCGCCTAAACCCCGTTAATGTTGGAATGATAATGATTACTATTTGAATAAGCAGGACTTTTATGGTGCATATTTTAAAGGAATGTTAGGGACCCTTTAAATAAATTTCTCATAAAAAAATTTTTTTTATTCGCCAAATTCGATGTAGGTATATCGGTATCTGAGTATGTTAGTTAATTTTCTCGGGTAATTCAAAATTCACGATGTATAGGTATTTAGCACAGCACATATCAGTGATTTTGCCAATGTCAAGTATTTATGTTAGTTGTGCTGTGTATTTTTTTGGCATATAATAATTATGGATTACTAATGTTTGGCCAAAAAACGTTTCCCAAAGTATCACATCCGAAACTATCTTTCCCAAATCTTCATTTGGCAAAAAAACATTTGTCAAAACAACTTTTCGCAAATTTACAGTTAGCAAACACTATTATTAACAAGTTATTGTTTAACAAATAATTGCTTGGCAATGATTCATTTTACCTAATATTATTTAGTCAAATGTATGGTTTGGTATAACACACTTTTCCCAAAATATTGCATAGCATACGATTTACACAAGTCGAAATAAAAAAAAAACAATTTAAAAATAGTATATTTTCAAAACACTTGCCAATAAAGACCTTATTGGCAAGTGTTTTGAAAATATAATATTGGAAGCAAAAAATTAAATCAAGCGCTCGCCGGCCGTTGCCGCGGCACGCTCACTAGGCTCGCTGCGCTCGTTCCGTTCGCTCGGCTTCGCGCTTTGTATGGTCACTGTTCTAGCCCAGACTCTGTAGGAAAGATTTCTGTATGTAACTTTTCCGGCAGCAGTTCGTTTCTGTGTATATATGGAGTGAGTGAAGTGACAATTTGACCAATACATTTTTTGGAATATAATATTTGGCAAAATAAAACATTTGCTATGTTAACATTTGTCTTAATGAAAATTAAACAAATAAAATTTTTCCCAAATGATAATTTAACCAAATGAATAAAGTGCGAAATGTACATTTGCTAAAGATTAATTTGGGAAATGAAACATAGGCTATATGTTTTTTTGGAAGTGAAATTTGGCGAAAAATAATTTGGCCAAAGGAAGGGATACCAATAATTATGATAGAAATTAGGTATATACACAAAATAGAAAAAATACAGAAGGCCCCTCCCACCGTTCTCGAAAACAACTGCCAAAATTGGGCTGACTACCTAGGGTTGCTATTCTGAATTTTTTAAATAAGTTAGTGTCATTAGTGTGCTTTATTACACCGATACGTCGATTAGTTTAAACATTCTTATTATCATACGTCCAGGCCTAAATGGGAAGACAGAGCAATATTTACTCTCACCAACTTGGCTTCTTCAATGACTGTCGTTTTTAACAGCGGCGGCAGCTGAGCGTTACAGAAACTTATAGGTACTATAGACTGTTAAATACTGACATTTCTATGTGACGTGTTTATATCCTAGCAACGACATTGTAAAAATATTCAATGTATAATTTAATATGTTTATTCTCTTTTATTCAACGTTTACCTAAAACACTGGTGTAATACCTACGACAATATGTTAGGGAAAATTTTAAAGTCCAAATGATTGATCGCTATCAAAACGTAAGTATCTTTACCTACTAACAAAAGAAAACCTAGACCTATTTTTATTTACCTTTCAATATTATTTGAAAATTTAAAGAATGTGTAATCACTACTTTGTGTTGTGTTCCCACATCGAAACACACTGCAGCAGTAATAAACACGCTTGTCCATTTTTTGCACGTAACGATGACCAATGCTTAGTAAACTGCAGTCGTGTCGTGAGTGACAGCCCGCTGAAGTTCTGGCCGGAATCGTCCGAGATGGCGAGTAAATGCAATGTCAATGTGTGCGTTAACGAAATGACGCTTTTGTTCCGAGTGGACTATCTGTCTAGCGCGCCGCGCCGCTATACTAATTTGTGGTATAAGCCTATAAACTATAATTGTGGTATACGATTTTTAAGTGGCTATAGTCCAAACAATGCCAACCAACACATCATATGCGACTTTTGAGCAAAATATCATGTAAAATCATAAAATCAAAATTATTTATTTTTGTAATTCGGCCATAAAAGGCACTTTTACCAACTTTTAAAAATATCACATCAGTACTACTAAGCTGTAAGTGCGTTCGTCATTTCTAAATTCGTCAACGTTTATGTTTTAACGAATCTTTACTTCTACTGGTTCTTAGATTCGTTTCAAAAATTGCCGATCAACAATGTCGTGAAGTTGGAGAACCTTATTTGAAGAAAGAAAATTAATAATCCTTATGTGGCCCACTTTTTCCAAAATCGGTTATTCGCTAAAAATAATTAAATTATTATCAGAGAAGTACAATAACTCGTTCGCTGTCCGTCTAATGAACAGTCCTGAGTCTGTCATTCATGAATAACTTTGTGTTAAAATCACAAATAGATAAAACACATCCTAATAAAAGAGCCCCTAATTTGAAGTAAAGAAACTGAGATACTTAGGCCGGTGCCAGGTGTAACACCAAAAATAAACTTGTTAAATAGATATTCTAGAACGTTGTACACGTTTATAAACTGTGGTTTAAGTTTTTGTAAATAAAAACAAAAGAAGAGCTGTTGATTAAGTACCGGCTTTTACCGAAGAATTACGATCAATAGCGTAACTCTACATCGGTATGTGTACGAACACATTTTTTGCGGTCGAAAGCGTTTTGCGCGCCATCCCGCCGCGTTTCGAACGCCTAGCTATGTCGTTTGGGATGACAGAAGACCGGGAGTACCTGGAGCAGGCTTTAGAGCTAAACCTGTACCCATTAGTGAGTGCCTAGCCGCAAAAACAACAGGGAACGAATCGGGAATGCGCTCTGGATCAAGCTCCCGCGTGTGTTGCTAGCTTTGCCCTATTACCCCTACAATTGATAGTACTTACACTTATTATATCTGAACATCAAAAGAAAATAATAAAAATAAAATCACGGTGCCATTATTACATTCCAACATTAATAAATTCAGGAATTCGATCTCACTAGTAGTTCCGCTCGTGCAAACGATTCCGAACAATTCCCTGGGGAAGTTGATATCCTCGCAAATGGAAAACATATTTTTTGTTTTAAACACGACATAATTTAATTTTGATCCATGATAATGAGCGGCGGCAGCAATAAACTATTTATTACAGTTACCTTCAGATATACTCATATATACATTGTAACTGTATAATGACAGTCGTTTGGTTGTGATTTTCAAAGTTTTAAAAAGATTAGTCTACTTCTTGCGCCGTTTATCAAAACACCATCACTAGTCAATATTATCGTAGGGCAAGTTATATTTTGGAACGTCTTATACGTCCCCGAAAGAGTGTCTGTATACATTATAAACTTTAATTTCGAGTTTCATTTATTCTACGGTACAAGTAAAAAGGGATATAAAGAATTATTTCTTTCTGAAAAATATTGTGTTTCTTGTGTGTGTAAAGACTGCCACATCAAAAGCGTCCATTGTTTCTGATTTCAATATGTAATGAATGAAAATGTCTTATCAACAATGCAAAGGAGAACACCTTTAATCGAGTGGCAACCCAAAGACAGAGTCCATTACGTAGTGAAATAGCGCTTGTGTCCGTGGACCTCATTTACGATGAATAGCTGCCGACCGGCCGGTTCTACGTTTTAATTGCACCTACTTCGATCCAACTAATGCATTGTTTTACTATAAATACATTTTTATCCACTTTCTGAACCTTCATTAATCTTGGATTTAAACGGTATTCATTAAAACCAAAAGCGCTCCAACTGAGTTTTAACAACTAGAAATTAGATGTCATCTACACGATCAAGTGTTTTGCCGTTTGATTGTTTCATTGATTTATATTGAGTCTTCCGTACGTCTGCAAAATTTTTTACACAAAAATTTGAATTTGTGAAGAAATGCCTTAGATTACCAAAAAATTGAACAGGTTAAAACCCCTGGGCATCATGACTAGGTAATTAATAATCATCCAGTCTACCAAAGCATTCCAACAGAGTAAGAAAAGAGGAATGTGCTGCAAGTCGAATGTTTTAATGTCAATTAGTTTGCAACTGCTATTCGTACGTATGCTGCTATAGGTAGAATTGACGACCTCCGTAGCCGAGAGGCGAGCACGCCGGACTTTAAATGGCACCGCCATCTCTGAGGTTCCGGATTCGATCCCCGGTCGGGTCAATGTAGAAAACGAACTTTTCTATATTGGCTCGGGTCTGGGTGTTGTGGTACCGTCGTTGTTTCTGATTTCTATATCACAAGTGCTTTAGCTACTTAACTTAGGATCAGAGCAATGTATGTGATGTTGTCCAAAATGTATTTATTATTTAATTTATTTATAGATAGCATAGTACAAACTATCACTTGAGTGAATTATCAAGGACAAGCCTACTGAATGTTAGACTTTGTAAAACTTTTTAAATGGTGTTTGATCTTCAAAGGCGTTTGGGGGCCGACATATACTTTACGTTTATATGCTATTATCACTCAAGGGCAGAAGTTTAGCGACCTCCAGCGTCTTTAACGATCAAATCTCATTTAAAAAGAAAATTGAATCTTAAAGATGATGCCAAGGAAATATTTTGACAATTATTTACATGTTTTATAGAAATACAAGTCAAAAAGTTCATTAGGAACATTCAATAATGTATCCAGGCACAAGAGTCGCTCACAAAAAGTCGGGTTTAGTCAAAGTTATTCGTATGTACCTACCTATCTTAAGGCAATTTTAGGGTTAAATAAGCTTTAGGCAAACTTTCAACAAAAGCAACTGGCCTAAGTAAACAATCCCTTTAGGATAAATAGGGTTAACACCTATTGTATTTAAGATTTATCACTTGATAGGTGCGGTGCGTCCAAACACTTGGGACAAAGTAAATATTTTACCGAAAATTATGAATTTATTTATAAAATTATGTTACATTGAAGGATTGTGCTCTATTGTAGGGTTTTTTTTTTCATTTCACTAAACAAGTTTCTAGCTCACCAGTGAAACGTTATTCTGTATAAAACTATATAAGCGCACATAGTAGCAAAAATCACACAAATCCACTCTCGATTTTTTAAGTTTTGCCCATCTCATAAAATATCTTTGCAGTAGGAACGAAATAACACGGCAATTTCAAGTAGAGTTTACCTGTCCTGTTTAAAATGAAAAGCTGACATATGTATTTTTTATTATAATATATAAAGCATTTTACAGAATTTGACTGTGTTTTAAGTGATCCGTGTATATTCCCATGGATCTTGGAAACAAAGTGATTGACCAATTACAACGCAGGGCGGATGCGAGGGCGATTCCTGTACGAAAGTAATCTTCTTGGGCCATTACTTTCACGTGTCGGCAACAGGGATGAACTAAGGACTTATGAACCTGCTTTTCAAATGTATGCCTCACTGCAGAAAACAAGCCTCTCTTTGCCTATGAGGTGGCTTGGGCCATAGATACATATACACCACGCAAGCCCGCAGAGCGGATTGGTATGTGTTATTTAGGTAATTCAAAATAATGAAAATTATGTATGTTTTGAGTTAAACCTTTCTTTCGTTCTAAAAGCTACTACAATAATTAATCTAATAATATGCTTATAATAATTACTCTGTTATTATTTACGTAGCACAAGTTAAGTTGCTATGTGTCATTGGTGACATCCTTAAAAAAGAGACTGTTTCATGAAAACCATACCACTGTTCTATTTCTCAATTAGCCAAATCTGCTACAGTACCAACAGTTATATTTGTTTCTAATATATTACAGTCTCAAATGTTTATTTTAGTAGTAAAAATATCTTTAAAAAGTATATTTTTAGACACTGGCGTCTGATTGGTCTCTGTATAATAGCCTGTTATAGTCTTCGTAATTCCGTAATGAACTCAATCTGTTGACACTGCAAGCGGATACAAGATAAACCAACCACAAATGCTGGTGATCACAATTTGAGACATTTTCTATATAGGATTTCATATGAAGTAAATATTATCATGAAAGTGTTACTGGCATATGAGTACAAAATAAGAATTAAATGTGACATTCGTTATTAACTATTTAGTAGTTTGTTAATAATTAAATTCATTTATTTTTAAAATAGTTTGAGTATATTGCTTAAGTTACTTTGTATATTATTGTCATTGTATTCATGTTTAATATTTCTTAATAAAAGAACTTATTATTATTGCATACACTTAAAAAAGATATTATGAATATTAGGTTTCATGAAAATCCTCGTACTTTTGTATTCTACTAATGAAAGAGCGCTATTCCTTTATTACATCTAAATAACAACTCAAGTTTAATACTGTACGGGTAATAATGCAAGTTTAATTAGTTTCTTGATTGTTAAAGTTGTTGATAAAGTGAACAGTTGAATATTCATGTGTCATAGTGACAGCTACGCAGGTGTATGACCGAGTGGGTCTGCGACAATTACTGACCGGCCTCCAGTTTTTATACAGGTTTCGTATGCAAAAACGACAGAACGATAGAGCCTTGTAGAGTCCTTTCAAGTCTATACGAGATAGTTAAAATACTACTGCCATGATATTCTGTAAACAAAATCGCACTGACTTCCCAACTGAACATATCGACTATAGGTAATGTGATCAATTTTCAATACATAACAAAAATAGACGCTAAGTTCGCTTAGGAGGGTTTTAGAGCAAGTTCATTTGCGTGTACACAAGGTGTACACCTACCAGAATTGACAGGCATGGTTAGGTTGGGTTGGGCTAGCTAGTACACAGTATATACATAGTGAGGTCATAAGTTCTGTCACACAATAAAAACTTTTGAATTTAGAATGCTGGGCCCTAACCATGAACGGTTAAAACAATCACAAATCTGTCAAACATTATCATTTCTGTCAAATTTTGTATGAAATGACGTACCAAAATTGACAGATTTGACAACTATGAGATTGTTTTAAGAGTTCATGGTTATGGCCCTGGCCACAAAAAGTTTATTGAATTCGAATTTCGAATTTTTCATGAAAATAAAAATGTGTACTTTTTAGAATTTTTCTCATTTTTAAATATGGAGTGGACACTTAAACAAGACCGTGTCGCGGTTGCATCGTTGCGGTTACGCGCCAATTCAGATTTTCGACTTACTGAAAAATTTGAATATAACCAAAAGATTCGTTTATCGTACCACAAAACGTTACAATGAAGAATCTAGTGTAGATGACAGGTCAAGAAGTGGTCGCCCTCGCTCTGTTAGGACTCCAGCAGTGATAAAAGCTGTGAAGGCGCGAATTCAAAAAAATCCCATACGTAAGCAGAAACTGTTGGCCCTTCAGATGGGGTTAAGCAGGACCACGGTAAAAAGGGTGTCAAATGAAGACTTAGGGCTTAGAGCATATCGAAGAAAAACAGGAAATCGTTTGGACACTCGTTTAATGGACCTGAGACTGAAGAGATGCCGCGCTTTGTTGAAGCGGTACGCGGAAAAAAAGGATCTGGAAATTCTTTTTTCGGATAAAAAAATTTTCACCGTGGAAGAGAGCTACAACAAACAAAATGATAAGGTGTACGCACACAGCAGCGAAGAAGCGAGCAACCGTATTCCGCGTGTCCAACGAGGTCATTTTCCATCCTCGCTCATGGTTTGGTTGGGAGTCTCTTATTGGGGCTTAAACTGAGGTATATTTTTGTGAGAAAGGCGTAAAAACGAATGCAGTTGTGTATCAAAATACAGTCCTCAAGAACCTTGTGGAACGACAGAACCTGTTTCTCATACCATGTTTAATAACAGGCACTGGGTATTCCAACAAGATTCTGCGCCAGCTTATAGAGCGAAAAGCACATAAGACTGGCTGGCGGCGCGTGAAATCTACTCATCAAATGATTTGAGTCCGTTAGTTTACAAGATATGGCAACACTTAGAGAAAAAGGCCTGCTCAAAGCCTCATCCTGATTTGGAGTCACTCAAGGCATCCTTGATTAACGCAGCCGCCGATATTGACATGGGCCTCGTTCGTGCTGCGATAGACAACTGGCCGCGCAGATTGGCCAGTATTCAAAATCCCGGGGGTCATTTTGAATAAACTTTATTACCATATGAATCTGTGTTTTATTAAGTTCATTTTGCTATATAAATGGTTACATAAATAATAAACATGTCTAAATTATTTCATATTACACATGTGGCAGAACTTATGTATATCTATATATATACTGTGGTTAGTATGTGGTTTAGTTAATCATAAATGGCATTGTCTGTAAAGGTTTTTGAATACAAAATTGACCACGTGCATGTGAGACTACGACTTATTCTTTATTTTACGTGTGTGCCTATTTAGGTAGGTATGGGATATGTAGGTATTTTACGCGCAACAAATTCAAATTCTATATTTACAAGAATAATTGGTTTTATGTTGTGGTACCGTTGTTGTTCCTGATTTCTATAATACAATTGCTTTCGCTACTTACCTTAGGATCAGAGCAATGTGTGTGATGTTGTCCAATATTTATTTATTATTTATCTATGTTAATCACTTTTTCATTACAAAAAAGTGAGAACCTATTACTGATTTCATACGTAAATAAACTAAAATGTATTCACGTTGCGTTTGCAATGCGTACCGCGTTTGGTAATATCGACGCTACGTACAGCGCTTACTACACGCGCTCTATCGAAATTAAAATCGATTACTAAGTTGTTACTTACATGTTTAGGTTGCGACAAGCTTGGCTTAAATAGAACACAAAATAATATGCCATCTTACCTGCCCCCTGGCATGAACAACAAAACACGATATGATATGTTATAATCGTACACTAAGTAAAAAAAAAAAACTATCACAGGAGGAAATGCATTTTAAAACCTTCACGTACAATGATAATACCTATAGAAGTAATTATTACTTTTAAAGTAGTGGAAACAAATCCACTTGAGAAAAGCTGATTGTTAGTGACAGGCTTGAACATAAGCTATAAAAACACGAAAGTAGATTTATACGGGTCCACCAAAACAAACGAGATGAAAGATGACTTTTATACTTAGTTAATATTTGATCTGAAAATATTGCGAATCAGATGGCATTTTTTCAACGACGACCTCCGTAGCTGAGACGCGAGCACGCCGGACTATATGGCGTCGCCATCTCCGAGGTTCCGGGTTCGATCCGCGGTCGGGTCAATGTGGAAAACGAACTTTTCTACATTGTCTCGGATCTGGGTGTTGTGGTACCGTCGTTGTTTCTGATTTCTATAACTCAAGTGTTTTAGCTACTTTCCTTAGGATCAGAGCAATTTATGTGAATGTTGTCCAATATTTATTTTAAAAAAGTGTAAAATAACTAAACATGCCCTAAACAATAAGTTCACATAAGGTACATATCACCTTCTCCACCACTTCACCGTTTCTAAATGAATAAATTCTAGAGCCTCAAGATTTGAATCTTTTTTAGGTATTAAACAGTAAAACTAGGTACATATAGTGTAGTAACGTGACACACTAAAAGTCAGTCCTATGAAATACCCGCGTTTATCCTCGCAACTCTGCGAGCTGAATAAGAAAATCGAGCGTGCCTATTTACACAATGCGAACAAGAACAGTAAGCCTACTCAAAATAAAGCTCTAAATTTATTTGTTATTTTCCTTCCCAAAAGCCATTCTACTGATTAAATACACTGCTTTTACTACAGGAAAGTGTCGAAATTTTATTTTACTATTCCCTTCTCTTCCTATGAGTGTCGTAAGAGGCGACTACAGGAGAACCGCCACAAGAAGACGGGCAGCAGCCTCTCTTCTCCACCATTGGCCAAACTGCGATCGCCAACCTGCCTGCCAAGCGTGGCGATTATGGCAAAATCCTCCTTTTGGAGAGGCCTGTGTCCAGCAGTAGACTGATATAGGCTGGTGATGACTTAATTTTATTATTAATTACACTGTTCCCCTAAACTATTTTTTTAGAAATAAAATACTATATCACCATATCTATGTATCGTGTGGTGCCAGCGAGTTAAAAGAATTGCACCACCCCTTCTCTTTCTATGGGTGTCGTAAGAGGCAACTACAGGAGAACCGCCACAAGAAGACGTTCAGCAGCGTCTCCTCTCCACCATTGGCCAAACTGCGATCGCCAACCCGCCTGCCAAACGTGACGATTATGGCAAAATCCTCCAATTGGAGAGGCCTGTGTCCAGCAGTGGACTGATATAGGCTGGTGATGATGATGATACCCATATCAGTTATATTTGGTAAATATATTATTTAAGTATGTAGTTAGGCATATATATTTAGGCATATATATTTAGGTACAAAATAAGTTAATATTTACCTGGTTTTTTAACCGGGCTTACAGTGCTTGTTACAGATCTGGCGATTGCTGTACAGATTTTCAGAAACATTTTTGTGCAAAGCTTAAGAATCTTTTGAATCTTCTTACATTGTGCTATTTGGCGAGGACCTCAAGTTAGATGTTATATGTTATTGCATTAGCCCCTATTGCGCAACGTACCGCGTTCGACCCTCGTCCTAGCATAATGTTTATAAGAAACCTTTCCGTTCGTTTATTATTCGTTTGTTTTTATTATTATAGTATTGGCCTCGGCTATATAAACGAGGGACAAACAACGTAAAATAGTTGTTTTGGAAACAATAATTACCTAATTTGGTTCACACCTTTTTACTTAATGTAAAAGGCCTTCAATATTCAGTTTAAACCTTAGGTACTTAAACTTATACTTAGGTATTTAAAATTCAGAAAATAATACAAATTAAAAGAGGAGAGACGAAACATTCTTAGTTCATAAAAATCATCAAGTTGGATAAGGTTCTTGGTAAGAACGTACCTTGATTAATAAAAATACTTGCCTCATGTTTTAGTTCATTGCAGCGCGATAACTAAAAGTGTCTAACACCGAATCTGGAAGTAGGGTACGATAATTATAATTTAAAGTGTGTACGAGTGTGCACCTTTAATTGCAACAATAGATATTCAGAGTGTAAAATTACGAATGACTTACGCATAGCACCCTGTAAGTAGAGCGACCTCGAAGGTCGAGCGATCAGTACTTCGCGTTGCGCGGTATCCGCATAGCTTTCCGCCGCACCAGGGTGACCAAGTCTGCCGTACAAACTCGGACACTAAAGGTTTTTGACTCCGGAATCCGAAGATTAATTAAATAAATATATTGGACAACATCACATACAATGCTCTGATCCTAAGATAAGTAAAGATAAGCTAAAGCACTCGTGAAATCGAGACCCGAGACAATATAGAAAAGTTCGTTGTCTACATTGATCCGACCGGGGATCGATCCCGGAACCTCAGAGATGGCGGCGCCATTTATAGGCCGGGATGCTCGCCTCGGCTACGGACGGAGGTCGTCAAATTGATTTACTGACTGAGTCTGTCCCGGCATATTTGTGCTGATGGTGAGCTTCTTAAGTTTTTTACCGATGGTCGATTTTGTGTGCATTATGAAGGTACTAGTAAATGTTTTATCATGTAACTTGTATTATGTTCATCTTCTCAATTTAAAAAATATCTTGTATTTTTTTCACGTGCTATGTTATTTAAGTACTGCCTTGTGTAAATATATTAAAACTGAATCTAGGCTTTAAATTACCCTAATAACTTCACTGTTAATTTAATAATAACAGTACGAAGCATTAGATTTGTCCTAGTGTGTGTAGTTAGTAGTAATTTAATTAGCTAATATCTGTCTCGGCTATTCTAACATTGTTAGTAATACCTGGCCACCCTAGTGGCACCGCAGCAATTAAACAACAATGCACTTCTACGCGCACTGCTATTTTGTTTACAGAATTATGGACCTATTTGCTAGTAATTACAGTTTTTGCACTCCATTAACTGACGTATTCGCGGTATTTGTGAAGTAATGGCGGAGATCGCGATTACTTTTATACACACTTACTTTAATCAATTACTATTTACATTCTATTAGGTACATTAATTCTGTTAATTTGACGAGGTTAGCAATTACTAGCTAGTTTTAACAAAGATTAGAAATTGTTAAACTACCTAATGTGTTCCGTTTGAAGAGCAGTCGCTTAGTAAAAAAGCAAATCGACACAGATATTTTCTTTATTATGTATACTGTATAAAATTTTTGATTACTTATGTCTTATTGGTGAATATGGATATTTTGATACGTTGTCCTATAAATAAAATATCCGATTTTGTGTACTAGATAGTTTAGGGTTTTATTTATTTTTATTTTTTGTGTATTTATTTTTCCTTTTTTAAGGTTCAAAGACTGTAAACGATAACGCAAAATATTATACATTTTCATGCTTTTCTCGTTAATTATAGAATAAAAACGAGATGGAGCTTATGTCGCAAACAAGCCATAGCGATACCTAACATAATAAACATTGAGTTGCGTTACAAATAGCTATTCGAACATAAACATTTTAAAATAAATAATACTTATATTAACTTTTATGTTACTGCACAACAAAAAAAACTATACCAGAACTCAATAAACTGAAACCAATTTATACTAGATGTAAACAATAACGATTTTAACTTGTTAGATTTAGATAAAATCGTTATTATATTGAATCATAATTGTATGTTTAGAAAGTGATTATGAATTTGTTAGTATTTTAAATACTTACTAGAAAATATTTATAACTTGCTGTAAAAAAAAAGTTTTTAATTTATAAAAATAGAAGGTGCTGATGGTATTTTTAGCCATGTTGGAAAGATTTTCATCTCATGTTTAAAAGTCTACGCTTATGATAGTTTTTTTTTTCCAGTTGTATTTAAGATTTAGTGGCTAGATAAATCAGAGCAAAATAAATTTTTGAGTGCATAGTACATGCCTTCTTAACTGACTTTAAAAAGAAGGTTCTATGTTAGACGATATATTTTTTGTAAATGCTGTTAGATATCTCCGCCGACTTTGGACCGAATTTCATAATTATTTTTTTATTCGAAAAAGTATACTTCCATGTTGGTCCCACTATCACTAAGTCAGAATCTGATGATGGGATCCCTGGGAAATAATGCAACCCTCAAATTTAAAGTTTTGTATATTTTCTAACTCAATGATATTTGGGTCTAGTAAAATGTTGCTAAGCAAAAAACAATTTTCTAAACACATTAGGACCTAAGTATGTGGGATGGAACTCCTAGCAAATCAAATACCTACGCTGTATGGTACAACGTTAAATAAGAATGTCTTTACTTTTTATGTAAATGTGTTTTTTATGTGACAAAAATTAGGTGAATATTTATTATTTATTTATTTACTACTCAAAGTACTAGGTCTTAATCAGCTTCATAGAACGACCCTAATATCTTGCACAAAATAAGCAACACCTATTGATACTATCGAAGTATCGACAATGTATTGGCCGCAAACGAAATCGTCCGGATGCTAAAACATTCCTCTAGTTTACTGACGCGCTCGGATCCGCAATGGCTTCATACCAACACTTCCGATTGTCTTCGCAAATAAAAAATATATCGATATCGTAACGGAAACGATTCTTGGAAATAAACCAAATAAATTTACTAGCAGGAAATCCGTAGCAAAATATTACTACTTTGCTTTCTTTCATTTATCTTCTTATTATCCTCATCATAAATGTATCCTGTTAAAGACACATGTCTAGTTCTAAATTAAGTGTTGTTTATGAAGATCATAATGTAAAAAGTGTAAATGGGCATAAACGACTGTTTAGCATCGAGATAAAATCTAACAGGCTTATAGCAAAATTTCAATTATAATTTCATGTAAGTACCGTACAAATAGTACAAGGTACAGGAAACTCTTTACATAACTAATGTTAGTATTCCCACATGTGAAGATAACACTTAGCAGTTTTTCAACTTGTGCCTCCTGCGATTTTATAGTTACTTTAACAGCTTACTTACAAATTACAATATTTACCTTGAACAGCCAGCCACTCCCTTGTCAGTCATTATACCAAGGAACACTGCACTGGTTTCAATGCTACTAGTTTTACTTGAGATTGGTACTTAGGAAATTGATACCTACTTAATTATGAGTGACTGCGTATGGACTTTTGACATGGGTCATGTCAAAAGTCCATACGCCAGTCACTTTTAGCAACATGTGTAATATACCCTTTAACAATACTAAAACATTTATAATAATAACCTTGAAAGCTGATATTTGGGATCATAAACTATTTTTTTCTCTCTAAGATTCTGTTGACCTAGCTTTTTCCACATAAATCTGTTTTTTGTTTCATAAAACATATCGCATGAAGGTTCCTATCGTAAACAACTTGTTACGTAACCAACAATTTCAATAGGTATAATCGCGGCATCACACACATGTAGGTACTGGCAATTTGTTACGATTCACAGTCGGCCATATCAGTGCATCTGTCAAATTACCAGACAAATCGGAACTACGCCCACAGACAATGCAAGTTGTAACGAGAAGTGTGTCGCGTGCGCACATACGCGCACCAATCATTCCGTTAATTGGAGAGGATCATTGTAGAAAGTCTGCAGAAGTCTCCGTCATCATTGGCTTTATATCCGGAGATCTTTGGCATTTGGCAGTAGTCTTTGTAACAATTGTCTTTAGGTGCTAATATAATTTTAAATACTTTCAATAAGTTACGTCATTTAATTGTGGTCTACCGAGAGACTAAGTTTTTCGAGTGTAACTAGTGATAAGTTTATTTGTGTTTACAGTTTTTGGCATTCATTCGATACGATGATTTGGTTTTAAAGTATATTGGAAAAATGCAACCCTTCTACATAATGCGTGTCATTTTAACAGCTTAAACTGAATTTTAAATTTTCTCAATTGATGTTGAATTTGAAGTGATCGGGCGAGTATATTTTAATTTTTGTATTAGGTTGATAAACTTTTTCGATTGGACGTTGCGTCTAACGTTTAAGTTGTATAGCTAATTATTACCCATACCTTTATAATTAAATTGACGTTAATTTCGCATCTTGAATAAATTTGCCAAACTACACTTGTATTGTTTTTCCTTTACGATGACGAGCACTATGACGTATATTTTAGATTTAAAAGACCTCTAAAGCTTCTAAAGACAAGTGCAGAATATCTGAGTTGTTTTGATGAAGGCTAGAGTCAGGTAGCCGTCCGTCAGTCAGCTATGCAATGTCAACTCGCATCGCCGCGAGTGCAACAAACTGCAGGCAGGTCATTGTCGTGGACATTAATTTGTACACTGATGCCACACCACGTCCGCACATGTCCACACTATGGAAACAACCGAATTTACTATTTTACCTACAGTTTTAAACCAGACGTAAAAGCGCTTTATTTTTAACGATGTTAGATCGAAATTTCTCTGGCATTTAATGCAGTAGTGATAAATGTTATGGCTCCGTTTACTACCAATTCGTAGATAATTACAGCACGTGCTAGATGATGTTAAATATTCAGCGGCATGATATGAAATCGTTGTTATGCAAATGTGCTATATGACTTACCTATAAGGTCTTAAAATAACGAAAGCTTACCTACATTATTCTAACAATCGTATTAAGCTTACTATCTCCGTCTATGACGACCTCCGTAGCAGAGAGGCGAGCACGCCGGACTTTAAATGGCGCCGCCATCTCTGAGATTCCGAGTTCGATCCCCGGTCGGGTCAATGTAGAAACCGAACTTTTCTATATTGGCTCGGGTCTGGGTGTTGTGGTACCGTCGTAGTTTCTGATTTCTATAACACAAGTGCTTTTGCTACTTACCTTAGGATCAGAGCAATGTATATGATATTGTCCAATATGTATATTTATTTATTTATATTTATTGTCTGTTTTTTATATCACTTGGGCAATTATTCCTAAAATATAATAAATACTACTCTCCATTATTGCCCCAACGCTAACTTAACAATTTTTAAAAGAAAAAGGGGTTTCATTTTGTTCATGTATATGTCTCAGATTAACCCTATTATAGTAAAATAACTCAAAATACAATTAACAAATTAAAGATAAAGTATTTTTTTTTTCTTAGCACTACTTTTAATCTTTTAATTTTATTGCCTTATTAGACAAATTGATTTCATTAAGTGGCTTTGCATCATTTTTCTATTTTCATAGTAATAATCACCCCAATTATGAACACATTTCCATGTTTAATTCTTTAATAGCGTGTTAAACGGCACATTTAATTCAGCCTGGTAATGAAATAATTTAATATAGCGCTTTTAAGTACATCGTTACTTCAGATTAGAAGCAAACAGCGGGATAGTTAAACCTTTCACTTTATAAACATTAATTACTGTGGATCTAGGGAATATTTGCTAAATAAGTAAAACTTCACTAATAATATAAATCCATGCTAAATATTATCAGACCAGTAAATATTATCGGATTTTGGTGGCAGAACATTATTACACGTGTCAAGGACAATTGTTTTGTTCAGTAATAAAATATATACGCCAGACAATACACTAATTGCCATGGTGTATAAATGAGAAATTAATATCTGGATAAAGTAATACCAGATTTACCACACTGTAAATTTACTACCCAGACGGTCACTGTAGAAAAGTTGCTTTTCTAAATTTTCCCGAACCAGGAATCAAACCCGAAATCCTTGAACGTATCAAGGAAATCACCACGACACTCGGAGTCGTCCGATAGATGGAACTCTAAAACCTGAGACTGAATTGTATTTATATTATCATAATACATAGAATGTATGCATTATAATAAATTCTAAAGTGAAAATATAAAGACACTAATCCATATTTATTTCATAGATACAGAGATTAGGAAACGGAAATAATTTATACTGTTATAATAAGAACTTGCTGCATCGTAAAGATCATAAAGTAGTGTACTTATTATAAGAAAGTAGGTATTATGCTCAGTGATTGATTTAGTCTTGATAAGTGAGAGCAAGCATAATCAAGTATCGAGTAAAATATTCATTATATCTACGTAAAAGTTGTTGTTATGTAAAATAAATCGCAATGATACTTTAACACATATTAAGTATTGCGTTAAAAGGACCCCTGTGGTCATGCACGCCATTCGATGTTCACCTCATAAACACTACTCATACTAGAAGATATAAAATACAGGATGCTACTTTAGTATCCATATAAATGGAGGCAAATATGTTCATTAATATAAACAAATTCAAGTTCAAATTCATCATCAAATCATCAAACTCAAAATCATGAAATAAAAATGTTGTACCTTAAGCATTACTATTGATTCAGAGCGTTGGTTTGTATGGACCCTCTTTTAATTTTGATACATGTATCAAAATTAAAAGTTATTTGTATGGGTAAAAGCGCCTCCTTTAGTATACCCTACACCCTGTATGATTGTCGAGTTATCATCAGCGACTATACACATCAAATACACCTGTCGCTTGCGTTTCCGAATAAGGCATCTATGGAAATGCAAATCAATCAACGATTACGTCATGTTTAAGGTGACCAAACTTTTCAAACCTAATACATGAACACAAAACTTTAGCAAACGTAACCAACACTAGTTCCCTATTTAAATAAAATGTGTTTCATTCCTTAAACATATTTATGGTTGATGGTAATAGTGATAGCGTGATAGCCGAACATTGCTGAAAATCGTATACCAAAAATCGTAAAATGTTGATTACGTTCGAACATATTAACCTTATAAATTAAAAGTAAGCTACGAATACACGCGTGAAATATTCAAAACAACCATGTGTAAAGTCAAAAGTAAATTAAAGATATAACAAAACCTAAACAGAAAAGTTGTAGGTTAATAAATAGATTGATTGAATCTTAAATGGGTAAATTATAGAGACTGTCCAGTGAAAAGTCATAGTTTGGCTACCCAATCATATTGAGTCTAAAGATGTATTGATGAAAGGCGTGTGGGCCGAGTATGGCAGTGAATAGTCGACGGCTGAGGTCGCTGAGTCAGTGGCCCTTCCGTCAAAGCCATTTGGGGAATGTTACGTGAGCGCGAGGACGCGAGCGGCAACCTAATGCTGTGCCGGTTTGTCTGCCAGCTCTTGGGCGGCAAAAACTTATTTAATATAAACCGATGCCATATGAAAACGGTTAAATTTCGATTAAATCGAATAAGTGTTACTCTCAACAAATCAAATATTCCGCTAAACCTATTTCTAGGGCGGGAGTTTGAAAGCCAATCAATTTTGATTTCCTAGATTTCATAGACATCGATTGCAACTCGAAGTCATGATAAGTGGAGGTAAACTAAACCATCTAAGAAAAGGACGCCATCTCGCCCTCTCAGATTAGTTTCAATAAAAAATTACGGGTTCCAAGATGGTAAATTGTTTAGAAAACTCAGGAAAACGTGCAACACCGAAAAGTGCCTTGCACTTGTTACACACACACATTGAACTTGTCAAAATGATTCTCCGGTAAATATAATTTATTTAAAAATGTACCATATTTACCTAGGAATCTTATTTATTTCCTTGTTAGATTATATACGTAGATTAGAATTAGCATAATCCGCATATTATCTTACACATACATATACCTAGAACCGCGTGCGGTGTTAAACGCATATTTATTTAGTAGTCATTTTATGGAATGCAATCTGCTCTTTGTTTGTTTAGCTAACAATGTCGAACTATAACATATTGTCAGTCAATAAGTGCACACTGCTAAAACTTATTAACTGCTCAAACTCAAATCATTTATATCAATACACAGAGGTTTATGAACCATAACATGAACTCTGGAATGAGATTCGAAACATTGGTTAAAATTACCTGATAACAATACCAATAACAATACCTGATAGGTACTATAATTAAGATCAGATTAAATAAATTGTTATGTATTAGTTGTTTTGTCCTGTAAATAACTCTTGCAATCAAGAAACCTTTAAACAAAAAGGCTCGATTTCAAAATGCCATTTAGTTACAGGTACGTTTTAGTGTGTATTAAGTTGCGTTTCATTGCCTATTGATTACACAAAACTTGTACATCGAATATCTATGTCAATCGCATTACATACCCGCGCGTAGTCCTATTTTTATCCTGCCTATGATGTATATACGTATGGATGCTCGTCGAAGAATGTCGCAATGCGTTCGCCTCTCGATTTGTCAACGTCATACAACATCAGGGACTATCGACTGCACAATGATAAAGAAGATATGAGAAAATAGATGAAAAGAGAAACATATTAGACTTAAAGACCTCTTTAGATTTTGTAGCAAGTCTTGTAACGCTATCGTTAGCACGAATGCCATTTCCTGACAAATATGAATATGAATACGATAATTTCTCCTGTGTTATGTAACACATGCATTTGTAAATGTGTGTTTAGTCACACATTTCAATTAGGCAACTTAATTATTTTATTTGAAAATTAAATGTGACGTTTTCTTTTATATTTATAATTAGTCGTCTAAATTAGTACATTATGGTTAATATTTTCTATGATATCTCCTTTACATATGTTTCCTGCATATTCAAGGGTACTTTTAAATGCAATTATATTATACCTTTAATTATACCTTTGCTGTTAGACTTAGTTAAGCATCTTAATTTAAAGTGCGTTATTAGAATCAAGAAATTATATAATTATAAATAAATATTGAACATCGCGATCTAATCAAGAGATAGAATGATAGCTATCTTATAGTAGAAGGTAGTTGGTTGGACAATTTGATCGATATCGAGGAACGTATATATTTAGCTGGCCTTATTTTAACAGGTATTATAAATGAATCAAGATGAAATGCGCGTTGTCAGGGTAAGGCTTGGTTTACACTACTTCTAGTATCTGCATGCATAATAATTTGATTACCATCATCATCTTAGCCTATTCACTCTCAGTCCACTGATGAACAAAAGCTTAAAAATATGCATCCAGTCTGGATACGTGTACTTAGACGCGTCTACGAGCTCTTTTTAAGGTAGTCTGTCCAATAATTGTTGACTCCAGATATTAGACAGATACCAATGCCTAATCCAACATTTTAAAAACACTTTTCGTAAGATCTATTTGATAACCTGCACCTCCTTACTGTACTAGCTCTATTGACAGCAAAACTCATCAACAGTAAAACTACTTATTTACTTTTTCTAAGAGTAAATGGTGAACAACATAATTATTACTTTATGGAAATTGCAATATCATTGGCATCATTTTTATTTCTTCACTCTACTTGGTATAATTATTGCATCCGAGGTAGCATTCACTTCTTAATTAAATATATATTCTTATCAGTGAACAGTGTGCTCCTTCCCTAAGTACTTTACACGGGAGCAGGTGTCTAGATCCGACTTATTTGCCGAGGATGTCTGGCGACATTTTTCAGCCCGGTTAATTGTTGGCGGCGTTCCTCACTAAACCGTGGTTTTTTGAGGGCAGAAAGAATCCCGCTGGCATTACCGCACCTGTCTTGCACCAACGCTAATTGTGCTGAATTCCTCGTATTTACATTGTTCCGATATTATAGAAACAATTATCTAGAGCTAGAGGTGGTTTGAGAGCGCACACCTAATTCGTTTTGTCAACATTCCATTGTCTGATTCGTTTGTACTTAATGTGTACATACCATAAATATATTAACTTAAAAGATTCGGTAATATGATTAAATAAGAAGTGATAGTAATATCTTAATGTGACTAGTGGTAGAACTCCTAGCAATTTTAGAATCCAACAATAACATTACATATGAGGCATGTGAATTTCATTTATTATTAATATGGTATCTATTTTTACAGTAAATTACCTACTGTTATGAAATTTAAAAAAATCGAATCCAATGTTCAATCTGTCAAATAATAGAAGAATACATAGTTACAACAGTATGGGTACAGGTATTGATAAGTATAAATATGTTTATAATATGGTTATAAGTTAAACAATATGCATTATTAAATTATTATAATGAACTGGTAAATACGTGTCAAGAATGCAAATAGTCGTGATTCAATTTGAATGATTAAACCAAAGATATTCGGAGTACGGTTAATTAACACTACCTACGTATCAATAACTTCTATTTTCAAGAACTTACTAAACACTGTTCATTTTTCTCGCTGCATTTTTCATGTGAATTAAGATGCAAAAATAAGTTTAGATGCAATTATATTACACACTTCTGCTTAATTGTTATATTCAATGCTTATCTTAGTAAGCCATCTCAATACCATCTTTCCGGTTACTTACAAAATTTGCCTATAAGTATAGTATTGCTTATGCGTTAATATGTATAACGTAACTAATATCTTATGCATGAACCAATACTATACTATACTTACACTGTTATTTTTCATCAAGGTGAGTTTTTAACATGTTACATAGCAAACATCAGATAAAATCCTTCCTAGTTGCAATAATTAAAACGTGTGCTTAATTATCATGACGAGAGAGTGTGTGCTAATATATTCATTATTAAAATTTAAAAATGTGTTGCCTAATATTTTTTATTGTTGAAGGACATTGAAGATTTAAAGAAGCAGGTGAACGTGTGCATACGTAAACAATGTAATAATACTTTAGCTAAATATATTACATGCAGGATAAATAAACCAAATAGTTGGATATGGATAAAACAAACTAACAGAAGTCAATACATTGACATAGTCGTACATGTATGCGTAGGAAAATCACCATCTAAGGGGAAACGATTACTTGTCGAACGAAGCCGAATACTACATATTCTACGTATTATAACGATCATTTTTTTCTTTTATACCTAGGAAATGACGGGCTACCGAGTTATTGACAGTCAAAGTTGTCACAAGTATGTTCAAGCTACCTACGGAATTTAACGACTGCTAATTTTGTATTACCTACTATGCGATAATATTGTGTTCGATTTGAATGAGTGGAGCAATGCGCTTGCACTCGAGCCTGTCTCGAACAATTGGCTGCATTATCGCGGGCGTCGGCAGTTTTGCGAAAAATGATAAAAATCCGAGCCAGAGCACCACGCTTAGCCGTGGTCCGACTTGGCTAGACTCTAGAGAGCAATTCAAAAGTGCGGAGCCAGAAGCGACGCGACGTCTCGAGCGGAGCGTTGAGCGAGTGTGCGAGTGATGCGAAGGTCTGACGAAGCGAGACTTCTAGCGGAGAACACTCAAAAAAACTTGCTTGCTTGCACGAGTGCTTGCTTGCATGAATGCTTACTTGCATGCATGCATGCTTGCTTGGATGCCTGCTTGCTTGCATACTTGCATGCTTATAAGCAAACTCAGAAAAACTTGCTTGCTTGCATGCATGCTTGCCTGTATGCATGCATGCTTGCTTGTATGCATGCATGTTTGCTTGTATGTATGCTTGCTTTTTTGCAAGTAAAAATTACACAAGTGTCAAACATTTGGTGGAATGGAAATAATATGTCAAATAAAACAGTGGTGTAATGAATGTTCGGAAACGTAACACATTGAACAAATGTTATTTCGGTCGAACACAACTTCGGCATAAAGTTTCTCGACCAAATGAAACGTCGGATTAATGAAAAAAAACAAATTAATAATTTTTATTTATTTTATTTTCATTTCTTAGGATAACTTACAGCTTGCAAATTTACTACAGTTTTTGGAAAATAACAACTAGAAGCTAATAACAAGCTACCACAAATAATAGGTCAAATGATTTAGTGGCAAACGTGATTTAGACGAACTAATAAAAAACGGAACGAAAATGGTCGAAAAGTTTTCCGTCAAATGAAATTAGGTCAAAACATTTTCGATCTTATGATAGGTAACCCCATCTAAGTAGGTCGGTGAGTCGATAAGCGACTCGGTCTCACAAGCAAATTGTAGTACTTGTTTACTTAGGTACCTACTTGTTTTTATTCGCCGATTCCATCGACAAAAAAATGGAGCCCGGCTCACTCCAGACCAGTTTTTAAATATTTGTTGTATAATTGATAGAGTTTTATAATTATTATACTTTTGATATTTGTAAATAAATAGTCCTTTTTACTGTAGACCCCATAATAGTCCTTCAACTGAAACCGCCTTTCTTAAATACCTTATATTAATTTATTTTAGCATGCGATGTAAGTACTATGTATTTATTTAAATTTTACTATCAGCTTAATTGTCATGTAATTATGCATACAATCTTACAGAAACTTTAACAACGTATTCATCCGTTAAAAAGTTTCAGCACAACGGTTCTGATAGGATTTTGATTACTCGCCAAGAGTATTACCTACCTACTTTTTAATTTGACAAGTGGTTTGTTTCACGGAAATCCGCAACATTAAAAGACGCTGCGACTAATATTATCTAATATAGTTTCTATTCCCACTATTATTGGTTTTACGATGGTGCTGCGTAAAAATGTCTGCTCCCGATATCGATGAATGATTCTGTCGATGTCGACATTATTATCAACTCAAAAAATAGACAAGTTTGAAATGAAAATGAAATGAATTAAGAAATGAGTTTACTTCCAAGGGGTTTAAAGATACAAATATAAAATATTTTATACATAAGAAGTTAGGTGAAATAAGACATCACGCAAAAGGTAATATTATCTACACATTGTCGGCCTACTGTATTTGTGGTATTTAACAACATTATGATGCTTTATTTATTATTTTGGACAAAAATCGGAATTAAGACACGCAAGGCGCCATGAAGCCAATAAATTACATTTTAATTATTAATTGTGTAAAAGTGAGTAAACACTAAAGAAAAAAAGAAAAACCTTATACCTAGGAAAAATAATAATGAAATTTTAAGAACACATTGTAACCATATTCTGGCATATAAATGATTTTGATTTGATTGGAAAATGAATTTTGGTCTAGCATGTAGGTATCGTAATATTCCACATATTTTGCCAATATTTGAATCTTAGTAGTTAAAGTACTTATTGTGTAAGGTAATAATCACATATTAAATGTGTATATAAATAAAATATAATCGATATGACTGGTTAAGAAACAACTTGTAGCTCTACAACACTATTTTACGATACACTCTCTGCCTTAATGTCGATCATAAACACAGGAGAAAAAGCGAAGTGTAAAGAAATCTAAATGTAACTATTTAACAAAGAAGTTTTTACGATAATGTCTGAAATCGCTAATAAAATTAAGTAAACGATCTCTATGTGGTAAGTAATTTCTAATTTATCTTACGCTGATTTTATTTTATCGATTTAAATGTTCTAGTCAAGGCATTATTACCTAATTTCGCTTAAGAACTCAATAAAGTATACTGAAAATCAATCAACTGACTAGAAACGTTTTTATCTCTTCTGTAACAGTATACAGTTTTAAAGCGGGAAAACAATGTCAAGTAATATATAAGTCAATGGTCAAATATCCTTCCAAATAATGATAACAGTTTCAATAACTTTTTGTGGCAAACTCGGCACAAAGACAATTATTTAGGTCTACCAATTACAATTCGTGGCCAGCATTACTGAGCGTACGATGAGTGGTCATTTACAGGTTGACATGAAGCGATGCCACCATGCCACCTCAATAATTATGTCAGTGAATTATTTTAAGCTTTTATAAGCTGTGGTTCAAATGCTTATTTTTAATAGAAGCGTAATTACGCTTCTATTAGGTAATAGAAGAAGGTAACGAAATAGGTTTTTAATTGTTATACACAAAATAATATCGATAATGATTAGACACCACTTCTTCTTAGCGTTTCATCCCGTTCCTAGGATACGGTTGATCAATAATGACTGCTACCATACCTCTGTAACTCTAAAATAGGGAAACCAGAACATTTTGGACCGTAACTATACATCCATCTAAGTGATAGCACAAGTGAAAAAAACACATACTGATAGCAGTATGTATGTGGTATTTTACGATATTTTCCTTGCAAGACAGTGGTATTGGTATAAACCTCGGCCTAGTACCGAAAAATCCAACTCCGACAACTGGCTACCATCGCTCAAGTTGTAATTACCATACCACCACCAGTAGTTATTAGGTGCGGTACCAAAGAAACCAATATTGTTAACTACATTGAAAAAACAGAATATATTCTTTAGCATGCCATTACCTACCATGGTAGAGTATGTTTGGTAAAATCAATTTCTACTTGTCAAATCTTCATGTGAACTGTTAGTAAGAAATTGATTGATTTTGTTATATATTAAAGCTAGCTTAACAAATTTAATATTTTCTGGGTAATTTAATTATAAACATCGGTATTTTAGGTATTCGCCTCATTCATTAAGAATCGATAGTTAGCTTTATGTTTGCTCTACGTTTACGGCCTATTATCAGGCTAGTTGCGAGAAATACATGACCTAGAACTTTTGTAATTCACTTAAGCGGCTTATCCTAGGTCAATAGGTATACCTATATGCAAATTGAATTACGGCAAACGCACGCGTGTGTGGTACACGTAAATCAGAGGTTACGCTTCATTTGCTTGATGCAACGTTTGCGTAACACGTGTAAGATACTGGCATAATGTAATTGTAACCGCGAGTTACTCCGGCCCTGTGTTTATGTGTGATGCTACTTACGGACTGGCAAAGAAAAAGTTTAATTGATTACCTACTTGATTATCAGCTGTAAAGGCGTGAAGCTTCCGCTAAAACTGATTTACGAACAGTCGCGGGGAAAATGTTTAAGACAGTTACACTCTTTGACAAACAAACTTTCAAAGAAATGTTGTTTAAATAAGATATTCCTACAATAATTAAATTATTCTTATGCACCACTTGATATTTCCTATATCCTAATATAATTAATGTTTAGTAGAAATAATTTTCTTCTGTGGTGATATTAACGCCAGAACTCATTTTTATCCTTATTTCTTGACATCTTATACTATCATATACTCAAGATATGGATCTGATAAGTAGCTTATGAGACCAAATAGCAAAGATAGTAAAAATATTTCACAGTCAAAAGTATTGAAGGACTCACTATATTTTTTTAACTACAGTAACTTTCTACAAACAGTTAGTTTAATACAATGAAAAGTTGTTAAGTTTAAAAAAACAACCTAAGTAAGTATGTAAAGTAGATTTATGCCAATACGGACAGTCACACTTGTCTATTGACTATAGGAAGGTATGGCTCGGGCAAGGCCGTAACGAAAATAATATAAAATCACAGTAATATCTGGCCCTCGACAAATTATCCGCAATTTTTCCTAAACCCATTCCCAATCTTCACAAAATCCGCTTAAGCAACTCAATACTTTCACATTGTATTAATAAAAGTGTCTGCTAGTTTTTTACCCACTGAACACATTTATAGCTCAGACGAACTAGAAAGAACGCTTGATTGCGTTTAAAGGTTAACAGTGAAGAAAATTCTTAATTGTTCGTAACCATGTAACAATGTTTTCAAATGTACCGATAATCTGAATTGTTGGAATTTTTCGACATTACAGGAATGGAATTATTTAAACAGTTAAGTAGGTGCTGAAGAGTTACATTCTTGATTATACAATGTATATAACCAATAAATATTATAAAGAGGAAAGATTTGTACCTATTTTTGTATGTTTGTAATGAATAGGCTCAAAAAGTACTGGGCCGATTTAAAAAATTCTTTCACCAATAGAATGCTACATTCTTCCAATTTGACATAGGCTACATTTCATTTTGAAAAAAATTAGGGATCCTTGTTAAAATTTGAACAATGTAACCGAAGGTGTAGAAAAATGAGTCTTAAATAACCAATAAAATGAACAATGGTAAGACTTTCTGTCGCGCTAGTCAAACTTACTGGTACCTACAAAACTAGTTCATAATAATTACTTATCATCATATTCGTAAAACAGCACTGAGTTTTCATTAGAGAATGTAACAACAAAATTATGTACCCAAAAAAACATCTTAACCATTGCAGATTTATTAAATTACGCCTGATAAATATAAACTAATTCGTCCTTTATTACCTATCAAAAAGGGGAAAAAAAAACTCTGTGCAAATAGAAGGGTTCGGGACTGCGACGGTACTTCTTAATATGAGTGCGTAAGATTCAATTTATCGACAGTCTATGTAAGTTTCATTTATCATTGGTGTGATTCGACAGACAGTCTTTGGTATATTATAATTAAAATTATTGCTGAGCATAACCCTGAAAATGTAATGCATAGTAATGGTCCGCCATTACATTGCAGGGCAGAGGATATCAACTGTGTTGCAAACTCGAGCCTCCGCATTGCCTCACTGTGGTAGGAAGCCGCCCGACGTTTGGCAACCCCTGATAATGATAATTCAGAACGATATGATGATTATTATGCATGCATAGCATACCGTACTATTTTCGTAATGCCGACAGCATTTTTACTTTATTGTATGATTTGCGTTACATTAATAATACAACTGTTGCCCTCAACTTTGCTCACGTGGTCTTTAGATCAATTCACTCTTTCTTTGACTTACGCCCAAAAACTCACAAGCAAGTCTATTATTCACGACTTCTACTTTAAATAATGTCTATCGAAGAGTCTGAAGTCATACAAAACAATCACGTAGGTACACGCAGAATAAAACAAATAAAAATAAGGAAATACCTATAATAAGAAGTTACTAATAAATCGTGTATTTCTTTGAAATAGCATTATCAGCCGATATTGCCAGAATTTATTTTACATTTTCATACAAAATAATTACCTCCCTTACGATAAATAATCATCATCAGCAGTCTGTGTCTGTGTCAGTCAGCATCTATACGTAGAAAATCTTTTGAATGTAACTATCAAAAGATTTAATCAAATAAAATTTAAAAAATAACTACTTAAACTATTAACTAACAACTATTAACTATTCAACTTATATTATTATGATTTTTAGCCATAACCAAAAATCGATCTATACGACCATAATCATAGAATACTTGTATACCTACATAAAACAAAATCAAAATACGCGTCGAATTAAGAATCTCTAATTGTGTTTTCGATGTCAATTTAAACATGAAAATGGTCTTAAAACGCTAGAAAGCCTAAGGAAAATGGCAAGATTCTCAGCTCTCACCATATCGTAGGATATATTTTTTGCGGACTGATTATGGGTTATTCATGAATTCTTATCGTTGAGGGAATACAAAACTAGTTTCATAGATACTGGGCACATTCTAGTGAACAAAGGAATCTGATTACACAATCATTTCAAATAATTGTCATTCTAAACAAACAACAATACAACAGGAAAATTACAGGAGCAACAGTCTTCACAAGATAGTTTTGACAGATTAAGAGTTCTTCACGATTGTTATCTCGGTTTTTACCCGACTGCCAAACGAGGGTTATGTTTTTGGAGCGTATAAATGTATGTATGTATGTCTATTTCTTTGGCACGCCCTACAGCCTAAACCGTTTAACGGATTTTAAAGTATAATATATCAATAGATTCGTCTCAATTGTAGGAGTGACAAGGGGTATGTTATTTCCCGAAATTCCCGCGGGAACAGAAGTTACGCGGGAAAAACGGATCTGCAATACAGATAAACCGATTTTGAAACTTTCTTTTATTAACTAAGGGTCACATATTTTCAGTGCTAATAGTATTCAATACTTTATTTTCCAAAATTCCTACGGGAACAGGCAAAAAAATACACTGAAAAAATAGGAAGGAAAAACCGTTTAATGAATTTCAACATATGATATGTCATTATCAGTTGTGGGAGTGACATAGGCTATGTTATTACCCGGAATTCCTATTGGTACATGAATTAAACGGGAGAAACCGATTTCAGATACTATACTTACTCGAGTTAAAACCTTTTTTTTCAATGAAGAGTTACAAATAAGGCATTCTAGTTCATTGAAAAGCAGGAGTAGAACACTACAAACTAAAAAGTCAAAAATAAAGTTAATTTATTTAAAAAATCAAAAAACCCGACTGCGTATAAAGTGAACATAAAAGATGAAAACAAGATTTAAAGAATCAATTTGCAGTCGGAGGCATCAAATCTATTAACAGCATAGTGATGATTGACTTGGTATGCACTGCGTTAGTACCTAACATTGGCTAAGTATAGAGTACCTAATTAAGTATTTAAATCCGTGTAGAAAAAGGCGAATCAAGTAACATGGATTTGATGCCTCAGACTTTAAATTGGACGTGATTTATTAAAAATGATCCAAACAACGCGCACCTAGTTTTGAGAAAAAGCTATTTGAAGTTAGAGGCTGTATTTTATATGTTGTTACTTATATTTATTCAACTTATATTTTATAAATTAAAGCTGAAAACTTGCAATAGTATTTTACTTCAACTTGATGTATTTTTATAGTGTAGTTTTTTTACTATTAATAAAAACGTAGCTGTGGATCGTTTTTGATATATTGGAATTTGTAAGTAGTGGTCGATAAACTAAATTATCAAAAACTATTCAAACGCTGTACCATGTGAATTAATTAAGGAAAAAGGGAGAAATAAAACCTTTTTTTTATTAAAGTAAAAGAAAAATGTAATAAAGTAAAAAAGGGCTACATCATATCAGCCTGTTGCAGTCCACTGCTGGACATCGGCCTCCCCCAAGGAGCGCCACAGCGCACGATCTCCCGCCCTTTGCATCCAGTCGCTGCCAGCAGTCTTCTTCAGGTCATCGGTCCATCTAGCCGGGGGGCGTCCTACACTACGTTTGCCTAAGCGCGGTCTCCATTCGAGAACCTTCCTGCTCTACCTCTCACCGGTTCTGCGACAGACATGGCCAGCCCACTGCCACTTCAGCTTGCTACATTTTTGGACAATATCAGTCACCTTAGTCTTATGTCGTATGACCTCGTTCCGGATCTTATCCCTTAATGAGATCCCCAACATAGATCTTTCCATAGCACGCTGAGTGACGTGTAGTCGGTGGGCCAACTTGACTGTCATGTTCCAAGTTTCGGCTCCGTAGGTTAAAACTGGTACGACGCATTGGTTAAACACCCGGCTTTTCAGGCACTGCGGCAGTGTCGACGTAAAGATAAATGACGCAATTTCCCAAATGCTGCCCAGCCAAGCTACACTCTTCTGGCGATTTCCCACTCGAAGTTGTCTCTACCGAGCTGTAGTACTTGCCCAAGGTAGACGTACTCTTGGACAACCTCGAGCATAGTGTCCTCGACGGAAATTGGTTCCGGGATGACATGTTCGTTGAACATAAAGGTAGGTAAGTAATTTGCTTTTTAAAAGATAGCTTTTCATCTATTTGAATCCCTAAGTATTTTACGCAAAGAGATCTCTTTATTGACTTGCAGTAGGTGGTTTTAAGTATTGGCATGCGTGTATAAACAACTGTGATATTTTTTTTGGAGATGTAATATTGGTTTTATGAGAAGCTAAGAAGGTTTTTTTATTTGTATTTAAGGTAAGAAGATTATTGTCCAGCCAGCCTGCAATAATTTACATGCCATTTTCGGAAAGCTTTAATGTGTTCTCCCAAGATGGATCGTTGAATAGGACTACTGTGTCATATGCTAGACACTGGCGTTGGGTATTGGTAAGTCCAGGAGATCGTTGACATATTATATTGTAAAAAGATTAGGGCCAAGGATACTTCCTTGAGGAACACCGGAGCTTATGGGTAAGATATCACTTGTAGCATCACCTACTCTAACGGATTGACAGCGGTCGGTAAGATAGCTATCGAACCATTTTAGTGGAGTTCCTCTGATACCAAAGCATTCCATTTTACGGAGTAATATTGACGATGAAACGGTGTCGAAAGCCTTGGCTAAATCAATGAAAACTTCAATACAGAAATCTTTCTGATCTAAGATTGTAGTTTGTTGTTGTCTAGATAGGATATAAGACGTTTGTTAACAATCTTTTCAAGGAGAGGAGGAGATCTTCTCAAAAGATTGAAAGGAGGGAAATTGGTCTGTAATAAGATGATTTCTTTTTGTCACCATCTTTATGGATAGGAGTAACTATTGCTTGTTTCCAGCGTTCAGGAAATACACCTTGAGAAAGACTGAGGTTAAATATATGAGCTAAAGATTCTATAATAATATGCCGTATGTTTTTGATTAATTTTGGAGTATATCCACCGATACCAGGCGCACTGCTATCTCGCAGACCCATTATTCTATTATTAATTATAATTAACTTCCAGCGTGTCGGTCGGTTGCATGTAGAAGGACTCTGAAGGAGAGTTATTAATCGTGAATTTAGAGGCTAAATCCGATTAGTTAACATTAAGTTTAGTAAGGATCTTCTTGGCTAGATTTTTACCGACTGAAGTGAAGAGTTCATTTGTGGTGTTTAAAGATTGAGTAGGGTCGGTTTTAGATTTAGTAAGTTCAGTTGCATTATTTATTTGGCCTGGAATGTTGCAAATATCTTTGACCGTTGACCATAATGTTCTAGAGTTATTTTTGTTATCAGTTAGCTGTTCATTTTGATATTTAGTTTTAACTCTATAAAGAAGTTCTGTAAGAAAATTACGGTAGCGCTTATAGCTGATTTGCACAATGGGATCAGAAGGATTCTTTATAGCCTGTAAGTGCAGTTTATCGCGAGTTCTTTATCTCATCAACTAGGTTTGTAGCATTTAGCTGGTTTTTGCAGTAAACCCTCGATATATATTTTGGTCCAAGCTGACTGGATCATTTTTAGGAATAATATTTCAGTCCTAATAATCGTATAAAACAAAAATGATCTAAGTGTCATGGATCACTTTCATGAAATTAATCAAAGAACTATTCCTTATATTGCCAAATATGAAAAGAGATTCATACAGTTTGGATCGTTTTCGATAAATTATATTGGAACTGAGTTTGTGTAAAATAAATATGACAAAAATGATCCAGACGGCCTGGATCACATTTAAGAAATAAGTAGAAACTTTAGTTGTTGAAACATAAAATATGAAAAATGGTCCACAGGGGCTGGATCGTTTTTGGTAATAACTTATTTTTGCACTTCATAGATGTGGGTTGGACATGAGTGTTAGGAAATGTCACTTAAAATGACATTAGCTGGGCCATCTTTGGCCACCTATAAATTATGAATCTCATGATCACTTTGGCATAGTTAACTCAAATTCGACCTGTTTGTGGTTTGGATCATTTTTAATAAATCACGTCCAATTGATTCTTTAAATCTTATTTTCATACTTTAAGTTCACTTTTTACGCAGTCGGGTTTTTTTGCTTTTTCTAATTAATTAATATTATTTATTTTCACCCCAGCGATATTAAAATGAAACGAGCTGTTTAAGCATACATTATCGCCATATGAAGGTAGAACATCTTTTTTGGGCTTGAATGGACTTAAAAAACAAGTAATTAAAAAGCACTTAAGTTTGATATGATTTTGTCATTGGTCGTAAAAACAAATGCATTATAATCGACTACAACGAACATTAGACGGTTCTAATGCTCGTTATAGTCGATTATTGTGAGTTTGGAGATGCAGAAGTAAGTACAGAAGGCCTACTACGAAAATATATCGTTCAGTCCGACGTATAAACCTAACAAATTATAAAACCAGTCACTTGTGTGAATATCGTAGTCTATTTTAAAATTTTCAAAAGATGACAATATAATCAACACAAACTAGCCGTGAAAAAAATACGACCCTTTTTCATTTTCATTGTTTACAAATTGTCAAAGGTTAGGATACAAGTGAATGGGTATTTTAATTGATAGGATAATAATACGAACGAACGTAACACTTTCTTTCACTTTAGGTCTACCATTTAGATAACGTCTCCTGAATCTTGACATTCCTTTTTAACAAAATTATTTATTTAAAAATAAGATAGACATAAAAATAGTAACCTACTATCGTGAAAATTATTTACTTAGCACTTTGATATTGCTGTAAAAAGACATATGCCAAGATTCTTTACAATATTGAATAAGCTAAGAAAAACGGACTTTACTATAACTAGACTTGATCAATAGTTGCACAGCAAAAACGGAAATTTTTTATACTCCTTTTTATCGAATACCTTAAATGAGCAATTCTTATATCCTGTTATCTGAATCTCGGAAACGGCTCCAACGATTTTCATGAAATTTAGTAGGGAAGGGTTTCGGGGGCGATAAAATGATCTAGCTAGGTTTCATTTTTAAAAATCGGTCATCCAAGTACCTACTTATAATAATTTGATATACGTCGATAACCCAAGTATTAAGTTCTAATCCTGTATGGACTTTAATTAACCTTAACTTACGCTACGTTTTGCATACCAATGAACTAATTAAGTAGCAACGCAATTATAAAATAGATATTTAAATTTATAGTTCCTCAATTTGTTTTTATTTGCTCAGTTATAGGCAATTAGTTTAGTCCGTATTTTATGAGTAACAAAACTTGTATCTAGATTTTAAATCGCTTACGGTATGCGGAGGTAGGGTGTAATATTCATTGTTCGATGTGAATTTCAACATAGGTTTCCATTTTTCACAACACAAACTCCAAGACCGCTGAAAGTAAGTATTAGATGAAATTAAATGTGTGAATTCGAGAGTAAACTCTGTAATTTAACTGGCATATACCTAAAGTTACCAGTTGATAATATTATTCTAAATACAGTGGTACTTAATACCAAAAGCATTCTCTTCCAGTCAACCATGAGACTAGACAGAGATGGTCTCTCAATAGCGAAAATTTTGATAGTTGAAGTTTTAAAAAGAAGATTTTATTTATTTTCCCGTATTTATAATATACAGCTGATTATAAATACCGTTACATTATAAAACTCATGATAGAAACAATGCTGCTCAATAATTTTTATTGTATGTATAGTAACTCCAAGTAGAAAGCAAATTGAGTAAATTTTTTGGCACCAAAAACCACTGCATTGCATTTCCGCTTAAAATTTTACATATTATGTCCTTACATTATGAAATTGCCGTTCAGTATCAAAAAAGTGAATCAACTTTTTTAAACGAAATTATAATTTAATCAATTGATGAATGCGCCGTTGTTATCTGGTACTTCCGCCATTTTACGAGTATAGGCAGATCATTGATCCTTTTGAAAAAAAATCTTGGTAGTTAAAGTCTATAAACTGTTTGAAGGCGGTTTTAACTGCCTAATCAGATTTAAATTTTTTTCTTGTAAAAAGTTATCCAAATTTCCTTGTAAAAAGTAATCGGTAGGGGCAAGATCTGGAGAGTATGGTGGGTGACGCAGAGGTTCCAGTCGCATCTCCACTAACTTGGCGACCATTTGATGTTGTGTGGTCTCTAGCGTTATCCTGAAGGAGCAGTGGGCTAGAGCAATTCACCAGTCTCGGTTGTTAAATGGCGAGCTTTTCATCAGTGCTTGTAATTGTTGACAATACAAGTCTGCAGTAATCGTCTGGCCTAATTTCAAGAAGCTGTGGTGGATAACACCATCACTAGTCCATCAAACACTAACCAGAATCTTCTTATTGGTCAGTTTTCGCTTAGGGCATGATCGCTTCCGATTGTCGTACAGGATCCAATCCTCATCACAAGTATGATACGGTACAAAATTCCCTCATTATTGTGACGATTGAGCAAAGAAACGCAGCAAGCGACGCGTGTGTGTTGGTTTGCTTCAGTCAATTCATGCGGTACCCACTTTTTGAGTTTTTTTACTTTTTCGATTTGGCGCAAATGAATAAGTATCGTTTTGTCACTTACGCCAAAGGCTGCTGCTAATTCAGAAGTGGTTTGAGATGGATCCGCTTCCACTATCGCCTTCAATTATTCGTTATTCACTTGAGTATCAGGTCGACCACGAGGCTCATTGTGTAAATCAAAATTTTCAGAACGGAAACGTTGAAACCACTAACGCACCGTTCGATCGTTAGCAGTGCCTGGTCCGTACACGTCGTTAATTCTTCGAGTAGTTCCTGCAGTATTGGCGCCACGGTGGAACTCGTATTCGTAAATACAGCTAATTTTCACTTTGTCCATATTTCAGTTGTTGCTATAGCAATGTTGAAGCTCAATATGATGTGAAAACAAATGAAATTCGAATTTTAAAACAATATTTTTCTGGCTTTATTTAGAAATACATTTGAATTTGGTATTCAATAATCAAACGCATTTTAATTTTTAAATTGCCAGTATTGAGTATCGACAATTTCATAAGTAAGGACCTAAAACTTATATACTCGTACTTACTTGTGTCAAAGTAAAGAGTCATTAAATAGTGTTGTTACTCGTAGTATCTATCATAACATAGGTGCATAAAAAACTGGTATGCTTTACGAGTATGATGCTAAAGTTCAAGCTTAAAAACTATTTTGTTACTAAGACGTGTTTGATAATGTATAGTAATATTAGTATGACTAGTAACAGAAATAATTAATCGGCTTTAGAGTTGACCTATTCTAAAATAATACTGCTTAACTATAGAATTTCATCAGTTATATTTTTTTGAAGTAGGTACGACTGTAATATTTTTAGTTACTTATTTTCTTTTATTTTGGTATTGATATTGAAGCTCATGATCGAATACGTGATACAACATTATTACTTGCATCAGAGTGGGCTAGCAGTATTAAAATAATTAGGTATTTAATTGTAATGTAATGTGTTAAATTACACATTCTTAAATTAATGCTCGATCATAACCTAGTACCTAGATATTTACGTTAACAAAATTTTAATACGAATGTTCCTACAGGTAACCGCTCTCTCGGTAAGGAGTAATTTATTTAGATATTCGTTGCATTATGACCGAAACAACATTTCAGCGTAAAATATACAAAACCTTTAAACAGCTGTTTCGTGGTTCAGCTCCTTGACTACATTGCCCATCGCTACAGTCTACTCTGCAGACAACTTGATCTCATAGACACTGCATGGAGTAATTTATTAGGTTAGGCCATATAGACAAACAAATTTTGTTGCAAGAAGACGACTGCGCCCGCTTGATAGTTGATTACACTTGCACCATTAGCACTTGCATCTATTTAGTCTGAACAGTCCAATTGCACAATTAATTAACTTCTGTGATCTTTAGTAAAGGTCAGAGTCTGCTCAAACTAAACTATGGATATAAACTAAATTATGCCCTTAAAACTGCAAGAGGGATGACCTAGACAGAGCAATACAAAAAGCCGTAATAGTGGCTAAGTAGGTTTTAAAGAAGAGTTCAATTCGTTTGCCTGAGACGCCCATGTTTATTTGTTTATTCGTTCAAAATTAAGAGATGCTGCGCATCTATTGCATTATTTTATTTGAGACAGTGACATCCCGGCATACCGGAGCGAGGTCGATTCAACCATATTGTGATTCGCCCATTGGTAAACTTCTGCGACTTATTGCCGGAATAACCCTCCAGGAGGCGCAGACACGTATTGTCAACGAATGCCGCATTGTATTAGAGGATTGGTAGCATATTGTTCGTATTATCTTTGGGTATTCGCCCTAGTTTAACGAATTATGCTGATCTTATGCAATAAGTAGCAGAATTTAGGTTTGCTGACCAATTTACAAGAGCTTAAGTAGTAACGCCTTAAGTAACTAAAACGATTCATAGTAACGCTTGAAAAATAAATTATATACTGTGTAGATAAAATTTCGCCCAAATTAGTTATTAAACTAATTGGGGAAAATAATTAAGAACAATTCAATAACAGTAATTGTCCAAATTTTTTAAGACAAACCAAACGAGTAAATTGTAATTATTATAAGGCTCAAAGTATACTAAAACTACCGTTGGTACATTATCCTCATTCCGTTACACATTTCCATTAATTAAAATTAGTCTTCTTACTTTACTCCTAGACTGGCAGAGCGAAACATTCGCGCACCCGTTATGTGCACCATACGTACCACTCCAATTATTTCAAACTAAAAACAGCATAATTTCGCAACTAACACGCTAATAATACGCCGCCAAATAATTAGTAACGTTAGATAATTTGATGAATCTTCTCAATTTAAAATTCTGCAAAAATAACGTTCACGTTACTCAGAAACGTGAAACTTCTATCGTATTATAGTGAATCATAGTTGTGGATATATTTTAATAACCTATAGTATGGAATGAATTACAATTCTTAATCTTTTGGAATAAATAGGTAATACTATGATTAAAATGATTTAATTTATGTTTCAAAAAATTTTGAGAGTAATACTTATTACTACTCAACGATGCCTTTTTTGCTTTTTCAGTTTTCTTTCCTAAGATGTCTATCCTTTAAAAGAGAAACATGCCGACTTCATAGACGAAGATTGGTAAAAAGCGTGATCGGAAGAGGTAGGCATATTTCCATCAGTAAACTGATTATGATGATGAGGTACCCACCTACTTATGCACACACACACACAATGCACATATTCTATTCAAGATATGAGTCGAGTGCTGTCACGTTTTTGCTTTAGATTAGACAAATGATGAAGAATACCGATTTTGAATTGTACCTATATCACCATCATTAACGGAACTCGTAACTCATGCATGAAACATAAAGCGGTTGCATGAGGACTCACAATAAAATAGTATTATGTTTTATTGACGACCTCCGTAGCCTAGAGGCGAGCACGCCGGACTTTAAATGGCGCCGCCATCTCTGAGATTCCTGGTTCGATCCCCGGTCAGGTCAATGTAGAAAACGAACTTTTCTATATTGGCTCGGGTCTGGGTGTTGTGGTACCGTCGTTGTTTCTGAATTCTATAACACAAGTGCTTTAGCTACTTACCTTAGGATCAGAGCAATGTATGTGATGTTGTCCAATATTTATAATTATTTATTTATTTATTACATTTTTTTATCAGTTCAACAAAATAAAAAGTGGTGATAGTTATCAGTTCCAAAAATTTGTACTTCTTAACTACTGTCATTGTATTTTTTGAAATGATAACTCCCATTGCCTACCTAGACCATAGTCAAAGCATTCCACTCTTTATAAAAATAACACCGCGATAAGGTGAACAAACTCAGACCACGTCTTATAAAGTTTGTGCAAACAACAGCGAATCTCGATAGCTTCGCAAACAAAACTGATTCCTGCTTCAATAACTTTATCAACGAACGGATGATCCGGCTATCAATAAAAGCTAAAAATAAACAACTTATGGTGAAAGAAAATCGAACACTTTTTATTTTCGAGTCTTCAGAATCTTTGTCATGTCCTGTTGTAGAAGAAAGTGATGAAGTGACGTAAATATAAAACCTATATTTGGTATAAGGACAGAGAGGTAGTAAATAAGTGTATACATTCTGTCAAAAAAGTTTCGGAAATTGATGATTTGTTTATGGTTCCAAATTCTATTTTTTTTTTGTTGCTGTTTGATTGGCACAACTGTTTTCCATTTTGGCGCGGAGTTTGAGTTACATCTGATAATTAGATTAAATACAGTATTGTTTTTAGTTATACCATATAGATGTTTTTGTCCATTATGAAATTCGCAATACACACTAGGTATTGCGAATTTCATAATGGACAAAAACATCGAACAAAGAGTTTCTTTTAAATTTTGCATCGCCAATGGGATTTCGTGTTCGGAGTCTCTGAAAATGTTACAGAAGGCTTACGGTGAATTGACTTTATCAAAAACACGTGTTTATGAGTGGTACAAAGCGTTCAAAAGCGGTCGAGATGTGATGGAAGATTTGCCTCGCTCTGGTAGGCCATCAACGTCTGCTACTGAAGATAGCATCGCAAAATTGAAGGAAATAGTGACTGAAAATTCTCATTCAAGTTTGAGAGAGCTAGCCGTCGAACTTTCTGTGTCACACGAGTCGATTCGTACCATTTTAAATAATCAATTGAGTATGAAACATGTTACCGCTCGGCTAGTCCCAAAAGACCTGAATTTTCTCCAAACACTCAATCGCAAAATGGTCGCTGAGGACATGCTAGAACGAGTCAATTCCAACCCAACATTCAGGAAACGCATTGTTACTGGTGACGAGACGTGGGTTTACGAGTTTGACATGCAAACTAGTCAACAAGCTTCGGAGTGGCGCCTTCCAACTGAACCGAAAACGAAGAAACCGCGCCAAACTCGATCAAAATTCAACGTCATGTTGACTGTTCTTTGACTGTCGCGGTGTTGTGCACTCAGAATTTTTGCCAGAAGGTCAAACGATAAAAAAGAGTATTATTTAAGCGTTATGTGGCGTTTAAGAGAGCAAATTAAACGAAAAAGGCCAGATTTGTGGAATAAAAATTTTTGGATTTTGCACCACGATAATGCACCTTCCCACAAGGCCATCATTGTGAACGAATTTTTGACCAAAAACTCAACAAATACCATCGAGCAGCCACCTTATTCACCAGATATGGCTCCAGCCTTCTTAATTTTTTCTAAACTCAAATTACCACTTCGTTACACCCGGTTTCATTCGGTAGAAGACACTAAAGAGAATTCGCGGCGAGAACTGAACTCGATTCCGGAAAAACCGTTTAAAAAATGTTTCGATAATTGGATTATTCGTTGGCGTGTATCGCTTCTGCAGGAGCATACTTTGAAGGTGATAAAATAAATTTGGATGAATAGCTAACATTTTGTGTATTATTAATCTTTTCCCGGTACTTTCTTGACAGATTAGTATAGTAATATTCTAATCGACTTACACCGCCCTTCATCTAAGCAGTTCAATAAATATTACAATTGAAAACATCAACATTCATATGTGAGAATGGAACCTCTCTCTCTTCCAATTGAGATACCTAATATATTATAATAGAGATATTGTTGTAAACAATAACCTATTAGTAAAGTAACCTAACCTACCTACCTACCTTTTTAAAAGTAATATTTTATTAGATAAACAAATGTAATATTATATCTATTAAATAAACAAGAATAATGGAAAAATGTATAAATTTAAAATTTGTCTAGGATGATGTAGGTATTATAACACTCTTTGCACTGCAACTGCAACTTAGACTAGATACTAGATAAGACAGCTAGTAGCACGTGACAAGTACCGAGGAACGTGCGGATTTGTAGCGAGTGGAGTGTGCAAATGTTGACACATTGCATGCCCATGTTATGAATTTATTTGTAACCGATAAGACGAAATAGGCCAAGTTCATTGTTTACTTAAGATTGCAGTATTTCTGGGTTTTGATATTTTTAGTTACAAAAAACTGGGTTAATTAATGTCGCTTAGGTTTCTGTCACATTGATTTTATTTAGCGAGTAAAGGTATAATGACTTCGTGTAAGAAGTCATACCAAGTCATCAAGGAAAATGACTTTTTATCCAAATTAATTCCTCACCTATGATAAGAGGCAAGATAGACAGACCATTTTATGATGTTATTGACATATTTTTCTTTATTACTGAATATAAAGAACTGTAAGTCCGAATTACTAACATCCGTTGGTAAAAAATAATATCAAAATTTGTCAATGCGAAACAATTTCATTTTGCCTTCACACATAGGTGCGTACTTACTACACAGTCTCGCAACCGTCATTACGGCCCTTACTAATAAACCAATCTCAGACTTGAAACCAGAATTTCTGAGAATCATATTATTCGTCAGTTGTGGTATAACTAACATTAGTCAGCTTTAATATTTTAGTTATAAAACGCAAATTATTAGTATCTAACAAACAAGAGGGACCTACTTAATAAATAACTCACTGAAATGTGACTACATCTAGAGGTCAAGACGGCGGTGTTGAAGGATAACTGTGAAAATTTAAACAATTTAGATATATCTTTTGATGTTATTTTAGATATAAATGAAAAACAACGTTTAAAATGATGTAATATTGCAGAACTCAAGACAATGACCTACAAATACAAATTAAAGCGCGAGCAGAGGCAGACCAAAACCTCGTTTGGATTTAACTATACCTATCGAAATATTAATTATAAATGTGTTTTAATTTTTAACATGAGATAGGTGTAGTAATACAAAGCCAAAACGTAGAAACATTACAGTAGCGAGCTGTAAGCGCGCATGATTTTAGCAACTAAACGCTGTTAGGTAATTGCGTGCAAATTACTCGTTAAATGTTCGTCGGGCAGCACTAATAACCGATGACAAAACAAATATTAAAACATGCCCGTTAATTTCGAAAGACATGTATTAATTAAACCAATAAGGCACACACATAAAAAACTTCCATCAAGCTTGTAAGACCAGTCTGCAATAATTTCATAATTGATTTAAGAGAAGAACTAAACAAAATACCGCAAATGTATGATTCTTAATTTGTACGCGTAATCAGTATGAATTTTGGGTAATTTAATAAAATTAATAGTTAATTACAACTAATGTTGAATCATTGTTTGGTGTACGAATGACGAATAATGGACATAGTTTTCAATAACAGGAACATTGTTATCACATCGTATTTCGTGGTCATAGATTCATTCATTTGCATAAGTAGTTGTGTTTTCATTTAATACATTTTGTTGGGAATTATATAATTTAATATAAGTAAGTACTTGTTAAATGAAACCCATATTATTTTATTTTTTCTTTACATTCAACTATGACAAATATTTATTACATTCCAATTGATGTAGTTCTTAAGCCTTCAGTAAGTAGTTTGCCGAAATTTGATGGATGGATGAGAATAATGTCATTATTTTGTATAATGCCGACGTTTTGCAACTCTTGTATATTATAGCGACGGGGAGTAACTTTGCGACGCTGTTTGTTTCCCTCCATTGCGCACAAACAAAACTGGTACTTATTGGTTCAACCCGAAAACAGACATGTCCCTAATTTCTGTCTTAAGACATTCTGTGTATACTTTTTGGGAACAACTTGAAGGAGGTGCTTTAATTACTGATTATACGCATACTAATCGCACACTATTTTATTGTTAGTGCCTTTCCAAAATACAACATTATAAAATTCCAAAATTATTTGGTAATATTAAAAGTTTCTTATTTCCCTCCGCTGCGGCCAAGACTCCCTTGGCCATCACAATTATCAGTCTGGAGTCTGCCAGACTGGCAGTGGGGGGCCACACCACGTACTACCGTTATAACGCTGCTACCTTGGACGACCTAGGGGCAGCTATCACTTCCCTCTTATCATCCTTATTATATGTATTTGCATAAGTATTTGTTGTTAGGTGGGGCTAGGACTCTAGAGACTTAATATCTAAGGATAAAGGACTCTATGCTCACTACGGAGTTAGGTTCTCGTCTGACGGCATATTCTGGACGTCGGGAGCGGTGTCCTACAAGCACTTGTTTCCTGCCTATTCAATTATGTTTAAGATGTTTTTTTTAAAAAGGCCATGTAGTTTGATACAAACTGCGTCTGCTATTTCGCTTTGTTCCCTGTGTACATCTGTCAACTGTTCGTTTACAACCAAATTTACAACTGTATCACGAAAAACTACCGTGGCCACTCGAACATGCTGTTTGGCAAACCGAAATGCAGATATGAATGGATGCACTTGTCACGGGCTTATCGCCGAGCCCTGCCCCTCGTCAGTCGCGCCGCGCGCACCGAGCTACCCGCCCGCTCGCACAGTCTCTACGGCACCCGCCGATCGATTTCTCGAACCACGGTGACTTGTGACTCCAGTGCCCTTCAGTGTTGTGAATGATATGTGCTCTCGTGCTGACTGTACAGAAACGATTGTGTGATTCGATATTGAACTCTCATTCGTAAGTAACTTTAAGATTTTGAAACGTCAGAAATTGAATACGGCTCAATCAAAAAATAATAACAAACACATTAGTGTTATTAGGGAAAATTCAAAAGGGAGTTAATCTTAGGTAAAATTAATTGAGTCAAAACAATAGACTAGTAAATTCAAAGGAATACATGCTCACAATATCTGAACACATGTTTATGAAGAAAACAACCCAATAAAATAGGTAATAAAGAAAACAGAAAATAATTAAGCCGCGACTTATGAAAAACATTAAATGATCTGCTTAGTCAAATGGATCAAAACATCCCTTGATTAAAAAGCCAAGTCTCATCCCTCGAGATGCGTGCTACGGTAATTTGAAATTCAAAACAAACACCACAATGGAACAATGTGACAATACTCTAAAGATGGAATTCTAAAAGCACTTCTCCACATTTACATTCAAACACGCTTAAAACTCATCAGCATCGGCCTGCGTCGGAGCAAAGCAAAAGTGGTATAAGTAGAAACGTATTTCCAGACGCTAGAGCGTCAACACAAGTTATGTATATTTTTATACCCCAACTGAAACATAAAAAGAGTTACCGAAAGAAATGCTAAGAACAGCTGCTGTTAATGAAACAAACTGCATTTCATTGCAGTAAAAGCTTTTGCTACATCTGCGTGAACAGCACATCCCGCGTGTTAATTATTATCATATAAACTGAATGTGTGCTAGAGTAATATTTTAGATCTTAATGTGTCGTTAGAGATTGATGTTGTTTATTATTCCATTACCGAGCCCGTCCTAAATGATATATCAAGCGGTACTCTATCGGCGACTCCTAGATTCCCATCAGGCCCATCAGTGACTGGCGCTTTTTAGTTGGATGCCTTAACGACTCCAGCCTGCTATTACTTTATAATAAACACTCGTAGATGACCATCATTATTATTTTATTCAAAGATATGAGAGCTTCAGTAGGAAGTAATTTTACCGACCATTTGTGAATACGGTATTTGTGAATAGAAGCCAAAAGAATATTATGAACTAGTAGATTTAATAATATTTACTGTTGATCGAAACACAAAACAAAAATTAACTGATTCTCGCTAGAACTTTTTAGGCTTTGCGTTGCAAGTCAAGGTTAGGGGTTCTAACCACAATTCCACGGATTTAATTGCGCAAAAGGCCAGAAATAAGTTTCAAATGTTTATACATTCACGATTTACAAAATAACATTAAACTTGTGTGCGTTACCTTAAAGAACAGAATGCACAAAGTGATGATTACTTACATTCTCTATGAAATTACATTAATATAAACCTACGTGGTACAATTTCTAAAAACATTTGACTGAAGTGGGGCGTTAGCGTGCTGCCATATTAAAACGCGTGCTACTTACCTATCCACAGTATGAATATATCTGTTAATCTGCAAACATTAATGTTTTTATACGAGATGAGACAGAACAGAGCTCATTGAGATCGTCCGCAATGGCCCGTATTGCGCGCACGCATCTGCGACCTGGATGCCACCAGACCGTCTCGTTTATTAATCTGGACAATTCATCAACGCCAAACTCAGTAATGAAACATTTTGACAAGACAGACGCTCCAAAATATCGAGGACTCTCAATGCCACCGCGACGAGGCAACATTGTATCTGACAGTAAAGTGAAAAACTTATCGAACCAGTTAGCCAAATGAACCACATATCAATACTCATGTCCCTAACTTGGCGATCCCCTCGATATCAGACGACTTTAAAAGAAAATATTTATAAGTCGTGAGACTGCAGTCGAGCTACAAAAAGTGAACGCATTTTTGCATCCGTCTCGAATCAGCGGTCCATGATAATTTGATATTTTTAAATGTTACTTGACTTCTATAATTGCAGTTTTTATCGGTGTATTATGTTAAGCACACAATAAAAGTATGAAGTTAAGTAATATATATGGACTATATGTATCATCATTATCTCAGCCACAGGCCGTCCACTGCTATATATATATATATTAAATATGTATATGTACGTACCTACTATATATCTAAAAGTATGAAGTTAAGTAATATGGACTATATATATATCTCATCAAAGTTAGTAATTATGTATGATATAAAAGATAATAAGGTGTTTTTTTTAAGTAAAGAGATTTTTAAAAGTCTAGCTACCAAAAACACCAGTATGATATCGCAAATTCGCTTAAGAAAGTGTATCTTTCGGATCTTATCCATAAAATAGAGATTCCGATATTACGAGAATTCAAAAGAATGCTATGCTGAGATCATATTTTATGATATCTGTCACATACTAAAATTATCAATTTCTTTGGTCTTATCATAAATAGCAAAGTTATGGTCAGAGTCAATATCTCTTCGCAACGTATGATACGATCGTTTAATCTTATCAATCCATTAGTTCCCAGAACCAGTGGAACACTTTGTTGCAAATTCTTTTTATAATTTTTACGCAAAATGATTTTTATTTATATCAACTTCAGATCGCAATACAAGTTAATTGTTGATATAACCGTTGTTGTTTGTATTACGTTTCTTCAGAAGATACTGTTGTAAAAATATACCTATATAGCTTTTGCTTTTACCTCTTGGTTTAGTAATCAAAGCATGTATTGTAGTAATTACTATAAATATTAAAGAAAATTATATATATACCCAAAATGTGCTAGCAATTTATATAGGTAATCTAAAAATGTCAAAAAAGATTTCTCGTGAGATATTAACGATCGTTGTATTCGCTCGGACGCGACGTCTAATTCTACGCAATTATGTAATAAGAACCGTGGACAAATCGTTGAGTTGAAAAGAAAAAAAAAATAGGCGCCGGACTGGTTCGGCGTAACTCCGGAAGCGAACAGGTTCCACCGCTGAGATAACTATTAATTGGAATTTTAATTTTGACTAATGAAAGATGCTCGTAAATGTCTGTCTTTGGTCGTGAATCGGCATTTTAACTATTACCGTGGATTGAGTAACAATAACGGCTTTCACTGTGTAGTACAAGGTAGTTATTACAATCGACGCACGCAACACTTTTTAGGTAACTCAGCCAATTTGTCGATTACTTCTGATTATGTTAACTCCATAATGCAGATAAATGCTGGGTTTTGTCCTACGTTACACCAAGAAGCTTAAAAAGCCTATAAGTATAGTACATCTGTACAATTCACTTGTCCGGAGTACCTACTCTGGAATACGGTGCAGTCATCTGGTCTCCGTTTTATGCCATACACACTGACCGCATAGAGAGCATTCAAAGAAAATTCTTGAGATGTCTTTATTTTCGTCATGGTTACCATCGCAAGTTAACCTCCTATAGATAGGCTGAAGAATGTTAACATGGTTACCCTGGAAACGAGGCGCAAATGGTTCGAGCTTATATTTCTCCACAAAATATTACATTCTTCAATTGATTCTCCATCCCTGCTTGCATCGATTAGCATAAACACTCACTACAGGGCCCGTGACCACAAGCCTAAACTGTTCTCACTCCAAGTGTACCGCAACAACACATCATATTACAACCCAGTAGTGCGGATGTGTCGCCTCTACAATGATCTAGGCCAGGACCATCCAAATGTCGATATTCTAGGTTCGAGTCCAAATGTCTTCAACAGATTTATCCGTAATATTTTAAAATAATGGGTCTCATGTGCGAGACTTCACATAGATTATAAGCTTTTGTTTAGTCTTGAAATCTGTAACTTTCCTCTTATAATTTGCTGGATGGGTGATTGTAAAACCAAACTTTGGCTAATTTTGTATTTGGTATTCTAACTATAAAATCCACAATAAATCAAATGTAACTCATTTAATTGTAACTTTACATACACATGTTTTGGCTTACAGTTTAGTACTTACTTATATGATTAAAAAATTATATGTATAACCACAACTATAAACTGTTTTATTTAATAAAATAAAATAAATAAATAATATAATATGCTTCAATTAGAAAGACCCTATTGATTTGAGAGAGATGTCGTACAATAGTTTCATGATAATGATAATAATCGCTTCGTTTGTGAACTACTGAATGAGAAACAAACCCATCTGTATTCTTCTTATATTTGCCTACCTGACATATACTGACTTTATTCAAACACAGCAATTTATTTTATAAATATTCAACAACATATAATATAGAAAAAGTAGTTTCCTGTGCCTCTTTCCAAATCAGCCGAGGCAATAACTATTTCCTATGCAGATCGTTGATTGTAAAACTATTTAAAATTAATTGCTAATAGAAAACCGATCGATAATATCTCTATTTTTATTGATAGAGCTACAGAGGAAATTCTTACAAGTATTGTTTTTATTTTAATGAGTTGAATACTGAGATGATTTAATATTTTAAAGGCTTTCCATGAGTAGAACGATATTATTATGATTCTTACCTTTCGTGAATGATTTGTGACCATGGGGCATAACAAACTATGATAGCTTTAATTATCTAACTCTCCGGACAACACGTGGAACAAATCAGACGCGCAAGTTTTTTCCGGACTATAATAACTGAGTATCGTGATGCGATCTACTTGTTTTGTGAATCGCATGCTCACTATTACTAAAATTTCAAAAAACTTTCAAATCTTTAATGCAAATTGCTAACTTGAAGCCCGAAGAAACATCATGATGGGTAAAATTATTCGTAGGATCATTACGAAGTTACGTTCAAGAACGCCAAATTTTATTGCCGAAAATGACGGATACCCATTAAGATCAGCAAATCGAAGTGGCAACGAACTAGCCTAGAACCGATAGCCGATGGGGCAGATTAGTTTGGTGTGGTGACAGTGATATTGTCATGATTTTCGCACAGAGTAGGTGGCCGCAATAAAGAAGGACTTATACGAAAACATTAGTGAGAAAAATACTTCTTATGTAATTGACGCATTAGCATTTAATTGAAGTAATACACAATTAATTATCTAAACAAAATTGATGTTTAAATGAAATGTGAACTTCTTCATAAGCCTTACAAAGTTTTACAAGATGGAAAACTAAAGGAATACCAAGATAAGTTTTATGCTAATTTGTGGTCGTTAATATTATTGTCAAAAGAACACTCGCTGGAGACAATTTTGAGACAGGAAACAGCCAAGTTTGTTTTATTGCATGCTATTAATGTCGCTTAGTCCGACGCATTTGATTTACATCGCACACGTCCAGCAAGAAGCCACGCTTCCGACGCCGCGCATCCATATTACTGCATCGCTATCTATTAAGCCATTAAACATTGACCCACGCTTATCTCTTGAATAACAAAACTGAAAATAAACGAATGGTTTATTATCCTGTTAAATTAGGAACACTTTTTGTTACAAACCAGACCCGCTTAACAAAAGAGGCGTTTACAAATTGTTGGTGCATTGTTTTCATTGTTTACTTTCGAATCCGTGGTATTGTGAAGGTGTTAAAGTTTTATTAAGGCACGTTTTGTTGGTTGTCGTAAAAGTCGCATCTGGGTGTAGGTGGTACGTAGTTGCGCGGGGCATTTCCTCGTGAATGGCCGCGTCCGCCCACAGCGCTAGCCGCCCGCCCGCCCACGCACTTGTAAATTGTCCCCTAACTGTACCGGCAACAAATTACCCATGTTACATACGTAATTGAACGAGCTTAGTTTTAATCATAGGCTTTGGACAATAACTTACATACTTGTGTGAGCTACACAATAATTGCCGTAGGAATGTGTTCAGTTAATGACATTGCTTATTTATTAGAATGCATGGCAGTTGGCACACAAACATTCTTATTCTTACCAAAATTAAGGAGCGAAACGTTTGCAAAGGCAATAAAAAACCATAACTAGAAATGTCTTAAAAAGCGTAATAAATAATAATCCAATGGCTAGGCTGCAAAACATCGTGGTGTCGTGCTAGGAATTAATTTTAATCAACTCTTGTTAAAACAAGTTAAGCTTGTCCGTTAATGTAGCTAGAGTAAAATATGATATCCGAAGTCTTTCGAGCGGACAGTAGTGAGTATTTATGTCTAATAGGGAATACATAACGACACAAAACATTAATGATGTCAATAAATCTCATATTAAGCCCTTCACAGTTGCGCATACGCATATTACAAGTTGCCGATTAACGGCACGCGGAGTAATGATCACCAAACAAAACGGTACATTTGTATAGGCTCTACTGAAATAATGCGAAGGATGATCCCTTACAATGTACGAGTAGTTAGTTATAAGTTTTACTGGGCATCAAATTACGTTCGATTGCCTTTCCCCATATTCAAACAAGAAGTCTTGCCTAATATAAGCCGTCGTATAAATTGCATGTTTACAAGATATTCAGATATAAGAACAAACTTGTAACAAGCTAACTAGGTATTTGCTAGCCTTAGCTAATAGAAAAGTACAAGTTCTTTAGACTGTCATTCTTTTATCTGATAGTGTGACAAAATTTTAAATCAAATTGCAGACTAGAAAGCTTTTTAAAATAACGATATCATAAATAATAAAAAACAATATAAAACCGTAATTTTGCTATATAAGTCAACTAAACAATTGCCTGAGCATTTGTATATTGCGTACACCAAATCATTTATTATTTAGTTGAGTGATGTACCTACCCATAGAAATTTATCTGATCTGAGGTTGTACCATATTAAAAGGAAACTATTTGATGAAAGTTTTTTGTACCGTCAAATCTTTCAATCAAAGTACAGGGAGGTAACCACGAACTCTTTAAAACAATCTCACATCTGTCAAACATTATCATTTCTGTCAAATTTTGTATGAAATGATATACCAAAATTGACAGATTTGACAACTTTAAGATTGTTTTAAGAGTTCATGGTTATGGCCCAGCTTTTAAAATAAAACAGGACGTTATCATGTGGTAGGTAAACAATATCACTATGGTCACCATACATTATTGTACGTACTAAGTAACAAAAAAGCTACCGAATACTTTTTAATTAGCCAAATAAGTAACTTTTATCCGAAGAATAAAACTATCAGGCTATTAACAATGAAAAATTTAAATTCGTGTAAATGCATACCCCATATTATATAGTCCAAATGTAGGTCGACACAAATCGACGTAAGTAAATCCATACCGATTGTACAAATACAAAACTTAGGTAAATACAAATTTCGTGAATACTTATTAATAAATTCCAGCTTTAAACACCTGTGATAGAAAATTAACACGCTCCATACACTTGTGTAAACTTTGTCATATAATGGTAAATAAGGACTTAAACTTATGGTGGTATAAACTAAGTCTCTTTGTTTGCAGTGTACCGTACGTTAAATCAGTAAATCTTCGGTTTTAAACTCTGTTTCTAGGAGAATATGGACAGACCCAACAAAATATTAACAATGGAAGATATGCCAACTGTAAGCTAAACAAAAGTAAAATACAAAAGCTTTGTGTGTTGAATGTCAATAAGGTAAGCTTAAAAGTTTTTAATTTTTTTATTCTGTAAACAATAGGATACAAATATTTCTAACACATTTTTCAGTTCTATTTTCGATTTAATAACAAACGACCACATACGCACTAGGACTTATCATCTCCGTTAAAATACAAAACTATACCAAACACGATTTTATTAGGCATATCACGGACGGCATAATACAGTATTTTGTAATCAGAATCAGCACAACTACGGTTGCAGGTAATTTGCAAAATATCATGTTCCAATAATATTAGTCTAATGATTTAGCGGCTAAACGTGCCAAACCCTTTCCGCCACCGAATTCCCGCATAGGGCATATTTGTTCTGCCCGTTTCCATGTCGACCTTTTGGTCGGGTTTTATTACGCACTAAACGGAGATATTTCTTTCGATGCTGCAAGAAAAAGGGCAATGTTTCGTAATCAAATTTATTTCTCTCTGGAGGTTCTTTATAGGTGGACTGTGTTTGTGGCAGTTACTTAGTGAAAGAAAACGTTTAAGTGCCGCATCCAGACTTAACTTTAACAGTTACAAAAGAACAACCTGTAATATTACTAAAATCGATACGAAACAAGACCATTATTAAATGAACAAAATATTTTAACCACACTAAGAGTATATACATATATTGTTATTGTTAGTTGACATCTATCCTGCGGCAGTATGTCAATTCAAAACAAATTAATGACAAAGAAAATCGCTAGGACAACAGCTTTTCTCGTGTCAGACCTAAAATTTCGGGACCAAATAAATTAAGGCCCCTTGCCGGCGACACATTACGCAGAAAGTCAGTGGCCTATTTTTAACCGACATAAAAAAAGGAGGAGGTCCTCAATTCGTCTGAATGCTGTTTTTTTTTTGTATGTTTGTTACGCGATTACGCCGTCAATTATGGACCGATTTCAAAATTATTTTTTTTAGTTTGAAAGGGTATACTCCCGACGTGGTCCCATTTACACCAAGTCAGATTCTGATGATGAGATCCCTGGGAAATCGAGGGCAACCCTCAATATTTATAGGCACCCATAATGTTTCGCATGCTGATTTTTGGGTCTGGTTATCATCATGTTATGTTGCTGACCTGATGATGGAAGCCACAGAACTCCTTAACGGATAGGAGTTAGAAGTTATTACTGCAATTTGTCGACAGTACGTATTTCGCAGTGTGTTGAGCAGACGTGGAGCTTATGAGGTACCAGACTGCCAATTTTTATTTACTGGGTGTGCCCCAGTAACAAAAGCAAAAATTAAAAGTTCCTTTCTTATATTGACTTGGTATGTAATGCAAGACCTTATCCTATGGTTACGAAACCAAAATAGCCGCCGTTCTGGTTGGAGTATAGGAAAACCCTTTCCTTAATACTCAAATTTTCGTCATAAAATTGACCCTATATAACACCTTATTTTTATCATACCATTGGATGGGGGGTCCATAGAGGACCAACATTAGTTAAGGTTACTTTGCTGTAAAGTCAGTTTTGGCGGAGTTGGAAGGTGAAAACTGAAGTTTATTTTAAAGGCGTCTTGAAATAAATTTCGTCAAAAAATTAATCATTAATAGCACCCTATTTTGTTTAATATACCATTGGGTGGGTTGCTCACAGAAGACCAACATTTGTCTAGGTCACTTTGCAGTAAAGTCTTTTTTGGCGGAGTTAGGAGGGGAAAAATAGAGGACTTAACTTTAGTCGGTGCGAATTAACACATTTTAATTCTCGATGGCTGGCACCGACTCCAAAAAGAACTGATTAGGTATGTTTTAGTCAATATTATTTTACGCTTTTTAGTTTCATTTTGAAGTCGGTTTTTAGTTTTTTATTAAACTTATTTTCTGTCGATACAGTTTGCCGTCGTCTGCACACTACGCCGATAGTAATTATCCGTCGCGTTTTCTCAATACATTAGCGATGCGTTGCGGAAGATCGGCTTTCCGCGAACAGGCGGCTAAAGTATTTTATTTTTAGTAACAAAATATTCGTTGCTGAATTTTGACTTTCTATTACGAACAGAAGGTCATGTTAAGGAACCTTATAGGAACAAAATGTGTTGTCCAGATTACACTTAAATGTTTTCATTTTTAACCGTCTTCAAAAAAAAGGAGGAGTTTCTCAATTCGTCTGAATGTTGTTGTTTTTTTTTTTGTATGTTTGTTACGCGATTACGCCGTCTATTATGGACCGATTTCAAAATTTATTTTTTAGTTTGAAAGGGTATACTCCCGAGGTGGTCCCATTTACACCAAGTCAGATTCTGATGCTGGGATCCCTGGGAAATCGAGGGCAACCCTCAATTTTTATAGGCACCCATAATGTTTTGCATATATTTTCTGACTCGATGCTGATTTTTGGGTCTGGTAATCATCATGTCATGTTGCTGACCCGATGATGGAAGCCACAGAACTCCTTAACGGATAGGAGTTAGAAGATAATACTGCAATTTGTCGACAGAACGTATTTCGCAGTGTGTTGAGCAGACGTGGAGCTTATGAGGTACCAGACCGCCAATTTTTATTTACTGGGGGCGTACCCCCGCACACCCACTAACGAAAAAAAATTTGAAAGTTCCTTTCTTAATTTGACTTGTTATTAAACGCAAGTCCTCATCCTATGGTTTCGACACCAAAATAGCCGCCGCGCCGTTCTGGTTGGAGTGTAGGTAAACCCTTTTCTTAAGACAAATATTTTCGTCGAAAAATTGACCCTTTATAACACCTTATTTTTATCATACCATTGGATGGGGGGTCCATATAGGACCAATATTAGTTAAGGTTACTTTGCTGTAAAGTCATTTTTGGTGAAGTTAGGAGGGAAAAAATAGAGGACTTAACCCTAAAAATTGTAAAATAAAAAAAGTTTAATAAAAAACTAAAAACCGACTTCAAATTGAAACTAAAAAGCGAAAAATAATATTGACTAAAACATACCTAATCAGCAGGCTTACTCTTGAACGCAAAGTCGATCTCAATTTCAATACAATGCAATACCAATCGTGCGATAATTTGGTACTCTTGAAATTAATTTCGACAGGATTGTATTGCCCTTGAAATTGCGGCCGGGATCGTAAGTTTGGCGTGAAGTTAGTTACAAATTCCACTTTGCATCACAGCACCACAGACTATTAGTGAATGAATCAATAGAAAGAATCTAAGAGAAATCATTTAAATACCAATGTTTTGTCTAAAATTTTAAATGTTTAATATTTTTTTATAATAACAAACATAGTACCAAATTATTTTGATGTAAAACCTAATAAAATAATATATTTTAGGCAGGAATGGCAGTATGTGAATTTAGGCCTTTGCTTACTGAATCATTGAGAAAGCTAGTTTTATGTGATGTTCACAGATTGGAATAAAGTATGTTGTTTGGTGGTAAAAAAGTGTTTCTAACAAAGTGCATAGGGATTTTAAGTAGTTTTCAAGTGCATCAATGTCGAGGAATGTACGATAAAAACCGCACAAACGTGTAATATACATTAAAACAACTTTTGAGGTTACGAACCTTTATTTTGTACTAATATGAATTATTTTGTGATAGTGGCTCTAGTTTTTGGCATAATTCAAGAAATAGAGCCTTGATGAATTGATAGTTTGCATGAAACTCATCGTTGCTCATAGTTTCTGCTAAAGTAACCTCTTCGACGCCAGTGATCAATAAGTAATTTGTCGTTAATTACGCCTATGTTTTAGGTCTATCCTATAGTTTTCACGAAGAATAACACTTTGCAAAACTAAACGAGCCATTATAAGCACCTTTTTACTAATTATAATGAAAGCAATATCAAAAAAGTTACACTTTGGTTATTGTGCCAATTCACAATAACAACGCAAGATTAACGCAATAAACAGCTGTCAAACTAGCTTCAAGAGTATCATTTCGCAATCCCGGGACGCGATCGCAATGTATTTTAGTTCCCTCAATTTCCGCGCAATTCTATTCCAATGTGGCGCTAGTTTCGGTTTCAAGAGTGGAATTTGACGTTTTTTCGATTGAGATTGAAATTGGACATTGGAATTGTAAGTCAAGAGTAAGCCTGCAGTTCTTTTTGGAGTCGGTGCGAATGAACACATTTTAACTCTCGATGGCTGGCACCGACTCCAAAAAGAACTGATTAGGTATGTTTTAGTCAATATTATTTTTCGCTTTTTAGTTTCATTTTGAAGTCGGTTTTTAGTTTTTATCAAACTTTTTTGTAGCTAATTTTGCAGACACCTTTATTGCAACGTCAAAAACAAGCCTTCCTATAATGGCAACACGCCCATTGTTCAAGATTCCTTGTAGACAACACGCGTGTAACGGAGACGGGGTGTTAATAATGCCTTTGTCCTGGCATGTCGCTGACAGTTCACCCCTGGGTTTACTTGTAGCTTACTGGATTTAATGTGATAGAAAAATGACATTAGGATTCACTTTCCCCTTAATAAAGTAAATGTTATGGGTAATTTTCGCTGTTTGTTACGTTTTTATTATTAGTACAATAATAAAAACGTAACTTACTACTGATCCCACTTTTTTAAAATGTGCTAGTATGCAGTTTATATCAATGCTTCTTTAAGGGGGCCGATGAAAATTCTTTATTTTCTTTGATTAGCTTCTGATATACAACCTTAAACTTTTATAAGTTAACAACATTATTCAGTGGAGCTGGACTTTTATATGGTCATCACTATATAGGTACCTAATGCAAACACCTCAGAGAGAAAGACCATTTGCTCTTATTACCTAGGTACCTACTCTTAGTAATCCAACGTTGTTTAGTTTTTTACTGTTTAGGGTTTGGCGTAAAACCAACACTACTTACATTACACTATCATTACTTTTGTTTTTATAGTAAATGCCAAGTACTTCATGGTAAGTTAGCCCTCTGTACCTACTCTTAGATAGGCATTTTCGAAAACCTAGATAAAACTTAATGACAGAGCATTATCTTCATAAATGGATTTGGCTATTTGCATATTCGTTCTTCGTTTCTTCTGTAAGCAATATTTTGCCTGTCATGGTGTGGAGTCTATAGCATAGGTATTAGGTACCATTAGCTACTTTTCCAACGCCGCCCTATTGTCCTGCAATAGATGGCGATAAAACATTCTGCGTGAAGGAATTTTTATGTTTCCGATCCATACACGCCTTTAGAATTATGATGGTGAAATAATTATGCGGATTTGTTTAAACTTTCCAAGTTAAAATATATTTTAACCAACTTATAGCCATGCTTGTGGAAAATTTACATATAGAACGATTTAATTTATTGGCAAAGATTGAGAAAAATTGAGTTTATTTTGACGGCCACTCTGCCAGTCTGCTTCGACACTCACTCGACTTCGACGATCACTTTGATATTATGATGATAAACGTATGGTGGTAATAACTTTTTAGGATGAAATCGACTTCTGACCTACTCATACGTATTCATTGTCTTGAGAACTTACAATTTTATATTTCCAGTAATACTTCCAGTAAAAGGTATATAGTCACTGGATGACGACACTACTTAGTTTGTTAAAGGATGAAAATATGATGTAGGCACTAGCAGTAGATTTGCGTAGGTGTGGTACTAAGTTGAAACCTTAAGACAAGTATGCGCGACCTTGTGGTTATAGAAATGTAAGCCACTCTATAACCACGGGCTGGCTATCGTCGCTTCATATTAGGTTACAAACGTTTTCATGTAGAGACTTTAAACCTCAACAGCAAACAGGAATTTGATATCCAATCAAAAGGAGTAGTAAATGCTTTAATTTACAGCTTACAAAATGTCCAAATGCTTTCAACAACTAATTAACAACCAATAAATTTACGGGTTTAAGCTACGAGTAATAATACCTGTAGGTATAATAAACGATTAAACAATTAAACAAAATAATGATACCTAAAATCTTCAGAAAAATACTAAAAACTTGAGAAAAGAGTACGGAACATTACTTTTATATTTAGTTGGCACCTGTCTATTCTTAGGGAAAAAACATTACAATTTTGTCGATTAGACGTAGAATTTAACAACCTTAAAGGACATTGTTAAAACTCGCCTAAGAACCAACACTAAATTGACAATTACCAAAATTCCTATTCTTAATTTTGCGATAATTAGCATTCATTAGATAGTAACGGACACTTCTGAATTGTGAAATCGAAATAAAAAGGACTTTTTCGATTTTGAGCTATGTACTTATTTTTTAATACTAATGTGCTGCGTTTATGGACTCCTGTGATTTGGCCAATCGCACAATACCTTTACGCACATATTTAAAAAGTTAGTCATAAACTCAAATATATTAAGAAAATGTTAATATTTTAAAATACACCTCATATTTATTGAATCCTCAAGGAACTGGGATACAGAGAAATCATGTTTTTATTTAAAATAACAATACTATGGTACTCGTAGTGGCCAAATCAGCATTGTGCCACGCAAAAAAAAAAACGTCAATAACGTTGACAGCTGACAAGACGTTAAAATAGATAGACGTCAGACGTGCGATCGTTTTCGAACTTACGTTTGAAAAAAAACATTTCGCAAATGTTTTTGGAATCTGAGTGCACGTAGTTAGTTTGTTTTGCGATACTTAAGTTTTTATAAATTACGACTTGGCTTGAACAACGGATATTGATACCCCTCTTTAGCGTTCTACCTGGCTTGAATCACGGACTTTTAGCTACGATAACTTTCTTTAACACGGACTAACGATGGAATCCACTTATTGTGTGACTTTATTGTGGTTCAGCAAGTGGCTCTATGGTGCTGAAAGACGAACAGATTTTTTACTGTATACAACAGCTTCACTTTGCGTAAGTTATGATATTGTTTCTTTTAAATAAAAGAGAAAGAGAAGTAAAGAATATATTTTTTTCTGTTTCATACAATAGATTCTGGTTATACCTTTATCTAGGTACCTAATATGTTTTTTTTTAATTCACTAATAAACATAAAATTCCAGGAGCAATTACAAACTTGAGCTCAGCTGGGAGCTCTTTGTAATATGGTGTTGCCGCTTCACACTCGATCACATCAATTAATCACATTGAAGACTGATATTCAACATTATGTGAATATCAGGAACATCATCTTTGAAAGACTTCTACTATTGCAGGCATGTTTATTTTTATTCAAATACGGAAATCATTAAAGATACTCAGATCTATATCATTTATTTGTATTTTTTTTAATTTTATTTGATTTAGGTATGGGCATTACATTACATTTGTCATCCTTGCTGGCAAAGAGCCGAAATAGCTGTAAAAGATTACTCTTTGCCGTCATCATCAAGAGGTACTGCGGCCTCGAGTGTACAGTTGAGATGTATTAACTGTAATATTAATTTGATAAGAATGAGACGACATATTTTAGAAGTGAATCACTCATAATATTTTAAATATTACAGGCTATTTCAGCGGACTATATTTGTGAAGCGTGTCACACATTGATATCTGAGAGAAGTGCAATAGTAGAAGACCTACAAGATTCTACTATCACTGTTGGTCATCAAAACATATGCCTAATATGTGGTTGTTCATTGACAAATGCTTGAAGTCACAAAGTCCAAGCAGAAATCAACCGCCATGTTTTACACATCATTTGGAATTGGGTTCAGCCGCGGCAGGTAAATAATTATATTGATTATGAATTTTGCACTGCATTTTATTTCAGTTAAATAGTATACTGTGTATTATAGTATTTTTTATATTTACAGGTTCAACCATCAGATCTTGTTTGTCATAGATGTTATCAGCCTGCAGAAACCACCCTGAATAAGACAAGAACTGAAGTATCAGTGCCACAAGCTGACATAATTACACTGCCTAACTACTCAAGAGCTCCTGGCACTCATTCTCGCTGCATATTTCCAACCTGTAAAGATACGTCACAACAAAATGATTCCACTTACGTTACGCATAACTCTTTTTAGTGATCCAAATACTATATACCAAGCAATTGTCGTATATGTAGCTTCCATTTAGAAAGACAAACATGGCCAGACTTGTTTGAAATGAGAGTGTATAAGTTGTATTTATTTGGTATGAATAAAATAAGTAATCACAACCTGAGTTTTATTTATATAAAACAATACGCATATAAGCAATACTTACTTATTATTGCTTCTTGCATTCTGTATTCTTTTAATCTCGGGAAAAATTAGAATTGCAGCGCTCTTTAGGTCATTATCTCAAGATGGAAAATTGTATTTTCTAATAATTGACGAGCCTAATCATGATACATGTTTTGTAGTATTACTTATAAACATCTTGCTCGAACTATACAAATATGTATTTAAATAATATTAAACAAGCAGGTACTTATTATGACTAGCCGTTAAAATGTGCTTGAAGTGCTTACATTAGCAAACATAGTAATGTTTCGTAAAAATAAAACATAACCTCAAAATCTCTATGATAACTGCTAATATCTATGTTTTCAGAAGTGTCCGTTAAAAGTTATTGTTGTTACATACAATTATGTGTAATTTCGGACTTGGGAAGGTATTTTTTTTCACTGTTGGTTCTTAGGCGAACATTGTATGGACGCAGAACAATGTCCTTTGTCTTTACGCAATACCTAATATAATTATGATATAACATAGGATAAATAAAACATAACAGTGGTCATTCGAAATTTGCACAAAATATCTTGTGACTGCTCCAACAACGTAACTTTGAAAGTATGACATGTACATTCTTTGAAGCTACAGTAATGTATTTTAATGACTATTTTTATTGGCAATAACACAATTATTTTTCAAATTTGTTCATCTATGTACGGTGTGTTATTTCAGAGCGACACGCGTGCGCCCGGGCAGCGCAGTTCGCACCATGTGCGCTGCCGCGAGGTGAGTCATGCAACGCATATAAACTGTTTACACCCGCATTGCATTCACAGATACTTTTAGAGCTTTTGGTTAAGCTAAGTTCAACAAACGATTCAGCTTATCCGATTCATATGAAACGGACGTTGAACGGTGAAAGGTAACTGGAGCGAGGGTTAGCTTAAGTACACGCTTTAAAAACGAAAATCAATCACTGAAATATTCATAAGATTCACTCACTCTACGATAACACTTCAATCAAGTACTTAGGATTTATCAAATTGGGATGTAAATGTTTTCTTGTTGGCACAACCCTTCAATTTTAAAATCGGGTTAACAGGATTAAAATTTATTCCGGAAAAAATACAATAGTCCAATTTATGTGGGAGGGTTATTTTTGTATTCTCTTTAAAACGTGCGATACCTACGCCATATTATCGCGAAGTACTCGTGAGCGTGCTATTAGTTAGTCGCACACCTGCCTCGCGACTTGATGTCAATGCCCGTCAAACGCGGGCCTAGCATAACACTGGGCCACGCACAGAAACACTTTTTCACTCAAAACTAGCCCTTCAAACAAGGGCATAAGGCCCCACAACCGAGGTATGCGCCGGGCCGACCGTACGCAACTTATTAAACAGCAAACAGTGTTCCACAAGCTATGCTTAATTACCTCGGGTACTATTCTCAAACAAACTGTTATGTTTGCTATAAAGGTTTGTTGCGAAGCTATATATATACAAGAAAAACAATAAAATATTTTAACTAATAAAATCGGATCGCCAGTAAATTGATTTAAATAACATATAAGAGTAAATTAAAGCTGTCGTTAGGATTTCTTTAGCCCATAAATGAGTCATAGCCATGTGCCAAAGCCTACAAATGTGCTAAACCTATCAATAGCAAATTTTATATTAGATCATATTGCAGACATTCTAACAAAGGAATTGGGTCAGCAACGTACAAATAAAGCTGTCTTTACCGGCCAAATGATTTCAATACGCAAAGCATGAACATTGTTGATGAAGATAATTATAGAAATTCGTTGTCTGATATGTTTCCGGTAGCTGTAACGTGAAGGCAACACCGCTATAATTGCTACAGGTAGGCCTACACACGTCTCTATGAGAAGAAAAACGTAATTACTAAGTACCTAAAGAATCAGGACCAAGAATGGCCTGCAAGGCATTTCTGCGCCCGCTAGGAATCTTAACTAGGTGGCAATCAGAGGATATTTAAGCCATTATCCTGGCGCAGGTAAGATTCGTTGTGCTCGTCATAGCGCCGTTGGTCTAAGAATGTGGCGAATTATGCAGTATTAATTGTTGGCTTAATGACGCGTTACGCACTATCATGGAACTGCTTCAAAATGTCTATTGCATAAAGTTACGTACACGTTTTGTAATATTTACAAGAAACAAAAACTGTTTCATACGGGATCTTTCTTGTTTTTAAACGCCTGTTGGATTTTTAGGTAATAAATTTTTACAACGTAAGAGAAAACAACACTTACGTTTATTTGTGCTAATGGAATGAGAATTCAGGCTAACCGCAGTGGGCACTAATGCATGAAACCACTACTGGGACGAAGCTTAAATTACCACATGTAGAGAAATTATTTTTCATAATTATAGCAAAATATTGTTAGTTTAAAGTAAAAAACAAACATTTAGTAATACCATAACTTAATATTAATCCTGCTTATCATTCCTTACTTTTAAAAGGTTAAATTTCCCGATGGCTATCTTTACGAACATTTTGACATTATTATGCTCTTTACCTAGGTAATTACACCATTTCATGTCACGCACAGGCAAAACTTATAGTCCAAAACCAGCATCCATTAAATGTAAGTAAATGCTTCAAATCATGATCCCTAGCAATAGTGGTAATAACCACCCTTCATGCTGATGGAGAAACGAAATTGCGTGGAGTTAATCCTTGTAATCATTAAAACCATCTGAAAACATAACCGCCCTGAAATTATACCATACGGACGCACTCAAGTTATATAATAAATTATATCCATCCCAGCCACTACCTCGATCGGACGAGTCGTGTTTAATCCATTAACATTTCCTGTAACGGACTGTCCATTAAAATTAGATTGAGCGTTTCCTAAAGGTAAAGCTATTACTTGATGTCGCGTTCGTTTAAGTGAAAAATAAACCTGTAGATGTAAGCCTGTGATCCAGAACAGGTTAGGATAGCCAGTTATTAGACAAGGCTGGCGTCGCGGAGCTGCTTGGATTTCCGGCGGTTTAGTCTAACGACTACCTTGACTCTGGCTGGTTCATGATGAGTCACTTGAACGTATTAGCGTGCACGCTAAGACGCATCTTATTTTATGGCGGTGCGCGCGTCAATCATGCCGATGTAATGATAGCCACGGACGCGGACGGTCCGCATCTCTAAACTGTCCTGCGGTTTGCTTGCTTCACGTCAAACATCACTCCGTCTGAGAAGGGATAATGAACTTGTTTTGCGACGTATCATTTTCATATATTACCTTGTTTACACATGAGTGGTGTTATAATCTTGTCCTATAGAGTTTTTGTGCTGCCATTTTCTAGCTACTGAATTATGGGAGGTTTATCATAACGTGATGATAAAATTCTAAAAACAGTTTTAAAGAACTTGTAATGCAGTCTGAACACTCTACCGTAGTCATCCATTTACCTTTTTTTTTACCGTATATCGGTGTAAGCTGTCCCCAAATATTTGTAAGTTATATCTGTTTGTCAAAACAAGTGTAACAATTGTTAATATAAACACCGTCTCATTCTCCAGAGCCGGCGCGTGCGTTGTGGCGCGATGGTTGCGTGAGTGGTCATCATGCGCCTCTTCCGCGGGCCGAAGCGCAGGGAAGTGACCGCGCCGCGGGCCGTCGCGACGCCGTCTCCGCGCAGAGACGCCGCCGCCAGTGCCGCCGCACACGCGGCACATGCCACGCACACGCCGCACGCGAACGCTGCGCACGATTTCACTATCGTCACCGCTCTTCCAGCTATGGTCATGGAAGACGATGTTAAGGAGATGAAAAAAGGTAAATATTACGATTGCATAAATATGATTTAATCAAAATGCTTAGGAAAAACTATATTATTAAAACTTGGTTTTAATTTTTTTTTAGTGTTTGCTACATGGGGTCGTCGAATGGGAAAGAAATTGGACATGCTGAAAAAAAGTGATTCAAAAGAAACGAATGATCCTGAAACATCCTCAAATGGAGGCTTCAGCGAAGATACCGTCACGAATATATCAGGGCATTATAAGAAGAAACAACACTGGAAAATGGGCAGGAGCAGCTCAGATTCAACGTCTTTAAAAAAGGACAATGACACTGATTCTATTAAAAGCAATTCTAGAGATAGATCACCGAGTCCATTCAAAACGTTTTTTCATAGAATGGGCTCAACAGGAATGCTGAATTCATCAAAGTCACAATCATTAAATGCACATAAGACTAGTGAAAACTATCCAGTTGCTAACGGGCCTTCGCTTTATCGAAGTTGTTCCACTTCACATCTGTCGACTTACGTGAAAGCCGATGATCCTTCAGATGATATAGATCTACAAAATGCTGATAATGAGAATAAAAATTCTCCTACAAAACAAAATAATGTAATGTCCGAAGATACGTCATTAGTAACATCATCAACGAAAGCTATTAGTTGCGATAACATTCCAAACTTAGAAGGCCAGGGAAATAATGGAACATGTAAGAAACCAAATTTTCCTTACGCTTTTTTAAGATCTAAGTTGTCTGTGCTACCAGAAGAAAATAGTATTAATTCCCAGCAAAGGGTAAATTGTGTGAGAAAAAGCTTTTCGGAACGAATTGATAGAAAATCACCTAAATTCCGAAGAGAAAGAATGTATATAAATAATTCTAGATCAGAAGAGCGATATCAAAGTAGTGATAGTATATCTATCCACGAAGATAATATGCTACTAAACTCTGCGCTGAGGAATAATTATGACTTTGCAAGGAGTTCTATGAGAAGCATTAATGAATTAGATGGTACAATGTATTCAATGAGACGTAACGATGATGTTTTAAGAAGATCATCTATGATTTCCCAAAGAGGTCCCTTAGACTATGACCCTATGCTTATACCAAGAAATAGAAACAGTCTTCCGGTGTATGAGTATAATTCAATGTTTGGATCTGTACGAGATTTAAAAACTGAATTAGCGTCTTCGACTCAGAGCATTCATCACGGGCCCGAAAATTCTGAAGTTCTTCAAGCCCATCGCTTAAGTAATTACGTGAGTTCAAATGAATCTGGATATGACAGTGATGGACGGCCAACCGATGAGCACAGTAACCACTCACCACCAGGTTACTCTTGTCACTTGTCATCTGGTTCTATTAGAGCCGATAATGATAACTCTGAGGCTAATCATGGTACTTTTTCAAGGCAATTTAGTTTGAACCATAAAAATAATGTTAGTAGAGTACAGATACCAATGCGTCGAAGTTCGACTCCTTGCGCATTATTTCCTATAGATAAACCATCGACTTACGAATACGATAATGAAAACAGAGAAAATAGAAATAAATACACTATGAATAATGTCAATATTCACAAAATACTAGATCACAACGATGGCAAGCCACCACCACTACCAAAGAAAACGATAAATAAAAAAGCACCTTATATTTACAAAACAATCACGTTGGATGAACGCGTGCAGACGAGAAAAATAAAATTTTTAAACTCACAGTTAATCCCAGTAGAAAATACGTTGAGTTCTATTAATTCGACTAGCTCGATAGGTGATGAAAATTCGCCAAAAATGCAACAAGCTTCTGAAATCGATATTTTCGGAAGAGGTCCATGCACAAAACGATTCCGGAAAATAAAACTACTTAAATCTAGATTAGACGAAAGTTTGGGGGTTTATTTAGCGCAACACAGAATTGATTTTGACAGTTCTGGGTCAAATTATGAAATTCGGTACATAGTGGTAAAACTAGATTTTGATGGAATAGCCCACAGAGATGGAAGACTACGTATTGGTGATGAAATAGTAAATGTCAATGGCCGAGTACTACGTGGCTTGTCATCACTAAAGGAGGTTCAGCACATAGTTAATTCATGTTCAACTGAAGCTGCTATTGAAGATGGGGCATTATTTCAAAGATATCAAGTTGACCTGGTAATGGCACATGACGAAATAACACCCATAACTTTGAGTCGGATTATAAATAGCCAAGCAAGTGAACAAAACACTGTCACACCCTCTCCATCGAATGTGACTCCTGACATCATTTCACAAACAGTTCACAAGCCTTCTTCATCAAATCAAATCACGATTGAAACTCATTTCCCAAGCGACACTCATTATTACAGCAAAAAAAATATTGGGCAAGGCTTAAATAATAGCAATTGCATGAACAAAAAAGATATTCATAGTAAATGCGAGGTGGGTGTGCAAGTTAACAACGGAATGCGACATCCAAGTCAAAAGAGTGACGATGAAAAATTACTGGAAAGACATTGCTATACGCAATCGACAACATCTTTGCAAAATATAACCAATATTGAAATTTCAATGCGATCTTCACCGACGCTAAGAAACCCAAATGCTAATTATAGACCAATATCGTTGCATCACCCTAGACCACAACCAGTAATTGGATATCCAGTCAGCACCGATATAACAACAAATGAAATAAAAGAAAACTCTTCTCACTACATAAAGCATGTTCCTAGATTATATCAAAACAGATCATTTGAGAGTATACCAGAACAGCTTAGAAATAGTAGCCGGAGTAGATTTTTCAACAGAGTTGGATCGCAGCGATGTTCTCCAAATCATATCTCCCATTTATCAAGACAGCAGGAACATAATACTTTTATTCACCAAGAAGGTCAACAAGGTGGTCATTACTCACATAATTCCATACATAAAGTGGAATTTTGGAAAGGGCCAGGCCATAAAAGTCTCGGGTTTAGTATTGTTGGAGGAACAGATTCGCCAAAAGGACAAATGGGTATATTTGTGAAGACCGTTTTCCCGAACGGTCAAGCCGCTGACAAGGGTACTATTTTTGAAGGTAAGCTGTTTACTAGCCTTTATCTTTACTAATAAATCATTAAAGGTCTAGCAGTCGCAAATAAATTTAAATTTATAATTTCAGGTGATGAGATATTGTCTGTGAACAATGTGCCAACACGTGGTCTGAGCCATGCTGGGGCAATTTCTCTTTTCAAACAAGTTAGAGAAGGAAAAATTGAACTGACGCTTTCAAGAAGAAGGTAATTTACAAAAAAATAATTAAGTTAGGTTAAATCCACCTTCCTCATAATATACAGGGTGTCACAAAAATACCCCTAAAACCGAAAGGGTGCCTTGTAAAAAGTTTATTTAAAATCCATAATACCAAAAAAATATATATTTTGATGAAATATGAAATAATCATTAAACACAAGCCTAAAAACAAATTAACAAAGAGTAGACTACCTAGAAAGTTATATATATTCTTACCTAATCTCTTGAGAGAGGTAAAGAGCCACAACATCTTCATATCAAATAATGTAATTTCTCAATACTCCGATAATAATATACGAGTATGCTGATAGTTCTTAATTTATGATTTGTTATTTCAGAGCACCTAGGTCCAGATCGGTGGAACCTCTTGGCAACTTCCGTGGCGACGGCAAAAGAGAGTAACTTTTGCAAACTCTAACTCCAAAGAGTCAAACAATATATTGAGTGCAATAACTTTCATTTTACTTAATCACTTGTAGCCAAAGGTGAATTCAGGTAGACGTTAATATTATGTATATTGCTTGTAAACGTTAAATTTTGTACGCGACGAATCGTCGTTACAACGAAGTATTGTATTTTATCCTTTTAGATTTATTCATGACGTTTTAGATGATGGATTATTGGGTATTATTTACTTTAATGCATTATTTTGCATGGTGAATGTTATATAGTACAGCATAAATGCTATTATTAGTCATGTTATGCTAAAATATTTGTTAGCTTTGTATATTGTTAATACGATAAGACTGTATTATGTACTATAACTACTTAGCTATGAATTTAAAATATTGTTGTAATCTGTTACTCGATGATATTGCATTGAAATCATAGATCTCGTTAACATAAATTACATGATCACTATATACAATATATCGAATATATAGGTATTGATCAATATTCACTCTCGTTAAATACTTACGAGTACCTAAATAGACTGACGTATTTCAAATACATACTTGGAATACCTAACACTGCCAAAGCTTTAGAAATATATAAATTTTGAATTAAAAAATACCTTCACGGAAACAATCATATTATGGAAATTTATGCCATATTTACTATCACATATCGTCACAGGAACTTGTCCATTAAAAATAATTCTGATTTATAATACTAACATACCATTATCCATCACTATGATTCGATTTATCATCATGCATTGGTAAACTTCGGTAATGAATTATTCAGACTGCTTTCTCTTTGAAATACACTTATAAGTGAGAAAACATCGTATGTCAAATAACGCTTCCAAACATTGTGATTACTACTATTGCAACAGCGAATCCGCTCCGTCCAGTAAGATTGTTACAGTCGTTGTTTGATATAGTATCTTTAATTTTTAATGATCATGTGACTATAATCATAATGATCATTAAAAAATATAGTAATATATTCGAAACCATCCATATTGTGTATGAACACTATCATGAAATGTGTACTATTACCCATCCACAGTATTCTAAGTTAGGAACATTCGACATGTTTTGTAAATAAATTATTAAACGTTAATCGACTTACGAGTGAATACCTCGACATGTTCGTATCATTTCGCTAATAATAAACTTATTTAATCCTGAATTCAGATTTATTTCATAAAAGACAATAAAATAAACAACAAAACAAATAATTATGTATCACAAACTATGACTAGTAGTAAAAACGTACCGCTCTGATTGTAGGAGGCCTGAGCATGTTGTATACTGGGGTCAGCTCTGATTTAAATATACCTTTACCTTTAAAATACTCGATTGAACTTTAAAATCAATGACCACGAGAAAACTGCACGGCGCTCTGCTAGTTTACTTAATGTCGCACAAGATGGCGACACCTCTCAGTATCCAATGGTCAGGATTCTTAATCGTAGGCAGCCACAGGGGTGTTATGAAAGTCAATCCTGTACGGACTGGCTTTTTGTACACCGGACACTACAATAAATAAATGAACTTCACTAAATACTTCACACAGACTAAGTTTTAGACTCTTGTCAAAAATATATAGAAAGCAGCAAAAAATATTTATTTGTCACAAGTTGTGTCTCAGCTAGGCTATGTATTATGTACAACGTAATTGTAACAAAAGCTATGACCATGATGTTTTTACTTCAAGCTGTAAGTATAAAAAGTTTTTCAGAAATAGGTTATTTAAATATATTTGTCGCCAATCCGCCTGCCAACGGTGGCGATTATGGCCAAATCCTCCTTTTGGAGAGGCCTGTATCCAGCAGTGGACTTATATATGCTGGTGATGAAATATATTTGTTAATAAATTAGCAAATGCTAAATGCTAATGTACAGAAGCTCTAAGAAGCTACAATTTTAAGTAGACTGTTTTTACCATTTCTATATTCTGTTAAAAACAGTTTCTACAGACGAATATCAAATACCTGATAAAGTTTCGGATCCTTAGGTGCAGTAGAGTTGATGGCGTAGACGTGTAAAACGGGTAGCCCTGTATACAGCACCTTGAGGGTAGACTCGCAGAGGCGCGTGTTGCGCCTGTCCCATCCAGCACCATCAAGGAACACACCGTGGACGTATACCCCTTCCTAAGATATGAGAGTTTGGTGAGTGTATCCACAGTGTATCTAGTAGTTCTTTGTTGACATAGCATTCTTAAGAATCTTAAGGATATTTATGATCGAAACAGATTATTCTATCTTAAAAAAGTTTGTCTCTTAGATAAGAGACTGTAGGGCTAGCTATTGGTTAACAATCTAATAAGCTAGAAGCTTGAATTAATTATAAAAATCAGATTTGATTACTGGTGGTGGAGCTTTAATTTCTTCGTAAAAGTATTTGGTGACATCATTATGAAGGGACACCATATCCAGCGCCCAGCCTTTGTGTGCTCGAGTCACTTCCTGGCGCATCGCCGTCAGGAAACCTAGAAATAAAAACCAAACAAGCTTTAATATTATGAATAGAATCGCAAAATGTCATATTTTTGTGCATAGTCATTTCCCAGGGTACCTACTCAAGGAATATTTCCTGAAACTTCAAAACTCTAAGGTGGACTTGCGCACAACTGGATTAGTTTAATAAGAGATTATGGCACAATTCTGTCGCTGTCATCGTCAAATAACTGACAGCTAGACCGCTAGATACTCGTAGACCGATGTTTATTACGATAGTTCGAGATTGAATTCGCTAATCCTGAGATGCGCAAGTGGGCATTCGTACACTAGATTAGGCTGTACGTTGTCTGGCATTCAATAAAATTTTACAGTAAGAGAATTATTTTACAGAATAGATTTACCTTGAGGGTTGAAAAAGCCTGTCATCCAGAAAGAGAGTGGCCTAGCTTGGAAACACCAATACGAAAACTGAATATTTCTTTCCAAAAATTCAGTAAACCAGAAACCAAGTGTCGAAGATGACCATGAGCTCTTCAACCAAATCTTTGGCACTTTTGCGTCGTAAATGTTATCGAGGGAATCGCGGAGGGCCTGTGAATATAACATTGTATTATGTAGGTTCGTATGATATTTTATAAAATTATGTAAGCAATAATAGCGAAAAATGCTTTCACCTCATTCATGATAATAGTACCATCAATAGCTAAAAGTAGATCTTTGAGGGTTGTCCTCACAAGTGAAATAACTTTCTGCATACGATCTATTTCTTGGCGCAAGAAAATCACCATAGAATTCAAACTTCCGTAATATCTCAGCCTAAAAGTCGCACAAAATGTTATTAATTTTTAGACAAGGTTATATATTCATATTTACGTTCATTTGATCATACCTTTCTTTAACCTCATGAGGATCAAAGTTGGGTGGCACTTTGTCCAACATCTCCCTGGACTGTCGATATACAGATGCCTCACGAGTTTCACCTCCTCCTGAACTCGACTCTTTAGGTTGAATTGATAGAATGGTGTCCAATAAATCTTGAGTGATACTACGCTGGTATCTATTAGACATAGGTGGAGATAATGTGGCCTTATTCATTTATACAACAATACAAAAAAAAACATCGAAAAAATATATCATCCAAAAATATACCAACTAAAAAGTAAAAAAGAATAAACCTCAATGGTCATACTCGCTAAACTTAATGATGACTATTATTTGTTTTAGTTGAAGACTAAGTTAGTTTTTATTTTTGTAGATTTAAATATATTAATTCTATTTATAAAGTTAGTGCCTACTTAGCATAATGCAAATCTTACGTGATATCAGCATTGGTGTGCAATCCATAAGCTTGGGGTGGATCTACAGTTTTCATCTTATCGATCTCTTCTAAATACTCAGGTATGTTCCTGAACTTCATTATCCCGTAGCTTTTGTAGAATTGGAAATCTTCTGAGAACAACTGATCAGAGAACCACACTCTACAGAATGTGACTAACAGTCGAGTGTCATAGTCGTCTGTGACACGACCCCCGTATTGTACGGCAGATACCATGTATCTAAAGTATAAAGAAAAAAATATTTATGTAACAAAGTCATAGAAAAGTAGCAAATACATTTCGTCGCTATTGAACTAGTTATTGAACATAATACTCGCCTTACAGTGGTCCAGCTAATTCCTTGGCCTGGCTCCAAACTATCCAAGTGATTCTGCACGAACATACACGAAGCCAGCCAATCGGCAGAATTGAACTCGTATGGAATGTTCCAGCCTAAAGGACCAAACTTTCTTCTCTCTTGCACGACCGTGTGCAAGAAAGAGAGGGTATAAATCATAGGCAGATAAAATGGGCTGTCACTATAATCTAGGAAATCCTGACTCATCGAGTCGTAGGTTCTCATGAGACCAGCTTTAATACCTGCAACCATAAATTAACACAACATTTAACAAAGAATAAGCAAGTATAATATGCTGAACCTACGTCTCACTGGCGATTCCTCTAAGGCCAACGTTCAGGAGACGCGGGGCGTCGGGCGCCGGGCAGAAGGAAACACAAACATACGGCGATGTACGGAGCGTTCAAGGAGAAGCGTTTTTGCACGCGTTTTTAAAATGTAGCGTTAAAATGTTATTGGACTTAAACCCTTTACTTACCCGATGGTGGTTCACAGGTATACTTGATAGACAATTGAAGCATTGTAATCGAAAACTTTTCATGTGGTTCAGTGGTTATCCATAATCTGTAGATTTTTAAACAAATTAATAAAACAGTTATTTTAAGCTTTAAATATTAAAAAATATGAAATATTACTTAAAAAATTTACCGCTTTAAGGGAATCCAACACACATCTTATTTCAACGAGATGTTATTTCAAAAATAAATAATTTATATAGTTACTAATAAAATAAGACAAAGTAAAAAAAAACATTTTAGAAATAAAGTAACTCAAACCTGAAAGTTTCGTGAACCTTTTCTGGCTCTTTTTCCAGTTCAGCAATCTGTTCAATAAGTTCAACTATGTATTCTAAGCCCAAGTGACAATTCTGGAGCAGAACCCACATACCCTGAGAAAGAATAATGCTAATATTTAGAAGATTATGGATTAAATATTTATTGACTAAGGTCCACTTGATGATTCGTTAAATACCATTAACGCTAAACACAACATCATACTGTCTTTGTCACTGTCAATTTACTGACAAATAGCGTTAATTGTATTTAAGGTGTTGTTTTGTAAGTAGACCTTAATGTCTGTTAAATATTAACCTCTTTAAGAGCACGATCCATGAGTTTTCTTGCATGAATTTCTTGACCTTGTCCCATGGAAATGGAAGAACATAGACACTCCAAACGCTTGGCTGTAACTTCTATTGACGGTGTCGGATCTGAGCCCATTGCCAAGAAGCCAATCAGTGGCACTAGTGGACGAGATTCAAGCACCATTTGCTAAATAAATTAAATTATTTTAATATGTTATGTTGACCCTATTACCATAGTCAGACAAACAAAATTGTTAATACAAACCAACTAATCGAGATTATAATAAAACTAGACAATGAATAAAATTAGAGGTAAAACATCGTATAATTTACTCCCTCCTAAAGGAAGTACAGAATATTCGAGATAGAAACAAAAATTAAAGAAGAACCTTCAACCTTGGAATATCCTTGAGGACATTTAATATGTTTATCTGGACACCTAAAGTTATTTACTGTATCAACTAGCAAAACTATACAAATTATTGCCCATATTGGGCCTAATTTTATGCGGATTTAAAAGACAATTTGACAAATGACATTCACCTCGTAATTAACAATGACTGCTTCTGAATACCTGGCGCCCATGGAATAGATAACATACTTTCTGAAAACATAAAACATTTTTTATTTCATTCTATTTTTCATGTGTAAATGTGGTATTTAAAACTAAATACTAACAGGCTTTGCGCTATTGTTCTATCCGGGCACCACGATCTTACAATTAACAGTTTTCTAAAAACGTCTAAACTATTGTATCCATCTGGTAGAGGTTCATCTTCAGGGGCTTCTTTGTCAAACCTATTAATATAAAACAAACTTAATTACATACATCGTACAATACAGTCATTAGAGCCGTCTCTGAGATAGAAAGGTTTTACATATATATACTACTACCTACACATACCTATAATATTATAACAATAGATTTTAATTAGTCCTTTTCAATAAGACCCTTATCATTAAAACAAATAAATAAACAACCTTACCATGCTTTCCAACCTTTTTCATTGTTTGTGACTTGATTGAGGATGTTAGTAAACTGACGCAGGCTAGACAAATTCACCAAGTTGAGCCAAGACATATCCGTAACCCATTTAAATGGTTTAGGTGGGCATGCATTAAGATCTAACGCGGCACCACCTAGCATGAGATGAAATTCTTATATTATAAATTGAAATTCTTTCATTTGAATTTATTTAAAACAAATATATAGGAAGTAATTTTATCCAAAAAAGAACAGTTTTCTTAACACAAGCTGTAATGATTAAAATGCAATCAGCATATAAATTTAATGATTTGGTTTGATGATGATACATAATATAAAAATAACCTTTGATAAGCGTCTGGAACTCATCGTATGATACAAACTCCTTTTGCATGTCAATTTTCAATGTCAATAGTAACGTGAATAAATATTTGTGCTTTTCGTAGAAACCTCTGCTTATGTATTTAAATACATCAAAGGTCTGCAAAAATATAGTCAATTAGATAAAGTAGGGCGTCTCTATAATATTGTTTTATGTAATCAGGAACTCAGGATAGAAAGCTTGTGAATATTTAATAACCGAAGTTGGTACCTACCAGATAGTCAATAATGAAGGCAATCCTCCTTGACGTGATAGGACTCGGTGGAGACCTTTCCATAGAAATGTCGAAACGCTCCAGGAACTGAGCTAGCGAAGTCTGATACATGTTACACACGAGTGACATATTGCAAATCAAGAAGTAAAGCACGGAACCACGTGTTGCTACTGGCCGGAACTCCTCGCGAGCCAAGTTGATCTTTAACTCGGTTTCTTTAGCTATGTCCAGTTTTTCTCTTACCTAATAAAATTGAATTATAAATAACCAAGTCTTATAAATAACTAAAGTCGAGTTCGCGACTAGTATAATGTTTTTTTAATAAAGATCTTTGAGAGTATAACTTAACACTATAATCACAAGCTAGCAATAAACGTTTTAATAGGAAACACTGTAACAATTTACCTCTGTAGCAGTAGACTTAGTAATATTTAACACTTGAATAAGTGATACATCCTCGACTAACGATCCCTGTATAGTCGTTAATTTATGTAGCAAATTAGCTTCTAGTTCTTGCATCTTACGTCTATTGGCAGTTACATCCATGATTAATTGAGTTCTTTCGGCTTCCATCTCCGCCTTCTCCGTTAAGATCACTCGACCTAACAGCTGATCTTCCAAACCTAAACCCCAAATCAAAAGTAATTTAGCAAAAAACTTATTTAATCAAAGATTTTTTTCTACCTCGATGTTACTTGCAGTTATTATGGTAGATTGACTTGATATTAGCCACTGAAACAAACGCCTGGCACAAGCCAGTTTTTTGCTAATCAAGACTTATTTTCAAGATCAATTATCGATTTCGATGTTGCTCCCATAGGAAAAGTTGTTGTATATGACCAGCTGATCACGTGGTTTTAAGAAGTGTCCTATTCTCTTGTACATCCTGTATATTTGGAATCCCCAGATTTTACTGCAATGTTTGAGCTCACTTTCAAGGCGATCTGAACATGATTCGGATGAGTTCTTCAGAACCTTATTCATGTTCTGAGTGAACATGAATAAGGTTCTGAAGTTTTTATTATTACTAGCTGACCCGATAGTCTTTATCCTATGAATCTACCAATCTATGAATATTGGATTCTAATTGGTATTTGCAGCACGCATTTTGTCAATGTTATGTAAAATACCATAAGGTCACATTAAAAAGGGTTATATTGTCAAAAGCGCCAAGTTTATATTAGAAAATCATTAGAAAATTGTTAAGTTCTCTTAAATTTTCTAATTTTCCGCGCGATTTTCTTATTTTTTTTTTCTTTCATAAGAACCTTGTCCTGTCAATAACAAATACAACAAAAAAATAATTAGTAAAATCGGTCCAGCCGTTACGCGTTATGCCGTGACCCAGGAAAATCAACATCAACGCATAAAGCTGCACTGTCTTACACTGACATTGATGCCCTTACGTCTATGACGTCACACGTCGTGACGCCATGACGTCTTCTATAGATGTCGACGCTCTAGGCCCCGACATCTATTCGTTTGGTACGGATCTTTCAATATCGATATAAGCAATAACCAAAATACGTACATACTTTGTGTGTATTTACACACAAAGTAGGTATGTAGGTATTTGATTCGTGTAAATACATGTTTTATGAACTGTATTTTTTTCAAAACTTAACATTTCGGTTCGAATTAAAAGTGTTTTATTGAAAGTTTTGTGTCTATGGATCCTTGCACACTTATTATCTAACCACATCACTAGGCGTCTTCCTATCAAGACAACGGCGCCTGGGGCAGGGAGAAAATTTATGCAATTTTAATTTTGCTGTTTTTAAAATAAATAAAGGCCCCCTATTGAAATATAAATGTATGTTTGGGTTTTAGGCGATCGTAAAAGTATACACAAAATAAAACAAAGTATTTGTTTAAGTATAAACTACTAAAGAAATGGTATGATTGGAAATTGTCTTCTAATTAAGACGTGGCGTGGAGGGCACGAAAATGATTGTCTGCTATAGAAGACGGTGGCGCTGAGAAAGTTAATAAACACTTACCTTGCATGGTGACAGTAAAGTCAATAATGGAAGTTCTAGCTGAAATCTCAGGAGTATATGCGGGATTAGGTAGTTTCGTAGTTATGTATATTTTGTGACCAGCAGTTACGTCTATTTCTTTGTCTCCCAGTTTCACCTATAAAAGTTTGAAAAATAATGTATAATAATGAAATGTATAAATAATACGTCATGATAGTATATTTTATTAAGTTATACTTTGTAAGAAGAACCAATCTTGATGTAGTTTCTTTCTAAAATATTGTCCAAAGCTGGATCTAATTCTTCAGCCACGTCCTCAATTAGTAACGGTCTACCAAGTGACACGCAATCTTCCATATGATTTCTGCGAAAAGTCAAGAGAACTTATACTTTGCTGTACTGATCATTGTGTCGTCAAGATACACGCACGCATCTTTAAATTACCTAAAATACTTATGATTGAGTGTAGTGACTATAAGTTCGTTAAACTTCTCCATGTTCTTAATCCATATCTTGCCCTGTGTCTGTGGATCAATCAGCAGGGGGAAGCGAGAAGCCTTTGTGACGATGATGCCGTTTTGTATCGACAAATCATCCGTCGGCAGACCACACAAATTCCAATCACCAATCTATTAACATAAAAAAATAAATTAAAAGATCATATTTATAAACTTTTCCACTATTAGTACAAAATATGCATCGTACATACCGTAGCCGTATCAGTTAGTTGGTCAGTAATATTTAAATTCATCGATACTGGTATTTTTCTCTTCAAAAGCTCAGAGAGCCAACAGGTGATAAGATGATTTCGAAACTCTTGGTTAAATGGACCGGAGTATGACAAGAATCTAAAATAAATTATATTACTCACATGTTGAATTTACTTGTCTTATTATGATATGGAAATTGCATTTATTATAATATGTAGAGGACTCTCACCCTGTCAATAGTAATATGTCTCCAACTAGTCGCTCTATCTCTGACTTGAATAGTGCAGACTGCTCGGTCCATCGGATCCTTTCTCCGCTGAGCCCATTGATCAACGCAGTTGCAGCGTCCATCTTCTGTTGACACTTTGCAGCATCGTCTAGCACAGCTTGTTTTAAAGACATAGCCTCGTCAAACTGTCTCTGCACTCCTGCTAACTCAGTCTGTTAGAAAAAATAAATAAAATAGGGTTTCTTTTTACTTAAAAGTCTCTATTACCTACTCTTTGATTTTGCAATCAGACAATCCTTTTTACAGCATACAAAGGTAAAATCTGGAGCCCGCAAAATTGTTAAACACCAGTTTTGATCCGCATCAGGCGATCAGTCAGTTTATAATGATTAGACGTTATCTGGAGGAACCACACGGAGTCTGCGGAGTCTGATTATTAATTATTAACACTGTCCAATCAGAGCCAGGTCTTTTCTTAAATTTACTGCTGTATCTTTATTAGTCTGGATGGTTTATACCTATTGGTTTAGATTTTGTTATTTAGATGCATAAAACATTTGCCACTTACTTCTTTTGCCTTTAACAGCGCCTCAGCTGCATCCAATTCCCTCTTTGCGCCTTGGTACTTGCCCTGCATGACAGCCAAGTTAGCCTTCAACGGCAGCACATCTTTGTTCACGGAGTAGAACTGTGCCATGGCAAGGGTCCACGAGATCAGACCGGCCACATTGCCACAAGCGACCTTCGCTGCTTCGAATGTGTATTGACTATACAAAAAAATATAAGGATTTTGTTACTAACCACCAGATCGCCAAAAATAGTAAATGATCACCAATTGAAAAAATTGGAATCCCAAAATTATGATTGAATCTAAAACATGTTAGTGACCACAAAAAATTTGCAGTATTTTAACATACAATTTTTACGAGGGACGGTCTAACAGTTTCCGGCCCAACAAAGAAAAGAAGTACATACATTTACAATTCCTTTTTTTTATTAGGATTCCGTACAAACAATAAAAAAAACGAAGCTTTTTAGGATTACTCGTGCGTCTGTCTGTCCGTCCGTCTGTCACAGCCAATTTGCTCCAAATCTACTGAACCAAATCATGTGAAATTTGGTAGGATGGTGTAATTCTATGACCCACCGAAACACACAGATGTGCAAAGTAAATAAATAACGTTAGGAGGATCTTAAATATATAGTTGATATTATTGTAAAATAAAAAGTTTTGATTTATTCATGAAAGAAGACGAAAATTTACCACCCCCTTCTCCCCCCCCCTTCTCCGAAACTACTGAGCCTAAATTTTGAAAAAAAAAATACTAAGTAAATATAGTTCATTGCTTGTAGATTACTGACTATAAGAATTTTATCAATAAAAAATAAAGTGGCAAGGCGCACACATTTGACGTTAACATTGTACGGAACCCTCTCCACGCGACTTCAACTCGCACTTGTACGGTTTGTTATATAGTTAGTAGTCCCCCATTTCAATGCACTTTTCAATTCTCATAATGAGCATTCATATCCTCTTGTAAAAATTGAATACACACAAGTTTTACCCTCAAAATGTCAAACAATAGTAAGTTCCGTGACACCCGTAGAATATGTAGTGTTTCAAAAATATCTCCCACCGCTGCAATGGGATGAAAGTATTACTTATATAGATTACGATAGTGAAGAAATTTTATGCCCCGGACGTCATTCTTCATTTATTTAAAAAATAAAATTAAAACTAATATTTACGTAGTATAATTCTTACTCTGAATCTGAATCTGCTCTATTTTGTTTAAAAACATCCCCACACCTGTCCAACTAGCGTAGGGTAGGGTTTACAACAGACTAGTTGGACAGGTGCAGATGGTTTTAAACAAGATAGAGCTTAATTTTAGTTTATTTTTAAATAAATAAAAAATGCCGCCCTGGGCATGAACTTTCTTGATTATCGAAATCTACATATATAAGGTCCGATTTTATTAGTGTTCATCCTGTTAACCTGTGACTATATAGGTGAAAAGCAATCGTAAAAACCAATTTTCAAATGTGTACCATAAAAACTAAAAAAGTTAAAAATCAACAACATTGACTTCATATTGCATAAACTCGTCCTATCTTTGCTACGTTTAACCATCTGATTATCCGTGTTATTCCTTCCCCTTGTACAGAGCGAGAAAGAGTTGAAGATAGGAGGAGTTTATGCAATATGAAGTCGATGTTGTTATTTTGTAATTTATTTTTAACTTTTTTAGTTTTTATGATAGACATTTGAAAGTTGGTTTTTACGATTGCTTTTAACCTATATAGTCACAGGTTAACAGGATGAACACTAATAAAATCGGACCTTATATATATATATATATATATATATATATATATATATAACACTTTCATCCATTGCAGCGGCCGGAGATATTTTTGAAACACCTTATACATTTTACGTTACCTTCCCTTGGCATTCCTAACCTCTGAAGTTTGTCATAAAGAAAAGAAATTCTACGTACAATATTGTTAAATCTATTATAATATTGCCTTCTTTTCTTTAGAAAGAACCATGTGCGGCAATTTAGTAAAGCCAGTGATAGTTCATCTTTTCATGGAAATGTATATATAGTTGGACTTGTAGTCGTCTGCCGTGCGTACAACAAACACTCAACAAAATACACTTACCTACCTTATGAAAAGCACTAGTTAATACTACCTTTTGGTACATTAAGTATATTATTAACCCTCGTTTGGCAGTCGGGTAAAAAGTAAATAATAAAAAGGGACAATAACGTCCCATCACTCACGGGTAGGTAAAATATGGCACCAACAAATCTAGCATCTCTGCATTGATTTCGTCTTTTGGATAGAATTTTAAATTGTTTAGGAACCTTGAATCCGCCATAACCTGGTTAGTAATAAAAATATAGTATGTAAATCTTAACCAAAATCATATTATAAACCCCTTAATTCTTCTTGTTGCAGATTTTCAACAAACATTTAAGTCTTTTTTTACGCAATACCACTTTCCGGCTGATGGGCCAAATAATAATATTTTTACTTTTAAAGCAATAATGTTTTAATTTTTTTTTAAATGGTCCATAGAGCGTAGCGTGTCGCACTTATTATTGTACGAGTAATTTATGAACGTACATGACGTCTGAACTGACTACTAGAAATCATCTGACGGAAGTCCATCGCTGGAAAAAGGCCTCGTCTTCCAATAAGCCTGATCGTGTTTTGTTCTTTTCCATCCGTTGCCGGCCCACAGCTTTGCTACCAGAAATGTACCTACCCAAACGGATGAAAATGGTGACCTACCATACCACCACATACATACCACAAAGACTTTTACCTTCAAAGACTCAGCCCACGACGCAGTAAGGAAATTCTTTTCATAGTCAGGCTTAATAGGATCAATCCTTTTTCTGAAGAGCAAGATCACTGCGTCCATGATAAGGGTGATCAGGTATGGTGGCTTGCCCAGCTTCCTCACCGTCGCTATATCAGCGGCGTTGATGGTCTGATCGATCAATGATAAGCAATTAGTTATTTTTAAACACGTTTTACAACATAGACAACACACAACATAGACAGACTCACAAGACGCTTTTTCTACGACAATATATATATTTATGATTATGATTTTATGCTGAACGGTTGAGAATTTATAGCATTTCTTTAACGCGCGATTTAAATTTGCAAAAGTTTAAAAAATAAGTAAGACCGGTTTGCCTCCCGTGGCCGCTTTGAGCTGACTCCCCCTATAAGTTAAAATAATGCTCATAGCGAATGCCCACTCGCGTATTCGTATGAGTAAATAAATGCGTAGTTATATTATTGAATTTTTTTTTATTATATACAAATTAACTTCAGAAGAAACATTCATTTTATTAATTAAAATAAATACAGCAACAAATAATTTTAAAATACAAATATAATAATTTAAGAAAGTGATAAAAATAAAAAAAAATAGAAAAAACTGGGACGCACAAATAAAACAAAAAAACTTGCCGCCCGAACAGGGACTTGAACCCTGGACCCTTGGATTAAAAGTCCAATGCTCTACCGACTGAGCTATCCGGGCTCTGACGACGATGCCGAAATTATATAACTTAAATCCCGCGGCATTCGGACTAGATACTTTGATATAACACGTTATTTGAACATGCTTCTTGTTTTAATTTATTTTTATAAGCATACAATTAAAATGCTTAACTTGATGAATAATTTGTTACCTTGAGGCACTGAATGTGTATCAACTTGAAAGATACGTATTTCTTTTAATATTAAGTATTTATTGTTTGAAATATTATTTATATTATTAAAAATAATTTTAAACAATATAAGGCAGACGGGGACAATAAATAGTTGTTGATAATTTTTCAAATTGAATCCGGAGTAATTTATGCCTCTTCAAATCCTAGGATTGACGAACGGTCTCAATTTTACTTATTGTTATTTTGATATGAAATTAGAATGTTGGTGGTATTAAATAGTGTTTTAAATGTAAAGTAAACTGAATAAATAGTATTTTTAGGGTTACATAGTCCTGACGAGGACCCCTTATAGTTTCGTCATGTCCAAGTTCAAGTTCGAACGTTTATTCCGTGTTTGTCTGTCTGTCTGTCTGTCCGAAGTTTTGCTTTGAGACTGTTGGCACTAAAGAGCTGTAATTTTGTGGAATACTAACATTAATCACGCCGACAAGAGAGTAGAATAAAATTTTGAAAAATATATTTTAAGCTTTCTTTTACAGTTTTTAATGTCGAAAAGGAAAACGCCAAATCAGCATTCCATGTATACAGTGTGTCCGGGTTTCGACTTTTTTGTCTATGCCAGGTAATAATTTTAGAATGGATCTTTAATTTACTTGCAGGCAGAGGCATGCGGTGCGGCAATAAGGCAGTGCCTACCTGATAAATAAAATGAGATAAAATGAGGTAGGCAGTAGGTACTACAAATGTGTGTTATTGATGAAAACCACTGATTTTCATCAATAAAAAACATTGTCAGTATCTACTGCCTACCTCGAAATAAAACCAATGCCCGCCACTGTTTACTTGATAGGCTATATCATTCATTACCTTTTAAATGAATGATTTTTTTTCCATAATGTTTAGGGCCTGGGCCTGGACCCATATAATTAGTATTTATTTGCATGCTATACCAAAAAAATATTAAAAATTATAAATGGTGTTCAGTACAAGAGGAGAAGAGTCAGAACCCTCTAAATGGGGGGGTTTCGGCGATGAAATTTGATCGGTCGGTTATACTCGTAGGTGCGTTACCTGTAAAGCGGCTTCAGCGGCATCCAACGCAGGCTTGGCCGCTGCCAGCTTATCTTCAGCGATAGCCGTCTCTGCAGCGATAACGCTGACAAGTTTCACAGCACGGTCTTTCACTTCCAACACTTCAGCCTTAACAACTTCGGCTGCGGCTTGGGACTCTGCCACGGCTGCCAATACCTATCAAATAAATAAAGAAACAAATGAAACGCAAAAAATCTTCCAGGTTGCTCTTAGCTGTAAAATAAAAAACCCTGACCAAATCATACCGTTATTTTTAAAAAACCGGCCAAGTTCGAGTGGGACTCGCGCACGAAGGGTTCCGCACTATCATCTATAAAAACGAGTAAAAAAGAAATCACGTTTATTGTATGGGAGCCCCCTTAAATATTTATATTAATCTGGTTTTTAGTATTTTTTGTTATAGCGGCAACAGAAAGACATAATTTGTGAAAATTTCAACTATCTAGCTACTACGATTAGTGAGATACAGACGGACAGACGGACAGACGGACAGACAGACAGACAGACAGACAGACAGACAGACAGACAGACAGACAGACGGACAGCGGAGCCTCAGTAATAGGGTCCCGTTTTACCCTTTGGGTACGGAACCCTTAAAAATCGTCAACTTTTCTTGGAGACCTATTAGAACGTGTTAATACTCTAAATACGCAAAACCTCCTCGTGCATGACGCAGCTCCCAAACATAATATATTAATACATACAACAACTTTAAAAAAACCGAAGGCTCTTATTTACTTCTTGGTACAGGGGATATAATTTCTATGGGAAACCAAGTTTTCATAATTTTATTACAATCCTGTCGTGATTCGGTGTATTTTAATCAAATGTTGGCAACACTAACTGGTCGACCGGGAAAAAGACATGACGTAATTGAGTTGTGGTGGGGAAACACCGCAGTAGTATCGGTAGAGATCGCTACTCGGTCAGTTGCTCGTGAGCATTTGAAGTAGGCAGTTGCTAAGCAGTTACTATGTCAGTCGAAGTAATCATTAATGTAGGGCCATAATTTCTAATTTAGGAAGTGGAGAGTTTGTAATAAGTTAATATGGCAAGTCATGTTAAATAAATCCAAGTAAGAACTTCGGCAGTAGTATCATTTACCACAATCCCATATACGTGTTGTATTTGAGCAGCTGAAACATTCCAAGGTTTTGCGTACCTATTTGGAATTACACGTCATATAACTATTACTTTCATTCATTTCAGCCACAGGACGTCTACTGCTGAACATAGGCATCCCCCAGTGACTTCCAGATCGGCCAATTGGAAGCAACCTTTATCCAGTGCAGCGTCGTCTCGTCCTGCAACTTTTACCAGGTCGTGTATTACTTCAGCATTAATAAAAATACTACTCTGTCAAGAAAAGATTAATAATACACAAAATGTTAGCTATTTATCCAAATTTATTTTATCACCTTCAAAGTATGCTCCTTCAGAAGCGATACACTTACGAATAATCCAATCACCACAACATTTTTTAAACGCTTTATCCGGAATCGAGTTCAATTCCCGCCGCGAATTCTCCTTTATGTCTTCTACCGAATGAAACCGGGTGCCACGACATGGTAATTTGAGTTTAGGAAAAAGAAAGAAGTCGGCTGGTGCCATATCTGGTGAATAAGGTGGCTGCTCGATGGTATTTGTTGAGTTTTTGGTCAAAAATTCGTTCACAATGATGGCCTTGTGGGAAGGCGTATTATCGTGGTACAAAATCCAAGAATTTTCATTCTACAAATCTAGCCTTTTCGTCTAATTTGCTCTCTTAAACGCCGCATAACGCTTAAATAATACTCTTTTTTATCGTTTGACCTTCTGGCAAGAATTCAGGTCTTTTGGGACTAGCCGAGCGGCAACATGTTTCATACCCAATTGATTATTTAAAATCGTACGTATCGAGTCGTGTGACACAGAAAGTTTGACGGCTAGCTCTCTTAAACTTGAATGAGGATTTTCAGTCACTATTTCCTTCACTTTTGCGATGTTATCTTCAGTAGCAGACGTTGATACCACTACCAGAGCGAAGCAAATCTTCCATCACATCTCGACCGCTTTTGAACGCTTCATACCACTCATAAACACGTGTTTTTGATAAAGTCGATTCACCGTAAGCCTTCTGTAACGTTTTCAGAGACTCCGAACACGAAATCCCATTGGCGATGCAAAATTTAAGACAAACTCTTTGTTCGATGTTTTTGTCCATTATGAAATTCGCAATACACACTAAATATGGTATAACTAAAAACAATACTGTATTTAATCTAACTATCAGATGTAACTCAAACTCCGCGCCAAAATGGAAAACAGTTGTGCCAATCTAACAACAACAAAAAAAAATTGAATTTGGAACCATAAACAACTCATCAATTCCTGAAACTTATTTGACAGAATGTATATAATTGAATGTTTAAAGCAACCTCTTCAGCTTTTGCTGTGGCTTCTTTGATTTCGATATCCTTCAATTCCAATTCCTTCTTCAATATATCTACGCTTGCTGCTGCTTCTACAAGTTTGTCCAAACCAGTCGTCATTCTACAACAACATTGTAATCTTATTTATCTAATTTAATTATTTTAGAAATCTACATTAAGATTCTGATAGAGCTTGATATCTAACAAAGCAGCAAAATACATTTAAATAAAACATTGGTACTTGAAGACTGTCCAATGACGAAGAAGTAGCATAGTCAGTATTCACTATTCACCACTGTGCTTGGTTTTATACCTATGCCACAGAATATACAGGGTGTATAGGGCAGCGCGTAGGTAAATTAAAGTCAAGGTCAAATGAGAAGTCTAGATAGTAAATAAAAATATTTTACTGAATAAATTAAGACATGTATGAAATTATCACATCGGAAACCATTCCGCAAAACGACCGAAACTCATGGGTACAACGTGAGCCGGGCCGCGCAACCGTGATCGTTTATTATTTGACCCAGTTTCTTCTTCGTACTTTTTCCCGACTTAGGACCAGCAAAGCCTCAACTAAAAATTTATGTCTATCCTTAAATCTGACATTTAGAATAAATTGTAGAAATGATTTGAAAAAAAAGGGAATTTACAAAAACATCCCTTATTCGCTTTATGTGCTTTGGTGTAGTTAAAAAACACAATTAACGTATTTGCAATGATTATTATTATTATTGTCACAATCACACCAATAAGCTAGCCCCAAACTAAGCATAGCTTATACTATGGCGACTAGATAACGTATAAGCATCCATGACTTAGGTACAAATGCTAGTCTAGTGCTCATCACACAAACAGTGGCGTCTCGCGGGATTCGAACCCGTAACCGGTACAGGCTATGTAAATTATCTTATTATTTTATCACGATCTAGTTAGGTATAACGTTTTTACGTCATGTATTTTTGTAACGCCATGAAAGCAAAAAACCATTTTTTATTTCATTTCATTTCATTAACTAGGATTTCTTGACCGCTTCCCTGTACGTCGACAGTGAATTGTGGGCAGTGCAGGGCAGTAAATTGTTAATTGTCCTTAGTGCCAAGATTTTAAGTCGCACGTTACATGCGTCGTTCCTTAGTCACAGAACGATTTGGGTAACGTTCTCTCCAGGAATGTATGGTAGCAGCAGCCAAGCTACCACAACTTACTACCATAAGTTTAAACTAAGTCACTAAGTTCAATGTTTTTGAAATCACCATGATGCACTCAAAGTTTTGTATTGCGAATTTGCGACCGTCAAACTCTGTAAACGTGCACGTGCTAATAGTAACGAGTCTAGGCGGCAACTGACCGAGAGCCGCGCGCGCTGCGCACGGGCACGCAGCGCGGCTTGACGCCGGGCTCGAGGAGAACAATAGGCAGCGCGGGCGCTTTAAACCGCCCGGCAAGAGAGCCGTAATGTGTCGATCTTTTGTTTGTATGAACAATAGGCGCGCGGGCGCTTTGAGACGCCCGACAAGCTGAGCCGTAATGTGTTTATTATTTGTTTGTAATTGTATGGTGCACCGAAAGACGGAAACGACCCGTGGGAAAGCGGGTACGTCACGTGCGACCAAAATTTAAGATAAATGTGGATAGTCTCATGAAAATACAAGTACGGTACGGTACGGTTTTTTTATTGATTCATGATCAGAATCGTTTACTGAGTTATCTCCTTAATTTAACTACGCGCTGCCACTTACACGCTGTATAATATTACTATAATACCTACGCTTGACTTAGGACGCTTGCTTGTTATTTTCATTAAAAACTATACTATAACTGTGTTAACGACGGAGCAAATCGTGGTGCTCGAGTCAAGTTCAAAGGATGAAAAAAAGTGAAGAAGAATGTCTTCAGCGTTGGTAACTATATTACAAATGAAAAAAAACTTACGCTTCGTAACTAGATGACTAGTCAAGAAAATACCAATAAATCAACAAGAAAGAACTCTGACAATAATGCACCTTCTAGCCATTTCGGCGATGTTCATGTGTTTCTCCTTATACAGTACTTTGTACCCCTCCAAGAAAGACAAGTAAGACTTAGGTGTGACGTGTGTTTGTCGCCTAAACCTGTCGTAGTATGTACTGCACGTATCTGCCACGTTGTCTTGGACCATACCCATGATCTCAATCAGCTGAGTTTTCGTCTCCGGTGAACACACAACCTAAACAAAATTCTTACTGTAAAAGCAGGCCTGCTTGTGAACTGTTCTGCCTTTTCATGCTATAGTACGGAAAAGCAAAGCAGTTTAAAAAAGCTCTTGTAGGAGGCTAGATTTCGCTAGCAGCATTGTTTTATTTACAAAGGTGGCTCCAAAGACATTGATCGAATGGAATAATGACAGCTAGGGTTATTTCCATCCAAAATATTATGGTTAAAAACCTGTAAGTACTTACGCAAATCAGTCTGTTCACCAACAAAATAATAATATAAAACCATCAACAAGTATCTTATGCAACGATATTCAAATCTCATACCCTAACCCTAACCCTATATACCCCAACTTGTTTGTCCTTTTTGGTTGAAAATTACCTCAGTTGTTAGGTTCTTTATCCATTGCTTGTGGGACACAATTCATCGGTAAAACATAGTACTTGACTTACTCAGCAAAAAAAACTTACATGGAAATCACTTAAGAAATGGAAGGCTACTTCGATTAGTGCCACTCTTGGCCACTTTTGGAACCAGTCCATTGTTGACCCAGAAATGAGACCAGGGAATTTCAACGCTCTGCTCCTGAATTTCTCACCCACCTGTATATAAAACTCATACAATACTTAAGTATACAGAAATACATACACACCCACCAGGATTACACTTATTGACTTATACAGGTTGTCAGTTAATTATGACCTTATAAAGGCAAAAAATGCAAAAGCTGACATAGAAACACTATTCATGGTAGCCTAATAAAAATTGAGATGTGTAAAAGTTTTTAATTTAACAAATTAATGATCACACTAACCGGTGAGAAACATAATACGACATGCAAATTTGCTCTGGAGCGCATTATAAAGTATTCGTACAATACATCAGGCACTGGAATTCTTTTAGGTGCATATTTCTTCATTATTGGCGTCAACTCGTTCAATATTTCGTCTATAAAACGTCGATATTTATCACCAAACGAATTTAAGCGTTTGACGTTATTTACTAAGTACTTTACTATTGTTTACCCATTTCATCCTTAGCGAAGAGGTTAGCGATCTCGCCTGAGCTGAGAATGTTATTAAGGAACTCAAGGAACTGCTCATCTTTGATATCATTGTCAGTGAATATGAAAGTGATACCGCGACCTTGTAGCCCAGCAATTCGATATAGAACTTTGATGTCATCCATAAAATTGTTTACGTTGTACGATCTAGAAAAATACTTGTGTAATATGCAGAGCGCAATGGTGCGCTACGAATAGGGATGAATTAAAGATAAGATTTCCAAAAAAAGACTATTGTTTATACCTACTATTTAATATCGGGTGTAAAAAAAGGCTTAACGAAGCCAAATACTACATATTCTACGTATTATTACGATAATTTTTTTCTTTTACACTATACCTGGGAAATGACGGGTTACCGAGTTATTGACAGTCAAAGTTACAATTGTTTTTCAAAGATTTTTTACAAAATTGCCTTCTGTTTGATAATACTAAATTTTTTTTACAAAGAAACATGATCCGCTTACACACACAGGCATAGTCTGTGGCGTGCTCGCTATACATTGCGGGTTAGAAATAAGTTTTTTTATTTGATACCCAAAAATAAAAGTCATTTCCCAGCAATTATTTTTTTTGCATTCTACTTGGTTTTATGTATAGAATTCGTGGTTTAAAGCTTCGTTTAGCCTTTTTTTACACCCTGTATGTAACTGACCTAGTTAGGGTGATCTGATAAAACGAAAAGTTGGCAATGTAAGACGCTAGCTTCGTCAGACTCTGTTTGCCGGAACCACCAACACCCACCAATAAAGCGTTACCACTAAAATGAAAATTACCCATTAATGTAGAAAAAAATGATAATTGTATCCAAAGCTTTTAAAACGTCATTTGTGTAACGAACCGTGGAGTATTTATGATCCTTGATATTATAAACAAATGCACCATGGCGTCGTGGAAGAATACCAAGTCCAAATGCGCCCCTCGAATTTGCTCATTGAACAGCTCTTGAAACTGACCTAATTTCATTAGTACAAATTCCCATCTGAAGCGTAAATAAAGAAGTATTTAAAACCGAACAAGTGATTTCGGGCCGCCAGGAGTAATGGATTCTGTATAAACAAAAACGTTTTTTGCACAATAAAATGCTTTGAATAGCCTAAAATTGTGTTATGAAAAAGTGTTTATGTTGTTCTAAATTTATTTGTTATGTTACTTATACGTTTTAAACGCCTTTTCAAACAGTCACATTTATATCTAATTCTAGACACAAGTCAAGTTTATATGCTTTTTGTGAAATACAAAAACTAATAATAACTTACGACGGCAGTTCCTCATAAACTTTTGGAGCATCAGTGCTGAAATCTTCTTCTTCATCCCCAGTAGGGTCGACTGGCTCCCTCAAGAAGTTAACAAAGAATGTCTCATGCTCTGGGAATTCACTAACCAGGTCCGGCAATTCCTCCGCGGCTGTATGCCAGAAGTTAGCCACAAACCAATCCTTATCTTCGAATGTTGTGAATCTGTAAATATTAATTTAATTATTAACAAAGTGTAAAACTTAAAAACTGAATGGAAGTGTTCCATTCAGTTTTTAAGTTAAAAACGTTATAAAGTGTAATTGAAATAAAGCAAAACCCCTGGATCTGATTCTGGTCCTCAAATAGGTACAACAACTTTTTCTATGGGACCAACGACAAATTTACGACAAACAAAAATTCTACGTACAAGTTAATGTCGGCGTTATAATAAGGGGGAGGTTATTTTTAGCGCTTTTCATTATGGTAAATTATGTTGGCATATTTGATTAGTAGAATAATCCCCTGGGAGGTTTTTCGTTACCTGTCAGATATTACTCTCAAACATTCGTGGAACCATAGCTTCAAACCAGTCGAAACAGACTGGATCTCCTCCTTTTTAATAAAAAGGATGCCTTCCCAAATTCGAGACAAATCACGAAGATTAAACACGTAGTGAAACTTTGCGGGCGTTGGCAACATTTTTATCTAAAGAAAATTGTATTGTTAAGTCCAAGATGTTATTAATGTTAACCTTACTAATACAACCTATATAAATACGTACATTACGGGGTACAGGCCTCACCTTAAATATAGGGTTTGGGCACTGCGGTGTGGTGTACTTAACTTTGATAATTACTACCTATACAAAAGCGCTGCCACCGCTGAGCGAAATGAACATCATTTTTTTTAATAATGATTATTTTTACATCATCATACCTTTGTCTGCTGCCAAATAATACGAGTAACAGGCACAAGTCTCGGCATAAAGTCTACAATTTTCTTATCGAAACGTGACTTACAGAAATACCCAGCACTAATAGTCTCTGGAAAGCAACAATGGATAAGAATCTTCTAAAAAATAAGACTTGCATTTTTGGATTACACTCGACCTTACCAAAGATTTTGTCCATTGAAATTACGCTGGGTAATGTGCAATTGAATATATTAAACTGTCTCTTTAAACGAGGAGGAATATCATTTCGTCCGCCACCTGTACAAAAAGTTCATCAACATATTTTAATCAAGTCATAACTACTTTACATAAAAAGACGACCCTCATTTTATTACTCTTTGCTCCTGCATAGCTAGTATGCTATGCAAACTAAATAAAGAAGGAGGTTGCAAAGACAGTAACGCTGCTCCCGCGCTGACTACTTCATCGACAAGGCTAATATTTAAAAAAAACAATGACTGTAAGGTATCAGATCGGTTCGCGTTCTAGGCTACATAGCCAAGAAGCGGTTGCAGGTCCGAATTCCAAATGGGCCTAAGTTTGGGTGAGCGATGAGCGCTAGTTAGCTAGTCGTCATAGTACAATCTTTACTTAGTTTGGGCAAAGAAATTAGTGAATTTAGTTAAAAAAAATGATTAAAAATAATCTTAGAATAATAAATCAAAACTTGCCAGGGTGGATCATTGCACCAAACATTTGAATGTCGGCAACGATGATAAACTCTCCTGGCTTCTCCAAAGAGTAGAAACCACGACATTCCATCATTTGTCTTACTATTTCATTGGTAACCTACAAATAATAATATTGAGAAGAAATCATAAATTATGCAATTTATCTATTGCGTTGCACCACTTCGCAATTTTAAGTCCTTGCTTGCAGGATGGCTTACCAATGAATATTTTAGCGCAAAGTCTATACTAATACGAGACTATTTCAAAAGAAAATTCATTTCGACATGGATCCAGAACATATTTCTCAAACACTAGTTTTCTACGTCCAATAATTAGGCAATCTAGAATAGCGTCCGTAACATATCAAAACGTATGACTTTTATTCAAATATAAAAGTCAAATTAAAACACATTGTTGTCGCGTTTATTATTGGCGACAAATATATAAATAAACATTTATTTATAACGAAAGTTTTGTTCGTCATTCGCGTTTCGGTTCTACAAAACCAGCGGTAGCGGGTTTTAGTCCCACAAGGTTATAATCAAAGTATATAGTTGTAAGATGAGAATTTGAAGCTAGACATGGATGTCAAATTTTGAATTTGGATATGTCCATCCGTTATAGATCGAGATCGTTAATGCTGTGTTTAGTTTCGAGACTAAATTAATTGGTTTAAAATATTGGTCACCTGGTCACCCCACTCGTTTACTACGGGCATGTTGATATCGTCCACGAATACCGTCATTGCTCGGCCACCCGGCGGACCGTATGTCATACCGACTCTCTTTTCCACGTATGATTCTAAAATTCTCTGCAAAAATTTTGTTATGCTCATTGTGACAACCTAAATCAGTGGATAGTAATTAGACTTTACCCTCAAAATATACCTGGAACATATTTGGAGTAGTAGCAGAAGAAAAGTTGATCATCTTAAACAACTTGACGTCATTGTCGTACTTTTGCATGTAGCTTTTCAGCATCACAGTCTTTGCTGTTCCTTGCTCGCCGATCAGCAGTACTGCCTTATTCTGCTTCGCGATAGTGTCGATAAGGAACGATATGCAAACGTTGTCGATGTTTGGAACCAGAATAGACGCGTATTCTGGCACGCTGTCTGATGGGTATATGTAATCTTCTACGCTCTCAGACCTGAATAAGTAGTCAATAAGTAGTCTTGTATTTTATAATAAGATAAATTAAAAAACTTGACTTATACATTAAATAAAGTTGTCGCAAAGCAAATGGTAACTACGAGTAAATCCTATTAATATCCTACTAATATTATAAATATGCGAAAGTTTGTGTGTGACAATGATGTATGATTGTTTGTTACTCTTTCACGCAAAAACTACTGAACGTAATTGGATAAAATTTTGTACACATATACTTAGGGACCCCACACTAGCGCATCCAATCAGTGTTGTTGACACAAGTGTTGCACAGCAGCATTTACATAACGCTGATTGGACACTGCTACGACGACGACGCTTAAAAGACGCTAGTGTGGGAGGCCTTAGAATATGATCTGGATTAACATATAGGATACTTTTTATCCCGGTTAAATGTTCCTGTGGAATATATTGAATAAACTAAAGGCTAAGCCGGCAGCAGCTAGTATAACATAACACACGTACCAATGCTGCCAGACGCCAGTGTCAGTGACCATGAACTCAAAGGGCATAATCCACTCCTTGGATTTTCCCCCCGGCCAGTCCATCCTGACAGGCAGTTTTGTCATGAACTCAGCCATTCGAGTGCGAGCGTCCAGCTCAAGAACAGCGCCAAGGGACCACATCATGGCAAATATGAAAAGACGTTCTAAATGACGATCTGTATGCATCTCTAGAAGCAGGTTTTTATATTTTAATGATGAGTTTTTAATGTGCTTTATAATTATCTCAAAAACATTTGCACAACACATTTTGCAATAAGTGAAAATTTAAATAAAAGTAAGTATATATCATGACAACCGGCTAAGTGCCAGTTGGACTCGCACACTGAGGGTTCCGTACAAACTTATAGGTGTGTAAATAGTCTGCTATAACGAAATCGAGTCTTGAAGATTTTAACAGCTTTTTCAGTGTTTTTACTAAAAAAAGTAAAAATACATATTCATATTCTTAAGTAAGCTAAATATAATATTTATTAACTGCTACTTTCCTTAATAAATAAATAATTAAAACTTACTTCCCCCTGGTATTTCAATTTGTAAAAGGCCAATCAACACGTCTATAGCTTGCCTAAAAAACATGAAATCTCTTATGGAAGTGGAAGGTGTTTTAGTACTGACTTCGGATAATATAAGGTCCGATTTTATTAGTGTACATCCTGTCGACCTGTGACTATATTATAGGTGAAAAGCAATCGTAAAAACCAACTTTCAAATGTCTATCATACAAACTAAAAAAGTTAAAAATAAATTACAAAATAACAAAATCGACTGCATATTGCATAAATTCGTCCTATCTTCAACTCTTTCTCGCTCTGTACAAGAGGAAGGAATAAGACGGATAATCAGATAGTTAAACGTACCAAAGATAGGATGAGTTTATGCAATATGAAGTCAATGTTGTTGATTTTGATTTTTAACTTTTTTAGTTTTTGTGGTACACATTTGAAAATTGGTTTTTACGATTGCTTTTCACCTACATAGTCACAGGTTAATCAGGATGTACACTAATAAAATCGGACCTTATAATAAGTACAAAGTTCTTTTTGAAACTCCAGTGGCATTTGCAACTTGCTCTTGGACCTTTTCTTACATTATTATACTCATTTTTGTAAAACTGTGATTTTTAATAAATTTTTCCCTTTTTCTTTTTTTCCCTAAAGATACACTCGTATAATTTAGAGTTTAAGAAACTCTTTATATTTATTTATGTATACGATTCTACAACGACCAACAGAACAGAACGAACATCAGATACGTAGTGTGCGACATAAATAAATCTCTACGAAGCCGAAATCACTTGATTGTCGATAGATTATTTTGTCTATATAATCTATGTTGATAAAAAAATATTTATGGCCATATAAAATGTTAAATAATCACCGAATATAAATTGCTTCAAGCAACTTCATTTTGGCAGGCAACTTTTGCTGCACAAACGAATGAACGTCGTCATACACTTTATTGAAAGCATTACGTAAAGAGTCAGATTCTTTTTGTGACCTTTTCTTCAGCCATCCCTGTAATAACCAAAAAACAATTTTAAACCTACTGTGATGTTTTGTGTATTCTAATTAAACAACTATTAACCAAGACTTGCCTCTAATATAGGTTGCCAACAAAGTACAGAAGAAGATAAAAACACCATTCCCATTCGACTAACAGTAGCTGGTGACGCATTGTCCACGTTGTCTGGTTCAAATACTAGCTTACTGTTTTGAGCCATTGTGATACGATCTCCATTAGCTAAAGTGAGCGTCTTGTTATCATCTAGCACAGAATTCAAATTCTCGATCCACACGGCATCTACAGGGCCATCTATAAAAAATAGACACATTAGTTATTCCGAGCGAAAAAGAAACTATTTACGCCTCGCGAAAAGTAACGAATTTTCAGACCTAGAACGATCCAAGTAGTATCACTTTTCTTGACCTTCAAAGCTCTTCTCCAAAGAGTGGAGAATATTCCATCAGTCCAGTCGTTAGTCGCCACGTCCAAACGTCCGAACATTTGAGGAGCTGTTATAGCCTGAATGTTACAATAGAAACTGTTTGAAAAAGTTCAACTGGAACGTTTCATAAATATTAATAATAAGATGCAAATACAAGTTACCTTAGGGTTCATTCTCATTTCCCTATGTGGCTTGCCAACTTCAGTAAGCGCTGCCATCAACGTATGAATACAGGTAGTCTTGCCGGAGCCAGTGGGGCCCATAGTCATTAAACCGTGTCTTACTAGAGACGTCTCAAATAATTGGATAATCTTTAAATTCCAGTTCGGGTGGTTTACAAGACCAGTCCGATCTGTCACCACAGTAATCGCTCGCTGCATTTCCCTTGAGATAAAAAGTTTTTACTTACAGTAAACTTTGCATTTAATCAAATATTTAGTACTACTTTAATTTTGTAGATATTGGTTACCTTTGCACGGTTTGAGTGAGTTTAATACCAGGAAATAAATCTTCAATCAGGGAAACGAATAACGGCTCATCTTCATCAACCAGCTTTGACACATTCATTTCCCTAATATAAGGATAAAACATTAATAAATAATATGATGACTGTAACTAAGGGAAATAAAAAAACCAGGCCTCACTTCAATACTCTCATCATAATGTTCTCCTCAGTACTTTCAGGGTTGGCTCGTTTCTGCGAACCCATGGTTCTTAACACTGACAAGATATTACGGAGACCGAAATCGTAATGCACTTGTTTTGACAGTTGCTCCTCGCACAATTTGTATAGAGTAAAGAATTTACGAGCTGAAAAATTACATTTATTACATTAAAAAATGCCAGTTATATACGATGTATCAGGGACAAGACAAGGACTACTGAAAATACTTACCCAGCAAAATGTTTTCTTTGAAACCACAACTGGCCAACTTTACTCGAATGATGATCTGTCTATCAGGTACCATCATGGCTACTGAGCGAAACTGAATCTTCAAATTTTCAGGCAGTTCCTGACGTCCGGCATAACCCGGGTTCATGGTAATGATGAATGCAAACTCTGGATTTAAGCTCACTACATCTCCATCACTAATAAAATAACAGTTAACATAATTAACATAAATCAGTTTACGATTACCAACATACTAGGTAAAAATTAAAATGGCGCGTGTTCACACCTAAAAATAAAGAAATCTCTCTTCTCCCTTCTGGCTGTGAGACAAATATAAATCTGTTGAGCAGCTACAGACAATACAGGAAGTTCGATGCGGTTGAACTCGTCAAAACAGCCCCATGTTCCCGATTGAGCCAGCCCTTTGTAGATACGGCCCAAGCCTAGGAAACGTGGAAAAAGTAGGATAAATACAAAACATTGAAGTTACTTCTATACCCTTTTTATTTGTCCACTAAGGCGTTACAGAAAGCTTAGTGTTTGACTATTTGAAATATATTCGATTATTAACTAACGAGAAAAAATCCGTTATACATTGTAAATGGTTGGTTGCAGGCTTAGAGCATTAAACCTGAATGCTCTAAGGTTGCAGGTCACAATTTATCGTCAGTGTATGACATCGCGAGAATGATTACAAATAACGATGTTCATAATCATATGGTGACTTAAATGTATGTTCTACGTTATGATTAATCGATAGTGTCCAGCTTAAAAAAAACGCCTTCATATCCTATAAGCCTAAGATTACCTCTAAAGTCCATCTGATCTGAGCAGTTGAATACAATGACAAGCTTGCCCAGGGTTCTTGCCATGTCCTTTGTAGTTTCCGTCTTGCCTGTGCCCGCAGGCCCGGCAGGCGCACCGCCCATACTCATACCGATAGCCTGGGATAGCGTAATATAGCAACGATCTGTCAACGGCGTGATGACAAGACGTTCTGTGATACCTAAATACTCGTTCTGTAAAATATTTAGAAACAGTGGGTTTAAAAAGTAGGCAAAACGTAGACTTCGAAAGAAAAAAAGGTAAAATAATGTCCACCGCATTGTAAAGACAAAGTTATTTCACGTAAAAAGGCTTTATAAGAAGTATTTTATAATATACTTATCGCATACCTGATACAAGAAATCTACATCAGTAATTGAAACTATACAATCGTCGCTGTCCTCAAAGTAATAGAAACGTGCTTGTTTCTGCCACTCGAAATCTATCGGTGACTTGATCCTCATTCTTACTAGGTCGTCAAAGATATCTCTGCAGGTATAGAAATTAAATTGTAACCCATTTAATTTTTAATTAATTAGTTTAGGTATGTATTAAAAATTACATCTGACCTTTGATGCACATGAATTGTGATCATAGTCTCCACTCTTGTTCTGTCTAGTGGAACCAAATCTGTAACGGTCTGATCAATGAGACCGTTCAATAGGTCCAGATTCTTCTGGTTAGTCAGCCTCATAATGAACTTATCTGCTCTTGCTTTCTTTAGAGCATACTCGCCATCGCTAGTCCATAAAATTTGCATTCCTAATAGACCAGCCTAAATAAAATTAAAAATATATAAAAAAATAAAATTTTGAGAGGTGTAAAAATATGATAGGTAATAAAAAACATATACATTGACAACTAAGCTAGATTCCTGTATTTACCTGTCCTGGGAAGTGCCAGAAACCAACTAAGAATTCAAACTCAGGATCTCCTGCCATTGTTTGAGAAATATTGGCTATCATATTTCTTACTGTATCTTTCATTGTATCCAACAAAACATTTAACCAAATCTAAAAAAAACAGATTTTAAATTGGTTAATATGAGTTTTTTTTGTTTTAACATGCTAGTTATTTTAATAGTTAACTTCCTTCCGGGATTTCTTTATGCTTATATTTTTTTAAAACAATTTTCAATAACCAATTAGCCAATTGAGGTTGTATATAAAAATGAAACTTTTTTTTAATTTCGAATTCATTAACATAGAAAAGTTTTTTGTATTTAAAAACATGTGTTTTATTACCTCTACACCTCCAAGGCAGGCCACTGGTCGGTCTAATGGTATAGTTTCTCCATTATCAGAATTCATATTGACTATCCTCTCTTTATCATCGAAGTCGACTGTATACATCGCATCGAATATACTCGGCAAATGAGGCTGGGAAGAAATTATATTAGCAAGTTTAGAACTATTTATTATTGTATATTTATTTTATATATATTAAATATTATTACCTGAATGGAATGTGGATCAGATGCCTGTCCTAAAATTTCCAGTAGAACTGGATCTGATACGAAGAAGAATCTTGGGAAAATCAGGCGTTTGGTCTCCAAGTATCCCGTGAGTGATTTCTGACAAGCTTCTAGTTGTTCAAATAGATGAGGCAAAAGTTGCTTTAGTGTATCATCGCAAGTACACGTCTCAACGCAGTTCACTATATCTCGGGCACGATACATAATCTTCACGTAGGTCTTATCTATGGTCTGTCATTTTCAAATCAACGTGAAAATCCACCACAAATACTAACAAGTGCTATGGTAATCAACAGTGGCATTAAAACAACTTACTCCAAATCTCTTGGCTTCAGCTGGTAGCTGTTTAGCGATATCGCCTCCGACAAACACAGCCTCCAAATACATCCACAAGTTTTGTACTTGTAACCATTTCTCCAAGATCTCACTTGTAGCAACAAGTTTATTAATCCAAAGTATGATATCTTTCTTGAAAGGAGCATTATACCTAAAGAATAGTAACAAAATGACGAGATAATGTCTTACCATTGAGTACATCAATACTTAAGTTAAAATGATTCAAGATTGTTTTTACCTGTTTGAGGCTAATGAGTTAAGTATCATTAAGGAGTCTTCTAACAACGTGATGATGTCAAGAGTCTCCTGTGGTTTAATAAGTAATTCTCCGCGGTTTTTGAACGGTGCGAATGTCAGGTCTACCAGCGCCCAGTCTGCTATGACTTGTTTCAGTTTCGCCTCAATATCTTTTTCCTTAACGGCACTGATACAGATATCCTAGGAATGGGAACCGATTATTTGTCCGAATTTCTTGCATGCACGCTTGCTTGCATACTTGCATGCTAGTTTGCTTGCTAACAAACTCAGAAAAAATTACTTGCTTGCATGCATGCTTGCTTGCTTCCTCGCATGCTTGCATGCTTGCTTTCTTGCAAGCTTGCTTGCATGCTTGCTTTCTTGCATGTAAAAATACACAAGTGTTGTGGAATGGAAATATGGCAAATAAAACAGTGGTGTAATGAATGTTCGAAAACATAACACTTCGAACAAATGTTATTTCGACCGAATATAACTGCGACAAAAAAATCTCGACCAAATGAAACGTCGGAGTAATAAAAACAAAAACAAATTGATAATAGGTCAAACGATCAGGTGGCAAACATGATTTCGACGAACTAATAAAAAACGGAACGAAAATAGTTGAAATGTTTTCCGTCAAATGAAATTCGGTCTAAACATTTTCGATTTTATTATAGGTAACCCCTAGGACTGTATAACTAGTTAAAACTAAACTTTTCATATAACACACACACGCACATATCGAAATATTTTCAACGGAAAGCTAACTGCACTTTTAAAATTTTCTAATTTAGTCTCTGCTAATACACATTGTCAAAGACAAGCACTCATACCAAACTATATATCGAACTTGGAACAGAATTAAATAAATTCCTAAACTTTTAGCAACGAAGCTGTCCAAAATAATGTCTAAAATAAAATGAGTTAAAATTCATTTCATACCTCTACATCTTCTTTGTTTTTTAGCAATGGTGCTTCCATAACATTAGCCAAAGTGAATGACTCAGATTCCACGTCAAGCACGCAATCTAAATGAGAAAGAACAATAATTATAAATAGTTTTTTAACAATGAACATTCTTCCAAAATCAAAAGTATTTTACTGCTGGCTACTGATGTGAATTATGTATACTTCAAAAATTAGCATAGCTCACTCATGAGTTTTTCCAATCGTTTCCAATGCCTATCCTTCATTGACTTATCAGCCATTAATTCTAACAACGGACAAGTCTGGTTGAAGTCGTCAATCTTAGTCTTTAATTCAATAAATGCGGGCCAATCCTTCATGCCTTTTGGCAATTTACGACATCTAAATAATAAAATAACATTATTTATTGCAGGTATGGCCAACCGGTCAATTGCGATCGACCGGTTGATCGCGGCTATTCCTCCAGTCGATCGTGGCAAGGCAAAAATTAATTGTTTGCACACATACACACACATTAAATAAAGTTTGCATGCAAAAAAACATTTACCTTAGATCGAAATCAGCCAATTGTGCTACAATCACCTCAATGTCGATTTCAAGCCATGGTGTTTCGAAATAACCATCGATTGTATTCATTACTGACAAATACAAAGAATATCTGTAAAATAAAGCTGTATTCAAAAATATTGTCATATTAAAAGTAACAGTATAATAAAGGCAATAAGGACTTACAGCTTGCTCAGTAAGTTGAACTCCTTCTTCTTTTGATGTAGGATAGGATAGTCTTTCACCTCCATACCGAATAATTTCTCACCATTTGAATACATTTCGAACCTTCGCCAAAGTTCATCAAACCTCGCTTGGAACATAATTACTCTGCAGGTGATATTTATTCATTTTATTTAATCCTAAATTTTAACCATCCGGCGGAGATGAAATTAAACAGTAACATTTACTGCATCACAGACAACACGACAATGTTTATTTTGGTAAAAGTTTTTGTACCTAAACGCTTTGCAAAATGTTACAAAAAAGTTGAGCCACGAATTTAAAACAAAAATCAAAGGCAAATAACAAAAGAAAGTCTAAAATATGAACTGCAGTGGCTAGTTTTCTGTTCATCCCAAAAGTTTGCACGGACTAACTTACCTGTCAGATGCCTCTCGTGCGCTCAGACCAGGCGTCAGTGGACCGAACGCATCGTAGTCAGCATCGAACTTCAGCACATCTGTGTAGAACGTTGACACACCCTCGGTCAACTCTTTCTGTAGTGGACCTTGCATGTCGACGATCCTCTGTTGCACTTGTTGCGACTATATCGTCGTAATATGCATCAGAATAACTTACATGATAAAAAATGATATGTAACGCTAAATTAGATTATTTATCAGGGCTACCATAACTATATAACTATTTAGTTTATTTGAATTGAAATATCGTTGTAATGTTTTCTTTGTTTTCTTGGTAGAGTTTTCTTGAAAGTAAAGGCTTTCAGGTTTATTTATAGAACTCGCTTTTGACACATTTTTTAAACAATATAAAGTTATCTAACTATATTTTTACATCATTTTTTTATTTAATTACTCCAAGTGTATCGATGCAAGTATTATTACGTATTTATTAACATCAGGTTAACTATTTATTTCTCTAAAAACAAGCATTGACATACACATCATCACTATTCTATAATAACACTAAATTAGGTGGGAAAACAATGACCGAGAATAATTATTTATACGTACTGTCAAAAGCATATTTTGGAACGCATAACGTAGACCATAGACCATGTCCGCATCATCTTTTGGGATTTCAATGTTAAATTGATAAAAGGTTGCATAGCTCTCTTCAATGAGATCTAGTTCCATATCCATTCTGTAAGTTACAAAATAGTGGGTAATAATATGGTAATAAGAAACAATATTTAAAATAAATTGACGCACAGCTCTTAACAAATTTATTTTAGGGCAGCATCTTACCCGATGAACTCTTCTCGAATCATTTCCAGACACAGCATAGCAAATTTTACGTCATCCAAATCTTTAATTTTCTTACTCATTGTCTTCATACGATCGTTGATAAACTGCATCATCCTTTGCACACGTTCTTTGTACGCTTGACTTAGCAGTTTGCCTAGAATTCTCTTCCATTCAATGGATTCAAGATGCAGACCCAATTTCACGTTATCTGAAATTTATGTTTTGCTTTAGTTGTTTTTGTAAAATGTATGTTTATAAATTTGTATCTGGTATATTTTATGTGTATTTGTTACCCGTATTAATTTCAATCGATCCTATTATGTGTCTTTCTGGTAGATTTAGCACTTCTTCTGTTTGATTTTCGTACTTTTTGAGCATGTCTCTTATGATGACGTTCAATGGATTAGAGTCAACGAAGTCTTGCACTTGCTGCACTCTATCTTCAGCCCACAAGTGAGCAAATCTTCCGTAACCCTTAAATAATTAAGTTTTATTAATGAAAGTAGTTTTTTAGGGTTCCGTACCTCAAAATAGAAACCTTGAAATATCACTAAGTTGTCCATCTGACTATGCGTGTGCAGGTTTTTTTTAACCTACTGCTGGACAAAGGTATCCCCCAAACTCGTCCATTGATTTCTATCGAACGACAATGACTCCCACTCCCTCACCAGGAGGCCTAATACTAAAGCGTATCGTTCGGTCGGTAGTATGATCTGATCAAATTAAACGTCCATTTCCCCGTATCAAAGGTTTGACAATTTATGAACAGTTGAAAACGGTCAAAACGGCCAGATTGAGTTGGTCATATTATATCAAAGGATTGGCACATGAGACTGGCTGGCCATTTTAATTTGTTAGATTTATACGACCGAACGAAAGATACACTTTTGTGCTAGTCTAGTTAGTCTGTAGGTACAAGTTAAAATTAATATCAAATACGCAAGTATGCATTCCCTGACAGCTGCAAAAACTTCAAACAAAAAAGGCAACGTAATTAAAACATAAGACAACACAATTAAAGGTATTTCCAGTTGTGCTAGAATCACGATTGTTTTGCAATATAAAGAACAAGAAATGGGAAAAGTTTAGTTCAATTATTTTTCATTAGATATTAATAGTGTATCATAAAAGTAACAAACCTGCAATAATTTTTCGATGTCAGGTTTGTACATATACATCATTCCTTGTAGAGCCATAACAGATCTCACGATATCTTTGTGTTCGGATACCATCCTAAAATAGTTTCTTACGCCAGTTATATTTGAGCCCGATCTTGAACCAGCTTAAAACAACGATATTTTTTATTAGTAGATAGATATTTTAAAAAATTCTATCGCAAATTTTACAAAAAAGAATTAACACTTACCACTCACGCTTCTAGTTGCAGTCAATGATTCTCCTGTCAATTTTTGATTCTTTATCGCTTCTTGCTGTCCCCACATGAATACATTTCGATGAATATCCATGATGCAATTTAGCACAACCTGGTGGAATCATCATTTTAGTGATATTACAGATAATCTTATACAGTTTGTCCCAGGATAACGTGAAATCACGCAAGGGAGTAAAACTTGACCAAACATTTTGACAAAAAAATCTGAACATACTTTATTTTATGATTAAATTATTACATATACAAACCAAAAAGTAAATAGTGATTTATATTATATTTGATGACAAACAAAGCTAAACATTTTCATTTAATAAAACATACCTATATACCTAATCAGTTTTTTTTTGCGGTGCTAGCCATGAAAGTAAAATTTTAGTAAATATTATTTTTTGATTGCATTGCTAACAATCAAATCACTAATAATTTTAGTTGACATTGAAGTCGGTTTTTAGGTTTTTATAAAACGTATTATTCCATTTTAAAATTTTTTGGGGTTAGTCCTAACAAAACGTTTTATCATCAACAATCTTCGATACTAAAAGTCGTTTAAAAAGATACATTTTTAACAGAAGCGGGGTCCAGTTAAATTTATGCCTGCTATTCTGGTGTCGTAACCATAGGATAAGATCTGGCGTGCAATACCCAAGTCAGTTTAGAAAGTAAGTTTAAACAAATCTTGTTTCCGGGTGCGCTAGTTTACCCTCTCAGTGAATAAAATTGCTGTCTAGTACCACTAAGCGCCACGTCTGCCCAATACACTGCGAAATACGTTCTGTCCATAAATCGCAGTATTATCTACAAGCTCCTAACTGTAAAGAAGTTCTGTGACTTTCATCACCAGCTCAGCAGTATAATGTAATGAAATGAATGAATTTAGGGGTGGAGTGGGTTCATAGCGCCTATTTCTGCCAGCCGACTTCTACAGAAGTGGCAGAGCTGTGTTTTCGTTATCAGCCCATAAACTTTTTCTAGTGGCTCCAAGTAGCTGTGATGCGCGCAGCAGCCACACCCCGGTAAACCGTGTCGGCTCACGGGCTAAACCTGGACGAGGGGCTTGCTACTTCGGTGGTCAAGTTTTCATGCGGATCCCTCCTGCAAAGCGCATGAAGTCTGATTCGGCGAGGAAGGCAACCCACCGCAGATATGCAAAGGGCTTGGTGGACTCGGCGATTCAGCAAGGCAAGGGGAATGGCCAAAGGCGGCGTTAGAGGGTATATAGTAACGTCGGCCAGACACATCATCTGACCTCTTCTCCAGTCGTAGCGGTTCTCCGTTCCACTGAATCGAGGAGGGGGAGGACAAGTGCGTGCGCCTGCGTGTGCGCGAACGCTTGCGCACGTTCATATATCCTTCGTATCTGACTGCTTCCGATTAATGGACTCCGATAACGAAAAGTCCTGTGGCGATGGGATGACGTAGCGAGGTCTGGCTTGATGCAAGCTAAGCTGAGTCTGATTCCTGCACATGGGCGGTCCTGGAGGTGTGAGTACACCGTGGTCGCTTTCACACTGCAAATTTGAACGATAGTGTGGATTCGGCAGCACCTGGGATGACAAAGCAGCCCTATTTAGGGAGGCACTGCTTTCCCCGCTCAGCCAGGGAGGGGGCTAGAAAAGGTGCCCTAAAAAAATTCTCGTCCCAACTCGAAGGGTGGTAGTAACCGCGGCTGATATTGTGCCTCGTGAAGCTCTCTGGATGGTGCTAAGAAAACTAGGGTGTACTGAAAAGTTTGTAGGGCTTCTGAGACTCCTGCATGACGACATGCAGTGCTGCGTCTCAGTTATGGTGAACAGTCAAATTTTTCCCTGTTACCTGTGGGGTTAAACAAGGGTGTGTCTTAGCGCCCACACTGTTCGCCTTGTACTTTGCGGTAGTCAAGGAGGTCCTGCAATCTGTTTCTGAAGGAGTCCGCATCCGCTTCTGCACTGAGGGTAGTCTTTTTAACTTGGCCAGACTTAAGGCGCGCACTAAAGTCTCATACGCTTTGATCACAGAGATCATGTATGCTGATGACTTATGCTTTTTAGCGGAATCCTCAGATGGCCTGCAACGGCTGATGTCCGGTTTACACCAAGCATGCTGCAAGTTCGGTCTAAAGACCAATGTCAAAAAGACGGAGGTGATGTCTTCAGACACACATAGTCGTGAGACACTGGCCATCAAGCTTGGTGAGGATGTGCTAAGGCAGGTCGATACCTTCTGTTATCTGGGGAGCACTATTACATCTAAATGTGACCTTGATGCAGAAGTTAATAGCAGGATCAGTGCTGCAGCTGCAGCATTTGGAAAGCTGCGTTTCAAGGTTTTCTGCTCGCATGACCTAAAGCTGGCCACTAAGATCTCAGTCTACATGGCAATTGTGCTGCCAAACCTTTTGTACTCCTCCGAGACGTGGTGTGTGTATCACCACTACATTCGCGCTTTGGATCGATTCCACCTTAAATGCCTTCGTACCATTATGAGGATCAGATGGTCCGACCGAGTACGAAATACCGAAGTTCTGCGACGAGCCAATGTCGGTGGCATTGAAGCCTACTTAATGCGTCGGCAACTTCGGTGGTGCGGTCACTTATCACGTATGGCGGAGGAAAGAGTGGCGAAGCGCATCTTCTATTCTGAACTAGAGGAGGGTAAGCGAAAGCATGGCGGACAACTCCTTCGTTAAGATGCAACATTGAGCCCTCTCAATGGGAAGGTTTGGCAGCACAGCGCCCAGAATGGCGTGGGATTGTAAATAGACAAGTCCGCGAGTTTAAGGAGCAGCGTAAAGCTGTCCTCGACGCTTAGCGCGATGAGCTAAAGGCCCGTCCTCCTGCCGCCATCAGCTATAATTATGTAAACGGTGTACTAACGTGCCCTCATTGTGCACGGGAGTTCTCTGCAAAGATCGGCTACATAAGCCTTCTTCGGGTGCACCAGCGCCTGTCCAATTAAGAGTCGAAGTGGTAGACATGGCCGAAAACGGTCGGAAAGATCATCATAATGTGATGACTCTAATACGGAAACATCTGAATAAGTTACCTATTTAAAGTTAATAAACAAACTATGTGCCCGCATGTGTTATGTATTTTGGTATTGACGACCTCCGTAGCTGCGAGGCGAGCACGCTGGACTGTATATGGCGCCGCCATCTCTGAGGTTCCAGGTTCGATCCCCGATCGGGTCAATGTGGAAAACGAACTTTTCTATAGTGTCTCGGATCGTTGTTTCTGATTTCTATAACACAAGTGCTTTAGCTACTTACCTTAGGATCATCAGAGCAATGTATGTGATGTTGTCTAATGTTTTTTTATTATTTTCCTTGATTTCCCCTGTAATTCTATCATCAGATCCTATCTTGGTGAAAATGGGACCACCTCGGGAGTATACTTTTTCAAACAAAAAAGGAATTCGTAACAAATATATAAAAAAACAGTCAAATTGAGAACCTTCTCCTTTCTTAGATCCCCCGCAGACTACAGACTTTCTATCAACCGATAGTTTGGTCGGCTTCTTGATCAGTACGTAGAAGCTGTGCAAATTATAAGTTTTTTTTCTCCATACTAATTCCGATGTCTGCGCGGGGTCTTAAAGTCGGTAAAAATTAAGAATAAATGTCAATTATAAATGACAGTAAAGGAAAAACTAAGTAATACTTTTATTTAAAACGCGGCTAACTTACTTAAAATTATTTGAAGTACCTACCTATAGTAATGTTTTTAGAATTTTCCCCATGATCTTAAAATTTTTCAATATAATGCCGATAATAAAATTAAGCAATTATTTCGGCCACCTAAGATCCAGTTTTAATCCAAAACAAGTTGCTAATTACATTTTTTACGTTATTCAATATACCTAGTATTTAAGCATCTAATTTAATTTCAATAAGGAACTGCCGTAGTGGAGGGGGGTGGTGCTGTCCGCCACAGTCCTCAAGACGGTGGTATGACTATCCCCGGACTCTAAATTGATCAGGGTGCTATATACTATTATACGCGCATTTTGGCATGAAATCCATTAATATAATGATGCACAAACATTGACCATGCTCTACAGAAGCGAAGCAGTACCAGTAACATCCTACTTAAAGATCCTAAAGCATAGGCCAGAGGCCTTATCCTCATACATGACATGTAGAAGCACTGAAAATATGTTTAAAAAATATATTTTAACTTCCTCAGAGCAACGAAAGAATTTACGGACCTGTTCCTTCGATACTTTTGGGGACACGTATAATATTTAGGTTATTGTGCAAGTTTTCTAGGTTCCCACTGCCAGCCCCAAAGACTATGTTATTATTATATAAATGAGCCCGTGCTCTATATAGCTCTTAAAAATTCTAACCATCTTCCTTATGCATCTCACCTACCGTACAAAGTCTATAGTAAGAATTAAAAAGGTTATTTCATCCATAAAATCCGCGACTATTTTTAAATGTTTTCCTTTATTCAGATATGCAATGTGTCTTGTGGTGCCGGCACGTTAAAAGAATAGCACCACCCCTTCTTTTCCTATGGGTGACGTAAGAGGCGACTACAGGAGAACCGCCACAAGCAGACCGGGCAGCAGCGTCTCCTCTCCACCATTGGCCAAACTGCGATCGCCAACCCGCCTGCCAAGCGTGGCGATTATGGCAAAATCCTCCTTTTGGAGAGGCCTGTGTCCAGCAGTGGACTGATATAGGCTGGTGATGATGATGATAGATATGCAATGTACGCAATACCTGAGAGAATGAAGTCTGAATTTCTTCCAAAGTGGGTTTTATTAATATTCTTGGTATTTGCAATAGCATATTTGTCAACATTAAAGGCTTTAATTTTTTTTGTTCTTCGGGATCAACAGTCATCGTCAGAAAACTGAAAATTACGAAAATGAACACTCTAAAGTCCCGGCCAAACAGACGCGTGCGCGGTGGCGTGCGTGGTGGCGTGGCGTTCAAATCGTGCCATAGCATTTGTATCGACGAGTTCACACCGGCGTGGACAGCGGCGGCGTGCATCACGCGTGCAGCTTGACATTCAGCTTTTGCACGCGCGGACATGACATTTGACGTGACAGGCTCAAGAGACAGATGGTGCGCTACTACGATAATATAAGTAATTCTTAAAAAAAACTACTATTTTTTTCCGATAAGCAATGAGTGAAGCTAACTAGGTCTTTTTCTTTCCTTCATCTTAATAAAATAAAATTCGTTTATTGCAGGCAACTTAACATACAAGCCGCTATAGTGTTAGTAAAAATAGCTTCACTCGCTTCGTAATCGCGTTGGAATTAGTAAATTTGAAACTCAGTTAGTGAATAAATAAAAAACTGTACAAAATTCTTTGTTTATTTAGTAAAAGGGTTGAGCTTTTATATTCGTATTATATCGGCAAATAATCTGATAAACAATAGTTAAATCATTATTTCTACAACATCATTAGATACCTTTATTATGAGTAACATTCATAATCTTCTTTGACTTCATTCATGAATAATCTCTTCCTTGTTAGGTTTATACATCCGAGCGAAAGATACATTTTCGTGCTAGGCCTCCTGAACGCCTAGAGTCCGCGTGTTTGGTGTGAACTAGGCATGGACGATATCATGAGGAGCAGGTGAAAAATCATATGACTTGAAAATCATTTGTCACACCTGATACTTTTTGTCATATTGACTGTTACAAATCACAGACTGTGAAATCATATGTCATGTGCAAATTTCTTTTCATTCGTTGATGACATGTAGCAGAGCGGGTCTAGCGAGCGCAGGCCTTGAGCGCGCGAGCGAGTAGGAATGATTTGCTACCGATGCGTGTTAGAAAAAGACAAACATGCTGTGCTATTTTTTATGCCATCATAGGTGACGAACGATAACGATACCGAGCATTTTAAGAGCTTTAAACTTATGAACGTAAAGTTTAGATTCGTTTGTCATGATTTTTGTTACGAGTGGCAGGATGAAACCTTCTAGTTTGTTGAATTTTATGCTGAGCGCCGTAAGGTTTAGATTATCTTGTTATGATTTTATAGTAGGGAACGTCGAGCTCGTTTTGTTTACAATGAAATTTCGTTTTATGATGTGTGAATTATGATTTTATGATGTTGTTTTTAAATTCACTAGTCGCCCGGTGATGAGTGTATAGGTGCATACGCCAATGTAAAAATAAGTTTACTCACAGATTCAGGATTTAAAAAAAAATCACATCAAACATTTTACATTGTCAGTCCCAAGCCTGTACAAGTATGAGGGGAAGTTAATTGTTTTAAAAAAAAATGCTTAAATAATACACACAAATAGCACATTACGTAGCGCACGAAATATATATGACATTTCATAAAAAAGTAGCAAAGTAGCAAGGAGCAACTGTTCACAATAAATCATATTTCATTTTAAGTAACAAATAGCAAAAGTGTTACATTATGACACTGTGACAAAAAATCATTTCCAATGATTTATCACAGGTGATTTTATATGACAAAAAATCGTTATTTTGTCATATGACAATGACTGAAAAATAGCAATCATTGCCATGCCTAGTGTGAACGGGCTAGTATGTCCACGCCCACGCCACCGCGCACGCCCACGCCCACGCCCCCGCGTTGGTTTGGCCGTAGCTTAATTGAGGGTACAATCCAAAACGATAATTTTCGTTGGTTTAAGATAAAGTTACGTTCTTCTCAAATAAAACTACTTTTTCTAAATAACCGACACGGAAATCACACAAAAAAATAGGATAGTTGTATTTACTAACCATAATAGAATTGTTTCTTTTTGTATGATCCCATAGAAAAATTATGTTGCATTGAAAAAGATAATGTGACTTTTGCGGCTCAAAAAAACAAAAAATCACCGTGTAAACAAAAATATACGTCAATCAAAAATTAAACACAACCTTGAAACAGAAGCACGTCTCCTCAATAAATCTAAGCTCTGTCTGGTACATTTTATAAGTGCTTCCAAACATTTTGTGGCAAAGTATGCAAATAGTTCGTTGCATTCGTTCAAAGTAGGCAACACATCAAAACGATCCGGATTTTCGATTTCCATAAACGCTATAAGTTATAAAAATAGGTGGTTAAGTGACCAAATTAACTCAATATCCTTGATAGATGCACCTTTCTAATTTCAGAAATTCAAGTTTATATTGAGATTTTGATTACCAGCATCTTCAGGAAACACTCGCGTAGCAGAAGTTACTTGTTTGAGGGCTTTTTCAATATCAAGCCTGTAAAAAAAAGTTATCTCTTTTAAAACATTATTTCTAGCAAGCCGGAAATATGACGGCAAGACATGTTACCAGTTATCTCTGAGATCTTGAATTTGTTTAGAAGGTACGCTTCCCAAGAATTTGTTGATCAATTCTATAACGGCAACTTCAGCGTTCCAAGACTTTTGTTGCAAGTCCGCAGCTATAAAGAATAAAAATGATGGATGGTCAACATCTTCGGTTGTGTAAATCACGTATTACTTATCTTATTCGTTTATGTTACCAATTTCATCACGCCTAACTAAATTCTCTTCATAAAAAACCGCTGGGTCCACTGATTGTTCGGGTAAGTAGACTAGTAAAGTCTTTATTATCGACGCTAATATTGTATCAATTCGAGCCTCCTTCATGTCGACTACCTGAAAAACTTATAACTTTATGTATAATAAAAATCGTTTGTATAAGTACACACGTGTAGGTTCGATCGTACAAATTGCACAATATAGGTATTTTTTACTACTGAAAAACTGCAGCGTTACCTCTTTTACGAAAAGATCTACTTCATCAAGAACTCTTTCAATGTTTGCAGTATAAGCCGGAATTTCTAAAGACGTCCATGTTATAGTCGACAAACCAGGCTGGAAAGCTTTTTCAATTTTTATAAGTTGCGCTCTTAGTAAGGGCAAATATAATTTAGGCATACTTCTGCAAAATAGACAATATTGGTTTAAACGTTATTAGATTCCAATCAATCAATTCCTGGTCCTGGATAACTTACCTCCGTATCTGATTATTCCGTTCCACTAAAGATTTCATTTTCTCAAAATTGCCAAGTATTTTGTCCTTGCAAAATGCAACAATTTGAGCACCATCGGGAACGCCTAGCAAAGAAAGTTGTTACGAATTTCCGTCTAGAATTCCAGGTATTTTATTAAATAGTGCTCCATTACCCCTTTACTTACTTAAACCTAACTGCCACATATACTCGACTTCTCTAATACATTCCGGTATGTAAAGATTAAAGTTTACAATGTACAAGTTTGTTAAAGGATGTCTTATTAGAAGTGGTGCTATTAAACCTAATCGAACCTGAAATGTAACGAAGTGTTAGTTAATAATCCTAAGGTAAAAATAAAGAATAACATGAGTCATGAACTCGTAAACAAACATACCTGACCAACATTTTCAGCCCAAGCATCATGATAAATCAATTCAAATTCGGTAAACACTATACTCATCACGTTGTATAATTTTATACATCTTTGCGTATTCTACAACAAGAAAGTGACGACGCAATTTAATAACTATATTTATATATTTTTATTTTATTTATGAAGCCAACGGCTAACCATGTGATTTATAACTTCATCATGCTTCTTGAACTCTTCCATAGGCCCTTTGATATTCTTATCGTAGAACCTTATCCACATAACTCTTCCAGCAACTGGTGGCATGTTTCTTGGAAGTTCTGGGTTCTCTCGCTCTTCATTATATCTTAAAAACAATTATGTATGTATGTTTATATTTAAATAGGTTACTGTTATTAGAAATAAATATATCATTATCAAATCATCGTGCGATGTCGCTGCACGACGTTATCTTAATACTTGTGATATTGTAACTGACGGATGATAATTTCAGTTACCCTACAATTTTGCGAGATGACGATATATGATACGATAGTGGAATGAAACTAGGTACATGTGATAGGTGCCAGCCCCTCTAGCATGTAGAACAAAACACGATATGATACGATATGATATAGCGATTTATCGCATATTTTTTGTCAAAATATGAACTTTTATCAAAAAAGCGAGCATAACCGTGACGTCGCCGGCACGGACATCCTTACTGTTTCAATAAAAGTTCAAGAAGGCGGCTATGTTATCATATTTTTTAAGTAAATAGGCGATAAATCGCTATATCATATCGTATCATATCGTGTTTTGTTGATCGTGCTAGAGGGGCAGGTAATTTAAAAAAAAAACGTTTACTTAATCCCTAAAACAAATTACCTGTCTCGAATGGATTCAATTTCACCAGTGTAGTTGCTTATCAAATCGTAGTATTGATCTTCCAGGTACAGACAATCTAGCTTTAACTTTTCAAATCGTGCAAGCAATTGCAAGGCAATCTCTGTAGTAGGGCACTTGTTAACACTCTGCAATAATAACGTAACTATAAATGACGAAATGTACATAAATCTAAAGCCATTAAAACTTAACTGGACCATAAGGTTAACTTGAAGTTTGACCTCAACATGCATGTTACATTGGTGTTTTAGATAAATCATTCAGAAATAATAAAACATGATCTAAATGAATAAAATTGAAGTTTATATTTGATCACTGTCTGTCTGTCTGTAAATAAGCTTTAAAGTGTAATAAAGAAAATAACTAAGATAATAATACTTAATCATCACCACATCAAATGCGTAGGTAGGAAAGTATTTAAGGTACTTATAATATAGTATGTTTTTAATTTTTTCTGTCTATCTGTTTGTTCCAGCTAACAGCTGGCCGATTTTGGCGGGAATTTCACTGGCATGCAGATAGCTTAGTTATCAGGAGAAAATGAACAACTGCAATGTAAGCAATATTTACATTTATCATAAAGTTTTCCAAAAGCAATTCTTGAGTTGCTACGGCATCTTTATAAATTTTGTAGTCTTTATCAAAGTCGGGTCGTCTGTGATCCATAGCGTCATATGTTTTCGATGATATCTGTTTGAAAAATTTATTGAAGTTGGCTGCATACTCTTCTATGCCTTCTAATGTGGTTTTATTCAGCACGTAATAAGTAATGTATGTTTCGAACAGATCCATAATCTGAAATATTTAAGAAGTTAATAATCCAATAATACTGGATGGATCGACGACATTAAGCAGTGGCTGGATGAAAAAAGCGGGGATCGTGCTCATTGGCGCTCTTTGGCGGAGGCTTACATCCAGCAGTGGACTGCGATTAGTTGAGATGATGAAACATATAATAGGTCAAACTATTACAATTTAATAGTCGCCTGACGCCAAGTCCGACTTACAAGATTAGTATTTCTAGAATTAGGTTTTGTTGTGACCCAAAAGAAAAGTTTTATTGTTTTACTTTACTCTTATAACCTTGATTCAGTTCGGTCAACAATCAGAATGTTCTTTTCAAAAGCTTACCTTTGTTACTCTTTTTCTAAAAGTTTCGAATTTACCGAAGATATACATCTCAGAACAATCAAATGGCCTTTCATCGGCAGCTTCCATCATTTCTTTCTGAGTTTCACTATAACATTCACGGTAAAAGCCGTAGAGACTTAAACATTGCTGTAAAAATGGCCACATAATTATTATGTTCTTATCTTGATGCTGATACCGTTTCAAAAGTAACAATAGTAAAAAGAAAAAACAGAAAAAAAAGGTCTTTTAACCTTAATCCAACGGAATAAATTACGAAATGAGAGTAGTACTCTGTCAACAAAGTACCGGGAAAAAATTAATGATACACAAAATGTTAGTTATTCATTAATCCATATAATCCATAATAATCCAATCATCAAATCATTTTTTTAACGCTTTTTCCGGAATCGAGTTCAGTACTCGCCGCGAATTCTCCTTTATGTCTTCTACCGAATGAAACCGGGTGCCACGAAGTGGTAATTTAAGTTTAGGAAAAAGAAAGAAGTCGACTGGAGCCATATCTGGTAAATAAGGTGGCTGCTCGATGGTATTGTTTGAGTTCTTGGTCAAAAATTCGTTCATAATGATGGCTTTGTGGGAAGGCGCATTATCGTGGTGCAAAATCCAAGAATTTTCATTCTACAAATCTGACCTTTTTCGTCTAATTTGCTCTCTTAAACGCCGCATAACGCTTAAATAATATTCTTTTTTATCGTTTGACCTTCTGGCAAGAATTCTGAGTGCACAACACCGCGACAGTCAAAGAAAACAGTCAACATGACTTTGACTGTTGATCGAGTTTGGCGCGGTTTCTTCGGTTTCGGTTCAGTTGGAAGGCGCCACTCCGAAGCTTATTGACTAGTTTGTATGTCAAACTCGTAAACCCACGTCTCGTCACCAGTAACAATGCGTTTCATGAATGTTGGGTCGGAATTTACTCCTTCTAGCATGTCCTCAGCGACTTCTTGCGAATGAGTTTTTAGGAGGAAATTCAGGTCTTTTGGGACTAGCCGAGCGGCAACATGTTTTATACCCAATTGATTATTTAAAATGGTACGAATCGACTCGTGTGACACAGAAAGTTCGACGGCTAGCTCTCTCAAACTTGAATGAGGATTTTCAGTCACTATTTCCTTTACTTTTGTGATGTTATCTTCAGTAGCAGACGTTGATGGCCTACCATAAACACGTGTTTTTGATAAAGTCGATTCACCGTTAGCCTTCTGTAACATTTTCAGAGACTCCGAACACGAAATCCCATTGGCGATGCAAAATTTAAGACAAACTCTTTGTTCGATGTTTTTGTCCTAGACACTAGATATGGTATAACTAAAAACAATACTGTATTTAATCTAATTATCAGATGTAACTCAAACTCCGCGCCAAAAAGGAAAACAGTTGTGCCAATCTAACAACAACAAAAAAATATAATTTTGAATTTGGAACCATAAACAAATCATCAATTCCCGAAACTTTTTTGACAGAATGTATACGTTTTAATGATCGTGAATGTACTCAGGTAATAAACGAAGTCCTTACTTTAGTTTTCCTAATAAAATTCAATTTGTCCTGATTCCAAATGGTCTTTTTTCCTTGGTTTGTTAGGAAATCCATGCACATGTTGAGAATCTGATTGGTCACTTTGACCAAAAGCGTTGATATTTGCTTGGTTGTGTTGTAATATCGAGATGTTGCAAAAATCATGCGAACTGTATATAACAGGCCTGGTATGTATTGCTGCATCGTAAGCGGATCACATCTATGCACCGAATAATTTAGAATTACAAAAAAGATCTATTAAACAATCAGTTTAAAGTAAAATTTAGAGTGCTATACCTGTAAAGGGGCTCGCAATATTTTTCAAGGGCATACAAGTACTTAACGTTATCATAGGCTTCATTAAAATAATCCGTAACTTGGTTATCCAGCTTTCTCCATTTCTACAACCGAACATACCGTGAAAAAATATTTCTGAATATTATTTATAACACAAGTAATTGTTAATACCTACTTTAATAAGCCTAGATTTAGCTCGAATGAGCGTATGGATATACATCTGGCAAGCGTCACTCTTGATGTGTTCAATGATGGACGTAAAGGTGGTGAGCTGTCGACGCCAGTGGTCGAGCTCCGCAAGCGGACCTATATTAGACGGCTCGCGTCTTAATTGTTGACTTTGCACTAGAACCTGATGAAAAACAGACACTAGGTTTTGGTAAATTTAAAAAACAAGTTGCTAATATTATACCGGTCAGAACACCATTTATGACACTACCATGTGTGTGTGTGCGTGTGGACTGAGGGCCCACGTGATATTTAGCAGCTCTACGGACTGGAAGTTGTAGTAAAAGTTACAAGCATTTTGTTAAACAAATACTAGAGTTTGTAAATAGGTAATTGAATAAAAAACTCTGCTCCCTAAGGTGTCGTACCTCGGTCCTCACACTACACCTTCTACTGCAGGACAAGTACTCAGTTAAATGTTTTTTTTTTTGTTTCTAGAGAATTATTAAAACACTTTAAAACGTTAACAGAATGATTAAATCCTGATTTGGCAATGATTTTAAGTTATTATAGTCTCTGTGTCCCTCAGGAATGGAAATTGTCTATCTTTCTTGTAGTAAGGCCATTCATTGGGTGCCTATGTAATTGAGATTTCGAATAAAAAAATAAATTTGAAATTCAGTTAACAATTGGTGAAAACATCAAAGATTATACAAAAAACTAAATATTGTCGAACACATAACCTTCTTCAAAGTCAAAGTCATTTATTTTTGTAAATTGGTCATCAATGGCACTTTTACATGTCCCTTTTTTTTCCTACCACCGCTTTGGCACTACATATAGGCTGGTGATGAGAAGAAACGGTGCAACAAACTCAGTCACCTTTGTCAGCCTGGTTTTATTACAGGAAATACAATTACAAGATAGTGTAAGTGCGAGCTAGGCAGGTTATTAAGTCCATGCACTCTTTTTGTTCAAGTAATCTTTGTAATATCCTTTTTCCATAACGATTATAAACAGGCAAGTTAACAAGAGTTTGTGGTACTTTATTAAATATTTTTATACATTTCCCCAAAAATGAATTACCTACTTTCTTTAATCTGAAGCTCGGAACGGCAAGTTTATTATATATATCAGCCCCTCTAGCACGATCAACAAAACACGATATGATATAGCGATTTACCGCCTATTTACTTTCAAAATATGATAACATAGCCGCCATTTTGAACTTTTATTGAAACAGTAATCAAGTCCGTGCCGGCGACGTCACGGTTATGCTCGCTTTTTAATAAAAGTTTATATTATGACAAAAAATATGCGATAAATCGCTATATCATATCGTATCATATCGTGTTTTGTTGCACATGCTAGAGGGGCAGGAATAATAAAGGTCCCAATATAGAGCTTTGGGGCAAACCCATGCGTAATGGAGCCCCGGATGAGTCAGTTCCATTGACATTAACTGTTTGCGTTCTATCTGTGAGGTATGACTCTAACAATTTTCCTGACTCATTTGAGACACCATAATGCCGTAATTTCATTAATAACGTTTTGTGATCTACACAATCGAAAGCCTTAGACAAATCGCAAAAAACCCCTAAAGCATCCTGCTTACTTTCAAATGCATCAAAGATATGTTTAATGAGTGCAACTCCCGCATCAGTTGTGTTTCTCCCCTTTGTGAAACCAAACTGATTCTCATGCAATAGTTTGTTTATTCTGAAGTATGATAAGAGTTGATTGAAGATTAACTTTTCAAATATTTTACTAAGAGCTGGTAAACTGGCTTCCTTTGTAAAATCGGTTAAAAAGGCTTTTCTCATGGAAACGTGTCATTCATTCCTCACCACGCCACTAAGAAAGGATGGTGTCGTTACTCTGCATTTAAGTACCCGTAAACTAAACTTTTAAAAACATTCACCTGAGTAGGTACATCACAACTGTAGTTAAGAAAAAAGTTGCAATCGAATCAAGGCGCGACCGGGCCGGGTGATGGTAATGCGAGGGGCAAAGCAAATGTAGCGATTCCCGCACAGTGCGATGGTGTTATTTGATTTTGTTGTAGTTTGTAGTTGTTGTGAGTTAAGCTACGGCTACTACAAACCAACGCGGGGGCGTGGGCGTGCGCGGTGGCGTGGGCGTGGGCGTGCAGGCCAGTTTACACGAAACACGCGGACACTACGCGTTCAGGAGGCCTAGCACGAAAATGTCTCTTTCGCTCGGATGTATAAACCTAACAAGAAAGAGATTAGTCATGAATGAAGTCAAAGAAAATTAAAAATGTTAGTCATAATAAAGATATCTAATGATGTTGTAGAAATTATGATTTAACAATTGTTTATCAGATTATTTGCAGATATACTACGAATATAAAAGCTCAACCCTTTTACTAAATAAACAAATAATTTTTCTAGAGTTTTTTATTTATTTATTTACTGAGTTTCGCATTAATTAATTCCAACGCGGTTACCCGAGCAAAGCTATTTGAAGATGTAGGAAAGAAAAAAGCTATTTGGCTTCACTCATTGCTTTTCGGAAAAAAAATAGTAGCTTTACACTCAATTATTTATATTATGATAGTAGCGCACCATCTGTCTGTTGAGCCTGTCACGTCAAATGTCATGTCCGCGCGTGCAAAAGCTGAATGACAAGCTACACGCCGCCGCTGTCCGCACCTATGTGAACTCGTCGATACAAATGCTATGGCACGATCTGAACGCTTACGCCCACGCCACCACGCACGCCACTGCGCACACGTTGGTTTGGCCGGGACTTAATACATTTTTTCGGGATTAAATCATTTCAAACATGTCGCACGCAATATAGAATTAAAGATTTTTACCATTGTGATTTGTTTCATCCATTGCTTTACGTACGTACAGATTTCTTCTAAAACGTGTGTTTTAGTAATAGCCGCTTTCATTTTGTCTTGATCTGATAACTCTTCTTCATATAGTAATAAATTTATTTTGAATCTCGTGCAACAATCTAAGTCGATTTTTGTTTCTGGAAGAAATAGTAAAAATATTATACAGGGGCGTATTTACCCTAGGGCCAAGAGGTCCATGGCCCGAGAATGGCGTGGCGGCAGAAGTTGCACAAAAATTGTAATTTTTATGAGAAACGTTCAAAGTTAGGGGTCTTGTAAAACGTAACTTGCGTTACAGGGGTGGGAGGGGGTATTGAAACAACGAGTTACGTAATATTTTTTTGTATTTAAATAAAAAACTAGGGAATTAATACCTCCCAAGTTGGAAATTTATTATTACTGCAAATGCGATTAAAACAATGACAAAGGTATTTTAGCGCCTTTTCGTTACTTTGCTCAACATAATTGTGGCTAAGGTAAAAATGGTCATGTAGAGTTGTGTGTTTCGGACCGCAAATATTGTAATGGTGAATGATTCGGAACGCTAGAATGACAGATGTCAGTAATAAAGTAATTGTGTGTTCGCGGTTAAATCCGGTGGTTTTATTTATATAAATATCTAAGATTCCCTACAGGTCACTCTGATATTAAGTAACGTTTAAGGCGGGTAGGGGGGGGGGGGGGGTACAGAAATATAATATCCACCGTAATAGAAGTCCTAAAATCTTCAAAAACGCCCCCTGAGCAGTTAGGAGGATGAAAAAAATACTGACGCCGTGTGTTGCTTAGTAGTTGTCGGAATTAAAACTCTAGCCATGCGTGGACTGTCGTTTCGAGGAAATAAAACAGATTTCGGATCTACGTTATCTCAAATTTTACGATGCTTTTAGAAAAAAATATAGAATTTGATTCTTTTCTGGCAAAACATACACAAAATTTGGGGAATATAAAAAGAAACTTCCTTTCCCTTTCTAAGCGCGAAAGGAAAGACATTCGATCTCAGAATCAGCCGTGAAAACACGGAATAATGAAAAGGTACAAGAGAAAAGATCTAGAAGTGAGGGGCTACACCCACCAAGCTGTTAACAAATTTAAGTATTTGGGATGTTCGGTTACAGATAGGTACAAACCAGAAAGTGGATGAAATTGATATCCGTATCCAATACGCTTCAGGATGCACGGCAGCTCTTCATAAGTTTCTAGTGTCCAAGCTGATACGCAGAAGAACTAAAATTGAATGGATGCGGAATTGCGGAACCTAGACATAGACCTTGAAAGAGGAGAATAAGCTGTTCATGGCGGAAAGGAAAAATCTGCGAAAGATTTTGGGGCCGACAAAAGCGAGAGACTGGAGAAAACCCGGTGTCCGAACCGTAATAATGAGAGTGAGAGAGATATGGTTTTACAGGGAAGTGACCAGTTTCGCAACTTTGTTGCTTATTAAGATTGCGTCTGTGTGGCTTGAGGCAAGAGAGAATAATGCGTTTTTCTTTCTGGAAAAACTGTCCACAGATTAGACAGAGTACGGAACTCTCGTTTCCTTCCAATCCCGTACCCACTTCCGTAACATTATTTTGCCCGGCATAAGTTTTTTTTTTATCTTAACTACCTACTTTGATATAAATGTACAACTCTTACTTGCAAGGTAATCAATAAACAGCATTATCTTAGACACGTAAAACTTGATAATCTCTTCACTCCTTGGATTTGGTGGGTTTATGTCACCCCACGCCTTGCAGCTTTGCAACGCAGGAATATAAACGCGATTCATCGTTTTATAGATTCCAGAAACTATGTTTTCTGTCTCTTGATTCACGTCGAAGAATACCAAGAAATAATCCTGAATGAATAAATTATGTTGTTACTTGGTTTTTTACACACTAATAAACCACGCAGGTGGTCACACAGTCACAATAAGACAACAAAGTGGCACCAGTGCAGCGGTCGCAAACCCAAAAAAGAAAATGGTTGACGAATTGGTTGCACAACCAATCGGACACCTGTATAACGTCCATACAGCTGCTGTATACTTTTGATGGTATGGTTCCGAGACTAGGTAGTTGCGCATCTACAGACAGGTGTCCTAGTGAGATAAATTCCTGCATGGTTAAAACCACAAAACAATATTATAGTAATGGTTAAGCGCTCGTTAGTCGTATAGGCGTAACCGTAACCAAATCGTTCATCTGAATAAACGATGGCGGGTAAATAAGACCCGCGCGTTTTTGGTGCAATTGAAACCGTTCGGGTCTCGCCATGTAGGTACTGCGTGTACGAGCGCTAAAAATAAAACTGCAGCTGTCTCAAGTCTTAGAACCAATGGTAGAAGCAGCTTCAACTTGAGTCTTATTTTAAAAAGCCTTAACCATGCCGTGCTTAGATATGAGGTCAATAAGTTCTGAAACTTGTGAATATTCTAAATTGCTGGAATTCGAACGCTTAGTGTCACTAACTACGCCTACACATCACTAAATGCACACAGCTAGCACTTTGACAACGGATATGCATTCAGGTAATTGAATCATTGAGTTAAAAGGCGCCCAAAATTAAATAAATAGTCTTACTTCAGCAACATTCTTTGCGTCAATAAGTTTGTTCTTTATTCTGTACATTGCGACACATCTTCCCTCTGTACAAATCGTTGAGGAATCAGAAATATAAGGTCTGTCCATCCAGGCTTTCTGGTTTGGGATGAAGCGGCCAGACTCTGGAAAGTTTATTTTTTATTGTATTAAATCCTGATTTACTGCATTAAGGTAAATGCGTGCATGTAGGTAGATGATACCTAGCTAGGAAAAAATGGTAACGAAATTCCTTTAACTCATTCGGCGCGAACCGATAATGATGACCTTACTGACAGATATAATCAAGCTGCATAGAGGCTTCGTACTAGTATCGAGCGATACTTAGCCCAGTGCCTCAAGTGTGTAGGTACTTGAGACTTTAGGAATAATGATAACAATGTAAATAAACCTTACCCATTTTCAGTGGTGGTAACTTTGCATCACAAACAACAATACAGTTCCTACCACCTTCAGCTACAGCACTGTCTAATAAATCTATATGGATATCTGCGTCATAAACTCCTTCCTACAAAATCAATACCATTTTAAGCGTATGATTTAAATACAATAATTAATTATTGTTACTTGTAAACTATCTCACCAGAACATATTCAATCGGTCTATTTAATATTGAGGCCGCGTTCTCTAGCAAAAACCTACTTTGCGTCTTCAAGCCTCCGATTCGATTGTTACGAGCTTCTTTGGCTTTAGCCTAGAAAACGTAAAAGTATTAAATTATGGGTAGGACTACCTACAATATGTGTAATTAAAACAATCAAAATCTAATTGACAACTTTATTTACTTGTTTATCTTTGTAAGACTCGTGAGCTAAGGCCAACGTGCTCATGGAGACTTTACTCTTCTTCTGGATATCTTGCAAGCGTGAACCAACATCGAGTATGGCTTCGAGTGCAGTCCTATCCACATCAACCCGGACCTGGCTCAAAGACGCTCTATGCACGGTACTCTTCCTCGACATCATGCTCTTCCTTGACATGGTACTTTTCATGGCGGCGAAATCATCGATTTTATCGGTATCTGCGCCTTCAGCTCCGGGAGCTTCTTCCCCAGAAGGCGCTGCTCCAGCCTCAGGTGGAGGTTCAGGTGGCGCCTCGCCACCTTCTGCAGACATCGTAGAAAACTTTCAATAAATTATTTCAATTCAAACGACACGCAACAAACAGCTTTCACGGAGGTCATTGATTGTTTTGACAACTTATGACATTTTTGAATTTAAAATAACAAAACATTCCAAATCCAAATAATTTCAATTTTGGAACTAAACGTACGTATTAAAAGAAAGTCGTTTTCATCTCCAAGGTTTGTGCACAGTATTTTTGTGTCTGTCTTTGGTCGTGTGTTTCTGTTTGTTTAAAATCCTGCCATTTGAATTAAACAAGAATAAATAATTATTATTCACGTCGTTTTCTTTGTGGTTGGATTTTATGGTGAATGTGTGGGCCGTGGGGTGACGAGAATGGACAAGGGAATGAATATACGTAGGTATTAGAGGTAGTATAAAAATAGAACCTGTAACAGAAAAGATCAAGGGATACTGTTTGTCTTGGTACGGACATGACAATGAGAACAACTTCGACCAATGCCAATCCCTGTATGAGTCATTCCGTAAAAAGTTGCAGCGTGACTATGTGGACAATGCGGACAATATTTAAAATAAATTTGTTGGATTTTATTATAATTCGATGCATCATTTATCGAAGAACGTAGACACTGCGAATCGCAAATTCTTAAAATCATTATTTGAGAGAAATCACAATTTTTATTATAGAAGATGACAAAACTTTGTCCATTTAGTAACGATTATAATTATATATTTGTTCTCAATGGACAATACATGTTTTAATTAATTTTGATCATCCGCTGTAAATGTACATATTCTACACCATACAACAATATCAATACCCTTTTAACAAGATTTATGTTGATAATAAGCCATTTAGTAGCATCTTGGGCCAGAAGGATCTCATTTTTTAAGAATTTAGGGACTTTGCAACCATTTTATCAAAACAAACTATTGTTAGATGAAAATATGCTTAGCAATATAATTATATTAGTTCAATTATACGACATACGATCATGAAATTATATTATATATCGGTGCAATGATGGACAAAAAACCGTGACCGTTACTAAGTAGGACATGATATCGTGACTAAATAGAAATATAAGCAGTGTTCACAATGTTCATCAATGAACACGTTGAAAAGGGTAAGTAATTAAACAAAATTTGTGTTTCAAAATGTATTATTTATTTTAATTATACTTTGAGCCAGTGAAATGTACTTACAAAATTAAATGTATTACAATTTTTATTAACTCGTAATTCAACATAAATAAATAATTCAGTAAGGACTATGTTACCCGGTAATCAGACTTAATCAATTCTTATTTCACAGCTCTGACCATTTATTCTAGTTTATGTTAAGTTATATGAGATAGTTCTATCGTAATAATTCAGATTTCTCGTTATGTTATTGTTTTATGATTAGTTAGGTAATTTATCAATTTTACAAACATATAATTTCTGCGTTAGCTTAATACAGTACTTAAACATCAAGACAAATTAGTTAGAAAGTGAGAAACATATTACTAAATCTAATGAAAGAAACTAAACTAGTGTCTCGAGAGTGGTTTATTTTAGTAATATCATTATAACTAATATCAATATCGAAACTCCTGCTTTCGGTCTACTAAACAAGCGAAAAGACAAAACTTGTAAGTAAATGAAAAACATGGCACATTTAAACTTATTATTACTAAATATTTTTCTGAATTTTATTTTAATTTTTCTCTGTAAAGTTTGGCACGTTCAGCCGGTGTAAGGGCCATCAATAAAAAGAAAAAATGAAATATATCCCAACTGTCGTCAAGCTACAAGCGCTTCTAAATAAAGTTTAAATGGCAATAAGTTATATTTTTAATAATTATTTTACTTTTTTAGACTAATAAATAACAATTTTATGTTAAATGAAGAGAGTGATTGAAAGGTAAGTGCGTTTTAGATACACCTTCATACAAACACAAATATTTCAAACAACATACACCTTTTATGCGAAGTTGGGTAAATTGTACAATGTAAACAACACCTTATGTGTCCATTTCGTCACTAAAATAGTTCCACCTATATGACACGTTACTAAATGGACGTGACGATCCTCGCTTTGATCTAAGTATTTACAAATAAAAAATGTCCTAATTTGCGCTTTAACAGACACCACACTGATTCATTGTATACTTAAATACATTTGGCTTATTATTATAGTACAAGGATTAGAAAAAACTTACCGATTTCACGCAAAAGTCGTAACTAAAGGTGGACTTTCTTAATTGAATGCATGTTTGATGCATGACTTCGTCACTGATTTTGCACAACTGACGCATGTAGATGAAAAAAATTGCTGTTTGACGGCTAGTTATGTTGTCATGCTGGGGCTTCACCTGCGTCTAATGTCGTTAATTAGTGCTCTATCTGACGTAGTACGCAGGTATGGCCGGTCTTTGTGCGCTAAATTGCTTCAATAACATTAGACGTTAGGCGATAGCTCGGACGGCGGTAACTTTTGACACATCAAAGGGATTAAGCGGGCGTCTAGTGTGTTGTTGTGGCTACACCTACTACACTAAACATGTTAAAACACGATCACATTCAAAACCTCTTTGTGAAATATATGTTAAAGTGCATAATTATTAAGTTAGGATGGAGTAGACAAAATGAGAAAAGTACTGAGTTCTATGAAGCGTTGTTATTTTATTTTAAAGACACACTCACAGATCACGCGCTAACTAAGTCGCTAGACGCTAGAAACAAACGTCAAATAAGTGTGGCCACGCACTTAGCGCGTAGCTTAATGCTTTAATTTAGTTAACGCTAATCATCCCGTTATTTGAACGTTAGGCGTCACGCAGGTGAAGCCCCAGCATCAGGAAGAAAAATTACGAGTTATATTGTAAACTTATAGGAAGATGGAATATATTTACTGCTAAAATTAAAATAGACATAATTAACTTTGAAAATAAACCAAAACATAAGGTTCAAACTAAAAAACGGCGAAAATTTCGTTTCTTTAAATTCACATGAATACGTGTGACATACTAAAATGTTCTTCTTTTTTTGCTTACTTTTATTAATTATCAATTAAATCAGATATAAGTCTGGTGTATTATACGTTTGTTTTAAAGTTAATGAACTAATTTTATTTACTAATTAAAGTCTTTATAGAAACTAAATCAGGAAGTTAGTAGTAATTGCACATGAGTAAAGAAAGGTTTCTTTACTCATGTGGTAATTGTTTCAAAATTGTTGTGACAATGCTTTTTCCATGGGTTGAAATTCTCACGGAATGACTCGTATTTCGTATATCAAAACTTACAAGTTAACACGTTCACAAGTTAGGTACCTACACCTTACAAATCAATCTCCCAAAAGACCTGAATTTTCTCCAAAAACTCAATCGCAAAGGAGTCGCTGAGGACATGCTAGAACGAGTCAATTCCGACCCAACATTCATGAAACGTATTATTACTGGTGACGAGACGTGGGTTTCCGAGTTTGACATGCAATGCAAACTAGTCAACAAGCTTCGGAGTGGCGCCTTCGAACTGAACCGAAACCACAAAATAGTAAAAATACAGAAAGTCCACTCCCGCCGTTCTTGAAAACAACTGCCTAAATTGGGCTGACTACCTAGGGTTGCTATTCTGAATTTTTTAAATAAGTTAGTGTGCTTTATTACTCCGATACATCAATTAGCTTATACATTCATCTTATCATACGTCCAAGCCTAAATGGTAAGACAAAGCAATATTTACTCTTCCTCAACTTGGCTTCTTCAATGACTGTAGTTTTTAACAGCGGCGGCAGCTGCGCGTTGATTGACAGAAATTATACGTACTAACTTGTTATATTATACTCACATTTCAAGGTGATGTGTTTATCCTAGCAACGATAATGTAAAAATACCAATAAATAATTTAATATTTCTATTATCTTTTATTTAACGCTTACCTAAAACAGTGGTGTTATACCAGCGACGATATGCTCGGGAAAATTTAAAAGCCCATTTCTGCTGAATGTGCAATGAAATGAATAATTGATCGCTATCAAAACTTACCTTTAGCTTTACTACTTACTTACTTTAATCACAAGAAAAAACCAAGACCTTGTTTTATATACCTTTCAATATTATTTGGAAATTTGAAGAACGTGTAATCACTATTTTGAGTTGTATTAAAACATCCAAACACACTGCAGCAGTGATAAAAACGCTTATCCATTTTTTGCACGTAACAATGATCAATGCGTAGTAAACTGTCGTGAGACACAGCCCGCTATAGCTCTATCCCCGATCGTCTGTGATTTCTAGTAAACGCAATTGTCAATCTGTGCGTGACGATTATGACGCTTAGTTCCGAGTGGACTATCTGTCTAGCGCGCCCTTAGATGCTCTAAGAGCGCGCCGGTGCTATACGTAATTTGTGCCGAAACCGAAGAAACCGCGCCAAACTCGATCGAAAGTCAAAGTCATGTTGACTGTTGCGGTGTTGTGCACTCAGAATTCTTGCCAGAAGGTCAAACGATAAAAAAGAGTATTATTTAAGCGTTATGCGGCGTTTAAGAGAGCAAATTAGACGAGAAAGGCCAGATTTGTGGAATTGAAGTCTTGGATTTTGCACCACGATAATGCGCCTTCCCACAAGGACATCATTGTGAACGCATTTTTGACCAAAAACTCACAAATACCATCGAGCAGCCACCTTATTCACCAGATATGGCTCCAGCCGACTTCTTTCTTTTTCCTAAACTCAAATTTACCACTTTGTGGCACCCGGTTTCATTCGGTAGAAGACATAAAGGAGAATTCGCGTCGAGAACTGAACTCGATTCCGGAAAAAGCGTTTAAAAAATGTTTTGATGAATGGATTATTCGTTGGCGTAAGTGTATCGCTTCTGAAGGAGCATACTTTAAAGGTGATAAAATAAATTTGGATAAAGAACTAACATTTTGTGTTAGTATTATTAATCTTTTCCCGGTACTTTCTTGACAGAGTAGTAGGTATAGCTATTATACCATAATGAGTATTGCGTACCTAGTACCAAGGTATTTATATATATGTACTACTTTCTACCATCCATGACTAGTTTTATTATGTAAGTGCTTTAGCTACTTACCTTAGGATCAGAGCAATGTATGTGATGTTGTCCAATATTTATTTATTTATTTATTTATTTATTTATTCTATGGTCTTATCAAAGAAATCTACAGGTTTTTTGCCATTATTTTGAATGTAAAGCATTCAAATGATTTTGAATGTAATTCTAGGCATGGCTCTAGTGAGAATGTTTTATTGTGTATGTAGGCATCCCCAAACCCCAATATGGAAGGGAAATTAAAAACCGGCCAAGTGCGTTTCGGGCCACGCGCCATATAGGGTTTCGTTGATTCCCGGCACAATATGCGTCAGGTACAATTTATACGTTAAATCTTGAAACCTAACTAGCTAAGTAAAAATAAGTTGCACCGTAAATAGCTTCATAACACGCAATGGGATCCCTAAATTTAATAAATATGTTTAATATTTTTAAACGACATAGGTATTCGACGGGACTCCACACCATGCATGCCAAAGAAAAAAAAACATCCCATAATCCCAAAGTTATTGTATTTCTAGTTATAGTGCAATGTCTTTGCATCAAAACATCGTCCAATAATACAGGGTGTTCGGTAAGTAGAGATATCAAGCCGTAACCACTGATCAAATAATACTACGTAGAAGATAGCGGGCTAGGAATATCGAAAAAGTAAACGTCACTTACTTCAATTGATTGGAAACTTTTTCGTCAAATGACAAAAAAAAGGAAAAGAAAAAGCTCAGAGTGAGATACTTATTAGTGATGTGATGTCTGATGACCATAAATGTCCACAGGCTATATAAAATCGCATAGATCTAGACATAATCGAGATATCGATGCACTTTAATTGATAATCGTTAATCGATACTTTATAATCGGTCGGTAGTATGGTCTGTATAGTAGCTATCAGAACCTGCCTTAATAATAATAATGGGTTCTTTACAATAAAAACTGTAGCTTAACGAAAATTGTATATTTAAGAACTTCAAAATAAGAAATACACTTAGTTCAGTCCCAGTAATACAGATTCCTAGTCTCAGATTAAATTCTCGTTCTCTTGTAACTGTAGCTAAAAAGGAACTTTCATGAATAAACAGATCCAGAAGGCAAGGACAGTTCCAATAAATTTTATTGACTCACATAAGTAGGTACATCACAGAACCTCAGAATAAAAAAATACATGATTGGTTCCAGTTCCAGATATCTGTGTAAACGAGAGTGTAAATCTTTCTGCTGGTTTAATTTTATAAAGCTTTATAAAACTTGTATGAGCATCAAATACTATTTTAAAAAAAAATGTGGAAATTCAATTCAGAACTTTTATTAAAATTATTGACTTGACACACTTGACAGACGTGAATGACACGGCGAATATCTTTGGACAGAAGAAAAATATAAAGGAGTATGTATTTAAAATCTTACAAAACAGTATGTACTATTCATTAGGAACTTTTTTGTAAAGTCAACCATAATTCGTTGACATAAGGCACTGCACAGACGAAGGGCGGATCAGAAACGTTTTTACTATTTATTACAACAAATAAAATATAACACATATAAAATATTTAAAACCATTAAACTAAAAATAATAAATTAAAATCACTATCTTTTTCGAACGCGGCTTATCCTGTGACGATTATACCTAACACGTGTTTAAAGTCAATAACGTTGTTTTTAGTTCAGAAAAGTTCCACAACTATTTGGTGGTTTGGGCCATAATTCACCACGCAGGCCCAGTGCGGGGGGTAGTTGTAGGTAAGGCCAGTGATTAAACCTTACTGTCAGATGTAATCAAGCCGCCTTAAGGCCTCTGACTAGGCTTCACGACCAATATCAAGCGATATAAGCCGGGACCAACTTTTAACGTGCCTTCCAAAGCACGGAGATGCTCGTGTTTAAATGTCACTAAATATGGTCGGAATGGTCACCCATTCACTTACGACTGCGGCGTTATATGCTTAACTTTAGTAATTGATACTACAGCACTGCTGCCATTAAGCTACGAGCATCTCGATAAAGATATTTTAGACACCTCAAAGGTTTAGTCGTAACCTTTTGTAATTTAATATTATTAGAAATATGTATTATTGATAGTAAACATTATTAATTTACTAGCTGTGCCCGCGACTTCGTTCGCGTGGACTATAGGATCTTTGGTGTGTCTCATAATTCAGCAACATTGTGCTCTGCGCTGCAGCACGCATCAAAAATGAGCGTTTTACTTTGGGTTTGAAACACTCGGGTTGTATTTATCAAAAGACAAACAGGCGTAAAAGTGTGACTTCCACACGACCTACAACCTTTCATCGCCATAGAATAGGTTACCATTTAGAAATTTTATATCTTAATAATTTGTTAAGTACAAAGTTTCATCTCAAACTCTTCAGGCTTTTTTTACAATAAAAGGTAGCCTTTGTCCTTAACTAAGCTTTAGTCTATATCTGTACCAAATTTGATCAAAATCGATTCTGTAGTTTCGGCGTGAAAGCGTTACAGACAGACAGACTGAGAACGATATCGAAATTGTCACTATACGTTAAAAAGTTTAGGATTTAACATTACTCACTTGAGGTCCCTATTCAAGGCTAATCAACGCATATTAAGAAGAATGTAGATTTTGTGTGTTCGCGAAAGGTAAAACGATATCAGTGCAGCCAATACGAATAGAAAATGTGTACAATGCACCAGGGAACCTATTACCAACTCAACGCCATATTTACCGTGCAATACCGATACAACTTTGTAGCGGCGTGCATTAGTTGTATGCTTATAGTATAGCCATAATAGTGCTCACAGTGCACTGAGTGCAGTCCAGTACATGCAATGAAATATAAATATTGTATTTTATGATGATTTATTGCATACTTATTTTAAGTTTACGTGATAAAGCACTACGAGTCAAAAATTGAAAACATTTCAAAACTAACAAAAAGCAAAGTTAAAAAAATATATATTCGAAGGACAGTGAAATGTAATTAATAAAAATATAAACTATCTGATATAGTTTTTTTAAGAAAAGTTTTAAGGTATTTTTCCGTATATAAAAATAAATTGTTTCTACAAACACCCAATTATCTAGCCCCAAACCAAGCAAATCTTGTGCTATTGCGACTAGTTAAATACATTTATAAACATCCATGACTTAGGTGCAAATGCTCGTGCTCATCACACTAACATTTACCCTCGCGGGATTCGAACCCGCAACCACCAGGCATTGTAGTCCGGAGCGCGAACTACTACACCAGACGGTTATCAATGTAATCTCATATAAACTCATAGAGAAAATATGGGGACCAGCACTACTGCGTGCTGCTGAATTCGGAATCATACCTTTTGTTTCATTTCGAGAGATAGAGAGAGAAATTGTTGTTTTATAGCTTCAATTATAGGTATAGATTAGTCATCATTACAACTTATAAAAAAGTAAAGTTTTATTTAAAAGTAATGTTGATGTTAAAGTATTTACTAATTACATACAATTAAACAGAAACAAAAATATTAATATTGATATTCATTATAAAGATACGAAAATTAACGAAGTAAAACAAACGAAGTTCCTAGGTTTAACTACAGAACAAGACGTGAATTGGAAAACGCATATAGGTAATGTTTGTACAGCAGACGCGAGAGCAGCGCGTGAGCCGCGCAAACGCGACCTTTAAACTAGCTCGAACGTGAACCAGAACTGCACGCGCGCAGATCGCGCGCACTGTACAAGCCTTGCATGATTTGCGCTAAAGAGGCGCACCAATCTGTTGCAGTAACGGATCGCGTGCCGCGCGCGTGCAGCTTGCGCGCGACCTGAGCATTCGTGAAGCGATCTGGACCTAGCCTTATAGAGTCAATAACTTTATTTATGATTTAAAGCAGGTTAGATCTGTAACAAAAACTGCGATTGCTATCTATCATGCATTGTAGGTTCTAAATTACGCTACAGTTTACTGTTGTTATGCACTTATATAAATAGAGCTTTTATTGCCCAAAAAAGATGCATAAGAGCAATATGCGGTGTCCCTCCACAAACATCATGTCGTCCTCTATTTGCACAGTTGCAATTACTAACATTGACGTCCCTGTATATATTTGAAACATGTGTATTTGTAATGCACATTACGCATATTTTTAATAGGGCATTTGACATTTAGCCCCGGAACACAAGAAATCAAAATATCCTGTTACTACTAAAAACTTCAATAACAATGCAGTATAAAAAAAGCTGTATGACAATGAGTATAAAAAAATCTTCAATAATATACCTAATGAAATCAAAACATTAAATAATAATCAATTTAAAACAAAACTGAATAAGTGGCTAATCTCACATACCATAAAGGAGTTATGATATGATTGACATTACAACAACATAATTATGATATGATATGATTGACACCTTATTTAATTTAATGAAATTTTAGAATCAATTTTATTTTTAATTTTTGTTCAATTTTATATTTAATTTGCATGCCTCGTGTTGGCTTAACATGCTTAGTACGTTCATTTTAAAACACCTATGCATACCATGTTTAAGCAAATAAATATTATTTTATTTTACCTTGATTTATGATGATTTATGTAAAAGTGCTTAGTTTAAGCCTATTTGCAAAAATAAATTGGTTTTATTGGTTTTTTATTGTTGGCGTATTTAATTTGAAAAAGCAAAAAGTTATATTTACTCTGATACTACTTTAAATATAACATCTGTAAAATAAAAACTTTTTTCTTATTTCCCCTTTCGTTATAAGCCGCTCTTACAAGGTTACTTAGGGGTGATTTTGTGGTTACTCTATGATGCTATTTGACAGTTGACATCAAAGTCTAACAGATAGTGTGTCATGTATGGAGGAAATACAAGGCGATTTGTTCTGTCAGCCGTATCTTTACTTTTTACATCAATGTATTAAACAGTGTTTAATATGCATTGTTTAGAAAGTATTTGAGTTTACCTTTCTTATAATACCAAAATTGACCATGTAAGTACTAACAAAATTAGGAATGAACGGTCGTTGTTAGCGTAATGTTTTAAGCTTTAAATTAAAGGACTAAAAGCTTATTTTATCACTTTAATTATGTTTATTTTTTATTTTGAATAATTAATGTTGGCGATATGATTTAAAATGTGGTTTTTGTTTCGAAAATAATTTTATAAATGGTCTTTTTACTAGCTGAAAAAGGCATAATCATAAAAAAAATTGTTGCTGGTCAGTTACTCTCTTCTTTTAGCTATCTTGCACTATTTCTCTCATATTTCTACGGCACATGAAACCTTAGATTCCGGCCTGCTTAAGCAGACCGGAATACATTCGAAAAAACCAAAATGGCTGCTATTTATTGAGGGTAGGAGTTTGACAACCCAAATTATTTTTTTTGTCGATAAAATTAGATATCCTACTAAGCCTTAACGGGTTAGAACTACCGCCTCTATCACATTGTATATGGCGTAATAAAGTATCGTGTCCGTCCAAGAACGGTCCGATAATTACGCCAATGTCGGGTTCGGAGAGGCACAGCAAACGAGAATTTTAAAATTAATAATGTAGAATAGTACTATTAAAAGCAAAAACGTAATATTTTTTGACGGTTATGACACTCGAACAGAGAATCTAGACATGTTAAATAACTAAACGCACTCTAATTAACTACGACTATAATCTACCTTTGCATCTCTTTTTGCATCCAAGTGTTACAAAAAGAGACGCAAAATCCAATTAAATTCGTAGTACTTATTCAGTTATTAAACAAAAAAAAACAAGAAACTCGTATAAGCCACTGCCTCGCATAATCGCATTCGCATCAGCCTCTACTCTAACAGGGACAGAAGGTAGACTATTATCGAGGTATACTAAATTAGAAATAAATACTTAAAATTAAAAAAAACACTTCTGAAATCCTCTTTGGATTAATAGGCAGCGGCGCCCAAACAAACTTATTTGATCAGTGAAACTTTTTCCCGCGAAATTTTTTACGTTCTTACATATTCTTTCTCTATGATTATACGTATAGCACCGGCGCGCTAGACAGATAGTCAACTCGGAACTAAGCGTCATAATCGTCACGCACAGATTGACAATTGCGTTTCCACGAAATCACTGATCAAATAATACTACGTAGATCTCGGACGATCGGGGTGTTTTTTTTTTTTATAGTTTGGCTCGCGCGGATTGCGTTTAGCCATCACGGGTTAAAAGGTAGGGAAACGGATTATTTGAATATCGGTGGAATCGGAACGGAAAGGATCAAAGGAAAAAATATATATTGTCAGATTTTTATATTATTATGTAAAATAAATATAGATAAAAGGTTATAGATATTGGTATCATTAGAACTTAGAAGGCATAAAATGGAAGTGGGAAAAGGAACACGGGCTGATAAGAGCGAATGACTGAAAAAGGAACGATCATAAAGGCTACAGTTAAAAAATATGTGGTTTAGATCTCCTACATCAGAACCACATGAACACATGTCATTATCAGTTACATATATGAATTTTAGCCAGGTGAGCGGGAGTACACACATGGCCAAGTCTCATTCTAATTAAAACAGAAGACGATCGGGGATTGAGCTATAGCGGACTGTCACTCACGACAGATAATACTTAAATTATAACGCATTGATCATTGTTACGTGCAAAAAATGGATAAGCGTTTTTATTACCGCTGCAGTGTGTTTGGATGTTTTAATACAACACAAAATTGTGATTACACGTTCTTCAAATTTCCAAATAATATTGAAAGGTATATGACACTAGGTCTTGGTTGTTAGTAAAGTAAGTAAGTAGGGTAACAAGTGCTATTGTTGGCCTCCCACCAATGATTGGCCTTTTGAATTTTATAGCAATATATTAAGAATTGCCAGTAGAAAAAAAGCAAAGCAAATAAAATCATACAACCTTCATTTCATAATTGGCAATATCAAGTAGTGGTTTTATGATTTAAATAGGAGCAACACTGAGAAAAAAAAGAATGTTTGTTCGTGTGTTGCGATCGCGTCGTGGTGCTGTGAATTCTTAGCAAAATCTGTTATGACGAGGTAAGTTTATTGCTTTGTTTCTTGTTGATTACGATTTGGTATGGTCAATAAGCTGTTTTTTTAATTTAGTTAGGTTGATTACGTGCTAAATAACTCAAATATAACCGGCTAACTAACCTCAATAAAGGAATACTACGCGGCCAATCATTGTACTTACGAGTTGTATGGACGTATAGTTGAATGGCATGACGGCCAATCACTAAATTACGGTGTTACAATATTCTTTTCTATTTTTTGATTCTAACAAACAATTCAACATGCTCTCTCATTGATGCCAACATTGCCAACCAAACATCACAAACATTTTTATTTTTATTTTTTATGAGCAAAATAATAAGTATTATAGATCATTAAAATAAAAATCGTGAACATTTGCAAATTATGCTGACTCGGCAGATAAGACCGTCCATTTTATCTTGCTTGAATTTTCTTTCTAAAGCCATGCTATAATGTTTATCGTCTCATTTCATTTTTGCAAAGATTTTGTTGGGGATCAAAAATATTTGCCGCAGCTTGATTCAGACACTGAACTAATTCTAACTTATTTGAAGTCACAGGCTAGCCCACAACACTACTATTAGATCAAGGGTTTGTGGTTTTAAATCTCAAAAAAAAACAAAAATAATGGAAATGGTTGGTGGATTGATCCACTGATCAAATAATACGATTAATCTACTCAAAAAGCCTAAACATTTTTTGAAAAACATCAAATTGTCAGTGTCAATTTGTGAACTGTCATTTTACTATGAAATTAAATCAACTAATGACTAGGCAGTATGGTCCCTGACCTTAGCCTGTTCCTTCCTAAGGGAACGAAAAAACAAATTTTGAACTGTCAGATTTTGTCTCGAGCAAATTTACAAACAAAATTGAAATTTTGTCTTAATAGTACTATTGATTAAATATTGTATAATTATATATCTATGCTCTGCCTCCCCGAACCCGACATTGGCGAAATTATCGGACCGTTTCCGGACGGGCACGATACTATACCCGCCATATTAAAAAAAAAAAAAAAAAAAACAGAATAACCGCGAAACGAATCATTCAGAAGTTTTATTGAGATTAATAAGATAATATTAATATCATAGTCTAACCAGTAGGCATGGCAATGATTGCTATTTTTCAGTCATTGTCATATGACAAAATGATGTTTTTTTGTCATATGAAATCACCTGTGACAAATCATTGGCAATGATTTTTTGTCGCAGTGTCATAATGTAACACTTTTGCTATTTGTTACTTTAAATGAAATATGATTTATTGTGAACAGTTGCTCCTTGCTACTTTGCTACTTTTTTATGACATGTCATATAGTTCGTGCGCTACGTAATGTGCTATTTGTGTGTATTATTTAAGCATTTTTTTTTAAACAATTAACTTCCCCTCATACTTGTACAGGCTTGGGACTGACAATGTAAAATTTTTCATGTGATTTTTTTTTAAATCCTGAATGTGTGAGTAAACTTATTTTTACATTGGCGTATGCACCTATCACTCATCACCGGGCGACTAGTGAATTTAAAAACAACATCATAAAATCATAATTCACACATAAAACGAAATTTCATTGTAAACAAAACGAGCTCGACGTTCCCTACTATAAAATCATAACAAAATAATCTAAACCTTACAGCGCTCAGCATAAAATTCAACAAACTAGAAGGTTTCAACCTGCCACTCGTAACAAAAATCATGACAAACGAATCTAAACTTTACGGTCATAAGTTTAAAGCTCTTAAAATGTTCAGTATCGTTATCGTTCGTCACCTATGATGGCATAAAAAATAGCACAGCATGTTTGTCTTTTTCTAACACGCATCTGTAGCAAATCATTCCTACTCGCTCGCGCGCTCAAGGCCTGCGCTCGCTAGACCCGCTCTGCTACATGTCATCAACGAATGAAAAGAAATTTGCGCATGACATATGATTTCACAGACTGTGATTTGTAACAGTCAATATGACAAAAAGTAGCAGGTGTGACAAATGATTTTCAAGTCATATGATTTTTCACCTGCTCCTCATGATATCGTCCATGCCTACTAACCAGTAACCACCTGCAACTTTCGATAAAATACCGCTGAACTATGCGACGCAACTGGAGGGGACGATACAGGAACAACTGGAATAGATCCAACAGGCCAAATAGTACTACTAGTGCTGACAATAGAAGCCTTAACAATTCCTCGTCAACAGCTCGAGTATCCAGTGCTGCTGGGTCTTCAAGAGCCCCAGCGAACCAAATACCTAAAGTACTATCACTAAACTGTGAGAACAATTTGTGGAGGTTATATTTTCCTTCAGAAGGTACTAAATTAGTTCTTAGTGTTATTTGTACTATTGTGCTAATATTCTATTCAAGATTAAGCTGGACAAATAGATTAAGCTTGATTGATCAATCTGACACTGTTTTTCTCCTTATAGATTTTCCACCAAACCAAGAAATATCAGATCACATAAAATGTTTTCAATCCTTTATAGAAAAAAACATAAGTTTGTTTGATTTGGAGAAAATAGATCAGACCCGGAGCATTCCATTAGATGTACAAAGTCTAGTTAGTGAGGCTGACTTTAACTCTAAGTGGGCCACATTTAACACTGATTTGTTTGAAAAGCCAGAAATTACACTACGATTGTTAGAATTTTGCTTCCACCAGGTATGTCATTTTTTCCTCTAATTTAACCAAAGGGCAAGTACTTGAGATTTTACTAAAACAGTTTTATATTTTTTAGAGTTTAAAATGTGAATCAAAGATTAAGGTCAGAGTGTTGAATCACCATCCAGTTATTCCACTATCTCATTTAAAAGTTAATTATTTTGGTAAGTACCTTTCATAAATGTTAACAGAAAACAAATCAATTTTATTTAGCATTGTAACAAATAATTAAATGTACAAATATTACACAGATATTTTATTTAAGTAGCTACCTATTTTTTTTTTCAGTTATATGACCAAATTTTTTACATTATTGTTTTTATAACAGGCAAATTGGTTACAATTAAAGGCACAGTAATCCGTGTAGGCAGCGTTGGTTTGATATGTACTTCCATGGCTTTTGAATGCTCCAGTTGTCACAACATCCAAGCTATTTTTCAACCACAAGGTGTATTTACAGGTAAGTACATTTTTATCTACACTTATTTAATTTGTTGTCCTAGGGTTTTACCATAAAATTAGATTATTATTTAATGTACAGGGTTATTTAATAAAAATCAACAACCTCGCACGACATCATAAACTATGAGTTTTATCATAACTCAATACATTAATTAAAAATGATTTTCCAAGCTTTTATTGTACCATCGTGACATTTGTAAGTCAATATTGGCGACGCGCGCGACGTTCGCGCCCCGTCTTCCGCCCCTCCCGATGTGAAGCGCACAGAGATAAGAACATTCAGAGTAAAATTTGAATGATATTTATTTTTGTATGAAAGTAAAATGTGTCAAATTATCTAAAGTTGTAGAACAAATGTTGTTATGTATGATGCAATGATGTTAGAATAGTTTGTTACGGGATTGCTACCATGTACCTTATTTTTGAGTTCCCGATAGTAGCAATCCCGTAACAAACTATTCTAATGTTAGTGACCATGAAAGTTTAAAACAATGCAATGATGTTAGCTATTTAGCCGTGCGGGGTTGTTGATTTTTTTCAAATAACCCTGTATAAGTATAAAATGTAAATCCGTTACTAGCCATTTGTCTATAATGTAAGTTTTATAACTCTTTCATTTTAGAGCTGTGGATTTTGTGTAAGTATATTAAAATAAATTAAAAGTTGAAGTTCAAAATAAGTGTAGACTAGAAATTAAAAAAAAAGTGGTTAAGCTATTGACTTTACCTGACCTGTCTTAAATCTTTTTTTTATTTCTCAGCACCCTCAGTGTGCCAAAGCTGTCGTGGAGGATCAAGGTTTGACCCCTTACAGTCGTCACCATTCACAAACACAACAGACTGGCAGGTGGCCAAAATTCAAGAAATTCAATCTCAGGTTGTGCCCATGAAATAAAAGAAATCTGAAGTAATCTTTGTACAAGTAATATACCTGATGTATTTTCAGGGTGTTTCAGGTACTATTCCAAGAAGTGTCGAAATTGAGTTGCAAGGTGATTTAGTTGGCACAGCTTGTCCTGGAGATGTGTTGTCTGTCACTGGTATTGTCCAGGTATTGCCTTTTTTACCATACACCATAAATAATAAAATAGGCGAATTCTATCAAAGACCATTATAAAGTAAGGCAGTATTCACAAAATGTTTTGTCAGCCGCTGACTGTAAAATTCCATACATATTTCGTTCACACTGAACCAGAAATAGACCTAGACTACTGCGGGCTGTGCGTTACTGACAGCTACTGTACTACGCGCAGGCGCCAATTAAGCCGGCTACGTCGCCGAATTCGCAATAACAGCGTGGCGAAGCACTTTGTATAAATTTCTTTTATGTGTGGAATAATCTGCCGTTTAGTTAACAGATCCAGTCGTACGTGGTAATTAAAGAATAAAAAGAAATAAGAAGAATCTTATTTCTTATTATTCTTTAATTATCACCATTTGGCGCACTGTACAGTATGCAGCATCGATGTTGAGCGCTGGGGCAGTGTGCGGATCGCTTTGCGCATCTTACGAGACGATCATCGTATCAGAGACTCGTGTGCGCGGAGCTAACAACCAGTCCCGGCCGGCGCGGTGCAGTCGCGTCACGCGACTAGCTAATTACGTAATCGTACGTAATGGTCATCTGCGCAAGTTTCGCCTAGCGCTCAACTTCCGTGCCGCTAGTTGTACGCTTCAGCGTATTCTGATCTGAGTTCACGTTCACATTGTAGCTATCATTAAGCCCGCTCAGAGTCAGCGGAAAACTTAACGGTAGTTGGGAACGCTGTCTAAAGATGATGAGAATGCCTCCTTAGTCTAGTTACGAAAAAAAACATTAGTTAAACAACAGGGGTTAAAAATTTGCTCCATAAACTTGTTGTTCTTGACGTCAATCATATAATATGATAATTTAACAGGTCCGTGGGGAGAGTAAAGGCGGCGAAGATGGTAAAAGAGCTGCAAGATTGTTACAGCTCTACATAGAGGCAGTTTCAATACACAGCCAAAGGAATCTCAGTAACCCAACACTATCATTTACTTTGAAGGATTACTATGCAATACAGGTATATACCAAAATAACTCTAAAGCTACGGCCAAACCAACGCGGGGGCGTGGGCGTGGGCGTGCAGGCCAGTTCACACCAAACACGCGGACACTACGCGTTCAGGAGGCCTAGCACGAAAATATATCTTTCGCTTGGATGTATAAACATAACAAGAAAGAGATTGGTCGTGAATGAAGTCAAAGAAGATTAAAAATGTTAGTCATAATATATATATATATATATATATATATATATATATATATATATATAATGGTTATTATATATACTGGTTAGTAGTCTAGTATATATATTAATGTAATGATGTTGTAGAAATTATGATTTAACAATTGTTTATCAGATTATTTGCAGATATACTACGAATATAAAAGCTCAAACCTTTTACTAAATAAACAAAGAATTTTTGTAGTTTCAATTTATTTATTTACTGAGTTTCGCATGAATTAATTCCAACGCGGTTACCTGAGCGAAGCTATTTGAAGATGAAGGAAAGAAAAAAAGCTAGTTAGCTTCGCTTATTGCGCATCGGAAAAAAATAGTAGCTTTAAACGTAATTATTTATACACCGTGCTTTTTTAACCGTCCTAAAGCCAAAGGCCACTTAAAGTATCCAATAACTACATTTCATTTGTATAATAAAACTTGGTAATTCAAAAACTAAAAAATTAAAATAATTATAAGCAAAATTTAGTTTGAAACATCCTGTACACGGATATGATAGTATACGTGGATGGTGCTGCACGCGTGGAGGCGGCAAGGTCAAGGTCTATGCATTGTGGAAACCATAAACATTATAAACAGGATGATACATTACTATCTTGAATTATTTGTCATTTTTTACTTAAAAATTATATGGTTGATAATAGAAAAATAAATACTTCCTAGAGGTTTATTAGGATGGTTACATAACGTGGGCTTCGGCTTTAAGACGGTTAAAAAAATACGGTGTATTATCATAGTAGCGCACCATCTGTCTGTTGAGCCTGTCACGTCAAATGTCATGTCCGCGCGTGCACGCCGCCGCTGTCCGCACCGGTGTGAACTCGTCTATACAAATGCTATAGTACGATCTGAACGCCCACGCCTACGCCACCGCGCACGCGTTGGTTTGGCCGGGACTTTAGAATTTGTAGGTCTAGGTATGCAGATTAAAAAGATCAAAGGCTTCTGTTAATAATATGTACTTTTATCTTAGCCTTAAGGTAGACTAGATAGTGAACGTAGAGACGGCTCGCTCCCATACAAACACGCTGTTTCGACGCAAATCTATCCTCTATTAACAAAACTCGTCCCTTCATCCGTGATTAGACAGTGTGAAATGAACCCGAATCGGCTGTGAAACGTAACTACCGTACCGTGGAGTTATTCCCTCTGGCATAATATAAGGTGGTAGAGCTTGTTGCTAGCTTTAGATCTACGACGCTAATGCGTGGCTGATCTGCCTGTGTAAATTAAAAATGAATAAATATGTTCTTCACCCACAAACAGACGGACCAGTTAAACGTTGCAGAAAGCAGGATGTAGGCCAATTTTAACAGGCCAATCTGGAAGTCATTGTTGGGCCTATGTTCAGCATTGGACGTCCTATGGCTGAATTCATGATGATGATGATCAATTATTTGACGACCGTCTGGTTTAGTAGTTCGCGCTCCGGACTACAAATCCTGGCGGTTGCGAGTTTAAATCCCGCAAGGGGCAAATAAATGTTAGTTTGATGAACACGGCATTTTTACCTAAGTCATGGGTGTTAATAAACGTATTTAAACGTTAACATTGAGTATGTTTATCCGTAAACCTAGTCGCCATAAAACAAGCTTTGCTTAGTTTGGGGTTATATAATTGGCGTGATTGTGGAAAGAATTTATTTATTTATTATGTTCTTCCAGGAAATCCACGCATCAGAAAATGTTTTCAGATTGTTGGTACATTCACTATGCCCCACAATATTTGGGCAGGAAGCAGTGAAGGCTGGTCTGATTCTCGGACTAATAGGAGGCACAGAACACGATAATGGGCCGAGGTCTAACCCACATGTACTCATTGTTGGAGACCCGGGATTGGGAAAGTCTCAGCTGCTACAGGCAGCGGCCCATGCAGCTCCCAGAGGTATTACTAGACTTTACATTTTGTTTGGCCAAGGTGGTGGTTATTCCAATATATGTCAACTCTGTGCTCTTTTTTGTCTATTTTCTCTTATCTAAATTCCAATTTAGTCCTATGAATAAAGTCTTGGTATTTCGACAACCAGATTGTCGTAGAGTAAATCTACAGTAATTCCTCTGACCAAAATGGGTTTTATCAGGATCAATACTCTCATCAAATCAGAAACGTTTTATTTGACGTGATAACGTCTTATAAATTGATGAACGCTCCGGCGGCACGCACGAAAAAGTCACGTTCCGCGTGCAAACGAGAGCGCGGAACGAGCGATAGAGAGGCACGATCGGCCTAAGCGTTCGGATTGTGACGCATCTATCTCTCTCCCACTCCATCAGCCGATGCGTCTTAGTCGCATCAATGTTTTCTTATGACGTTATCACGTAAAATTTATCGTCCGTAAACCGAATTTCCAGACAACCAACCATTATTACTTTTAAGGGTTCCGTACCCAAAGGGTAAAACGGGACCCTATTACTAAGGCTCCGCTGTCCGTCTGTCACCAGGCTGTATCTCATGAACCGTGATAGTGAGAGAGCTGAAGTTTTCACAGATGATGTATTTCTGTTGCCGCTATAACTATAAATACTAAAAAACAGAATACAATGAATATTTAAGGGGGCTCCCATACAACAAACGTGATTTTTTTGCTCGTTTTTATAGATAATGGTGCGGAACCCTTCGTGCGCGAGTCCGACTCACACTTGGCCGGTTTTTTTTTAAATTTACTACGATTTTCGTGTGCTAGGAGACTAAAAATATTTTTTTTCCAGGCATCTCGCAACATCATGATGCTAATTCCTTCGAGATGTCTGTGTCTGTGTCTCAATCACTGTGTCGTTGGCGCATGTTTATTCATGTATAGTTTATGTTGTTATTGTATGTATTTGTTTGGTTTTTAGGAGTGTACGTATGCGGCGCGTCAGCTTCGGCCGGCGGATTGACGGTCGCGCTGGGCCGCGAGGCTGGAGGCGACTTCGCGCTGGAAGCGGGCGCGTTAGTCCTCGCAGATAAAGGCGTCTGCTGCGTAGACGAACTTGATAAGGTTAACATTATTAAGGGCGCTCCAGACTTAGTGCGGTCGCGTCGCGAATTTCCGAGATTTCGCGGCCTGGAGAGTCGTAGTTACGACTCTACACTTGCAATAATTCGCGGTGGTCTCACAGTGATGTTCGCAACGATATGGACGTCCTGTAAAATAGGTTCCGCCTAATAATATTCGATAAATTGTAGCTCAGTCTCGTTCGTCTAGGTTACATTCATTTTTTATTCACTTCTACTCACGAAATCAAAACTGAGCTTCTTGGAGTTCGAATGCTGAGTCAATACACGTTCGCGCCGGCTTTGCGATTCGCGGCTCCTTTGACGCGGGACAAAAATCAGGGAACAAAGCGCTAAGAATATGCGAATCGGCTCCACACTTAGCGTTCGCGGACCTTCGCGGGGTTCGCGCGCGATTTGCACACTAAGTCTGGAGCGCGCTTTACACAGCACAAAAAAACCGTCAAAAATCATGGAACTAAGAGCGAAGTTGCGAAGAATAAGCGAAACGGTTCCACACTTTTCGTTCGCTGCATTCGCGTGCGAATCGCGTACTAAGACTGGAGTACGTGTAACTCTAAATACGTAAAATACCTCTTAAGCGCGGCACGGCAATGGGGTGGCGAGGTCGAGGCGTGGCCGGACCGGCGCTCCGGCGCTATAGGCGTCTTTCCTTTCGTAGTCAAACAAAATGTTATTAAAATGTACGCGGCGCCATGTTCGCGCCTCTTCCGCGTCTCACTTACGCCACGGCCGTGGCTCTCCTCTTGTTTATATTTCGTTGTGTGGATGTGCGCTAATTAAAGTTTATTTAATTTATTTATTTGATATAAAAACTTAAGCTATGATATTAATAAATATTTACGAAAGAAAGAGACTGTTAATAACATTACATAATAATGCTTACTACTTAACTGTATTAATACCTAAACTGCGCAAGGTGTATGTGTGCATGTTATAATAATCGTAAGGTATTACCTAAACTACGCAAGGTGTACGTGTGCATGTCATAATAATTGTAAGGTATGGCATAGGCATAATAGGTCAGGTTGGTTTATTTAGATACCAAAACGGTAAACCTAAAATAATATAGTAAGTTATGGCCCCTAGATGACGGCCCACCACAGTAGCTTGCTAGAGGCGATGGAGCAGCGGCGCGTGAGCGTGGCCAAGGGCGGCGTCGTGTGCAGCCTGGCCGCGCGCGCCACCGTGCTCGCCGCCGCCAACCCGCACGCGGGCAGCTACAACAGGTGCTCCGTACAACATCAACAGACGTACTGTCGCGGGCTCCGACGCCTTACCGCTTTGTAGAAATATTCCTGTGTAAGCGCATCGTGCCGGACGCGCCCCAACCCGCCCTGATTGGTTATGCATTTTACTACGTTTTACTACAGCCAATTAGATACATAGAAGCTTGCTTGCTTGTGCCTAAATACTTGAACCCGAAATATAAATGAACGTTGGGCGTGGCTTGAAGTGAGTGGCAATGAGGTGCTTGCAAGCTATTTTAGCTTTAAGACTGGTCAGGCGTCGGAGCCCGCGATAGTACAACTAGCGTCGCGGCAGTTGAGCGCTGGGCGAAAGATGCGCAGAAGACCATTACGATTACGTGATTGGCTAGTCGTGCGATGTGCCTTCACCGGCCGGCCCGAATTTGTTGTTAGCTCTGCGCACACGCGTCTCTGATACGATGATTGTCTCGTAAGATGCGCAAAGCGATCCCCACTCTTCACCCGAGCGATCAACATCGGTGCCGCGTACTGTCTTTTTGAAGCATTCGAATTCAAATTCCCATGCGAATTCATAAGAATCGCTTACGAACACCTAGGAAATTGTATGATTCTTAGGATTTATGCGAATTTGAATGCTTGAAAAATATTTTGACGCCCCCTGTAGGTACTGTACACGATACACGCACACACTCAAACAAACTTTACATCTATTAATCACAAACATTATAAGCTTTAGCTTATTACCATAATAATGTTTATGATTAATAGATGTAAAGATAGTAAACTATAAGACCAATATGTCCACTGTCAGCATAGGTAACTTCACAGAAAAGTAGTGGCAGAGCTTAGCGTGACTTACCTGTTCTGTGTAGGTACCTATTATGGGCCAAATACTCTAAATGATTAAATGAGTCGTTTCTTGGGGTATCTGCAAGTAAATAATAAATACATAAATAAATGATACATTTAAAACACCGTTGGCTAACGTACAACATATTCTCATGCTCAGTGCCTGTGGTATTCGTTTGCGTCACTCGTATCTGTACTCGTATATGACTATCAATAATACTATATATAATTTTCCTCGAGATAAATGGTTGTTCTGAACTTCTGAACAATAACAGGAATAAGGAAAGCTAATTTTAGAATAACAAGCTGATAAAATTGACCCATTCAAGATACAGAGGAAAAATATACTGACCGACATCAGAACCATAATAATTGTTTAATAGATACTAAATACTGTATTATTTTTCAGAGCAAAGACTGTAGCAGAAAATTTGAAAATAAACTCTGCTTTACTATCCCGGTTCGACTTGGTTTTTATCCTACTAGATCAGCCAGATGAGGTAATATTTCGAAATAGTTTATTCAAAGACATTGCTTGCTTAATAAATATACTCATTATCATAATAAACCTTTCAGAAAATCGACGCAATGTTATCGGAACACGTTTTAGCACTGCATAGTGGTCAAAAAGGAAAAAGTTCCTCAAAAACCCTTAATACAAGCATAAATACAAGTCAATATGACAGTGATGCTTCTCTCAGGTAAATATAATATGTTGGCTTGTTGGTTTTTTTCCATTACAGCTATATTTTTAGAAGCAAACCTAAAGATGTAATGTACCTAAATCAATTGTGCAATATCTGACCTTCAATTAAAATAAAGTCAATTGCCAATTAACAGTTCCTAATCGATTTTAACACTTGATAAGCTAAACATTTCAATTTTCAGTGCACGCTTGCGACTCAAACCTGGTGAAGTAATCGATACTTTGCCATTAGTCTTGCTTCGCAAGTACATAGCCTACGCAAGGAGATACGTACATCCAAAACTTAGTACAGAAGCGGCAAACGCATTGCAAAATTTCTACTTGGAACTCCGCCACAATCACCAAGGTGGGTCTCAAGATGGGACGCCTATCACTACACGTCAACTAGAAGCATGTATTAGGCTCGCACAGGTTAGTTCAAGACAATTAACACATAAATCTAACTAGTATTTTAAATGTGGAAGTTTGTATGTTAAGATTTCGACAATACTCGCAATATGAAAATGTATTGCGCCGCCTCCTATTGATTATTTCTATTGATGTCTAAGTATTATCGTATAGGCCGCGCGCGTCTGTGATTGCGAATCGCAAGCGATGGATCGCGCGCGGCTGTGATCGGCCGCGATGCACGGAAGCTTACCTTACCGGAACTACTTAAGCACTTGTGTTAAAGAAATCCGAAACAGCGACGGTAACACAACACGTAAACCCGAGACAATATAGAAAAGCTCGTTTTCTACATTGACTCGACCGGGGATCGAACCCGAAACCTCAGAGATGGCGACGCCTTATAAAGTCAGGCGTGCTCGCCTCTCCGGCTATGGAGGGCGTCAAAAGAAGTCCTGTTTCCTTGTTCCAGTGAAATATTTATTCATTTCTCTATGGGTTAATTCTAATTTGTCTAAAAGTGGCCAGGAAAAGCTAGTTCGACCATAGATATAGTAGCGAATCCAAAGTCTATGAGTTCGACATTCTTACAAAAAAAATAAAAATTATATTATAGACTGTTGTTTCTTGTTATTATTTATTTGGCGATTAGTTGCCTTTTGATTTTAAGGTGTCTTTGGATATATACAGATACATGATTAATTTTGTGTTGTAGGCCCGTGCAAGAGTGGATCTACGAGAAGAAGCTACTGTAAAAGACGCAAATGACGTAATAAGTTTAGTGAAACACAGTTTGATGGACATTTTTAGTGACGAATTTGGAAATATCCAGCTGTCAAGATCTATAAACGGTTCAGGAGTCAGCGCTAGGGGCAAAGTACGTAATTTAGAAAATTAATTGGTCTCAAATACATTGTTTGTGCAAAGCTCATATGAACAGATTTTACTCAGTGATAAACTCTGAAATCATTATGGCGGCTGTACATTCTCCAGCGAGTGCTCTTGCCATGTCGTGACGAGTGCATCACTGTACACTCTTATTTATTCATTATACATAATTTTTTTCACTATGATTATACGGTTTGAGCGTCGAGAAGATGGAAGCGTTCTAAGTTGCAGCGGATGCTGCCCTAGCTATCAATGTCTACAATTATGTGATATTTACACTTTACAAATGTCCCAAATACAAATGCATCCCATCCCACCCATGTCCCAAATTTTGAAAATCGTCTACGCGATTAGAATGTTTGAGCCAAACTGAGTGCGAGAGAGCGAGAATGTAAAGTGATGCACTCGCGTCGCCTCGCGAGGGCAAGCGAAGCCCTTTGACTCGCGCACAAAATACCGACTCTGAGCGGAGAGCAAACGAGGCGAGGCGAGACATAGCGAGGCCAAGCGAGTGTAGATACATTAGTAGTAAGTCCTGTGTAAGTTAAGTTGTGACATGACTTCTATTCGTTTTCTCTATTTACAGCTAAAAAAATACTTAGATGTACTAACAAGAAGAGCCCATCAGCTAGGAAAAGACATATTTACGAGACGAGAGTTAATAGAAATCCACAAGGCAGCCGGCGTCCCGGGGGATGCGGGGGAGTTGATCGAGGCAATGCACACACATTCCTATCTTCTCCTGAAAGGTTCCAATACATATCAACTAATAGGTCTATAAGCTTTAAAGTGAATATTCAATTGTAATATAAAACATTATATTTTTGTTACATAATATACTAATTTGATTTTATTTCGTAAGCAATGCCCGAAGCAAACTAAAGACAAAGCCAGTAAAGACAAATTTTATTATTGTATATAATGAAAAATATTATTTTACACAGTAATTTGATTGTACAATAATGTTTGTAAATTACTTACCAAAATAATAATACTAATGGCAAATCCATTCATACAGACTATTTCAAGGCATGTTAATATTATCACAGTTTTGTGCAAGAATGGTTAATTCTCCTAATACTTATACCTACACAATAGTATGCAGTAGTGACTCAGTTAAATCTAATACTAAAGAGTATTCATTACCTAAAACTACTTGAATCAAAATATTTTATAGAACAAAAAATCCGCGAATATTTTATACTTTGATTTAATGCTTATATTTTCACTTAACAAATCTGAGTTAAATTAATAGGAAAATAAGACTACATTTATTTCCTCTTTATTTCTTTTCGTTTAGAACATGTTCTTGAAGAAACATCTTGTAAAGCTATGGACACATGGCAACACCCATATAAGGAAATGCATACTAACATTGAATTGAAGAATGATGGATTTATGAAACATTCAAAATAAATGTTTCCAACTTTACTACCAGCAAAAAGATAGAAATTTGATATTGCTGATAAAGCTAGTAATGGTGTACAAAGGCCAGCAACAAAACGGGTTTCCATGGCATCTGTTCTTAACACTTTTTCTTTAAATAATTTATACTTATGACTTTCAGAAATCAATTTTCCAAAATATTCTAAAGTAATCCCTAAATAGTTTAGAGCAGACCACACAAATATGTTCCATATAGTTCCATGCCACATAAATATGAAGATAAAAGTTGCCAAAGATGCTGACAGTTTGCTGATTATCTTGGGTAATTTTAAATGCCTGGTAATCAGACCTAGGCAGGGTTTATAGATGTACCTGAAAAATTTACAAACATTTAAATAACAACATCAAGCCAATAGAATGTCCACATTATCATTATTGTTACCATATTCTTTTAATATCAACTCACATAACCAAAAACTTGTACAGCCCTACATCAAAATATCTCCACATTTGAGAATACACATGGACTCGAGCAATGCATCTGGGTGTTGGCGGGGGATCCATATTGTCTAATCTAGCAAATGCAGTTGTTGTGCCATAAGATATCACATACTTCAGATGGAATTCCAATCCCATCCACAGACCCCCACCACACAAGGCTATAGTGGGCAGTTTTCTTATTGACTGAAACAAATAGATTATTTTCAGTATATCAAAACTTTTCAGTATACTTAGTAAAACTTCAAAATTGACACAAACATACCTCTACATCACTTTGCATTGCAAGGAAGTACATGTAATGAAATGCACAGTCAAGCATGAAAGTATAAGAAGTAAACAAAAACATATCACTGATGAATCTTCGTAGTCGGAGGGTCAATTTCTCATTACTAGCATAAAATCCCTTCTCAAACTCTTCATAGGGTATAATTGGTCCAATGTATAATAATGGTGTGTACAAAACATAACTGAGCATGTTCACCATAGTTTCTACAATAGGAGTAGAGTTCTCTTGATGTTTTTCACTCTTCTCTTGTTTAACTATGTAGTCAATGGAATAACTAATGCATCTCAATTTGATCCATGCTATTGTGAATAAAACCAAATAAACCTCTTCATCATTCAAATCTTCTCTGTCTAAGTAATACCAGAAAAAATATTTGTATTTGAGTGAATTAAAAGTCATGAGTATTACTATGCATGACATCCACACACTTAATTTTTTCCCACCAAGAAGAATTATTGAGGCATACAGAATAGGTTGGACTAAAATTATAATCAACTGTCTATAGCCCATGTATGTAACTATGAAAAGCGCACTTGACAAAATGTACCAATATTTCAAAAGCCTTATCTGGGTTCTTCTAATGATTTCAGATACAAAAAACTGTATTAACAAATAAAACCAAGATATTCTAATAAAATATTTCCAACTGCTCCATTCTATATCAGAAACATCTTGAAGTCTAGATAAGAATCTCCATCCTGGTTTCAATTCACCCAACGAATGCAGCAAGTCATAATTATCATTGTATAATTCTGAAAGACAACAACAAGATTTTGAAAACAATGATTAATTCGCTCCCGTATTATGAATTTAATGCGTGAAAGCTATTCAGTGTCAATCTTTAAAGTCTAAATGGACGAAATATTTTTTTCTTACCACTTTGTGCATTATAAAGTTTGTACAAACAATAAAAGTTAGCGGAAATCCAAACAAAAAAGTAAATAAAAAGTTCAAGAGACGATAGTTTGCTCTTCATAATTACTTTTTAGGTAACAAAATGATATCGACGGATAAATAAATATAAATTAAATTGAAAATGTTAATACACGGACTGTTTTATACTGAGAATTTAATTTAAATTTTCCGGCTTACAATAAATTTCAAATAGATGTTTACAAAATCCACAGATTAAACAAAATCTGCACCAGTCATTTTGACAGCTGTCACACAAATCACTAAACGCGCGGTCAAGACAGTGGTTACAAGTGCCACTACCGTGCTAGTGTAGGGTAGTCACTCGTGTCTGTGCTGGCTAGGTCGAACGTGTTAAATCAAATCGATTATCTTTGTTTACATGATAAATCTATGATTCTAATTTAGAAGAAAATCATCGCATTTTAAAATTTATTCGCAACCGATTAAATTACATTACATTATGAATTTATGATATTAAAATACATTTCAAGCAACAAATTAAAATGGATGCTTTCGTTTATGGAGGGTAGAATAAAAGAGGGCCATCTCTGTATCTGTCTTGGTATCTGAAAATGTCCGTAAAATTATTTTACGGACACTTTTAGAGATGTACGTCAACAGCACGTCGACCTACCCAAAAATTCAAAAATTCTCCAATAGATTTTCAACTTTAAGCCTGACATATAGAGATCATTTTCAAATGAGAAAATTTGACATTATGTAGTAGTTCGACGAGCTGTTGTCCGTACATAGGATGACCCTCCTTTATTAAAACGTAACCCGGCGGCGCGGCGCTACTGAATAAAATATTAAATGTTAGAATGAGATAGGAGATACGTAAACAAGGAAATAAAAACATCCGCTTTGTTAAGGCGCACTTTATAACAAAAAGAAAAGAACGTCAATATTTTAAATTTATTTTGAAAATTATAGAAAATTTATTATTTTTTAAAACAATATTACCTAATTTAGATTAATTAGATTCTTGATATTTTTTCTTCATTTCATACCATAAAGTTAATATACCATATGTTTATGTTAATTTTTGATACTCTTTAGCGACACTAGTGCTGTTATGAAGGGGTTTTTGAACTGTTATATGTTGTTATAACTTCTTAGGATCGGTCTATACCCAGCCGGAACCGGACCAGGTTAACGCGGATTTAATCCATCACTTAAGGCCCTCGTCTCCCTATGCAAAATTCAGAATTCGAATTTAAGTACCCCGTTGGGGCAGCACCCCCTCTGTATTTTCACGAACGTTTAATTATTGAAAAAGCGCGGGAATCTTTAGACTCGACGGGCGTCTTTTTTTCCTTCTGAATTTTATTTTTAATATTTAAGGGATTGCGTTCAGGAGGGTAGTGTTTGTGTAGATAACTATTATTTGTATACATATATTTATTGTTTAGTAGTGTTTATTTGGGAAAAAGTAGGTGAGTTGCACAGTTTTCTTCTGAAAATGAATGATCCTCCCGATGATCCGGGAGGGTCACCTCCTCCACTTTTATCCGACGAACTTGCCGATCTTCCTGATGTTAACCTTTCTCCACCTCCGGCAGGATACTTTGTAACTATTACAAACGATTCTGACACCGATATTTCAACTTCAGCTACAGAACATGAGCATATTATTAAACGAAAGCGTAAAAAATTAGGCCAAGTAAACCGAGAATCTGTACCGCGCCGTTGCCAATAGTCAAGACTTGCCGAATAATAACACACCTATAGGGCGTAAAACTTACAATGACTCAGATATTGCTCCATATGTTGTTCATGTGCAAAAAGTCTTAGCCTCTCCTAATGACGGAGCCACTTTGCACCCGATTGAGGTTGGGAAATTCTTAAAAAAGTATTCCTTCAAAAATATAATTGATGGCAGTGTTAAAAGTATTGGCCGTAATAAAATATCAGTATCATTCTTGAAGTTCTCTGATGCTAACTTCTTTATGGGCCATTATAGCTTGGAATCTAACAAATTGAAAGCCTTTGTACCTACATTCAATGTCACCAGAATGGGTCTTGTTCGTGGTGTTCCTGCGGATTGGTCACCTGATGAAGTTAAAGCTAACATGTCTGTACCAATTGGATGTGGAGAAATAATGAAAGTAAGACGCCTTAATTTCAAAACTTCTATTGATGGTTCTGCATCTTGGAAGCCATCCCAAACAGTAGTTATCACATTTGATGGACAAACTTTGCCCAAACGAGTCTTCATTTGTTACAATGCTTTACCAGTAGATTTGTACATTTTCCCTACAATTCAGTGTTTTAACTGCTGCCGATTTGGCCATACCAAAACACAATGCAGATCAAAGCCCCGTTGCTTTAAGTGTGGACAGAGCCATTTTGGAAATTCTTGTGCTATTGATGATCATCATGCCTCTTGTTGTTTGTGTTCTGGTTCACATTTTGCAACCAGTAAGTCTTGTCCAGAATTCATGCGCCAAAAAAATATTAAGACTTATATGGCTGAAAATTCAATTTCTTATGTAGAAGCTTCCAAACTTCACCCTCCGGCTTCCAAGTCATATGCTGATATTTTGTCCTCCAGTCCTGAAAATGTAACACAAGTGATCAGTCCTCGGGATACTTCTGCTAAAATTAAAACTTCCAAGGCAACAAATTCTTATAAAAAAACAGTACTTTTGACCCCTCGCCCTTCACCATCGTTTTCTAAGGGCTATGACAAAAAAGCTCATAGTGATTTAATTAAGGATTATTCCTTCCCCTCCCCAAGGGATGGTTGCGCCATTATGAGCCAGCCCCAAGATCAGCAAAAATCGAATCTTACAGACCTTATTGTAGTCCTAATTAATTTAGTTTCCCAATTTAATTCAAACTCACCGTCCAACGCTGCCCCCATAATAGAAAGTTGCATTCGATTCCTCCAAGATGGATTTACACGCCAAAGTAATTCAATGGAATTGCCAGAGTATTTTAAGCAAAAAGAGTGATTTTTATTATTTAATTAATATGTATGAGCCATTTCTTTTTGCTCTGTCAGAAACGTGGCACAAACCTAATGTTATATATATTTTTTTTTTTTTTTTTATTCCCATGTAATAGAAGTTATTCTACCTTTCCCTAGTCTCCTGATCTCGTTGTAACTACTTTTTTTCCAAATTTCGATCTTAGGCCTTAATATTTCCCTGATTCCCCGTTTTTTACTCGACACTGGTAGAGGGCAATCCGCCCGTAGCCAAATAGACAGTGTTGTCATGTCATCACTGTCAAATAAATAAATAAACCACTGATCAAATAAACTACGTACGTTTAATTATTTTTTTAAATAAGTTTACGGCTTTGGATAATGACCATACGGACAATTTCTTATGTGATTAATTTCATATCTACATGAAAGGTGAAGTGAATGTTCTACTTTGAGTAAAAATTGTTTCTATCAGCAATAAGTCAGAAATATATTTTTATCTATTTATAACTTTATTTATTTTCGATTATAAAGTATATTAATACACATACAACTTACCTTACAGTTAATTTTAATTATTGGTACTTTTGATTTAATTTTCATTGGGATACTTTTTAATTTTACTATCTATTGTTGGTCTTTTACCTGATAATAATATTAATTAAGGGAATAACATCACTAAACAAGTAATCACTACGTTGCAATAAGAAATTTGCTACAATATAAGTAACTTGGGATTTATATTATTATTATAGTATTAACTGCTTATACTCTCTTATTTAACGGTTTGTGCAATTTTAAATATTATATTATAAAAATGGTTTTTAATATTGTTGTTGCTTTTTATTCTTATAAAAAACATATTGCAGGAGGCCCCTGTTAAATATACATAGTAAATTGGTTCGAAACCTTTACATAACTCTTAACCAACCCCATTTGAACTAACACGCATTCTAGATTTAGTTTTATCATAATTCAAGACAATACTCCGCTTCTGGTATAACGTTAATGAGAAAATATTGTAGAAATAAAGCAGGTGCTGCAAGCACCTAAAATGTAATGATGATAAAGGCTTTGTTATTAATATTAACGTAATCCTTCTTTGGTTAGGGTGAAAACCGACAGCGATCATCGAATGGTTAGAGGCACATAAAACATCAACGTCAAGCTAGAAAGGTCTCGTTTGATGAAGTCTACGCTCTGACCCCCATTAACTGCCCCGAAAGCTTTCAGCTTGGGCTGTCAAATCGCTAACAAAGTTCCTATAATCATCACTTGTCATAATTATCAAATCTCCGAATCGATCACATTGTCTAATAGTCATTTGTCCGATAATTATTAAGTCATAATGTTGATTTCTATAAATATAAAATCTCATTTTTTGTATTCCTAAACATATATGTAATAAATATTTTTTAAAATAAGTAGTGAAATTCTGAATATACCTACATATATAATAAAAAAATTGTTCTATAAACTGATAACAGAATCCGAATCAGACCATTTATATACATACAATTTAACACATTTTTAGATATCACTCACTGATAAAAAGCACCAAATGTATGTTTACTATTAATTTTGACTCTAAATTATTAGGATTTATCCGTGAAAAGCCATAAGCGGCTATGTGGTTTGAAACAAAATAAAACCAAGTTGTCATACAAAACGATTTGGGAAACCCGACTGGCCGTGGTCCTTTGCCGTGGTACTTGTCTGCCCGATACTAGAGTGTAATTTAAAATCCGGAGGCGCGGAGATAGTGCAGTCCTCGCGCCGGAGACGAGCAGAACCTATGCTCAATGCGAACAAAACTAAATGCATTAAATTTACAATGCCTAATGTGAGACAGGTCTCAACGCATATTATTGTAAAAGATGAACAACTAGATACGACTAATTCCTCAACGTTCTTAGGAATAACTTTAGATTCCCGTTTGCAGTGGGGTGCTCATATTGAGGCTTTATCGGGAAGACTTAGTTCAGCTGCTTATGCCGTGAAAAGGATAAGACAACTGACTGATGTTGAAACGGCAAGATTAGTGTATTTTAGTTATTTTCACAGTTTAATGTCATACGGCATACTGTTATGGGGCTCAGCTGCAGATATTGAAACCATATTTGTCCTGCAAAAAAAAGCTGTTTGGTCTATTTACAATCTTAGTAATCAATTTACTCTCTTATCTTATTTGTCTTATAATAATGCCACTGGAACTAGTAATGATGAAATATGTAATCTTTTCGCATCATGTTTTTCTTTAGTTTCGATAACATTAGCACTGGCTGTGTGCCCATCATCTCTGTTACTCACAATCTTGCTGCCACTCTGCACGACATTCATCTGTCAGAAAGTGAAGTCGAAAGAGTATTGAAGGGTTTGGATTGGAGGAAGGGTGCGGGGTCGGACGGTATCCCAGTCATTTTCGTGTTAAGGAGCGCTGACGCTTTGGCAATACCTCTTACCTTAATCTATAACAAGAGCCTATCCAAGGGTCAATTCCCGTCAGCTTGGAAGGAGGCCCTCATCTTACCCTTATTTAAGGATGGCAATAGATCTGACGTTGGAAATTATAGGCCGATCTCAATCCTTCCTATCTTTGGGAAGGTTTTTGAGTCGCTTATATATCCAGTAATAAACTGGCACGTCAAACCGTAACTTATACCCCAGCAACACGGCTTCAACAACTCTCGCTCCACTACGACCATTCTGGCTTGCTATGTAACAGATCTAGTCTCCGCGGTAGACTCTCGCGCCTGTGCTGATGTTATTTACACCGACTTCAGCAAGGCATTTGATAAGGTTGACCACAACATTCTTATTTATAAACTTTCATCGCAATTTGGCTTTCATGGCAACGTTCTTAAGTGGTGTCAATCCTATCTTGTCAATCGCAAAGTGTAAAGTTGTAATCAATGGGCAATCCTCTCACGTATTTGATATTTCTTCGGGTGTGCCTCAAGGATCTCACTTGGGACCTCTCTTTTTTAATTTATTTAGTAACGATGTGGCGAATTGTTTCAGGCATTGTACGTTTTATTTATATGCAGATGATTTGAAAATTGTTAAGCGTAAAGATAACATTTTAGACTGTAAATTTCTGCAGGATGATATTGATCGTTTTGTCGATTGGTCCAACGACAATCGTATGTTTTTAAACATTAAAAAAATGCAACTTTATTCGTTTTACCAGGAAAAAGGAACCGCCTACATTTACGTACAAAATTCAAAACCAACCTTTAAACGAAGTTAAAGAAATTCGAGATCTTGGGATCTATTTCGATAAAAAATAACGTTTAACATTCATATAGATAAACTCGTAAGCAAATGTTTCAAAATGCTTGGTTTTGTTACTAGAAACATGAAAACATTTAACAGTCCTCATGGTAAAATTCTTATTTACAATGCTTTAATACGCTCCTCTTTGGAGTACTGTAGCCTTATATGGTCCCCTCGTTATAAGGTACATATTAAGCGTGTCGAATCTGTTCAAAAAAAATTTCTTTCAGCAAAAGATAGCTAAAAAAACTATCATCATATAATGATCGTTTGTCATACTTCAAGATTCAGAATCTGCAGATGAGAAGACAGCTAGTGGATCAGTATTTCTTATACAAAATTATTCATGCTTCGATTGATTGTTCTTTTCTTTTGCAACAAATTAACTTTACTGTTTTACGTAAGCATGTAAGAAGCTCGCGCTTCATTAAATCTTTTTCTTCAAAATCTTTTAGGAGTAATCTGGGGCATTTCTCACCTATGAACAGAATTCAGAGTCAGTTCGGAGTCTTTGTTAAGCACTCAGATTTAGATATTTTTTCAAAGTTTAGTATTTTTAAAACATGTTTAAACCAAGTTATCGACCATAATTCTGGTAATTCATAATTTTAATATTATTCTTACATATTATTTAGTTACTGTAACGATTTTGTTCATCCACTTACAGGTACACACTTGTGGAGTATATTATTTTCTCTATGCTCGTGGGTATTATCCGCATATATCTTCGTCATTATCCTCCGCACGTTTTTGTTTGCAGATAGATATTGTAGATGCGTATAGTATGCACATTTTTCATTTTTCAATTTACAATTTTCAATGTGTGATGTTTTTTTTTTCTTTTTAAATCTGTTATATGTCTGATTTCGGGCACCAATCTGATATCTAACCACCATTACATTTGTAACTGAGATAAGTAATTTCCAGAGATAGATACTCGTGGGCAGCGGGATGTTGGATTGCTGGCCGGTGCTCGACACTTGTTTTGAATTTTTGCATACCTTCGTCGCTTCCACGTAAATAATTATTCCATGTCGTGGCAGCTTTTAATTAAGGCAACACTGTAAACTAGTTAATAATCAATGTTTCTGTGCTATTGAATGTGTATGTCTTGTTAGCTGTCCATAAATAAAAAAATAATAAAAAAAAATCTTAGACCCCGAGATTCGCTAAGAGAACTATTTAAAGAAATTAACGTACTTACAGTCGCTTCACAATTACCCAAAATATATTTTTGAAAATATTATGTATGTTCGCAAAAATCTGCACTTGTTTACTAAGAAAAATGACGTACATAAGTATAATACCAGGCATAAAGATAAACTTGCCGTTCCAATGTTTAGATTGCACAAGGTAGAAAGTTCTTTCATGGGCAATTGTATTTGTTTTTTTAATAAATTACCACAAACCATTGTTGAAATGCCTGTATATGAATTCTAATTGCATGTTAAAAGGACTCTAATGAAAAAGGGCTATTACACCGTTAGTGATTATATAAATGATAAAAATGTGTGGATTTAAAACTGCTTAGCTCACAACAAATCTTGTAAAATATTTATTTATTTTTAAAAGAGGCTGACAATAGTGACCGAGTTTCTTGCGCTGCTTCTTCTCGGCACTAGCCCACAATAGTCCCGAAGCGGTGGTAGAGAAAAAACATTGGGACATGTAAAAGTGCCTTTTATGGCCAATTTACAGAAATAAATTATTTTTATTTTTATTTTTGATTTTGATTATGCATGCTGCTTGCTGCATGTCTGCTTGCATATTGCATGCTCGAAATTGTTGACAAATATGTTAACATGGGACTAGTGATCTAGTTGGGTAGGTCCACTTTGAAAAGGAGGTCAATCGATGAATCCAACTCGAATGGGCAGCGTTTGGGGAACTACCCAATATCTTCTCGTCCAAAATAGCTATAAGGAATCTCAAAGTTGCACAACACACTATGGAAAGGGCTACTCTCGGTGTTTCTTTGCGAAATCAAATCAGAAATGAGTAGATCCGTGAACGAACAAAAGTCGCTACCCCACACATTATCACCAATCATTAGTTTGTCTATACCAAACCTTTTTCTAACAAAAACAAGTGCTCGTCGTGCCACGGACGGACAGTGAAGGGTTCAAAAGTTGCCCGTCGCGACCATAATATATTTTTGGGTCTTTATTGTTTTTGTTTTTATCTAAGTCACTTTTAATTCATGTTTTCTTCCAAAAGTTTTTTAATATTTTTAATACATATGTTGAACGACTAATACCCTTAAACTAACCGATCTCTCTCAGCCGTTATTATTTTTTCTTAAAAGTTTAAAAGCACTATTATCATGCTTTTTTCAAATGTTTAAAGCACATAGTTGAGCCTTCAGAGGGATGGGGGATGCTGTGCTCGAACATAAATTAGCACTATCGAGTTATGTATTTCGCAAATCAAATATTTTTTGCAAACCTTTAGTCATTTTAAGGGACTACTCAACGATATCCCATCACTATGGGGCTGACGACGAAAACAAAATCCCGACGTTACATGTGGAGAACTACCACAAAAAACTAGCTTTCAGAATTTTATTCTACTATTTTGTCGGATTGATTGATATACATACTTTCACCAAATATAAACTGACAGACTCTTACAGTCTGTCAGTTTAAATAAATAAAAGACTGACAGACCCATAAAGGTTCCTTGTCAGGACTACGGAACCTTGAACAAGGGAAATGGAACTACGCGAAAATGTTTTACTTAGTATCCACTAGTAACCTAGGACTTTAGTAACAAAGTACACATTTTGACTTTCATGCCCTTTTCCAAGGAAGCCGTACTGTATTTTGGGATTAAACTGTCCCAATGATGTGCCATTATGATACAGGCGACAAACCGACACGCTTAGCGCCCAGATGTAAACTAATTAGATAAGATAAGATACGATAAATTTATTTCTGTATAAATTAGAAAAATTTAGCCATTTAATAGGAATTATTTTTAATACCCGGTTCTTTGGTTAGTGCTGAAGAATTGAAAAATCCCGGGATTTCCTAGTTACATAAACAACATTTAAATTTGACAACTAATAATAAACAATCTTTAACAAAAATATTAATCTGTACAAAGATATGTTCAAAATAAAATTCAGAAACTTGTAATGCTAAATTAAATTAAAGTAGAGCAACTTTCACGATTGCATAATCGTGAAAGTTGCAGTATTTTTGACATGCAAACTGTCATTAACTGACACCCTTGTCTAATGGAACAGGAGAAAGAGAACTACCGTGCGAGAGAGAGGTAAAATAGCAACGAGCTACAGGACACACGTCCGAACGCTGAGAAATCGCAGCGAGACTAAAGAAATTTTCTCAAGGCGATTTCTGGCAGATAATTTTTGATTTGGTAAATGTATTTCAAATAGTTTTCTGTATAAATTTTTTTATTCATTTGTCTCGGTAATAGTTCTTTTGTACGTAGTTCAAGTTTGATTCCGATAAATGATGATTTACAATAGATACAAACCATTTTAGAAGTGCAAAATCTATAAAATTTGCAGCTCCTGGATTAAGGAAACTAAACAAATTTTCAAAAAAGCAGCTAGATAAGATGAATGTAAAGGACTTAAAGAAAGGTCTTATATGAATACATTTCTTGTTTTGGTCCGATCTTTTACGTTCTGGGAGCCGGAATGAGACCTTCAACGCGTAACGCGTAAACATAGGTACGTTTGCAGCCTAATTAACATATTAAAAATAGGATCAAAGTAAATAAATTATATGTAATTTAAAAGACTGAATCCCAGACTATAGATTAACGTTATGTGTATAATTTTTTTTGCTTTTCTTATAACTTTAAAATGAAGTTTTAAATTGATAATTCTGTCGGAACATTGTTTGACAGGGAGACTAGGGCCTTAAGCAATAAGATTGATTTTTGAACGGATTCTTGCGGATGCTTACGGATTCCGGCAGCGAATAGGTTGGACTCTTTTTCAATATTTTATTAAGGCAGTGCCTCCACTGCCGGTGCCGGCAGCCGCTATGGGTGTACGGATGCCGACATTTATTAAGTTATTATAGAGCCTTAATTAAACGCTTTATAAACATGTGATTTTTTCATTCCGACACACGGTTTAACGAGAAAATGCGATGAAATATTGGAGCCTCTTGAGTTACTTGGATTTTTTTCTCGCTAAACTATGTGTCGAAAAGAAAAAGTCACAAGTATAAAAAGCGTTTAATTTAGTTAGGCTACTTAATACGATGTAAAACAAAGATTTTGATTTTATATACATAGTTTCATAATTTGATCACCAAAAATGTTTAAGTGTCCTCCAATATTTCATTGCATTTTCTCGCTAAGCCATGTGTCGGAAAGAAAAATTCACAAGTATAAAAAGCATTAATTTAATTTGGGCCCCTTTAGAAGTTCAAAACAAAAAATTGAGTTTTATTAGGTTTTATATTTTTTATGAAAAATTTTCCCAGTCCTAAACGCCTTGCACACCCTTTGCTACACTCAAACCTTTGGCATCTCTTATCCAGAATTAATTGTAACACTTGCTTGTGCATTATAATGCTATTTCAAATTCTTCGTTTGATGACAATTGGCCTCCAACCTGCATCTTTTTTCATTTAATAAAAACAAACAATAATTTTAAAACAACACGAACAGAAAACAACTCGGGCGAATCAGCAATCAGCTGTGCTGTTGAACTGACAATAGTTTTTTTTATTGGTACTGCCGGCTCCCACTGTCGTAAAATAATTGTTGGATGAGGGCGCCGGCAGCGGAGGCACTTCCTTTTAATAGATAGGTAAGATAGTCTTTTCAAATACCTGTCTACGTTTAATGGCTCCACCTCAGAGTTAATGTATTTATAGTGCAATGTCTTTGCTCCATCTCCACCACTGATCAAATAAACTATGTCCACTACATACCACTGATCAAATAATACTACATACTTTCGTTTTTAGTTACACAGAATAGACAGAGCTAAGAGTACGTTTAAATTATTATTTACCCTTTTTTAATTTGGTGACCCATTTTTATATTATATATTGGTCCCGGGTTCGATTTTTATTCAAGGTTAATACACTAAACGTATTTTTATTGTTATGCTGGGGCTTCACCTGCGTCTAATGTCGTTAATTAGTGCTCTATTTGACGTAGTGCGCAGGTCTGGCCGGTCTTTGTGCGCTAATTTGCTTCAATAACATTAGACGTTAAGCGATAGCTCAGACGGCGGTAACTTTTGACACATCAAAGGGATTAAGCGGGCATCTAGTGCGTTGTTGTGGCTACACCTACTACACTAAACATGTTAAAACACGATCACGTTCAAAAACTCTTTGTGAAATATATGTAAAAGTGCATAGTTATTAAGTTAGCATGGAGTAGACGAAATGAGAAAAGTATTGAGTTCTTGGAAGCGTTTTTTTTTATATTAAAGACACACTCACAGATCTCACGCTAACTACGTCGCTAGACGCTAGAATCAAACGTCAAATAAGTGTGGCCACGCACTTAGCGCGTACCTTAATGCTTTAATTTAGTTAACGCTAATCATGCCTTTATTTGAACGTTAGGCGTCACGCAGGTGAAGCCCCAGCATTATAAGTAAATATATTTAAACGGTGTTATGCAAATTAAGGGTGTCACTTTTTCTTTACAACGCGCGCTTTTTTATTTAGGATTTAAGTATGACTGATTTGTTTGTAGTTACCACTAGTAAGGATTTATTTAATAGAAAGATATTTATTATTTATGTTTTTTAGCGTTCATAGTTGATTAATGTTGCAATTTAGTCAACTAGCGCACTCATTGTCATAATTATCAATTAATTGCTTTGATTTAAATGCAAGAATCAGTTATTCATAATAAACACATAAACTACACCTTTTATTTTTAAATACATTAAAATGTTAATATTTACATAAAATAATCAGTACTACATAGTGTGAGATGCAGCACGCATGAAACAAAAACACAAACACACATTTAAGACGTTGGTAAATAATGCGCCTGCGCACCAAAAGAAGTTAACGGCAAAAAGTCTGTGGTGGGTCTGCGTGTACACAATCGATAAGTAACCAACCAGCAGCTACCAACTTACGTCTTGACTTGATTCATCTCAATCAGTCAACTATGTCCGCTCAATCCAATAAGTGATCTCCCGAGGCTATGTAATGTCATAAGCATGCGTGCTTGACCCCGAGTTAGGTCAAATTATTTTATCTAGTCGTACATTTGGTGATCAATTCTGTGGTTTAGAAATAAATACTCACAAATGTGTAGACGTGGTCTTATATTATTAATTTCAATTACGTTAGTGGTCCAGCAAGATGGTGAGTATTTTATAATTTAATAAACTTGTTTAAACTATGTTTGTTTGTTATTTTATTGTTTTAATTATTTTGATACTTACTTCTTGTTAACTTAGATTGTTGTGAAATTCCAATTAAAAACAACATTGTTTTAAAATTATTATGGACAAACCTTATTGCTGTTGCTTCGTGACCTTACATTGCGTGTGACCTACATTTAGTAATTCATCTCAGAAATATTGCTTGAAACAATTATTTAAATAAGTAGTACACTATTTAAAACTGTAACAGAGTGTGTCTCTGCACAATGATGATATTTCTAGGATGGACACCTAGAAATCTTAGCAACTGATGTTTTATCGCTTTTTATCTGTTAGTTCATGATCATCGCATCTTGCAAAATACGACTTATATAACTTTAATAACTTTATTTTAAAATTGCGCATTTATGAATATATGTGTTGATGCCGAAATCAAGAACAGTATTTATGTGGGTTACTGATGTCACGAGACGAGCCCGACGAGCCACGCTTAGGACTTGTTAAGTTTGACTGAATCCGGCAGGCGGCAAATTTAAAGTGTTCTGCGTACAAATATTATCCTCATTACTACTCTCATTGTCTTGTTTCAGCCTTGGAACATAACAGGCAAAGATACAACCCAAACACAGACTTTTTATTACACGAAGCAGGATCTATTCAAGGAAGTACATCTGCTCCTAAAATAGACCATGGTGCTCCTTTGAGAAATTCGGCTACAAAAAGGGAAGATTTCCCTCCTTTGGGATCTCCATCCACACAAACTACAGCACGTATTCCGACCAGTCCGTTACCTAATAGAGTGCCACAATCATCTGGGAAACGAGACTATGTGGCCCCGAACTTTTCATCACACCCTTCTCCAACTCAGACACAAAGAGCCACAAATCGGGAAGATTTTCCGTCTTTGCCTACATCACCCACACATACCACAGGTACTCTGACTAGTCCGTTGCCTAACAGAGGAACTCAGTCATCAGGAAAACGTGATTATGTGGCCAACTTTCCACCCCTTCCTTCCCCAACAAACACAAAACCAGGATCTGGTAAAGTAAAGGATCTTGTTAATTTCTATGACAGTAAAAACCAGCAAAATGGTCCTCAAAACGTGCCAAGTTACAGTTCAACATTGCAACAAGGAAATGGTAAAAACCAACAAGGTACAACGGCCAGAATTTTATCTTTTACGCAGTCTACTCCGAAAGTAGCTCCCGCTCAAACTCCTAAACCGTTAAGTTTTAGCAGCATTGTTGCTGGTTCTAATCGTCCTACTGTAGTTCCAAGTGGTGCAACGACTAGACCCACAAAGATTGGCGTAATAAATACTCAATCAAAACCTGCTAATAACATCAATCAAGCATCAACGTCTCGCCCAAATATTTTACCTAGCTCTTTGACAAACAACAATAATCAACAAAGTAATGGAAATAACCCTACCGACATCGAATTACAAACTCTCAGTGAAGAACTTCTAAAACGCGATACAAATAATGCAGCAAAATACGTGACGATTAATTACCAAGAAAAAACAACTTCACAATCTACAGAAGATAAGGCTCCACTGCCGTGAGTGCTTAATTATACTTATGTATATTTTGCCATTAAAAATCTGCGTGAAATAATATTGTAGGTATTAGCGCAAGTCACATTCTTGAAGTTATGTTGTGTTACATTGTAATTATTGTATTCTCTGGAGCGGTGTCCTTGTTTTGGCATTGTGTTAATTAACACCATGATGGCTCACCTTGTTGATGAAAACTGGAAGTTTTCCCTTTGTTGTAATCTTATGTGTAATGAATGACAAGAAAACTTACTTATTCAAGATATTTTCAGTAAAGTAATTTATTGTTATCAAAACACATGACATCACATCAATAATACTTCTAGATAGTAATTCCGTCTTTTCCTTTCAGATTACTAACAGTATCACCTGAAGCATGGAATATTCCGACAATACAAAAATTTGTACCATTATTAGACAATTACGAAAGGGACACACTTGTCAACGAGTATGTTACGCCTCAGGTACGTACGATAGTTACGGCAAAACGATTTGGGGTTCTTTGACGGTGAGGTCCGATATACAATGTGATATGGGCGGTACCTACTTCTAAACCGATATCTAAAATTACCGACAAAAATAATAATTTGGAAGGTCAAACCCTCACCCTCTATGAATAGCGATAATTTAGGTTTTTTTTTACTTTAGGATAGCTAACTAGAAGAACTGACTAACTGACCATAAACTTCAATTCTAATGTTAAGGACTTCCTTGGCTAGAAAAAAAATAATTCATTAAATTAAATTTTTGTAAAAATCTTTATTTTTGCATTTTTTGCAGATTTGTTATGACCCCATTTTTTTTTAAATTTGATACCGATCTTAGCCATAACGGGTTAGAAGCCCCGCCCATATCACATTGACTGACTCAAAGTCGGTCCTTTGTACGTGGGGGATGTGATGGTTACGGTTGCAACCAGCCTAGGTCCGCCCAGAAGCGCAGATGTTACCTGGGTTTTTTACAGGCTTTTCGGAGTGACCTAGGATTTTCAAAGATTTCATTGCGATGTGATGGTACCGCCTCGATTTTGCTGTACTCGGAGTCCATCGTTCGTTTTGTTGGGATAGTGCACTGTGTCTAATCCAGGCGCGTAGTTGGGAATATAGTAAGGGGAGGATCGGAGGTGGCCCCTATATGACTATGTCCAAGCCCCTTCTCGCCAGTACATCTGCGGCATCGTTGCCTAACGAATTACTATGCCCTGTTATCCACTGCAGTGTTACCTTGTTTACCCTCCCAATCTTTTGCAGGTATAGGTAGATAGCATTCGTTTTGAGTTGCTGGTGTAGCTGTCAAGTGCATGGAATATCGGAATGATTTCCATATCGGTATTGATACCGGTATTGAAATTTCAATTACCGGTTTACCGACATTTCGGTATTTTTTAAAATACTGCTGGTTACTGTTTAAATGATTCCAAGAACGATTATTATATCTCGTTTACGGAAGGTGATTAAAGCTACTAATGTGCAAAAAAGTTTTGAAAGCGTTGAAATAGGGTATGAAAGTTATTTTTGCCCCTGCGGACGATTCCGGGTCGATTAGGAGGCAGAGTGGTTTGGGGGCTCAATGACGAACGTCTGTGATGCGGATATGCCCCGGTCCAAACCTCTGCTTCCAAAGCGGTCTTTTGATGGTCAGAGGAGCTAAAGGCAACGCGTCTAGCATTTATAGCACAAACGAGCCTCCTCCCGCCACCTTAGACCCTGGAGCCAGAGCTCCTCTGTACAGTTGTGGCCTTTCTGTTCCCGTCTCGGGGAGAGCACAGTCGGCCTGCTATGAGGCCACACCCGGTCGCCTCACAGGAGCCTCCCGACCCAGTCTCCACTCCGAGGGAGAATTGGGGGCGGCCATGCTGCGCCTTAAAGCCAAAAACATGGCCCCATGCTTAGACGGAATCCCAGGCAAGACCTGGGTTCTCTGCGAAGATGCTTTAGGAGAGAGCCGACTGCTTTGAGCAGGGCCGCTTCCCGACTGCCTGGAAGCTAGTCCTGCTCAAGGAAGAGGGTCGTCCTCAGGATTCACCGTCGGCGTATCGCCCTATTGTGTTTCTGGACGAGGTTAGGAAGCTTCTCGAGAGAATCAGCTCGGTTCGCCTCGTCTGGCACTTACAGCATGTGGGGCCAGACCTCTCCAAGAACCAGTGTGGCTTCAGGGCGGAGAGAACACCGGTCTACGCGGTCCTGAGGGTGAAGGACCTGGCGACTAGGGCGGTTGAAACCGGCGGGATGTTGTTGGCGCTGTCTCTTGATATCACCAACGCATTCAATACCCTGCCGTGGTCGTGCATACCGGTAGGCACTCCTTTATCATGGTTTGCCTGCCTATCTGCAGCGGGTTGTGGCCCATTACCTAGCCGATATGCAGGTAGATTGCGCCTGCAGTCGGTGGTGATCTGCGTCCGCAGTCCACGTACAGCATACCACAGGGGTCGGTTCTAGGCCCTCTTCTGTGGAATATATACCCTAGGCTCCCATCTCGTGGTGGCCGGCACGCGTATTGAGCTGGGGGGCCTCATATGAAAACTTATCCGCAGTATGAACAACACTATGAACCATAGAAATAAAGCGTTTTGCTTAGTCTTTAAAATCCTTGCATAAACAGATAACTTTTTTCGAAATACTGAAAAAACGGTATTTTGTCCTCAAATACCGGTATCAAAAATATCATCGGTATACCGGTATTTCGGTAAACCGGTATACCGGTATCCATGCATGCCCCACTACAGTGGTCAAGGGCTTTTGTAAAATGTTTTCTATTCTATTCGGAATAACTTTTATATAAATAATTATAAAACTATGAGTATTTACCTACCAAAGAATATTAACATAGTAGGTGTGCGATTGTTACAGGAAAGGAATGAAGAGAATGCCTTCATGGATGCGATAATGTCAACATCTGTTATACGCCATCTGATGACATTTTTAAAGGATAAAGGCAAGTCTAATATTAAGAGATTCTATTTATAGCATTTGTAATGTCCCTTTGTATTATATATCGGCTCCTAACGTCACACACGTCCTTCACTGTACCGAGGTCACTTTAGGAATCCCCCTTCCCTCTCCTCTACCCATCTCACTCGGTAACAAGTGTGCGTAGAAGACGACAGATACTTCCTTCTCTTTTGCACATACACTACATCCCTCCCTTGTTCATAATAAATAAAACACGTCTTAATTATTAAATTTATTTTTTAGTACAAATACTTTTTGCATAACGGTCAAAGCTTCCTTTACTTCCTTTTTATAACATTAATCACAAAACGTCTTTCACTTCCATCGAGTAGGCAATATCTAATTTACTTCCATCTTTTATTGCTCTATCCCCTTTGTTTTTTTTTAATTCTATTCAATCTTCTTTGTATTCCAAAATTTCATCCTGTTGATTATCTTCATTTATTTGCCACATTCCTTCTTCTCTTTGAGTGAATGATATTTCTTCTAAAAAGTGTTGCCCTGTTTCATCATTCTGAATTTCTGAACTCTACATCGCCTCCAATTCCTGATTTAACTTCGTCTCCTGTTCTAAAAATGATTCTTCAAGGAATTTTATCTCTGAATTTTCTTTCAAAAATTAGCTCTGCGGACGTTTTACCAGTGACAGTTTTTTTTTTTAATAATACATGGGGTACTCTGTTATACATTGACATTTATTCTAATGTTGGGGCTTCACTTGCGTCTAGTGTCGTTATTTAGTGCTCTATTTGACGTAATACGCAGGTGTGGCCGATCTTTGTGCGCTAATTTGCTTTAATAACATTAGACGTTAGTCGATAGCTCGGACCGCGGTAACTTTTGACACATCAAAGGGATTAAGCGGGCGTTTAGTGCGTTGTTCCGGCTACACCTACTATACTAAACATGTAAAACACGGTCACATTTAAAAACTCTTTGTGAAATAAATGTTAAAGTGCATAGTTATTAAGTTAGGATGGAGTAGACAAAATAATAAAAGTATTGAGTTCTTGGAAACGTTTTATTTTATTTCAAAGACACACCCACAGATCACACGCTAACTAAGTCGTTAGACGCTAGAATCAAACGTCAAATAAGTGTGGCCACGCACTTAGCGCGTAGCTTAATACTTTAATTTAGTTAACGCTAGTCATGCCTTTATTTGAACGTTAGGCGTCACGTAGGTGAAGCCCCAGCATGAAAGTGACTCGTCCCTGTTTATTTTATTTCCTGTTTGACATATCCCCAGTGACTGGGGCCCAGTCTTTTTAAGATATCCTTGGTGCTCTACTAACCCATTTTGCTGATACCAGTGTGGGATTAAATGGTTAAATTTTCTGTCAAATTGTCCATTATTCGCAGCTTTTGAAACAGGATACCCAGATCGACTGAAAACTTATTTTAATAATATTATCTTTTTTTACATCCCGGCAGATTTTGATATCTTTTTATCAAGAATAATAATTAATTATTACCAGTAAATAGTCTCCACCTGGTTATGATCCGAAAGATCAATTGCAATGTCTATCCAGGAGTGTGATCTCCTCATTTTAGTGGATGCGGTGGATTTTGCATTGATAACCGCGTACACTTCAGTTCTTAGCCTAAGTTTCATTGCCACTATCTCCGGAAGCCCCTCATGTGCTGCCGCCAAAATGAGACTTCTAAAGGCTTTTGGAGTGTATTTTACGGATTCATTCCATTTATTCACATATACCTGTCCTCACTTTTTTTATTCCTGAATCTCACTTTAAATATTCTTCTATTTCTGTACAAGGTATCTATTGGTCTTGTTAGCTCTACAATATCTTGTACATTTTTTTTTTTGCAATTCAGAGATGGTTATAGGAGCCCTAAATTATTTGATGCACGACAGGTATTTATCCATAGGCTTAATTCCATGTTTTGAAAGCTTATGGCCTTAGAAATGTACTTTGATGTTGTATGGCCTAAGAAGTATACTTTGGTAAATACATTTCTCATTTCATAAAAATATACCGTTAGCCTTATGTACATCCAGAACTTTAGTAAGGCGTTCATCATGTTAATTTTTTTTTAATATTAATCTGTCATCTATAAAATTTATAACCTCTGTACATCCAATTAACGCCTGATTTCTGAATCCCCCTTCCCTCTCCTCTACCCATCTCACTCGGTAACAAGTGTGCGTAGGAGACGACAGATACTTCCTTCTCTTTTGCACATACACTACAGCATTATTGGGACAGGGATAAAAGTTCAATGACGGCTGGTTTGAAACTTCTATAATCGGCTGAGGTAATAGGAAAAGAAGGTACCTACTGCTTGGTGCAACCTCGCACCTACATCATCTAGATTACCTGCCCAAACTTGATATTCTTATCCTCACAAACTTTATTAAGTATTTTACATAATTACACATCAAGCAGACCTTTTGCTGGTTTTGCCATTCTAATTATATAAAACTAATATGTTCTACCAAATTTATTAACTAATCAATATATACAATCACAGAATTTACACATATAAATAACAAAACACCTATACTATACTATTTACAAATTATATAAATGAAAAATAATAATAATATAAACTAAAAAGTTATAAAAAAGGTCCTCGTGGTAAGGTACCCAAGATGCTAGCAGCATTACCTCGCTGGATTGCTCAGTCGCTGTGCGAGGTAGCTGCCAGCTCTTGGGTCACCACTGCTGTCATACAACCTTTTCCCTTGTCATAGTCATATTATAAATATTTCTATAATTGATACGTAGGTCTGCGATTGTCTTCATTTGCTCTACAATTTAAAATAAGTTTTATGGGTGTTTTACAGGGTATGTAACTCCTGATCCTCGACAACAGCGAGATTTTCTGAAACAGTTATGGTTTGGCTTGTACTCTAGAGGTAAAGGAAAACTAAGCAGTTCCGGGTTTGAGCACAGTTTTGTTTCGGAGCTGAAGAATGGTCAAGTATCAGGTCAGTAAAAAGAGTATGCAAAGGTCTCCACTATGTGAAGTGCACTGCACCGGAGTAGGTCGGTACTGTGTCATGGCATGGGTGCCGAAAATTGCGACAGATGGCCCACGCGACGTAGCGCTAATATTTATTTATCATAAACAGCATCGACACGCGGATAATTGCTACCAGAAGGAGTATTTTTGAAGCGTCTGAATTCCGATTCACATACGAAATTCTAAGAAACGTTTACAATTTCATAGGAGTTCGTACGCACGCGATTCTTGTGAATTTGTATACTTATTGAAATTCGAATTATTCAAAAATGAGCCTCCAGGACCCGCTAGGCGCAGCCAGCAGAGGTCTAAGAATATTGAATAATAGACAGGATTTTTGTCACTATCTGCTTCCGGTATTGGATTCATAGTTTTGTAAAGTATTACATAGTCGGTTTTACATAATAAGTCGTCCGTCAGTGGATCATACATAGCCCAAGATCTAAGTGTAAAAAAAGGCTTAACCAAGCCGAATACCACATATTCTACGTATTATTACGATCATTTTTTTCCTTTTACACTATACCTGGGAAATGACGGGTTACAGAGTTATTGACAGTCAAAGTTCCATTTTTTTTTCAAAGATTTTTACAAAATTGACTTCTGTTTGATAATACTAAACTTTTTTACAAAGAAACATGATAAAAATTTTCAGTGCTTCTTTCATAAAAGGCCTTTAAAGGGCACAGCCGGCAATGAATCGTGCGCAGTGCTCTCGCGCCACCCGCTCGCTTACACACACAGGCATAGTCTGTGGCGTGCGCGCTATACATTGCGGGTTAGAAATAAGTTATTTTTTTTGATACCTAAAAATAAAAGTCATTTCCCAGCAATTATTTTTTTTGCATTCTACTTGGTTTTATGTATAGAATTCGTGGTTTAAGGCTTCGTTAAGCCTTTTTTACACCCTGTATAGACATCATATATAGACAAAATGTGGCAAAGGAGAAAGAAACTGGAAGAAACTACGAGCACTGCTGAAGTTGACAAAACAATTTTCGGGAATTAAAAATTCCCACTAATGTGACAAAATACCTCTTATTTTACAACAGTCTGCATTTCATGTGGTTTTTTTTACATATTTTATGTCTGTCTTATATAATATAATATGTAATGCTATTATGTAATGATTTGATTATATTTGTACATTTTTGTTCAAGGATTACACAATTGGATTTATTTTTCAAAGGAAGAACAAGCAAACCGCATTAATTACCTTGGATATTTGAAATATACACAATTAAGTGACGTAAGTACAAAACGTAACGTTAAAATTTGAGTTTCGTCAAATTCGACCCTTATTTCATTCTTCACAATTCGCAATTTAATAAGAGCATTTTACACTGGATTCGGATGAATGGATTCTGAATTCACTTGCAAATTGTCCAGTTAGTAATACTTAATACTGTTAAAAGCAAAAACAAAGTCACATTTTTTTACGTAATGTTATTAACAGTAGGTAGGCAATGTACTATTCAGTAAGATTTTAATAATTCAATTAAGGTGCTAAACGCTCACAGTACCTATAGTACCCTATTTTAATGCGAGTAAAATCATGTGTCAAAGCAAACTAAATATACAGTAGGTACTGTTTTAGTACATAAATAACAAAACATGCACAATTAAATTAACATAAGCAATTTTATCATAACGCTCGTATTTTTTCGTTACTTTACAGAAAGGTGCTGTGGTTAAATTGCATTTCAATCAACAAGGAGTTGATAAGCCAGTCGACAGTTTATTTATTGGTACATCACCCGAATTGGAAATGGCACTATACACCCTTTGCTTTGTTACACGGATCGATGATGACTGTAACATAAAACTTGCAGGCAAAGACGTGAAAATTACAGCGTACAAATTCCGCTATCGCAGTAAAAACTATATTGGTAGTGCTTTCCCTCAAATATAATAAAATTAGGCGAAAGACGCTGGCTGTACAGTAATATTTTCTTATTAAATCAATGCGACTATGCACATACATTTTTGAATTCGTTTTTTATTTTTTGTTTGTAAGAACGAATGCATGAATATTATAATAGGTATTATGCATCTTGTCTTACTAAGACCATCCTACTAGCGCAACTTAAGTAGTCAGGAATCTATAGGATATCTTAATCTTTGTTATCGGAGGCGTAAGTATTTTTGAAGCGTTTGAATTTAAATTCGCATGCACTGTTATGACGTATACGTTGTCAGTTTTTCAAATAAATGTTTAGGTACTTCAGACGAATTGAGAACCTCCTCCTTTTGATGCTGATATGATAGGGGCGGTAGTTATAACCCGTTAAGGCTAAGTAGGATATCTAATTTTATCGACAAAAAAATATTTTTGGGTGGCAAACTCTTACCTCCGGAATTCCGGTCTGCTTAACACTTTAGACTATAACTAAGGTTTCATGTGCCGTAGAAACATGAGAAAAATAGCACAAGATAGCTAAAAAAACAAAGTAACTGACCAACAACTTAATTTTTGATGATTACGCCTTTTTCAGCTAGTAAAAAGACCATTTATAAAATTATTTTCGAAACAAAAACTTAATTTTTGTATTTTTTTGCAGATTACATTTAAATAACCCATTAAACAGTTTTTTTTATTTGCATTATTTTGAAAGTATTTGAGTTTATCTATCTAACGATATCAAAATTGACACCATACGTTAAAAAGTTTAAGATTTAACATTACTCACTTGAGGACCCTATTCAAGACTAATTAACGCATAATAATAAGAAAGTAGATTTTGTGTGCTAGCGAGAGGTAGGTAAAACGATATCAGTGCAGCTAATAAGGATAGAAAATACGTATGTACATTGCACCAGAGAACCTATCATTATAGTAAGAAAGGCAATATCAGGTCCCTGATGACGTTTTCAATAGTTGAAAACCTATGTCTACAAACTTTTCGATTTCATTTCTTCTTTCGCAATTTTGATAAATTAGTTAAACAACCCTTACCACTGTTCAACAGTGTTTAACATGCATTGTTACAAAAGTATTTGAGTTTACCTTTCTTATGATACCAAAATTGACCATACTTACATTAATAAACTTACGAATGAACGGTCGTTGTTAATGTTCAGTTTTTAGCTTTAAATGAAAGGACAAAAAACTTATTTTATCACATAATTATGTTTATTTTTTGGATTTTGAATAATTAATGTTGGCGATGTGAGCTAAGATGTGATCCATAAATTAATTAATTAACTGTTCAAAACGCTTCAATGAACTTCGGTCGAATTACCACATGTTAAAAGCTTGCCAACAAAGCTTACAACAGAGGAACATTTTTAATTCCTTAATTGCTCAAAAGAAAAAAATAAACATAAGTTAAGTGATAAAATAAGTTTTTTGTCTATTTATTTAAAGCTAAAAACTAACGAGCGGTTCATTCTTAATTTGTTAATATAAGTATAGTCAATTTTGGTATTACAAGAAAGGTAAAATCAAATACTTTCGAAACAGTGCATATAAAACACTGTTTAATAAGGGTTGTTTAACTAATTTATCAAAATAGTGAAAGAAGTAATACATTGAAAATATGTACACAATAAAATATAGTTTTCAAAATAATGTAAACAAATTTTTACCGTGTATGTACATACTAGAGTAGGTACTTTTGTTAAAAATAGCTTACACCTCTTCCAGAAACGTATCATATTCATATCAGAAATGTAAGAGATCCAAATCGGTTAGTTTATAAGAGTAATCCAAAACTGGCTCATTATCGAAGACAATGCAATGCTATGTGTATTAAAAATTTTTACGCAATTCCAAGAGATATTAGGGATTTGCCGAATGTATTATTTAAACGCAGACTTAATATTTGGCTAAGAGACAAGAACTTTTATAAAATCAGTTACATCTTCATTAAAAATTATCACATTAGGAAATAAATTATTTTCTGACTTCTAAATTATTATTATTTTTTGACATTACAATGAATTGACTAGATTACAATTTATCTTTTGACATTATATTTTGAGTAAAATTTACATTTAGTTGATTATATTTTTTTTCTTCAATAAATGATGACATTATCTTAATTAAAATTTGCATGCCACATTATGGTAGAACATGAGCTCCTATACTCATTAATATAAATTGTACCACTACTGTAACCATGTTTTGTGCAAAAAAAAAATCATTTCATTTAAGCAATAAGGTCGCTGAAATTATACCAAAGAGTGCCCGGTTCATAAATAATTGCTACTGGATGTGTATTCCCATATTTAATAGAATACCCCAAAATATAAAGGACTTGCCCTTAAATAGATTTAAAAGTACCCTATATAGATGGCTAAATACACAGTGTTATTACAATATTAATGAATATTTAAATCAGATTTGATGGGAATTGGTAATTTTGTATTTTAATGAATTTATTTGTATTGTAGTTTGTTTATTATTGACATTGATATTATTATGGCTAATGACATTCTGATATATATTTTTGATTTTGAATTTTATAATGTAATTTAATATAACATAATTTTTTTAAGAATGTATTGTGTATTTGCATGCTATTCATAGATAGCTGAAAAAGCTAAACTCCACGACAAGACTACTATTTAATTTCATTTCGTTTTTTGAACGGATTCTTGCGGATTCTAACGAATAACAGCTGGTTATAGTCCGAGCCTTAGTTCGATATCAAATTTTTCGACAAATATACAAATTTGGTGTCAAAACAAACATTAAAAAAATACAAAAATAATTTCTTTAATTAATATATTTTTATTAATATTTTTTTTATTCATTTCAATTACATATTTATTTTCTAGATGACATAAACCTCACAAATGAAGTTGTTGGTCAGTTACTGTGTTATTTTATTTATTTTGCGGTATTTTTTTCATGTTTTACGACACATGAAACCTTGGTTGCAGTAATAAAAAAACAAAATGGCCGCTATTCATAGGGGTCTTAGGGGGTGAGTGAGTATTTGACCACGGACGTAACCTCGTCTAACCATAAGTGAAGCATAATAATGGCCGCCCGTTTAGGCTGTGTGCGTGATTTAAGGGTTGCTATATAAACCATCAATTTCCCTGCTGTTTGGTAATACCAATCGATCTCAGTTAACTTATGTAATTTACATATATTTTTTTACAAGAAATATAAACGGTTGTTCTATGTTGGCCTACCAAACATATTTTTTATGATCACTGTGATATAAAATAAAACACATGTTACGTATAAAGAAATATATTTTTACACATGACATTATTGGTGATAAGGCTATGACTATCTATAAAATATACCCCTTAATAACAAAAAGTAACTTTCATTGGATAGTATATTGGGGGAGTTTAACAAAAATATGTAATCCACCATTTTGTTACGGCGGCCATCTTGGACAGATTTTCATCAAACATAGCTAAAAACACTATCGACTAATTAATCATTCAAACGAAAAAAACTAAATCAAAATCGATTCATCCGTTAGGGAGCAAAGATGCCACACACACACAGACACGTCAAACTTATAACACCCCGTCGTTTTTGCGTCGGGGGTTAAAATCAAAAATACGTTTACATCATATATCATAATGGTATAATAATAATGTTAAGTAGGTATATTATTATTATAATTAATTAAGATGCGCTAAAATCCTTTATGTTGTGTCAACTTTTTGTACACTTGTCTTTTGTTGTCTAATGTACGGGAAATACTTTCTATTTTAGAAATATGATGGAACCGAACGTTCAAATACTTTTGAATAATGCATTTCATTAAACTTATTCTATGATCCGCTCCTGCTATGGTGTGAATATTTTCTATATTTAAAAAAGTTGTTCTGTTGTCAATGAACATTTCCAAAATTTTTGTTATTAGATACATATGTTGCTTATTACTGTACATTTGTATTTTTCCTTTAGCCAACTTTCTAATAACATTTTTACAAACACATCATATATCAAATAAGTCTTTAGATGGGAACCTCAATCCTCCTCTTTTTTTTCTTTAAAATCAATTTATTTACTTTATTCTTTTTGTAATGGCATACGGAACCAAACAACGTAGCCCCTTAGCTGTAGTTATAAAATCTATGTCATCAAAATGTGTACTGCAAACGGTACTGGCAGATGATGGGTTCCAACTGTTTTCTCCCTTTGCAGTTTCGAATAATTAAAATCCAGTCATCCCTACGATTTTTGTCTCTAGGAAACCTATGAAAACGACGTAAGAGATATTTTATATTAAAAGTATCTTTTATTTTCCTTTTGAGAAACGGTACCCAAAAACTGACGAAATCTTATTTCAGAGAGTCACATACATAGTTTGTTGCATACAAATATAGATTTCCCCACCTTTTGGGGTAATTTTCCCGTAAATAAAGTGATAACACTGTTGAATTTTACCTCTAGAATTCTCGGCAAAGTATTTAAAACATAAATAAAAAAAAATATCACGAATCGTAATAACTTACGTATGAATTTAATTAACTACATGAGTAAACGTAAAAATAAATTTTTACGTTTACTCATGTAGTTTTAGCATGATTTAACAACACAAGACGGCATTTTTTGAAAAATAAATCGTTGACGCAACGAACGCATTTACTACGTGTCACTGGCGCTGTCACTCGGAGCGAAATGGCGGCGGGATGTCGTACCTAGTGTGTATGTGTGAGTGTAGATCATGTACAACAAACGAAATTGTAGTACCTTGCATGCTTCACATTTTTTATATGTGATGTTACGTCCGTATTTTTTTACGTCCGTGTATTAGACCTCACAAATTATTATTTTCTTGTTGATAAAATTAGATATCACACTCAGTTTGAAAGGGTAAGGCTCGGTCTATACCCAGTCGGAAACCGGGCCGTGTTAACGCGGATTCAATCCATCATTTAAGCATTATGGTTGATTTTTGAACGGATTCTTGCGGATGCTTACGGATTCCGGCAGCTTATAGACCGAGCCTTTGAAGTAACGCCCATAAGGCTCGGTCTATACCCAGCTGGGAACCGGACCGGGTTAACGTGGATTTAATCCACCGCTTAAGCAACAAGGTCGTTTTTTTAACGGTTTCTTGCGGATGCTTACGGATTCCGACAGTGTATAGACTGAGCCTAACGCATAGTATGTCATAGGTTCGTATTAATAGTGCTTTAGCGCAATTCGGAACAAGGGGAATCTCGTCAATATCACAGATAAACAATCAACATTGCTGGATAGTGACACATTAGGCTGTATGGCTATGTACCATCGCCTTGCCCTTCGTGGATAAATACTACTGCTGCTGGATAGTGACACTGACGTCTGACACCTACTAGCCAGGCCCAGCTGGCCTAGCCAGCATGACATGATGACAGACAGAACAGTTTTTTTTTTAATTAGTAGATTTTCTCTAATTGTAGAAATATGTCGTGTCTAGGTATTCGAATTTGGATTAGAATTATGCAACGATGTTCTTATGTTTGTAACAAAATACAGTTAAGTCTTTAAGTGTTGTATTTAAACTTAACCAGTATAGTTAGTTACCTTTTTTAACTGAATCGTCGTGAGTGAAAGCACCAAAATTTTGTGCTTGTACATATTTGTTTTCCGTTTTATCAATATTTTTTTCAAGTATGAGTCTGTGTAACTCTTTAGTTGGTGGAATTAAAAAGCTGAATCGCAATTTTTACCATAAAATCGAAACATGGAACGTTTTACAAGCCAAAAAGTATTCTACGCGAGACTTACTGAAAGAAGCGTATTGTCGCACCAAATTAAAATGTCGATGTAAGTATTAATATGTTTATTTCTATTAATTTAAGCTCTAAAAAAGTTTGAACTAAAACTTACAGTACAGTGAATTAAAAAGTCTTTACTTCATTATTAATGTGATAAATTAATATACTTACCAACCAACTTTTTGTCTAGTTAAATTTAATAGAAACATTTTTTTTTAAATGTTCTAGCCAAAAAGTTACCTCAAGATGTAAACCCACGAGGTGTTTTTGCCTGCAATGAGTTGGACTTATCTGAAGTAAAAGTCTATGGGTTTGACTATGACTATACTCTGGCTCACTATAAGCCTACTTTGGAGCACCTGTTGTATAACCTAGGCAGAGAAGTCTTGTTGGAAAAGTATAATGTAAGTATAATTTAAAGCTAAATCATTTTCATCAATTAGGTCCATAGTTTCTGTTATTTATAATTTTTATTAATTATGTAATTTTCCTAGTCTAGTCTAGTAAAGCCTAGTCAGAGGCCTTAAGGTGGCTTGATTACATCTGACAGCATGGTTTAGTCACTGGTCTTACAACACCACTCCACCAATCCGCACTGGGCCCACATGGTGGAGTATGGCCCAAACCACCTCATAGTTGAGGCGAGGCCTGTGCTCTGCAGTGGGACGTATTTAGGCATTTAGACTTTACTTTTTGCTCTAATTTTCAGTATCCACCAGAAATATTAAACTTGGAGTACAAGCCAAACTTTGCTGTAAGGGGGCTCCACTATGACATTGAAAAAGGGTTGCTGCTGAAGTTGGATTCATTCCTACAAATTCAGTTTGGTGCTGTGTACCGAGGCCTCACACCGGTCACTACAGAGGAAGTGCTCAAGATTTATAAGAACAGAATCATTCCAATTGCATATGTAGAAGGTGATACAAGAGCTCACAAGGTAATAGAAATATCCTATTAAAATAAAATGATTGTATTTAAATGTTTTTGTAAATAAAAAATAAGAAAAAAAGTTACATAAATTAATACTAGAAACACTTTAAAAATAATCAAGGGCAGAGCAGGCAAGAGGTAAACTAAATTTTTGGTAGATCAATTGGAAGAGCAATCGCGTGGATTGCAAAAAGATGTGGTATTGATGATTTTTCAAGTGTTAATGATTGTTTTACTTGCTTTAGGTAGAATACTCATACTATAAAAGCCATAATTCATAATTATAATTCTAGCATTCATGCAATATTTTTCTCTAGTGTTAGTTAGCACATTTTACTACTATAAGGCTAAAAGTTTATTTTCTTAGTCTTTTTTAATTATCTACAATATATTAACTTGGCTGCAATTGTTTGCAAAGAGGAAAGGCAAGGTAAGACATTAAATAATGTTATAGAATAAATTCCTGAAGAACAGAAACTTAGAATAATACATTTCTAGCAGAGTAGTTTTACCTAGTTAGTTTTGTGTTAATGAACCTTTTTTTCTCGACCTCATTTTGTTTTCAAAGTGCGTATCATTATTGTAACTACATTCATTTACGACAGCAAATATAGTACATAATATAATAATAGTGAGATGGGCATGTGCTAGTAATCAACAGCACTTGTAAGCAATCATTCATTTGTCTGCTCCCCTACATCTTTTGTTGATACAAGGACCATGTGTGACATACCACTGATGTGCAATTGTAAATAATGGACTACATTTGTATACATGTATGATGTTGTGTACTGTCAGTATACAGGCTGATATTTTTTGGAGGATAGGTTTAATCATATTATAGAATTTAAAGGAAAACGATAAGTGAAACTCAATTTAGAAGAAAAACAAAATACTTAAATTTGGAGTGAAACAGAAAAAAACAACTAAATTAATATAACAACTTTCTCTAAGGCACAGATAATATCTAAAACTTACCGATAATATCTACTCTCTTTGTTGTATACATATTTAGTACAAGCTTACCAACAGGCTTAATTTTCTATTAAAAATATATTTATAACTATATAGTATTTGCATTCACAGAAACCACCATTGCTAAAACTTTAAAATGGAAAATGTTTTGAGAAACACACATGACATTTAACTATTAACTACTACTTAATTAAAATTAAAACTAAGCTAGCATTTCATTTTTAATTAGCATGCATGTGATGTGGTAAGTGACAATAAAGTCCTATCATAAGGCACACTTACTCAGTAGCCACCTACATATTCTTTATGTAAACATAGTGTTTCGGTGGTAACAGAAATTACATAAGAATATATATTATTATATAATTAAAAACGGGATTTTTTACTCACTAAAGCTACGATTTTTATATTATTTTGTTTAAAAAACATAACATGCAATAAAAATTTTGACATAAGTGTGAACTTCTAAAAAAATTAAAGAAAAACAAGTTATGCCATTTATTCTTCACAATGAAGCCTAAGCTTCCTTTTAGCATGTTCTTTCACGTCTTATATTTATAAATTGATAATTGACCCTAAGCAAGAAACATCCTATAATCAATTGTTTCTTCAAATAGTAATGTAGGTTTGAAATATGATTCATCCTGTATTTTATTAGCAGTTTCATTTGCATCTCATATTAGATGTATGCTATGTAAATGATGTAGGACGTACCTCAACTGTTGTCCTAACAAAAGTAATGATTTTATAATCTGACTAAGGTAAAGTAATAGTATTCAAGGATATTTCTAAGTTATCAATTTCGAAACTATTATATTGTTTATCTATCTAATGTAAACGTTCGTGTCGGTCATTTTAGGCGATATTAGTGATTCAAACGTTATTATTATCATGATTTATGATGATAGATTAATCAATGGGAAATATAATAATTAAGATTTTTTTATTGTATGTAGTTTATGAACTTTTCTGCTGTGGTTAATATTTCAGGCAAACCGCGCAAAGATGGTTCATCTAGCGGACCTATTTTCAGTACCAGAGATGGGGCTGCTATGTAATGTGGCAGAGTATTTTATCAAGAATCATATTGATTATCATCCAGAAATCTTGTTTTTGGATGTAAAGGTAAAACTTGGAGTTAAATAATAATAATAGGTACAATTTTTTCGTTAAAGAAAATGCATTATCAACTTTTTCTGCATGTTTTTTTAGAACTCTGTTCAAAGCTGCCATCCCATAATGCACAAGATTGTTGCCCAAAATGTTGAAGAATATATCAGGCCCAACCCAGACTTAAGAAAGTATTTCAAGATGCTTCAAGAATTTGACAAGAAACTGTTCCTGGTGACAAACAGCCCTTATCATTTTGTGTAAGTTACACTGAGGCGTTAATTATTCTAAACATTCCATCGATTTTGTCGCTCACTCACTCAATTATTAAATGCGCGGAAGTAGCGGTGCAAAAGTGCGTTAATAAAATGCACCACAGCATCGCTACTAATACTCGTAGTCCTAGTAACCTTGGGCGATAACCCATAAGCCGGCTCCACATGCTTGGCGAACAGCTACAAACAGCAAACAGCAAACAACAAACACGAGCATGTGGATAGCTGTTTGTGACTGTTTGCCTGTTTGTGTTTGTGTTCGGCACTGTTCGGCATCGGTGTCGGTTTTTGGGCACAGATCAAAGGATGTTCGGCAAACATGTTTACTATGTATCCACACGCTTGGGAGGCAATCAGTATTGCGCACGAGCTTGCAGGCGGCGGACGTATTAATCTGTGGGCGGATGTAGATGCTAGTTGATGAATTTTAACGAAAAAAAACTTCAATAATTCGCACCGACTCCAAAAATATATAATTACCTATGTTTAGTTTAGAAAATATTCTTTTTTGCCGTTTAGTTCATTTTTGAAGTCGGTTCCTAGTTTTTCTAACCTTCCAGCCAGGTTCGATTCCCGGTTGGGTCAATGTAGAAAACGAAATTTTCGTTTCGGGTCTGGGTGTTGTGGTACCGTCGTTGTTTTTGGTTTCTATAACACAAATGCTTTAGCTACTTACCTTAGGATCAGAGCAATGTAGGTGATGTTGTCCAGTATGTATTGTTTATTTATTATTATTATTATTTATTTTACCCTTTTTTGTTACCCAGGACTTTATCAATACTTTTTCGTCCAATTGAGGATCTATCATTATAAAATATCTTTATCAACGGAAGTGTCGTAACCATGGTATAACCGTTCAATGCTTGCTTAAGTCATTTAAAAAACTATCTAAGAACATTTTTATTGTTTCTGAGTGTACTGGTTTACGCCCCCAGTAAATAAAATTACTGTATCGTAAGCGCCACGTCTACTTAATACACTACGAAATATACATACATACATTGTAGCATACATACAAACATACGGGTCAAACTGACAACCTCTTTTTTTTAGTCGGTTAAAAATGACTGATTGGCCTGAAAACATAATATTTTATTTTTATGTTCTTAGAAGCATTTATCAACATCGTTATATTTTTTTTTTCGTTGTATATTTCATTTTGATTTATTGTAAAATAGAAATCGGTTATCCCAAAAGATATCGCTGCGACTAGCTCAACGTCCGCCATGTTTGCCTTTCTGAAATACACTAGCATATTCGCCAAGCATGAGGACGCCTGTTTGTGTTCGGTGTTTGTGATCAGTGTTTGCCACTCTGTTTGCCGATCGAGGTGTTTGCGACAAACAGCAAGCATGTGGAGCCGGCTATACAGTCACAAAAACGATTGTAAGACAATCTGACACCATTGCGTCAGTAAAAAAACTATAATAATATAATATAAAAGGTAGAAGTACCAGTTACCACTTGACATTATAGTTTGAGACCTTGCATAGATTCAACTTAATTTTAATAACTCCACCGAGATCTAATGAACATACAGCGCTATCTCTTGGTGGTGCGTGGAACTGCTATTAATATTTGACTGTTTTCCCAGTAACGCAGGCATGGAGATGCTAGTCGGTCACGACTGGCGGGAGTTCTTCGACGTGGTGATCGTGAACGCGAACAAGCCCAAGTTCTTCACGGAGGTGTCGCGCCCCATCCGCGTGTTCGACAAGAACGCTAACACCCACATCTGGGAGAAGGTCACGTCTTTAGAGAAAGGCATTATTTATTATGAGGTGAGATAAAACGCTTATCGAAAATTCCGTATCCCATTTTTTCGTTTAATTTAAGGGCCTTTACTTATTACACCAAGTTTATATAAATTGTCATTTTTATGATTGAGCAAATGCAAAAAAATAATTAAATTACCTAATTAAAATATGATTCTTGTAATTTTTAACTTTTGGTTCTTTTGAATAACGGGCCTGTTTCACAATGTACTGATAAAGTTATGTAAAAGATAAAAATATGTCAAGTGCTTGAAATCGTGTCAAAAATCGTGTTTATCCTTTAGATAATTACTTATCTGTACATTGTGAAACATATATTAGAGGAAGCTTGAAAGTGGCACCTATACCAGAAAAGATGTAATGAGAAGGGAAGAGGAGCACGTAACGAGGAGAGTGATGGGTATGAGTATTGATGGATGGAGGGGAAGAGGACGACCTATGAAGAGATGGATGGATTGTGTGAGGGCCGATATGACTGAGAAGGGAGTGAATGACTTGATGACGAGTGACCGTATTGCATGGAAGAGGAAAACATACTGCGCCGACCTCAGATAACCAAGGGAGAAGGGCAGGCGAATGATGATGAATGATGACATTGTGAAACAGGCCCTAATAGCAAAGGAGTTGTCCCAAATTATATGGAATCTCGGCCCAGAATCTGTTTAGTTAGCAAAAGATAGGTAAAATAAATGTCTAACACTTTGTTATTATCTAATTTCTTTAGAATTGCTTCGTTTCTTGGAAGAAACAATTTAAAAAAACAATAGAATAGCAATCCTCAACCATCATGGCGGAAGATGATGACATTTCGATTACGTTTGAAATCTGACAGCAACTGACATTGACAGAGGGCCTAGTGCGAGTGCAATTAAACAATATTGTCGCGTCGCTTACTTTTTTTGAAACGTCAATATTAATTTCTATTACTTTTCGATCGATTAAAGTAATTTGGTTGTTTTGTGAACTCGTACTAGGCACCTAGTTTATGGTTATTTTTATACCGTGTGACGCCCATGTTGACGCCATCTTATTTTTACGTTTGAACTTCTAAATTATTAATTAAGTTGATTGTATTTTTCTCAAAATCAGTAGATTTTTTTTCCTCTTTTTGTTGAGATGGTGTATATACATTGTGTGGGCCGAATACGAGACATCTCCTTTAAACTGAGTAGGTCGAATGAAGACACACACCCTAAAGTGTCTTAAAATGCAAATGTAATCCTTTATTAAGACACACCATAAATAACGATATTGGTTCACAAAGCTTCTTTTTTGATTCGGAATTATATTGAGATTTCCGCCAAAATACTCGTTTTTATCACTGCGTGCTTCAACAAAACTACAGATCCGTTTTCTAAAGGTCACCAAGACCAATAACCGTTTGTGTCCATGTTACGTGCTAGTCACTAGGCACCCTGGACATTATACATACGCCCAAAAATTGAGCAAGGAAAGTAGGTTAAACATACGGCGTTATAATAATTCGGTGCGTGCATACATGAAAGCCAGAATTGGGCTACTCGTAAAGTAGCCCAATTCTGGCTTTCATGTATTTAACAACTAGAACTATACCAATTCAATTGTTTCACAGGGCACAGTAAAGCAACTACAAGACCTAACAGGATGGAGCGGGCATCAAGTGCTTTACTTCGGCGATCACCCCTACAGCGACCTCGCCGACGTCACGCTCGAGCACGGCTGGCGCACCGGGGCCATCATCAACGAGATTACAGTTGAGTACTAAGCGTCTATTGCACACCTGCAACATCGGTACAGCCTAGAGCTTGAACTAGGAGTTCTACTACGGCCGACGTCACGCTCGAGCACGGCTGGCGCACCGGGGCCATCATCAACGAAATTACAGTTGAGTACTAAGCGTCTATTGCACACCTGAAACATCGGTACAGCCTAGAGCTTGCACTAGGGGTTTTACTACGGCCGACGTCACGCTCGAGCACGGCTGGCGCACCGGGGCCATCATCAACGAGATTACAGTTGAGTTCTATTGCACACCTGCAACATCGGTACAGCCTAGAGCTTGAACTAGGAGTTCTACTACGGCCGACGTCACGCTCGAGCACGGCTGGCGCACCGGGGCCATCATCAACGAAATTACAGTTGAGTACTAAGCGTCTATTGCACACCTGAAACATCGGTACAGCCTAGAGCTTGCACTAGGGGTTTTACTACGGCCGACGTCACGCTCGAGCACGGCTGGCGCACCGGGGCCATCATCAACGAGATTACAGTTGAGTTCTATTGCACACCTGCAACATCGGTACAGCCTAGAGCTTGAACTAGGAGTTCTACTACGGCCGACGTCACGCTCGAGCACGGCTGGCGCACCGGGGCCATCATCAACGAAATTACAGTTGAGTACTAAGCGTCTATTGCACACCTGCAACATCGGTACAGCCTAGAGCTTGAACTAGGAGTTCTACTACGGCCGACGTCACGCTCGAGCACGGCTGGCGCACCGGGGCCATCATCAACGAGATTACAGTTGAGTACTAAGCGTCTATTGCACACCTGCAACCCCTGTACAGCTTAGAGCTGAGACTAGGGGTTCTACTTCGGCGACCACCCCTACTGCGACCTGGCCGACGTTACGCTCGAGCACGAGATTACAGTTGAGTACTAAGTGTCAACACTGTCAACAGATACACACCTGCAACACCTGTAAAGCCCAGAGTTGGTACTAGGTGTTTTACATTCAATCGATAAATGTAATCAATTGATACAATATTGGACACAGGTTGGTAGCCAGGGATTAATCATTTATAAACGTCCATACCATCTCTGTCTGGCCCTATGGTTCACTGGTAGAGAATGCTTTTGGCATTAAGTCCGCCATTTGTACCACATGTTTTTTGTCTGTGCAATAACGTTTAAATAAATAATAAATAACCGTCCTAGTCTATTGTCAGGGTTACCTTTCGTTGCCCTGACTCTTAACACTATTGAACATGATGTGCAAAAGTCTCGAACTACAAATCGGCGCTACACTAACGCTATGGATAGTTAAGTTGTCCTTGATAAGTAAACTATCAATAGTCTATCGCTAAAAGCCGATTAAGAGGTATTTATGATTGAAAATATTAAAGATATGTTTGTTCGCAGCACGAGATCCAGACTCTCAATACGCAATCGTTTAAGGAAAACGCGAACTGGCTGCAAATGCTCACCCAGTTAATTGAGGACTACCAGGACTACAAGGAGCCAGAGGCCGTCGAGGTCATCACACAATGGATGACTGAACGAGACTATCTTAGGTTAGTAAAACTTTATTTGAAACTACCATTTGTTACTTGAAAGAATGTAATGTCTCATAGAAACATTAGCTGGACGTCCTTTTTTGTGGTGTCGTCGAAACCGAGTAAATCCAAGAAAAAGTGCAATTCTTATACAACAGTTGTCATACCCAGTATAAAATCCATATTATGAACAAAGTGCGTAAAGATAAAAATATTGTCATTCGTAGAAAGGCTAATGAAATTATTTGGAAAAATTTTGTTGCGCAGTTCATTTAGCTATGATTTAACCCTGAAGTATAGTTGGCTGTTTTATATTACATTACAACCTATTCAATTCCTCTAACAATAACATAACATTGGTATTTTACAATAGGGTTCACGTATTACACTCGTGGATAATCAGCTATTATTAGACTTGTCGTGTGCTACTGCGTATTTGGTAAACAAAATTATATGTACTGTATAGAATGCAATTGACGACTGCCAAATTCATTTCTGATCAGACCTCCTTTGTTTACATTTGAGGTATCTTACTCGTGCGAATATATTTACGTGATCTCACATCGTTATTTTTTTAATTTTTTTGCCGGAGTCTCGACTTAAAACATTCTAAAGAAATATCCTTAAGTGTATTTTCAAATTTACACACAGTCTATTGCCATGCTGGCTGTAATGAATCAAAATGTTTCTGTACATTTGGCAATGGTTAATTGCATACTTGTTGTACGTCTGAATTGACTGATTGGCTGTAAATAATCGCTTGTGTTTGCTTTTCATGCTGACGCATTGTAGGAGTTCTTATCTCGATTCCAGGAACGAAATAAAGGCAGTGTTTAACCCCCAGTTCGGTAGCGTGTTCCGGACATACCACAACCCTACATACTTCTCTAGGAGACTTTTTAGATTTGCAGATATTTATACCTCCAATATCTCAAATCTACTCAACTACTCCCTCACTCACACTTTCTATCCAAGGCGGGGCGTGATGCCACACGAATATGGCTCCTATTTCGTCTAGTTTAAGTCGAGAATACCAGTAGCAACTTATCAATATGTGTAAAGTAGTAATGTAAGAAAAATCTACTTTCACTCATTTTGTTACTAATAATGTTTGATTGATTAATAATATGATTTTTAAGAGCAGTATTAGGTAATCAGTTTTGAAACTCGTTTATGAGGTCTGCTATGTTTAAATATCTTTTCTATGATAAGTTTACAGATGTATTTTATTTAAGCATATTTTGAACGCTTATTCCTATACTTGCAGGTTCCTCATAAGAATGTCTAGGACATTTTACAACTAAGTTTTATGTATATGTGTATCAATACCACAATTAAATAGTATTCATTTACTATCATTCGAAAATTCTAAAAGAATACATTTTAAATCAAAATAAGTATTCAGCCAACTGTATTCTAGTCAAAAGTATTTAATACTGTCTCATAAATCAATGTAGTTAAGTTGTTAATCATTGTTTATTATATTTTATTAAGGTTGAGATTCGAAAACCCTAACGATGTTGGTTCATTGCCAGAACTTTTGTTAATGACATAGGAAGCCTTGGATAAATGTCGTCTGATGTTTTAATCCAGATCTCCAGATTTAAGGAAGCCTTGAAGCGTCCCATGTTGTATTGTTAAAACTTTTTAAATTTGACTTTTGCATTAGCATTTTGTATGTCTGACATTAATTAATCTAAACCGTCACCAAATCCAGAGTTACATGCCATTAACACAAAATTTAAATTTACAATTACAAAATGTTAAATTATTTAGACATTCAGAAAACAATAGGAAATTGACATAAAAACACAAAAAAATATATAAATTCGTTTAAATTACTTGCTAAATCATATTTGTTTATAGTTATTATAGTTCAATAATGATATGATATGAAGGAAGAGTGAGTTATTAGAAAAAAATATGTAAGTAGTCCACAATTATAAGTCAGATACAAACATAATTATATTGATATTTTTATTAAGTTAACTGTTAGTTGTATAAGTTCAATCGATTAATTTTATGTGCAATATAAATTATTCGAATTGTTAGTGCTATTATAAATACATAGTCAATTGGAACATGTAAGGGTTCGGTTTTGTTAAAGTGAGCAGTTTAATCTACAAGATTTCATTATTAATGCCTTAATCTGAATAATAAGAACAGCCTATTCAATAAAATCTTCAAATCAATATTATCAAATACAAGTAGTACGGTTGTTTGAGATGAAGTCAAATAACTCATTATGCTAAGCGCAATGTTATTTATTTAATTGATTGATGTACAAATGTATGCAGGTAACAAAATGTCTGAGAATTGTTATATTTTTATGAGCAATCGTTATTGACCATCTTTATATACTCGTGATTCATTATCGTACCTTTATGATATCATTGCTTTACTGTATAATTAATGAAGTAATCTTATAGTTTGTTATTGATTTTCTGAAGCATTTCGTTTTTTGATAAGTTAACATAAAATGCTCAGCCAATTTTATTGCCAATGGTTTTTATGATTACCAATTTATGATATTTGTAGTGAGTAGGTAGTATAGAGAATTGGAGACTTAGCGTAGTCATTTTTAGAATCAGTCATTTTTGTACAGCGAAAGATTCATTAGGCCATATTGTGAAGTAGTCATAGATTTTAGATAAATATTCGACATTATTTGTCCACTTGTCTATAATTCGTAAATATTTTTGGTTTTAGTAGTATGATATTTATAAATTACTTGAAAAAAATCTCTAAATCTACCAGTAATAAATAACTGTACTGCCTATCCAACTAGACAATAAAATTAATCGAACAAAATAAATTAAACATCCTCATGCTACAGTTTATAAAGTGTCTTCAAACAATCATTTTAAGAGATCATGTGTTTGTTTGTTTACTATTTTCTATGAAAATGTTCTCATTAAAGAAAAAACATTACATACAGTCGTTTATCTTTAACTAACACCATTTAGTAATAATAAGTCCTGTTCAAATTAGTGATGTGGAATTGCGTTATCGTAGGGGCCGCGACCTGATATAGTAGTTGACGATAAATTTTAATGTTCCCCCGTTCTAAAATCATTATCGCTGTATTCGTTAATTTGATTTAAACACAAACATGTTAGTTGAATAATTTATTCTTGCATTCAGTATAATAATTTGTACTTGCAACTAAGAGAGTAAAGCAGAGAGCTTTTTAATATACAATAAATATTTTCTTATAATAAATAACAGCGTTAAATATTAGAAAAATATGGGCACTGGACAGTCTATGATGTTTCACTCACGCTACGTTATTATTGACGTTCAACAAACTTGTGTAACTTTTTATCGCCATTGAGAATTTACAACGAGTATAATCTTGATAACCGTTCTGTCCCCGGTTAAAAACTAGAATTGTAGATTAAACTAGGTCCTATTAACTAAGTGAAAGGATTAGAAGGTGGGGTATGCTGTATCGATAAGTGGGACATTGTCAGCCCTTATAGTCTTGGTCATGATGGTGAAGGGAATGTTATTGTACCGCAGCTTGCAGGGCCGGTCGGGGCGGGCCATGAAGCAAAGAGTGTACAAGGCGGTTTCTAACTCGGGGGAGGTACCAACAAACATGGTGACTTCAGGAGCGTCTTTGGTGTTGCTGAGGACGGAGTGCTGCTTCAGGATTAGGCCTTTCTGTAATGGAAATATAGTTCGGCTTTAGATTAGACATTAAATTAACTGTCTAGTCCAGTGGCTCGCGCTCTGAACTGCAAAGTTAGGCGGTTGCGGGTTCGAATCTCGCAGGGGCAAATATTTGTATGTTATACACGTGCATTCGTTCATGAGGCATGATGTTTATGCGTATTTAGTCAACAATACAAGGCATGGCATTAGTGTGATTATTGCAAGAGTTTATTTAAAGGTATTATTTATTAATGACGTGAGCTGTGGGAAAATTATATTCGTTATTTGTAGTGCGCTCTTAGGAAAAATATGTAAAATATCTTACCCCAGAAAGGTCGAGTTTGTCGATGTACCCTAGGTAGTTAGCCTTTTGGTCCAGCTCGCGCTTGGCGAAGAAGAGCCAGCTGTGGAGACCTGCACAGAAATGTAGCGTTACAAATTATTGCTGTGAGTAATTATTTATTAATAATAGGCTTATTATAATATTTATTATTTAGTTTATTGTTTAAAATGTACAAATTAATATACAAAACCCCTTAAATCACGTCAGCTACACGACACAACTTTTACCAAGAGAGGCTCTCTTTCGAAATCGAAATTTTAAAAATATATTTAATCTAACAATTTAGAGCGTTAGTTGTATGGAGTTTCGTTTTTTTTTCAACGATTGCAATTAACTTTTTTTATTATGTGGCTTAAGAAGTGTCCTATTTTTTGACCGACTTCAAAAAAAGGAGGAGGTTCTCAATTCGTCTGAATGTTTTTTTTTTGTATTTTTGTTACGCGATTACGTCGTCAATTATGGACCGATTTTAAAATTTATTTTTGAGTTTAAAGGGTATACTCCCGAGGTGGTCCCATTTACACCAAGTCAGATTCTGATGATGGGATCCCTGGGAAATCAAGGGCAACCCTCAATTTTTATAGGCACCCATAATGTTTTGCATATATTTTCTGACTCAATGCTGATTTTTGGGTCTGGTAATCATCATGTCATGTTGCTGACCTGATGGTGGAAGCCACAGAACTCCTTAACGGATAGGAGTTAGAAGATAATACTGCAAATTGTCGTCAGAACCTATTTCGCAGTGTGTTGAGCAGACGTGGAGCTTATGAGGTACCAGACCGCCTTTTTTATTTACTGGGGGCGTATCCGCACACCCAGTAACGAAAAAAAAATTAAAAGTTCCTTTCTTAAATTGACTTGGTATTTAACGCAAGACCTTATCCTATGGTTACGACACCAAAATAGCCGCCAATCTGGTTGGAGTGTAGGAAAACCCTTTCCTTAAGACTTACAAATTTTCGTCGAAATATTGACCCTATACACCGTGAAGTTTTAATTACCCGAGAAAATTAACTAACATACTCAGATATCGATATACATCGAATTTGGCGAATAATTTTATTTTTATTTTCATGAGAAATTTATTTAAAACGTCCCTAACATTCCGTAAAAAATATGCACCATAAAAGTCCTGCTAATTCAAATAGTAATTCATTATCATTCCAACATTAACGGAACCAAAATCCACCTAATTTGGTCGCGTATTATTGGCGTACGGAAGGAATAACTATGATTGAAAACAAATTACACAACCTGCCGACAAAAGACGTTTCTTTCTCACTCGGCAAACTCGCGTCTAAGCTCGAAGCTGGCCAGCACTCCCTTCATCAATGAACGGGCGGGCGGAGTCTCACGCGCATCCCCCGCCCGCCCGCGCCATCATTGACCTCAGCCAGCTCTGTCCGTCGCGAATCTTAAACGGTCAAGGTTGTGTCACGCAAGGTCACCGACGCACGCGACCTCCGCACCTGTGTTTACTTTAAAGTGAAGTGACGAATACCGTGATGGCCTATCAGTACTGTGTACAGTGCGCGCGTACCTAAACGGCGAGTTCGGAGCGCGGTGGATCGGCCGCGGCGGGCCCGTGCCCTGGCCTCCGCGGTCCCCGGACCTTACGCCTGTGGACTTTTATTTGTGGAGCGAGATCAAGCGCCGAGTGTTTGTGAGTGAACCTACTAGTGTTGGTGATTTGCGAAACCGAATCATTGCGGCTTTTCAAGAGGTTCAAGCCCAAAGAAACGTGCTTATTTCTTTGAAGAATAACTTGCGGAAAAGAGCACGTGTTTGTATCTCGGAGAGAGGAGGACATTTTGAAAAAATACTGCAATACGTGTAAGGTATGTTGATATTTGTTTTAAGGTTTTTAGGTATTTGTGTCATTTGTTAATCTTGTAAATACCTAGTGGATTTCATATTTTAAAATACACCTTAACTAAGTAATTAAAATAAACAATTTATTAAGCAGATAAAAAAACTTGTGAAACGTGCTATTTTTATTACTACGTAATGGCCACGACATACAAATCAACAGATATCACGTTTATTAAATGCTAGTGCAGGATGCGAACCCGCGATGCTTGGCGATCTTGACAATCGTTAGCACTAGGCGTAGCATACGCGCATGCGCGGGAGACTGCGCGAGTGCCGCGCGAGTCTGAATGAATGCATGCGTCTCTCTCTTTCTCATTCAACAAATACTACGAAGATGGTTTCCATGTTTTTGGTGCATTAACAGGATTTATTTGAAGTCCTATAAAACGATATTTTTGTATAAACGCTATAATATTTGTGTGTTACTTACTGATATACATATTTTTATAAACAAATTTTAGTTTTCTCGGGTAATTAAAAAGTCACGGTGTATAACACCTTATTTTTATCATACCATTGGATGGGGGGTCCATAGAGGACCAACATTAGTTGAGGTTACTTTGCTGTAAAGTCATTTTTGGCGGAGTTGGAAGGTAAAAACTGAAGCGTATTTTGAAGGCGTCTGGGACTTTAAATAAATTTCGTCGAAATATTGATCATTAATAGCACCCTATTTTTATTATACCATTGGGTGGGTGGTCCACAGAAGACCAACATTTGTTTAGGTCACTTTGCTGTAAAGTCATTTATGGCGGAGTTAGGATGGGAAAAATAGAGGACTTAACACTTAAAATTGTGAAATAAAATAAGATTAATAAAAAACTAAAAACCGACTTCAAAATGAAACTAAAAAGCGAAAAATAATATTGACTAAATCAAACCTAATCAGTTATTTTTGGAGTCGGTGCGAATGAACACATTTTAACTCTCGATGGCTGGCACCGACTCCAAAAAGAACTGATTAGGTTTGTTTTAGTCAATATTATTTTTCGCTTTTTAGTTTCATTTTGAAGTCGGTTTTTAGTTTTTTATTATTGTATCTGTCTGTCTGTCTGTACGTATGAAGTCTTCCGAAATTTTGGAATAGCACTAAATAGCAAGAATTGTCCTTTACAACCGATTTACCTACAGATTTTTCACATCAGTATAGTGAATACAGTACGCGGCGTCAATGTTTAGCGCTGTGCTTTGTTGCAAAGAGTGGAGATCGCTCTGTGTATTATATCAGAGACGCGTGTGCGCGGAGCTAACAACCAATCATGGTGGGCGTTGCAGACGCGTCACACTAGCCAATCACGTCACCGTAATGGTCTTCTGTGCAACTTTCGCCCAGCGCTCACGTTCCGTGCCGCTAGTTGTATACAGGGTGAGGTAAATCAATAGTCGTATGAGTAATCGCCAAGACTTACCAAGGACAGTATCGGACTTGAGCTCAGCCATGAAGACGTTCTCGAAGGCGCAGCTGCACTTGCAGAGGCCGGACCAGTGCCGCGCGTACTTGGTGAACCAGATCTTCTTCAGCAAGTCCACTTGCTCGTTGTATTCGTTCAGCTGGGTAAGACCTGGAAAACCAGACAATACAAAACAAATGTTGAGATGACACTGGCGTCGTATTTAGACACTGGGATGTGAAACTAGCTGCAAGCGCAGTGAGGGACGTCCCACAAAGTGACAGATGACCTGGTAAAGGTTGCAAGATAAGCCGTTGAATGCAGGCTGCTTCCAACTGCCCAATCAAGAAGTCGCCGCAGGGCGAGGCCTATGTTCAGCAGTGGACGTCCTGTCGCTGAAATGATAATAATGATGTGAAACTGTCTTTGTATAGTTAATATTTGCACGCATTGTTAATATTTTCATTACTAATAAATACCTAGCAATGTACCTATAACATTAAGTGCACAGGTTTAAATTATGTTTTTAATTTGTTTATGTGCATTTTTATTCCTTTTACATAGAGCTTAGCTTTGTAATTTTTGGTCCGTTTTTAAAAAAAATGCAGCCTATATTGTAGATCCAGTGTATCGAGCACAACGCCGTATATTTCAGCACGCTGCGACGCTCCTGGATTTTACAATAAATTTTTGAAACTTTATATTCGAACTAAATTTCAGTTTTTCACATGTTGTTTCAAGGTCCCAATATCTCGTGTTGAATTATTTTTATTTAAAATTATGTTATAGTATTATTAACTGGAAAAATAAAATGAATAAGGGAGCATGATATCTTTGAACCTAATGTTGTATGACCTTTGGGAAAGGCAGTGGCGGGCATTGGTTTTATTCCGAGGTAGGCAGTAGATACTTACTTATGAAGTGTTTTATTAATGAAAATCAGTGGTTGTAAGTACCTACTGCCACTAATGCCTGTCATATTTAATTTACCGGGTAGGGTACTGTTTAATTGCCTATACCTATTGACTGCACACCCCTGGCGAAAGGTCTTCTTGGGACTCTCATGGGGCTTCGAATATGTTTTGTTAGTTCGGTCGTATAAACCTAACAGATTAAATTTACCGTCACCTTGTTTCAATCCTTTGACAAAATATGACCAACTGAAAATAACCGTGTAAAAAAATGACCTTTTTTAATAGTTTACAAATTGTCAAAGGTTTGATACAAGTGAATGGTTATTTTGATTTGATATGTTAATACGTCCGAATGAAGAAAACACTTTCGTACTAGGCCTCCTGGTCCGTCTTCGTCGCCCTTGTACTAGCAGGCGCGATTGTGAAAACTACTTACTATTTGATAGCGCGAAGCAAACCGGATCGCAGACTGACGGGTTCCATTTCAGCGTGCCCGATGTGCGACTCGGACGGAGGATTCTAGTGACCTACACTGCTGCTTAAAAGTATAATATGTACTAACCTGGCATAAATTAAAAGGTCACCAACAATAATAATTGTAGTATGGTTTGCATGATGTAGTTAGGTACCTAAGTAGTCTGCACGTGAATTAGTAATACCTGTTATTCGTAATATTATCATTACGTACGCATCTTTGCTATGTTCTTGTTACACAGCCGTGAGAGGAATTTTGATAGTCTTTAACAGTTTTTTTAAGTATTTTATTTGCATACCTTTGTTTACAAGGAATGACACTAGACTCCTGATAGGGCCAGTAGCAAGTATGGTGTTGATGTAAGTTGTTTGTTCGGTTTCCTCCTGCAAAATGACATCATCGCGCGTAAGTTAACTGCAGTCAGGTGATATAAATATTTTGAATCGAAGGTCTTTATTTATTGACGATAAAAGATTTGTTTACAAAAAATGTTCCTCCATCCTAAAAATCCACATCTACAGTGAACTACTAGGGTCACTCAATGGTAGATAAAATATAATAGGTGGTTAAGTCTGTTTTATTATTGGATGTATATACTCACATTAGGTGTCACGAATTCGGGCCTAATGATATTTTTGTGGTAGTTGTCGAATAGGGCCACAAAGGGTCTGATAGTTGGGCCACTCCACACGTTCTCGGGCACATTGAGAAGGCTGCAAAACGAAAATACTTAATAAGTGCCTACGTCTTAACTAAGACCGCATTAATCACTATAAAGTCTTTGTTATTTTAGTTATGAATGACGTAAGATTTTCATATCAACACTGTACTACTTAGTAAGATACATTTATGTAGAAACATACGAGTATTTGATTTTAATAAACATACCTACTTATTTAGTAGGTACAGTTGTCGCACTGCTATGAAAACGACATAAATAAATGTATAGCAGCCATGTAGGTACTTATTTACTGCTATTATAGCAACGTAAATTGCTTATGGATGTCAATAGATTTAAAGGAGCATTAATGGGGCACAGATCGTTAACGTTAGTCAAACGAGGAGGATTAGAGTTAAAGAAAATTCCTACTGACAGACTTACTTAGATTGCGCCTCGTCGTTCCTCGACATGGAACTGGTTTTGCCTTGCAAATTGACCTGAATGTAGTTGAAAGCGTTGTTGATATCCGCATTGATCATCTCCTCGCCGACGCGAAGCAGATCTTCATCTGTGGTACTATCCTGGACCTGACGCAGTACGCCTTCGTAGCTCTTCTTCTTGGAATAGTCGACCACTCCACCGACTACGGTGCCAATTTGTGACAGAGTGTTGGTAGCTGTGTTCCCCTGTTGACCAGTCACCGAGTTGCTGATCAGATTGGGAAGTATGCTGTTAAATATTTGTCCAGCTGCGTGCGCTATATCGTCGGCCCGAGATGCTGCGAGACACAGCATAAAAAATGTAAGGACCCTCATTTTTGATAGCGTTTCGGACGTTTAGTATATTACGATCGCCGCGCACTAGTGATCTCCGCAGCCGCGACGACTAGCGATACTGCACGACCTCTCGGTGACGTAATGTCCATCTACATGTACTCGTAAGTACCTACAAATACGGCATTTTATACAGATTTAACCCGCGGTCTTCCAGTTTTTGCGACGGTGCGGTGCGCGGTGATTGCCCTGAATAGGTAATATTAGATGCTATTAACACACCTTGGTAGTAAACAAAAACGACCTTCACTGGCCTTTGACAATATCTGCGTATCCGCTATTACCTAGTCTGTAAGTGACGAGAATTACGAGGTTATGTTCATTTTTACCTACACAGGTAGGATAATCTATATAGATAAGTATATAAAAATGAATTCCCGTATTCCCGTGTCGTGGTTGTAATTTTTGATTTGAAATTTACTTAGAGTGTACTAAATTGCATTGCGGAAATCAGTAAGTAACAAACCTAAAATATTATTAGATTAAGTTTAAAGGTACTTAAGCCGCAACGTTTTTTACCTACACGTGTTTAGCCTACGTAAATATACTTAGATGCTGAAGTTTTCGATAGGTCAATGGACACATCTCTAGTCAAGCAAGTTTTTTAAAACTCAAGAATTAATACCGAAGCTTAATTTTTGAACAGTTATCCTGTTAAGATTGTAGGTAGGTACATAAAGACCTGCGCTTTTGGGATAATACACTAACAAAGTTGCTTGCTAGGTTCTGGATATATGAACTTCATAAGTATAATACCTAGAACCTAGCCAGCAACTTTAAATATAATGAAGTACATAAATTTCAGTTGTGGTAGTAGAAAAGTGAAAATAAGGAATAGTTGTTAACTATTTACTTATCGAGCAGAGGTGCGGTGCATATAGGCAATTAGGCAGTGCCTACCTAGTAAATGAAATGAGGTATATAGGCAGTAAGTACTTAGAAATGTGTGAGTGTTTCATCAATAAAACGCTTTAAGAAGTATCTACTGCCTACTTCGAAATAAAACCAATGCCCGCCACTGTTAATTTGTTATGTTAGGTACCTACCGGACAGCGATTTTTTTACTGAACGCGTCTCCCAGAACTCCTTGTTACTTTAACTGCTATCATGGTATGGCTGCTGTTCCGATAACAATGACTTCGGGATGAATAAAAGAAAGTCACTGAAAAGAGACATTACCACAAGTCTGGTCGCAGGCGAGCGAGCCCCTGCAATGCAACGTCGCGTGCGCGGGAAAATCGTGTTTTACTTCATGTATTAAACATCAGATCCGTTCAAAGAATATTTAATAGTTATGGGAGATACTATTGCGTTAGTGAAAATATTTTTTTTAATTTGCATTTTGCTATTTTTAATTTCGATTATTTTTTATAAGACACTTGAAACATATAGGTACATACAATAATGTGCATATTATGTAGTTACAAAAGCCCTTTTTTAATACGAATTACATTTTATTTTATAGTTATATTTTATAGGTACGTTGATGTCTTTTTAAGTAAATTTTCAGAAGATATCAAAATATAATTTAAATCTAGATAAATTAAACTAGGAACTAGCTCATATTATTGTATCCTAAGCTTTTCTAGCTTATTATACTTATAAAGGTAAGGACAGGAAAGTTTATACTAGGTATAATTTAAATTCCATTACCAAGAAGTTTGCAATAACACACAGTTACTGTGACAAACGTGATTATTGTAGATAATTGAGAGAACGAGATACGTAGACGAATGTTCTACATTATCATCGTTTTGCATGCGGATGCTGCTGCTTTAGATCTTATACCCACACATTCTTGCTACACGTGACAAGAATGAATGCAGCAATATTTCACACAGGAAAAAAGCCTTATTATCTTTAAAACGTTAAGTCGATCTTAAAACTTCGTACTAAGTGTTTACTTTAAAAAAATAATAATAATATAATTCTAGAAATACTAATAAAACTTAATTCTAGCGAAAAAATAAACCTAATTATCTTCACGTTAAATCTTTCTTCAAACTTCTGGTATATATAGCTATAGATAGGTAGGAACTATTTATTGCACACCACACAAAACACACAGTGCTTACAAAGAAACAATACATTTAGAATGGTACATAAGGCGGTCTTATCGCGAGAGAAGAAGAGAAGCGATGTCTTCCAGACAACCTTCAGGTAGAGGACAGTTTAAAAAAGTTAAGAGTGAAAGGCGGTGAAGAGTTTAAGAAAGTCATAATAATAATTATTTATTATACATGTGTAATAATAATGAATCTAGAAATAACAAATCTTAATTCTAGCGAAGTTTGTTATCGATGAGGTCAGCAGTCGGCTATCAGAGGTCGCCGTGGCGGCCGCCCGCCTGCCAGTGCTCGGCTTGACCCTGTAGAACAACTCACGATACCCGTCTCACCACAGCCGAAATCAAAACTTGATTTTCTGTAGAGGAAGCTTGTGTCGCAGATTTTTTTCCTGTCAACATGAAGTCGGTCGTAATTCTACTCTTCGTCTTCTGTTATGTGCAATGTAAGTGTTTGTTAACTATTTAATAAGTGTCATAATTTACAATACTTATAATAATATGAGGAAAATAGTTTACAATCTACCGGTTGACGACATCAATTGACTCGAGTGTTAATTTTATGCCAACTTTGCAAATTCAATGACTTTATTTATTACATTATACATATTGTAAACAAGTCGTTAGGTTAGTTTTAGGAAGCAAGCAAATAAAGTAATTTTGATTGTAAACTAAACTTGGTAAACCGCACATCTAAGTAGGTATACCAACTTATGTCAGATAAGTTATCTGGGCCCTAACCATAAACTGTTAAAACAATCACATCTCTGTCAAACATTATCATTTCTGTCAAATTTTGTATGAAATGACGTACCAAAATTGGCAGATTTGACAACTTTGAGATTGTTTTAAGAGTTTATGGTTATGGCCCAGGGCCCTAACCATGAACTGTTAAAACAATCACAAATCTGTCAAACATTATCATTTCTGTCAAATTTTGTATGAAATGACGTACCAAAATTGACAGATTTGACAACTTTGAGATTGTTTTAAGAGTTCATGGTTACCCCGCTGGAGACTTTTTGTTGATAGAATAATGACCGGTAATGACTGCAGTCACTTTTGCTTATAAGATGTCATTAACTATGATTTCCTCGTGAAAATGTATTGGGTTGGTATTGTGACATAGGTTATAGGTAATATTATTATATATTCTGTGGTAATAGGTAAATGATGCTGTGCGCTACTGAGTAATTTAAACAGATTATTTTATTTATTTTATTAGACAGGGCTTTTATTATTTTTGCATTTAACTAATAACTTACTTTAGTAGAAAAAATATCAATATCCACCCTCCGAAACTCATTATTTTATTTATTAATATTAAAAACTTAATAATGCATTTTACAGGTCGTAAAACGTATCAACCAATCGACAAAAATGCAAATCTGGCTTTCATCAATATGGAAGGCGGTGGCGGTGTAAGGCCTGGCAGCCAACCCCAGGTACCGCAAGGGCTGCCGGCGAAACCACTTTCTCCGTCAGTTAACCCCCCAGCCCCAGCCAAGCCTGCGGTCGTCCCAACTCCAAAGCCGGTTGTACTGCCCACACCAGCGGTGCCCAAGCCAATACCACCACCTTCACTACCGAAGCCTGCCCCTCAAACTCCCAATCAAATAAAACCCGTACCAGTTAACCCTGCCCCCGTTGCCAACCCTATTACCACTCCTGGACCTGGCACCGTGAAGCAGCTAGTCAACTTCTACGACAGCCAGGGCAAGGCAAGCCCCATCAGGCCATACAGCTACAGTCAGGCTGTAAAACAAGGTTAAATGAAGCTTGGTAAATGTTATAGTTATAGTGATAAATGGACGACAAGAATGACGTGAATTAAGTTCGGAATCAGAAGTGCTTTTCATTTTGATTAAAGTTTTACTTTACACGAAGTAGAAATAAATTAGAAAAGCTATAATTTGACTATAATTAGTGGTGTACCTAATTTCTCTGCAGACGATGCCTAATTTACAAAAATAAACATTAAAGTGCAGGCACATACTGTTTAATTACATACCTACCCTTTTACTACTAATTACGTAAAATATAAGTAATGAATTGACATAAGAAGTTGTATTAGAAAAGGAGTCAACGACCGCCACATCAGCCGGATACATCTAGAAACGGCTTAAAATGCGCATTAAGACGTAAACAATTGCAGCAAAGCCTATTCCCAGCTAGTGAAAGTGTAGTATGATGTACTTACCAACGCCCGCGCACATTGGACCGGCTACTCCACCACAACGGTCGTGCTCGCTGGATCCCTGCTATACGTAGGTATTTTAATAAATGGATCTAACAAAAAGAACAATAATAAACAACTGGAAGTTAATCTATAAAATATGCACATGATCATCTGAAAACTATTATGGCGAGCACAATATGCAGATTAAACTGCAGTTCTCTTTCAATAAAACAAAAAACGTATAACTGTTTGCGGTAGATTTTCTAGTAGGCGTCTATTTTATTCAACGTTAATGTACGATTGCCTGAGTTTAGTGTAAGGCGTTTCACTTGGGTCATGATAATATTATGTAGGTAGGTTCGTTTAGTATCTTATACTTTCATGATATTGTTTGAGATAGGAAAGGAAGAACTAATTCCCAATTTTAGGAGCAGGAAATCTTTTACTAAACTAGTTCATATTATGTAACTACATATTTTCAAAGTAACACTTAGTATATAGAATACAAAATCAAAAATGATTCCGAAGTTTTTTTTCATTGGAAATATGATCTTGGTTCAAATTGACAATAATAATACCAAGTAATGTTTTTTTTTACTTTAAAGTAGGTTACCATAATTAAAACATATTTATATTGACATCTATTTCAGTAGGCAGGTATGCATATTTTTAAATATCGTGACTAAAAAGATATTATCATAATTTACCATACTTATTATAATAAAATCACGAAATCCAATCTAGCCTTAATTAAAAAAAAACGTTGACGGCCCGATTGGCGTTGTAGCGCGGTGGTTCTCCTTTAACGCAATGGGTTCCGGGTTCGGGTCCATTAAAATACATTTTGTTTTAAATTGGATCAGGTATGCAACAAACATACCCGATCCAATTAACACACCCCTTACAAAATACATTTTCTGGTACCGCGTAACACAAGGATGTTAATTCCTTACTTAAATGCAATTGGTGTATTGTCTGGCACATAATCATTGAAAATGTTACTGTGATATTATATCACAACTGTAACAATATTTCTGCGTTGCATACAAATAAAGCTGCTACATACAACTACGCACACAACAGATAGGGCTCCGCTCGAAATGTGCCACTTTCACTTTCATTCTGAATCATAGCAGTTACGCGGGCAGGACTTTTATTGTTGTGGCTCGCGACACATTGCGCAACACACGTTCTTCGTCCAAGATATGAGGCCGTGACTCATATCTGCCTCATAATATTTAGACAAATTAGGAGTCTACAATATCAATAAAGTATCATCGTCTTTATTGAAAAAGAAAGCCGTTCAGAAATGCAGTTAAATACAGAGGAGGCGCCCGGCCAGCTAGATTTATTAGCGGGCTCGTGTTTGGATGTCAGGAGTGATGCAATGGAGGCTGGGCTGTTAGTTCTACCTTGGTTTATAGCATAGCAATTTCGACTATTATTGAGATAAATACGTTGATATGACTATTATTATCGATTGATCAGTAACATAGTAGGTGGTACAAGTTGTTAGGTATAATCGAAATATGGACGGCAAACGGATGTTATTTATCAACTTAACATTTTTGTTTGTTGTGAAAATAAAAGTTTTAGGAAAACTTTTATAAAATTAAGCACAAAAATTTAAGGCTTTACATTACAATCTGAGATCACAGACGAAACTAAACATCAAGGTAATTCCCTTATTTGGTATTCAGATTGTTTGAAGATAAACGATTAGTATTGGCGCCTTTAACGTTTGATTTCTCAGCAAATCATTTGCATTGCTTTCCAGTAAGTTTTCTAAACACTTCAGGCATAACAAGCGGATTAAAATATTAGCCTAAGTACCTAGTTAGGTACTATTCCTCAATTAACCGATAAAAAAATACATATTAATACAAGTTCTCAGCCAAAATTATATTAGATAGGTTAATGACCATACCTACTATGCCATACCAGCTGGATTTTACATTATTTCATTCAGGCTCGTCATAAACAAAATCATACAACATATAGGTATGTAGGCAAATTAAAAAAAATGCTATCTACTATTATCAATATTTATCTACACATTGATCAGCATAATGATAACAACAGAACCCTACTATTTGAAGCGCCTCGCTTATTAATTAACGGATTCCCACCGGCCAGCAGAGTACGTAATATTTGTATTTAGTGCAGCTTTCTCAAGTGGCTTTGCCAAAACATCACTTTCGTAACAATTAGCGCCACCTGAACGAGCTCTCGTTGGTGGATCAACGAAAAATATAGTGGTTCTGAAACTTTTGAGACCTTAATAAACCCTTAATGAAAAATAATAGGATAAACATGTTTAAAGCTCATCCTATCCTCTGTAGTCCTTCGTCTTTGTTTAACCAACGACGTACATGTTGTACGTTATGTACACCACAAATAATAAGAAAATCTATGTGATATAGATAAAATCGTGAAATGATATTAAACATAAACAAATACTAAACTGGTTGCATTTTAAATTAATCTTGCTGAACGAATAATTACATTGTAAGTAATAAAGCCTTTACTGCTATATTTGTTCCTTATCGTCTCAAATCTTGAATTACAGTTTGACAAGCACTGTTCAAATAAATTAGTAGTATTCATCCAAGTAACAATGCAGAGCAGTTCACACAACTTCACATTCGCGTGCATTACGAACAATGGATCACTCCAACCTCGGTAGGAGACTCATCTGCACACAATCACGAAGAGATCATTTTGTGTCTCCATACACGCATTCTTGGGCGGGCGAAAGCAATACATTTAGTATGTGAAAATGTATTTCATGGAATAGAATCACCGATTATTTAAGTGAAATTCAAGATGAGGCAAGCTTTACCTAACTTTGGCAATGCTTGGGAATACCCATTAAGTTTATTATACAAAAAATACTTCTCAGTAGCCCCTCGTGGTTGATTAATTATACTATTACCATAACTTATTACCTACCATAGTAAATGGCGAAAATGAAAGTATGAACTTACGCACTTAATAAAAAATGTCTAAAGTCGTTAAGCGTCAGATGGAAAAAAAGTATTGCGGTCTTGCGCAATAACTCGGTATGTTGGGCCTACATGAAATGTTGACTATCTTCCTTTATACGACGTAAGCTATTAAAAAAGAAATTGTCGCTAGAGGCAAATAACGCTCTGTGTTTAGGTAACAACTGGATCGGTTTGAGAAGTCAACTTTAAATGCGGTCGTTAAATGTTAAAAATAACATCATTACGGAGATTTTAGGATTTTCTGTTCTACGAACTCTCACTTTCTTCGCACTTGAAGTACTATCTAATTAATAAGTCTTGTTAAAATATTCTTTAACTCTAAAGTATGCGACAGAGTTAGTAAAAAAGAATATGTCGAGACTACTTTGCCCTAGATATGGAAGAAAAGTGACATAAGTACCAGATAGAGCTGAGAAAAAACCACCAAGGTATAACTTGTACAATTTTAAGCGGAAACTTTTTTTTTTAATATTGAAGACTATTATAATATTGTATGAAACTCATGTCTCATCATTCATGCTGGGCCAGCCCGCGATTATGAAACGAGTGCTGCCCTAATTCTTTGCGGGTCCGTATTGATTCACCGACCGCAGTGCGGGCCATTCAAGTCCCTGGCGTGCACTGTCTTACATAACACAACATTTTGGGTAGGGGTCATTGCCGTGAGCTGCAATGTGGTTCGAAGTAAACAGGGCTGCCTTTAGGTATTCGTTAAATAACGTATTTGAGGATAGTTGAAGCCAAGGACAAAGGACGTCTTATAAGGACTTTGGGCGGTCCTAATTTTTGCATAGGAAGATCGCAGTTGCAAAATTTTCAAGCACAGTCTGGTTGAGCTTAAATGTAAGAAATGGATCAAAAAAAGATAAAGTCTTATTTTTTAAGTCTAAAATATCGTAGGGCCCATGAAGTAAAATAGACACTTTAGGACCACCTATTTTTATAATTAGCCGTGTGTCTTGGAATACTAGATTGTACAGCAAGTGCATAAAATGCACCATTTTAAAATGGGTTTTATGTACGAGTTAATGCACTCTGCTTTTTCGATTGTGAGGTACATTACAAAAATTTATCCATTAATTAATTTTAATTATTTCCAAGCCTAAAATTTTTAAAACTTGAAAAGGTATATCTTTTATTTTCTCACAACCCTAACTAGAGTGAGCAGAACTGCTGACTCGCAGTTCCGGGAGGGTGGTATTTTGTCATACACAGCTGTTGAGAAAACTCGACAGACGGCGTCTTGCTTTGCGTGTCAGTCATGATGATGTCAACAGACGATGTAAATTAAGTAGTCAAGAGGTGTTAAAATACTTCTTAACTTTCTTCTTGACTAAAAACAATATATACTGTGCTAAAAAGTCTCTAACTTATAAATCTTAAATTGACAATAAAATCGACGACCCCATTCACGTAGTGGCGTAGCTTAGTTATTTGGTTTGAAAGCAAATGGCCCCAAGTCCGATTTAATTCAGAAAACGAGATTTCCTAAATTGGCTTTATTGTATCAACCTTGTAACACAACTTCGAGAACACGACTATTGGTGTGTTTTCTTGCGCTTTTAAGATTAATAAATCATCACATGTAGGTAATTGTGATGATAGAAGATGTGCAAATCCTAAAAGAAATACTAAGAGTATGAAAGAAAATGGTCTGGTGTCATGAGCTCAATTTTGGTAAAACTTAGAACTACTTAGACATTTTTTTTGTTTTTTTTTTTGGTTTGAGCTGAGAATAGACCTATAATATTGCCATTCTTCTCTTTATCTCATGTTTAAAATTTCAAATTTCTTCCCGTTTTAAAAACATACCTTGTTTACAGTGGTTTATTTGGTAAGGATGTTTCAAGGCGTGATTAAATTGTTCAGATGTTGGTCTAAAAAATATATTTTATTTGATCCTTGTGGGAAATTAACGCCTGTTATAAATGTAAAGCTATTACAATGTTTTAATGAATACGTGATACAGATAGTTGATGGAAATCAAGGAAGCTTTCTGTAATTACTTGTTGGAGTTATTGGTCGTTAAAGACCGTTAATAATTCCGCTGTACAAATTGATTCAATTATCGAGATCGGATCACGAAACTACGTCATTTGTGTCCATATTTGTAGACAAATAACTCTAACAAAGATTATAGTAACAAGATAGTAAATCCGGACATACTACATACAAGATAGTACGCCGGAATTGGCGGCGCCATCTCTGAGGACCCGGATTCGATTACCAGTCGGGTCAACGTAGAAAATGAACTTTTTTATATTCCGGGCCTGGGTATTGTGGTGCCGTCATGTTTCTAACTTTTATAACACAAGAGCTTTAGCTTCTTACCTTAGGATTGGATCAATGTATGTGATGTTGTCCAATATTTATTTATTATATATATGCTACGGCTATATTTCAAAACATATGCTTCGGCTTTATATCAAGACAAAATTATAAGTATGAATACAATGCAAGTACTTTCACTTGTTCCCCAATAACAACATATCTGCAACGATGATTATAATACTCTATAATGCCACGGGTCTTATGTAAATCCCAACAGTCGGTCTACGGTGACTAACATCATGACACAAATTCTGTGTTCCGTTTAAGAAAGTGACACGGCTTTGTTATGCAAAACGGATACTATTGGCAGGGTACCAAATTCTTTGTTTGTTGACAATGTATTGTAGGTAGCCGGTAAGCTAGGCTATACTTTATACCATGTTTCGATTGATATGTCAAAAATGTGCCATTATTTAACTGTGACAAAATTCTTTGAAAGTAGGATAGTGTTAATTTTTTTAGATCAAATCTCATATTATAAATATAAATATATAAATATTGGACAACATCACATACCTTGCTCTGATCCTAAGGTAAGTAGCTAAAGCACTTTTGTTATAGAAATCAGAAACGACGACGGTACCACAACACCCAGACCCGAGCCAATATAGAAAAGTTCGTTTTCTACATTGACCCGACCGGGGATCGAACCCGGAACCTCAGAGATGGCGGCGCCATTTAAAGTCCGGCGTGCTCGCCTCTCGGCTACGGAGGTCGTCAAAATATTATATCTCGTGATACTACAACAAGATTAAAATATTAGGATTATCTGCGTTTATTTTTTTTTAAACTTTGATATAAAACTAGTTATCCATAATCCAGAGTCGTGTGAAGTTATATATACTATATTAAGTTACAGTATGTCGTATTATTACGACATCGATAAATCAGGTGTACGACAATTGATGCGGGTATGGTGAAATTTTTAGAAAATGTTCCCCATTGATTAAATTATTTGTTAACAACGCTAATTAACATGTCCATTAAGTCATTATGTTAATCGTATTAGTTGGATATGATGTAATTACTAATTATATAAAATTATTTAGTACCAATATATAAAAGTTATGTACAAATAACTATAAAATTGACTAGTTGATATAAACTTTATTTATAAGATACTGTCAGTAGACAATGACCCACTATTTCTGTAAATCTGTAAAGTAAAAATAAAATAAAAATTAAGTGATTACATATTTGTTCCATGCCAAAATTCTGAATCAGGATCTATAACGAGCTCTGGCATAGTTTAAGGTAAGTAACAAACTAATTTAACAATAAGTTAAACTATAAATACAGTTTCTTTAGAGAAAGATGGAGAAACTACCTGCTCAGAAAGTGCTTATTCACTTCTGCCTTAAAGAAAGTTGTGAGCAAGTATGCAATAATTTCTTTCTTACTTGTAACATTGATTATTTTGTATTCTGAGCTGATATCGGGTCACCATAGTAGGTAATCCCGCCCCATTGTATCTTGACTGTAACATCATAGGATCTTATATCAATGTATATTTATACACATACAAGACATTTATATTAGAATATCAAAAAAACAACGCTTTCTCTTCCTTTTTCCATGTAAATTTATTTTAATTCCAGATATGAATATGTAACAAATAGGAAATACATTTTGTGTTATAAAACATGACGTCGCAGGTAGAGCACACTTTTTGTCTATAACCTTACCTTAGTTACCTTCTATAAAATAAAAAAACAAGAAATAGCTAACGTAAAATGATGAATGAAGTGAGGCCATTGCGCAACCAGACCACAAACCATGACACTGTCGCCAGCGCTAACAACGCATCGCACTTAACTGTGACACAGTAAACATACAACATCATTTTTTGTTTATACGAAAGACGGAACAGGGGTCACATATTTTTATTTTCAGAATCAGTATAAAAAAAATGATAACTATACCTTAAAAACGAAGTTACAAGCTTTTTGTGTTGCCCCGTTGTCCACGCGCAAGTGTAGACAAACCTTCCGCGCGCGGAACTTTTATTGTTAAGTCCAAATTTAACAGGATTTAAAAAATATTGCAATCGATTCTAAACAAACAGTTTTCAGGTTTCGTATATACTAAAAATAATGTTGTATAATTGACTGTTCAGATAGTACACAGTAGCCCAAGTTAGACATTTGTTAAATAGTGGCATAATATTAATTTACATTGGTCACACACTAACATCCACTACTATTTAACTGCCGAGATTTCAGAGCACATTTACTTACAATTCCCTTGGTATGTCTGTGTGTTTTGCTGCATTTTGGGAATTTGTATGAATTTGAGATACTGCTACTAAGTGCTCTGTGTCTACTGTATCTCGGATCAGTCATGCGCTTGCGCCCCACACGTCAGATGAAAGTATTACTTACCAAATTCGTGCACCTTGCGAACACAATGGGCAATTTATTCGATTTCACTCTTTTCACAATTTCATATTTTGGGTGCGCGGGCGCCACGCTGCGTGCCGCGGTGACGAGCCTCTCAAACGATCGTAGGGCCTTCTCATTAAACTTTTAATTAACTAAAATGAATGTAATCAAAGGTAATTTGTCTTTCGGAGTACCATCCATTTTTACAGTTTCACAAATCTGTGGGTGGCTGAAAGTAGATGTTACACTGTCACTCTCGATATACTGGCCAATATGTCACTGATAATTTAAAACATAGCCGACTTGAATTTTAAATAGCCATATATGAAGTTCGAATTATCTAACTATCGGAGGAAATTTACTCTACTTAACTTTGTTAAAAATCACTTAACTAGATTAGGTAGTTAATTTGATGGGATGCACTGCTAAAGATATTTAAATATGATAAATGAAAAACGACACAGAGAGATAGCCGTATGCAATAATTTATCCTTAAACCATAAAACACGACAAGGTTCAATCTCCTTTAAATTAAAATCACAGACATGAAAGTTTCTGAAAGTCTGTCTCTACAATGCCCAGCAATGTTTTACTATCACTAAATTTAATTAATTCAACGTCGTAAAGAGGCATGAAGCCACAATGATTAAATAGACGGATGATTTACTTACTCTTTTGAAACAGACAAAAGCACAAGTTATCTTCAATTTCCATCTCTTTATATAATACTCTCCCTTATTATAAAGAATTGACTTTGTGTTTTTTTTTTCGCTTTCTGCTGAATCTGAGATTGAAATTTCACGCTTTGTGAATTAGCATTGACTGTTGAGGTAATACCTATGTTACTTTTACTGTTTAAGGAAGTAGCATTTTATTTCATTGATTTAAAGGAAGACTATCAACTATTACAATTAATTTAGTAACTACAAATTAAGACATAGGAAGTCATTTATAGTTCTACACTTAAAGAGACAATATGTAACGAATTGATATTATGATAAATTTAACACTAGTAGAATAGACTAGAAACAATTAGAGACTAGAACTAGAATGGTCTGATATATAGTATTAAGAGCCCTCGCACAGGATAGTTTTTTTTATCAGTCGTTAGTTTTATTGGTCACTAGCTGTGCCCGCGACTTTGTTCGCGTGGACTACAGGAATTTGGTGTCTCATAATTCAGCAACATTGTGCTCTGCGCGAAAGCACGCATCAAAAATTAGGTTTTTACTTTGGATTTCAAATACAGCAGTTGCATTTATCAAAAAATAACAGGCGTAAAAGCGTGACTCTGGACTCATACGTTTCATCCACAGGTCAAAATTTCGAAAAAGCTATATTTTTCTCTCAATATCGAATCAGTATTATAGGCATGAAACGTAACAGACCAAAAAGGTATATAGTTTTTGCCCTCGATAACGTCCTCATGAAATAGTTGCTTTGGGCAGCATATTTTTTTATTATTCTTATTTTGATAATAATGCACAGACAACCTGCTGTGATTTACAACATATAAACGCTAATACAAATGTTTATTATTTACTTTTTATCAAGTGCCTAAATCGAGTTGGGGGCGTACTACACTACGTTTGCCTAGGCGTGGTCTCCACTCGATGGACTGACGACCTTAGGAAGATGGCTGGCACCACTGCCAGCTACGTGGAGTTACATGACCCGAAAATCCTTTTCACGGATCGCCATTACCACACTAGGGTAATACGTGAAGCGATTGAAATTAAAAAGTACATTCCCGATTGAAATTTCAATCGGGAAGACGGATTCAAATTGTCCTCGGCCTGGAATCCAGTGATTAATAAGTGCAAACCGCGTGTGTCGCCTTTATCATTAAACATTAACCCGGATACTGTGAGTGTTGTGTATCGCACTGAACCTACTGACTCTAGTTCAAGTGCACAACAAATATCGGAGTGTTTGAGGGTAGCAGAAGAACCGGCCGCCCGATGCAGACGAAGACGTCGCGCACCAGTCCCCTCGTGACAACGACCGTTGCATCACGGTCGAAACGTCGAGGAATGTAAGTAGTATCAATACTACTACATACTAGTACGTCGCGTTTAGACCCGTGATTATACTACTCTGTCAAGAAAGTACCGGGAAAAGATTAATAATACACAAAATGTTAGTTATTCATCCAAATTTATTTTACCACCTTCAAAGTATGCTCCTTCAGAAGCGATACACTTACGCCAACGAATAATCCAATCATCAAAACATTTTTTAAACGCTTTTTCCGGAATCGAGTTCAGTTCTCGTCCTTTATGTCTTCTACCGAATGAAACCGGGTGCCACGAAGTGGTAATTTGAGTTTAGGAAAAAGAAAGAAGTCAGCTGGAGCCATATCTGGTGAATAATGTGGCTGCTCAATGGTATTTGTTGAGTTTTTGGTCAAAAATTTGTCCACAATGATGGCCTTGTGGGTAGGCGCATTATCGTGGTGCAAAATCCAAGAATTTTCATTCCACAAATCTGGATTTTTTCATCTAATTTGCTCTCTTAAACGCCGCATAACGCTTAAATAATACTCTTTTTTTTATCGTTTGACCTTCTGGCAAGAATTCTGAGTGCACAACACCGCGACAGTCAAAGAAAACAGTCAACATGACTTTGACTTTCGATCGAGTTTGGCGCTGTTTCTTCGGTTTCGGTTCAGTTGGAAGGCGCCACTCCGAAGCTTGTTGACTAGTTTGCATGTCAAACTCGTAAACCCACGTCTCGTCACCAGTAACAATGCGTTTCATGAATGTTGGGTCGGAATTGACTCGTTCTAGCATGTCCTCAGCGACTCTTTTGCGATTGAGTTTTTGGAGAAAATTCAGGTTTCTTGGGACTAGCCGAGTGGCAACATGTTTCATACCCAATTGATTATTTAAAATAGTACGAATTAACAATGCGTTTCCTAAAAGTTGGGTCGGAATTGACTCGTTCTAGCATGTCCTCAGCGACTCTTTTGCGATTGAGTTTTTGGAGAAAATTCAGGTTTCTTGGGACTAGCCGAGTGGCAACATGTTTCATACCCAATTGATTATTTAAAATGGTACGAATCCACTCGTGTGACATAGAAAGTTCGACGGTGACTGAAAATCCTCATTCAAGATTGAGAGAGCTAGCTCTCAATCTTGAATAAGGATTTTCAGTCACTATTTCCTTCACTTTTGCGATGTTATCTTCAGTAGCAGACGTTGATGGCCTACCAGAGCGATGCAAATCATCCATAACATCTCGACCGCTTTTGAACGCTTTGTTCCACTCATAAACACGTGTTTTTGATAAACTCGATTCACCGTAAGCCTTCTGTAACATTTTCAGAGACTCCGAATCGAAAAACTTTATCCCATTTGTATTGACCAAAGCGCCAACAATAGGTTGAACCTTGGACTACTTTATGTTAAGAGCAATTATGATTCTATTCAGCCTATTGCAGTCCACTGCTGGACGTAAGCCAAAGCGCCAAAGAGCACGATATCCTGCTTCGGACGGAAACCGGTCCGGGAGTGGCATGGTCATTGAACATGACTTTAGTCTTGTCCAAGTTCATCCCTAGGCCCACACGTCGCGAGGCAGCGTTGAAACTATGCAGCATTTTTTGCAAATCCTTCAGCGATTCCGCCATGGTGACAATGCCATCGGCAAAGCGGAGGTGCGAGAGGTATTCGCCGTTGACATTAATGTCCTTGTTCCTTTCTAATCCAGTGTCTCGAAGACGTCTTCCAGTGCGTTTGTGAATAACTTCGGAGATATAGCATCCTCCTAGTCTCACGTATCTAAGCAACTGGATAGGTCTTATTTTGTGGTTTTGGACTTGAACAGTCATCGATGCCAGTTTGTACAGGCTACTAAGTGCCTCTACATATTGCCAATCGACCTGGCATCGCTGTAAGGATTCCGGAACAGCCTCGACGGAAGTCTTGACGGAGTCGAAGGCTCTCTTGTAGTCCACAAAAGCTAGGCACAAAGGCTGATTATACTCCTCTGACTTCTGTATAATCTGCCTTACTGTGTGAATATAGTCTACGGTACTATAGTCTTTACGAAACCCAGCCTGCTCCGTGGTTGAAAGGCGTCAAATCTTGCGGCTAGACGATTGGTGACAACTCTTTAAATCAGAGCCACCACGCCCTCGCTCTACGCCTCAAGGGAGTAAAATAAGGAGTAAAAGTTTGTATGAAAGTCCGTCAGTTTTAAAGTATGGATTTCTAAATTTTGTGTTTAGGCTGACGTATGGAAATAAATTAATAGTGTTTCAGCGTTTTTTTTAAATAAATTAACCCCCGATGTGGTAAAAAGAGGGATGAAGTTGTGTGTGGAAATTCCTTCGTTTTCAAATTATAAATCACAAAAAATAATATCGCTTATAGTTTAAAGCTCTGGGAAAGTATATGGATGTTATTGAAATTTCAACCCTTAACCCCTTGAAAAGGGGATTTAATTTCGTATTTGAAGTTCTTTATTGTCGAACTAAAATTACTGAATTTATTAATATTTAAATATTAAGGCTTATGGTTGGAGTCTTACACAATTAGAATTTTCTGACTTACAGCACTTAAAATGGGTTTCAATTTTGTATTTGTAAAAAAAAATGTATTGTCACATGTTTCGTGTTATTACTAATTCTCTACTTCCGCAAGTCTATCCGTCTGTCTGTCTACCACGAGCAAATATCTCAGCTGTCTAGAAATAGTTGAGGTACTTTTGGATATGGAGTATGGCGAAGGGAATTTCGCGTAGGGAATTTCCTGATACCTCACATGATAATATTTATAAAACGTGAAAGTTTACAAGTGTAGCAAGTCAGCGAAAACTACTGTGTAACACATAAGGCAACTTAGATCGAAAAAAATAATAAAATTTTACCTCTGCATTTATCTACCCCTGATCGGCCCACTACAGCTGATCGGAACTGCATAATTATATCAAATGGCAAACTGACTGACTAGGTGATATATCAACGCGCTGTCCTAACTGGACCTAGGGAATTGGGATTTTGCAAATTTATAACTTATAACTACGCAAGATTTTTTGGAAATTGTGGGATTAGAATAGGTATATACAAACTTCAATCCTAACTAATTTTATTTTGTAAAGGCGTAAGTGACTTTGTTTGTTGATTGTTTTGTTACGCTTTCACGTCTTACAACTCTACCAATTATCATGAATTATAACACAGATGTTGTCTACGGTTCAGAAAAGAACATAATTCCAGAAAAAAACTACTGTTTCCGCGGAAGAAAAATATCTCTGAAAAAATGGTCGTCCGGCATAACAATAACAACTCCGCTTACTGGATGTAAATAAATTGCAACATGATGCCTGTACTGAAAAATGAACAGAGACCAGAAGGAAATCTAATATCCCTAATAAAATTAAAAAATCGCGAGTTATGTTAGGCTATCTTAAAATAATTACTGTTACTTTTGTCTATAAACTGTAATTTTATGATAACTGTCATATCATGTTACTAAAATGTCTTTCATGATTACTACTTAAGTGACACTGCAATAAGCACATTTTAAACCGCGGTTTATTTTTATGTCATCAGACTTATAAAAAGTGCGTCGATGTCTCGCGCTACAACATATACAATACGTATGTATAGTATAAGTTTAGCAATTTGACGCACGTAAAAATATTTTTACGGTTTAGTTATGTGCGTCAAGTTTTATTTTAATATTGTAAGTGGATTAAGTTAAAAGTTTATACTGTCCCTTATTTTTAAATCTAGATTAGCGCGAGCGTAGCCGCGGGCAAATGCTAGTATCATCATATTATCATCCATGCACTGCCAGCCATCTTCATAAGGTCGTCAGTCCATCGAGCTGGAGGGCGTCCTACACTACGTTTACCAAGGTGTGGTCCCTAACTGAGAATCCATTAACTTCACCTTTCATCATTTCTGCGACAAATATGGTCAGCCCACTGCCACTTAATCTTGTTACATTTTGGACTATGTCCGATGTATGATGTCGTTTCGGATTTTTTACCATAACGTTTCAAGCATCGATCTTTCCAAAGCTCGCTGAGTGACATGGAGTCGGTGGGCCAGTTTTACTGCCATGTTCCACGTTTCGGCTCTGTAGGTCGTCACCGTTAGGACACATTGATTGAATACCTTGCTCTTCAGGCATTGAGGCAGTAGCGACGAGAAGATGTGACGCAGTTTCCTAAATCTGCTAAGCTCATTCCTCCAGCGATTCCGCAATGACTATGTCATCGGTAGACCACAGTGTGAAGTGTTTGATACCCGTTCCGTTCCAGCGTTTTCCATTGCTTTCGTTATCAACTTCGGATGTTATAACATCTCCTTGTCTCACTCCTTTCAGCAACAGGATGGGTATCATCTTATGGTTTTAGACTAGAACAGTCTTCAAAGCCATATGCCATATGTATAAAAATACAGGTTTCCTAGCACCTTTACATATCTCTAATCGACTTGACATCGCTGTAAGGATTCCACAACAGTCCAGGGCGGTAACCACGAACCCTTAAAACAATCTCAAATCTGTCAAACATTATCATTTCTGTCAAATTTTGTATGAAATGACGTACCAAAATAGACAGAGTTGACAACTTTGCGATTGTTTTAAGAGTTTATGGTTATGGCCCTGGTCTCGAAGGAGCCAAAGGCTTTCTTTTAGTCCACAAAGGCTAGGCTGATTATAATCTTCTGACTTTTATATAATCTGCCTTACCAACTGGACATGGTCTACGGTAACCTGTACTGTCTATACCTAACCAAGCCTGCTCCAGTGGATGGAAGGCATTAAATCTTGCGGCTAGACGACTTGTGATGGCTCTTGAAAACAGCTTGTACAATGTACACGTTGCTCAGGAGCGTGATCGGTCTGCAGTTCTTCGAAAAAGTTTTATCTCCTGTTTTGAAATGTGATTTTGTTTTTGAATGTGACGGTTCTGCTATCCAAGGTTTTTAGCTTTGTAAGATGCGATCTCTCCATCCTTTGGGCAGACTTTCGATCCCCAGTTTTGCTCAATCACAAGATGATATCTGACTGGGCTCACACTGGCGCTTTCGGCGTTGCAGTCACATCAGCCCTAGAGTTTCACCTGAGAGTATGGACATTTTATTAAGTCGCTTACTTCTAAAAATATGAGGCCTACCACGCTTTGGGGTCCTGGTCAGCATTATGACGACCTCCGTAGCCGAGAGGTGAGAAAAAATTGTTCAATAATATTTTTTTTCTACAAGTCCTGCTACACATTGCGAACAACCAAAATCAGGTAACGTTCATTTACTACAGCCTTTGTAATATCCTTATACATGGCTTCTACCACATCGTCCGAGCGTGCTGATGTCGGTGCGTACACCTGTATGACCTTAAGAGTGTATCTCGTGGTCAGCTTAAGTACAGGGTACGCTGCCCGGGTCGACACACTGGATATCTGCAACACGTTATCATGGAGATCTTTGTTGACAAACAAACCTACGCCACTGTACCGCCTGGGATAGTTGGCCGCCTTCTCGAAAGTTTAACAGGTGTCCGGAGTCTAAGCTTACCGTGTCCTCTCCCTATCTTTGGACTTCCGTCAAACCTAGAATGTACCACTTTATCTTAACTAGTACTACTTCGAGTTCCATCTAGCTTTTGTCCAGCCGTAGATTACGTCGAATAAAAGCCGCCACCAGGGACAGGTTTTGACAGCCCGTCGATTTTTCTTGTTCTTGGAAGTAATAGTGCGATTTGTATTATTTGTTGTTATTGCGCTGTAGGGAAGGCACCACCGCGTGCCCCAACCTCATCCCCCGCTCTTGAACGCCTTGGATTGTGGATAAAAACCTAGTCGTGCATTTGCGCTTCCGTTCCTTGCGTGTTTATATTGATGCTTTATACTCTCCTAATTAAGATTATAACTCCGACAATAGATGATAAATATTACGACGTCGTTACGAAGGCGTAAGCTTGCTAGCTTGTACAATACTAACGTTGAAAAATGAGAGTTTATCTGTTTACATATAATTAAATCAAAAATTATTAACTGTCTCGGTGCGGCGTTGGTGAGAACATGGCCACGGTCACTTGAGATTGTCGTCAGATCAAAACATTCTTTTTTACTGTACGAAATTATTTATACACAAGACAATAGGTATCATATTTTGTAATTTTGAATATGTTTGGTTTTACGAGGTTCAGTCTCACCACACGAGCAGAGATGCAAAAGTAAGTCTGTCGGTAGTGCTTAGTGTGGCACGGTGTGATAAGATTTTTACTCAAAAGGTGCTTACCTACTAATCGTTTATAGTGTTTTTAGCTGTATAAATGTCCATGAAGGCTAAAAAGGACAAATTCACACTTTTTTATATGATTGTTATGCAAAAATATTTAAACTTATTTCTTTTTAGTAAAGCTATAATTCTGCATACTATAATATGTAATATAATTTTTCACAAGGTAAAAGTACGCAACTCTTTTTACACAAACGAGTAGCTCGTCGAAACACTACGTAAACCATACATACACATTGAATGCAAGACTAAATCAGAACGTAAATATTGGGTTATCTGCAATAATAACCAAACAACAAGACTTCCTTAACATGGCAACAATGAAATATTTATAATTACTCCATCAAGTGTTTAAAATGTTTCGTGGAATAACTACGCATCGCTGCTTTTTAGGTTTTTCTCAATACACATTGAATAAATTTAAAATATAAACACGTAGGGCCCTCACAGGTACTTTTAGCTATCATTCGATGTATACTACATATTTCTAATATTAGTAATAAATTTTTAAAACAGTTTTTTTACGCTCCTGAAAAGTTGACACTTTTTAGTTGCGTACTTCTTCCACTAAGGGTGCGAATTATGATTAAACCTCCGTAATAAGAATTAGTATTTACTGACTAGATAGACTATCAACTGTATCCTGGTAAACCAAAATTAAAAATCCATAAAAATATGTTTTTTGACTACGTTTTATTTTAAAAATTGTTTTTTTAAGTAATTAAACATTTAATTAAGCTTTTATAGTATAAAATTAAGCTATGTGGATCCATTTATTTATGAGATAAAACATTGCCGATAGTGGGAGCGAAAATTTTTGCAAAAATCGTAGAAAAATATCGAAAGATCGAGTAAGTACCGCATATCGCTGCTACGAGCGTTCGTAGCACTCGTAGTGCATGTTGAAAAAACATAAATAGTCACAAATAATCGTTGCATTTCTTTACGAGTAATATCTAGATAGCGATATATTTGGTAGTAAACAATACCTAAATTACAGTAAATTGTTATTAATTTATTAACTGTATCAAAAAGTATAATAACTTTATGGCATTTATTAGACATCAACGAGCTCTTTTTGCTCTTATCAAAAACTGAAGATCGGTCAATGGCCTCGTTGGAATTATACTTTTAAATAAGTCACTTAGAAGTATGTGTTTTGCGAATAGAACTATAATTTATTATAAAAGATATTGATTTTTATCCATGGTAAAAATAAATAGGACGATCTAATTGGTGTAGTGGTGCCTTAAAAACAAAGGGTTTGATTACCGTTTCGGAATTCTGGAAAAAAAATCAGCATGAAAACGATCCTGAAAGATTAATTGTTTGGTAATTCTTTAAACAGTGACGTAAATTCCGTAATTCAAGATTATATCGATTGGTGCACTAATCGTATCAGACAGCGCATTTTTATTTTTTGTTTGTTTTATACTTATAACAAATTCATAAAAAAAAACACCTTCACACTTCGATCCTAATATGTTTTAAAAGAAATTTTGTTTTGGTTGGTGAACTTGGGTTGAAAATTAATCATACAGCCTTATATTGTTCACTGCCAAACCCGAGACAAAATTGTGTAATTTAAAAGGCAACGTAGCGACCCACGCACATTCTTAGCTCATCATAACGTCATCAAAGGATTTCAAAATCCAAATCCTCTTGTCGATCCGGGATAGAGGCAGCGCGGTGATGCCGCCGCGGAACTTTCACGCGTATAAAACGGCGCAGGCGCCGCGGGCGCGACCAGTGCGCTCGACGTATACGAACCCCTGCGCACGGGCATGCGCGCGCGACGTGAAAACGAAAGTGACAGGTGATCGAAACTAGACTGTGACAGTGTGATTGTGAACTCTGGAGCAGTGGCCGGACCTGTGATATCCCTGTGACGATAGCTGGAACTGAAAACGCCTGCGAAGGTACAAGGCTTTTTGTGCTTGTGTGAATGGATCTTTACTGGATGCTTAAAGTTGTGCAGTGTGAGGCGTGCTACGAGATACCTACGCTACCCATTCACTAGTAACTGTAAGGGAATTGATATAATTAGATAGTTTATTATGAGCATTTAAATTAATACTCAGTATAATAGGACAATGATTATTTATTTTGGTGTATGCTAAAAAAACGTATGTAACGTAAAGTAAACCTCATAATATCAATTCTACCAGTCGAATATTTTACAGAATTAATATTAAAATTGTCATAATAAGTAGTATTTACTTACAATTTACTTAAACTTAACGCTATGCAAAAATAGATTATGATATAACTATTGTAACAGCTTATTGAGTAGTAAAATATAAAACACGCCCTTACAATTATTAAAAAGTACTTAAAGTTGTTTATTCTACTTAGATTTTAAAATTCAAAATGTAGGTACGCATTAAAAGCAGACTCAGGTCTCCTAATAATAATAAATTTTTATTTGCTTTAAAACTATGCACAGTTTAATCAGTATTAGATGTTGACATGTTATAAAAATTTAAAAGAAAGCTTATCAACAGTCCTTTCAATGTCAACTAACTAAACCAACTAAGTGCTAGTTATATGAATAATTTGCCACAGGTCGTTAAACAATATAAGTATAACTAACTATAAGACATTGAAAATTTTTGTTTTTAGCAATTCCATTCAAGGTTTAATTGAAGATTAAAGAACACTTGAAAAAATCATCGACGGTCCCACCTGAGGTCGATGATTTTTTCCAAGTGTTATTTATCTTCAATAAACATTTCTGAATCTTTACGTATATTGATGTAAATGAATAATTAATGGCTGCAATTCTAATGCATTTCAGGCTAGCTTACTAAAAAGCAGCTAAACTTAAATTAATAGTTCTTATTGTTAATGAATACTTTAATATTTAACCGCTTCAATTGAAATTAATTAAAATATTGTAATATCGCTTAGCCATAAATTTACCTCAATAATTATTACTGTCCAGCTGTAGAAAGTTGCATAATTTTACTTTCACTTACGTACATCCGCCGAAATAATTTTCGTATATCGCATACATTTGAAATACTCATTTACATGCACGTATTTTTTTACTGCACGCTGCTGACGATCTTTAATACAAAGTAATTAATGTTGCCTTCCAAATTTGTTCTTTATTCAGATGGTATTAAGAGTTAGACATCTCTAGAAACGACATGTGGTGTAGCCAGTGTGGAAAGTGGGCCATGCGTCACAGAGCTCGCATTTTATAGGTGTACGAGGGGTTTCTCGTTTACGCTAATATGTGAAATGGAAGTAAATAGGTTGTAATAAAGTCAACCTGTCTGATAAATATCTTCGCAAAAGACTTTATGTGCGCTTAAACTATCAGTGGGACAGCAAGGGTATAGCAAGGGTTTTAAGAAAGTTGTAAAGATTTGTTGCCAAGCATTGGAACTTTATACATGTACGTTTTAATATTTTAATTAGTATTTCAATAGTTTTCAAAATAAATAAAAAGTAGGTGCCTTAAGCTAATATTGTTAGATTATAATAGTACGACATGATATGTGATCACTTCTAATAAATCACTCGTGATTATTCTACTAAGTTAAATTTCAAGATCACAAATATTGGTCAATGATGATCTGAGTTCTGAACACTAATTTTAGACTTTAGATTATTAGAAATTAAAATTTTATATCAAGACTGATAGCATTTTAAAGTTATTGGATAGGATCTGGCTGAACCAACAAAACGTTGATCTTTATTCATAGAAAGCTAGTTTGTTGGAAAATTGATTGAGCTTATTACTCGATGTATTTTTCTTGCATTTTGTGTGTCTATAACATATTTAATGAAATACTACCAACCACAACTTAGCATCTTTACTATTTATTATTCGAGAAATCGTAATATCTTATAGCCACTACTATTTTACTTAGATTTGTTACAAGAAAGCAGCAGTATAATTGTAAAAAAAACTTGTTGATCATGAAATGTACATCAGTAATCCATCACTTATCGTCAATCGTTCGTGACAAATGACGCTCGATTCTTTCCACAAATGGACACAACAATATGGGCTAAGATGAAGATAAGAACTATTTATTATTTTTGAAAGCTAACGGCAAGTTTATGTTTACGTATTTCACAATGTATATTATATACAGAAATGTCTAGTTGATAGCGTCTGCTATTTACTAAGTTCATTAAAACCCAGTTTATTGCTATTATTGGGAATGGAAACCTAACTCCGTTTTCCATGTAGCAGCACAACTAAACACAGCAAAAACGTATTTGTTTTACACTTTATGAGAAACGAATTAGGTTTTAGAGACATCATAATCTACTTTAAACGCTCATTTAAACCCATAATGAAATGGAAAACCAGGAAAAAGCAAGAAATGATGTACGAGTCTTAACCGTCGTGAATTTAAGAATTATTATTAATTTAAGAAATAACGCTAAAAAGATCACTACGTAATTAAATAACCTTTGCTTAAGTATTTTGTTTTTGTTTTTTCAATATTTGGAAAAAAAGTAGGCTAGTAGGTAACAGGCAATTGCAAAACATGCACATTAATGCTTTGTTTATTTTTTAGCGTTACATTTTGTTACTCACATTTGCGTTTATCTCCACGGATATGGTAATTGCGAACCTGCGTTCAAAGTAGGTAAACTGTTGCAAAATCCGTCCACACACAGTAGGACTTCCCATTGTATTGTTCAGATGCAGATTTTGTAACGTATGTTACGGTGCTCGGTCATCGCCAGGGATTGTCTTCAAACACTTGGGTAACAATACACATTGCAAAAGGACATTCCTATTAGGGTGAACGGTTTAAAATATGACGATCACTGCTTCTACAATAACTTAGTCATAAAATATCAATTTACCTAAGTATTTGCGTTCATTTCTCTTTAATAAAGTATACTATAAACCGGTACCGCTACTTAAGAATATTGTTCATTCAAATCAAGATACAAGTCGCCACTCGTAAACGTATTTGTTGATCTCATAAATATATAAGTAAAACACTTTCGTTAGCGCTGTAGGAAATGAATGCTTACAACTTATCAATAATTGTCACTTTCTCCCACAGAGTGTAAGTCCCATGTTTACCGGTTAATTCTTGAATGTAACGGAAACACAGTAGAGAAAGCGTTAATGAGCATCCAGTTTTTAATTTCCGTCAAGGTGACTCAAGCCAATAATTAGATGAGCGCGACTTCGGCTGCACCCTCGGCCTCCTGATTCCATTATGTATGAATGTGTTTTCAAAAGTGATGTAAGTATGTCATAAACAGATTCATAAGCATAAGCGTTAACTTTGTACATGCAAATTTTTTATACTGACGTAGCAAATGCACGAGTGTAACCTTCAAAATTGAAACATTTTTCGTAATAAAATTATTATCAAGGTTGTCTTTGAAAGCAAAGATTTTTAGGGAATACAATAATGATAGCAAATTTAGAGACGTGTTTAGAACTTTTATCATCAAAGGGCTCTGACTGACGAATATAACTATATCTTACTTACTACTTCGGTACTATAACAAACATTTCAAATTGGTTGACTTATGTTTAGACAAGTGTTTAAAACTAGTCTATCTTTTTGTAGTAAGGCCATTAGTCTTTAATCAGATGTAATCTATGAACGTGCTAGTAAATACGATTGTAGTCAATACACGAGTAGAGCCAACAAATAAGTAGATTTTCGTTTAATTCAATCTAGTGCTATATTTAGCGGCTACATGTAAGTCGTATAAAACTGCATAAATTTGTAAAGCTAGATCATTTTCCCTTTAATCGATTGCGTGGAGCGAGTATCAAGTGAGATGTAAGCGAGCTCAGCAGCTCGAGTCGCATCGGTGGAAAGCGAGTCAGTGTGTCAGCTCTCAGGCCCAGCGCTCCTCGCTCCACACTTCTCTTATCTAAATAACTATACTTGGGAAAGTACTTAATTGCTAAAAAGTGTAAAGTTCATGCAAAGAAAACAACCGTTGTTGTTGTTGCAAAGCATTGAACGTTTTTCAGAATTTGATTAGTGATTGACACCGTTTCGATTGTTACTTGTTATGTTAAAAAGTAATTATACTTATTATCATCTAAATAAAACATTCATAAAGCCTCTCCCACACTACCGTCGCTCGAGCGTCGACGTCGTGGCGGTGTCCAATCATCGTAAGTACATGCCGCAGCGGCATCCCGGGATCCCGGGATCGTCTATAGACAATCCCGAATTCCCGGGATTAGAAAAATGTCCCGGGATCAAATTCCCTACCGCTGCGCAAGCGTTGCGTCAACACTGATTAAACGCTGCCACGACGTCGACGACGCTTGAAAGACGCTAGTGTGGGGACGCTAATCTTTGATCTACAAGAAAATCATACTATCCACTGTGTATATATTTAAAACAATAAAGAAATTTTTGATTTTTTTTGATTTTTGATAAATAAGTCTGAATTATGATCAGCTCTTTAATTTAATTCTTACATAGAAACTTACAAGTTTCTTCAAATAGGTACTCTTTGTTGGCAAGCCTTTTTTTAGGCCAAAATCATGTCAATATATCACCGTGTTATTGGTTTTTATAGCGTTTGCGGTAACGACTTATTGTGAGCCAAGCGATCATTTAATATTCGATTGTCCGAGGTCTGAAACTCGGAATAGATCTTATTGTGCGTATCGAAAGCTTAACGCGAAGAAATCATGACTCATTATGTAAATATATGAAAGGTGGACATTCCTTTAAGTAAAATCTACTCTTTTCACTTAAAATGTCTGTTACGCCTACAAGCTTACGTAATATTGGTCATTTTACCTATAAGATAAAAAGGATTCGCAAATTACTTATTGTGTGATAATATGAGCAAAAAATGCAAGTCTTTAACAACTATTTTAAATGGAACTCTATTAATTAGTTCTAAAATATTAAAACAAAAATTTATTTTATATCAAATATGTTAATATTTTGTTATAATCAAAATATATGATTTTAAAATGAAATTTATTTTAATTAATTTATATTTATATTAATAAATTTATTTTAATTACCTAAGATGTTAGGAATTAATTTTAAACAAGCGCCGTGTGCCAATTAATCAACGGTGACATCTATTAGATCGAGATAATGTTATAAATAAAACTGGGACAGTAATGTAGTAGTCGGTCAACCTGTTGTAAAAGTTGCAGGTCAAAAAACTAGATCTGGCGGAGGAAGGGTGGGCTCTTAGGTATTCTGTTACAAAAGGGAGCGGTGAGCGGGTTAGTTAGCAGGGCCGGTTCTGTCATCGTAAACATCGCTGCACTTAATTGCAATTGCACGCGGACTATGCATCGAGCGCAACGAAAAATATTGCACTAACTGCACCAGATAACCCAAGACTTTTTACGATCGTCCGATGAAAATTATTTTAATTTTATCAAGTGAAAGTAAGTTATGAAGTAGCGTGGAACAAATGCGACCCTGAATGTGGAATATAATTGTAATTGTTTAAAAGCGGCAGCAGATTGTTCGAAGACGAAACATGTCATCACAATTTCAGATAGAAATTATCCCTATCGTAAGTAGATAAGAAATTGTAATCGTCTTACCTAGAAGCTCAAGCGCCCCCTGAAACATTTGAATTAAAATCCTTAAGTTCTGAAATCTATCAGCTGCCTGCATAGTGCGCCCCCAAAGGGTTGCATCTCATGCAATCTGGACAGCCCCTAGCTACGACGCTTTACCAGATTACAGTACGTTTGAATGTGCTTTTCCATACAAAAAGCTTAAGTGTAACTCAGTGTGTCTTATTGAAAGTTTTTTTATGAATGTGTTGACGTAACGTGTTTTATTTTTACCGTCGGATGAAACTGGCGAGGAATGCGGTTATGCGAACAGTGGTCAGCTACAGCTTTCCAACGATTGTTTTGATCGATTCGATGGCTAGCGGCGACGATTTAATGCTCGCTTTAAGCAATTCAAGCTCGAACTATTACGAACAAATTAATGGATAGGTATGCATATTATTTTCAACATATTTTCACGCCTCCTAATTTTAGGAAGCGCCCATATTATTTTAATTGCGAGCTAAACAAAAATGTAGTTCCGACAAATAACATCTCAAAATTGCTCCGAATAGTTATGAATTTCACTTAGACCGTTCAAAGTAACGTTTTGCAAATTATAAAAGTGCGTAATAAATACATTTTCGGTGCCAGTGACACCAACAACTTAACGAAAAAGTGTTCAATGTAAACGATTATATGAGATAAATATTTTTGAGCATCTTTGTCAATTTGACCCTAAGCAGTTATTGACCCCAATCAAGCGCAAAAACTTATACACCTCGCAAATTAAAGACAAATCCTAATGTTAGACTTTTTCATATTTTAAATTCCAATGTCAAACCCATATGCGTCTGTCGAAACTTATTAACAAAGTAAAGGGAAGATCGAGATATAGGTACATTTTATTAAAATAATGAAAATAAATGGCGTTTTTATTAAAATAAAAAGGTTTTCTTACTAAATAGTTATGGCATTAACTGTCAGATATAGTACAACTAAAAGTATGTTATTAGGTTAATATATTAGTAAAATCTAAGAAAAAAAATACTAACACATACGAGAGTGGACTTGCAAATGCGTTGCACCCGCATAGCGATAGCGCCCCCATGCGCCCTGTGGCCAGCCCAGCCGCGGGAAATGCACTAGATTTCACTTTTGTTGCACTCCTATCGGAGACACTCGAAAGTTTCTCCCTTGACAGCTGGCAGATTTGCTCGCGATCTAATGGCTTGCCGCAAATGGAACATAAACTTATATTTCATCTTTCACCCTCAGAACGTAACTCGACAGCCTGATAGTGAAATATCAATCTTATTATATTGTCCATGTGAAAGCAATGACTGACAGAAACTTGTGCATTTAGTTTTCATAATATCAATTTCAAATGCATGTAACTTGCTATTGTTTTATATCACAAAAGAAACGAAAAGTGCTAATTGGACGGTGAACATTGTAGACGTGTATACATTTTTATGAATTATCAGATAGGAGAAAGTAACTCAAATTATTGTGCTCCAATTATGTTTAGAAGTTACAGCAAATGTCTTCTACGCTCTTAGGTGAGGCGGATGTGGTTCAGAGATAAACGACAAGTTTAATTTAGGAACGAGATAAAAATGCCTTGTCTTTTTATGGCTTTACTAACGCCCGTATTCACAGTTTGTATACCTATAGGTTCTGACTAGGAAATGTTTCCTGCACTTAGGTTGCATTCATAAGTTTTTTAAATGTTGGCTTTTAGTTATGGTTGTAACATGGTTTTTAAAGTCAAATACTTGCATTCAAACAAGTATATTAAGTCACGCATAGAAATCACTAATTAGACGCTTGCTACTTCTTAATAGGAAAATGTATCTCCAGCGTACCCACCAATTTGTTTGATTAATTGTCGGATAACATAGATTAATATCGTTTAATCTCGCGAATGGTAATTACATTGTAAAGCAAGTCCAACGTAGGTAGTCCAAGTTCTCTGAGGCGTAGTTAACGACGCGGATCTTCGTTTTCCGATAATATCTTGTCAAAATATGTGCACGGAACCAGTTAGACGATTAAAGGGCTCGCTTGTCGCCATCGATCTAGTGCATTATTTATTACAGCGTCGATTTCTTGCGGGCGGTCTTGAGATTTCACCACTTTCATCTCGTATTTACGAGTATGTACACGACATGTCTTCCATCCTTGGATTACTTGACGTTTTTTTCCGTTTTCAAGTACCAATACTTGTAAGTGAATACTGTTTAACTATGGCTGAATTATACATCACATAAGGATAGCGTTGGGGCAGAAAAATTAAAGGAAGGATAGTTATCAAAGTCTTTATCCTCTTACAGCACATAAATGTATTTTTAAGCTAAAACTTTTAATACATTTCTCAATTTATTATATTACGTTCAAAATCGAAAATAAAGTAGAATGGGAGATAACGTCTGTTGGCTACCGGCTGTTATTATCTTAACCAGCCCCAAACAATTGATCGTTTTAATAAACATACACAGTGAGCAATTATAAATAACTGCTTTAGGTATACTTAAAATTATTGGCCAAAGAAGAAACGTAACTTTTCTTGAACGCAATATTTAATTATACTTATCTATAAATTGGTCTCCTAACACCCGTCCTATTATACTAGTACTCGTAGTAATAGAAACTAAAATTAGCCGCGCTACAACAAATAGCTTTCACTTTCGCGAGTTTCCGCCAGTCTTTACACGGGAAGGTGACTTATCGCGAAAATAGCCCATTGTACGCCAACCTCATTGTTGCAAGGACGATTTCACCGCGACAATGTACTACAAGACACAGATAGCTTACTTTGGTAATAGAATTATTATGTTTGTGACATCATAAAAGGAAACAATGGCACAATAGTAGATACCTAATGTCTCACTCCGTACACGGAAGAACTTTCAATGCGTAACATTGTACAAATGTAATAACCGCACGGCCGGAGACTGCCAAAACATTTTAAAATTCACGCTTAAGTAACTTCAATAATATAAAACCACTTTAATAAAAGTCTTAATAATTTTATAATGCTTTAATATTCGTGACATAAATACATTACTACCTCGTAGCGAGCGGCTACGAAATAAGTACGTAGATGCTACGAATCTGTAGCACATATAACAGTACAATATTTACCTATTTCTCTTTAAACTGTGGTAAGGAGCATTTCTAGAGAAGCTTTAACTCTAAATATACAGGGTTATTTAAAACAAATCAATAATCTCGCATGGCTAGATAGCTAACATCATTTGTTCTAAGACTTTAGATAATTTGACACATTTTACTTTCATTCAAAAATAAATATCAATTTAATTTTATGCCTGAATGTTCTAATCTCTATATACTTATTATTTTATATTCCAATATTATTAGAAACAATTTTGAACGTATTAAGTTAGCGTTTTAAAATATATTTTTATGTTGACGGGACTTTGACATAGTGTTAACTTGAACCTCGACTCCGAACTAAGTAGTACGCATGACTCATTGGTGAAAAATGTCCAAAACAGCGGGTGCTAGTTTTCTTCGCGCCAATGAGGCGTTTTGTTTTCCAGCATACTAATGCTGGTATTTGGGTGAGGCATGTCTTCGTAGCCTCGATCTCGTGGTGACTTTTGCTTTTATCTGTAAATCTTGAACTAGCAATTTAAAATAATCTCGTATTGTAAAAAAAGTATAAACTATTCTTATTCTTCTTAAAGATAAAATGATTGTGTACTCATTTATGAGATATAGCAGATTAGGTGTAATAGTTTCATTTTAATTCTCTCGTTTTCTTGTGTATATAAAAAACTTATTTTAACCCATGCTAGTCATCAGAATCGTCATTGTGTAATGAACAATACATATATGCGGGTATTTTAGTGTGTAAACAGTTAAACTGATAAGGGCTCTGTAATATAACTTGTTATCATTTTGTTACAGGTTTTCAAAATCCTAGCAACTTACAAATATATGTCACCGAGATAACGTTTTTGTAAGTACCTATTTGACTTTTAATGTACACGTATCAATATATAGAATTATTAGGCTGCATAAAAATATAAAAATGATAGGAAATATAGTTAAGCTGCCCTAATTATAGACTTTCCATCATTTATTTAGAAAGGTTTTCGCGTTATTATTTATCACCAACCAATTAATTTTGGGCGGTTCTAAGATTTTCACTTATCATTATGCAATTTCAATTCTCAATTCTCATGTATTAATTGTGCAATGTTAGCTCGTTAAAAGGCGGAAACGAGCTATAGTTTGTGTTCACTCGATCATTCTCGACGAAATGTATCGACTTTCTCTGTGGTAATTACTCGCAGTGCCGAAACCCGCGGTTACATAACCGCTGTAAGAACAGCGAGGTGTGCGAAGCACGCGCACTGCGCAGCATTCGGGTGAAAGTGCTTTGGCTGAAGGATCATAATCGTGAATAGGCAGGTTTCACTGTTTGGCTGTGACAAAAATATTCACGTAAGTTTGTTGAGAAGATGTTCGAAATTGCAAATCACAATGCAAAATAGTCGCATTTAAGGCCACGCCATAGGTATAAGGATTTAAAATTAATCAAACATTAAAATACATTAATTTAGTAATATCTTTGCAATGAAAACTAGTTTGAGCCACCTAATAGGCAAATTTTCTACTAGTCCTAGATCTTAGATCACGGAATGTCACCAGATTAAGTAGAAACATTTTTATCCTTTATAGAGACCCAGTCCCAGAAAAACCATGTTCAACCGTCACGTTTGTTCAGATTAACCATTACTACACCAAAATGTTTTTTATTTGTACAAGAAATCAAGTGTTATGAACCCCATGACCATCAAATTACACCGTGCTCCGTGTCCGTAACGTAATCATGAGAAGTTTACAAAAAAGGCCCGACAGTTGCCATTGAACTTTGCTGGCCCCCAGGCTCCGAGTGAAAGCAATGATTGCTGGGACTGACGATGATGGCACAGTCGAGTCATCGTCCTTGAATCGGCATCCGCTTTGTGAACCCGGACCATGCTGTTGGGTTTCAAAACAATCGCGAGTAGTGCGACCATGATTAAAATATTTTCCCAAAATTAAAGGCTTTAATTTTTCAACTTTGTGTTAGTGGTAGCCAAATTCTATTATAGTACATTATAACGTCCGGTACGTCACAATCGTATTAATTGGTTTTAGGTTTTATAGGAAACAATAGCTTCATGATGCCTACGACAGAAATGGTAAATGATTTACAACAATATTGTTTTTTTCGTTTCACAAACACATTGTAGGTATATTATTTTCATCAGACATATCAGCTATTTGCTGGACATGCATAATAACATAACATTACTAATGTTTGTATATGTCATAATTTTCTGAAGCTACAACTCCCATAAGCTTATTACGCAGGTATATTTTCTCATCCGAAGACAATGTGTACTTCTGTACAATGTGTACAGAAGTACACATTGTCTTCGTGTGTTCAAGAATATAAACACAATTATTTTGTCCTTAAAATATTGTAATTTGTGGTCACATTGTGAGGGCAGCCCCATCAATTATCCCACGGTTGCGCAATAACGGGAGCGACGCCCTCGTCCTTGAGCCCGTAACTTTCTCTTCCGCGCGCGCGCCGGCCCGCATCCTCGCGCGTATCTCACATTTTACGCTTGATGATACGGATGACGATGATAAAGCTGTCACGACGCTACTGGCTTATTTATTTAGTTAGGGTACCTATTGATATAATTTCGGCTACACTTCTTTGAATTAATATATATATGTCGTGGCCCGATCTTAGACTTAATCACTTCATGATTTGGCCAACCATTTCATAAAATGGTCGTTTTTCATGATGCGGCCCAGTACCCGCTGGCCACATCATGATGTTGATAGGTCAGATCAATGAATCAGTCAGCGTTTGACGATATGATCGACTACTTCATGAAATGGCCAAACGTTGGTGGTCATATCTTAAAACAGTTATAATATCCACCGTTAGAGGCGCTGATGTCGTTTTGTTATTGTGGTACAACATGGCGCGGACAATTATTCTGTTCTTGTGAATTGTGAAAGTGAATCATAAGTGTAAATAGGAGATTAAATTGCAGTGAATTATCGTTAAGACATTAAGCTAGGTGATTTTAATGAAACAGACTTGAAAAAAAGGCTCAACGTCAAAAGTCGTGGAGTTTGATACGTAATTTGGGAGGTTAGTTAAGGTTATTTAAATCTTTTTATTTATTAGTTTTCTTTCAAAATTACAAATATTTATAATATTTTACTTATCTATTGAGAAAATTAATATTAAACAAATTCCAGTAGCTTTTAAACGTATTTATACCAATTTTAATGATATGGCCAAACGTTGTTTACCATATCATCAAACGTTGACGTTTAAACGATATGGCCAGTTTTGTTTTGCCGTTTTATGAAATACGGCCATGTTATGTAATGGCCGGCCACATCATGAAGTGTTTAATTTTAAGATCGGGCCACAACATATATACACCGTGAATTTTTAATTTCCCGAAAAAATTAACTAACATACTCAGATATCGATATACATCGAATTTGGCGAATAAAAAAAATATAAGAAATTTATTAAAAAGATCCCTAACATTCCTTAAAAAATATGCACCATAAAAGTCCTGCTAATTCAAATAGTAATCATTATCATTCCAACATTAACGGAACCAAAATCCACCTAATTTGGTCGTGTAATATTGGCATACGGAAGGAATAACCATGAATGATTTTTTTTTCATTCATAGTATTTCTTCCGTACGCCAACGCCGTACGCCGTTCCGTTTTTTTTATTCGCCAAATTCATATACATCGTATATCGATATCTGATTATGTTAGTTAATTTTCTCGGGTAATTAAAAATTCACGGTGTATACTTATATATTTAAATAGATATATATATAAATATTAGATATAATACCACGCTTAATACCGCTACTGCCACCACGACCACGTTTTATATAATAATACCGCTTTAATACCACGACAGGAACCGTGGGATAAAATAAACTTGCGCACTTGTTGTAATTAACTCGGAAAATGAATGTATCAAGTGATAAAAATGAGACTTAACATCAACTTAGAAAAAATTACTAATATAAATCATAAAAACCATAACTTATTTTAATTATTCAATCACCGGCTACATTAGTAAGCAAAAACAACTAATTCTAGATCTCTAGTCTAGACAATCCATAAAACATTCAAATTTTCTAGATCAACACCTAACGCGCGGTTAGCAGCAAATCAACATAAAAGTGGAACATTAACAACCTGATAAAATAGTAAGAACGATGTTCTAGCAATCAAAGACCATTGAACAACTATGCGTTAATAAGTGGAACAACCTTAACTGCTAGTATAATCGCAATGATCAGCATAGTGTCATTAGGTCTGCCTTCGGGCTGCATGCGTATTTATAGGCTAAGTTTACATGCGGCTCACCTAAAACACGTAATTTTATGCTACCGGCACAAGCCAGCAATAGGTCACTGCATACATTACATTGCAAACGACATACAGACACAGATTCGCGGAACGCGTTTTGACATAACAATGTTATTCCGGAATTTGTCATTTTTTTCCGGATCAAAATAAAATTATTTCGAACATAACGGATTAAATAATATTTTGATTGACGACTCGATAGAGTAATTCTTCGTTCGGGTTCATTTAGAAAAAAAGTTATTTTTAAATTTGGGTGCATGACGCTCAAGATTTCGACAAAAGTGTATTATTGGACACTTATTTTCATTAGTATTTTGCTTAATTATCATATATGATTAAGAGAAGAAACAAAATAAAGCAACTTGCCATTTTGAGGACACTGCCATCCTCATTCAAATGTTTCAGACGACATATATACACATAAATAAATAATTTATTCAAATCACAGTATCTATCGTAGATGTTTTCATTATCATAGATTTAGTCTTCGCGTTAACGTCGTAATTCAATAGCCCGCTGCGATACAGGTATCGGTGAAAAGTGTGAGGCTCTCTCTGCTGCTGGCTAGACCAGATTGGAAATGTTGGGAAACGAGTGGGTGCCCCAGCTACTGTGCTACTTTTTCTCTTTTACTGCCTTTATTATCTTGGGAAGCTTCCGGTTAATTAGTGGCCTCTGATGCATCCAAATTGAAAAGCAAAAGTTGCTGATTAATTATACAGGGTGTTTGGTAAAGGGATATCAAGTCGAAACTAGCTTATGTTAAAAAGTCCATGTAAATAGTATGGTGAAGTCAGAAATTTGATATCATCATATAATTTTTTATACAAAACATGATTTTCAGAATCCGATTTGTATAAAAATATTTTTTTGATGATATCAAAATTCTGACTTCGCCTAAGTATTTATATGCATATATTAACATGGGCTAGTTTCGGCTTGATATACCATTTACCTAACACCCTGTAGATTAACCCTTTGTAATACAATTATGTACACCTCTCATCATCAGCTTCATAAATCACTGCTATATGTTATGATAGAGATATAGCTTTACCTTTTTTCAAATTAAACTTCAATTGTACTTGATTTGTATCCGTATAATATATTATTTTATGAAGTGAAACTATCCTTCCACTTACTTAGATCCTTAAAACATTAATTTTATTTGCTATTATAGAAAAACATTACTCGTATCTTTTGGGTCACAAAGGTTAGGTGGATAAAAATCACATTTCTTTCAAAAATCAATATTGATTATTTTCGTTTGGAAATCAATAGGTGGCGCCACAATGGTATATGCAAATAAGGTAATTTTCATGGGAAACTAGGCCGGTTTCTACGGTACGCGGAAACTACTTACTTTGCATAGGTTTTACTTTAGAACCTTATTGCTATTGAAATATTATCATTTCCTGTCAGCACTTTAATATAGCGAAAGTAAAAAGGGATATTTTTAAACTAGCTTAAGTTAGATTACCATTTTAAGGAATTTGACATACCTTCTTACGAATTTTATGACTAGTAATACCGCGGTTTTGTTTCTATGCACCTTCTTTGGTTTAATAAAACGATATTTGTTTATAACTTTCTATTACTTGTGTGATTTGTGTACAAAATACTCGTATTTAGATATTATCTTAGACTATATTCAGATACGTTTTGTGTTCTTTTTATTTTTAAACTGTGACCGCAAAGCACGTTTGCACTACTCCTATTGTGGCTTGATAGGCTTATTGGAACGCATAATTTATCTGTCCTAACAGATTACTAAAGTACTGGTGAAAATGTCTGCTTGTCGGTTTGTCACGCTCAGTTGCTTTAACAGCCTATGCTTGTTTTATTGGAATAAAGAAAGTTATGATAGTATAAAACCCATATAAGATAATTTACGAGATAGTTCACAAACGCCGTTATGGCATAGTATAAGCTCGTTTTATTAAATTTGGGTCAATAAGTTATGTCACATATGGTCTTCATTACAAGCTTTATTAAAATACTGAAAACTCAATAGGTAATATTAATCCGGTACCTACCAAAATCTGGTTTTGGGATGTCCTATTTTGGTCAAGTCACATGATTTATCTACCGCTAGAGAATTCAATAGGATATATGCTCGATGTATTAATGCTGAATTAATAAATATTAATCTATGAATATTAATCTAAATTTTCCAATTACATTTTACATTTTGAATATCAATTAATTTGGTCTCAATGTCGTGTACTTTGTAGGCTTAATAAATCACTCGAACGTATATAAACGCCATACTAGACACCGTATGTGTATGTAATGTAAATACTACATTTAAAATACGTACTAAAACGAGGGAGTTCGAATATTAGTTTATAACGCAACAAGGACTTTATAATAACGTAGTAAAATGTTATTACAACAATATCCTTTATAATTTAAGTACATATAGTACGTTAGAATGGTATGAATCTGATTTCATTTCGCTCTCTGAGTTTGTTGGTCAAGTTTAACAAGCAAATTACTTTGATATAGGTCGTCCTAACAAGGTTATTATTATTGATAGCAATATCTCGCGGTATGAAGCGGCTTTCGGTTGTCACCATCAACGTCGGTGCTGGGTGAGCGTATGCTGGCTGACGTATCTAGAGCAGCCTCGGCGGCGCCGTGGTTAACACTATCTCTGACTTACCACCTTGATTGGTCAGTAAGTCTAAATTAATTGCAATAAAAAGCAGTTTAAGTTCAATAAATCATGTACGAGAAAGTAATAACGAGACATTACTTTCTGCTATCGATGTAAACTAAACAATGTGTAATAATGTAATAAACTGATAATTGATAATATATTGTTACTCGCTACTGATCAGTAGTCAGGAGTATCTAAGTGTGAATGAAGAACGATATTACCTTAAGAACCTAAATCTGTGATGAAGGTTGACAATGTAATTAGCAGGTAGAGTTTTTAACAAATCGAACTTTTATAAAAGTCATAACTGACTTTTATAACAGTATACTGTTTGGTGATATGGACTGATTCTACTTATTTCTCCCAAACGTGAAGTTAATTCAGTTTAGTCATAACACATTTTAGTTATGATGGTTATCTGAATCAGAACATTAAAACTTACACCATAGACGCGTTGTAGCCTGACGCATTTAAAAGATAAGAGTTAATTACCTCATTTCATGTTACTATAACTATTACGTTTTAATGTTTCCTGCAGTTACTACTTATAAACTTTTACTTGCTTAAGAGTGCTGTCCTCACACGAAATAAACCAACACATTAGAGTTAGACCATTACATATCAGCGTTTATGAGTTTTTAGAATCAAAACATCGACATAGATTTTTCGTATTTGATAACGTATTTTTTTTTTTAATTTTTTAGAATTAAAGATGGCTTTCTAAATTAAAACTAATTGAAAAGTTGTTAAACTCCTTACACGATCAAACAAATAAAAACATAACATTATGCCTTTATTTCCGTTCCCTCTCTAATTACAAGTGTTTACTCCTTGTTCGGTAGTCTAGATTAACAGTAAAAAGCGGAACAGGCAGGGGCTCGTCCGCGTCGGTTGCGTCTCGCGTATAGACTTATTGTGACAAGTGGTTTAGGACACAGTAGCACCAATCATTAGGGGGAAAAGTTGATGTGACAGCTTCGGCTTCGTGCGACCACAAACCTGTCCTTGGGTGGAAAGCCTGGCCGCACCGTGACGGGCTGATACGATATGTCGCACCATAAGTGCAAATTAAGTGGACGTAGAATATATTTCTTCCTGTGCCGTTCGTTACTATTTTAGACTAAGGAAACTAGTGCTGATTTACATTAATTAATTTATATTAATCCAGACGTACATATATAGGCTATGGTGTCTAATGCGATAGTACGAGTACAAACTTCTTCACCTAAACCAATAAATAACAAACAACGCAGCCCTTGTAAACTTACACATAAGTCACAGTGATGTTTGACCTTGATTGGTTGAGCTTGATAATTAGTTAAGTCTTATATTAAAAGTGTTTACTTTGCGATATTGGATAAGGTTCTAATAGTCATAATACTTAACAACTTTTTTGTAAATTAACTATAATGTCAACAAAAATATGATATGACATAAAACACTAGGTTCGAGGAACCAAACACTGATTTTTACGACGGGTGTCTCAGCACACACAGACACACACAAATTTAGAAAAAACGGCTAAGGGCGAGTCCGACTCGCGCACAAAAGGTTCCGTACATTATCTATAAAACTGCAAAAAATCACTTTGTTTTATGGTATATCAATAAATATAAATATTTATTTAATTCTGTTTTTTAGTTATTTGTTATTATAGCGACAATTGAAATACATCATCTGTGAAAATTTTAACTGTCTAACTATCACGGTTCGTGAGATACAGCCTGGTGATAGACGGTAAGACAGACAGATGGACGGACAGCGGAGTTTTAGTTAAGGTCCCGTTTTACCCTTTGAATACGACTGAAAACTGGGAATCTAACCCGGACCTTTTGTGATCTAGGATAGCTATGTAATTATCACCCTTGATCACAAAATGTCTGGAAGAGTAACTCCTTGCATATTCGCCTCTCCTCAGTGTTGTTTTACATTGTTCCTACGAGTAGCTAACGCGTTTATGTCTAAAGTACTAGGAGTTATAGCGAGATAGCTTAGAGGCTACGGCCACAGAAAATATAGTTATAAATGGGTTTCACAAGTTAAACTTCATAAAACGCACGCTCAAACAACACAAGCATAGACATCGCTAAATGACACGCACTCTTGGAACACCCTGAAACGTACAAGTGTTCCGAAGTTGCGTTCGTATGTTGATATCAAATTTCTGACTTCACCATACTATTTATATGCATATGTTAACATAGGCTAGTTTCGGCTTTATATACCATTTACCTAACACCCTGTATAAGTAATGCTTTCATCCACAGCAGCCGCGGCAGATATTTTTGAAACATCTTATATAAAGTTTATCTCGTGAAACCTATTATTATTCTGCGCTACGGCTAATATAAGATAATTGCCGATTGTATGTTTTTATTATGAAAGCGAAAATACATTTAATGTAGTGTAGTCATTGACAAGCCATCATGAATGAATGCAAATCCCAATTATTACGCAATAAACTTGAATTGTTATAGTGAGTTTTATAACGCGAAATTGATTAATGATACACATTCATTCCGATTCCTTAAGTATTTCAGTAGGTGCGTTGTAAAGAGTAATTTGATTGGCTGTTTCGATTTATGTTAATGTAGGTAGATGTTACTGCGATACTGTGACCAATTAGGATAAACTCATTGATAACTTTATTTTTAATCGACAATATGATTTACCTGTCATTTATCCTCTCTCTTGACATTTTGACAGAACTTGCTTAGTATTTTAGGTTTTAGCTACTGCACTGGATGCTTCTCAAAAAGAGTTCTAATATTGTGTATATTAGATCCGGGGTCGCAGAGAACGAGGAATCTTGTCCGAGTGATCGTGCTTCTACACCTATAGAAAGGGCTATAAACTACAATGTTTGACCTATGACTTTAGTCTGCAATAAACGTAGATACTTGTTGTGAAAGGATTAGATTCGATACACAAGACCAAATTGTTACTGCATATCAAATAAAATTAATTAGCAAACCTTTCAAGTCTCCGATCAGTGGCTCTCAATCATAAGCTTTTATAATATTACTCCAACTATGTTTTGTTATTTTCTAAAGTAGTACTATTTAAAGTTAACGGTTAGGTCCTTGGTCTGTTACCAAATTGATACTTAGTCGGTTACGCAATAAATGAAAGATCGGGCAATTGTACCGCGACGGCCTGCGCCCGCGCACCCAGCGGCAGACGCCGGGTGGTGCGACAATCGCACGCCGCTAACGAAAGTTACCGGATTTTGTGCACTTCCAATGCCAAGTGCGGCGAAGAAAGCGAGCTGCTCAGCTTCCATGGCGAAGCATCTTTAACACTGACATCTCGCTCTCGCGGCTTAGGAATGGATATGTAGAAGTGAGACCGCGTGTGCTGAAAAGAGAAAGTTGGCCACGTTACGTTTCTCGGTACCATTAACACGGGCATTGAACGTAAACGTCAACGGATAGCATCTTAGGTTCCACGACGATGGGATTTCGATGTTATTGTCTTACCGTTTAAGTGCAATTTGACTGTGGTGTGTTCGGGTCGAGTTCGTACTGCGAACTTGGGCGGGTAATTGATGCCGAGATGCAGAATTCGGAGAGCAACGAACTGTGGACCGCGGAGAAAGTGTTGTGGCGTAACCTTGAGCCTGTGTCGCTCTTCATCGGATCACCTAATCGATACGTCACTGTACAAATGTAGTACGCAAGTGTACTCCTACGCTTGTAATCAATTACATTAACGGGCAGCTGCCTGTAATAATTACGTGTGCACAATTGATAAACGTACTCCCGTTCATGGGATCTAATCGAATGCGACCGTCATTATATCATATCGCTTAACATATATAATTATGTTTTCTGCTAGAACTTAATTTACTTGATAAATACCAGCTCTTAAAATTTACTGAGCATATATATATATTGCATATATTTGATTAGATTTACACATAGAAATACACAATAAGATAAATTTAATTCCAATTTTTTTATTGCATATTAAATATAGCCATTATTAAGTAGTAACGTCCTTAAAGTAACAGTAAAGCTTCTATTAGCATGCCAAAGGCTTACAGCACGTGATGTGGACGGCAATTGCAAAAATTTGGTTACGACTAGCCAAGTCCTTGATAAAAAGCGATCAATGACCCATTCGTATTTTCCGATATTTTCTAAATTGGTAGTAATGGTACACTTTTTGACGTATATGAGGGTCTATACAAAATAACAAGTATACAATCAGTACTCAGTTAGACAATAATTGTAACAAGAGAAAAGTATTTAAAAAGTAGAAAAACATTTAAATATTTCACAGAAAAACTGTCAGTGTGTACATACATTTATGGGACCATTTCATTTGTTTAATAAAGGCAAAGTTACGATGTAATTGCATGGGAATTCTGTTAATCCGCGGCGGGCAGGTCAATTGATAGATGAGTGAAAACGCAACAATAAAATGTCGTTTTTCATTAGAAACGAAAGCCAGTAAAACATATTCAATGGCCCGTTTTGCGTTGTCTTCTCTTAAAAGCCGGCGTCATCGAAACAATTGTGCACATTAGATCATTCTTTTTAGAAATTACACAATAATCAGACTATTTTTCATTTTAAAAGAAAACTAAAATAGCTATTGTACTGAAACTATGTGAACTGACTTGTAATTAGCTTACCAATTAATTAACAGACATTATTTACAAATTACTCTTAAAATAAACAAGCTCCTGAGAAGCTGCCAGCCTCCATCATTAATCACACCTAATTCTATGGTGCTTAGAGTTACTTTGAAAGAAGTCAAGTCATCTTGAAAAACCCTACCCACTAATTAACTTTCAGCTCATTATATGGCAGTTATGTCACTTAAACCGCGTCGTTAATCAAAGCCGAAAGTGACGGAGCATTGAACAGACTTAGTCCCCGCCTTGCCTTTGTTAGTTTTTTAAACTGCTTCATCTAATACAGACTTATTGCTTGACTTTAGTTTTATTAACTCATGTGTGTAATAATTAAGAATGAAAGGTTACCGCCCGGCACAACCAGCGTGATACGTTATTTTTGCTTATTGTTTTCTGTACACAAAGCAATGCCGTTTGCGGCTAGCTTGATTAAACGACATCTAGGTTACTATCTAGAATTGTTGATAGTATCTAATTTTCATATTAATACTCGTTCCGCACTAAATGTAAGCAGCGTTTATTATAATTCGTTTGAACATTGCATTGTCTCTGACTTTGTTTGACATTGTAAGATTTTTGAGATACCTATGTGGAAATTTTCTTTGAATCTTTAGCAGACAAGAAATTTTATCAGGAGTTCACCCAGAACAGATTCATTAAAAAAAAACTTTTCTATTCTGACATGATAATAAGGGAATACCACGTAAATAATGTTTATTCGAATTAAGTAGTTTTCTATTTATTACTGCCCGCGGGGCGACGTTTGCGTAGAATTAGAAAACGTATTTATTATTCCGTCCGAAATTTTTAAAAATCGGCTGTATTTTTGTTTATCCTTATGCAAAAATATCTACTTTCTAGGTCAAAGGGTTTGCCATTGATGAGTTAGTTACTGAGTCGAGAGTCAAAACTTATTTTTATAACATTAGGAAAGATTTTTACATGTTGTTATTTGTCAGCTGGGTAATATAAATAAATTACTACCTTAACTAAGTATAGTTAAGGTCGTTTTAAAGAAATCATAGACAATAGATTTTGCTTTACTGACAAGTAGACTTCTAAGCAAAGTACCTATTTACTTAACGATAACAATTTCTCAGCGGGTAGCAATTACACAGTTAGTAATTCATTTATTATGTAATTTACATCTCATACATAACTCGTGTCAGGCGTGTCATTTAGGAAATAGCACTGTTAAAGAAGCAATGTTTTTTTCAATAGCAATGTTAATACGTACCTACCTACCTCAAAAAATGTTTATTACAATTATTGTCAAGTTTAGTTATTTCAAACAAGCTCTCTTATTTCTTAACTGTCAAAGAAGAATAAAATACATGATGAGATCGTCTACAAGACAATGAAACGATGAAATGCAGTCAGTTCGATTATTGAAAACGATAAAGCGATCACGCCATACTGGGAGTAATTGCTTTCAATTCAAAGGTCTGAAAATAACGGATAGCTCTGGGAAATATCCTAAATAAACCTATATACCCTATAGATTTCAATATTATGTATGTTAGAAAAAAACATTAGTTCGTTTAGCCTTAAATGTGATTCACATCATTATAATACTATAAATAAAAATAAACTTGCCTTTCTGAGCTATAGATTAAAGAAAGTAGGTTTTTGGGGAAATGTATACAAATCGTTAATAAAGTACCACAAACCCTTGTTACTTGCCTGCTTATGGGTTCAAAAACCACAATATAAAATCCTTATGGAAAAAGGATATTACAAAGTTTAAGATTACTTGAACGACAAGAGTGCATGGACTTAATAACCTGCCTAGCTCGCACTTACACTATCTTGTAATTGTATTTCCTGTAATAAAATCAGGCTGACAAAGGTGACTGAGTTTGTTGCGCCTATTATTCTCATCACCAGCCGATATGTAGTCCCAAAGCGGTGGTAGGGAAAAAAACCCACCTGTAAAAGTGCCATTGATGGCCAATTTGCAGAAATAAATGACTTTGACAAACCGAGACTAAATTCTGAAAATATTACAATATGTTGAAACTTAACCGAGAGCTGATTTTATTTTACAGCAGATAGACATATAAATCTGTGTGTACGCAGTACGTGGTAGTTAGTTATGCCTTAATTTTTTTTTTAAACACAACACCGACTAATCTAAATGCAATTCAGTTAATTCCGCTTATTAACTGGGAGTTTTAACAATGTTTAAACCTCACGTATTTCTTCCTAATGTCCCATTGAATAAAAGTACTAAAACCTTTGGCTTTAAAAAATAAAGACTAGAAAAACTAGAGATCGCGCGTTGTTCTTATTTAATAACTAGCTGACGCTTTTCCTGGTAAAAAATGTTCCATATATTATCACCGTTTAAGCCTTCCCTGGACTTCCACAAATAATTCAATACTAAAATGAGACAAATCAGTCCGGCCGTTCTCTTGTTTTAGGGAGACTAACAAACAGCAATTCATTTTTATATCGAGTGTAAAAAAAGGCTTAACGAAGCCGAATACTACATATTCTACGTATTATTACGATCATTTTTTTCTTTTACACTATACCTGAGAAATTACGGGTTACCGAGTTATTGACAGTCAAAGTTTTATATTTTGTTCAAAGATTATTACAAAATTGACTTCTGTGTGTTAATACTAAACTTTTTTACAAAGAAACATGATCCGCTTACACACACCGGCATAGTCTGTGGCGTGCACGCTATACATTGCGGGTTAGAAATAAGTTATTTTTTTTTATACCCAAAAAAAGTCATTTCCCAGCAATTATGGTTTTTGCATTCTACTTTGTTTTATGTATAGAATAGATGTGATAAGGCTTCGTTAAGCCTTTTTTTACACCCTGTATAAATAGAGAAGAAGATGTTAAAAGAACAAATAGCACAGAATATATTTTAGAAGTGGCATGATTTTTGATTTTAAATAACCAATGAACTGCTACGGGATAATTCTAGTGACAAACTAGCACTTTTTTTAAAGAATTAGAACGTAAGAGGTTATTTGTGTTTTGTAATCAATTAATCCTATAAAAGTCATATAAGTTAACATATTTAAATACACAGGTAGATTGGCAAATATCCGCTACCATAATAGCATGATTACATTGTATCTTCAGTACCAATTTCTCCTTTTTGCGTGTAAGAATTCCTAAACTCAATTAAGTTCCAAAGTAGGTAATAACTACTCATGTCAGTAATAGTTAAGTAGATGTGATTAAACACTTGATCTAAATTCTATGCTTGTCTTGGATAATAATTGCAAAAAAGACACCCAAGACGGTATAACAAAAACTCTACCAATCTCTAAATATTGATCACATTGACTTGCAAATTGTAGTTTAGCGATAGACAGAAAACGAAAGTTCTGAATAAAGTTACGACTCACGTCAGTTTTTGTTAATCATCTCGTGTGAAATCTGGGCATGGCTTTTCATGTTTTTTTTTGCGAATGATTTAAAGTGTAGTCCCACGATCGGTCCATTGGAATCGCATTAAGTCTAAATACCCCTAAGCAAATGTCTCATCGGCTAATTAAATAGAGATTTCTCGCTCATTGTTCTTTCAAAGTCTAGGAATAATGCGAAAATGGTTTCAACATCAACTTTAAAAAAAAACATATAATTTCAATTAAACATTTGCGAATCTTCTTTTGCATCTTTTTTTAAAATCATCGTAGTGAAAGCCTATTAAATTCTACAAAGTGGATAATCAGTTTCTAGTTAGTAGTAACAAATGCGATCAGTGTTTTATAAGAGATTTAGATAAACACCCTAAGCCGAATTTGTATTGTCAAAAACTGGAGCTGCTTTCACTGGGCAGCCTGAACATTGATCAACGAGTTCTTAATTGGATAATATCATCTATTCTTTGGCTGGCAAACGAGTGATGAGCATTTTGACAGAGCAATTAAGAATCTAAACGAGAGCTCTCGCTAATAATAGCCGGCACGGGACTGTGTAGGACTGAACTTATTATTGAGATATTGAGGTTGGCGCTTGTTTTGTTACTTTATTAATGTCTGTCAGTCGATCATCAAGGCTAACGATAATATATTTTTAAGAGTTACAAGAACTACAAAATTGCTAATTGTCATAAACAAAGTTATCAATTAATACTTATCACTTGTGTACCTACGCGTGTACAAAACTTTGTTCCTCTTTCTTGCTTCTGACGATAACAGTTAGTAAATCGTTAGTAATGCATTCTGTTATTCTAGTAGAACTGTACAATTGATTAAATAAACATACATTATTATAACAGTTCCACATGTATATTGATAGTTAATCTGCTTCCAGTAAAAGAGGAACGAAAGTGATTTTTTATGGACGCGGCGCGACGGCTCGGAACCGCGGCTAAGGGCTAGCGGAACCATCCAATGAGCTCTTGCAATGTTTATGGTTATGGCTATATTTGATCGAGCCGCAGTTGTCCCACATTCGTCGCGTTTCTTCTCGGAGCGCTTAATTGAACGCGGCCGGCACCTACTACAGTCTATTATTATAATATCGCCGCAGATTACAGAAAATAGAAAATGCCCGAGGGCCCGCTTTCTTGCAAGTAACCAGCCTAGTTACAGCCAAGTGGGCGCAGCCGCACAGAAAAAATATCAATATCTTCTCGCGCGATTTTGATGACTACTCATTTTTGATTTTCATTATAAACGCAAGCTATTTTCGTATCATAACAGTACGGTGCCATTGAATAAATTTATTGATATTAAACTAGAACATCATCTCAGTGAGACGCGGACGCAAAGCACGGGCGATTATTTTGTTACGGAATGACTTTATGTTGAGACGTGGTATCATATCTAACGGTGTAGAGACAGTTGAGCATATTCTTGCATCGACAGACGAGAGTTTGTGCTTTCTAACCAGCAAGCGATCGAGTGTCTGGAGTGAAATCGCCAGAAGCGGCCGCGCCGAGAGCCGCTGCGTGCCGCGCCCGCGAATAGCGTGCTCACGTCGCGCATAATATGAATCGAATCTTTTTCTAACTAAAGAAAGTAAAAAAAAACTAACTCGTTTGTAGACTTCTAGAGTGCCGATGAACGCATAACTCAGAAGCTATATCAATGTAGCCAGCGTAGGTAACAGTTAACAGTGACAACCAGCATCTCTTATTGTGATCAATTCAAAACGCAATTTACATTACTATCATTTATATTATGCCGAGTCATATCATGAAATATTAAATCCTTATCAATTATTTAGAAGGTTTTATTACAGTCTAGCACTCATTTTGTTTGTGGACTAATTCTCTTTCAAGCTGCATTTAACCTACATAATTTAAATTTAATAAATATTAACAGCCGCATCGCCAAATAGAATACCCAATTTGCGCTTATAAAGCGACCTTGCACATAATAAGGTGAAGGCCGCGCGCGGTTTCCTCCAACGCAACGCAACGGGAGCGGTGCGCGCGCGCAGTGAAAGATGCGGTCGGTGCAGTTCCGGCGCGGCTGCAGTGAGCAGTCGGTCAGTGGGTCAGTCCCACTCGCCCGCAGGTGGGGCCGGTGGGGCTGGCGGCAGGTGGGGCCCGGGCCCCGCGACAGGGCGCGCGCTCAGTGCCCGCGAGTGGAAGTCGCCGAGATGGTCGGGTCTGTGCCCGCGCCGCGCCAATAGCGCCCATGCGAATCCGCCCGCCGCCGGGCCCATGCTAGTGCTCACATACGTGTTTTGGTTGCAGGCCGCTGACTGATACTGGACTGTGACTATGAAGAGGACCAGACTATTGCTGGCGATCGCGACGCTCCTGTTACAGGTTGGTTCAGTTTAACTTCTAATAGTTTAAGCAACACTTATAAAATGTCAAAAATTAAAGTTTTATTCCTTATCATAAAATAAAAAATATATTGAATTGAAAGATTATGAGAGTAATTAAAAATAGATTATTATGACTTTTTATGTTTAAAAAAAGCGGTAAACATGTATATTGATTGCATGCGTGCTACATATTTTAAATTGTAATAAAGTGATGACTTAACAGTAATCCGTGTTGTGATTGAATCATTATAATGATTATAATAGGCATAACGCGGGTTTGTGGGGCGGCTGCGTGCGCGCTTAGGGTCCCGTTCGGACTCTGCGGCTGCGCAGGTACGAGTAACAGAGCCCCTAATAGGCGACCTAACTGTCAGTGGGGATATCTTATATAATTTAATATACATTAATTAACTTAATTTAATACTATTTCAGTATAATAAAACATAATACTTTAGGTACCAGAATATATAAATTGTCACGCAAGATCAGATTAAAGATCCACTTTAATTCAGAAATCGTTTTTTTTTTCAAACATTATTAAAGCTATTAATTACAAAATATGCAAGCAATTATTTCAAAACGACAAAATTGTTAAGCTTTATTTTTTTTGTTCATAAAAAAACCTCTATCGTACAATATTTAATTGTAAACTATAACAAAAGTTAAAGAAAATGCGGCAGCAATAAATAGCTGATCTAGTCATAATTTCTTCAATATCTTCTCACAACCGTATCTTAAACTTTTGAAACAAGGCTGCGTATGTTCCTACCAGAAAATAAGTGATGTTTTATGATGCAGAGAGTAATTTGTACGGACGAGTACACTTATTAATTTACACAAATTAGAGCTCAGGGTGTTTGTGATAGAGGTGTTATTGGATCGCCGTGGGTGCAGTGGCGTGCGCTGCAGCAAGCCGCTTGCTCTTGAATAATTCAGCTTTTTCCGCTCGTGTTCGCGGCAACTAGGCTAATGATTCCGTTAGAACATCCACAAAACACCGGACTATTGGCAGCCAACTGCGTATGCTCATCTTAGTCTAACCAAAGAAACTCAAATACTCAATTCTGAATCAATAATAGTCTATGTAATTATGCTGAAACGTCGGGACAATAATAAATAAAAAGAGGTATGTTGTATCAATACCCGTGTTGTGTACGTACAGTGTTATAATTAAAAAATGCAACAAGAAAGTTTAAAATGTTATATAATAATAGTCTTACCAAAGAAACTCAAATACACAATTCTGGTACGGTTATTTCGTAATAGTCCAAAAACACGACTGCGCGCACATTTTATCATTTTGAAAGTTAAGGTGGTTTTAAAGTTCTAACAAACTTTCCCGCATTTAGAAGTCACGGTGAAAAAAAAAGAAATTATTTTGTTTTGGTTCTTGTATGAACATTAAAAAAATGTGCGTATTAGCATTAGGTACATAACATTTTTTTTACCAAAATCACGCTTACTACACTTTGTTCAACCGAGTACCTACTTCAAATTAACAAAAAATATTGAATTTCTCAATTTCCATGTGAGAACTCAACAAATCACGTGAAATATCGTTTATATGAACCTGTACGTGTTATTAATTATTACATTATTTTAAAAACGCAAAGTATTTTTTACTAAATGAAACAAAACTTTCTTGTTATCTTTGGTCCGAGGCAAAAAGTAGAAACGATATAATTTGCATAACACGAGCGATCCGTTCCGCAGCACGCAGAGTCGTCGGCCGTCAAAATACCCTTCAAGAACACTTTCACTGTTAGTTTCGCGGCTTTGGAGGCTGACGTAACTTTTATGCCCGACTTCGTTTCAGTGACATCACGTAGAAATTATCCAAAAGACAGATCTAAACAATTTTTGTTAGGTAATATTATTTTCTGACCACCACAACCTTATAGCTAAAACAGCAACTTTTTTACACACACATTTACACACGTATTGTACAGGGTGGAGACTATTATCCGAAAATAAACCAAAAAAGTTTCACCAGTCCATTCAAGCCACTTTTACCTTGATAGAAACATCAAAATAGTAAAATGCATGTGTACCTAAGTAACACATTGACAAATGATGGTTTTAAGTTCTGCATTATAAAATTGCATGTATGATGTATTCTTAAAAATAAACGATTAAATTTGAATTTGACATTATGCACGAAAAGCAAAACAAATGACGTATTGTTCACATAATTTTTTTACCGTGACATCTTAGATCTTCCGTAAAAAGCTAAACGGTAACACTGCCTGCTTTCATTGAATAATACGAAATTTAGTTTACATAACATAATACCTTTTGATTCTGTAACTGACCAACTCTTCCATTCAGTTTGTACTATTGTAATCTACAAATATTGAAAACATTCGATTCTTACAACTATTACGTTACGATCGAGTCGATATTAATTACGATTAGATCACTGTCGGTCAATTCAATCAATCAGTGTCAGCGACTCTAGAGGTATCTGACTGGTTAATGATTGTTCTCACAAGCCTGTACTTACTTGCCGAACGTCAATTTACCTATATTTAGACTTACTAATGATTGCTACTTATCCAATTAGTTGCTTATCGGTAGAAGTCAACACGATTTGAAATTTATCGGCTGTACAAGATTACACTAATAACAAATGGAAATCGTTGATCTTTCTGAGGAGTGCCTAGGCACTTGTCGAAATTTACAACAAATGGCGTGATTTGTTCAATTTTCAACTCAAACTCACTTTGTAGTGATGACATGGAACAATATTTAAATTTTTATTCTTTCCCAATCTAGCATCTTTTAAACTTTTAAACTTTTTAAGACAGGGTTTGTAAAAAAAATTTAACATACAAAGAACATTTTAGTGCTGCAAGTAAATATTTCACATGCCACATAAACCGTACATATAATAATTACTTGAGTTCTAATTTAAAACAGTGAGGTAAATATTGTGCAAGTCTGTTCGATTAGCAGTAAGATACGACTTCACTTATTCTTGTTAGAAAGTACTTAATTTGTCAAAGAAAGTGTAAACCGCCACTTTCATTTATTAGTTGTCAATACTCGATTGTTATTACTTGGGTAATCGGAAGAATCGATCTATTCTGCTTTCTATGGGTGCCGAAATAAGGAGCTATAACTTATTATCAGATTTACAAGTAAAAGTTAAATTAACTCCACACCATTGTTTTCAGCTGATAGTCGTAATAGTTTGGGTTGATCTTTTAATAGATTGTTTGTATTGCTATTTTTATTAATTGAGTTTAATTGCCCTTTGACAATTTATTAAACCTAAAGTAGGTAAGAGTTAGATTAAATCGCACGCTTTATTTTTACGTGTTCCAAAATAGGCACGTTACCTACATACCTAAATATATTTAGCTAGGGTTTGCTCGTGTATTCCTAAGCAGTCAAAAGATAACAATCACATACGGCATGCTTCGAATGCTTTCCCGTACTAAGGGAAAGTGTTTACGAGGCCCTGCCCTTCTCGTGCGCAGTTCAAGTTCACGATGAATCATGCGCCGATCGCAAGATAACCGCGCGACGTGCCGTATTAATCATTGATGTATTTATTGCGTTGAAGTTTGCATGTATTCATTATTGTGAAAATTGATTTTCATTTTATGTCCGAAACGTGGCCATTTTGTTTTTAATAATATTATGCGCTAGCAAAGTTAATCTTAAAACCATTTAAGATAATGGGCGGGAACTCGATAAAATGCATAAATTGCCTAGACTAGCGACATGTTTAATTATAATAACAAATCACGTGGCGTTACAGGGCAGGAGTGTTAGTGGTACACGAGAAATTCTTAAAAGACAAAAAACCGCCCAAGTGCGAGTCGGACTCGCGCACGTAGGGTTCCGTACCATTATCGATAAAAACGGCAAAAAAATACGTTTGTTGTATGTTAGCCCCCTTAAATATTTATTGTATTCTGTTTTTTAGTAGGTATTTGTTGTTATAGCGGCTACAGAAATACATCATCTGTGAAAATTTCAACTCTCTTACTACTACGGTTCATGAGATACAGCCTGGTGACAGACGGACAGACAGACAGACGGACAGCGGAGCCTTAGTAATAGGGTCCCGTTTTACCCTTTGGGTACGGAACCCTAAAAATGAACAGATGTAACTACCAAGTCTCTCCGGTAACTTTTCCATCTTATTCACACAGCTATTATACTTCATTAGATTACAAAAAAATCGCAAATCTCGAAACGTGCTTCAAAATCACACAAGCGTCACGTTTTATAAAGCACTCATTAGTTCATGTGGGGCAGGTTAGTTACTGCGTAGGAAAACTCTTACGACGATTAAGAGCATCAGTGCAGATGCGGGCATGCAGGCATGCAGGTCGTCACTCACGCCCCATCTGATACGCACGCACCATAAGCACACTTCCCACGTCCCGCCGGAACAATAGGAGTGCGGGCATCTTGTGGGAGACATGTTTATTGCTAACAAACTAAGTGCAGCGTTCACATCCCGGAAGTTTTTGTTGAGTGAATGGTAAGATAAAGTGTTGAAGTAGGCTTTGTCGGTTTACGATGTCCTTATCTCAAACTTCATTCATATTCATAATTTTATTACGTGATACAAAATAGATGGAGACATTGCTTTCAATAAAGGAAGAACAATGATGGCTCACTAGTAGTAGTCTTGCCTAAGGTGAACTTAAAACGTACGTTTGAATTTCTGATGACCATACCAGAATTTTTGGAGCAGTCACCCAAGATTTGCCAAATTTTTGTTCATGATTGATTTTGGTGAGCAGTTGGTCCGCCTCGCGATGAAGCTTTACATTACCAATCCCCTCAGAATTACTTAATGACCCTACCACCATAAGATACCATGAATGAGTTACCTGAAGGTGACCAATGGAGGTATATAGGTTTAACAGAAACAAAATAATAAAATGGAAATCAAAACATGCTAAGTGTTGACGCGTTGATGTCTTTTTCATGAAACATATTCTCGTTGGTTTGTCAAACTAAAAATTGTGTTTTTATAAATTTATATTGTAGTAGAAAAGTAATAAGATTAATACATATTATAATAAAATTTCATGTACTGCCGTGGACGCGTATTTAGAACATAATAGCATAATAAGTAAATGATATTTATTGACATTCTATGAATATCAATAAACAACCTTATTTGTATAATTACACAATTATAACTTTTTTGCACGTTTAAGTCTAGGTTGTGTAATCATGTTATTACCTTTGGTGGATCTTGGTGGACCTTAGATGATATAATAATTGTCCGTTCATCTTTCGTTGGCGAATATAATAAGCATTATTGTATAAAATTAACGAACTATTAAATACAAAACTGGCCAAGTGCGTGTCATGCCACACGCAGTGTAGGGTTCCGTAGTAACCACAATATATTTCAGCAATTACTTCATTTAGGTCACTTATAATGTTTTCCTCTTGTTTAATGTTTTTTTATTAGGTAAGAGATTAGTTGAACGACTTTTACTCTTAAACTAACTAATCTATCTTAACCATTATGACTTTTCTTAAAAGTTCATGAAAAACACTATTATCATGAATTTCTCAAGCCAATATTTATCTTTTAAAGGGCCCTACTAAAACAAAAATTAGAACTTTAGAGTTTAATATTTCACAAACGGATCCCTAAATCAAAAATGGTCTTAGCAACCCCTAAGTAATTTTAACCTATTCAACGATACCCCACACGATGTCTTAGGCGATGAAAAAAAAACATCCCCACTTTAATACGAGTAAGGTTAGGCATGGGAGCTACCCTAAAAAAATATTTATTTCAATTTTATTCTACCATTTTATCGGCGTGATTGATATACATATCACAACAAAATTACAGCTTTCTAGGGTCAACAGTCTCCAAGAAAAACCTCGGACAGACAGATAGACGGACATGATGAAACTATAAGGGTTCCTTGTCAGGACCATGGAACTCTAAAAAGAGTTTTATGTAAATCCTTTTTAATGTCTGTACCGATCTTGTTTTGAAATTAAATAATTTCATAAGCGGTTGCCTTTTGAACACCAGAACGAGGGACATACTTGTACAGGGTATTTTTCTCATAAATATAACCAATTCTCATGAAACCAAAAAAAAATGGTGTTTACAATATTCACCAAAAGACTTTATCAAAAACATAAATAACCTCGACCTTGTTAGGATTGGCGAACCTTGTAAAACGCAAACAAAAATCCGGTTTTACTCATTTCACGTTCCTTTGAACAACTTTCATCTGCTTCGTACCAATTTTTGTACTAAAGTGTGTAAGATGTGTAGGGCTACAGGCCCCCTTATTCCCTAAAAATTTGCAATCAGATAATCGCGCAGTCATCGCTCAATTGATGGTTAGTGTTAAAATCTATGGGCAGCACTGACAGTAGATTGCTTTGTTTTTGTTCCTTGCGGTTAATTTGCGATTTTAAGGCCAGAATTGGACAATTATCGCTATCGCATTGCATTTGCAAGATACGGAATCAGTGTAAGCTTCTCTTTCAAGATGCAATTTATTTCGTAGCTTATGTAACACGCACTTTTCTTAAGGTAGATAGAATTAAGTCGTTTAAATTTTGTTTTAAGTAAGAACACTAATTCACGTCGATGTATCATCTGTACCAATCATTTTGGTCCAGCAGTAGCAGTTGGACTTAATATATGTAGAACAGCTGCTTTTTTACGTTATTAAGTTTACCCATAACAAAGTTGTTTATACTCATCCTGTAAAACTATGTCTTACATCCTGTAAAACTATATCTTATGTTCAACAGAACCCTTTATATGAACAGAAGATAAAATAAAAATATCACTCCATTTGCCTATATAGTCAATGATAAACTCTATTTATCGCATGCCCCGTCTGCGCCACCAGTGTATATCTCGCATCTCGTCTATTAATAGTATTATAATACGAAAGGACCTATGTCGTGCCAGAAGGAAAAAGATTCGATTATACCCATGTAATAATCTAATAGATTAAAATAATTACCTGTGTAAAATTGCTCATTAATTTTCAATAGTTCGACACTAGTAGATAGTAATTTTATTTTGTTAATTCAAACGAACGAACGAGGCACTTTCGTAGTAGGTGAGTATGTCGTGAGATAAACGTGAGTGCGTTTAGTTACATACCTCTGCCGCAGCAAATACCGCGCGCTTTATACTTGTGGTTATTTTTTATAATGTTACAATCAGACGTTTATAATAATTTGATAACTATTAAAACTACTAGCTGTGCCCGCAACTGAGTTTGCGTGAACTACAGGATGTTTGGTATATCACATATAAATAAATAATAATAATAATAAATAAATATTGGACAACATCACATACATTGCTCTGATCCTAAGGTAAGTAGCTAAAGCACTTGTGTTATAGAAATCAGAAACAACGACGGTACCACAACACCCAGACCCGAGCCAATATAGAAAAGTTCGTTTTCTACATTGACTCGACCGGGGATCGAACCCGGAACTTCAGAGATGGCGGCGCCATTAAAAGTCCGGCGTGCTCGCCTCTCGGGTACGGAGGTCGTCATCCCACAGGAATATATCCCACAGGAACATTGAACCGGGATAAAAAGTTTCCTATATTATGTTAATCCAGATCTTATTCTATCGCATTTATAGCATTAGTGGCATTTTGCTCGTTGCAAGCCGTTAGCTAGACTGTAATGTATGAATATTTTAAGACTCAAAATGTAATTAAAGACTCATAATTCCATTTATCGGCCAAGATTTCATAGAGTGTTGACCGTAATTGGTAAGAGATGGGCGCAGGAGGGTCCGCTATACTGCTGCGACAGGTGAGGCGCGAGCAGGTGAAAGTATAACCTCACCGCATCCGCTTCCCCCCAATTCGCAACGGATATTCAAAAAACCCTAAAAGTTCGTTACTTTTTACTGTTTTATTTGCTGTGCTGTATATACTTAATTATACTTCGTAGCAGTTTATAAAAAAAAAACAACTTAAGTATTAACGTCGGCGACATACATCACGCGCTCGGATGACTGCCTAGGCGTCATACTATACTTATACTGCGAGCGTATACCCATAAATAGATCATAAATATAACAACATAAACAGAGTCCAAATGACTCTTGTATGTAACCGAAGAATTCATTTCATTAGAATTTGATAAAGACTGGGCGGGCGTTAGCGATTTTAGACCCAAATTCCTGAGTATATTGAACCTGGATTATTCCAATCTCAATTTAGAATATTAGCTAAATTGAAATTAGAATAATCCAGGTTTAATATATTCAAGTAATTTAAGCCACTTTCAACACAGAAAGTTACCTATAATGATTTTTATTTTTCCATATTGTTTTGTGGTAAATCTCTCACCGTCTAAAATGTTGTAGTACACAAATATGATTGTTAATACGACTTCTATAATCTCCGACTATTTGCTTTTATTGGACTAAAATGATGGACCTCAGTTTGTCATACATAAAATTTTTAAAACTCAAGTGTATTGAACTGAAAGGTTGTATCAACGTGACATCACGTTTCCAAATAATAAAACATAATTTTTCTACGGATAATAAAATAATTTTAATATAATTCGTTTTAATCTCTACTTGCACAAATCTCTTGGTTTTCTTGTAGAAATAGTCGAAATTGTCAATTTCATTACATGTATATTGATCGTAACGAAAGAGATAGCAGGTAGTACTATCTGTATACTTATAATACATACTTATGTACCTTATCACAACATAAATATATTTTCTTAAATTTCGACTATTATGGATTTAGTACTCAAGTTCGCCGAACTTCGTTTTTTTACAAGGCTGTATGTAGTACGTTATATCAGCAACTCGCTCTAATCTCTTGTTAAGGTAAACTGTATGTATTAAAAAAAACCCACAAGCGCCAACCATTTAATCATCTATAGTTTTTTTTACATACGAACTGATACGAGTAGTTCCCGCCTACGTAACAAATTTTTTTTTTAAAAAAGCAACTATTTCAATGTGTTAAACATGAGACCGTTTTATATTTTAGTGTATTGTTTAAAGCCCAAATTTACAAATCTCTATAACAGAAAATGAATTAATTATTAACATACGATTACGATTTCAAGTGCCTTTCGAATAAATAAACTAATTCTTCTAACAATACCGTTTCAGAGCTTGTGCAATGATCATTAGATGACTTTTTATTTATATTAGATAGTCATACTTAAATACGTTCTATGATATTCATGACTCAGGTACAAATTCTCGTGCACATCACAGAAACAATTGCTTCTTCCGGGATGTGAACCCGCAACCGACTGATTTTGTAGTCCTAAGAGCGAACCTCTTGACTTGACTGTCGACGGGAATAACTAATCGTCTATTAGTGACTAACTAGGTGAGATTGACTTTGAAGTGTTTAGTAAAGTTATCTAAATATATCATCGATAACCAGACATACCCACTGTTGGGTGCGAGCTGAGCGACCTTCGTGAGAGTTGTCAAAGAAAGCTCTATTTGTCAAAGCGTGCATGTTTATAGGTCCAGTGTTTTCTTCCGCAATTGACAATCTCGATCAGTGGGTAATTTCTAACCGGTTTAGAAAACGTTAGCGCTAGTCATCGTAGTCGCAGTTCAACCCATAAGCTATAGAGATAAAAGCTATATTTGCTTAGAGTTAGGGGTTTTCCGAGTATTGTACATGTTGTACCGACACGCAACCCACCACTTGCACCTATTCTTGGCCTCATATATGGACCACCTGTCGTCGCTCTCGCCCCATATAACTTCGTCTAACGCCCAAATACAGAATATCCAGTTATACAGCAACGCATACAATTTTCCCTATTACCTACTTTCGTGAGTTCGATGTTAACAAAAAATAAGACGAAATCAATAAAAGCAAGCACGTTTCTTTGGTAGAAGTTTTCTATAAACGAAACGTGATGAAGATTATTGTAATAATCAAGTTTTATAGTTTTGTTTTCGTCACTAAAGTTATCTCTTATTGGTTTTAAAGGTCTACTCTGAGTTTCATTTGATTGTTGTGAGTATTTTGGGCACTTTACTTTAAAATAGGCATGACGGCAAAGTACTTGAAAATACAATTTATTTCAAGCAGACAGTAGTGTCTTTGTCTTTAAGTAGTTATAGAGTTAAGTAACTCTTTAAAGCAGAAATGAGAAAGACAGCAAACATATCTGAATATTCCTTTAACGAATACCTTAATTTTACTACAGTCAAACGTTACCATAATCTGCCATTATAAAGTTATTATCATTATAATTTCAATTTTTAAATTGTCCGCTGAATAATACGAGTAAGAATGTAACAAACTATCGTGAAAGCAGCCGCGAAACTCATCTCAGCAGTATGATTGCGCTGATTAATATTATAATTGCTTGCGCGAGCTATCCGTCAGTGTAGAAAGTCGGAAAGAACGCACTGCTACGAGATCGCGCCCGCTCGACGGCTGCGCGCGCGCCGCCCGCGTGAAGTAGACTGCGACGCAGGAATGCGCTGCTCTGTACACAAACCACTAAACGGACACGTTACTCATCATTAAAGCAAAACGTGTCCATACCGCTATTTACCAACCATCTCTGAATTAACGCTAACGGAAAACAATTTTTCACAGCTTAGGTTTCATTCATGCTAATTGTAGTGTACCTACCTATAATATGACTAGGCAACATATATTTATTCTAAAACAAATTTATTGGTCTAATTGCAGGAAGCAAAATGCGAGCCACCAGTGGATTCCGCTTCATTACCCTTGGAACACCGAGCGGGCGGCGGCTACGGCCCCCCGCTGCCTCAGTCCCACACAGATGACCCCTGGCCCCTCGCCACGCCTGATAGTCCGAAGATAAAACATCTACAAGTTCAGTGCGAGAAAACCCACATGCGGGTTAATATAGAGTTCGACAGACCATTCTACGGCATGATATTCTCCAAAGGTTTCTACAGTGATCCTCACTGCATGCATTTAAAACCTGGCACGGGGCATCTCAGCGCAACGTTCGAAATCTTCCTCAACAGCTGTGGTATGTCGAGCTCTGCGAACCACAACGTAGCCACCTACGGAAGCCCTACTCCTAGTGGCTCCTACGTGGAAAACACGATTATTGTACAATACGACCCTTACGTTCAAGAAGTATGGGATCAGGCTCGAAAATTACGATGCACGTGGTACGACTTCTACGAAAAGGCAGTCACCTTCAGACCCTTCCAAGTGGACATGCTACACGCGGTTACAGCTAACTTTCTCGGCGACAACCTACAATGCTGGATGCAAATTCAGGTCGGCAAAGGACCCTGGGCCTCAGAAGTGTCTGGTATTGTCAAAATAGGACAAACTATGACAATGGTGCTCGCTATCAAAGATGACGAGAACAAATTCGATATGCTCGTACGAAACTGCGTAGCACATGACGGCAAGAGGGCACCTATTCAATTGGTCGACCAGTATGGATGTGTCGTTAGACCAAAGATTATGAGCAAGTTCCAGAAGATAAAGAACTTCGGTCCTTCTGCTTCTGTTGTATCGTTTGCTTATTTCCAAGCTTTCAAATTCCCCGACTCTATGAATGTGCACTTCCAGTGTGTCATCCAAGTTTGCAGATATAATTGTCCCGAGCCGAAATGTGGTGGCCTCGGTGCGGATTATGGAGTGCCACTGCTCGGCGGCAACACGCTTAGCGCTGGAGAATACGGCCTACCTAACTCACCACATGCAGAGTACGGCCCGCCACCACAGTCACCACATTCAGAATATGGCGTGCCCCCAGCGTTCCCAGATCCAAGACATCCCGCCGACGCTACGGGATCCTTCTCGGAAAAACGAGACGACGCCGTTCCACCCCCCCAAGCACAAGTTTCCTCAACGCCAAACGCACCTAGTCCCTCATCGCCTGCACCCTCGCGCGGTGAAGACGATGAAGTAAACCTACCGCCACCACCGCCTCCTGGCCGTCGTGGAGTATATAACACCGTGAAGAGGAAAGACGAAGGTCACGGAAACCTAGCGACCTTAGGTGGCCGTCCTCGGTCAGTAGAGGACTTGCCGGAAAGATTAGTAGGAGTGAGAAGGCGACGAGAAACGTCGACGCCTGCGCGAATTTACAAACGTGACGCTCAAGAAATGACCGACGTTAACACGAGTCGCACTATTCAGGTGGTAGCACCGGGCGACGTAAACTTCGCCCTGAACAACGCCGCGGCGAACGAGACCGTGGTCATCCAGTCGCCGGCGTCGGACCCGGAGACGATCTGCATGTCGGTGCCGTCGTTCGTGGCGGGGCTGGTGATGCTGCTGCTGGTGCTGGTGGTGGCGTCGCTGGTGGCGGCTTTCCTATTCGTGCGCGTGCGCGCGCTGGACCGCAAGGGCGCGCACGGCGCGGCCGCGTACTACGAGACAGATTACGTGAAGCACACAAACTAGCAGAGTATTTCGGTGCGAGTGTGACGCGAGGACGTTCCATAAACTCTTCTCGGATCCAAAGAGCGTGCGCGCTTCGGCCCCGGCCGGACGGCGGCCGCGCTGTCGCGGTCGCGATCGAAGCCCGGTGACATGTGAGTTATTTATTTAGTTGTAGTGAGCGTGATGTATATGTTCGACTGTTGTTTTGTAAATTATTTTATTCGTGTGGAAAGCACTCCCTGTACTGCCTTTATAGTCGATACGTCTGTTGTAATTTTGTAAAGAGTCGTAAGTAAGGAAATAGACGTAAGGAAGTTGTATACCAATTAAAAAGTGTCGCGTGAGTTAAAGTCTCATTTATTTTGCCTTGACACAATAATATTAATAGTATACACATATAAACTACCGAATAGATATCGCCGCTTTCATCGAGCCTCTCAAAACGAGACATAAATCATCTTTAATTTTAATCAGATCTTGGAAACATAAGAAGCAGCGTATGGTAAGCAAAAGTGTGAGAAACGTAAGACATTGTTCTAAATGTGATCTATATGTGTAACAAACAAGAAAACTTTGAGCTTCTCCCACGTTTTATTTGAAATATGGCCATGAGACTTAGCGCCGCTCTTTGTATTAGTTAATCGTTACCAATTAGACTAGATGTCTTTAGTTGACTTAAAAAAAATAGAACAACATTTAGACCAATAATAATGTTATTTTATTCTATACATGGAATATTCTAATACTTAAGAATATGTTATAAAAATTATTAGTAAAATATAAACGCGAATCCACAATAGCAACTAAGCGGTTCTACAGGCATGATGCGAAAGTTAGACAATAGACACCAACATAAACATTGTCGCATAAATTAGAAATACAGATAAAGAATGAAGGTTTTGGGATGGAATAAACTATTTCATCCACTTTGTAGTATAATTGAAAATGATAAGAAAATTGAATTAATTAAAAAAACAGCGAATTACAGATCAGTAATACTAGATCTTGTATTCTTAAAGTAGACACCATTAATTTGTTGTAGTTCATCTTTGTTTTAAGAATTAAGAATTATTAAATAATAAACCTTTTAAAATAAGTACAACAAACTAATAGTACCTACTTATAATACAAGAACTAAATTTATAACAGAGTTCAATCTGTTAACGACATCCGACAAATTGATTACCTCCTTTTCTTTTAAGGTTGGCTAAAAACAAACAGTGGTTGCTCACATATTGCGAAATTTATTTAAGTTACGGTGTTTTATGATATGTTACCACTAGTGAAAAAGAACTGAACTAGGCACTGACTTTTTCATGCTGATTGTAAAGCATATCATGTTGGTTCCAAACAGGATGGCTTGTTTATAAAGTTTGACATTACCGACTGGGTTAAATAATGTTTGATTATTGACAATTGATATGGGCTAAGAATCAGCAACGCCATAGAAAAACTTGGATTTTATTTTTGTTTATTTTTATGACATACCTATTTATAGTTAAAAAACAAATAGTTTTTTACAATTGTGTGTTGATGAAAACATATTCAAAATCAAAGAAGATTAATTTTAGACCATAATATCAATCAATCCTTAGATCATGTACATATTCTTCAGTTATAGAGTGTGTCTGGGTTTCGACCGGTGATAATTTAAGGACTTTTGATTCATTAAATTTTATCGACAAGAACCTCTATGTAGGGTCTGCATGCATTCTATACCAAAAAAGTTTTAAAATATTTAAATGACTGCCATTTCAAGAGGGGAGAGTTGGACCCCTACATAACCTCTTAAATTATCGCAGGTCAAAACCCGGACACACTGTATATACTCAGTAAAACTCGTATCAAAATAGTATCGAATCAACATATTGTCGGGGAAATAATCGACGACGACCATCGACGAAACAAGCCGTCGAATCAAAGACCCGTCGAGCAAATAAATAACCATTCGAGCTTATGATCTTTCGAGCTAACGACACACTGTCTGTAGTGAATCTTCGAGGTATAGACATCGAGCAAACGAACATCGGCGAAATGTTATTCCAGCTAGAGTAGGGAACCCATTCATTGATGCATAAAGCGCAGCAAAATCCCCCGTTAACTGTATGATGCACATAGGAATTTTACATTGACGAGTGGCACGGTATACAACGTGCAACAATCAATGTTATTAATGTAAGCTTATCGTATCCGGTAATGCGTTTAAAGCAGTGAATACCGCATAGAAGCACCGCGCATTAGTTCAGTTCATAAATCTACATTTTAGTGGGAACATACCAACTAAATACGAGAGTGGAACAAAAGTGGTTTAAGTTACAATATTCTAATTTTTCATCAAAGTACGATTCAGGGTTTTTTTCAAAGCGTTTTGCTCGTGATCTTAGAGCTGTGATTTTGTACCAAAGACCACTTCAGCTCCACTGTCGCCATTGTGCTTCACCTCCAAGGAGTTTTCTTGACGGCCGCAGACTGCCGCGCCGCCCGGACCAGGCGAAGGTTCAGGTTCAGCGAAGACTGTTGTTCACCACGCGTCGGACTCTGGAACAACACCCGCAGTCGCTTGTCGTTCCTCTCGGCTATTATGTTTATTAGGTCCTGTAAGGAGATGTAGGTAGTATTTTATTGGCAAGGCCTATTTATAATAGCTACCTGTTGGGAACGCAATAACACTACCTTCGTGCGGGAGACGTGTGCGGCGGAGTGACGTAATCGCGAGATAATCGCGACCGCGCTCGGACACTTGTCCTTGGGACACCCACAGTCGCCGGTTGACATTCGCGTATTCCCAATATTGATAGTAAATTGGGAGCGAAATACAGCACCTATGTATCTACAGTCCGCTAGTTTTATTATATCGACATGACTCTAACATTACCCTATATCCATATTCATCTATAAACAGTGAGTTTCGTTGATCTCGCAGCTGCGAAAATCACACTTACTTGCTCAAATACAAATTACAACTACATCAGACTTACATCAAAAGATTAAAAAAACTTACTTCTACATTTTAAAAAAACCATCAACTGTTATCATTTGTATGGGGAAGAATTATACAGCTTCAAAACTAATGACAACCGTATAGCACGAGTATAGCCTAAAGTAAATAAATAAGTATCAGCATCTGTTACGTATCTCATACAAACGGGATGCATTACGAATGTAAGTAGGTAAGGACTCACATCTTGAAACAAAGGTGTAAGCGGTGGCGGTTGCTTCCGAACAGGCTGCATATTAGTTGTGGCTGGGCATCGCAGGCACGAGGGTGAAGTACTCTTCGACATACTCGGCTTCTGCTTATGTAACTCCTGTCCGAGTGGCATTTGCTTGTGTGGCTCCTCTTGCCTGAATATTTTTTGCCCGAGTAGACCCTGCCTCCATGGCTCGTCCCAAAAAGGTAAGGTCTCCGGCCTCCTTAGGGCTGGAGTTTGAGTTGCCTTATCTATCATTTTCGGTCGACACCGTTTACGCTGAAATTCAAATGAGTTTTGTCGATGATGAAAACAAGAAAATCGTCTTGTGTAGAGGTTCGCGCACCGGACTACAAGGGCAAGGGGATGCGGGTTCGAATCCCCCATGGGGCAAATGTTTCTGTGATGAGCACTAGCATGTGCGCCTAAGTCATGGATGCTATAAACGTATTTAAATTTTATCCGTTATCTAGTCGCCATAATACAAGTTTAGTAGAAAGAGTTTAATTTATTTATTAATATTATTTCTTGTTATTTTTCCTAAATGTTGTAACAGTTGTTGTAAGCAAAGTTAATAAAAGGCCTGAGATTAATTAGACTAGAAATGATTTACCTCGTCGTAACACAAGGATGTCGATTCCTACTTCGAGAGTTCGCGACTAGATCTCGATTGGTTTATTTTCAGGCGCTTTATTTTCATTTTACTTTTTTAAACTAGTCTTACGATTGACATTTTTGGGTCGGCTGTGTGCAGTCTCCGCTGCGGCTGGTCGGTTCTGGGCGTGAGGATGCTGTAGGTGCGGCAGAGGCGCGGCGTTTGCCACGTGCGGAAGTCTTGCGGCAGCGGCTGCGTGCGCGGCCGGAGTTTGCGCCGCGGGACGGAACTACGCGGGATCTTCACTTCACAGTTTCGACATGGATTCTATTAAATACATTAAAAGTATTGAAGTGAAAAAAAAAGTAAGTATGACAAAACAGCATTGATGTGGTGGTCACAACTCACACCATAATAAGCATTCTACAGAATTTTATCATACAACAATTTGCAAAAATTGGCCTATATTTAGGGTATCATCAACTCCCATTAGGTTTCAATTAGCCCAATCACCTACAACTAGCGGCACGGAAGTTGAGCGCTGAGTGAAAGTTGCGCGCCGCGCCTGAGCCGCCGGCCATGATTGGTTGTTAGCTCCGCGCACACGCGTCTGTGATACGATGATCGTCTCGTAAGATACGCAAAGCGATCCTCACTTAACGCTCAACATCGATACCTACTGTACTAAGCCTGTTGCTAAGCAACTATATAGGGATACTACAGGGAATTGCTTCGCACGTCGCGCCGTGGCAACGCCTAACGTAATTTTAAGTGTGGCTTCTCTCTTGATACCTTGAACAACAGTAATTAAAATAAGCTAAACAGTGTTTAATGTATAACCTACGAAGCCTCACCAGAAGCGAGGCCTGCAGCTTCGCCGGCGACGTAACCTGGGGGCAGGCCGGCCGGCATAGTGCAGGCGGCTTGCGACACCGCGCTCTCGATGCTGTTGGCTGCGTTGAACAGCAGTCGGCACAGCTCGCAGAAGCCGGCTGATAAAGCTGAATTATAAAAATGACATTGATAATTTGTTGTAAATTTCCTACTAAGTACCTACCTACGCAAAAGTGTGTACGGGTAATACGGTCTACGCACTTGACGCGCGAAGGATTGACCTATATTTATAAGTCTAGAACAGCATCTGAGTGGGATTTTCGGTCTGGTAGAGAATGTGTTGTATATTTTTAAATATTGGGTGTCACAAAACCTACTTGAATTTTGAATTTCTAATAATTTTCATTTTACTTATTAAAAATGGCACGCGGATATTTTGCAGTTGTTATCAGCAAATTTTGAGGTTAAGTTAATCGTTTTTCAGTGGAGCAACGCATATGTATACAAATTGTGAAAATCCACTACCGAAATGGTGAGAATTTTGCGCAGACGATCCGCAAATGTTGTACTTTGTTCGGTCATCATCATGCACTATCTTGAGCTGCTGTGGAGAATTTAATTAATAAATTTGAAACCGTTGGCGTTCAGAATATCAAGTAGCAGGTGGCCGTCCTCGTACGGGTAGATCGCCTGAAAATATTGCAGCAGTTAGACAAAGCGTACAAGAACTACCATTTACCTCCATTCGTCATCGTTATCCGCAATTAAACATGCCCAGAAGCTCTTTGCAACGATTTTTGACTAAAGATTTGCACATGAACGCTTACAAAATTCAAATATTAACACAACTTATAAAACCAGCAAACCATGCGCATTGCAGCACCGAACATTCGTCAATCTCACTTAACCTCTATGTCCACAATTACAGCATGTTTTTAAATTAAAATTCAACTACAATATGAGTTTTATAAAAAATAAATTTAAGTATATTTTGAGACACCGTATAATGGAAAAAGCACTTGGGTTTGCATGCGCTGGTTATAGGGAGTGTAACTTGGTATGTATTCATTCTGATGACTGTGGCATTAATAACAGTTTGCGGCAATCACAGAGTGCGGCTGAATAACAGAGTTTACGGGTGTCCTGCAAATAAGATACATACCATTTTGTCTCATATTAAGTGACTTATATTTCGTTGTGTTTGTGATTTACTTGGAGACAAATAAATACATTCTATTTTATTATTACTCCATTCAATTACTTACTTACATTCTATTTTTAATTTCATGTGACATATGGATTGTAAATCCTGGTTGGGCAGGCGATGTGGTATTCAGTTAATCTCTGTGTATTGTACTTAATGACTGTGGCGCTAGGTGAAGTGGAATGTCAGCCGTCAGGAAATGGGGGCAGTACCTGGCTTGGCAAACGCTAGTGGTATTCTATGTATATTGTGAAGACTAGCATGAGAGACATTGAGATGTCAGGCAGGCGCTGGTTTAGTTTTCAGTGTAACCGTGTGTATTGTGAGGGTCTGATATGTAGTTGTAATTCCGATAGCCGCCGGGACGCCCCCGATATTTCTTTTTTGCCATGATACTTAATTAAGTCCAACCGAGTACAAAAATTCGAAATCCTATCCTATTAACTTAATTACAGACAAAAGTCACTTGTTCGTTTGTGTAATCATTATTATTAGAAGTAATTACGAATTAAATAAACAAAATATAAATATGCATAAAATAATAACATGATTACACAAACTATTGACAACAAACAAGTGACTTTTGTTTGTGAGTTAGTTAATAGGATAGGATTTCGAATTTTTGTACTCGGCTGTACTTAATTAAGTATCATGACAAAAAAGAAACATCTGACAACTATCTGGTGTAGTGGTTCGCGCTCCGGACTACAATGCCTGGCGGTTGCGGGTTCGAATCCCGCGAGGGGCAAATGTTATAAACGTATTAAGTATGTTTATCCGTTATCTAGTCGCTATAGCACAAGCTTTGCTTAGTTTGGGCACAAAATAGAAAAAAAATACAGAAGGTCCACTCCCGCCCTTCTTGAAAACAAATGCCTAAATTGGGCTGACTACCTAGGGTTGCTATTCTGAATTTTTGAAATAAATTAGTGTGCTTTATTACTCCGATACATCAATTAGCTTATACATTCATCTTATCATACGTCCAAGCCTAAATGGGAAGACAAAGCAATATTTACTCTCCTCAACTTGGCTTCTTTAATGACTGTCGTTTTTAACAGCGGCGGCAGCTGCGCGTTTGTTGACAGAAATTATACGTACTAACTTGTTATATACTCACATTTCAAGGTGATATGCAACGATAATGTAAAAATACCAATGAATAATGTAATATGTCTATTATCTTTTATTTAACGCTTACCTAAAACACTGGTGTTATACCAGCGACGATATGCTAGGGAAAATTTAAAAGCCCATTTCTGCTGAATGTGCAATGAAATAATAATTGATCGCTATCAAAACTTATCTTTAGCTTTACTACTTACTTACTTTACTTTACTAACAAGAAAAAAACAAGACCTAGTTTTATATACCATTTAAATTTATTTGGAAATTTGAAGAACGTGTAATCACAATTTTGTGTTGTATTAAAACATCCAAACACACTGCAGCAGTAATAAAATCGCTTATCAATTTTTTGCACGTAACAATGATCAATGCGTAGTAAACTGTCGTGAGTGACAGCCCGCTATAGCTCTATCCCCGATCGTCCGAGATTTCTAGTAAACGCAATTGTCAATCTGTGCGTGACGATTATGGCGCTTAGTTCCGAGTGGACTATCTGTCTAGCGCGCCGGTGCTATACGTAATTTGTGGTTTGGGTAATAATTGGTGTAATTGTGGAAACAATTTATTTATTTTTTACTATTATTGTAGGGTCTGGTATGTAGTTTTGCTGTGGCGAAAAAAAAAAAGTAGTACGCCCTTGCGAAAAGACGTTGTACCGAAAATCGCTAAATCGAATGACTGACGGACTTGCGAACACGCTGTCACGAAATACCTGTTATATGTGGTAGTCTATATCGATAGTCACGGTATCGAAATCCATTGTTGCGAATAAGTGCCTTCTCAAATCTATCGTATGGGAATCGAACTCGCGCAAAGGCGAGTGAGATTTCAGAGCGCTCGGGGCTCGTCCATCGGAGGCAGAACCTGGGTTGGCAGACGCTAGTGGCATTCTGTGTGTATTATGATGACTGTATCGCGAAGGGAAGTGAGATGTCAGAGCGATGAGGGCTCATCCATCGGAGCAGCATCTGGATTGGCAGACGCTAGTGATATTTTGTATGTATTGTGATGACTATGGCATAAAGGACATTGAGATGTCAGGCAGACGCTGGTGGTATTCAGTGTGACTAGGTGTGTATTGTGGTGTCAATAGCGCGAAGGACAGCGAGGCGAGGTATTAGAGCGTTGGGAGCTCGTACCTGAATCTGCAGGCGCTACTAGTATTCAGTGTGACTAGGTAATGTGGTGACTGTAGCTCAAAGGGAAGTGAGATGTCAGAGCGATGGGGGAGGGGCTCGTACATCGGGGGTATGGAGTGAAGACAGGTAACATCGGGAGCAGCACCTGGCTTGATAGACGCTAGTGGTATCCGTGTGTATTGTTATAAGTGGCATAACTGTGTGTATTGTGGTGTGGCGCGAAGGGAAGTGAGATGTAAGAGCGGTGGGGGGCGTACATCGGGGTATGGAGTGTAGACAGGTAAAATCGGGGGTAGCACCTGGCTTGATAGACGCTAGTGGTTTCTGTGTGTATTGTGATAAGTGGCATAACTGTGTATAGTGGTGTGGCGTGAAGGGAAGTGAGATGTCAGAGCGGTGGGGGCCGTACATCGGGGTATGGAGTGTAGACAGGTAACATCGGGGGCAGCACCTGGCTTGATAGACGCTAGTAGGTAGTATCTGTGTGTATTATTGTGATAAGTTGCATAACTGTGTGTATTGTGGTGTGGCGTGAAGGGAAGTGAGATGTCAGAGCGGTGGAGGCCGTACATCGGGGTATGCAGTGTAGACAGGTAACATCGGGGCAGCACCTGGCTTGATAGACGCTAGTGGTATCTGTGTGTATTGTGATAAGTGGCATTATTGTGAGTGTCAGAGCGGTGGGGGCCGTACATCGGGGTATGGAGTGCTGACAGGTAACATCGGGGGCAGCACCTGGCTTGATAGACGCTTGTGGTTTCTGTGTGTATTGCGATAAGTGGCATAACTGTGTGTATTGTAGTGTGGCGCGAAGAAAAGTGAGATGTCAGAGCGGTGGGGGCTCGTACATCGGGGGCAGCACCTGGGTCGAGGTGTGAGCAGCCAGGGGCCCCGGGCGGCAGGCGCTGGTGGTCGCCGCTGGCGGGCCCCGCTCCTCCGTGTACGTGCACCTTAATGTTGTTGCGGACTAAGTGCGGCTTGATCTCTTCAAACCATACGTCGCAAAGCTGTAAGATGTTAACACAAAATTGACATCGTGATTAGATTGCAAACGATTTGGAAGAGGGATGGTTCAATCAATCCTTAAGTTCCTACTTTAAAATAAGTACAATAATATTAAGAACCTAAATGAAATAAGTAAGTAAGTAGGTACCTATTATATATTTTGCTATTATTAATTTACTATTTCCTGTTACTTTAATTCTTTAGTGTGGTGTTCAATAAAGATTAGTATCTAGGAAAAATAAACTTTATTAGGTAAGTAACCAGTCTAGATATAACGGAATGTTTATTAGTTTATTTATGATAGAAGATACCTATTCGTACATTAATCATATTAATATTAAATTTTTCGTGATACCTACCCATTAAAATTACGTCTCAAGTTACGTTACGAACAAAACGAAATACTACAATTTAAAATACAAATAGCTGTGTTACGTTTCCTTCGACTCGTAAAGCTGGGTCCAGACATGTTATTTTCTCCGTGCCGTACGCGTGTACGGTACGGTGGTACGCGTCTCGCTCATACGTATAAAGGTAGGTACGCTCCGATCCATCACGAGTAGGTTTTTTCGCCCCGTTCAAAGACGATACGATACGGTGTTACGCGCCAGTCTGGACACGATCGCGGCATGCCCTCTGTCACTGCCCGAATCAGGCTCCACCTTGTAGCATCATAAGAGTACAATATGACTGTGAAGAATCAATGGCCAAATGTATGGGGTTACCAATAAAATAGCGATTTCTATTGAATACTGTTTTTCCTGAATAAAACACTAAAGTATCGAAGAAAACTATAAAAAAAATGTTTAACGTCTACATTTATGTTCCTTTACTGTGAAAATACGGGTTTTCATATCTGGAGGATATGGAGGAAATAATATGACAAAAAAACAATAAAATGTAAAATATTTTTTTATTATTGAAGAGCATTTTTTACATTAGGTACAAAATATAAAGGAAATAGGACATTGTAAATGAAACAATGAAATGGGAAATAATTAATGTAATGGTTATGGGAAACAAAACGGAAACGAAAATAATGTAATGAAATAACGAAAGTATAGTACAAAATATAAAGGAAATAGGACATTGTAAATGAAACAATGAAATGGGAAATAATTAATGTAATGGTTATGGGAAACAAAACGGAAACGAAAATAATGTAATGAAATAACGAAAGTATACATAGGTATACTTTGACATCGCCTAGTATTTTTCACCGAAGAAAAAAATGTAGCATTTTTATATAGGCCTTTTATATTATAAAGGTCGCAAGATGCTTCAAGCTGGGGCCAAAATTGCCTATTGTTCTTTGTAAAATACAGTGGGATAACGATAATATCGTAATGCTTATCGATGGATATAGGGATATTTTTAACCGACGAAAAAACGGAGGAGGTTCTCAAGTCGACGCGTATATTTGTTTTTTTTTTAATGTATGATCACGCACAACTTTTTACAGAGTAGTCCGATTTTGATAATTATTATTATTCTTTTTTTATTAGATAGGATATAGCCCACAGAAAAGGGATCAGCGTAGCGAGTCTTACTTGTTCTGTGGTATAGCCCAAAGTTAGTCCTATATAAATATGGGAAAAAAATCCAACCCTAAGGGTAGGAAAACAGGGGATGATTGATTGTTCACTCACTGATTGTAATGTTTGACCACGCATAACTTTTTACAGAGTAGTCTGATTTTGATAATTCTATTTTTATTAGATAGGGTTTACCGCGAAATTGGTCCCATATAAATTTGAAAACTTCGCTAAGGGTGGGAAAATAGAGGTTATTTATTTTTCACTCTCAGATTTTAATGCTGATCTTATATCCACAGAAAATCATAAAATAAAAACTAACCTTAATAACTAAGTTCCTTAACTAGGTATACTTACATTAGTTAAGGAACTTAGTTATTAAGGTTAAATGAAAAAAAGTTTATTATTTAATGTTTTTCTATTTTTTGGCGGTTAATTTTTTTTGTTGAAACAGTTTTTATTTTGTTACCTACAATATTGTGAATAACAATAAAGCATGCGCAAGTAAACGCCAAAGTCACATAGACTTCAGCAGTCGACGACATAGTGGGACGAAAAGAACAGGCGATGATCGTAGCGACACGCAGGAGATACGGGCTATTTTAACTTTGCGTCCAGAGTTTTTGGAATGCGATGCTGATACGAAACGGAAGTAAGCGACAGATAAAAGAACATATCTGGACCCACCTTAAAAGCCAAGCGGGGCGCGTAATAATAGACTTTGTCCTGAGCTTAGGATTCTTAATATTATAATGTACGGTATTCTACGCTATGTGAATGTTTGCTCATCTATTTATCACAGGCACTTACACCAACAAGAGCGTTCTCCAAGTCGTACCGCAGATTCTTGGGTATTTTACTCTTGCTCGTACTCCTGACAGTTGGTTGTTTAGCCTGGATATTGGACGGCATGGAGTCGCCTGAGGGCTTGCCGACCGAGTGTCGGGCGCGGGTAGCCTCTACAGCGGTCCCTCCGGCCTTCCTCATCCGCTGCTGAGACATCATTGTGCTTAAACTAAAACGTCCTGAACATGTAAGTAACACAAGCACAACACAAGGGCGGAGCTCCGCACTTGCACTAACTCCCAATAAAAATTTAAAACATTAAAAATGTGTAACAAACAAAATATTAGTACAGAGAGGGAAAAAACACAAACAACACAAAGTAAGGAAACGTCAAAACAAAACACACACTTTCATATGTTTTGACAATCATTATTTTTAATTTGTGTCATCATCATTCAGTCATAAACGAAATTCGGTATCTACAAATAAGGAGTTCCTAACAATCCAAGATTTTTTACATAATGACTCCCTATGCGGTCGCATGAAACCTTAGCATGAAACCGTGTAACAAAAATAAATTAATTTTCATTTTCATTTAGATACGACGACTTACGCGATATTAACGGAATTTCAGCAGTGAGACCACTGATCAAATAATACTACGTAGAAGTGAGACCTAAAAACAGATTTGCCCATAAACAAAAAAGATTAATATTCGAACTACCCTCACGATGCCTGTATATCCATTTAGGCAGAGGTACATAACTTATCACAACACTCTTTAAAATTTAACTCTCTCAACGGCACACTTAAATTCGTTCTGTATTGTGAAAAAAATTAATAAAATCATTTAGAAATAAAGCAATGGAATATATCAATTGGAAATCCAGTTTATTCTTAAGTGGGCCGATGTTGTGCGGATTAGCGTTTAAATTAATAAAGAATAGTGTGGATAAGAAATGCGATTATTCGATTAACGAAGTGTTATTCTACGGAGCAAACGACGAAGAAAGGGTAGAGAAAATAGGCTTGGACAATCTTTTCTGCATAAACTATGTGATAGCCCACGCAAGTCGGACGGTGGACGTTTGCGTGCCGAGCCTCGAGAGTGAGACCATAACCCAATGTCTGATAAACGTACAGCAAATAAATAAGGCTAAAGTCAGAATCGCTATACACAACAGTGACCAGTTTGGCAATTTGAATACGTTCGCTAAGTACGGCATCGAAGTGAAGGTGGTCAGGTCAGCTGAGAGGATTGAACTTGAGTTTGCGTTGGTCGATGCGACCGAGGGCGCCACAGACGCGCTGGCGGTGGTCGGCTCGCTGGACTACGAGCCCGCGCGAGTCAACTGCAACCGCGACACGACGATGCTGACTTCAGAACGCAAAGTGGTGATGAACCTTCAAAGAGAATTTAATAGAATTTGGAATTCGACGCCGGACGTCTTTCGCGCTAAGGAAGAGAAGTCGAACTAAATGCTCAATAGGTACTTGCTATCATCAGTTTCTTTTACCTCTTTACAAATATAATAATGGTTTTATAAATAAAAGTATTGTTGTAACAAAAATATTTTGATTTTATTTCATTCGTCTAGTGATTTAAAGCAAAATTACATCAATTGTATTTTATTCTCATTTAATTTATTTGTACTCGAGAGCTTTTTAGCCTAATACACTCACTTAACAAACATGCCAGTATAGAACTATGTCAATTTTATTAGTGATGTTTTATCACAGGTCATTTAAATTTATTTGTTAGAATAAAACTGATGATTTAAAATGTTAAAATATTTCAACTGGCATGAATCACGACACACTCGATAAATAGGATAAGATATACTGAAACACTCGAATACACATATTGCAATGACATAATTTCGGTCAGCAGTTAGCATACAAAACATTTCAACATTACGTTTATCAACATAGTACAGTCATTTAACCTAACTCAGTACGAAATTATAATGCAAACGGCTAAAAACAGTGCTCTTGTTTTAAAAAAATATTGCAATAGTTTTATCTACAGTATGCCATGTAGTACTGGAAAACAAGTAGGTAGTGTTTAGAAATAATTATTACATTTTCTGACGTTTTTACTCCACGGCTCATACACAGGAGAGACATAATACTACCAGGAAAGTTGCAAAGAAAATTATTTATTTTATAAATAAAAAACAGCTAAGATTAAAAATTAACTAAACCTGAACATCAGACAGTTCAACAGACATTGCATGCGGGTACAGTTCAACCCATCGAATTTCACTAAATCGAAGCTCATAAGATAAAACGTGACGATCGCGTAGCGGAGCGTAGCGCGTCTTACTTGTTCTGTGGTTACGATGATGGCTATTTGTTTAAATTAGTTCAGATCGAATATTTACAAGATCAAAGCGTTAGCAATGCGATTGTATGATGTTCCGACAGCTTTATTATAGATCGTCATGAAATTAAAAAAATATATAAAGCAAAAGAAGTAAAGGTAACGTAAAAGGTATTTTACAGCTTAGTCGAAATAAAGAAAACATCGAATTATCTGATTTCATACATACCAAAATATATCATGGTTGCAAAAGTTAGCTTTTTCGTCGATTTCACATCTTTTTACTCATTGTTCTTAATTTTCCATTTAATATAATTATTTTAATATTTAGCTATCGATGGCACCAGTAATATTTTTACGCTTTGATGTAATCAACGATTAATCTCACTTTTGATATGAATATATTATGTACAGTAGATTGATATAATGAGCTTCGATGTAGTGTAATCTGATGTGGCGTACCGTACCAATTGCATGCACATACATAATGATTTTGTAACATAATGACCAGTGTTTTTATTCCATTCGAATTTTAGATTATTCTCTAAAACATGATTTTTGATAAATTTTATGAGAGTTAAAACTCAGTTAGGACCAAATACTATTTAATTTTTGGCTGCCAGCCAAACTTAAAAAATTCGTAAAATTAATTCATCGACAAATTTTACATTTTAAATGACACCTGTGTTTTGTAGTGGCTATTGGCTGATACGCTTATTTTATTAGTAATAGTTAATAAAATTAAATATATGATCAAATCTACTCATACACTTCTATGGTAAACTAGCTTGTTTTGTTATAATCTTGTTATAAAAATATAAATAATAAAATACCTGATCATGATAGATAGAAACTATTTATACAAAACTGGGTACCTATTTTAACAAAATATTAATAAGGCATCATTTAACATCTTACATAGTATTTCATACCCACAAGCCAAGAGCAAACTTTCTCACTAGACCATGTCTAGACGATTTATGTATAAAATTATATCAGAGTCAAAACCTTCAAACTTTTCATTATAACCTAATTGTCTTACTTAGTAATTTGTTACTAAAAAATAAAAACTAGTAAATAAATAAACTGCAACATTTATAGTTTTGAATAATACAAAAACAAACTATAAGAAAAAATATGCAATCGGTTTAGTAGACACATTCACGATACTATTGGCTATCCACGATACACTTTCATTGATTTCCTTAAGACCGACTGCATAGCAGCTACTCATTATAAAGTATAAAACTACATAATTCAAGTTTTTGTCGAAAAGAATCAATCGATAAGTAATGATTGAATACTGAAACTACACAATGTATGTTATTTGAATTTCACTTGTTAGCGCCACATAACATCAATTTAATTAATCTATACTGCATCTAAACCAACTACAGAAAATACACACTAAAACGGAAATTCACGCGATTATCTTTTGCCTGACGTTTGCCTGAAGTCAGCTTGCGACCACGGTCGGTTTAACCCGGTAAAAATTTCAGGCAATAAGTTAAAATATATATCTATTAATGATCTTGTTAATTTCCGTTTTACTGTGAATTAGTCATGCAACGCGAAAGCTTAAAAGCTACTTTAGATATATTGTAATCAAGAACAAAACCAAAGAATGTAGAATTTGTTTTGTTTTATTTTGTCAGGTTGGGCTGAAAACGAAAAGGGTTGTTACATATTCATAAAAACTGCAGGGCAAGCCATAAGTACACACGATATTTAGCGTAATCATGAATACAGTAAATTATTCTACACACATGCAAAGGGGCTTTCCATCACTTACGTTAGGCGTTTAGGTTGAGAGGTTCACGTGAGATTAGGGAGGAGGGGAGGGGGTCTTGAGCCAAATCTCATGATATCTTAATAGGGATGACGACTAACTTTTTTTCTTTGTCTATCAGGTAAATTATCAAAAAGTATTGGACACGTAGGTATTTTTTATTTTTTCACATAATCAAAATATTAGATATACCTATATTGATTTGAAATGTCGCATGACGTCACGCCTAAGTACATTTTTTACTTAGAAATGACGTCACGAGCCCCCCTTTCCCGAACTTTGACGGGCTTTTTCTCTGTATTTTTTGGTTGATTAACAAAAGAATAAAAATATTATTAAGAGTTGTCATTCCTATTCTCAACGCCATCGCCAGTTACCTCACGTAATGGACGCCTCCATAGTATAGCATTGGTACTGGAGAACACTTGAAAATTCTGAAATGTTTTATTACGAATTTGCATATTCCGATTGTATCGAACTCTACAATTGTGAATAAATAATATTTTAATTATTAAAAATCATGTTTTTTCCGAATGCTAATAAGATGAAGACTTATTTTCTGATAATCATGTGTACAAAAATTTAAACACCGTAGTGTTCTTAACCCGAAACAGTATTTCGCTTTAAATCAATATTCCGAAAATGAGATATAAAGTCCGAATTTTCATTTTTTCTCGTCATTATGAGTTTCGGAATAAAAAACGATAAGAGTATTAAGATTTTAAAATAAAATAAAAAACGAAGTTAGAATGAATAGGAATTTACTTTTCGGAAATGGAAACATTCGGTATTTTGAAATTCGTGATGAATATTCTGAATTACATTTTTCGTATTGTAGTGTACCCTTGGAATTGCAAATGTTTCTCTTACAGGGTTCTAGAAAAGTTTTCCAAAGTCAGTGCAACAACAAAACTTATTAATAATGAAACAATATCCGTACGGATATTGTGCGATAGAACAATAAAACATTCAACTTACAACTAACACCAGTTCGACACACGTGACTAGCGGAGTGAAGTATTGCGGCGGACATGTGAGCGAGGGCGTATAGTTTATCAGGCAACGGGCCCTAGTCACTCGCGCTGGCGAGCGGGTGTCATACGTCGACTTCGATGTCGCTGGTGGCGTCGGGGCCGGCGGAGTGTGACGAGCCGGCGTCGTCGAGCGTGTCCCGCGGCGAGCCGTACTCGTGCTCGAGTTCGTGTTCGTGCTCGTGCTCGAGCTCGTGCGGCGAGCTCAGCTCGTCGTCCGGTGAGCCCGCCAGCTCCTCGTCCATCATTATGGTGGCGGGTAGAGATGGTGACACTTCTTGTAATTGACTTGAATATACTGCAATGGTAATTATATCGTGATCGAGATAGGTCTTGTTTGTAGATCATTATGTAATCCCCTAAAGATATTGTGATTTATGCTAGCTTGATGATTTAGTAGTTGTTGTAAAATTGATATATTAAATTATTATGATTCTAACTTAGTTAGACAATGTCTTAGGCATGCTTAGCTAGCACAATATATAACAGTAACCAAATACTCAGTTTTATAAAGTTTACCTTTAATATTAGATGGTTTGAGATCAGCACTAAAGTTAAGTGATTCTTCCATTGCTTCTATGGTAAGTGTATCTGTATCAAGGCTGTCCATGGAGCCAGAGCAAGATGGTGAGCTGTCAGGATTGGTGTTGAGGGTCAGCTGAAGGCTATCCAGCTGAGGAATGTGCGGTCTCACCTGAAAATTAAAAAATATTGATACTATTTTATATTTCACCATGTAATTGGACAAGCTTCGGATTAGGATACAAAAAAGATTATTTTTAAAATATCCTACAAATACTACTTAATAATAATATATTCTATTTATTCCATTCCCCTCAATTGTTACATTTCGAATGATGTTTCATGTTAGTAATTTTAGTGTCTTATTGTACTATTAATTTTGTGTTAGTTGGGTTAGATGTTACTGCTTCTAGAGGTATGGATGTCTATTGAGTAAAGGTCTCCCCAGACTCTTCCACAATTCTCTGCATTTGCTTTTATGCATCCAGTCTTTCCTTGCAATCTCTATTATATCATCAGTCCACCTTTTGATTGGTCTATCAACTCGTCAATGACTTATTGGAGTTAAACTTCAACCATGCATAATTTAGTTACAAAAGAAATTGTCATGCGACTATGTGGTCTCCTGAGACCACTTGGATGTTGACAAGTTAATGAGAACATTTGACGGTAAATAATGACTACTGTATTAAAATAACTTTATTGAATTAATATATTTTTACAGACATATTATGTAGTCATAATCATAAATAAATATTGGACAACATCACATACATTGCTCTGATTCTAAGGTAAGTAGCTAAATCACTTGTGTTATAGAAACCAGAAACAACGACGGTACCACAACACCCAGACCCGAGACAATATAGAAAAGTTTGTTTTCTTCATTGACCCGACCGGGCATCGAACCTGAAACCTCAGAGATGGCGGCGCCAAAATCCGCCATAGGTATTAAGTTATGTTTTGCTTGTTCATTATCATCATCATCATCACCAGCCTATATCACTCCACTGCTGGACACAGGCCTCTCCAAATGGAGGATTTTGCCATAATCGCCACACTTGGCAGGCGGGTTGGCGATCGCAGTTTGGCCAATGGTGTAGAGAAGCTGCTGCCCGTCTTCTTGTGGCGGTTCTCCTGTAGTAGCCTCTTACGACACCCATAGGAATAGAAGGGGTGGTGCTATTCTTTTAACGTGCCGGCACCACACGACACTTGCTTGTTACGATAGATAAAATTGATTTGTTTTAGTTGTGTTTTGGTGATTATTTATTTACATACCTTCATGCCATCTGGCCTATGAGGATTCCTGCATCCTTTACACTTGCATTCAGTACAGGGCTTGCTATCAACATAGCATGGACATCTTTGACCACAACATGTCAATTTTCCAGGTGTAGCCGTAGCATTGCCACAACGACAGCCTTTCCGTTTGCTGCTGGCAGAACTTCGAGACCTGTTTGATGGTTTTTTAAAGCCGGACTGACTGGACTGAAATATAAAAAGTTGTTTCTTTTAATTAGGAAAAACACTGTAACCAAATAAAATTTTCAAATTTAAATCACGATGCAAGACATATTTTGAATATGTTTTGTAATATAATACTCATAATTATTATTATAAATTCCCTTATTTGATACAAAGGTACCTACAGTAAATATTGATTTCATAACTGATGGAAAGAGTTACCTTGCTCTCTCTTGGTGCTGGTTCAGCCTGTGGAGGTGTTTCGGTGTCATCTACTGCTTTTCTTTTTATTGTTATTTTGTTTCCAGAGCCTGCATACATAACAGAATAAAGTGGTGAACCATTTGACAAAGCTCTGGAATTTGGAGAGTCTTTGCTCGAAGATCTCGTTTCAGTGCCACTAGATGAAGCGCCTTGCGTTTGAGTTGATGCAGAGTTTGTGTAAACACATGGCAATATACTGTAAGCTGATTTTGAGAGTCCCGCCGTACTTTTGTAGTCATCAGAAAACCCAGCTCCTTCTTGTATTAAGTCAATCAACCCTGAGCTAGCCACTGTGCCGCCATTCACTCCTGCCGCAATTTCATCTTCCTCCAGTAAAGTCTTATACACATTAGTACCCATAAAATATTCACAAAGCTTTTTATAACACTGGAGAAGTATCCGTAACTGCAAATTCTCAGCGTAATTCTCGTAATCTTTGCACCAATTACAAGAGGGCTTGAGTTTTTTCCTGCCACCTTTGCATTTTTTACACACATGATGCTGGCACCCTGAGCTCGTTGGAGTGTAGGGTTCTTTCAATAAATTACCGCAGACTGTACAGGATAAAGACTGACGCAGGTAAGGAACCAAACGAAAAAGATCAGTCCATGAAGACTTATCTGCTGCGTCGGCCAGGATAATTAACCGACACGTTGAAACATATAAACTGGTTGCATTCATCTTCATTAGTAAAATTTTAATTTTATCTCAGGCATTTGCGAGTAAATAAATTGTTTACACCAAAATATTTCACAGCCAAAAAAGCCGCAAACGTTTCGTCAAAACGTCAATCAGAATCTGTCAGTCACAGAGCAGAGCATTTCTGTCAGTCAAGTCAATTCGAATCGTTCCGAATTGCGCTAAAAGCACTATTAGCACGAACCCATATAAATGCAGTAGGTAGGTAAAAGCACCCTACTTTGGGTATTATTTGTGACTCTTATATTTGGTCGGTTTGCGCTAACAATGCTTTTAGCGCAATTCGGAATGCCGCCACACTGTCAAGGAAAATGTCAAAGATTTTTTAGCTTTTATGGATTAAGAGACGAGCATTGGTACAAAGCCATAAAGCCAATCATTAACACTGGTTCGAATACAGCCAAAATCGATTAAAGCGTGCTTAAAGTGGTTCCGAATGAGTGTCATACATAAGCGCGCACCAACACCAATGTCGCATGAAGGCTTACATGAAGTTTGTGTGCTCACCGATGACTGCTTGTCTTGCGGCTATGCCAACTGGCGTCAAAATGGCGATAATTTAAACGATCGCACGCAATAACTAAGTCTACGCACCATACAAGCGAAATGTCAAAATTTCATCTTCAAAATAAGCGGTAAAAACTTTAGAGGATGAATTTTAACGAACAACTAACAACGACGTTCGAAGATGCTAAGCCAATATAAAATGAAATGAAATAAGATGAAATTGAAATGAAATGAAATTCTTTATTCTGTATGTCTAAGCCCTCTTCCAGGCACTTATACACGTCCCAACATATAACTTAGCCCTACCACCGCTTCGGGACAACATATCGGCTGGTGATGAAAAGAAGCGGCGCAACAAACTCAGTCACCTTTGTCAGCCTGATTTTATTACAGGAAATACAATTACAAGATAGTGTAAGTGCGAGCTAGGCAGGTTATTAAGTCGATGCACTCTTGTCGTTCAAGTAATATTCAACATTGTGATTCCTTTTTCCATAAGGATTTTTTAAATGTGATTTTTGAACTCATAAACAGGTAAGTCAACAAGAGTTTGTGGTACTTTATTGAAGATTTTTATACATTTCCCCAAAAATGAATAAGGTTAGGTGACTAATGTGGTAATAAGTTAAAGGTGACTAAGGTGAAAATGACTTAGGTTTTTTCTAACATAAATAATATTGTCAAAAATGTATTGTGACGCTACTGTTAATATTTTAATATCTTTAAAGACCTCCCTCAGAGAGTCGCGAGGCCTAAGACAGGATATTGCATGTAGGGTCGTATGGGGCTCACTGTGACACAGGGCACAGTGTGACAGGATCATTATCTCCGTCTTTTTCTAAAATTCTTCTAGCGCTAAGACGTTGTCCGGTAAAGCACAACCAGCCGCCATTTTAAACGCTTACAATTTGCTTTGTTTTTAAAGGGCCGGAAAGAAATTTCCAAAAGATTGCTTATTTGGTGTTTTAATCTTTAAAAAAACCTACGTTCTTTGTTTTAAATCTTGCAATGAGCACTTAGGTATGTGTTGTTTTAAATATATAAAAATACCCTACTACTGGTTTATTACACATCAATACTTTACAGGGCCCTAACCATGAACTGTTAAAACAATCACAAATCTGTCAAACATTATCATTTCTGTCAAATTTTGTATGAAATGACGTATACCAAAATTGACAGATTTGACAACTTTGAGATTGTTTTAAGAGTTCATGGTTATGGCCGTATTCCTAACCTATAGTTAATTGAATATTTTTTATATATTTCAGATTGTATGGGGCACTGTGTGACGGGGTACATTGTGACAGTATCACAGTGTACCCAATATTGAGTTTAGTAGTACCAGAACATTCTTTTTTTTTATATTGGACAACATCACATACATTGCTCTGATCCTAAGTTAAGTACTTAGCTAAAGCACTTGTGTTATAGAAATCAGAAACAACGACGGTACCACAACACCCAGACCCGAGACAATATAGAAAAGTTCGTTTTCCACATTGACCCGACCGGGGATCGAACCCGGAAGGCCTCAGAGATGGCGACGCCATATAGTCCGGCGTGCTCGCCTCTCGACTACGGAGGTCGTCAATTCTATTTGCTAAATAACCATTATAGCGTTATTTATCTTCTGTTTTTTCATAAGTAAACATAAAACATACTATATGACAAATTACTTGCTATGTCAAGAAAGTGTAAAGTAATGTTGAATTTGAACTCGTAAATTTTACTCCTAATTATGCCAATAAAAAAGTCCATTCCTAAAAATATTTTGAAGAAGTTTAATTTAAGTAAAGTAAAGTACGTAGGTAAGTTAGATTTTTATAAATTTCTTACAATTAGTAGTATTTTACAGACCATCCTATAATTAATATTTTGCCATAACCTAATGGTTGGGGAAAAAGTCTTTTCTCATTATATATAGTATGTATAACCTTGTAATACATACTTTAATGCCTGTACTATTTGTATCTGGCTGGATAATTCCAAATTCAAATTAGGAAAATGTGTGTTTTTCATTTGTTTTTCGTACTGTCATGATGAGTGAATCTAATAAAGAAATTCGATACATTGTATTTTAAAATTTTACTACAAAAAGGGTAAAACAGCAACGCAAGCCGCGAAAAAAATTTGCGATGTTTATGGACCTAGTGCAGTGTCTGTGAGAGTAGCATAAATTTGGTTTAAGCGTTTTCAATCCGAAAATTTTGATGTTAAAGATGCACGTGGCTCTGGTTGGATAAAATTGATGCCATTTTTGAAAAAGTGGAGCAAGATCGGCATATCAGTAGTTACGACGCAGCTGAAGAACTGGAAATTGACCATAAAACAGTTTTGGCGCATTTTAAAAAAACTGGGTACACAAAAAAGCTCGATATGTGGGTACTCCACGAGCTCACTGAAAGAAACCTAATGAACAGTGTACTCATTTGTGATTCTTTGCTACGACGTTATGAAACCGAACCATTTTTGAAGAAGCTGATAGCTGGTGATGGAAAGTGGATCACGTACGACAAGAACGTGCGAAAAAGGTCGTGGTCAAAGGCCGGCCAGGCTTCACAGACTGTGGCGAAACCCGGGTTAACTCGCAACAAGGTGATGCTGTGTGTGTGGTGGGATTGGAAGGGCATTATTCATTATGAGCTGTTACCACCAGGCAGGACCATCGATTCTGAACTCTACTGCGAACAACTGATGAGATTAAAGCAAGAAGTTGAGAGAAAGCGGCCGGAATTAATCAACAGAAGGAGTGTGGTTTTTCATCATGATAACGCTAGACCTCACACATCTTTAGCCACTCGGCAAAAATCAAGAGAGTTTGCCTGGGAGGTGTTAATGCATCCGCCGTATAGTCCCGACCTTGTACTTCAGATTTCCACCTGTTTCGCTCTCTTCAGAATGCTCTAGGCAGTGTCAGGTTAACATCACGAGAGGACTGCCAAAACAACTTGTCGCGGCATTTTGATTAGAAGCCCCAAAATTGCTATAGTAATGGAATCATGTTCCTACCTACAAGATGTACCTACATAGTTTAGTTAAATATAAATAAACTATATTAAAAAATGTTTTGAATTTTCTTAAAAAATGCGAAGAAACTTTTTCCCCAACCTATTATGTCACCTAGTACCCCAGAGTATGTCACATAGTACCCCAGATACGGGGCTGTCTGTGACAATCAACGGATCTCTTAAATGTGCACATAAGTATTTTTTGTTATATTTGATACGATTTTTATTTGTTTAATGAGAGTAGAAAAACTGTTGATTATTTTAAGACCAAAAAAAAGATAATTTAATAAATATATTTGACTACAGAACACAATTTGTCTTTTTTGTCACACTGTGCCCCACCTTACCTCAAAAATGGCTACGCCAAGTCCGGCATGCTCGCCTCTCCTTGGGGTTATTATAAATTAAGTAATGTGTTCTTCTCGTTACCGATATCCCCTAGCTAGAGTCTAGAGCCTAAAGGAAAACTAAAGTATTCGAACAGTGCGGTGTTGCCACTGCCACTCTGTAATATACTGAGTTTGGCCTATAAAATAAAATCCTCGTTTGCAAAAAAAATACTATTTAGGTACCAACCTATGTATGTACCTACTTGTTTATTGGGAAATGAGAAAAATATTTTAAAATCTTAAATTACAAAAATTAGGGTCATTAATAGTTTAAAATTTCCTTTTAATTCTGCTAAGTAACAAAATAGTTCAGCCATTGAGTATTTGAGTGGTATATGACGAATGAGGCAACTAGAGAAAAGTAGGTAGGTATCATTGTATCATAATGTTAATTTAATGTATCCTTTATCGCAAGATATAATGCTGGCTGACATGGGAAGTTATGATTGCGATTTGCGGGCATGTCATTGAATGGTCATCTTTTTTCCTAGAGAAAAACAATTTAAGTACATACTTAAACGTCTCTCGTCTCGAGCTCACTTTAGCTTTTGCCTCGTCGTAATTTACACTGTGTCATGCGAATGTATAGTCGCATTTCAAGAGCATCGTCCTGACCATATTCGCCCATTTAACCAATTGAAGACACTTAAAATTGTTGACTGTATTCAGGCTATTTGTAAGCAAAGATTCTAAGACTATCTTCTTAGCGCATTAAACACACAACAAATTAGGCATTTTCCGAATTCAATTACTTAAATTAGTCATTACCTACGAATAAGAAGTACCGTTCCTTATCATAATTGTTGATACAAACAAAGACGTTCATTTAGTCGTCCGTCAGTCACAGAAACCGTATAATAAACATAATCGAACAACCAATCGGGGCATTTAGATATGAACGTCTATTATAATAGTTCGTATCTGGCCCAAATGAGCGTATCGTGTCGTTATTGTCTCAGAGTCGCTAGCTGTGAATAGATACGGGGTGCTCCGTAGAAGGACGACGTTGATAAAAGATTACCGCCGCATCAGTATCAGTTTATCCTCCAGTGGGGAAGGAACCATCTCGGTCATCGAATCAGTGGGCGACCAGCTAATTGGATCAACGAATGCCTTCCGTCGCGGATTGCAGCGAGTGAATCTCCCGCGTGCACGTATCCGATGATCGGAGGAATCGAAAGTGTTTTTGTGATTGTGATGTGGACCCACCCTGACTTGTGATCGATCAATATTGGAGATGTTGTTATAGTGCATCATTTTAATTTTCTTTTACAATGTATAGGTCAGTACCTTTTTCTTTTACCTGCAAAATATTATTTCGCTGTGAAAACTTACGTAATTTTCTTATAAAGAAATTTAGTAAGAAACTGTCTTACCTTCTATTATGTTTGTTACCTATAAGTTTTATAAATCTCTGTATAATTATTCAAATCGGCCAATCGGCGAGTCGGACTCGCGCACGAAGGGTTCCGTGCCATTTTCTATAAAAAATCACGTTTGTTGTAAAGGAGCCCCCTTAAATATTTATAGCGGCAACAGAAATACATCATCTGTGAAAATTTCAACTCTCTAGCTATCACGGTTCATGTTATACAGCCTGGTGACAGACGGACAGCGGAGCCTTAGTAATAGGGTCCCGTTTTACCCTTTGGGTACGGAACCCTAAAAACAAGAACAACGATTACTGTAGGAGTACAGTCATCTTAACTAAGCTTCGGATTTTGATAGGGATTTCACATAGATAGAGAATTTCTTCCAAAAGGTTTGCCTATTGCAGCCGTGCGCAACTAAGAAAATTCGTAAATTACTAACATTTAAAAAATCAAATAAATCAATAGTATCAAAGCTTCCTTTGGACTGTATTAACAATCTAAAGAAAATAATTATTATGCTGATTGCTTATCAATAAAATAATACTTAACGTGTGTACTACCTAATTGCTTAAACGACTTTCGTGGAAGAAGATATTAGGGAATTCACAAATTGGTCTGTTAATTATTTTTTGATGATTTTAATTGATGGTATGATATTATGCAAAGAGGTCAATTGTTACACCACAAACGTAGATTTGCTATTTCTAAAACACCACTTCTCCGACAATAACCCTATTTTATGTTTAATTCTAGTTTAAAGAATGTAGCATCTATGTTAATAATTCGAAGCACTGACAATTTTCCACATTCAGTTTTATTAGGAACAAATAAAATATAATACCGAGTACCAAAGTATTCTGTCTTTAAACGAAACACAAAATAAGTTTTAGTTCTGAACCGTGAACAACTGTTTCTACAATATTACATTAGGTATTTACAATGATAACAAAATCGATTGCCTAACGAATACCTTACTAGTATAAAGTAGTATAAATAATGGTTGGGGCACATGAGTAAAGAAACGGAATGGGGTAAGGGTTAAAAACTTTTAATAGACGACCAGTGGAGCAGATATCAGCCAGTGGAGTGAAATTGTAATTTAAGATAGAGCTAATATACTACTCATAAAGGACTTATTATTTTTAGGAGTTAATAATAAACACGTTCTGTAGAGCTGATTCACGGACTGTAGTCCGTGTTGTTACAGCGATTCCTTATAACCCACTCATTTAACGCCAACAAAACGAAATAACATTATTATTACGATACCTACCCCTGAAGTCTTACCGCTTCATAGAATATTTATTTAAATAAGTAATACCTATTTACTTGCGTTTAATATGAGTAAATATTTCAAATACCCTTGCAGGGTAACTTTAACGAAGAAGTTGGCTCTACTGGTTTTTCTTTTTACCAACTTAAAGACACAGCGGAACCCTTTTGCGTTCTGATGCGCACTGAGTCGAGTTTTTTTAAGACTTTTGGTTCTAAAATGAGCAACACCACTTTGTAGGTTATAAGTTCATAACAGAATCAATAAGTCCTTCAGTCTTTAGGACAGATATTAGTTTTTGAGCCGTGATATAATGAATATGACTTATTTTTACCTACTAAAAAAGCAAAGGTCGAGATGTCTTCTATTAAACTATGAAGCTTATTAAATATTAATTGCACTAGTAATCAAAATAATTAGCTTTTGGGCCGGATTTTTTCGACCTCACGAAAGGTATCGCGATTATACATAGTGCCACCTTCGTGATTCATTTATAAATAAAATAATAATACTTAATACATAATAATGATAAAAGCGTAACGCGCTATACTTAGGGTATACCTACACGATTTCCATAAATTTATTATACATCGATACAATAATAGCATCTGGGCCACAGACCGCCAAAACTACTGGTAAAGGGAATGGCGAAAGAGTTCGTTCGAAATATACATATACCAAAGTTAATCAGAAGAACCGAAAAAGTGTTTTGCCCATCACCTATACGATGGATGTCCCCGAGGCGCTGGTATAGGGCAAGGCTATATTTTGGTACCCACAGGATCTCGGAAGAGGGCCAATGACAATGAGAATTTAATTTTTTTATGAGTATTATTGAGACTGTAAGGCAAACTAACAAGCAATAAATTAAGTATCTATGGCAAGAAACCACCGTTTTATCATCAAAATCTTTTCATGCTGACAAGCTGACTTTGCAATTGCATGCTTGCAAGCCTGAGTCTTGGTTCCTTATTTAGAGCGCTACTTTTGGTCTTTTAATTTTATTCATAACATATAGTTATTTGGAAGTTAACTCACTCACCAGTTAATAAACCTTTTGGTTTAATATAATATAGATTTAAGGGTAACTAGAACAATGCATTATATCTCCTTGTTTACCAACGAAGATAAAATCTTATCAAATTGAATGCACTTTTATTGTCTCTTCAAGAGCCCTTCTATTTGTAAAGAAAGTAATTACGAGGCAAACACGTGACGGACAATATAACGATATGAAAGTTACTAATATAATTATACGAGTAAGTCCAATCCAACTACAAGTCCCGTCCATTAGTCTTATTTTAAGTCACGAGTGAATCTAAGTCAAGTTGCACGGCAAGCTCGCTCTATAATAGTCCTCACTGGTTTAGTATCAAGTATCAAGAGCATGTTTACCCAATATTTTTGTATCAAAAACATAATATGTGTTTATCATGTATGCAATTCATTATTGTTAACCCTATTACTTATTGCAATAAAACTTTGTTGAGTTGTATTACGCACACCAGGAAAAGTTCCTAAATTGAATTGAAGACCACGCGAATAATCGCGGGAAACACCTAGTTAATATACTTATGTATAGAAAGGTATTTTGTGCGTAACACTTAAAAACTCCTTAAATTGCAAAAGTTACACGTACTATCTACACATTAGTTCACTCACAATATTTCATCGATATTTACTTATGCAGTCCTGATTCTGCTAGGGCGTGGACTGATCATAAAGATCAATCAGACAATTGGGGCCGCCACGCTCGCTGCGCAGGAGTGTCCCTCACAATGCGTGCGGCTTCCGTTGAGCCCATTCTGTTCACGAATATGAACAAAACATCTTTCCCATTACGTATTCTGGATTATCGCTGTAAGCTTTTCCAAAGGATCCTCCTATTATAGATAATTTTTTGAATTTGCAATCTAAGTAGGATTCCTAGGGTTACGAGGTAGGTAACAGTGTGAAGCAAATGTGGATTGCCTATTTAATGCTGTATACATAGATATATCATAAAGAAATCATAATTAAATAATAGTAACTTATCTATTCTTTTCACAATGCGATAATTTGCGACTTCCTCAAACTCAAATTTTCAACGGATCGCGTCGTCATGATTTCATTGTTACTAGATAAGAAACGGAAAAACATAGCCTTTATTTACGCAATATCAGATGATACATTTCGAATATGATTCACACGATCAATCTACTTATTCCGCGAAGAATTGGACAGTGGTAGAGTAAGTCAACAATTAACGGGAATTAATTTGACCTCTAACAATTAAGACAGTTGACTGCAGACCCTTGAGCAGACTAAAGCGAGAATGTCTTTACCCTATGGTCATGGGTATACATACAATGTTAGATACTGCTTGTATGTTTTACTAACCTATGCCCTAAACATAATTCTTACAAAAAAAAATCTTATCATATCATAGAATTCAGTCTTGATCCTTATCCAAATTAGGCTTAGTCAAATGTAGATTATAATTGTCTTATATACTATTTCAGTTTGATAAATAGGCTATACCTACCTACTGTAGTTAGGATATTCAAATTTACGCGCAGCATTGATGGTCCAATTCTGGTTTCTCTGTCTAAAAGTTACGGTGGCAATCGCTAGATGTAGCAACTAGCAACGAGGCAAAGCACTAGAAAGAAGCAGAAATAAGTGTTTAAACATAGTATGATTTCTTAAATATTTGCTCGAATTGGTACCTACAGTCCCCGGCACCGATATTGAGTTCTGGGCGAAAGAAGGATAGTACCTTATCAAAATTAAATAGTGTAAAAGACAATTATTATTTTACATTAGATGGCTAAGCCTAATTTGGATAAGGATCAAGACTGAATACTAGTAAATACTGATAGTGTCGTAGATAACGTACAATTGGTTACGTGATACCATCGCGGATTTTTCTCTAGGTTTTTTAAAGAGTTTTTTTTAAAAGTAAGTAAGTATTTTTAATTTAAATGATTTTATTTAAAATATTGTCTCTATTAATATAAACGCAATTTTAATTAAAAATTACTTTTAATAATTCTCTAAAACACTGATAGTGAAAATTAATTTAAAATCCTAGGTGGTTTAGAAGAAGTTGAATTAGAAATAACGTACCTAAAAGCACAAATTACGTAAAGCGGAAAGAGTAGTGTAAAATAAGTAGGTATTACCTATAAATACAAACACAGTACTTACCTTCAGCTGGTATAACAAAATTACCTCAAAATTCATAGAGAAAACATAACTTTAACATAGATTTTTTTGGCCTTACTACAAAAAAGATAGACTAGCGTTAAACACTTGTCTAAAATAAATCAACTAATTTGAAATGTTGACACATCTGACATTCGAGACATATTACTAACAAACATTTCAAATTGGGTGACTTATCTGTAAACAGGTGTTCAACACTAGTCTATCTTTTTGTAGTAAGGCCGTATTTGTTTAAATAATCTTCTTTCTTTTATTAGTAGGCATCAAAAAAAATATTATAATCAAAGATTAAAAAAACTTTAAATTATAAAATGATCTTAGCAGAAACGGGCACATGATCCGAAACCATAATTATAAGTTTGATCTACCTTGAAATTGTTATCATAACCTAATCACATCGATATTTTATCTCGATTGATATCATATAGCATTCAGCGTAAGCATTGATCGTCTGTAAGTGGTATGTAAGTATAAAAATATTAACAATTGCGTAATGTGGGCCATGGTCAAGTATTGGGATATGCATCGGTGTTATCAGTTAAGGTGTGCAGTTGTTAAAATATTTACCTTGAAGTATGGTTCACATATTTACCTACAACAGCTAGATAAACTAAAACACTAGAATTTAATTTAACGGTTAAGTAATAGTTTATCATTTAACCATAACACAAAACAGTCGTCGTAACTTTTCGCCGTAGCATGCTCGTAGCATTCGTAGCATAAACTCGTCAAACGAACGTAAACCATTTCATGTTGTTTTTCAAAATAGGTATATCTTCTACCTTCGGGAATTAGCAGAACTTGCAAAGACACAAGTTACTTTACAAATGTAGGAACTTGGCTGGTTGTTTACAATCATGACAAAAGTATCTCTATCTCAGATGAGATTTTTATGGAGTACTAGTTTACAAAAAAATCTTTGAATAAAAAATATTCCTTTACTTGTAACTTTTGTTTGATTTTGTAGATTTTTTTAAAACAGAAGCTCATTATTTTTTCTAATTCTGTCTCTCTAAAAGCTGATGTTTATGATGCCATCTAAGTCGAAATACTTATTTTGTATCTAGATTCGACATCATCATGTTGTAGCACTAGTTGTCAAAGTGTTGTTTATTTCTGTGGCGTCGCGGCGGCAACTATAATGAGATGTAATAGATAGACCTAATGACTCTGTGTATGTGCCTATTTAACATGATTTTAAATTAGCCAACTGCATCACATACAGGCTGATGTCATGTGAGAAAGACAGTTGTCAGCGCACGAGGACGCCACTCATTATCTACTGCAGCACACTATTATTGCATTACTTTTAACCATCTAATTTGGTATTAATTTTGCGTCCATTATTTTCATTATCTCTGCTGACACAAGAATAACTAAGCTGTTTTACAATGTCACTATATGACGCAGGTAAATTATAGGTGCGCTGTTGGCAGAGCGTTGTAAATAACGTTTTTCTGGGAACATTTCCGCAGATTCGTCATCTATTTCTTTCATGTATGTACAGTAGCCGCAGTAGGCCTATAATTTGCATTTTTTGTATGTGTTTATTCTCAACTAATGAACGCTTTGGTTAAGTTTGGTTCCTGATACTATTGAGATAGGTCTCCAAAGTCTACTCAGGGGTGGCCGTATACACAACATTTAATAGGTCTACAGCTGGAATCTTCTAACAAGTGTAGGATTATTTCTCGTCCGAGTTGAACTTTTTTCAAGTTCTGTAAATGCGTTAACTACCTACATACCCAGCGGGTTTTATTAAACACACTTTTCCCAAAACCTCGCTTTGCCTCGCCTTCTGAGAGAGATTCCGTGTTATTGCTATTTTATACCGGAGATCTCTAGCTCGCAACTCGAGCTCATCCCAAAGAACCATGCCTATGTCCTTAAGTGGTTTCGACTTCCGACCTAGGTATACCTATTAATTTCGACTAGCGATCCTGATGCTGAAAGAACTTAAATTAGCACAGGTCTCAGGTATCTAACTAATGTACTGCTCAAATACATCAAATCTTTTTATAGGACCAATTCTAAATCGCAAAAAAAAACACTTTCTCGCATACTAAACCACCAACCAAGACACCGACCCGAAACAATGTAGCCGCGATTTTTGTATAATTTAATGTTTACTACAATGAAAGTTGTTGTATCAATTTGAGGAGAGAATCACTCTCTATAGAATGAAAATCAATGAATAAATCACCTAAATGGTAACAAGATTTTAAGCTGCTACATGCTGAAATAAATTACTAACTGACAAGACATTCTTTAAAATAACTCATACTACGCAAAGTAGCCAGTATTTTCCCTTTCTACTGCGATTATTACTGAAATTACAAACAACATTGAGGAAAATATGTAAGTAATAACACTTCGCATTGTGATCCAGGACAAAGACCCTGATATTTGAAGCGTCTTTTATCACAAAGCTTAGTTGCTCATGCAATTGAGGTATACTTACTAAGTCGACGTAATATACTTGCAACTGAACAGCATGCGTTTACAAGTAACTTAAATATTAACCTTTAAGGTAGGTTTGTTTGTCATACCGGACAAACTTTCCGGAAAAAATCTTATTCTTAAGCCATTCCCTGTTGGTTAAATGGTAGCAATCCGGATAATGTTTCTGAATTGAATTGAAGAACGTGAACGAGTCGCAAGAAGCAACTGCTAACACAATATTAATTATACATATAAATTAAATATATTGCATTTACAGATTTGTAAGTAGGTACCTCCGTACTATTAGATATACTTAGTACTATCAATGAAATCAGACTGTATCGTTAATAGAAACACCATTATTATTATTATTAAATGTCGTGTCGTGTTTATTAAGAACAAAAACAAACTTATATATCTTCCAACCTAGAAAGATTTAAATTGTGCGTTTACAGCCTCAGCCTATCGACGGATTTTTTTCAAGCTTACACATTGTTTAGTACATTTATTTTGACATCAAACAGTCATATACAAAAACACTGAGTGAAATTGCCTTAAATGTATACATAAAAAAAATATCGGCTCTACTTAAGCTAAGACAGTCGGACGTCGTAAACAATTAAATATGCGGTAATTTGTTAAAGTTAAATAAAAAAAGTACATGGTTAAACATTTTTGTTACACAGAACGGTTAGTGCCATATTTTTCATTTAAATTCGGTTAGTATAGCTAAAAGGATCAAAGTGCTTTGGCTAACGGTATACGGTCTTCTTTATCATAGGAATATGTACAAGATATAAATATATTGTGAGTAGAACAATAATTTTCGTAACACCAAATCTGAAACACGGTCACATCACTTAGGCATGCGACTTCGTTGATGTCAACGTGCGATATCGTAGATAATGAGGAGTAGATTATTTGGTATTTCACTACTCAACAGGTTTATATTCAACGCATTACGCAAATTGTTCTACTTAGGTTTGATAAGCTAAGACAGATCTGTGGAAACGTACATTTTTATTGTCAGCGAACATGAAAAATTCCTGCTTGAGTTACTTTACCTAATTTGAAGCGTCGCCTACCTAAATTATGTGAATTTTAGGTACCTATAGCTATTTTTTTTAGCTAGGCAAGCTTATTATAATTTTACTCAAGCAATTTTATTTAAACAGACTAGAGTAAGGAATAGTCTGTCTTCTGTGGACGAGATAAAGGTACCATCATTCACTATAGCCAAGTGGCGTAGTAGCACGGAGATACGCCTTGAACGCAAAGGGTCCGGCTTCGATACCTATTACGAAACGATATTTTCGAAATCGGCTAGGATCTGGGCAAGCTACAAGACGCACTAGCAAAATTCATTGTCTGATACCTCGTAAAAGTATGAGAATTCCTTACTTCGAGAACATGTTATAGGATAGTCTGGCGCTTATTTATTTATTTATATGTTAATTAGATTTCAAATGTCATCGGGTGCCATCTATGATGCCACCAGTAGATACCAAAAGCTTTTTTTTTAGGTGAATAACAAATTCATACAATTTAAATGGTAAACGAGTACCTTACATGTTTGTATAATAAAGTACAATCGTCTCTTCAAGCTGCTTATAGCTACGGTTGAATAGATAACCCCATCAAAGAAAAATGTTATCAGATCAACCTTTGACCTGAGACGGTTGCCGCGCGCCATCTCCCTGCAACCGTCATGAACGTGTCGTGTGCATTCACTGCTACCAACCAACCATGTGATGATTACAAGCAAGTTGTAGGTAGATTCTCATACAATAACAAGCGTATTAGTGTAAATACATAAGACTAGTTACCTATTTAAAGAGATCATGCGCTCATTATTTTTAACAGACCGCGAATGTTTTCTACCTAACTTCCTGCATGCGAGTGTTGATTGACTCATTTACCTATTATATATATGGAGAACTCAAAAGAGTTAGAATTGCATTAATTCATAATAAATCAGTTTTATCATAGAGAAAAAATTATACTTCGTAGAAGTATTATCAAAATGCAGGTACTTTACATATCTTTGACAAAACACTATAATTTACTCTCGTTATTTTTGGATTCTCAATTCGAGAGATCATTATTGAAAATCCGGCGAAGTGCGAGTTGGACTCGCGCACGAAGGGTTCCGTACCAAAAACGGCAAAAAAAACACGTTTCTTGTATGGGAGCCCTCTTAAATATTTATTATACTACTCTGTCAAGAAAGTACCGGAAAAAGATTAATAATACACAAAATCTTAGTTATTTATCCAAATTTATTCTATCACCTTCAATGTATGCTCCTTCGGGAGCGATACACTTACGCCAACGAATAATCTAATCATCAAAACATTTTCAAACGCTTTTTCCGGAATCGAGTTCAGTTCTCGCCGTGAATTCTCCTTTATGTCCTCTACCGAATAAAACCGGGTGCCACGAAGTGGTAATTTGAGTTAAGGAAAAAGAAAGAAGTCGGCTGGAGCCATATCTGGTGAATAAGGTGGCTGCTCGATGGTATTTGTTGAGTTTTTGGTCAAAAATTCGTTCACAATAATGGCCTTGTGGAAAGGCGCATTATCGTGGTGCAAAATCCAGGAATTTTTATTCCACAAATCTGGCCTTTTTCGTCTAATTTGCTCTCTTAAACGCCGCTTATTTAATACGCGTTTAATACTTTTTATCGTTTGACCTTCTGGCAAGAATTCTGAGTGCACAACACCGCGACAGTCAAAGAAAACAGTCAACATGACTTTGACTTTCGATCTAGTTTGGCGCGGTTTCTTCGGTTTCGGTTCAGTTGGAAGGCGCCACTCCGAAGCTTGTTAATAGTTTGCATGTCAAACTCGTAAACCCACGTCTCGTCACCAGTAACAATGCGTTTCATGAATGTTGGGTCGGAATTGACTCGTTCTAGCATGTCCTCAGCGACTCTTTTGCGATTGAGTTTTTGGAGAAAATTCAGGTCTTTTGGGACTAGCCGAGCTGCAACATGTTTCATACCCAATTGATTATTTAAAATGGTACTAATCAACTACTAATTAATCGACTTGTGTGACACAGAAAGTTTGACGGCTAGCTCTCTCAAACTTGAATGAGGATTTTCCTCCACTTTTACGATGTTATCTTCAGTAGCAGACGTTGATGGCCTACCAGAGAGAGGCAAATCTTCCATCACATCTCGACCGCTTTTGAACGCTTTGTACCACTCATAAACACGTGTTTTTAATAAAGTGGATTCACCGTAAACCTTCTGTAACATTTTCAGAGACTCCGAACACGAAATCCCATTGGCGATGCAAAATTTAAGACAAACTCTTTGTTCGATGTTTTTGTCCATTATGAAATTCGTAATACACACAAGATATGGTATAACTGAAAACAATAACTGTATTTAATCTAATTATCAGATGTAACTCAAACTCCGCGCCAAAATCCTCCGCGCGAAAACAGTTCTGCCAATCTAACAACAACAAAAAAAATACAATTTTGAATTTGGAACCATAAACAAATCATCAATTCCCAAAACTTTTTTGACAGAATGTATTCTGTTTTTCAGTATTTGTTGTTATAGCGGCAACAGAAATACATCATCTGTGAAAATTTCAACTCTCTAAATATAACGGTTCATGAGATACAGCCTGGTCACAGACGGACAGACGGACAGACAGACAGACGGACAGCGGAGCCATAGTAATAGGGTCCCGTTTTACCCTTTGAGTACGGAACCCTAAAAAAGAATTTTCCCATGTCTAATTGGCCATCTCGTTAAGATTAGTTTAATTTGTGATGATGATAATGAAATTATTTAAAGTTTTTCGTATTATATTGATCTAAGAGAACTTACTACGTAAAGCAAATAATAAGGGTGTAAGGGGACACACAACACCTTTTGTCCCAAAAGTCAACCTCACCTGCCCGTGGTGCGCCCTGCTGACAGACGGACGAGGCTCTGACGACCGAACCGATAGCGGGATATCTATCTACAGGCCAGGTCAAATACCTTTGGCCGATGACGGGCAGCAGCGTCATCGGTACGAGACCTGGTACTGCGCTCACCAACCCGCTTGCCCAGCGTGGTGAGTATGGGCATATACCCCCTAATGATAAGCCACAAAAAAGTACGGCCCCCAGTTCCCGGCCGCCCCAATATTCCAGGTCATGACAGCGGCCTTGGTTACGGTGGGGTAGGGGGTGCGAAGAATCCCCGGGCTACGGATGGCTGTCATAACAAAATGACCCTGGCGACCTATAATGGACGCAGTCTACGGCTGGACGAAAGCTTGGTGGAACTCGAAGTAGAACTAGAGAAGATAAAGTGGCACGTTATAGGTTTATCCGAAGTCCGACGACAGGGGGAGGAGACGGTAACCTTGGAATCGGGGCACCTGTTCTACTTTCGAGAGGGCGACCAAACATCCCAGGGTGGCGTAGGTTTCCTTGTCAACAAAGATCTCCGTGACAACGTATTGGAGATATCCAGTGTGTCGACCCGGGTAGCGTACCTCGTACTAAAGTTGACCACGAGATACACTCTTAAGGTCGTACAGGTGTACGCACCGACTTCAGCACACTCGGACGATGTGGTTGAGGCCATGTATGAGGATATAACAAAGGCCATACAAATGACCACCAAGACTCACTTCACAGTTGTCATCGGAGACTTCAATGCAAAAGTGGGAGTACAGCAACATGGCGAATCGTACGTTGGACCGCATGGCTATGGAAGCAGAAACCATAGGGGGCAAATGCTGGTCAACTTTCTCAACATGCAGGGGCTTTTTTGCATGAACACATTCTATCAAAAAAAGCCCCATAGAAAGTGGACCTGGCGGAGTCCCGACGGTAAGACGAAGAATGAGATAGACTTCATCATGACGAATAAACGGCACATATTTAGAAATGTCTCAGTGATCAACAGGTTTAACACCGGAAGTGATCACCGGCTAGTAAGAGGCACTCTAAATATCAATCTCAAGCTGGAAAGAAGCCGCATGGTGAGGTCTATTCTTCGTCCGACACTGCTTCAAGCTGAACACGGTTCCGAAGCGTTCCAACTAGAGCTGAAAAATCGATTCGAAGCGCTGGAAACCACAGATAATGTTGACAAGGACCTCGACAGCGTAGTAGGCGTTATACGCGAGGTGGGAGCTAGGCATTTTAAAAGGAAGCGACCAAACAAGGGGTCCAAACTCTCGGGGGAGACTCTAGAGCTGATGCGACTGCGACGTGAAACGCCAGAGGGAGCTCAGTCAGATGCCATCCATAAAAGGATCCGAAGATTGGTGAGACGCGATCTCCGAAGCTTTAACACCCGCCTCATACAGGAGGCGATCGAGCAAAACCGGGGGTCAAAAGTCTTTGCCCAACGAATGGGGAGATCGCATCTGACAAAGCTGAAAACCTCGGATAGCAGAACCGTCACATCAGTTCCGGAAATTCTCGCCGAGATCGAGGACTTCTACGGCCGCCTATACGCCTCGCATGCCCTGAAACCTCCAACTGACGCAAATGATCCTAGAGCTACGCTTGTACGCCACTACACCGATGATCTCCCAGAGCTAGACGTAGACGAAATTGAGGCGGCTCTCAAACAGCTTCGTAATGGGAAGGCTCCCGGCGAAGATGGAGTCACTTCAGAACTTCTCAAGGCAGGGGGAATACCCGTTCTTAGGGAACTGAAGGGACTGTTCAACTCCGTAATAGCCAATGGGACTACCCCGAAGGCGTGGAGCGAGGGCGTGGTGGCTCTGTTTTTCAAAAAAGGAGATAAAACTCTTCTGAAGAACTACAGACCGATCACGCTCTTGAGCCACGTCTATAAGCTGTTTTCAAGAGTCGTCACAAATCGTCTAGCCACAAGATTTGACGCCTTCCAGCCGCCGGAGCAGGCTGGGTTTCGTAAAGGCTATAGTACCGTAGACCATATCCACACAGTAAGGCAGATTATTCAGAAGTCAGAAGAGTATAATCAGCCTCTGTGCCTAGCCTTTGTGGACTACGAGAAAGCCTTCGACTCCGTCGAGACCTGGGCTGTTCTGGAATCCTTACAGCGATGCCAAATCGATTGGCGGTATGTAGAGGTGCTGAGGAGCCTGTATAAAATGGCATCGATGACTGTTCAGGTCCAAAACCATAAGACGAGACCTATCCAGCTGCTCAGGGGTGTGAGACAAGGAGATGTCATATCTCCGAAGTTGTTCACGAACGCACTGGAGGACGTCTTCAAGACACTGGATTTGAAAGGAGCGGGCATCAATGTCAACGGCGAACACCTCACGCACCTCCGTTTTGCCGATGATATTGTCATTATGGCGGAATCGCTGGAGGATTTGCAGAAAATGCTGCAAAGCCTCAACGCTGCCTCGCGACGCGTGGGCCTGGGGATGAACTTGGACAAGACTAAAGTCATGTTCAATGATCATGCCATCCCCGGACCGGTCTCCGTCGAAAGCGTGGCGCTCGAGGTTGTCAATGAGTATGTCTACCTCGGGCAAGTGATGCAGTTGGGTAGAGACAACTTCGAGCGGGAAATCGCTAGGAGGATGCAGCTTGGCTGGGCAGCGTTTGGGAAGCTGCGTCATATCTTCTCGTCGCCACTGCCACAATGCCTGAAGAGCAAGGTATTCGATCAGTGCGTCCTACCGGTGATGACCTACGGAGCCGAAACGTGGAATATGACAGTAAAGCTGGCCCACCGACTACATGTCACTCAGCGAGCTATGGAAAGGTCGATGCTTGGGATTTCGTTAAAGGACAAAATCCGAAATGAGATCATCAGGCAGAGGACTAAAGTAACGGACATAGTCCAAAAATGTAGCAAGCTTAAGTGGCAGTGGGCTGGCCACATCTGTCGCAGAACCGATGAAAGGTGGAGTAAACGGGTTCTCGAGTGGAGACCACGCCTAGGCAAACGTAGTGTAGGACGACCCCCAGCTCGATGGACCGATGACCTTAGGAAGATGGCTGGCAGTGGATGGATGAAAAAAGCGGGAGATCGTGCTCTTTGGCGCTCTTTGGGGGAGGCCTACGTCCAGCAGTGGACTGCAATAGGCTGAGATGATGAGATGATGATGATGAAAGCAAATAATTGGGTCAAATCTTTGCGACTTCTTTATGACTAAAATTTTGATTAAATACTCAACATTGCTTCCGGTAAATCACGTGACACTAATGTTAAATTAAAAGTAACACGTGTTGTGGTTTTCTGATCTTAATTCGTAACCGAACGTTTTTGAATCGGAGGCCTGAAGGCGTATTTTTGAAGCATTCGAATTTCAATTCACAAGAATCGTATACGGACTCCTAGGAAATTGCACACGATTCTTAGAATTTCCTATGCGAATTGGAATTCGAACACTTTAAAAATAAAAATCCTGAATTTATGTTCCTATTACAGAATCAGTGGATCCCTGGCCCTAGCCATCGTATGTTTCTCGTGCGCTGTAGCCATGGGCATGACGCAAATGGACGTTCTGACAGAGCAGAGCAAGCCGAGGAGGTGCAGCCACGAGCGCGTGTACGACATGTATGGCGCGTACTGCGTTGGGTTGCGGCTACAGCATATACCCAGCCTAAAAAGTGCCATAGAGGTTTGTTGTTTAATTTCATTTAGATGGAGGTATACACGCTGAAAATGTAGAGAAAAGACCGGTAGGTACTTAACATTGACACTAGTACACTACATCGCATCACGAAGGTATCACTTCTAAAACATGGTAATTTAAATTGAAGGCAAAATTATATTAGGTATTAGCCTATTATCTGGTATAACTTAGTTATAATAAATAAAGTAATAGTAAATAGTAATAGTAGTAAAGTAAAAGTAGATATTCAGTTTTACGCCTAATTTAATGTTTAAAATCCAAGGGTATTAAGAAATTTGCACCATTTTACCCCTTTCTGTATATTGATGAACATAATGTTTAAACCAACCTTGTACAAGATACCTAGTCCTTGGTTGTCATCTTCCTGAAAGCTGTGTGAAAGAGATCAACTAAGTAATGCAACTGTATGTAACCCGAGCATTAACTGTTACTAACTTTTTTGTATGGTGTGCAATAAAGAGTAGCTACATCTATATAATAAAAAGTTTATGTTTAGTAACGGATCATGATCATAATTTATTAATTTTTCAGATTCTTGACTTCAGCGAGAACAGACTACAAGAACTAAAAGCGGACACCTTTTCGAGGTATACAAGCATAAAGTTCCTGTACTTAGCTGAGAACCAAATGTACAATATAGACAGAGACGCCTTTGCGCCATTATCTTATCTACAAACTCTAGATCTCTCTAATAATGTCATTATGAACCTCCCAGAGACGATATTTCAACTACCTTCACTACGAAAGTTGTACCTCAAGGACAATCCCCTGTTACATTTGAGTTTTGCCAACTTACAACTGCATAAGCCAATCAAAGCCCCATTGGAACTCCTGGACATAGCAAACTGCAAAATAGAGGAGCTGCCTTATTGGGGAACTTTACCACACTTGATGCACTACAATATCTCGCATAATCCCCTCACTTCGCTTGAAGCGAGACATTTTGCAGCAATGTGCAAACTTGAAAAAGTGGATTTGACTAAATCCCTAGACAGGATAAAGCTATGCGATATAAAGCCAACAATAAATTGGCTTCAAAATAAAAACGTATATTTTCAGCTGGACGATTATTCAAAGTTAAACACAAAAGGTAACATGGATCGCCTCGTTGCTGCGTTGATGTTATAATATTTGTAAGATATCTGTTTAAAAACGATATGTTTTTTAATGTTTATTTAATTTATTACAGAGTTTGAAAAATGTGCGGATCTAACACAGAACTTCATGGCACTCAATGTAACTCATCATGTGTGTAAAACAGCATACTTAGAGGTTTGTACTCATGTTTTTTTCATTCAGCTGAGCCATTGACCAGGCAATATAGCTGAGCTATAAGACCCTGTGCACACTACTGCTTTATAGTAGTAGTGTGCACAGTACCGTGAAGCTTTATAGCTTTAGGTCGGCCAAGTCCGGCCAACAGTTGGACTATGGGTTTGTAATCCCAATATACGTAGTGGCGATAAGTGAACTCTGTCGCTAGAGTTCCCGATTTGGTTTTCCAGACAAGTTTATTTGTAATTGACTTAAAAAAATGGATGTTCTCATTTTGACTCGTATGTTTGTATGTATGTTTGTCCGCGATTTTCTCGCGTTTGGCTTATCCGATTTTGATGCGGTTTTCAGAAAAGTATTTGATATATTCTGGAGAAAGTTTAAGTATGCATATCATACTGCTGAGCTGATGATGGAGGTCACAGAACTCCTTAACAGTTAGGAGTCAATAGATAATACTTACTGCGATTTTTCGAAAGAACGTATTTCGTAGTGTATTGGGCAGACGTGGCGCTTAAGATGTACCAGACAGTAATTTTAGTTACTGGGGGCGTACACGACAGAAAACCCAGAAACGAGAAAAAATATCTTAGTTCGTTTTTTTTTTAAATTAACTAAGGCATTGAACGGTTTTCCCATGGTTACGACACTTCTGTTGATAAAGATATTTTTAAGCGACTTGTACAATGATAGATCCTTAATTATTGCACGATAAATTATTGTTAAAGTCTTAACACTAAAAAGGTTTAAATAAAAAAATAAGTTTAAAAAACTAGAAACCGCCTTCAAAAATGAACTAAAAGACGAAAAATAATATTTTCTGTTTACATGTTTTAATACATAATTCCGTGTAAGTAATCGGATTTACATTGATTGATTGCTCGGCTAAACTGTTATATCTTTGAAATACTATGGTGAAACATTGGTAATCCCTATTTATTCTTTTGATAGATCCACTCGATAATAATACAGGGTGTACAAGAGAATAGGACACTCCTTAAATCAATAAAAAATAATCAGCTTCTCCATACAAACTTACTTACATACCTCGATGATAATGTATGGAGCATCTGAAAATAAAATCACGATATCGATGTTGCTCCCATAGGAAAAGTTGTTGTATATGACCAGCTGATCACGTGGTTTTAAGGAGTGTCCCATTCTTTTGTACATCCTGTATAATAATGTTACTGATCACTTTTATGTAAGTAGGTACTAACTGTTGCCCGCGACTTCGTTCGCGTGGTCTTTATTATATTAAATATATCCCAGAGGAACAATTTATCTAACCGAGATAAAAGTATCCTATATGTTAATCTAGCTAGAGCATATTCTACGTGTGCAAAATTTTATTTACATCCGGTCAGTAGTTTTTGCATGAACGAGTAAAAAACATCCATACTCACAAACATTCGTGTTTATAATATGAATGAATATTGAACAACATCACATACATTGATCTGATCCTAAGGTAAGAAGCTAAAGCACTTGTGGTATAGAAATCAGTAACAACGACGGTACCACAACACCCAGACCCGAGACAATATAGAAAAGTTTGTTTTCTACATTGACCCGACCGGGAATCGAACCCGGAACCTCAGAGTTGGCGGTGCCAAATTTATAGTCCGGTGTGCTCGTGTAATATTAGTAGGATCTAACATGGATAACTTACCTACATATTGTTTTTAAATTGTAGTAAGTCAGCTTTAGTATAGTGAACGAAGAGTCGAAGTCTCCGCTTAACATCTGGTGTTGGGAGTTCGCATTTCACAACATCTCACAGAATCTGTGTACCACTTGCTCGGTGGTGAGACTGGTGAGGGAAGACATTGAGATGAAACCTGTACTTTCTGATAACACTGGATGGGTTCGTGGGTTAGGCCCCCAGTGTGTGACGCCCCCTTGGTGGAGGCACCCGATTAGGTTGTAGTCATATTATATTATAGTATTTAGTGCAATAAAATGTATTAGTTGAATAAATCGGGCCGATGGGGCAGAAAAGTTCTGAAATGGAGGCCCCGTACCGGCAAGGGCAGGGTGGAACGTCCACCCACAAGGTGGACAGACGACCTGGTTAAGGTTGCAGGAAGCCGCTGGATGCAGGTCGCTTCCAACCAGCCGATTTGGAAGTCAGGGAGGCCTATGTTCAGCAGTGGACGTCCTGTGGCTGAAATGATGAAGATGAATAAATAGGGGCCTCCACCACTGGGCCGCGGGGTCGTCACACACTGGAGGTCTAGCTCACGAACCTCACTAGATGTATAGTAATGCATGGTCAAAGGTCTGCGTTTAGTTTAAGAGTTATTGCGAACTGAAGCCAATCGCTCCAAATACAGGGTGTACAAGAGAACGGGACACTCCTTCGAACCACGTGATCAGCTGATCATATACAACAACTTTTACTATGGGAGCAACATCGAAATCAATTTAAAAAAATCAGCTTGTCCATACAAACTTACTCGCATACCACGATGATAATGTATCTGCAAATAAAATCACGATATCGATGTTGCTCCCCTAGGAAAAGTTTTTGTATATGACCAGCTGATCCCGTGGTTTTAAGGAGTGTCCCATTCTTTTGTACACCCTGTATAGCTAGACTTGCCACATCTAAGATCATGGTCAAATTACAGATTAATTGGCATATAAGTTAAGCTTCATAGTATACGTTACTCTAGCACGCATTGTATGAAGCTAAACTTCTGATACTAGGTAAGTATCGTAAATATAATAATATACTATCATAAATAACTAATATTTTTTTATGTAGTCAAAGCGTACCTTGACCAGGAAAGACACAAAAGCACTAGAAAAAAGAGTTTTACTTACCCCTATGGCTATCCGTGTCCATGGGCTTATTACACACGAATAGCCATCGAACCTATAGATCGGATTTAAAATAAAATATGTGTTGTGTTCAGCTTAAATTATAAAATTAAAACTAAGTTTAAAAGGCAATACCCACCAACCAACCCACCAGGGTTGGTGGGCTATCACTACCTACATAATTTTCATGATTGAACCCATGACAAACCCAAAACACCTATGTTTTGTTATTTTATACAACGGTCTAAATGTCTAAGAAAGATCCCACTAATAAGTATTATAAATCCGAAATGAGGATGTTTGCGACTCAATCACGCGTGAACGGCTTAACGAATTTGGATGAAATTTTGCACACATTATAATATGATCTGGATTAACACATTTGATACTTTTTGTCCTAAGAGTTTAAAGTTTTTGTGGGATATAATGTGATATAGTTCACGCAAACGAAGTTGCGGGCACAGCTGTTTCAAAATATATTTTTTTTAGTTTCAGAGCGCCAAAACCGCTAGACGGACTTGGCTGACCGTAACGGGTGGTCTGGCCGGGTTCCTTGTCGGCTTCATGTTGCTGCTATACCTGATGCACCGGCACAACGTATCCCAGACCAAGACGAAGGCGGAGAAACTGAAAAAAGCGACTCCGGCGCATGACCGCGACAAACAAGCCACGTTGCCGATACTTGTCAACGATTCTAACGACATATCGCGACTTTAGCAAGACTTTTTTAAAACCTAATAGGTATATACTCTGCCCACTATTTGAATAGAGGGTAGCGTTTATACTTCAATATCCATCAATTTCTAAGCCAAATTATCTAAGTGAAATAATAATAAGAAAATTAACGGTACTAATTGCAATATTTTTATTTATAAGCAATAAGTTAATTTTAAGTGGTGCCTATTTTATGTTGCCACATTTTTAATTTTTGAACATTCTGCATGATTTTATGGTTTAATATTCGTCAAATTTGAAACACATAGATCTGACGTTACACTTGCGAAATGCGTTAAGAAAAGAACCGCATTTCGTTTTTTTGAAAATTAGAAATGTATATTATTAGTAGATTTAAAGCTCTCATAGCTTTCCTAGTCGCTATTCATTTTGCAAACAAAATGTATTAATTAATTGTTGTTTTAACACAGTTCGTGAGCTACACGTAGAGTTAATTTACATACCTAGCATCTGTTCAAATAATCGCAAGAACCAATTTAAAATAACAAAACCTATATTATTTGACGTAGATTTCCAATGTAATGCTACAAAGATGTTGGCATATTTGTATAAAAATAAAAAAGAACACAACAATTTGTGTTCGAAACTGAATCATTGATTTAATTTTATTGTAAAAGATATTTTTTTCACACTGAAAAGTTTATTAATCAGCCAATTGACTCTAGGAAAAGTGACGTCGTTGTACGCGTAAGCTAACCTCCATGCAATATGATTTTTGACAGCGAATAATTCATTGCACCAACCAAGTGGGAAAAGCGAACAAAGTCACGTGATCACGTCATGTGACCAGTGACCACCAGCCTTCCACACTGCACCGTATTCATATCGACAGGAACCGACTCAGTTATAGAGTATAAGTGTAGTACATATTATGATTATAATTACACTTGAAAAAAATTTGACCGCCCTTAGTGGTAAAAGAACCCGTTATTTTTAGGGTTCCGTACCCAAAGGGTAAAACGGGACCCTATTACTAAGACTCCGCTGTCCGTGTGTCACCGGGCTGTATCTCATGAACCGTGATAGTTAGACAGTTGAAATTTTCACAGATGATAATTATATATTTCTGTTGCCGCTTTAACAAAAACTATTAAAAACCAGAATAAAATAAATATAAAAGGGCGCTCCCATACAACAAACGTGTTTTTTTTGCTCTAGAGCAAGATTGGGGTCAAGAGTAAGCCCATCTCAAATAGAAAAAAAACGTATTTTTTTTTGCTTGTTTTTACAGATAATGGTGCGGAACCCTTCGTCTGCGAGTCCGACTCGCACTTGGCCGGTTTTTTACAAGTGTAGTGCTAAAAACTTTGTTGATTTGATTTGCTAAGCTTAATGATGTAAGAAAAATATGTTTAAACAAAAAAATCCTAAAAAGGTTATTGCGTTTGAAATTATAGTCGTGTTTTCGTTTCTATTAGAGATCTAATATTTTTTGTAGATTTTCTTTTACAGATTATAATTTTTTTAAATAGTATAGAGGTATTGTGAGGCTTTTTAAAGGCTGATTAGATTACTAAAGAATGATTGTGTGCTATTTATTAATTGAAATGCAAAAATATGTGTGCCCTATGTAGGGCCAAATCAGGTCTGGCGAAACGTGTACGATACATAATCCGCAAGATCCAGAGAGAACTAGTAATATTTTTATAAACAATATTTTGTAAGTCGATTTTGTTGACGATGTTATTGAATGGTATGAAAGCTAAAATCACTGTGATAGCTCAAATAAATGTTTTTATATTAATTATATTTGATTTGTTATTTCGCGTCGCAATTATGTCGCCACAAAACATTCTTATGATTAGTTTAAAGATAAAAGATAGTTCCCTGTTTTAAAAATGAATTATATTTAAATGAAATAAAACAAACTGAACTAAATGATCACAAGCTAAAAATATGAAGCACAAAATGCATGCTGATTTTTTCATAAGATTAAAGATCTCCAACTCATTATTGAATGTAAATTAAACGAATCAATAAACAAGAACAGTGGTTCCCTCAGTTGGCATGTCCAATTTGTCCTCTTCAACCGCGTCGCTAGGACTTTTATTGAATGCCAGCTTTAGGGTGATTCCGTCGAATGGTGTCCAATTTTCGAGAAATATAAATGTTGTCTCAGGTATCTTTCTTCTCACTGTCACTGACTGTTTTTCCTGTGGGTGTTTCTTTTTCTTTTGCCAAACGTTGTTTGCTAAATCTACCCATGCCTGGTTGATAAATGACAAGGCTTGGGCGGTCCTGAAAATAAAAATATGCATGTAAATGGTAATAATATTTAAATGTTAAAAATATTTGCATGAGCTGAGCTGTTAACTCACTTTATTCCTAATTCTCCTTTCTGTACGACGGTCTGAACTATCACCCTTTTCTTTTTCTTCAGATCCTTCTCTATCTGTTGACTTACTTCTATCATCTAAACTCTTCTGCCTCTGAAATGGGGACTCTTCTTTTTCTTGGAACTCCTCAGACTCAAGGCTATTTCTACGAATTGTTGTAACGTCACACGCTTTTTCCGTTACATTGTCATTGGAATCTTTTGCATCTTTGTGTATTTTAGAATCAGAATCTTCCAGTTTTACTTTTTTGTCCATACCTTCAATAAGTTTTGTCAAATCATCAGTCTTTACTTGAGGCAATTGTGTAAACGGCTTGATATCATCATGATTGATTTTGCTTTTACCTTCTGAAGACATTATTTTACTTATGGCCGATTGTTTTTCCGACTTTCCACTTTCTATCTGTTTGACCCTTTCCTTCCTAGTGTCACTGTACTTTTTGCTCTTTAGTTCGCGAGGTGATTCCTTAAATTTGTCACGTTTATCTTTTTTGTAGCCTTTATCAGAATCTTCACCTTGATCTTCATCTCTTCCCGACCCTTCCTTCTTGTCATTGTCAAGTTTCTTTTTCTTGTCCATGCTGGCACTAAACTTGCGCTGGTCTCGGTAAGTTTTGGATTCAAACACTGTACCTTCTTTGCTTTCATATTTCAAAGTGTCATCTTTTGTTTCAGAAGTTGATTTTTCTCTGTCCCACTCCCTGGGCTTGATTCTTTTCACATCATTATCAGCAGATTCTTCCTCCTGAAATAATAATAGCATGATTATTATACACCTTGATTTCAATGTATAATGCTGCTACTTCAATCTATAAGATGAGCCTATGCTAAGAGTGTATCAAGAGTATTAAGTTGTATTCAATAAAATGGCTAACTAAGACTATGAAATTATAAAAATGTAATGAACTTTACACCAATAAATTGAATACTTCTATAGTGCAAATTACACAACATGAACCATCAAAAACGAATCTGGTGAACCTTGAGCCCTGTATCGCCGCCGCTTTTCTGGCTACCTTCAGGCATATCTTTTTTCTCACAAAGTTTACCAGATGTCAGAGTAAAGGTGTTATGGGTTTTCATGGATAAAGCTGGGAAATGACTATCCCAGTCAGAATCTGTGCTAATAAGTTCGTCGGAACCATGAGTAGTTTTTAGCTCAGGCTTCACAGATCTCACTTTGCTTTTATGATAGACTCTTTGTTCTCCGAACCAAAAATTCTTGTGTTTATGTTCACAGCTATCACAATTATCAGCAAAAGCTTCATCTTCTGATATATCGCCAGGTCTCTACAGGTGACATCAGTATTATTAGGTCAAGTATTATAGCAACAATACTAAGACAAGTAATATTTACACTATGTAAAAGGGAATAATATTAACTCTGTATGCTTGAAAAACAAACAATTGAATAAGCATGGACCCATGCACATAGAGGATTAACACTAAAAACTAAGAATAAACAAATGTAAAATTATATTTACAACCTTTATTGGAGTTTCTTTAGTTTTCCTCTCTATCCTCATCTTTCTCTTATCATTTTCTCTTCTACGACGCTCATCCCTGCCACGTTTGTCTTGTTTACGAGCAGCAAGATATTCCAGAAGTGGTGTGGACTGGACTTTCTTATCATTTCCTTAAACAGACAAGATTTCAACAATACTAATAATAATAATAGCCTTTATTCAGATATAACCAAGTTACATATTTTAATTTTAATTATTTTTATTAAAATCTGTTTGCCCTTTTACAAAGCCCTCCCCAAGCTGTCTCCACATATCTCTTTTTGAGCTGTTCTGGTCCACAAGCTGCCTGCTACTGCCCTGATCTCGTCTGCCCATCATTTATATGGTCTATACATATATTGGAGATATCCAGTGTGTCGACCCGGGTAGCGTACCTCGTACTAAAGCTGACCACGAGATACACTCTTAAGGTCGTACAGGTGTACGCACCGACTTCAGCACACTCGGACGATGTGGTTGAGGCCATGTATGAGGATATAACAAAGGCCATACAAATGACCACCAAGACTCACTTCACAGTTGTCATCAGAGACTTCAATGCAAAAGTGGGAGTACAGCAACATGGCGAATCGTACGTTTGACCGCACGGCTATGGAAGCAGAAACCATAGGGGGCAAATGCTGGTCAACTTTCTCAACATGCGGGGGCTTTTTTGCATGAACACATTCTATCAAAAAAAGCCCCATAGAAAGTGGACCTGGCAGAGTCCCGACGGTAAGACGAAGAATGAGATAGACTTCATCATGACGAATAAACGGCACATATTTAGAAATGTCTCAGTGATCAACAGGTTCAACACCGGAAGTGATCACCGACTAGTAAGAGGCACTCTAAATATTAATTTCGAGCTGGAAAGAAGCCGCATGGTGAGGTCTATTCTTCGTCCGACACTGCTTCAAGCTGAACACGGTTCCGAAGCGTTCCAACTAGAGCTGCAAAATCAATTCGAAGCGCTGGAAACCGCAGATAATGTTGACAAGGACCTCGACAGCGTAGTAGGCGTTATACGCGAGATGGGAGCTAGGCATTTTAGAAGGAAGCGACCAAACAAGGGGTCCAAACTCTCGGGTGAGACTCTAGAGCTGATGCGACTGCGACGGGAAGCGCCAGAGGGAGCTCAGTCAGATGCCATCCATAAAAGGATCCGAAAATTGGTGAGACGCGATCTCCGAAGCTCTAACACCCGCCTCATACAGAAGGCGATCGAGCAAAACCGGGGGTCAAAAGTCTTTGCCCAACGAATGGGGAGATCGCATCTGACAAAGCTGAAAACCTCGGATAGCAGAACCGTCACATCAGTTCCGGAAATTCTCGCCGAGATCGAGGACTTCTACGGCCGCCTATATGCAGAAGAGTATAATCAGCCTCTGTGCCTAGCCTTTGTGGACTACGAGAAAGCCTTCGACTCCGTCGAAACTTGGGCTGTTCTGGAATCCTTACAGCGATGCCAAATCGATTGGCGGTATGTAGAGGTGCTGAGGAGCCTGTATAAAATGGCATCGATGACTGTTCAGGTCCAAAACCATAAGACGAGACCCATCCAGCTGCTGAGGGGTGTGAGACAAGGAGATGTCATATCTCCGAAGTTGTTTACAAACGCACTGGAAGACGTCTTCAAGACACTGGATTGGAAAGGAGCGGGCATCAATGTCAACGGCGAACACCTCACGCACCTCCGTTTTGCCGATGATATTGTCATTATGGCGGAATCGCTGGAGGATTTGCAGAAAATGCTGCAAAGCCTCAACGCTGCCTCGCGACGCGTGGGCCTGGGGATGAACTTGGACAAGACCAAAGTCATGTTCAATGATCATGCCATCCCCGGACCGGTCTCCGTCTAAAGCGTGGCGCTAAAAGTTGTCAGTGAGTATGTCTACCTCGGGCAAATGATGCAGCTGGGTAGAGACAACTTCGAGCGGGAAATCGCTAGGAGGATACAGCTTGGCTGGGCAGCGTTTGGGAAGCTGCGTCATATCTTCACGTCGCCACTGCCACAATGCCTGAAGAGCAAAGTATTCGATCAGTACGTCCTACCGGTGATGACCTACAGAGCCGAAATGTGGAATATGGCAGTAAAGCTGGCCCACCGGCTACATGTCACTCAGCGAGCTATGAAAAGGTTGATGCTTGGGATTTCGTTAAAGGATAAAATCCGAAATGCGCTCATCAGGCAGAGGACTAAAGTAACGGACATAGTCCAAAAATGTAGCAAGCTTAAGTGGCAGTGGGCTGGCCACATCTGTCGCAGAACCGATGAAAGGTGGAGTAAACGGCTCTCGAGTGGAGACCACGCCTAGGCAAACGTAGTGTAGGACGACCCCCAGCTCGATGGACCGACGACCTTAGGAAGATGGCTGGCAGTGGATGGATGGAAAAAAGCGGGAGATCGTGCTTTTTGGCGCTCTTTGGGGGAGGCCTACGTCCAGCAGTGGACTGCAATAGGCTGAGATGAATGATACAAATATTAACAAATTGTTTTTTAGGGTTCCATACCTAAAGGGACCCTATTACTAAGACTGCTATCCATCAGTCAGCAGGGTGTATCTCGTGAACCATGATAGTTAGACAGTTGAAATTTTCACAGACAATATACAGGGTGTAAAAAAAGGCTTAACCAAGCCTTAAACCACGAATTCTATACATAAAACCAAGTAGAATGCAATAAAAATAATTGCTGGGATATGACTTTTATTTTTGGGTATCATAAAAAAAAACTTATTTCTAACCCGCAATGTATAGCGCGCACGCCACAGACTATGCCTGTGTGTAAGCGGTCGGCGGGCGAGCGGGTGGCGCGAGAGCACTGTGCACGATTCATTGCCGGCTGTGCCCTTTAAAGGCCTTTTATGAAAGAAGCACTGAAAATTTTTATCATGTTCCTTTGTAAAAAAGTTTAGTATTATCAAACAGAAGTCAATTTTGTAAAAATCTCTGAAAAAAAATTGTAACTTTGACTGTCAATAACTCGGTAACCCGTCATTTCCCAAGAAAGTGTAAAAGAAAAAAATGATCGTAATAATACGTAGAATATGTGGTATTCGGCTTGGTTAAGCATTTTTTTACACCCGATATGTATTTCTGTAGCTGCTATAACAACAAATACTAAAAACCAGAATAAAATAAATGGTTTAGGCGCATAATGTCAAAAACGCAAAATGCCAGATTCTCAAAACGTCAAAAACGCAATATGTCAGGTGGCGCAAAATGCCAGATTCGCAAAATGACAGATTCGCGAAATGTCAGATTCGCAAAATGACAGATTCGCAGAATGACAAATTCGCAAAATGACAGATTCTCAAACTAATAGAAATGCAGCAACCCTAAATCAATAAGGAGCCTCTGTTCGCTAGTGAACATGACTCTGCGACTAATTTCAATAAAAGACGTATAATTTGGCAGTTTTTTTATTTCTAATTGTAAATAAACTTTAGATGTTCAGAGAAAATCAACAATATAATAAAAAAAAAAAAATGTAGTTATATTGTTAATGAATAATTCATTATTAGTGGGGTACTAGTAACTAAATTTAGTTATATTGTTAATAAATAATTCATTATTAGTGGGGTACTAGTAATGGATGATTTATAACATTATTATATTTATTTATTCATTTACTGTCGTGTATATGGTAAATTTATAACAATATTTTGTAATCTACCCTTTAAATTTATAATAATAATATTTATTTTATTATAGACATGAAAAAAACCTTTTTTATTATTATGCTCACATAATTCTATTAAAACTTTTACACGACATAATAATAGGTATGATATTCTACTGTTGTAACACTGATAACTATAATGTTACGATCACATCTCAATAGATGGCGGTACCCACCCAGTATTTTAGTGGGAATCTGTCATTTTGAGAATCTGACATTTTGCGAATCTGACATTCTGAGAATCTGTCGTTTTACAAATCTGTCATTTTGCGTTTCTGACCATTTGCGACAGTCAACTAACATCTGACATTTTGCGTTTCTGACATTATGCGCCTAAACCCTCTCAACATTTAAGGGGGCTCTGACAACAAAGATGATTTTACTTCTTGTTTTTATAGATAATGGTGTGGAACTATTCGTGTGTGAGTCTGACTCGCACTTGGCTGGGTTTTTTTTCTTATCATGTGATGTACTGTAATTGTCAATTGGCCATGTATTGGGTTAAAATTGCATTATTAAAAAGAGTTGTTAAGAAGAAATCAACATAATTGATTAAACATTTCAGAAAAGTAACCTACCATCATTAACTGGATAAGAGTACTCTAGTTTTGGTTGGTTCTCTGTTTCAGGATCTTTAGTTAAGTTTTCCAAAAATTCTTGGTAAATTGGGTCACTTTCAACTGTACCACATTTAGGGTCCTTTTTCTTTTTCTTCTTAGGAATCCTTTGAAATGGTGCATATTCAACAATACCAACATATTCCACACCTGAAAAAAATATTTAGTTAATAGTCTTACATAAAAATTATTCAACATTTCCTCTTCTCTTTAAAAAAAAGTAAGAGTTTACTCTCTCTTCATAATTATTATTGTAAACGTTAGGTTACTACTAATTGTCAGACAGAATACACAAAGAATTTATTATTTAGGTAATCTAATGAATACAATGATAAAATTTGGTCAATTTACATAAAAACTACAACAGACATTCTAAATTATAGTAAAGTGGAACAAAATGTTTGATCCCCAACAGTTTTGAATTCTCAGTAGGTACCTTTCTCATCTAGAAAAATATAGCCGTCAAATTTATCTTTGAATAGGTAAATGTCCTCAACGTTCACAAAATTGATGTATGCCCGCGAGTAAACATTGTTTCCAAGTGACGTATCAGGCTTGGCAAAGTAGAAGTGGTCGTGTTCAGGGATTGGAGACACTTGCTCTAAAAAAGCTTCCTCGGTCATGGTAGGAGGCAAACGCCTTAGTATAATCTAAAACAAACAATACTTATAAACAGACACATCCATTTAAAACAGTAACAAAAATAATGCATATAGAAATAGTGATCACTTTGGTCAGTGGCCGTTGGGTCTTCGCTTTCTTGTCTTTGTTCTTGTTGTTAAACGTTTTGCTGCCAGAGTCTGATTGCGAATCTTTAGCATCTTGGTCCTCTGTCATTTTCCAGTTATTTTAATTAGAAATCTTTGTATTACTTGTTCGATTACTCGACATTATCAAAACCCGTGCCGTGTGCTGTGCTATCGCGTGAAATGAAATTTGACAGCGAGCGAGCGAGAGCGAAATAATGGCAAACCTTTTATAAAAACATCATTCCACGTTCCGAATTGCGCTAAAAGCACTGTTAGCACGAACCCATATAAATACAGTAGGTAGGTAAAAACGCCCTATTTTGGGTAAAATTTCGTTACTTCTATATTTGGTCGGTATTTGCTAACGGAGCTTTTAGCGCAATTCGGAATACGGCCAAAAGTTATAGATAAGAGATTAATTAATCACTACCGTTTATATGTTGTAATTTAACCATGGATGTAGTAAGGCTCGGTCTATACGCTGCTAGAATGCTTACGGATTCCAGCAGCGTATAGAGACCGAATTTTTTGCCGACCGACCGATTGCGTATAGAAACCGTTCGTTATTGCTTAAGCGATGGATTGAATCCGCGTTGACCCGGTACGGTTTCCGGCTGGGTATAGACCGAGCCAAAGTTGTACGTACTCATGCATGGATTTAGTTGTTGTATTGTAGTAGAATAGTAGACTAGTAGTAGTACATAAAAATCCTGGTTGTACTTGTATGTACTAGCACGGTAATACTATTTAAACAGTATTGTAACACGGCTTTATTTTTGAAAAAAACTTTAAGAAACAAAACACTCGATGTGACGCGATAGGTAGGGCTGCCTACAATACTATTTTATTCACATCTGACTACTTTGAGTTTCTATCTATCTACTTTTGTGATTGTATTATATAAATATTTTTTATTTCAAGAAATAAAATACATTGTGAATGAACTATTAAGTGTTCTATAAAATGCAGGTTGATTTTTGATTAGTATTGCATGTAGTCACCACAATATATTTCAGCATCTACTTCATTGAAGTCATTTTTAATGTTTTCCTCTAAGGATTTTTTAACGACTAAGTTGAACGACTATTACTCTTACTCTAAACACAGCTGGAATATCTGAACCGTTATGTTTTTTCTTAAAGTTAATATAAAAGCACTATTATTGTAAATTTTTCCAGAATTTTCAAGCCAATAGTTTAGTTAGAATAGTTTGTTACGGGATTGCTACCATGTACCTTATTTTTGAGTTCCCGATATTTCGGCACTGTTGCAAGCGCCATGATCACGGAGTAACTGAAGATCTTGCGGGTAAGTTGTTAAGGGCAAACATATCGGTCTACCCTCTTTCGCTGTCTTTTATTGCAAGCGTCGGTACCATTGTCTACAAACTCACTATATTCTCGCACCTGTTCTCGACACACAACACTAACAGTATTTACAGTTACTCCGTGATCATGGCGCTTGCAACAGTGCCGAAATATTGGGAACTCAAAAATAAGGTACATGGTAGCAATCCCGTAACAAACTATTCTAATGTTAGTGACCATGAAAGTTTAAAACAATAGTTTAGTTTTCAGAAGGAGGGGTGGGGTGGAATATTTCGCCAACGGATCCCTAAATTGAAAAATAGTCCTTGCAGTCCTTAAGTCATTTTAAGAGAAATATTCAACAATAAACAAACGATGGGGTATAGACGATGAAAAAAAAATATTATCACGTTAAATGTAAATTTTATTTAGCCACTGTCTGCTTTCTTGAATCTTGTGATTTTGTGTGTTACAATCTGTTCTACAAGGAAGAGAACTTTTTCCTGAAACACAGTTAATTATAATTTCTAATAAGTTGCTATCATGTAAATGTATTAATAATAATAAAATGTAACCTTTTTTCTGAATAAAGAAATTGTTATTATTATATTATGTATGGGAGCTACCCTAAATAAAATATTAATTAGTCATTATTTTATTGTGCTACTTTGTCGGTGTGATTGATATACATATTTTCACAAAATTATAGGTCTCTAGGATCAACAGTCTCTAAGCAAAACCTCGGACGGACAGACAGACAGATATGACGAAACTATAAGGGTTCCTTATCAGGACTACGAAACCCTAAATAAAAACACACAGTCTTTATACTTGGCTCAAAATGGTAGGCGAATCAGGCCACTAAAATAAAAATAAAAATTTTGGTGTTTTTAATCTACTCGATCAGTACTGAAAATTTAGCAAAATGAGTGAGCTAATTTTTGGCAGCCCTGGATGGTCCCTGACTACAACTGTACCACGATCAGAGGCGCGCAGGATAGCCGCGTTTCGCTTATTTGTATGAAGTTACAATACTATAAAGATAATATTACCGTGGTACTACGTACGATCGGATACGGGCAGAATCACTGAGACTTGAGAGGGCGCTGATGGAATTTGATAATATTATTTGTCTGTTTTGATTTTAGCTGAAAAGATAATAATCTGTCCAGCTAAAATCAAAACAGGTCAGTGAAAGAGGATGAATTTAAATCGTTTTTTTTGCTGAAATCGGACCAGGGGGCAAGTAAAGATTATATATTCCGTGGAAGTTAGCACTGATCAAATAGACCACAGAAGTTAGCTGTATTCACTGATCTGGGTAGGTAATCACCATAGATATAGAATGTACAAGATAGACAAAGGCTCATTGCAAATGATACAAAAAATGTGACACGTATGTTTGTGTGTAGTAGTGTTGTTCAAGCCACAATTTTTTTATCGATTAATTGCAACCGGCATCCAATTGATTTGGCACAAGTCACAATCGCGGCGGACCTTGAAGCACCTAAAGTTAAACCTAATCTTTAAACAAAATCAGTGTTGGGCATTGGTTTTATGTCGAGGTAGGCAGTAGATACTTACTTTGGTATTTTTGATGAAAATCAGTGGTTTTCATCAATGTCATACATTTGTAAGTACCTACTGCCTACCTCATTTCAATTACCAGGTAGGCACTGCCTAATTGCCTTTATGCACCGCACGCTCCTGAACAAAATAGACGTGAAAATCAGTATCACGGAAAGGATACGGGGCTTTCTGGACTTGTATGTGCAAAGTTAAGATATGGTCGAAAAAAGTTCATATTTTTGTTATGTAAACTTCAGTCTGAAAACTGAGAATTTGAAAACCAAGTTTACTCGCATTAAATCGAAAAATGAGTAATTGAATATTGTGAACAAGTTTATACATGTAATGGAAAATAAGAAAACGGTCGTTTTAAATATGTCATCATCATCATTGCAGCCACAGGACGTCCACTGTTGTCCATTGGCCTCCCCCAGTGACTCCTAGATCGGCCGGTTGGAAGCAACCTGCATCCAGCGTCGTCCTCCAACCTTTACCAGGTTGTCTGCTCAAATATTAAATATGTAACCTACTTAAACAATTTCATTAAAAATCATAATTACACCTATCATATTCCTCATTATCACAGAGTTAATATTATACTACTAACAGTAGGTGGTTCTGTGTTCTGTGTTGTGTGTATCCCTAAATCAACAAATAGTTTAAGTAACGCTAAAGTAATTTTGAAGGACCTATTCAAAGATACCACACATGATGTGGTAGACGATGATAAAAAATATGCTCAAGTTACATGTAAAAAATCGAAATCAAAATCATTTATTTCCAAGAATAGGGTATGGCAGCTACCCTATAAAAATAAATTTAAAAAATCGTTCTACCACTTTGTCGGCAAGCTATAACTATATACATATTTCCACAAAGTAACAGCTCTCTAGGGTCAACAGTCTCCAAGCAAAACGTCGGACGGGCATGACCAAACTATAAGGATTCCTTGTCAGGACTACGCAACCCTAAAAATGGCGACAAACATAGTTAAGTGGACAACAACAAACATAGTCTCTGTGCCCTTTTAGGTGGGACGTAGGTGCAAATTTTATTAAAAGAAAATTTTGTTAGAGTTTAAAACTTATTTGTTTATACTGATATTAACAAACAACTTATTTCAAGAAACTACTCGCCCCATCACGTTTTGTTTGTAAACTAAACTAACAGTAATACATACAACATGTGACAGCATCACATACATTGCTCTGATCCTAAGGTAAGAAGCTAAAGCCACTGTGTTAAAGAAATCAGAAACAACGAGGGTACCACAACACCCAGACCCGGGTCAATATAGAAAAGTTTGTTTTCTACATTGACCCATTGATCGAACCCAGAACCTCAGAGATGGCGGCGCCATTTAAAGTCCAGCATACTCGCCTCTCGGCCACGGAGGTCGTCAAACTAAAAATAAAACAAAAAGCTCATAATTTAATCACAAAATAACAGTATTAGAGTGTTTTTTTGTAAACAATCATGATAAATCTTTTTTTAGTAATCGCTAAAAATCTTCTATACCCACATATGGCTGTCGATATTTTATCGATACTTATGACGTCACCGCTAGTTCAATCCCTAGTGTAAACATACTACAATTTACTATTTTACCTAATATTTATTGTAATTATGCCTTTACCTAATATTCATTGTAACTACGAAATACACAAACACACAACAAACAAAGTTCATATTCTTCTGTAAAATCTAAGTTCCTTGTCGATTATTATTAGGAATTAGACACAAATTTGTTTCAAAATATTTTTATCAAAAATGTATTTACCTGTGAAATGTGTGTTTATTGGGGTTGTATTTTCTTGTTACATCACAAATAATAATTGGACAACACCCCCTGTCTACAGAAACATAAAAAATATGTTTTCCTTTTGTATTTTTTTATACATTATTATTATTAGGTTTGACGTATGAAATTGGAGGTGTATAAAGTCAGTTAAATATTTTTTTTTGTGTCACATAGATACATTGACATCTATTTCTTTCTATCTTGTAGGGTGTCCGCAAGGATATGATGTCTCTTTTACACGCTTTGTTAAGCTGGAAACATACTATCGGACGCGGCTTAAGCTGGAAACATACTATCGGACGCGGCTTACGGACGCGGCTTACAGCCGCGACTTAAAGGAATCTAGGTATTGAATGTACACTAAGGTGTGCAAACCATCGGACGTCAGTCGCGGACGTAACCTTCGCTGACCTTGAGCGCTCGGACGTCCGACAGCAATCTGGCGCGCTGGATGTTTCTGTTAGCCGAAAACGTCCGCGGACGGTATGCACGGGGTGCGGACGCGTCCGAGCGTCAGAAGGACGCCGACTGCGCGAGAGCTCGCACGTGCTTATTGATTGCATGAACATTTTTATTATAAGATAGCTAGCGATTTGATAACGTATGCGAAAAAGAAACCCGCTTATCACCGTATTTAGTATTATGTTACAGGGAATCTCCGGGACCTGGACAAGATTTATTTAGGGTTCCGTACCCAAAGCGTAAATCGGGGGCCTATTACTATTCCGCTGTCCGTCTGTCTGTCTATCTCATGAACCGTGATAGCTAGACAGTTAAAATTTTCACAGATGATGTATTTTTGTTGCCGCTATAACAACAAATACTAAAAACCAGAATAAAATAAATATTTAAGGGGCTCCCATACAACCAAAGTGATTTATTTTGCTCGTTACTAAGGCTCCGCTGTCCGTCTGTCACCAAGCTGTATCTCATGCACCGTGATAGCTAGAAAGTTGAAATAAATATTTAAGGGGCTTCCATACAACAAACGTGGTTTTTTTGCCGTTTTTATAGAAAATGGTATGGTAATGGAACCCTTCGTGCGCGAGTCCGACTCGCACTTCGCCGGTTTTTACAGACAATGGTGCGGAACCCTTCGTGCGCGAGTTCGACTCGCACTTGGTCCGTTTTTTTTAGCCTGGATAATTGTATTTTGGATTAGCTACTATTTTTAAGAATTTTCTTCCAAAATCTACTAAACGATACAGAGTTTCTACTGAAATTACTACTAAATCATCGTCCTCTTTGTCACAAACCTACCAAAAACGTAGAAATCTACTTAAAGTGGTCACACTCATGGCGTCCGCAAGCAAGTCCGAGCACACTTATCAGTCGCGGCTGTAAGCCGCGTCCCTAAGCCGCGTCCGATAGTATGTTTCCAGCTTTAGTCTTTAAGCGTAGCGAATCCTGCGTAGCGAATCCTAAATCTGGGGCTTCACCTACGTCTAATGTCGTTAATTAGTGCTCTATTTGACGTAATGCGCAGGTGTGGCCGATCTTTGTGCGCTAATTTGCTTCAATAACATTAGACGTTAGGCGATAGCTTGGACGGCGGTAACTTTTGACACATCAAAGAGGGCGTTTAGTGCGTTGTTGTGGCTACATCTACTACACTTAAAATGTTAAAACACGGTCACATTCAAAAACTCTTTGTGAAATAAATGTTAAATTGCATAGTTATTAAGTTAGGATAGAGTAGACAAAATATGAAAAGTATTGATTTCTTGGAAGCGTTTAATTTTATTTTAAAGACACACTCACAGATCACACGCTAACTAAGTCGCTAGATGCTAGAATCAAACGTCAAATAAGTGTGGCCACGCACTTAGCGCGTAGCTTAATGCTTTAATTTAGTTAACGCTAATCATGCCTTTATTTGAAAGTTAGGCGTCACGCAGGTGAAGCTCCAGCATAAGTCTATGTTTAAACCCGATGGCGTTTGAAAATTGCTTCTACGTGAAGAGTAGCCTTCAAGGAATCCAGAAAAGGCAATAAAACACTGAACACCTGTGTTTTATTGTAAATACTAATAAAAATATTACTCGACATTGGCAGAAATAAACCTCGCACTCAGAGGTTAGACATACTCTGACTAATCTGTGAGGTTTGGTTGCCATAGGAAAAAACAAAACAAAAAAATATAACTGTCAAGTCTATTGTCATTGAAATAAAATAACCTGAATTAAATCATCAAATCAGTAATAATAAACAGCTTAATTGATAAACAATAATGCACTGTTTAAAAAAATCTTTTACGAGTGTTCACAATGCTAGAAATATATTGCCTAGAACTCTACTATCTCCTTATAGAAATCCAACCATTCTACGTGGTTTTTCAAACACAATAGATGAAATTAGCAATGTGGAAGCAAATAGTAATCCTGATTCTACATCACCGAAAGGAGGATTTGCAAAAGCATTTGAAAAGCAATCTCAATTAAGTGAAGTCCATAGCTGTGAACAAAATCACACTTTTGCTTCTTTACTCAGAAACTCCAAGTTATTTGATGTAAGCTTTGTTTTTCTTTGACACACTAACCTGCCTGTGTTAGGCTATGCAAATTTTATATCTAAATATATATATTTGTTTCTAGCTGGGTGATCCTGCCGGTAAAACAGTTATTGGCAAGATATTCCATGTTGTAGAAGATGACTTGTACATAGACTTTGGATGGAAGTTCCACTGCGTATGCACGCGCCCTTCAAATAGAGGTAATGAATATGTCAGAGGTGCTAGAGTTCGCCTTCAGATTAATGATTTGGAGCTCTCATCCAGGTTTCTTGGGTCAAGTACTGACCTTACCCTTTTGGAAGCGGATTGCAAGTTGTTAGGGATAGTATCTACACCTGTTAGAGCCTCCATAAATGTTAAAAACTAGTGTTGCAGTAGATTCATGTAGTTATAAAAGTAATAAAATGATTTGTACATAGTTATCCTCTGTTTACTGTTATTATTAAGACACCCTTCTGCTGTTATTTAATCAACTACCTTCATGTAATCTAATTTACGGAATCAGTTGTAGGAAAAACAGGGAAGGTATTAGTAGTAGAAGGTAGTATATATAAGTAGTGAAAAAAATTTCAACATCAATTTCATAAAACATTTAATTGACTATACTTGTACAACATTTATAATGTGACTAAGTACCAACACTATTTAATCAATAATTTTAACAGTTATTAAAATATCTATTTATTGTCTGAAATTGAGATTATAATAAATCTATCAAAATGTAACATTCCTTTTACTGTTGATTATATTATATTTATTGTTAATCACTATCAGGACAACTATACTGAGTGAGAGTTAAATTGACAAAGCTTATATGAGTACTCAACTTATTAGTTACAAAAATGAATGCTGTTACTTAGTAACACTATACATTTTTAAGTTATTTAATTCTGATGAATATTATTTAATGCTGGTGATATCATTTAATGGAATGTTAAATAGGTCACAAAACTTAGCCACCTTTAATTCTTTACTAGCTAGCAAGTATGCTGATTACACATTTTGATAAATAGCTATACTTAACTTTGCACATTAAGCAGATGATGAGGTCACTTAACATTATTCTTCTGCTTAACATGCTTGTTTCAGCATTACTTGCTGCTCAAACTCATTCAGTTTATATTATATATTATTTAATGTCATTTTATTTAACTTTTGTGTTAAAAGTAAATGTTTCGAATACAATAACTGGCTAGTATCATGAGATTACTGTCTATTCAAGCACTGAGATTCTTTATTGTACTTTATCACCATTCCTCGAGACAATCTCTTGTATACTCGGGTCTTTTACGGCGTCGTTTGCATCTGGCTTTGTTTCGAGGAGGAGATCGTCTACAGAAGATGGGGCAGCATTGGTTGCCTCATTGTTAGGATGAGTGCGTTCCCATTCTTTGAGGTATTGTACTACGGCGGCGTGGCCAAAGGTTTCGGCCTCGTTCAGGGGCCGGCTACCCCACCGGTCGCGAGGGTCGTGCGGCACCGCGCACTGGGCTAGAAGGAAGTCTACGCACGCTAAGTGTCCTTCAGCTGCAGCTAAATGCAGAGCAGTACGGCCGTCGTAGTCCGATAATGTCATGTCCATACCAGATAGGTGGTGTCTGAAATTGAGCAGTTTAGGGAAAGCGTTAGATTAACTTATTTAAACTTCTATTGAACGAAATTAAGCTATATTATTTAAGCTTATATGTGGTCTATCAGGAACTACATCATGTGTTGTAGAGGTTACCTACGTTTGGACGGTACTACCCTGAAGGCGTACATGATAAATGATGAGCTTGGATGTGATAAATGATTTAGAAGCCAATTACATAGAATATGCTCATGTCTTTTAAACTAAAGGTACAATTTACACATGAGCATGATGAACTGAGTGCAGCCATTTCATTTTAAAAACACTAAAAAGTGTTAATTGTTGATTAAACATTATTCAGTTGATACTTCGGCATAGGAAGTAGAGACTGATTTGAAGCCCCTGACTCGGAGAAAGAGCTAACAAACAGCAAGATTTTGTGTCAAAACATGTCAGTGTAAGGGGAAGGTACGCTAAGAGTAGGCCAAAATATCGGTTACCTTCTTAAAGCGCTAAGATCTCCACTTGCCGCGGAGAATAACAGATTTACAATGCTGAGGCCGGTGGATTCGAACTTGTAACGTCTAGGATCCTTTTTGTGGCTTGCATACCGGATGTTGTCGTATTTATGGAAATTGAAGCGCTCGATTAACGCCTGAAACAGAATTGGGTCTCATTAATTGTTTTTTATTATACATATTTACCGAGTGGAAATTACATTTAGTTACGTAAAAAAGATATTTACATCACTAAATTGAATACCCCTGCAGCTGTTTCCAAGAGGATCCAATGGGGGAGACCAAGTGCAAATTCCCATTACATTGGGCACTACAATGAGCATAGCTCCCGACACTCCAGACTTAGCCGGCAGGCCCACTTTAAACGCGAACTGCCCTGAATAGTCGTACATGCCACAGCTATGCATCAGTGACAGCACGTTGCGCACAGAGTCTGGGCGTAAAACTTTTTCATCTGTGATGGGACATATTCCTCCGTTTGCTAGAGTGGCCGCCATTATAGACATAATATCACAGTTTGCTTCCATGGAACAACACTAAAAACATGAAAAGCATTAATTAATTTAGCTCCTAAAAATTTGTTTGTATTCATTTTGAGAAGTCCTACAATACCTGAAAGTAGAAATCCATACACTCCCTAAGATTTGTCTTTTCCGGGTAGCATTTATGTTCGCGCATGTAAAAGCCCAGCGCATAGTTTCTGTCAGCTGCCTCTCGCTCCGACAAAAATACAGCATTATTGAAACCCAATACTTCATTTCCCGCGAGGCGGCTAAAGAATGACATGACGTAGTCAAACTTTTCAGCGAGAGTCATTTCTGGCTTGTCCAAGGTTTTCAGTAATGAGCATACTAAAATTGCGCCGGCGTTGATCATCGGGTTGTGCGGCTTCACTGTTGGCATTCGATGTGAACATATTAAGTAGTTTTTGGCAAGAGTTTTTGTTGATCCAAACAAGTATTTTGTTTGTTTTGTTTATTTAGAACACTCGAGAGACTCATAGTTGTCAGATGACTATTGAGCTAAAATGTATTCTAGCTAAAACGCTTTCAAATTTCAAAAGTTGTATGTACTACTCTGTCAAGAAAGTACCGGGAAAAGATTAATAATACACAAAATATTAGTTATTCATCCAAATTTATTTTATCACCTTCAAAGTATGCTCCTTCAGAAGCGATACACTTACGCCAACGAATAATCCAATCATCAAAACATTTTTTAAACGCTTTTTCCGGAATCGAGTTCAGTTCTCGCCGCGAATTCTCTTTTATGTCTTCTACCGAATGAAACCGGGTGCCGCGAAGTGGTAATTTGAGTTTAGGAAAAAGAAAGAAGTCGACTGGAGCCATATCTGGTGAATAAGGTGGCGGCTCGATGGTATTTGTTGAGTTTTTGGTCAAAAAATCGTTCACAATGATGGCCTTGTGAAAAGGCGCATTATCGTGGTGCAAAATCCAAGAATTTTCATTCCACAAATGTGGCCTATGTGTGGTTTTTCGTCTAATTTGCTCTCTTAAACGCTGCATAACGCTTAAATAATACTTTTTTTTAATCGTTTGACCTTGTGACAAGAATTCTGAGTGCACAACACCCCGACAGTCAAAGAAAACAGTCAACATGACTTTGACTTTCGATCGAGTTTGGCGCGGTTTCTTCGGTTTCGGTTCAGTTAGAAGGCGCCACTCCGAAGCTTGTTGACTAGTTTGCATGTCAAACTCGTAAGCCCACGTCTCGTTACCAGTAACAATGCGTTTTATGAATGTTGGGTCGGAATTGACTCGTTCTAGCATGTCCTCAGCGACACTTTTGCGATTGAGTTTTTGGAGAAAATTCAGGTCTTTTGGGACTAGCCGAGCGGCAACATGTTTTTATACCCAATTGATTATTAAAAATGGTACGAATCGACTCGTGTGTCAACGAAAGTTCGACGGCTAGCTCTCTCAAACTTGAAAGAGGATTTTCAGTCACTATTTCCTTCACTTTTGCGATGTTTTCTTTAGTATCAGACGTTAATGGCCTACCAGAGCGAGGCAAATCTTCCATCACATCTCGACCGCTTTTGAACGCTTTGTACCACTCATAAATCCCATTGGCGATGCAAAATTTAAGACAAACTCTTTGTTCGATGTTTTTGTCCATTATGAAATTCGTAATACACACTAAATATGGTATAACTAAAAAAAATACTGTATTTAATCTAATTATCAAATGTAACTCAAACTCTGCACCAAAATGGAAAACAGTTGTGCCAATCTAACAACAACAACAAAAATATAATTTTGAATTTGGAACCATAATCAAATCATCAATTCCCGAAACATTTTTGACATAATGTATATATAATACGTACTGTTGTGATCCAAGACGAGTTCATTGAAGTTCCGTCCACTGGGCTCTGTGCCAATATAATTGTGCACCACATCAGGGCCCAGAGTCTCGAGAGCCATTGCATAAGTCAGGGGCTTACTCGTCGACTGTAGTGTGAATGGGACTGTGACGTCACCTACGCATGTCACAATAAATTAAATAGCGTCACGTTAATTGGTAATTTTATGTGTGTCAAACTAAACAAAACATACCAATAGAGAATCTTTGGCCGTCGATCGTACATACGCTGACGCCCCAACAGTCCGGGTTCGCTCGAGCCAGCTGCGGTATGTAGCTCGCCACTTTGCCGTCGGTATTACTCTTAGCAGCCCAATACATCTCCTCTATATCTTTTATGAAATCTTGGAAGTCTGGAATCACGAACTGACTACGGAACGCTCTCGTAATTAAAACAATGTTTGGCGCAATCACTTCCTTAAAAGTTTTTCTATCTAGCTTTAGTGTTTCTGGTGAGCCTCCTTCGAAGTTTAATTCTTTGTGCACTTTGTATAAATTGTGCATCACTTCTTTCACTCTTGTATCGTTCTTTCTTATTCCAGTGGTTCTCAAGGCCTGTAATTAAATAATTAAATTATTATTTTCAATATTATCTTCTCGGACGAATTATACTTACCTACATGTACCTATAGTTACTTTAGAGCATACTTACGGCTAGAAATTTTCCGACGGGCATAAGTCCCGTGTCTTCATTCTTGAACATATCGAAAAGGACATCGTCGGCATTTTTGTGAGAACCTTCGCGAACCCTGCGAATGAAGTAAGCGGCTTTTTAGTTTAATATATTGAAGTAATTATTAATAGGAGGAACATACTATTGACATGCGGACGCAACAGACGCTAATTTGGTGCATAAACAAACAGCATTTGCTTGTGATTGCTGTACATATTGAAATACATAATAGGAAATACCAACATGTTTTCCACCATGAACTAAAATTAGAGTGCTGTAAACTAGTGACGTAGCTAGCGGGTGTGTCTACGACGTAGAGCATGGTCAACTTCATTACGATCACCTGACGTTTTATTTTTGTCGACATTCGTCTCGCTAAGTGTCAGCTAAAAACAAAAGCAATTGATTTTTTTTTTCACTCAACATTCAACAACGAACGATAGAAAAAAACGACTGCGCGACTCATAATTACATTTCTAATAGATAATGTTAAAAATATATCTTTATTTATTGACATTATCACAGTCGATGGCCTCTTCATTCTTCAGCCCTAAATCGATCAGTATTTTTAAAAATAGAAACATTTTGGTTTCGCATACTTATTTTAAAAACAGTATTAACAGTAACACTATAAACTTATTCATTCATCATAAAGATAATTAAGCCATCCATCATATAGATATTATTATATTTTATTTGTTAACATTTTACTCTGATATTAGGTTAACAGAAATAAAATGCTTACGTCATAGCAGGTATGATGTAATAATAATCATGCTCAGAGGGCCCACTTTCACAGCCTTCTAGATCGAGATATTACATTGTCAATATGTATCTGTCAGTTACTTTAAAGTTAGCGACGTGTAACCTATAGGTCATCTATATTTATTAAGGATATAGTTTTGAACATTAGATTACACAAGTTTGCCAAAGATATATAAAAAAAACTATTTTGGTCCTCCCAAATAAACTGACCCTGCCCCCCTAACATGAGCAACAAAACACGATATGATATGATACGATATAGCGATTTATCGGCACACAACTTTTAAAATATGGTAATATAGCCGCCTTCTTGAAATTTTATCGAAACAGTGAGCATGTCCGTGCCGTCAACATTACGGTCATGCTCGATTTCCGATAAAAGTTCATATTTTGTCAAAAAATATGCTATAAATCGCTATATCATATCGTGTTTTGTTGCTCATGCTAGAGGGGCTGGGCTGGGAACTTGAAAGATTTATGTACGGAAAGTCCAAAAAATTTTATATTTTGGCTCTCGTTTCTTCTGGAAAAGCTACGTTTCATGAGACCTTATCCAGAAATATGGCTACCTTTACGTTTTACGTCGTAGAGACAGATTCATGTTTTCATTGAGATTTAGGTCTAATATTTTTAACAGACGCGTTAACGTTTTGATTTTTATATTTAAGCACCCATTGGTGCTTAAATATAAAAATCAAAACGTTTGTTAATGAGACAAGCACTACTCTATCATATAAATAAAACAGAATATTTACCACAAACTGAAACTGGTGTAATCAAAAGAAACCATTTATCGTCGCTACACGGTTAATAAAATTTATTCGATTAAATCGGTATCAAAGAATGCCATAAAATTATGTTTCGGAATTTAAGTTTTTCTTAACATTCAATGATGGATTCGATTGAGTGTGACGTCTCATGATATGCGCATTTTTTTACTGCATATTTTATTCTACTAATTGCAATTTGTAATTGCAAGGCTATTTTGGTCTTTTAGTACATATTTTTTTACAGTTTTGCATTAGGTAAGCTAAACAAAAACAAGGCTAAAATATAAGGAATGATTATGAAACGACAGGCTACATCTTTGGTGGATGTTTAAATATTTTGTTATGGTAACTATTAGTCATTTTAGAATATCATGAACGCCTTGTCGATGATATTGTAAAATCTAATCAGGTCCAGTTTATATTTAATGTGCAAAGCAGCTTTTAAAGTAATAATATAAAGTACCCACCTACTACATATCCAAGGTAAAATAAGCAAAAATAATAACGAATTAGATGTGTATAAAATCAAAACAATAGTCTATTATCATCAACTGTCCAACAAGAATAATTGAGATACCACTTTATAAAATAAAAAAGATAGCCATGCAAAACACGAAACCCTGAAATACTCGTATACTCACAAAACAGGATCAACGTTGTGGACGAACGAGTATGGTCTGCATCATGAAACGTGAAAAGAGGCGTAAGAATAAGAATTTTTATTTTAATCATACATAATTGACAAATTAAACTTTAGTCAATTTAGTATGTTCAGGATGTTTAGGTGTTATAGTTATTTTGTCGTTGTTATAGTTACGTAACGGAATAATATATGATGAAGTGTATGGATCGTAGACTGTAAACAGCTCAAAATGTCAGGGGTGAATTGAAACAAGTATGTACCTATCCGGAGCTTCGCCGGCTGACGCGAGAACAATATCATTCCCAGTTCAATACAGATCAATAGGAGTTGATGTGGGTCATTAACGACAATTTATTTCTAATAGAAACCTGACATCTTCACTGCACTGAAATAGATTCAGGTTTCCAGACAAAATGTTAAAGTAAAATTTTAGGGTTGCAGCGTACCTACCTCATATCGATAGTTTGAACGGCATAAAAGGTCGGTGCTGAATTCCTCCATTTCTGAAACAAAAATAAAACGTTTTATAGTTTGTTGTAACAATACTTTACACAAATTTGGACGAAGCATCTGACTGAACTGTCACCGGGCGACCGCTACACTCGTATTCCCGTAGCCACTTAAAGCAAAAGACACTCACATGTTTATCTATTACATAGACGGGTCTCACTTGACTGTACTTTCGGAGTTGGATACGGTCTGATTTGAGGGGCCTGGCAGCGTTCGCTAGGCGACGGAGTTGACGGGTATTCATGGCCACGGTCGTGCCCAGAACAGGTGACTAAGTACTGACGGGCAGAGTGGGTCAGGTCACTCGCGCTGGCGTTCCACAGTGCTGGGCCAACGCGCAGGCGCCAACTGACTGCCAATCAGGGCCCCGCCTACGACACTCCACTCGTTTAACTATTATCTAGTACTGTTTACCTTTAAGATGACGTGTGGTTACGGGAAAATCGTTTAACATTTATCACGTTTCCAGTCACGTTATCATCCGAATTTTAACTAATATTGTCTACTTGTTTGATATTTCACTCAAACATGAAGTAGACAATATTAGTAAAGATTGCAAAATATTAAACGCAGACACCAGGCAAACTGAGTCAATTGCTATTGTGACGTAGACAGTTTAGACGTCACACTATTTAAGAATTATTTCTCTTTGATACAACAAACTGCCTTTATAGTTTTAGAATATTACCTACTGGTCACTTTGATCTCGTAATTTTTTCGCATTATTATACTAGCAGTCGCCCGCGGCTTCGCCCGCGCTAATCAAGATTTAAAATAAACCAATGAATCGCAAGTAATTCTTCTTATTTAATTGTTTAACCTTATCATCATCTCACTTCAGTCTATTGCAGTCCACTGCCAGACGTAGGCTTCCCCCAAAGAGCGCCAAAGAGCACGATCTCCCGCTTTTTTCATCCATCATCTACTACCAGCCATCTTCCTAAGGTCGTCGGTCCATCGAGCTTGGGGGCGTCCTACACTACGTTTGCCTAGACGTGGTCTCCACTCGAGAACCTGTTTACTTCACCTTTCATCGGTTCTGCGACAATGCGAAAATAATGAACTTCAAATACAAAATACTTACCCGCTTGCATCGTGAGCGAGTCTTTTAATGCATTGAGCAAAATTGACAAACTACATCCACCTTTAGATATTAATATTTCATGGACTAATAAGCTAAGGCCACCTTTTTGTGGCGAAATTCTAAAACAAAATTTTTACAAGGTAGATTACGATAGCATACGTACAGAGTTGAGAGACCGTAGATGGGAAGAGCTGTTTGGGGGATCTAATAACGTAAATGATATGCTGGATGTGTTTTATGACTCATTGCGAGCTATTATTCGGAAGTATGTGCCAGAGCAAAAACTAAAGAAGTCAAAGTATCCGCCTTGGTTTGACTACAATTTGATTAGATCCTTAAAAGAAAAGAATAAGGTTATGAGAAGTTTCAAGAAGTACGGACAGCAGCACGTCGACCTACCACAAAATGTCAAATTTTCTCATTTGAAAATGAACTCTATATGTCAGGCTTAAAGTTGAAAATCTATTGGAGAATTTTTGGTTTTTGGGGTAGGTCGACGTGCTGTTGACTGTACAACAATACTATATATGAACTAGAGTTAAGGCTTTTAGGATTCCGCTGAACGCGCTTGGCCAAAAATTGTTACAACCGGTATATAATATACCGGTTGTAATATATAAAACAAAATTGAAAATGAATTGGCAAAAATTGTTACAACCGGTATATAAAATGCCGGTTGTAATATATAAAACAAAATTGAAAATGAATTGGCAAAAAATCCTAAGCTTTTCTGGACTTAAGTTCAGGCCAAGCGCGGTGGAAAGAGTTCTTATCCGATATCCATGACAAATAGATCAGTCACTACCTCGGATGAAAAAAAAATGCGAGCTATTCTCGTCTCAGTTTGCTTCTGTGTACGCGTGATGTTGTTTCTGAAACTTATGTGCATACAAGTCTTTTGACTCATTTTGAAAACCATAGCCATCATTTGCCTCTGCCTGTTCTGGACTATGAAACGCTTCTCAATAAGCTCAATAGTATTGATGTCAACAAAGGCGCTGGACCTGATGGATCCCGTCGATTTTTATTGTGGACTGTGCTGAAGAACTGGTTCATCTGCTTCTTTCCATTTATGATAAGTCCCTAAGTTTGTTATTATTTGGGGTTTGTTATTATTTTAATAAGCGACAGCCCTATATGTTTAGGTAATTTATCGCTCGCTCGGGGCTCGAGTTGGCGTACTTTTCTGATTCTACTATTACTACACCCAATTATCCTAAAGAAATACAAATCTAAGAATATTAAAACAAATATGAATCCCATTAATCCACAAGAATAGACCCTCGTACTGGGATGCCTATTCCAATTTGTGTCATAAATAGGGAAACAGATTATCTTTATTGCACAATTAAGACTCTCTTGTCGCTAAGCGACAATTTAGGTACATACACACACCGGCATATTTAGCGGAACATAAAAAAAGGTTTGATATCAGTATCATATAAGGTTGCTGGCTGGTTTATACGTCATTTAATTTAAAAAGCAATAATTTCAAATTAAGAAAACAACTGAACATCACATTTTATGCAATTGTTTTAATTTTATTCAAATACACTTTATCTGGAGCGAACTTCGAGTATTTCTTCCTTCTGAGTTTGATTTAAAATTTCATTGAAATACTGTTTTTTCTTAGTTTTTTTAATAACGCATGTCTTTGGAGTTGAGGACTGAATTATGCCTGACTTAGCCCCAACGGAGATTGCCAGGGCACTCGAAATGCGAAGAAATGGTCAAACCTACAGAGTGATATCCAGAGATCTTCGTCGACCAGTTTCAACGATCCATCGCAGTATCCAACGGTTCAGGGAGACCGGTACTTATGTGAGAAGAGCAGGACAATGCAGAAAAAGACGCACTTCGAGTAGGGATGATCGTTTCATTCGGCTTCGTGTACGTAGGAACCCCCGTTTGACGGCCGTCCAAGCCCGACATGAGTTAGAAGCAGTGCGGAGTGTAACCGTAAGTGAGCGTACGGTACGAAGAAGGTTCGAAGAAGCTGGTTTGGGTTCATTTGTGCCCGCAAAGGCTCCAAGGCTCGAAGTAAATCATCGTAGAAACAGGTTCACTTTTGCTCAGGAACATCGAATTTGGAACGCGAACAATGGAGTAAGGTATTGTTTAGTGATGAGTGCAAAATTCTCTTAAATCTAATTGACGGCAGGCAAAGAATATACAGACGCAAAGGAGAACGATGCATTCAGACAAATTTTGAAACTACAGTTGCATACGGTGGTGGATCAATAATGGTTTGGGCGGGCATTTGTTTGGGAGCTCGCACAGACTTGGTAGTGATTGACAGAGGGAGTCTGACTGCAGACCGCTAAATCAGAGAAGTTTTAGAAGAAAATGTCGTACCGTTTTCCCATATATCGGTGACGATTTTGTTTTTATGCAGGATAATGCTCGGCCGCATACCGCTCGGGTAACTCAAGCATATCTTAATGATAAGAATATCACTGTTATGGAGTGGCCGGCGAGATCACCGGATATGAACCCAATAGAGCACGTTTGGGACTTGCTGAAAAGAAAAGTTAAGTCCAGAATTCCAGCTCCTGCCAACGTGGGTGAACTGCGAATCGCCGTAGTTGAGGAATGGCGGAGACTATCCCAGGAGACCATCGATAACATCATTCTCAGTATGCCTAGACGGGTAGAAACTTTAATAAGAGCACGTGGAGGAAATACGCGATATTAATCACCATTTTTCTAATTTAATAAATTGTTATTTTAATATTAATTTTCACTTTTCCCGGTTACATAAAAAGTTCAAAAATGTACCATTTTTCACAAAAAGCCTACTCGCAAAATGTGTTCTTAATGTGATCTCATTTTAATTAAAACAAATGAAACTTTAAATAACAAAAGAAGTGTAGTGAGTAGATTTTAAAATAAATCATATTTTTTTAAATTATTGACTTTTTTTTGTGTTCCGCTAAATATGCCGGTGTGTGTATTTCGTTATTTGGTGAATTCCAAAAAAAACCACCAAAAAGTGCTAAATAGTGCCTGAGAGAAAAATATTTTTTCCAATAATTTACACCAATCTCTTGAAGTTCAAGAACACTGAATTTCAGTCAGAAAGCTAGGAAGAGGTTTCATCTGGGGTACTTGATCACCTCTTATTGAGATCTCTAGTTCTCAATTAGTGGAATTACCGAATTAACAATGTTTTGTGCTTGGGGCATCTATCACCACTTAACGGCAGCCAATTTAGGAAAGTTGGTTTTCTGAATTCACCAGACCGGGCATCGAACCCGAGACCCTTGACTTCAAGTTGAACTACCGCGTCAAATAGGTCCATAAATCAAATCGTTGTGCTAAAAAAATAACTTACGATGAGTGAGACCATGCAACATCGATATCGTGAATAAATTTTCAGATGCTTAATATCGTTGAAGATATGATAATACTGCACGATAACACAAAAATCAGCAGCTAATTGATAAGTGGGTACTTATGAAATGTGCAATATAATTTATACCTTTCCTAGTTTAGGTGCCAGCCCGCCATAACATTTTATGATTAAAATCAAACATTTATTAGAATTCTAATACCTAACATACAAACATGGATTACTTACTTTCAATACTTAAAAAAATTGCTATCAACGCTGTAACTACTAACTCCTAAAGTATATTATTAAAGAAGAACGGAGTTTGCTGGCACAGGCATTTATAAGCTTGAAAGGATACTCCGACGACTATAAAGCAATGTTACTATTTTTTGTATTCAATATACAATTTTGATTTCTTCGCGCATGTCCTATCTGGAAAAAATCTCAGTAAATAGCCAATATCGATTCCATCCTTAGATCAAGCCTTGAAAAAATTCTAAATTTACAGCTCTCCAATGATTCTTGGTCGCAAGCAACGCTCCCTAATTGCTTTGGTGGTATCGGTATTCGCAATATTTCAAGCGTCGCCCTCCCCACCTTTCTCTCCTCTCTTCATAGTACATCTGGTCTAGCCTTAAAAATCTTTAATCATCCCCGTCATCTCTTTGAGTTGAGACTGGCTAAGGAAGCCTGGCGTGGTCTCTGTCCCAGTGAGGAATGGAAAGGAATTTCCCAAAGGAACGAAACCTTCAAAAACTTTGGGATGTTCCCCTGGCGAAAGAGACCTTTCATTGTTTAGTCCAAAATTCCGTCAGTGACTGTGTTCGTGCTAGGCTCTTGGCAGTTTTTTGTAAGGAATCCGGCCACTGGCTTAACGCCCTTCCATCAAAAAACCTTGGCACACTCCTCGACAGCGAATCATTTCGGGTGTGTGTGGGCCTGCGTCTTGGGGCTCCAGTTTGTGAGCCACACCCGTGTCCCTGTGGCAAGGAGGTGGACAGACTTAGTCTTCACTGTCTCTGTTGTCAGCAAAGCGCTGGGCGTTTCGCCCGCCATGCGGCTCTCAATGACGCCATCAAGAGAGCTCTTGCCAGCATCGCTATTCCTTCCACACTGAAACCTCGAGGTTTGGTGCGTGATGACGGCAAGAGACCGGATGGTCTTACGCTCGTTCCCTGGGAGCGGGGACGGGCTTTGGTATGGGACGCAACTTGTGTCGATACTTTAGCCCCTTCTCATCTTAGGGAATCTGCCGTAAAAGCGGGAGCTGCAGCGGAGTCCGCAGAAAATGCCAAGCGGCGCAAATACGAGTCACTTGCAAGTGACTACGTGTCTGCGCCATTTGGTGTTGAGACCTTTGGACCGTGGGGACCGAGTGCAAAATTACTTTTTGGTAAAATAGCCCCTAAATTAAAGACGATTTCGGAAAATAAAAATGCTGGCTCGTTCCCCGCTCAAAGGCTAAGTATAGCTATTCAGCGAGGAAACGCTGCAAGCATTCTCTCGCCGCCTTGCCTCATGGACACGCTTTTATTTTTGAGTAGTTTATTTTTTATTTAAGTTAAGTTTAGTTATAGAAATGAAATTGTTGTTTTTTATAAGTTATTAAAATAAAAATCATTCGATTTAAATTACCAGTTTGATTTGATTTTGATACTCAATGATATATTGCAAGACCATAATGTAATAGATGTTACAAAACAATTTGAGACCAGTGATATAGACCCTATCGGGCACGCACCTTAGGAGCTTAGGGAGAGGAAGCGTATTCAATTATTAAAATAGAAATTCAATCAGAAAATTATCTTTTGTATAAAAACCCCTTCTCATCTTGCAGACGGATTGGAATGACTACCAATTTTAAGAATCCGAGACCATAAAATAAGTATGTTAATTTAAAAAAAATCTGGTACATTATACATTCTGTCAAAAAAGTTTCGGGAATTGATGATTTGTTTATGGTTCCAAATTCAAAATTTTATATTTTTTGTTGTTGTTTTTGGCACAACTGTTTTCCATTTTGGCGCGTAATTTAAGTTACATCTGATAATTAGATTAAATACAGGATTGTTTTTAGTTATACCATATCTAGTGTGTATTGCGAATTTTATAATGGACAAAAACATCGAACAAAGAGTTTGCCGAAACCGAAGAAACCGCGCCAAACTCGATCGAAAGTCAAAGTCATGTTGACTGTTTTCTTTGACTGTCGCGGTGTTGTACACTCAGAATTCTTGCCAGAATGTGAAACGATAAAAAAAGAGTATTATTTAAGCGTTATGCGGCGTTTATGAGAGAAAATTAGACAAAAAAGGCCAGATTTGTGGAATGAAAATTCTTGGATTTTGCACCACGATAATGCGCCTTCCCTCCCACAAGGCCATCATTGTGAACGAATTTTTGACCAAAAACTCAACAAATACCATCGAGCAGTCACCTAATTCACCAGATATGGCTCCAGCCGACTTCTTTCTTTTTCCTAAACTCAAATTACCACTTCGTGGCACCCGGTTTCATTCGGTAGAAGACATAAAGGAGAAATCGCGGCAAAAACTGAACTCAATTCCGGAAAAAGCGTTTAAAAAATGTTTTGATGATTAAATAAATATAAATATTGGACAACATTACATACATTGCTCTGATCCTAAGGTAAGTAGCTAAAGTACTTGTGTTATAGGAATCAGAAACAACGAAGGTACCACAACACCCAGACCCGAGACAATATAGAAAAGATCGTTTTCCACATTTACCCGACCGGGGATCGAACCCGGAACCTCAGAGATGGCGGCGCCATATACAGTCCGGCGTGCTCGCCTCTCGGCTACGGAGGTCGTCAAAGGTGGATATATTGGTGGTAGATTGGATTATTTGTTGGCGTAAGTGTATCGCTTCTGAAGGATCATACTTTAAAAGTGATAAAATAAATTTGACGGCCGTCTGGTGTAGTGGTTCGCGTTCCGAACTACAATGCCTGGCGGTTGCGGGTTCGAATCCCGCAAGGGGCAAATGTTAGTGTGATGAGCACGAGCATTTGCAGTTAAGTCATGGATGTTTATAAACGTATTTAAGTATGTTTATCCGTTATCTAGTCGCCATAGCACAAGCTTTGCTTAGTTTGGGGCTGGATAATTGGTGTGATTGTGGAAACAATTTATTTATTTTATTTTTATTTATTTGGATGAATAAGTAACATTTTGTGTATTATTAATCTTTTCCCGGTACTTTCTTTACAGAGTAGTACATCAATTACTATGGTAAACGAGATTCAAGTTTCTATTAGAGAATCATGTTATAAAATAACTTCTATATAACTATCACTTCGTAACAGGGATACATAAGACTGACATGAGCTACCTAGACACTAGACTAGACCAAAGCCTTGAAAATATTCTATTGGATTTTTGCCAAATTATGTATAATATTATATAAAAGTGTAGGTACTTTCTACTATGTATCTTCAATCTGTTTGGCTGTAGACATCGAATAGTTAAAATATAACAGATTTTAATTATTTTAATTTTAATTATTCCACAATGAAAAAACATAGTCGTTGATGTCTTTTAAACTATAAAACATATACATTCTAATACTAATATATAATAATTTACACTATACGAATGCTTACTTACGTAACAACTTTTAATTATACTGCCTCACAACATACCTTCCTATGAAGTAAAAAACCGGCTAAGTGCGAGTCGGACTCGCGCACGAAGGGTTCCGTACCATTATCTAAAAAAAACGGCAAAAAATCACGTTTGTTGTATAGGAGCTCCCTTAAATATTTATTGTATTCTGTTTTTTTAGTATTCGTTGTTATAGCGGCAACAGAAATACATCATCTGTGAAAATTTCAACTCTAACTGTCACGGTTCATGCGATATAGCCTGGTGACAGACGGACAGACAGACGGACAGCGGAGCCTTAGTAATAGGATCCCGTTTTACCCTTTGGGTACGGAACCCTAAAAAGAGGGTATCTTTTCAACCTGTGATCCTCTCGTTTTATTATATATCAATAGACTTCGCAATGTCAGGATTGTAGGTACATTTTATTCGTAATTTCATAAACTTGAAAGCTTTTAATTTCGATGAAAAAAGACAGATTTAATACGTTTTCAATTAAACGTAAAATGCGAGATCCAACCTAAAATAAAAAATATGGTCTTAATCACCTCAAATTCACTGCTACTTTCCATTACAAAATCCTCGTAGCCTTTGGAAAAGTATCGCATAACAGTTACTGGTAGCGCGCTGAAGGGTTGCGCGTGCGACGCAAAACGCGCGAGTTTGCGGAGCGAGGATGCGCTTCGGGCGCGACGTCCACACGCGTTGTACTGAACCATCCTTCTTCACGCCGACGTTTATAAATATCCGCCAAATAGTGCCAAGTGCTACAACTACGAGCCGGGATCGACACTAAAATTAGCTGCATTAAGCTACATTCACAATAGTGGTTTTAACGCAACGTCAAACTGTGATTTCGCTATGGATGCGATCCACTGTCTGCACAATAGTATGCAAAATAAACTTACTATGCAAACCATAGAAAATTACGTGTTAAATGATAATGTCTAACTAGGTACCTACAGGGAAAATGTAAACTAAAACAAAACATAAAACATTAAATAACTGTTGTTTTTGAGATTATTAAATAAAATTAAAATAAAGGGTATTTTTAAGGTAATTTATTTTATTTATGTAATTTAATTCTTACACAACCGCGCTTGTAGAATTTTGCTATTGTGTATAAGCCCTTGATAAACAGAATATCAACTAAATTGGTAACAAAAAGCTGCAGTTGGTCACATCTCTCTTGTTATATTTGTTCTTCTTAAAAAAGAGACGTATACTGGTTCAGTGTTTCTTAAAACTAAATCTGTGGCAAGCTTGAGGTCCTCTGGGCGGGTGATAGGTGCTAGTTCAAATCTCCTTATAATGGCTGACACGGCGGATTTCATCTCTAAAATTGCGAATTTCTGACCTGAAAAAGAAAACAGTATTTTTTTTAAAACAACGGTTTAGTGTATCCCTCTCTGGGCTCCAAATTGAATCCCTAATTAATTAGAATTTCAACTTGGACTTTGGCATAATATTATTGTAGAGCCTTTGATTATAAACAGTCTAGATAGAGTGTGGTGCTGCAATTGTCACCAAAAGAACAGGATTTGAGTGAGTAACAACTATGGTTACTATGGTAACAATTATGGGTTGCTAGGTAACTGCGGGCGAAACAGGCTTTGGGCACATGAGTAAAGAAACGGAACAGAGACAAAGCTTCTAAAGAGCTAGCAAAATTTATACCTATTTTGGTAGGGTTGGCACAATTGAATAAATTTAAAATATAAATGCCCTTTTTTTCACAATTTTTATTAAAATAGGTTATTTTTTTACAAATTACATACTCTAAATATTTTTTTTTATTACTTTTGGTTTTTAATAATTTGTTGTGTCTTTTAATCGAATGATAAATTCTAAATCTAATATAAAGTTTTTTCAAATAATCCAATGGGAAATAATCACATGGCATATGAAATGTACAATCTTGCAAACGTGCTAATATGTCATTACCAATATTAACAATTTGTACATGAAGATCAAAATATTCGCAAAATTTTTGCACAAGCAATTTAACAAATGCAATAAAATTGTCAGGAGGTATTATCCCACACAGTACAATGTACAGTCAACAGCACGTCGACCTACCCCAAAAGTCAAAAATTCTCCAATAGATTTTTAACTTTAAGCCTGACATAGAGATTTCATTTTCAAATGAGAAAATTTGACATTTTGTGGTTGGTCGACGTGCTGTTGTCCGTACAACTATATTTACAACACTTTTTAAATACTAAAACAAAAATATTACTGCGTATTATGTGAGAAACTCGATAACAAACCAAAACACGCACGACATTCGAGCGTCGTGTCACGCCTGCAAGCCCTGAGATTGACCACTGGCTGATCTAGTTTGAAGCGGTTTCGGCTCATACGTGACAAGCGGCCAGTGGACACGCACACACACGCGTTGCACTTGTAGTGATGTACCTATCACAGCGCATGCGTATGCAGCTTTGTCTCTGTTCCGTTTCTTTACTCATGTGCTTTGGGCACATGATTTGGGGCCAACAGTTGGCGTATATATTTTTTGTAGTTTTGACACTCGAACAGGGAATCTAGACATGTTTATAATCAAAGTGTAGAGCTCATTAATTTCCAATGTAAGTTTTTATAGTTATTCTTGATGTTTGATTTGGTGGATTTAGAAGAAAATACGGTGGTATGGAACTTCTAAATGCACAAAATTCGAAGTCATGATTATTATTTATTAATTAACTAAAATACTTATGTCGGATTGTTTTGTCTGTCGGAAAACAGACCATAATTTGGTCCATGGCTTCACATCTGTGTTGTCTGAATATGCAGGTTTTTGCTCACAATGTTTTCCTTCACCCGAGCAAATGTTATTAAATGCGCACATGGTTCCGAATAATCCACGTACTGTGTTATGTGAACTTATATTGAGGCTATCTGAGGCGAGACTCCGATTCTTCGACCAATGAACTGCCCACTCTGCTTCAAGTTTAGTTTTTTTTTTTAAATTACCTATACAATTTCGGGGTCCAGCACTGAATGGTATGTAGGCGAAGGGATGTCGACCCACGCAGTTTTCTGGTAAGAACCTTTCAGGGCAGAACTTAGTAGAATTCGGATACAGATCCTCTCTTCGGTGAAGATCGAAGATGTGTATGTGGCAGTACGTCCCCTTTGGAATTGTATATTCTCCTGGAAATATTGTAATACATAATACTTTTATCATTTGAAGAATTAAACTTTATCGTTTAAAAAATAAATGAAATCATGTCATTGAAAGCCGGAACTTGCTTGGACCTTTTCTATACAGTCGCTTTTTTCTGCTCTACCTACTTTAGGAACTTAAGATCTTGGTAAGTACAGATAGATAGATCGAATTATTTATTGAAGTATGATTTTATAAACTTAATACCTAATGTAACATTTTCCGTCAACGTTCGACTGATAAAAGGCACTGGTGGATAGAGTCTCAGGGACTCTTTGATACAGCATTCGAGATATCGTAGCTTGGTCAAGTCTTCGATGGTGGCTAACCGGTCGGAATCACCAAACACTTTAAGCAACTCTTCATATATTTTGTCCTGAAGGAGTACAAAAGTAAGTTCATTAATACATTGTAAATACACTTTTAATTTAATTAATTGGAACTTAGTGTTATTAACTGTTCTCGTATTCCCCGGGATGGTTCGTTTTTTGAAGGAAATAATCCATTGTTTTCGACTGGTGTTTTTTCAAATATTATGAGCTCGAAAATATGACTGTCAAAATACCTACTTGTGTATGTTTGTGATTCGCTAACATCATAAGACAGTATGTCAAACCAGCTGCAGTTGTGTCATGTCCCTGTAAATAAAAACTAATTATTTTTGTACGGTACATTTTGAACAAAAAAACATGTTTTATTTTACAATCCACATTATTACCTCAAACATGAAAGTATCAACCTCTTCCTGTATACCATCATCATCTATCAGATTGTCTTTTTGAGCTAAAAGCATTAAATCAAGCATTGCAGTTTTCTTTCTTTTCTTGTTTAAAAATATTGTGTCGTCCATTTCGTGACTGTCGTAAATATCGTACCCATTCATTTTTACGTATTCTTTTCTTTCTTTTATAACTTTTCTTGTGAGGCAATGTACTGTATCTATGCATTTTTCTTGCTTTTTCCTAATAGATGAAAACTTAAATAAAAATTCTGAATGCAAGTAAATTCTAGTGACTCTTTGAACAAGCAGTTTTCCGAGTTCATAAATGGCAGCTTTGTAAGGTTTCCCCGCATCAGATATTTCTTCAGAAGGTCGAGTGCCCATTGCCGTTTCTGAAATGTACATACAAATCATATTAATAATATTAATATTATGAATAACAATGCAATATTGTTAAACAGTCAAATGAGTCCTAAATTCAAAAAACACAACCAGAATTTAAAAGAATCAATTTTGGTAGTAATTTGTTATTTTAGTTGTCGCATTAATGCAAACTTCTATTGTGCCAGATTTTATAGCTGGTTTAATAAAGTCTTCTTACCACAAATAGAGTTCAGTGTGAACTCCGACAATAGAGGTATGACGTCGACATCCCGACCCCCCGCGCTGTCCAGCGCCTCCACCATTCTTTGGCTGTTCTCCTCGATCGATGCATGGAACTTACGCAAAATATTGAAATGAAACGCTGGTGTGAGAATTTTCCGTCTTTGATGCCATTTTGGACCTGGAAATTTATATGTAGAACAAGTTAGATACATATCCACAGTCATTTAATAGTAAAGTAAGTATGAACTTAGGTACCATTGCTCAAAAGAAGTCCGTCTTGTAACCAGGGCTTCAAAAAAGAGTAAATGTCGCTTTTGCCGTTATGTTTAGTCGTAGATATTATCGTCTGAAATTGCACAATATTTCGTAAGTTTAGTTCCTCATCAGCCTATATCAGTCCACTGCTGGACACAGGCCTCTCTAAAAGGAAGATTTTGCCATAATCGCCACGCTTGGCAGGCGGGTTGGCAATCGCAGTTTGGCCAATAAGGAAGAGGAGACGCTGCTGCACGTCTTCTGATGGCGGTTCTCCTCTAGTCGCCTCTTATGACACCCATAGGAAGAGAAGGGGTGGTGCAATTCTTTTAACGTGCCGGCACCAAACGGCACCAGTTTAGTCAGTAGTTTGAATTTAAAATAATTTATGTGGTGTTATCTGAAGTGTACATACAAACCTCAATATCATCTGGAGTGTAAATGTTTAAAGCTCCGATGGAAAAAGCCCAAAATCTGTACATCCGATCCCATTTGTTGGCAGATTTTCTCAACAGCTTGAATAGATCAACTGAAAGTTAGGTTTAACAGTTTTAATCTGTTGTTTGTGCTCGTTATGCATTAGATGTTGTAATAGTCATAGATCCATGACGATAAGCAGATATTTATGATGTCTGTACAGTACACAGGCACATTTGTTTGTCTACTGTGCAGTTGTAAATGGTCACTTTGACCCGTATGGTGATAGGGTTAAGAGTAATAAAAACAATAATTATCCTGTAACTAAGTACTTTATTGTTTGTACGTGTTTAGATTCTTCGACACGAACCAACTAACTAGCTAGTCTTTTTTTAGCAGCGTTATCCCTCTAGGCATTTCATATAAAGTATTCGGCATGTCAAACGTCTTGCGAAACGAATAAACCTGTTCTTCTAACTTGCTTAAGCATATTAAGCTTCTTTGGGACAGGGTTGCCTTAAATTGGATGATTTTTGACTTGAAAAGGTTTATTGAAATACCTTCTATAGGACTGTTCGGCATTATTGTAAAGATAAAACAAGAAGTTTGTGAAAACTATAAAAAATAATAACAACAGAATTGTAAACCTTATACATGTAAACAAAGAAATGTAATGATCAATCCTACCTGGTGTGACAAGGTATTCCAGTGCGTTTCCCAATAAAAAGACATCTCGAGGTCCCGGTATTTTCCTAAACAGTCTCGCTTTTTCACTATAATTAAACAAAATGTGCAAACAACATAAAACAATTGCGGTCAGCGTAAGTAATACGAGGAACATTTTGCCGACCGCGCCGGCGCAGGGCTAGCCGACTACTTCAGTGATATGTAAGTAGGTGTACTCGGTTGAACATTCATTTGATTGGGGTTCCGTTTATGAATAATTAGAACGCTCTAGAAGCTTAATCGCTTGTTTATCAGCTATACTCAACCGACTTTTTATCACCTAAGCGTTCTATCAATAACATCGTAATTGTTTTTAGTATTAAATTAACTGCAAAGATATAATGTTACTAATAATGTCATATAGAACATAAATATTTAAATATGTATCTTTTTTAAAAACTACTTAGTTAAAAAACAAAAAAAAACATAAACCCAATGAATGTCTCCGTTGGTTCCCAGTCAACCCAAAATCATATAAGTAGACCTGTTAAATCTAATATAGCTATGTTCAGCGATGAAATAGGTAAAAACATGGGCCTATTACTAAATATATATTTGGGACAAGGAGTTGTTAACCACTGCATGCCAGGTTCCTCATGCTTTGAAATTATGAACCGAATTATAAATTTAATAAAAATACTTCTTTATTAATTTTTAATGTGAGCAAAAATGAATTAGCAAAATATTTAGACACATTACATTTGTTGAACGTAAACAAAATTGTAATGTTTACATTCCCTTATAACAGCTTACCACAGAAGGAAAATGACATACGATATAAAATGAATTTATTATTAAATACCTTGACTTATAATTTAGAAAAATGCATGTTATTTACATTAATTATTATTTGAAAAATAAATAAATTAATTTGACCAGAGATTAATATAATCTCAGTGGAAAAATTAAAAGACAGGTAGCAATGTCGCTATCATTTTTTATTGAATGTACAGCCAAGAACTTGGCTAAAAAAGCGGCTTTTGTTGAGCAGCAAAATGACATATTATACGTTGGAATCAGTTCCAATAAATAATATAATTTAAATTAATTAATAAGATAATAGAGGAAATCTCTTGCACTACACCTGTATCAATAAAGGAAAAGTCTAACAGTCTTAATATTGTACATCAAAATATACAAGGCTTTTCCGGCAACACTTTATTTACAGGAAATGAATATGCATGTCCTTTGTCTTACTGAGCACTGGCTTAAAAAATGTGAAGTGCTCATAGGGATTGAAAATTGGGAAGTCATTAGTTTGTTCAGTAGAGAGTCAGCTCAACGAGGGGGATCACTAATTCTTATTAAAAATAATATTAAGTCAAAAGATCGCAAAGACATCGTGGCACTCTCTATAGAGCAAACTATTGAACTAGCGTGTGCTGAGCTGGAGCGGTATATTATTGTAAGTGTATATAAACCCCCATCTGCCGATTACCTTCTTTTTGAGTCGACTATGGAACAGATATTTAAAAAAATTATCAAAAACGAATAAGAAGATAGTTGTATGTGGAGACTTTAACATTGATTTATTAGAAGTAACTCAAAACTCTATAAAGTTCCTAAATCTTTTTAAATCCTTTAATTAAATTAATCTTTTAATGAACCTACACGAATTACTCCTACAACAGCTATTTGCTTAGATAATATTTTTTGTAATTGTAAAGATAAGCAAAAATCTGTTATAAACTGTCTAAGATCAGATCATAGTGGACAAATAGCCACATTTGAGCACCATCATGTTTCACCAATAGTGGATATTGTTTGTAGGCCAGTCACTACCAATAAATTAGATAGATTTAAGAAAAATATTGATCATGGAATAAATATATTGCTACTTAACAGTGATAATACGGATGTGTCATATGAAAATTTGTTTGGATTGGTTAAAGATGAGTTTAACAATATATTTAAGCAAAAACACCTTAGAATTAATACAAATAAATGTAAATTCAGCGACTGGGCCACAACCGGTATTCATAAAAGTAGGAGAAAATTATATGCATTATATGAACTTAAAGCTCAAACTCAAGACTCTAAAATTATCGAACATGTGACAAAATTCTCTAAATTCTTTAAAAAGGTATGTTCAGTAGCCAAATCAAATTTGATTCGTGATATTTTTATTAAATCGGCATTATTAATAGAGAAACATGCAAAAATAAACAATTAGATCGCACAATTAGCCTTAACGTTGATAATAAAATTATTCAATCCGACATTGCGGTAGCAAATGCGTTTCAGGTTTTTTTTCTAATATACCTATTGCTACAACTAGTAATTTAAATTTGTCACAAGATCTTGCAGAAACTTTTTTGAAATCAAATGTCGAAAATTGTACTTCTATTCTAAATTTTAGGCATATAAATTCCGAAGTTATAGTAAAAAATTTAAAGAGTTAAATATGAAAAAAAAAACAGAAGATTTATGGGGCATTTCAGTTAATATAATCAACTACATAATTGATAGCATAGCTACGCATCTTGCATGTATATTTAATCAGTGCATTAATGAAGGTTCGTTTCCTAATTTGATGAAATACAGCTAAATCATACCCTTATTTAAATCTGGAGATAAAAGTGATCCCTCTTACTATATTTATAAAATATACAGCTCTTAGTAAAGTATTTGAAAAGTTAATCTTCAATCTACTCTTATCACACTTCCGAATAAACAAACTATTGCATAAGAATCAGTTTGGTTTTACAAAGGGGAGAAACACAACTAATGCGGGAGTTGCGCTCATTAAGCATATCTGTGATGCATTTGAAAGTAAGCAGGATGCTTTAGGGGTTTTTTGCGATTTGTCTAAGGATTTCGATTGTGTAGATCACGAAACGTTATTAATGAAATTACGGTATTATGGTGTCTCAAATGAGTCAGGAAAATTGTTGAGTCATACCTCACAGATAGAACGCAAACAGTTAATGTCAATGGAACTGACTCATCTGGGGCTCCATTACGCATGGGTGTGCCCCAGGGCTCTATATTGGGACCTTTATTATTTCTGATATATATAAATGACCTTCCTTACTTTACTAAAGATCTGTGTGAGATAGTATTGTTTGCAGATGATACGTCATTGATTTTTAAAACTGACAGAGGCAAAGCAACCTTTGACGATGTAAATAATGCTCTCTCTCAAGTACTACGATGATTTACTGCTAACAATCTTTTACTTAATGCAAAAAAAACCAAGCTCATCAAATTCACTATGCCCAATGTGAGGCAGGTCAGTACGCATATTAATATGTCAGACATTTGCAAAAATAAATGACTTTGACTTTATTATTTTACTTTTAATTACTTATTATATGTTATATAATAAAATTCGTTTTTGGCTTCCTTTAAAATGCTGTTGTTTTCGGTTAGTCCCGCTATGTACCAGTTCCGCTATGCACCCCTCATAAAATACCTACGAAAAAGTGCCGCTATGTCCGTAACCACATTTGCGGGCAGATATGAAGAAAAGTATTATAGAGTTATATTTTATTTAATCATATAAATAGTAAACAATCATCACATTTGTCACGTGGTTGACGCGGTGGATGGCGCCAACAAACAACTAACTTGGCTGAATCTTAGAATGGCAGATTTAACAAATCTATTGACAGAAACCTATCTTTCTATTATTTCTGCAAAAATAGCAAATGATGCTTGCCACTATGATATAAAACAATCCAAGTAAGATATTCTTTAAATTATCATTTTTTAATATTTTGATTTATAGTGTGTGCAATACACAGTAAGTTGTTGTAGGAAAGTTGTTGTATTGCAGGTAATCGCCCTTATACATGCCAGGAAATTTGTAACAGCTAACCATGGATATTAATTATAGATTTTTGTTACAGCTTCCCGCTCAAAAATAAATTTATTAAAAGGCAAATTAAAAATTTAACAAGATTTTATGAGAAGAAATATATCTGCCCGAAATGTTTTTGGACGCCATCGGGACACTTAAATTATTTTTGGAAACAATAAAACCAACTGCTAAATTTGTATATTGATAAAGAAACATAAATTATGTTGATTATTTTTATATAGGTAAATGATTATTTGTATTTTTAAGATAAGTAGGTAGTTGATTATTTTTATTTTATTTGTGTAAGTAATCAGTAAGACTGAAGTACTTTCCATTGTTTAACGTACAATCAATAAATGTTGTCCATATCGGCCCTTTTTTTTTAGGTATTTTAAGAGTAGTGCATAGCGGAACTGGTACCTAAGCGGGACTAACCGTTTTTTTTTTGCTTTGATTAAAAAACTAAAATAATGTGTAGCATCTAAAAATTCAACCGTCTTTAAAAAAAAACTAAACTCTTGTCAACTTAGAAAGTCAAACCACGATCTTAAATGTTTACGAAATATCTATTTTTTATAAACATATTTGGAAACTTGTTCTAATAGTGGCAAACCACATCTTCGCTCACTGCTGTAAGAAATAATTAACATATTGTGTATTATTTTTGTAAAAATATTGTTTATTAAATTTATATAGATACAGGTTAAGGATAAATAATTATTTTTCAAATTATTTGATTCTGCTCTCGAACTTAACATTAATAGGCCCATTATTCCGCATCACTATGTCGGCTATTATTTCTATGTCCGAAGGTCGTGTAACCGGCAGCAGGGTATAATTCCGTAATATCGTAGATACAACACATTTCATCTCCATAATCGCAAACTTTTGACCTTGAACAAAATATAGAATCGTTAAATTGACGTTCTACTACTTTTCCTTGCATGTACTCCTCATGTAGGGAAAAGTGGTGGAAGGTATATGGGTCGTGTATTCGAATTGCAGCATAAGCCTCCCAATTTTCGACTATTTAAGTAGATACGGGTTGGTGTCCACCACTTGTGACGCTAAGGAAAACTGCATATTCAGATAAGTAGCTTTGGTCCAGACGGACTGGTTCCGCTATCTATGGGTTACAGAGGTTATCGCTTTAGATGTAATTACTAAAAGTCTGTCTAGTCTAGCTAAATCTAGGATCATGGTCAAGCGTAGCGTTTGTAGTAGATTTATTATGAACAACTTACTTATACTTTTTAAAGGGTTTCGTACCTGAAGGGTAAAACGGGACCCTATTACTAAGACTCTGCTGCACGCTGTCCGTCTGTCTGCCTGTCTGTCTGTCTGTCTGTCCGTCTGTCACCAGGCTGTATCTCATGAACCTTGATAGTAAGACGTTGAAATTTTTATAGATGATTTATTTCTGTTGCCGCTATAACTACAAATACTAAAAACCAGAATAAAATAAATATTTAAGGGAGCTTCCATACAAAGAACGTGATTTTTTTTGCTCGTTTTTATAGACAATGGTGCTGAACCCTTCGTGCGCAAGTCCGAGTCGCACTCGGCCGATTTTTATTGAGTGTTTTATGTTCCAATTGTAGATTCTTAATCTTTTTGTCCCTTTTTGAGTTAGGGTACTCTTGACCATGATCCTAGATTCAGCTAGACAGACTTTTAGTAATTACATCTGAAGCGATAACCTCTGTAACCCATAGATAGATGAACCAGGCCGTCTGGACAGCTACTTATTATAAAGGAAAACCTTAAGAAATATTGCGCGTAAAAAACCATATGCATATAAAAAAACAGTAAAAGTTGAGTCTAAATAGGTACCTATGCAGTTTCGTGGCCCAGCGCTGAAAGGGATATACGCATAAGGATGCCGTCCTATGCAATTTTCCGGTAAAAACCGGTCAGGGTCGAATTTCAACGCGTCTTTGAACAGGTCCTCGCGCCGGTGCAAATCGTATATGTGAATATGACACAACGAACCTGCTGGTACAGTGTAATTACCTAGAAAAATAACAATTCATGCACATTACAGTTTACAAATTGGCCCCGAACTGAATAAATAATAGTAAATTGAGTTTGTTAAGTATTTAAAATAAACAATTTGCGAGATAGCCCAAATTTATACGTTGTCAAAAAATCACAAAAGAGTAAATGCTACAGATTAAACTAAGCCAACATCGTTAATGGAAATCTAAATTACATACTTAGCACCACAGTTTCACTTATTGTACGACTAATAAAATGGACCGGTGGGTATAGGCGTAGAGATTCCTTTATGCAGTATTCCAAATAACGCATCTTGGGCAAATCTTCAACGTTAACAAGTCGTTTTGAATCACCAAAGATTTCGTTTAATTCGTCCACTACTTTGTCCTGAAATTATAAAAAGTTATTAAGAACTATCGTAACGTGAGTGAAGGAAACAATCAATGAATATAATGTAGTTACTTGAGCCTTTTTATTGTTGGCTAGCAGCATTAGGAAAAATGATAATCCAACTGCTGTAGTGTCATGGCCCTGTTAATAAATATCCATCGGTTTATTAAGAATGATTAAAAACTAGAAATACACATATTGCAATGCAACGTCGTCGTCATACGTACTTCGAACATAAACGTGTCAACTTCTTCTTGTATACCCAACTCATCGATCAAACCTTCTTTCTCCGCTGATATAAGGAGATCCAACATTGCTGTTTTTTTCTTTTTAGTATGGACATATAAATTTTCGTCGTCCTCTTCGAAATAATCTGGTTTTCGCTCATCTACATTCGATTTTCTATCCTGTATAACTTTTTCAGTAAAGCGATGAATCGTTTCCAAAGCTTTTTGCTGTTTTCTTCCGAGTGTAGAAAAACTGAATAAAAAGTCGGAATACAGATATATCCTTACGAATCTTTCCACTAAGTAATTTCCAAGTTTGTAAATGGCTTCTTTGTAAGACTTTGCAGATTTGGAAATCTCTTTGTTTAATTGTGTACCCATTGCAGTTTCTGTAATTTCATTTATTTACTAAGTTTATTATTGCTCAATAATAAATATTTTTAATTTATCATTTGGTTAATCTTCCTACTTACCGCAAATCGAATTTAATGTGTATTCCGAAAGAAGTGGCGTAACGTTGACCGGTTCTCCCAAAGTTATACTTAGTTTTTCTACCAAACGTCGACTATTATCTTCTAAAGTTATATAGAATTGGCGCAAGATGTTAAAATGAAACGTCGGCGTCAATATTTTTCTGCGCTGCTGCCACTTAGAACCTGCCAATATTTCATATTAGATATAAAATTTAGACTGCTGTTCAATACACATAAAAAAAGATTTCAAAATGTTACCACTGCTCAGTAACAATCCGTCACGAAGCCAGGGCTTCAATAACTTGTAAATCGGACTTTTGTCGCTGTGTTTCATTGTTGATACCACTACCTAAAAACAAAAATTAAACTTTCAACTAATACATACATTTAAGAAATTATTTGCTATCCACATCTAATCTTATGTGTCGGACGGAACCTACCTACTTATTAGGTATTTTAGTTACGTATTTCTAGCTTTTCCCGCGACTTTTTCTTGTAGGTACACTACTTAATTAAGCCAGGGAGGATGACATTATCATCCCACTAGAACACAAAAAAAACAAAATAAAAAGCATCCAATGTGGTAAGCTAATCAATAAGTAATATGTGTGCCAAATTTCAGCTTATTCCGTTTAGTAAGAAAGTTATTGTGTGAATAAGTTACAATAAATCATCTTATCACACAACCACTTATATTTTTAGCATTACAAGATTTCGATAAAATTAGTTTACCCACAAACAAAACATGTTGGCGTTAAAATTATTATTGTTACCTTATCTGTACCATGTTTCTACGCAAATAAATCTATTTCATTTTATTTTAGATTGAAATATATACCTAATAAATGCTAGTAAGTAACTATCATCCTGTTGCTTTATCATAATTAACTACATACAATGTGTCCGTTATTATCAGCTAAGTACAATTGCGTCGTCGATAGAACAAGTTACTCATGCACTCTTGTTATAATTATAGCAATGCTTTTTACAGTGATGTTTTTGTTCTGTGCGCAATTAAAATTTATAATCATCATGTCAGCCTATTGCAGCTCACTGCTGGACGTAAGACTTCCAAAGAGCGTCAAAAAGCACGATCTCCGCTTTTTTATCTAGCTATTTCCAGCCATCTTCCTAAGGTCGTCTCGTCGGCCAATTGTGGCGTCCTATACTACGCTTGCCAAGGCGTGGTCTCCACTCGAGAATCCATTTGATGTAAAATTAAAGTTCCTTAAGAATAATACCTCAATATCCTCTGGGTTGTAAATGTTAACGGCGCCGAAAGGGTACGCCCAGATTCTGTAGATACCTTTCCATTTATTAGCATACTTTCTTCCTAATTTAAACAGTTCCACTGAAAATAACAGTTAGTTTGTTAATATCAATCTTTTACCCGCACCCCTGTATATGATTCTGTTGATCACAGAAAGCGCAGTGCACAGTCACAGTCTTTGAATATGCATGCTAATGTCGCTAATGTAGAGAACTAGAGAAAATGATAAAGCTATATAACATTAACTTAGGTGTCAACTATCACTGTTATGAACAAAGGAAATAAATTAATAACCTGTTAGGAGTCCTATTTCTTTATTGAACTTTCATTCAAAAGATGATTGTACTGCTCAAATACAATTACGTTTATATGATACACAACATTGATTGGGAAAAAAGTAAACTAACTAAACAGGCAGACGATCATCTGTTGCGAATTTATGGTAAGTTTTTCATAAAAAATGTCCATTTCATCAGTAAAATCATTCTTTAGAAGGAAGTTAAGAATAGGAAATATTATTAAAATCAATACAACCTGGAATCGTGTATTTGCCTATGTATGTAGTATAAATACAAACACTTTCACATACATTGTTCTGATCCTATGGTAAAAGTAGCCAAGGCACTTGTGTTACGGAAATCCGAAACTACGACGGTACCAAAACACCCAGACCCGAGACAATATAGAAAAGACCGTTTACTACATTGACCCACCAGGAATCGAATTCGAGACCCCAGAGATGGCGACGGCAAGTCCGGCGTGCTTGCCACTCGACTATGGAGGTCATCAAACTTCACTTTATTTTACATACATGTATGTAAAATTAAATAAATCTTGTACATTATATAAATTTCATTAATTTGGGTAACCATGTTTTTCTTTCTATCATCGAATATCGACTATAATGTTCCCTTGTTTATTGGTTTACATTACTAAATTTGAACATTTGTTTACCTACTTTCTGTTCTTAGTACTTTTACTTACATAAGCAGTGGAAAATGTTACAAATGATAGTAAAGATAATTAATTATTTCTTATCTTACAAATAAATACCAATGACTGAGTCTATGAATCCAAACAAAACAAAAGTTTTTATATACAAATCGGCAAAGTAAGTCCTTTTTAGGGTTCCGTACCCAAAGGGTAAAACGGGTCCCTATTACTAAGACTTCGCTGTCCGTCTGTCACCAGGCTGTATCTCATGAACCATGATAGTTAGACAGTTGAACTTTTCACAGATGATGTATTTCTGTTGCCGCTATAACAACAACTACACTAACCCACCAACCAACTAAAAAACAGAATAATATAAATATTTAAAGGGTTCCCATACAACAAACGTGAATTTTTTGCTCGTTTTTATTGATAATTGTGCGGAACCCTGCGTGCGCGAGTCTGACTAGCACTTGACTGGGTTTTTTTTTATTTACCTGGGGATACGATGATTTCTAAACCATTTCCAAAGATGAAAACGTTTTTCGGGCCCGGAATCCTTTTCAATTTTCTTGCAAGTCTATTGTGGTTCAAGTAAACTTCTGCGAAACACAACACAACGATAGTGGCAATAAGTAAATATGCTATCATTCTTGCACAAAATGTCTGTGCAGAACGGCAAAATACGCTCAACTGAGCATTGAAGCCCAGTATATCGGTCTAACAGTTGTAATAGTTCGTTATACCTAATTACGAATAATTTCACGCTTCAGTATGAAAGTATGGATGTTAGTTTCTGACTAACATTTTATTTAGATTTTGTAAATTAATCAACTGACGAAACTACATATTCTGAATGCTGATAGAATTTTAACTGGGTTTAAATAAACTCATGTAGGTAGGTACCTAAATTTACTAAAAAAAACCCTGTCTGATTTAACCCTTAAAAACTCATACAATAAGATCCAGTAATGTGAGCAGTAAAAATTTACCTTTATACAGAGTTTTAGGTAAATGGGTAGGTTTATCAAGCCGAAATTTAGCCTATATTAACATAAGCATATAAATACTACGTGAAGTCAGAAATTGATATCATAATAATATAAAAAAAATCTTTTTACAAATTAGATTTTGAATTTTTTGTTTTGTACGAAAATTAAAAACTAAATTCTGTAGTGTCCCAATTGTGTAAGTATTTTTTGGTTCATAAAGTATCATCATTATCGTCATCATTTTAGCCACAGGACGTCCACTGCTGAACATAGGCCTCCCCCAGTGTCTTCCAGATCGGCCGATTGGAAGCGACTTGCAACCAGCGTCATCCTGCAACCTTTACCAGGTCGTCTGCCCACCTTGTGGGTGGACGCCCCACGCTGCGCTTGCCGGTACGTGGCCCCCATTCCAGAACCTTTCTGCCCCATCGGCCGTCAGTTCTACGTGCTATGTGCCCCGCCCATTGCCACTTTAGCTGGCTAATCCGTCGGGCTATGGCAGCGACTTTTGTTTGTTCACGGATCTCCTCATTTCTGATTTGATCTCGCAAGAAAAGGTTGCGCAGACATTTGGCAAATACTATTTTGGTCATATCCTAGACAAGTCATAAGCTTAATTCGTCAATTACAAAATTCGTCAAATCCTTTAATGGTCATATCCGATACAAGTCAAAGGCTTTATTTGTCATTTTCGCGAATCGAAAATTCATCTATTCGTCTAAATTTATATAAGTCAAATACGTGATTTGTCTAATCGATTGCGCAGACGTTCGTCAAATACTTGTTTTGTCATATCCTAGACAAGACATAAGCTTAATAAATTCGTCAATTTCGCAATTCGTCAAATCCTTTAATGGTCACATCCTACACAAGTCAAAGGCTTGATTTGTCATTTTCGCAATTCGTCAATTCATTGATTCGTCAAAATTTATATACGTCAAACACGTGATTTGTCTAGTCATTGTGAAATCGAACACTAGTGTTTCTTCTATCTTTATACACATAAACAAAAAAAGTATCCCTATTTTCCCTTGGTCACGTCACCGAATCACGCATAAACAAGTGGACCAATTGCGCTAATTCTTTTTATGTTGTGTTAGTAAAATCTTAATAAGAATAGAATAAACATAGAGCTTTACGCTATCACTTATTTAGGGTTTATCTAAGACTAGCTGTCCCCGACTTTGTTTTCGTGGTCTTTTGTTTTCATAAATTTGCATCTTTTTCTTTCGAACCTTCTCCAGAAAATACAACAAACAAACCGACCAAGTACGTGTCGTGCCACGCGCAGTATAGGGTAGTAGTTGCCCGTCATTACCACATGGTCGTTACATGCATGGGACCTATCCTAAAAAAATATTTTTTCTTATTTTTATTTTGAGTACTACTTTGTCGGCATAATTGATATACATAGCTCTGCAAAATTGTTCTCTAGTGTCAACAGTCTCCTAGCAAAACCTTGGACGGACAGACAGACAGACAGACAGAGTCACAGAGAGACATGACGAAACTATAAAGGTTTCCTTGTCAGGACTACGGAACCCTAAAAAACAGAAAACAAACACAACAAAAAGTGAATTGGCGCAATTGGTCCACTTGTTCATGCGTGATTCGGTGACGTGACCAAGGGAAAATAGGGATACTTTTTTTGTTTATGTGTATAGATAGAAGAAACACTAGTGTTCGATTTCACAATGACTAGACAAATCACGTGTTTGACGTATATAAATTTTGACGAATCAATTAATTGACGAATTGCGAAAGTGACAAATCAAGCCTTTGACTTGTGTAGGATGTGACCATTAAAGGATTTGACGAATTGCGAAATTGACGAATTAAGCTTACGACTTGTCTAGGATATGACAAAACAAGTATTTGACGAACGTCTGCGCAACCGTCTAATCATTGTGAGATTGAACTTTTCTTTTATCTATAAACACATAAACAAAATAAAGTATCCCTATTTTCCCTTGGTGACGGATTCACTCATGAACAAAGGGACCAATTTCGCCAATTATTTTTTTGTTGTGTTTGTTTTCGGTTTTTAGGGTTCCGTAGTCCTGAAAAGGAAACCCTTATAGTTTCCTCATGTCTTGTCTGTCCGTCCGAGGTTTTGTTTGGAGACTGTTGACACTTTAGAGAGCTGTAAGTTTGAGAAATATGTATATCAATTATGCCGACAATGTGGTACTTACAGACATGACAAAACTAAGGGTTTCCTTGTCAGGACTACGGAACCCTAAAAAACCGAAAACAAAAGCAATCAAACCAAAAAAGAATTGGCGAAATTGGTCCTTTGTTCATGCGTGATTCCGTCACCAAGGGAATATAGGGATACTTTTTTTGTTTATGTGTTTATATATAGAAGAAACACTTAAGTGTTCAATCTCACAATGATTAGACAAATCACGTATTTGACTTATTTAAATTTTGACGAATCAATGAATTGACGAATTGCGAAAATGACAAATCAAGCCTTTGACTTGCGTAGGATATGACCATTAAAGGATTCGACGAATTTCGTAATTGACGAATTAAGCTTATGACTTGTCTAGGATAGGATGATCAAACAAGTATTTGACAAATGTCTACGCAACCCTCTGAATTTAGATTTAGGTGAATTGAGCAGATTAAAATTATTAGGTAAAGTGTAAACAGCGGTAATGATATCTAAAGAAAAATACAAAAAGGTCAGTTTTAATTACCTTTTCATGTCTGGTATTTATATTTATACAGTAGCGGAACTGCCTAGAAACGCAAAAATATTATTATTCAATCAAAAAATCCAATTATAATGTGTAGTCGTCTGCTTGAACTCGGTGCTTGCTTTGCTGTTTGCTCTGTATATATACATTATACAATCCTTTTTTACTAAACAAAAAAAAACACATTCTGACCACTGACTTCGTGATGTTGTAATTATAAAATACTAGCTGTTGCATGAAACTTCGTTTCTCAGTTCTTATTTTTTTTTCTAATTTTCTGCGCAACTTTTTCATTTTTCTTCTCGTAAAAGCCTTCTACAGAGTAAGAGTAAACTTTGAAAACAGATGGATGAAATCAATAAAGTCGTTCTCAAGTTATAGTGTGTGTTACCAAGGGAAATCGGTAACTATGCGTATTTATATCATAGATTTTTAACGAACAAAAATGGTGAGGCGGGTATAAAAAGCAATGAAAAAAATCAATCAGTCTTTCTTTACTATAAAAATATTGTTTTATTGATATAATTTACACGTTACACCTTGGTAGACTCGTCCATGCCATAAAATTTAATCATCCTATGCACCATAATGTTGGACTAGCGTTACTGAATGAATGTATCTAACATTCGCTGCAGCGAACATATTTTGTTACGCCCCAATGTGTCAAAGCCCGCGTCAATTCGGCTCATTGCTCGCTTGTCACTTCGATTGATGCACAAATGCTCGCTTTGTAACTTATTACAGTACGCCCCGTAACGCCAGTCAGTACCCACCTTTATACTTTAACCACAAATTTTCTAAAACAATACATTATAATATGTTATTATACTAATACAAAGGGACCGTTCAAGTATTACGTAAGCACTATAGGGGGGCGGGGGGGTCTCTGCTTTGCTTATTTTTGATGACATGGGGGGTGGGGGAGTCTAGATGGTGATTACGTCAGCATCAGTCGCGTAAAAAGAAATTAACTATACTTTTTAACCGACTGCCAAACGAGGAATATTTACTCATATATGGCATTTTCGGGGATTCCCACAAATAAATGAACACGTTACTCGCTTAGAAGCGAGTAGGGGAATTACTGCGCGCTGCTGACTTTTTTCCGTCAATTTATTGTTTCGTTTCGGTACAATTAATGATTTGACGTGTTTATTTATTTTTTAAACTTTATTGCACGGACAAACAATATGAGGCGTAATCACAACTTACGTTGCTACCTGATGCAGGCTTAATGGTTTATAAAAAAAGTTTAATAAAAAACTAAAAACCGACTTCAAAATGAAACTAAAAAGCGAAAAATAATATTGACTAAAACATACCTAATCAGTTCTTTTTGGAGTCGGTGCCAGCAATCGAGAGTTAAAATGTGTTCATTCGCACCGACTCCAAAAAGAACTGATTAGGTATGTTTTAGTAAATATTATTTTTCGCTTTTTAGTTTCATTTTGAAGTCGGTTTTTAGTTTTTTATTAAACTTTTTTTATTTTACAATTTTAAGTGTTAAGTCGTCTATTTTTTCCCTCCTAACTTCGCCAAAAATTACTTTACAGCAAAGTAACCTTAACTAATATTGGTCCTCTTTGGACCCCCCATCCAATAGTATGATAAAAATAAGGTGTTATATAGGGTAAATTTTTCGACGAAAATTTTTAAGTCTTAAGAAAAGGGTTTACCTACACTCCAACCAAAACGGCGGCTATTTTGGTGTCGTAACCATAGGATAAGGTCTCGCGTTAAATAACAGGTTAAATTAAGAAAGAAACTATCAAATATTTTTTCGTTACTGGGTGTGCGGGTACGCCCCCAGTAAATAAAAATTGGTGGTCTGGTACCTCATAAGCTCCACGTCTGCTCAACACACTGCGAAATACGTTCTGTCGACAAATTGCAGTATTATCTTCTAACTCCTATCCGTTAAGGAGTTCTGTGGCTTCCATCATCAGGTCAGCAATATGACATGATGATTACCAGACCCAAAAATCAGCATCGAGTCAGAAAATATATGCAAAACATTATGGGTGCCTATAAAAATTGAGGGTTGCCCTCGATTTCCCAGGGATCCCATCATCAGAATCTGACTTGGTGGAAATGGGACCACCTCGGGAGTATACCCTTTCAAACTAAAAAATAAATTTTGAAATCGGTCCATAATTGACGGCGTAATCGCGTAACATACATACAAAAAAGAAAAAAAAAAAAAAAAAAACAACAACATTCAGACGAATTGAGAACCTCCTCCTTTTTTTTGAAGTCGGTTAAAAAGGGCGCTACGGTCACTAATATAAAAATAAAATTTTATAAAATATTATTGTTTAAAAAAAAAGCAACAATTATAATATTTGTACCTTACTCTTATATTGAATACCGTGTTAGCCCCTTTTTTCTCATTTCTAGAATTATATCTGCTGCTCATGAATCAATTTAAAAAAATACATTAAAAGAAGAAAAATGTATAATAATGTTTACGTTACCATGAGGGGGGGGGGGGGTAAGAGCTTTGATTACTTTTGCTGACAAGGGGGAAGGGGGGGGTAAATAATTGTAGTAAATCTGCTTACATAATACTTGAACGGCCCCAAAGGGTCTAATCTCTCTTGATGAATTTTACTAATATTGGGTGTGAGGTTCTCAGAATAATATCCGCTGTTATCTCTATGTCCGAGTGGCGGGTCACGGGCTCCAGTCTAAACTTCCGCAGCACAGCTGCCAATGCTGCTTTCATCTCCAACATCGCGAATTTTTGACCTGAAAATTTTCAATGTATGAAAAAATATAATTGCTGCAAAGGACTGCTACAGGACAGGTTCCGTCCTTTTATAGCAAGTGAAAGATGTTAAAAAAAGAACTTCAATAAAGTTAGATATAGGTCTCAATTTAAGTCTCAATGCGTTGATGTCTTTATAAACAAAACATTTTAGTTTCCTATAAAACCATATTAAATAAATGGAAACTAAAATTTACCTAACATCTGTAAGTTATTTTGAAGCTTTCAAGCATTCATAAAAACCGTTTTTAAATAGAAGGAACGAAAATGCTACGGCGTAGTACTTATACCTCTGCTCGTAGGCTCTGATTATTTTAGATCGTTTTCTCATTTTGTGTTATAAGTAAAAAGGAAAAATAAATCATTTTTGATGCTAAAATTCTAATATGTAATGGTTTCCATTGGCTCAGGACAAATAAATAAGCTCTCAATGTGATAGTTTACCTATACAGTTTCTTGGGCCCGCACTAAATGGTATGTACGAGTACGGGTGGCGCTTGAAGTTATTTTCAGGGGAGAAACGCTCAGGATCGAACTTCAATGGGTCCTTGAACAAATCCTCGCGACGTTGCATGTCGTAGATAAGCACAACGCAGATGGTTCCACTGTCCACTGTATAATTATCTAGAAACCATAAGATCATGTAGGGTAGATCGGGGATATCTGACTGTAGAGGTACGTATAGGGTTAGCTAACAGTCAAAAACTAGACTTATTTGAAAGAGTTGCGTCGCGAGAAATGTAATGCAACGTGTCCGTTGACTTGAAGGGGTGACAAAACGTCTTTTCGCCCAGTTGTATAATGCAACACTTTAAAATAGGACAAGTTTTAGACAGTTAGTCAACCTAAGCCCATTGTTAACTGGACCTGGTCTCCCCTAATAGAATATGTCATTGCAGGTGCAGTCAATGATATGGCAGTCTTCCAGGTGACCTTATCATGTCTTAAGCTCATGCTTACTAACAATAGACATATTTAAATCAGTTTTTATATCACCTTTGTCATGCTGCATACAAATAATTACTATTATAATAAAATTAGAGACCGAGAAACATTGGTGGAATGCTAAATTCTGCCACCTTGAAACTGCTCTACTATAATTTCTTATGAGATCGAAATCTCAAAAATGAATCACTTCAAATACTAAACCGCCGACTATCTAAGGACTATAAGTTTTTAGTGTTAGTTGCTTTTGTCCGCCTGCATATCCCAACCGATTGGTGAAGAGGCGGGTAAATCGTAAGGCAAAGGCTCACGGGTTCGAATCCCGTTGTGGGTCAATTCAGATTAGTGTGTGCTGGGAGAGGCAAACGTTTTAGGGAACTATCATTGTAATACAGTAACATTATATATTCTTAATGCAACTTTCGTTGTAGGATGTAGTGATGTAGCTTTTTATAAAGTATCGTACTACGGGAAAGTACTTACCTAACTGAACGGTTTCTCCTAATCTCCTGGCTATGAAGTGGACTGGTGGATACAGGCGTAGAGTCTCTTTTATACAACACTCTAAGTAGTGCATCTTCGAAAAGTCATCAATAGTGGTCGGCCTGGTCGATTTGCCAAAAATCTCGTCCAATTCCATAAAGATTTTATCCTTAAAAAAAGTATTACTATGAGTACATGAACATAGAAAGTATTTATATATTTATATTTACTATTTACTACACACCTGTATATTTTTGTCATTAGCGATGCACATTAATGCAAAAGCTAAAGCTGCAGCAGTTGTATCGTGACCCTGTAAATAAAAATAAAATTATAGTTTTCTGATTGCTTTTATTAAGTGGTTCTTTTAAAATTTTATGGTTGTACCTCAAACATAAAGGTGTCTACTTCTTCTTGAACACCAAGATTGTCGATCAGTCCCTTTTTTTGAGCCGATATCAAAAGGTCCAACATAGCAGTTTTCTTTTTGGTGAAACAAAAGGTATCCTCATTAGCAATGCTATCTTCATTGATGTCGATTCCGGTTTTCTCTACATATTCCTTCCGATCTTTGATAACCCTTTTTGTAAAAGTATGTACTGTTTCCAAGTATTTCTTTTGCCTTCTCCCAATCGTGGACAAAGTGAACAGAAAATCTATGAGGTAAATTATTTTGGTAAACCTCTCGACGAACATTTTCCCAAGTTCGTATATTGCGGTTTTATATTCCATAGCTGATGTAGATGTTTCGTGTGAGAGTTGAGTGCCCATTGAAGTTTCTGGAATGAACTACTTATTTCAGTTTTAAATAATGGAAAAGGTTGCATAATTATTCGAATCATATCATAAAATTGACATGGGATAACTATACCTACATTGCCTAAACTTATACCATAGATTAGTCAGAGAACGTCTAAAGACTTGTACAGTGGATAGTGATGACGATTTGGGTCTACTCTAGAGTACAAATACGCCTAACAAGCTTTCAAAGGCAACGAGTAGTATAAGTGCGAATCCGTCATGAGCAATTTACAGGATTACCGTCTTCAATGCTGAACTTACAGCGAAAAAATACATATTATCAACACCTACATAGGTTGCCCCCAAAAATTTGTGTCACATGAAATTCAAGAGGTAGAGCATCCATTCACTACAGGACTTGATATCACCTCCATTATCTAAGGTGTAGCAACTAGCTAGAATATTGTCTAGACCGTGTAGTTGTAATCTCTAAAATCTGTAGAGGCATTTAAAATTTTAAGATATTTTTTTGAAATTCTTTATAATTAACTTGTATTTCTGGAAGTAATGACTCAATCGCATGTCTATCGAAAAGTACTTACCGCAAATAGAGTTAAGGGTGAACTCCGATATGAGCGGTACCACGTCGACCGGTTCACCCTTGGCCGCTTCCAAAGAGTAAGCCATGCGGCGACTGTTCTCATCCAGGGTCACGCTGAACTGCTTCAAGATGTTGAAGTGGAAGGCAGGCGTTAAGATCTTTCGGCGATGCTGCCATTTTGCACCTGTTGAAAATAAATAAGGCCTAAAGCGACTGACCTTATGAAAATTAGATTTTTGTTCGTTTAACTTTCAGTCGCTCCAAGAGGTACGAATAGTTTCATTTTTTGAATATTTTTCGCATGTGACGAAATTGTATTTTGGCAACTTCTAATTTTCGGTAATCAGGCCTCTTATTAACGTTAGCTGTATATAAAGCATTTTTTTGAAATTTTTGTGTCTAAAAATTAACCTATATTATACCACTACCTACTTATTATATTTACCTTATTGATAAATTACATGTTATTCTTGTATCTGTCTACGAACTGGTAAATATTATTGGCTATGCATATAGCAATGGAAAAAAACATGTGTAAAGAAACTAAAATACATTTATTTTATCTAGAGTCCTTCTCAAGGGTACTGAACGCATAATAGGAGTGCATTCCCCGTTTAACTGCATTTATCTACTTACAATCGGACGTTGACTTAATCAAACACTGACCTAATTATTTGACTGTTGTCTACTATTGTACAATACATGACTTTTGACCGCTGATTTGGTGTTTGAAACAAAGAGATAATGGCTACTTGCGGCAAATAAATAAAACAATGAGAAGACCTACTATCATTGTTTTAAAAATAATTTGCAAGACGTCTTTTGAAACTGTAAAACATGTATTTTTTTTTTTGATAATAATGCAATGAGTACCTACTTGTTTAACTTGAGAAGCTGCTAATATCCTTGTTGTGATATACAATTATTCTTAACCTATCAAGCTTCAATTGCCCCACCGGTTGGATCGCATAATAGATTTTTTATTGTGTCTCTTGACCTTGGCCTGACAGGTTAAAATTAATATTTTAATAAGTACCCTCTAATTCATACCGTTGCTCAAAAGGAGTCCATCTTGTAGCCAAGGTTTCAAAATCGTGTAAAGGACACCTTTTTCATTATGTTTGGTGCTAGATAATACTTTCTGTAAATAAAAAAATATTATTATCACTATGTAGGCAGATACTTCAACTTCATCATCATCGTCATCTCAGCCACAGGACTTCCACTGGTGAACATAGGCCTCCCCCAGTGACTTCCATCGGCCGATTGGAAGCGGCCTGCATCCAGCGTCGTCCTGCAACCTTTACCAGGTCGTCTGCCCACCTTGTGGGTGGGCGTCCTACGCTGCGCTTGCCGGTACGTGGCCTCCATTCCACAACCTTTTTGCCCCATTGGCCGTCAGTTCTACGTGCTATGTGCCCCGCCCACTGCCACTTCAGCCGGCTAATCCGTCGGGCTATGTCAGCGACTTTGGTTCGTTCACGGATCTCCCCATTTCTTATTGGATCTCGCAAAAAAACACCGAGCATAGCCCTTTCCATAGCGCGCTGTGCAACTTTAAACTTTCTTATGAGGCCCATAGTAAGAGGCCACGTTTCTGTTCCGTATGTCATCAATGGTAGCACACACTGGTTGTATACTTTCGTCTTTAGGCACTGAGGTATTTTGGACGAGAAGATGTTGCGTAGTTTTCCGAACGCTGCCCATCCGAGTTGGAATCGTCGATTGACCTCTTTCTTAAAATTGGACGTACCCAACTGGATCACTTGTCCCAGGTAAACATATTTGTCAACAATTTCGAGGATAGAGCTCCCAACTGGTACTGGGCAGGGCACAACATGGGCATTCGACATAATCTTTGTTTTGTCCATGTTCATCTGAAAACCTACCTGTTGGGAAACTCTATTAAGGCCATTGAGCATTGTACCGAGGTCTTCCAGCGACTCTGCCATGACCACAATATCCTCGGCAAACCGAAGGTGAGTAATGTATTCGCCATTAATGTTGATGCCGAATCCATCCCATTCCAGGAGTTTAAAAGCATCTTCCAATGCGGCGGTGAACAGTTTCGGAGAAATAACGTCTCCCTGCCTTCAACTTACTCAGTTTGAAATATAAGTAGTTCAAAAATAGTTTTTCTTTGTACCCAAGCTTTTGCAGGAATTAAAAATTTAATACATGTGGCAATATAACACGGTCTAACTGGCGCTTCACAAACACCTTGTTTTTTGTTTGGAGAACTCGTAATAAGCGAGTAGTACAGTATATAAAGGCGAAAGAAAGTATTATTACACAAAATATTAAATTAGAGGATAGGTAGTTATCAAGGTTTCAGGTAATATAATAAACGAAATTTCGCAAGATGCTCGCAAGGAGCCAAGGTAGTCTTACTGGGCTAAGGATGATTTTTTATGAGTACCTACACTTTTCATATGTTGTTCTACTCAACTAGAATATAAACAACTTTTAATATGGAACCAATAGTAAAATCAAGAAAAAATATAAGCCGTCCCATACATTTGGGTCGAGTAAAACTGCAACTTTAGTAAGGAAAAGTAGTTTTTTTTATGTTACTATTGGTCCCATAGTAAAAGTTGTATATTCATGTATACTCATGAACAATACAATACAATATTTAAAATTGTGTACTCATAAAAAATCACCTGTGACTAAATAAAAATTAAATTTGTTTCGAAAAAAAAATTAATAAAAGTAGTACTTAAATAGTTTTTTAAATAAAAAATGCAATTATCTTTTGATATGCCACTGATCCTATGTGCTTATGTTTATAAGTATCCATAATTATATCGCTTAGATAAAATAAAATTATGCAAACGGTATATTTATTTAAAATTATATGATTGTGTTAAGTTAGGTATGAGAATATAATATAGAATATAATTTAATTTAATGTATTTGCAATTGATAATTTTATTAATTGTTCAAATTTGCATGCTATAAATTAATTAGAAAAACATAAATGCTCACATTTATGCTATAAGACCTCCATTGCCGTGTTTTTTTGGCAAATAAAGAGTCTTATTCTTCTTTAAAAAAAATGTTTTTATTTGTAGTTTAAATCATTCGCTAATCTCTATATACGGGACTCTCTGCACTTAAGTAATATGATTGTGGAAATTATTTCCTGGATCGAAAGTAGCACTATTTATTTCCTAATGACACTCCTACTCATGTTTTATTAAGACAAACCCAATCCAAGGCAAAGGCTATTTAAGTAAAGTAGTAAAAAATGTAGGTACCTCTACATCACTTGGCTCATATATGACCACTGCTCCTAAGGGAAATGACCAGAACCTGTATATCCTTTCGAACTTTTGTGCGTATTTTCTTGGTAGTTTGAATAGCTCCACTGAAAAACCCAGAATAACAAGTTCGCTTTATAAAGTCATAGGTAAAAAAAGTACAGAATCATCTGCTCAATATTGTATTTTTACCTGGTGGAAGCAACAACTCTAAAGCGTTCCCAATAATGAACTGGTCTTTGAATCCTGGTATTTTTCGCAGAGCCCGCGCCCGCACATTATAGTTAAACACGACGTGTAAAAAAAGTAAAACTGAAGCGATGGCCAATAAATACAGTATCATTTTTCTGTGACCACACTGTTCCTATAGCACTTCACATTCACAAATGACTCGAGCATTAACTTATTTTTAGGTATAATAGTTTATCGATTAATAATTCATTGGACTTCAAAATAAGAACAATGCGATAAGTTTTAATTGATTCGATACAAACAATAACATACAGCTAGGTGATAAATAATAATTCAGTCAACGTTATCAACATATCCTACGGGTCCATGCTTTTATGAGCTTAGAAAATAAACTAGCCGTTACCAGTGACTCAGCCTGTGTGTTCTTTAGTTGAATTTAGAATCCACCTCTTGCGTTTGCACAGTAACTCGTGATGTTTTATGGCAATTGTGTATGAATTACCATTACCTACTTTATTTCCAACCGTCCCGTAGCGGTTAAGAAATATTATTGGGACGTGTAATTAAAGTACCTTTAATGGTCAAATAGAAAAAAATGATTTCTAAAGTTCCGTACCTTTATAGGCACAAAGGAGCCTTTAAATTTTCCTAAATGTTCCTTGAACAAAAAACGTTTGCGGAATACTGCTTTAAGAGATAACTTCGTTGTCGGTCTTTCTGTCAATCTCCCAATGCTATTTTAGCAGGAACGCATAAAGCTAAAAGTTTATATCAAATACTCAGGACTACAATACTACAAAAAAATAAAACTTCTAAGTCAATGCAATCAAAAGATACGTCTGTTTATGCAGCATTTTAACAAGTCCTAAGTATGTCAAATTTCTAAATATAACTAAGCAGTCTAAGTTTCATAGTATTCTCAAAGACTTTTGACAAAACTGAAACCAATGTTATGGGCCGGTAGTTTTCAAGTTACTGATTTGTCTCTCTTCTTGTAAAGGGGCTTAACATAGACATCTTTAATAATTCAGGAAAGCAGCCTGTCTCAAAAGATAAGTTAATCAAGTATGTTAGTGGTTTGATTAGCTCGTCAGTGCAGTGCTTTATGACTTTTGTGCATAACCATCATAACCACACATATATCCATCATAACCAGTTGCACTCGTATAGTTCAGTGATTTAACTATGGTTCTTACTTCTTTTAAAAATATGCTATTGATCAGCTTAGTTTTATTTGTATTTTTAAGTGTTTTTTTTTTATTTGTAAATTTTATGAAGTAATCTTTAAATTCACTCGCTATACTAGATGGATCATTAATCGTTTTATCTTTAACATCTGTGCCCGCAACTTCGTTTGCGTGGACTACAGGAATCGAGTGGTATTGCCATATCAAGCAACGCTGTGGACTGCGTGAAGCACTATTTATAAAGAAAAGAGCCTTTTACTCCAGAATTTCGACTGATTTTTTTTACTGTGACTCTCCTCGTTTGGCTGTGAAACAAAGTTATAAGATGAGTAGCTCCTTGGCTGTCTCCGAAATGTATTCGAAAAATAACAGATAATTTAGATTTGGACTAATACAGAGACTGGTCACTACGACAGGAGTAGAAAAGGCGAGTCGGGCGCCGGACTTTCCTAAAATGTTGCTATTTACATTGAATAAGTATTATGAAAATAAATTTAAAAAAGACATGGAGAGATAAAATGTGTTAATCGCATCGACTCCAAATATGAACTATATCAGTGAGGGAGTTTAGGCCAGTGTTTAACTGTTACCGCCTTCACCGCGTGGAGGTACTCCCAGCTTATGTTATTATTTGTACGTTATTGCATTTTTAAAAGTATAAATAAATACCTAATTAAGGTCAAGCAAATTTTTCCACGTATTCTTGCAATTGCGAAAGTAGTTCCAAAGAATAGCAATCTTGCTAGTGAAGTAAATCTGTCATAAACATGTCGAAGCTATTAGAATTTAAATTTTCTTACGTTATCAGCATGAGCTCATTATGCTGAACAACCTTTTCTAAGTTACGTTATTTTAATAGCTCTCAAAGTTAAGCTGGTCTGCTAGGGTTCTACATCAGGTAGACCAGACCCTCGTTTTTCTTTAGGTCAACTAAGTGCTGATGACGTTGACCAACTTTTCCTCAGGCGCTATATAAATTCTTATAAAAAATTAGACGGGCCACTGGTGTTTCACATTAGGTATTCAGACCTTCAAAATAAATTATATCCTATACGTTGCCGAGGACTAATAGCTATAGCATAAAAAAGTTTCATCAAAATCCGTCCAGTAGTTTTTGCGTGAAGGCGAACAACAGACAGACAGACGGACAAAAATTTCAGAAACCATATTTTTGGCTTCTGTTGGTCATATGAAAACCCCTAGTAGTATTTTTTTTTAATTATCTTCAATGTACAGAATTTACCCTCTCTAGTACAGTTTTATTATATGTATAGATAGATAGATTACTATTTTGTCAATTATTCTGTCTTTATCAAAATCTTTTGTTTCATTTTTAATAATTTTCCATGTCGTTTCACATTTGGTTTTTGCCTTTGTACTAGCTTCTGTTTTTTTTTTTTAAATATACTTAAACATTTGCGGAGAAGTTTTGAATAAACAGTGTGTCTGGGTTTTGTCCGGCGATAATTAAAAGGCTTTTAATACATCTAATTTTATCGACAAAAAACCCGTCATGTTGGGGTCTAACTCTCCCCCCCCCCCCCCTTCAAATGGCAGTCATTTAAATATTTTAATTTTTTTATGGTATAGCATGCAAACACCTGGTATTATTAAGGATCTGAAGGTCCTAAACATTATGAAAAAAGATTTATTAGAAAGGTGATAATGCCTATGAAGTTAAACAGAGATCAATTTAAAAAAAAATGTAATAGAGAAAAAAATTAAATTATAAGAAACTTGCAAAAAAAATATCTAATTTTTTTCCAGCTTTTTAAACGTATTAGAAAAACAAGCCCCATAAATGTACTTTATTGATACATTTTGGGATTATCTACAAAACGATACTAAATTCACTACTTTGAGTGCCATACTTTAGGAGCTGCTGTAATTAGAATACGGACATTGCACAAGCACTAAATGATTATTTTTTTAGAAAATCACTCATAAAATCGACGCCTAGAATATGTATAAATAAAAGAATTCTGAATTGGTATTCTATTGGTGTAACCTTGTTGGTGATATAAATAAAATAAAAATACCTACATTAATAGTTTCGTATTTTTTTTTTCTCTGACAGTTATTAATTTTTGAATTGCTCTTTATTTTATATGATAGGCAATATCATTGCCTTACAAATTAATCTTTTTCCATACTGTTTAGGCACTCCAGATCCATATAGATAGTATTTTTTGCATGCTATACCATAGCATTTAGTTTTTAAATATTGAAATGGCTGCCATTTGAAGGGGGGAGAGTTGGACCCCAACATGAGGGGTTTTTTGTCGATAAAATTAGATGAATTAAAAGCCCTTAAATTATCGCCGGTCGAAACCGAACCCCAGACACACTGTATAGTTTATAGTGTTTCTTTTTAGCGGTAGATTTTGCATTGTAGTAATCAATTCTTAATTTCCTTTTTGTTTGACAATTTTTATTAGCCCGTCAGTTATCCAACATGGTTTTTTACATTTACAAGATAATTTAATTATTTTAATGGGAAAGCATAAATTATAGAGGGTAGTCATAACATTATGAAATGAAAGCATTGCTTTTTAATGTCAGACTCTGTCAGAATCTCAGAGAAAGACAAACACTTTACACGTAGTCTCGAAACTTATTTAAATTGTCAGAGCTGTAGTCCCTTTTGTTTATAAAATAATGAGCCGGTTTTTCATTTGGGTTTTGGATTGGTTTAGGTAACATTTTTGATGTATGGTCAGACAGATTGAACGAGTGCAAATGTAAAATTGTTCACTTGTTAAAATTAATCATGTTCTCAAGTAGGTAAGTGACATTATGTTTTTTTATTGAGAAATAAATAATCTTTAAACCTAAATGATGTTCTTCAGCAGTGGCGTCGCCACTGTTACTAATTAAATGGTCAATGCAAGATTTTAGCCTAGTTGGTTCAGTTATGTGTTGTAATGTCAGATTATATATATATTTACTATGTCCATAAGATATCTAGTACTATTCGATAATTCAAGAGTATGTATGTCTCCTATCAATACTATTCGCGCCTTAGGGTTTTTAATAAATTTGTGTAATATTTCATCTAAGTACGACAGGAACGTACCGACATTATAATGTTTGTATGAGTAATTATTGTAATGTCATTTGTATAAAATTTATTGTATTATGGTATTTATTCGTTTTATTAAAGTCGGCATCGCCGATAAAAATTACACAGAAGTCCCGAAGGGTAAAATCTTAGAGCATTCAACCAACAGGAGACGACAAGCTCGCTAATTTCTATGCGATAAAGTCTGTCATTTCTTGCGGGGGGCAGGGAGTAACGCTCACATAGGAAATTAACACTAACGCATTTTGGATATCATTGCTACGATCGCACACAATAAAAATTATCTAACACTAGCTTAAACTAGACGCACACAAATATATTCACACACAAGGACAACTTATCCATGCACGAGTGTGACGTCAGTTTTAAATAAACGAAGATAGTGCTTAACACTATCGATAAATTTTATCGATGAGTTCTGCCAGTATTATGATAAGGTTTTATTCAATTCAGACACTTTATTATGTGTAAGATAGAAACATTCCTTTTGGCTTTCATTAAGATCTACAGGGTTATTTATTAATATACGTCAGTATGGTTGAGTCTAAGGCCCGAACTATACCCAGCCGGAAATCCGGGTAAGTACGGTTCAATCCATCGCTTAAGCAATAAGGTCGTTTTTGAACGAATTCTAGCGGATTCTAACAGATTCCGGCTGGTTAAAGTCCAAGCCTAAAACTGCAAGAAATACCTGTATAATTTGGTTTTTAGGGTAATTTCTTAAATAAATAAAAAAATACTGGGCTTTAACCCCAAAAAATCGTAAATATAATTGAGGGAAAGTTAGAAGGTTGAATTTTGTAAAGGACAAAGGTGTTAACTATTTTAGCTATATTCTCAAACATTTTCTTTTTGCATTAGAAAAAGTTAACAAATATAAGTCGCATCACAACACACATCACCAGCCTATATCAGTCCACTGCTGGACACAGGCCTCTCCAAAAGGAGGATTTTGCCATAATCGCCACGCTTGGCAGGCGGGTTGGCGATCGCAGTTTGGCCAATTCTGGAGAGGAGACGCTGCTGCCCGTCTTCTTATGGCGGTTCTCCTTTAGTCGCCTCTTACGACACCCATAGGAAGAGAAGGGGTGGTGCAATTCTTTTAACGTGCCGGCACTATACGGCAAATATAAGTGCTATCATGAAATAAGAAAAACATAATACCATTTTTTAGACATAAAGTTGTAAATGAATTCAAATATTATTGGTCTGGGTCTGTCTGTGGAGGTGACTGGAGATGGTTGGCTCGGAAACTTTATAATATAAAACTTTATTTAACTTTATTCTTTGGAATGGATTAATTTTTATGATTTAATTAGTAATTGAGAAGGTGGTAAATAATAATTAATAAAAATAATTATCCGAAACATTATCAAATCCGCGAGAATCCGTTCAAAACACGAACCTATTGCTTAAGCGATGGATTAAAACCGTACTTACCCGGACCGGTTTCCGAATGGGTATAGTCCGAGCCATAAAATACGCTTAAATAATAAATAATCTGTTTACTTTTAGCAACAAGACTTTTGTATACTCGTTTACCAAAAATACACGAAACACATGTTTCTCTAGAGTTTAAGGCTCGGTCTATACGCTGCCAGATTCCGTTAGCATCTGCAAGAATCCGTTCAAAAAACGACCTAATTGCTTAAGCGATGGATTGAATCCGCGTTAACCCGATCCGGTTTCGGACTGGGTATAGACCGAGCCTAAGATAAATGATAAGATATTTTTGGTGCCTCAAAGATTTTGTCGTCACCCTTTGTAATGTTATATTTTCGCAAAAATAATGAAAATTAGTATTTACTGACATCATAATATGAACAAATTATAATAATGCCTATTGTAATAAAAATAAGATCCGTAATCTTACAGTAAAGCAACCAAGTTAAACAAAATTTATGACACCATACTGTTTTTTATTGTATGTGTAAATAAATAACAAGAAAAATGCTTGTAACCTAAGTCTTAACATTATTTTTGTATTATATAAACAATAAAATCGAATCCTCCCGTTTATTTTCTCAACGGGTGGGTTCATTGTGAATGTTCCCGAATAAATTCCCATTTTAGAAATACATCCAGGTGGAATCCCAAATCTAGGTGACCTAAAGGTCAAGTGGTTAAATCGATATCGATATTTTGTTTTTGTGCTATCCCATCACCAACTTTGCTGCAGGGTGGCCAGGTATATCAATAAGTCTCAAATTTTCAGAATAAGGTGAAGTTCGCAAATGTATTATATTATTTAACTAGACCGATTATAAGCAAATATTTATATGACGAATTTTATAAGGTTTTTGCAATTTTAAGGCATTATTTGCTAATATTAAGACTCAATAATACTTATAGATGAAAATTTACGTTGTCCTTTAGCACATAAAATGTTTCTGATCTTTTTTAACACGAGCACACGGCGTAATTTGGCATTTTTAGCTGCTGTCCTTTCCCGCTCACCGTGATTTGCCAATGATGGCGGAACGCGCTGCAAATAGTTTTATATAACCTCTGTGATCGACGTTCATAGACTTGTGGCAGAGGTGAATGCCTGTCAATGGCGTCTACTGTTGGTTGAATGCTCTAAGGGTAAAATCCATAGATATAGAATGTACAGTCAACAGCACGTCGACCTACCCCAAAAGTCAAAAATTCTTCAATAGATTTTCAACTTCAAGCCTAACATATAGAGATCATTTTCAAGTGAGAAATTTTGACATTTTGTGGTAGGTCGACGAGCTGTTGTCCGTACAAGATAGACAAAGGCTCATTGCAAATGATACAAAAAATGTGACACATATATGTGTGTGTAGTAGTGTTATTTAAGCCACAATTTTTTTATCGATTAATTGCAACCGGCATCAAATTGATTTGGCACAAGTCACAATCGCCACGGACCTTGAAGCACCTACAGTTAAACCTAATCTTTAAACAAAATAGAGGTTAAAATCAGTATCACGGAAACGATAAGGGGCTTCCTGGGCTTGCATGTACAAAGTTATGATATGGTCGAAAAAAGGTCATATTTTTGTTATGCAAACTTCACAGTCTGGAAACTGAGAAATCCATTGGCCTCCACCAGTGACTCCTAGATCGGCCGGTTGGAAGCAACCTGCATCCAGCGTCGTCCTCCAACCTTTACCAGGTTGTCGGCTTAAATATTAAATATGTAACCTATTTAAAACAATTTTATATCATAATTTCACATTAACGTATTCCTTATTATCACAGAGTTAATATTATACTACTTACAGTACAGTAAGTGATTCTGTGTTGTGTGTATCCCTAAATCGAAAAATAGTTTAAGTAACCCTAAAGTAATTTTGAAGAACCTATTCAACGATACCACACACGATGTAGTAGACGATGAAACAAAATTATGCTCACGGTAACGTGTAACTGTAACATGTAAATGTATGGCAGCTACCCCAAAAAAAATTTTAAAAAATGTTCTACCACAATGTCGGCAAGCTAGATATACATATTTCCACAAAGTGACAGCTCTCTAGGGTCAACAGTCTCCAAGCAAAACGTCGGACGGACAGACAGACGGACATGACCAAACTATAAGGATTCCTTGTCAGGACTACGCAACCCTAAAAATGGCGACAAACATTGTTAAGTGGACAACAACAAACAGTCTCAGTGCGCTGCAGGTGGGACGTAGATGCAATTTTTTTTTAAAGAAAATTTTGTTAGAGTTTAAAGCGTGTTTATACTGATATTAACAAACAACTTTTTTCAAGAAACTACTCGCCCCATCACGACTTCGTTTTGTTTGTAAACGAAACTAACAGTAATCATACAACATGTGACAGCATCACATACATTGCTCTGGTCCTAAGGTAAGAAGCTAAAGCCATTGTGTTAAAGAAATCAGAAACAACGAGGGAACCACAACACCCAGAACCGGGCCAATATAGAAAAGTTCGTTTTCTACATTGACCCGACCGGAGATCGAACCCAGATCCTCAGAGATGGCGGCGCCATTTAAAGTCCAGCATGCTCGCCTCTCGGCCACAGAGGTCGTCAAACTAAAAATAAAACAAAAAGCTCATAATGTAATCACATAATAACAGTATTGGAGTGTTTTTTTTGTAAACAAACATGATAAATCTTTTTTTAGTAATCGCTAAAAATCTTCTATACCCACAAATGGCTGTCGATATTTTATCGATACTTATGACGTCACCGCTAGTTCAAACCCTAGTGTAAACATACAATTTACCTAATATTTGTTGTAATTATGCCTTTAACTACGAAATACAGAAACACACAACAAATAAAGTTCATATTCTTCTGTAAAATCTAAGTTCCTTGTCGATTATTATTAGGAATTAGACACAAATTTGTTTCAAAATATTTTCATCTAAAAATGTATTTACCTGTGAAATGTGTATTTATTAGGGTCATATTTTCTTGTCACATCACAATTTATAATTGAACAGGACCCCATGTCTACAGAAATATTTAAATAAGTTTTCCGTTTGTAATTTTGTATATTTTAATAAAATTAATTTTGACGTTTGAAATTGAGGTATATAAAGTCAGTTAAATATATTTTTTGTGTCACATAGGTACATTGACATCTGTCTTTTTCTATCTTGTAGGGTGCCCGCAAGGATATGATGTCTCTTTTCCACGCTTTGTCAGTCTTTAAGAGCGTAGCGAATGCTAAGTCTATGGTAAAATCAGTCAACTTAATATCTAATCCTTCGTTTGTCTAATGCCAGCGCCGGGAGTTTTGAAGTGACAGATTTCTGCGTGATCTAAGATGTTTATAGTGTTATGTAAGATTCTTCCTCGACTATTGCTACTTATCAAACATAGCTTTCTTGTTTTGGTTGAAATTTGATCATAAATTTTCGCTTCAGAGCAATGTTAAATATTTTTATCTGGTGTTGTAGTGTTTTGAGGCAAATCACATAACTAATTTGTGGTATCCTTTACAATTCACATATCATCTTAGACCTTAATTATACTTTTTCTTCGATTCTTTACTGAACTAGTCACACTTTTACTTTTTGGTGACACTTTTGTACATATTTGTTTTAAGTTTTCTATGCTTAATTTGTAATCTTCAATTTGTTTTTTAGACCAGTTTTCTCTAGCAATAGTTCTTCTATCTGGCTATCTGCACTGGCCAGTTTATTTTGTAACACAACATTCTTATTTTCCATTTCTTTTAGCTCTTCCTTGAGGTTAACTCTTAGTTCTGGACAACTTCTGTTATGTTTTCCTGGCTGTGATAAAAATGTGTGCTCTTCTTCACCATCTGATTCGATAGGCTCTGAAAGTGATTCAAACGAATTTCCAACTGCTACATTGTACACGCTCTTGTTGGCAATTTTCTCTGGAGTTGAATTAATTAGACCTGAGGATGACAAGCTCAGGTTTTTAGGTGAAATCTTTGTTGCATCTGATTCACTTTTGACCGATTTTAGATTTCAAACAACAAAGGTAAGTCAGGTTTTTACCTTCTTTCAAAAATGTTTGTTGCATCTGTGTTTAACTTTGACATTTATGTCAGATAACAATTTAATAACACAAAACATGTCAAATAAAGTGCAATGTTACATTTAAAAAATAGTAAAATAAGTTGAACTGAAAAGAAACCGTTAACAAAATAAACGAGTTTTAACAAGCCTTGGCTTTATAATGCGATAGTATGAAGTTTGGGAAAGAGATTAACCTAAGCAAACGCAGCCAAACTACGGCCCAGTATGAAACCATATCTGCGGGCTAACAAAGTATTTATGGTTCAAGTAAGACCAGATTTAACGGCTCTAGTGTAATTTTAAACCACCTTGACTTGAGTCGTATCAAACATTTTTGAGGCACTTTACCATCTACCATCTTTCATTATGCTCCCTTTAACTGTAAGACATTATTCTGTTCTATCTCTGGCCATCCATAGACATTTAATGTGCTACACGCAAGGCATCGTAGATGGATGTGGAAGTTTAGAGTGGGTTATTCTACACTAGCCAACAACCTAGTACTGCATAATTATTTCTATGCATTTAGACGACAGTAGTTGTAATGGGATTTGTAGGAAGCTGGGTGTATGGCCTTCCCCACACTAGCGTCTTCCGAGCGTCGACGTCATGGCAGTGTCCAACCAGCATTAAGTAAGCTGCTGCGGAAGTGTTTCGTCAATCAACACTGATTGGACGCTGCAACGACGTCGACGCTCGAAAGACCCTAGTGTGGGAGGTCCCTAAAATGTGTAGTCTTCAGCAGCTACGCTCGGCATCTCGACTGGGCCGGCTGCGCGTACTGGCGCGGGAGTTTGCCAACGATGTCTACTCCCTGTGGCGGTACGGCGCGCCCTTTCCCACCTTCCTGAAACTAATTGGAACCCTACTACTGTGTCTACTCGTTATTATGCCCCTCATTTATCCGCTGTTCGTCTTGGTAATGACGTACTTTACATATGAGGGGCTTTATTTGAGGTATGTAAAAAATATAAAGCACAGGCGCAGCGACAGATATTCGTCAAACAAGTCGTTGGTAAATATTGTAATGCCTCACGTATGTATTATAGCTGCAGGCTGCACGTCGTAGCTATAACAGAGTTTTTTTTTTCTTTACTTATGCTGGACTTTTCCAAACGGGACCTAAATACTAAACTTACGTTGCTGGTCTATTTATCAAAATACTGTGGGTTTTGAACATATAAAAGGAGCCTTTGATTACTGAATTATGTGTTCACATGGCCTGGTTTTCGGTTACGGTTTCACGTATGCGGTTTCCATTGGCGTCGGCAAACAGAATCGTTGTATCGGGCATTGACGTACGGTGTAAATACAGTTTGTCGTGATGCAAACGGTGTAAATTTTGTTTCTCCCTTTATTGTACCGTATACAAATACTGATTCTGTAAAACCATATGTAATCGTGTGAACCTACTGAAAGTGTGATCATTGCGAATATTCAGGCTAGGTATAATAAGACGGGATCGCGCTAAGTGCCTTTTTCATTAAGTTTGGAATGAACTGGAAAAAGAAAATATGAAGGTAGATAAGAAAATTTGGTTTACAAGTTTGCTTGCACTTGACTGGTTTAAAATAATAATAAACTTTATCTTATCTAACATAAACTTTTAATCGCTCCAAGAAACTTTATTTTGCCTCACTAGTGAAACTATCGCAAATACCTAATAGTCTCGTTCCCTCTGATGAGCAATTGGGGAAGCCTAAGTTCAGCAGTGGATCTCTTTCTACTAATTACATATTATAACGACAGTCCAATGATTTTAGCTGGCACCTAGACCAACCATGGCACTTTTTACCTACAAGCATCATGCGGCGAGCAATCTCAGCCTCCTTCCGCCCGTGCCACTTGCACGACGTGTGGAAGGTGCGGGAGGTGCTGACCAGGGGCATCCTGCTGGCGCACTCGCTCGCCACCTCCGTCGACTACTTATGCGTCATGCAAGGACTACTAGACGAAACTTAAAATACCAATAAAAGCCTTTGGAAGAAAAGTGGTTTTTATTCTGAACGCTTTTTCTGCATTCCGTCCGGATGTGAGAAACTTTTACTCTAATAAAAAACTAAAAACCGGACGGTTTTTAGTTTTTTATTAAACTTATTTTATTTCACAATTTTAAGTGTTAAGTCCTCTATATTTCCCCTCCTAACTCCGCCAAAAAATGACTTTACAGCAAAGTGACCTAGACAAATGTTGTTCTTCTGTGGAAAAAAGGTATAATAAAAAAAAAGTTTAATAAAAAACTACAAACCGACTTCAAAATTAAACTAAAAAGCGAAAAATAATATTGACTAAAACATACCTAATCAGTTCTTTTTGGAGTCGGTGCCAGCCATCGAGAGTTAAAATGTGTTCATTCGCACCGACTCCAAAAAGAACTGATTAGGTATGTTTTAGTCAATATTATTTTTCGCTTTTTAGTTTCATTTTGAAGTCGGTTTGTAGTTTTTTATTAAACTTTTTTTATTTTACAATTTTAAGTGTTAAGTCCTCTATTTTTCCCTCCTAACTTCGCCAAAAATTACTTTACAGCAAAGTAACCTTAACTAATATTGATCCTCTATGGACCCCCATCCAATGGTATGATAAAAATAAGGTGTTATATAGGGTCAATTTTTCGACGAAAATTTTTAAGTCGTAAGAAAAGGGTTTACCTACACTCCAACTAGAACGGCGGCTTTTTTGGTGTCGTAACCATAGGAAGGGGTCTCGCGTTAAATAACAGGTTAAATTAAGAAAGGAACATTCAAATTTTTTTTCGTTACTGGGTGTGCGGGTACGCCCCCAGTAAATAAAAATTGGCGGTCTGGTACCTCATAAGCTCCACGTCTGCTCAACACACTGCAAAATACGTTCTGTCGACAAATTGCAGTATTATCTTCTAACTCCTATCCGTTAAGGAGTTCTGTGGCTTCCATCATCAGGTCAGCAACATGACATGATGATTACCAGACCCAAAAATCAGCATCGAGTCAGAAAATATATGCAAAACATTATGGGTGCCTATAAAAATTGAGGGTTGCCCTCGATTTCCCAGGGATCCCATCATCAGAATCTGACTTGGTGGAAATGGGACCACCTCGGGAGTATACCCTTTCAAACTAAAAAATAAATTTTGAAATCGGTCCATAATTGACGGCGTAATCGCGTAACATACATACAAAAAAAAAAAAACAACAACATTCAGACGAATTGAGAACCTCCTCCTTTTTTTGAAGTCGGTTAAAAATAGGGTGCTCCTAATGATCAATTTTTCGACGAAATTTATTATAAGTCCCAGACGCCTTTAAAATAAGCTTCATTTTTCACCTTCCAACTCCGCCAGAAATGACTTAACAGCAAAGTAACCTTAGCTAATGTTGGTCCTCCATGGACCCCCCATCGAATGGTATGATAAAAATAAGGTGTTATATTGGGTCAATATTTCGACGAAAATTTGTAAATCTTAAGCAAATGGTTTTCCTATACTCCAACCAGAACGGCGGCTATTTTGGTGTCGTAACTATAGGAAAAGGTCTTGCATTAAATACCAAGTCAATTTAAGAAAGGAACTTTTATTTTTTTTGTCGTTACTGGGTGTGCGGGTACGCCCCCAGTAAATAAAAATTGGCGGTCTGGTACCTCATAAGCTCCACATCTGCTTAACACACTGCAAAATACGTTCTGTCGACAAAAAGCAGTATTATTTTCTAACTCCTATCCATTAAGGAGTTCGGTGGCTTCCATCATCAGGTCACCAACATGACATGATTATTACCAGACCAAAAAATCAGCATTGACTCAGAAAATATATGCAAAACATTATGGGTGCCTATAAAAATTGAGGGTTGCCCTCGATTTCCCAAAGATCCCATCATCAGAATCTGACTTGGTGTAAATGGGACCACCTCGAGAGTATACCCTTTCAAACTAAAAAATAAATTTTGAAATCGGTCCATAATTGACGGCGTAATCGCGTAACAAACATACAAAAAAAAACAACATTCAGACGAATTGAGAACCTCCTCTTTTTTTGAAGTCGGTTAAAAAATATGTAGATACCGTTACTTATTTAAAAAGTATCTCGCCAGGTTCGTCAACCTGTACTTCTCAGGGAGACTATCAATAATAGTGCCGAGATAGATATTTTGAACAAACAGTGTGTAATTTATTCGGATAATCTTTCGACCAGAAATTTATGAGTAGGTATACGTTCTTTCCATCACTTCCAAATAATTCAAGTTACTTATCGTTTATGAATCCATTGTCAGTGCAAACTACTCTATTGTTTTATAGAGTGACGTTCGTAGCCTTATGAAGGTAAGGTCGAACTTGAGGAAAAGTTAACTTTACAAACAGCTAATGATTTATCTGACTAATATTCAGATATCTAGCTAGGTATTACTACAAAATTTGGATCGGTTTTATTTATTCAAGAGAACTTGGCATCGTTGAACCAAATGTTTCTTTAATAATTGTTTTTAAAACAAGCTGATATTTTAAATCCCATTTTTTATTCTGACAATCAGATAAGTATCAGACAAGAAAGCACATTTGCTGGTATTTGTCTTATAAAGTGGGTTCAAAAGAATATGACACTCCTTTTAAACCATGTAATAAGCGGTCATAGAAACAACTTTTTCTACTGGAACATCGATTTCGAGATTATTTTTTTATCTGCTTTTACTAACTTACTCGTAAATCTCGATGATAATGTATGGAGCAATTGAAAAACAAACACGCTATTATATGAAAAATGGTTGTATATCAGCAACTGATAACGTGCTTTTAAGGCGTTTCCGCAATTTTTTAATCCATATAAAAATATTTTTTTTCATTTATGACGGCCTCCGTAACTGAGATTTGAGCACGCTGGACTTTATATGGCGCTGCCATCTCTGAGGTTCCGGGTTCGATCCATCTCTGAGGTCGGGTCAATGTAGAAAACGAACTTTTGTCTCGGGTCTGGGTGTTGTGGTATCGTCGTTGTTTCTGATTTCTATAACACGAGCTTTCGCAACGTACCATAGTACTTAGTTTACAAAAAGAATAGAGAGTTTAAGTGCTAAGTAACGCAATATCTTTGCCAAATTTGAACCGATTTTAATTATTATTTGTTTATTGAATTGAAGTCATTGTATGATATACTTCAAGGATTACCTGGTATACAGGGTGTACAAAAGAATAGGACACTCCTTAAAACCACGTGATCAGCTGCTCATAAACAAATACTTTTCCTATGGGAGCAACATCGATATCGTGATTTTATTTTCAGATGCTCCATACATTATCATCGAGGTTTAAGTTTGTATGGAGAAGATGAATTTTTTTTATCGATTTCGATGTTGCTTCCATAGTAAAAGTTGTTGTATATGATCAGCTGATCACGTGGTTATAAGGAGTGTCCCATTCTCATGTACAACCTGTATAGGTACATTGTACCTATATCAAAAATTATCAAAAATTTTAAGTACTTAGTTTATGAATAAAAGAATAGAGAGTTTTGCTACTAAGTTACACAATATCTTTGCCAAATTTGAACCGATTTTAATTATTAGTTGTTTATTGAATTGGAGTTAGTGCATGATATACTTCAAGGATTACCTGGTATATATAGATACATTGTACCTATATCAAAAATTTGCAAAAATAAAACATCCCCAAATGTGGAATGATAAGGGGTGAAATTGGTTTTCAGAAGATAACGGACGACGAACTATTAGAATTAGAATTAAACTTTATTGCAATAAATGTGGTACATTAGGATAGAACAAACATTTAGCATCTCACATCTAGCCTAAAACAATTGGCATGCAATATTGAGAGAGGCTTTAACAGAAACAATAATTAAATAATAAAGAACATCATAACATTGAATTTCCAATACAGGCATTATTATCAAAAATTCATTAATTATTTAAATTTTGATTTTACATTCAATAAATTCATTTACACTGTAGAAACAATTTTCTCAAAAAAATATATAATAATAATAATAAAAATAAATAAAATATAGCAATTTCCCTGACGACTCTTCGTAAAGGACCGCGGCAGCACTAAACGGTTTGGATACCAGGTTGAGAACTTACAGAGTTTACTCTTCCTACTGAAAAGTTCTATATTTTTCTTAGTGAAAACACATAAATCAAAAATATACATACAGGGCAGCGTTAGCAGCTTTAACTTTTACTAAAGCGGTTTTTTTTTTTATTATTTGAGATGGGCTTACTCTTGACCCCAATCTTGCTCTAGAGCATAGATGGGATCTACGATAGAGCGAGCTTGCCCAGAAGATGCCTATTCACTCTGGACTTAAAGAGAGTCAGGTTATATGCACTCGGAAATACAGACGCAGGCAGGGAATTCCAATCCTTAGCTGTGCGCATTATAAAAGATGATGAGAAGCGCTTAGTGCGGGTTATGGGTATATCAACTAAGAACGGATGGAAGCCGGCCGTGCGTCTGGATGTCCGATGGAAGGAAGGTGACGGTGGTATGAGTTCATGCAGCTCATGAGCACACTCTCCGAAGTACAATCAAACGTTGACAGGAATCCATGGGCCCAGCACCACACATAGCCATGAGACACTTTTTTGTATTATGAATGCACGCTTCACTTCAACCGAGTTCCCCCACAGAACAATACCGTACCTCAAGGCAGAGCATACATAACCCTGATACGCAGTTAGTGCTGTCTTCTGATTACTGAGTCTTGTAAGACGGTATAAAGCAAAAGTAAATCTATTAATTTTTTGACAGACACTGGAAACATGTTCTTCCATGTTAGCTTTGCATCAAGTTCGATACCAAGAAACTTATCATTAGTGCACTCTGCGATTGTGACACCATCGTGCTTTACTGTTACGTATGTTTGTTATTATGATTTGTATTGATAAGGTTTACACAAAAAAATATGAATGCAAAATCTAAAATGCTGAAAGTAATAATGAACATGCTAAAGTAGGTAATTAATTATTCTTGGATTCGGTGCCATATAAGCTAGGTATACCTAAGTATTTTAGTTATTTTGAAGATTCATAACGTTGTTATGTATGTTATATCAATAAAGATGAAGAGCGATTAAAATGCTTTTATTGCAACGAAGCGAAATTATATGGAACAAGGAAGTAATAACAAAAAGTTATTTTGTATAAGTTAAGTTCGTTTAAAACGAATGGAATCAACCGCAAAATTTACTTTCTTTTTTTAAATCTTACCGTTACTAGGTAAAATAGCAATTAACTAGATATCTTAATATTTTTTAAAGTAATAAGTTTACTTTTAAAATTATCTATGTAGTTATTGCGAAGATTGACTTTTTTATCTCCTTGAAACACTATCAAAATACACTTGAACATTTCAGTAAACGTTAGGGCTCACTGTGGGGCTCACAGAATCAAATAACATAACTAGCCTATCGTGTTATCGGTGTAATCTTAGTTCTTTAACTTTATCTAAAAGGTAAGAAAAGAGGTAACCTCTCGAGATTACCGTTAATAATCAGGCCTGGTAAAAAGGTGTGGTGTTGTTGCGCGCAAGGCAGTGTGCCAAGGAATCGCGACTCAGCGGGTCGTCGGTCGAGAGTATGGCCAACTGGACGCTTATCGGACTACTCGCTCTTTGCCACACGTGAGTACCGTTGTTTACAAAAACAACTTTCAACATCCTCACTCTTGACCGTATATAAGCTAAAATCTTAAAGCATTAGGTCAGACCAGTTCACTATTTGTCGCGAAAATGTGCTGACTGCCAAGGAGCATAAATTAAACACTCCAATTAGCAATAATGTTATACGACCAAGTATGAATTAAGTACATTCCAAGAACACCAAGGAAGAAAATCGAATACTTACTTATGTTGCTTTTATTTTTAACTTGGCCTTGCCTTAAATTATATTTGGATCCACTGAACTTCTCAAAATACGTATTTACAAATAAACTTATGTGTACATAAAATATATCTTTTTTAGGTTTTGTTAAACAATATTTTTATTTCATACTTTTTACGAGTTTCTTTTAATGAGTTTTAATGACTTCCGACGTTTCAAATTACGACATTCTTACGAATAATACATTCCGATATCTCTACCTACTCTACCCTAAAGAGCAAAGTTCAAGTTATACTTATGAGTATTATAACCTCAGAACAAGTACCTAAGACTCGCTATGCTCCGCTACGCGCTTAGGCTACGCGCTACAATATTATCTAATTTAAAAAAATGGTTTATTCCTCTTATGTCATATGGTGAAAAATGGATACGCACGATACCAAAATATTATCACCAAATACTCTGAGTATTACCTAATACGCATTACTTCTACATTTTAGTATACATTAATAAAAAGATAGTAGAAATCATCAAAATTATGCTATCGGATATCTTATTTGTATACGAGCACGCAACTCGATTCCATCAATTATGTTGTTTTGTTTGCGCAAATTATCAAGCCACATAATAAAATTCGAAAGTGGTCAACTGAATCAAGTGTCATTATTATCTTGGCTTACACTTGATAGAAACAACCAAGCTACCTACCTGATTAGATGAAACTTTTTTAGAGAATTAGATTTTCTTTAAATTAATAAAGTAGATTTTGATATGAAATATTGTATAATGTAAATCATCAATCATTTCTCAAATGCTTTGTTTTTCTTTCAATTAAGCCTTGATTAGCAATTTTTTTTTCAGTGTACCAACTTTCTATTTCGTAGCAAACTCGTAGCTTGTAGTATTTATTTAGAAAGCCTACTTCCTAAACAATGCTACGACTCCCAGCTTGCTACGAGAATGTTTTTCACCTCTTTCCTTAAAATAAATTAATATTCTGCAGGTGCCTGGTAGCAGGGTACACCAAGTTCCCTGCGGGCTTTACATTCGGCGTAGCGACCGCAGCTCACCAAATCGAGGGGGCATGGAACGTTAGTGGTGAGTTTGCTTCAAAAATTATTGATAGAAAATAACACCATGTCTTGCCGGATGCCGGAACACTAAGCCGGATTGGAAATGTTAGAATTTGCACCCCGCGTGTGTTTATATATTTGTAAAATGTGCGTATACCTACATCCGTTTAGATTAGATACCTCTCATCTAGAGGTATTCTCGTGACTTAGATTACACGAGGCACTTGACATTTTTCATCAGTTTGATTATGGTGATATATAGACTTATTGAAAGAACAAAATAATCAAGTAGCTACAACCCAACAGTAACCATCCCATTTGTACTTAATTTTTTACTGTTATATATTTCAGGTAAATCTGAAAATGTTTGGGATCGTCTTTCCCACACACGTCCAGAACTGATCGCAGATGGCACCAACGCTGACATTGCGTGCGACTCGTACAACAGGTACCAGGAGGATGTTGAAGAGCTGGCCTATATAGGTGTTGATTTCTACCGGTTCTCTTTCTCATGGGCCCGCATCCTGCCCACCGGCCGTGTAGACTATGTCAACCCTGACGGCATTCGCTACTATCACAATCTTCTTGATGCTTTGGCCGAGAAGAATATCGAACCTTTGGTAAAAGTCGTTCATATCATTCCAAGAATATGATAATTGATATCTGGCTTGCTATTAATAAACAAACAATAAATTATTAAACTTCCAGGTCACTCTCTTCCACTGGGACTTACCTCAAACTCTCCAAGATCTAGGAGGATGGGCCAATCCGAAAATGATCGACTACTTCCGTGATTACTCCGACCTTTGCTTCCGAGAATTCGGTGACAAGATCAAGTCTTGGATCACATTCAATGAGCCTTACGAAATTTGCGAGGATGCCTACGGTGATATAAAAAAGGCGCCAGCTATTGACAGTCACGGTGTCGGCAATTATTTGTGCAGTAGCACACTTCTGAAGGCTCATGCTGAGGCTTACCACCTGTACAATGAAACGTACAGACCAATACAGAATGGCAGAATCATGATCTCTATCAACTCTATCTGGTACGAACCCGCTGACCCCAACAATGCCGAGCAAGTTGCTTTGGCTGAAGTTGCAAACCAATTTAAAGTGAGTATTACGATTACGATTTCTACCTCATATATATTTTTTTAATTACGTGTTAACGTAATAAAACCTTCGTAATTACAGTTCGGTTGGTTCGCGCACCCGATCTTCACCACGGAAGGAGGATACCCCGCAGCGATGGTGGATAATGTTGCCCTGCAGAGCGCTGCTGAAGGTTTGCCTAAGTCTCGCTTAGAGCAATTCGATGAGTCCTGGACCCAAAGGATTAAGGGAACTTCAGACTTCCTCGGCATTAACCACTACACCACATTTTTGGTAACTGGCTCTGGTGTAGACCCCACTGCCAAGTCTCCGTCATGGTTAAAGGATATCGGAGCGGTCACTACGATGGATGTCGGAGGAGACTCGGCTTCAGAATGGCTCAGGGTAATACTTGCTTTTCTTTAATCTCTTTTTAAAAAAAAAGCAATCTAATTAACTTATGTTAAATGATATTGTACTTGATACAGGTGGTTCCCACTGGCTTCGCAAATCTGTTGCGCTGGTGCAAGAGCTCCTACAATGACCCACCAATCTATATCACCGAAAACGGTTTCTCTGACAGGGCCGGTACTTTGCTTGACTATGGCCGGATCTCTTACTTCAACGTAAGTATTTATCAACCTTATATAATTTTAAACAAAAAACACTATGTCCTAGGTTTATAATGCACTAGATTTAAACTAGGGAGCGAGAATAACCAAACAATTTTAAATTTATCTGTACATTAGACGTGTCGATAATGGTGAGACACATTTTTTGATTGTGTGGATATTTTTAAGTCATGGTTTATTTAGACGAACTGTCCGTGCATAGCAGAGAGGCAAGCTACCGAACACACCGGACTTGACGTCGCCACATCTGAGGTCCCGAGTTCGATTCCGAGGTCGATGTAGAAAACGAGCTTTCTATATTGTCTCGGGTCTGGGTGTTCGGTACCAGTCTTTGTTTCTGATTTCTACGAGTATAACACAAGTGATTTAGTTACTTACCTTATCAGAACAATGTAGGTAGGTACCTATGTGACGTTGTCCGTTCAACATTTATTTATATCTAGTTTATGTTAAAAGATATTGATTTTGGTTGATTAAAGTGCTATTTTGTTTTTGTAGGATTATTTAAGTGAAATATTGAACGTCATCTACGATGACGGCGTTAAGGTCCTCGGCTACACAGCCTGGACTCTTATGGATAACTTTGAGTGGAGAGCTGGATTCTCGTAAGTCATTTTTTTTGTCGCATTACCAGTTGACTAATGAACCTAGGGAATTAAATAAGCACTAGAAGATAAACGTTACGCATCCACACAAGGGGCTTATCAGTTTACTAAAGTTTACGAAGAGTCGAAGACGATACACGTTGTTATATTATAATTTTATTTTTGTGTGGACACTATTCCGCAATATTATCCGGTATAGGCGCTGTATAATTCTCCATACATAACTCAAATAACACCGTCGTTAGCCACTAAACTAGTATCCTGCCGACGCAAGAAACTCATGGAAGACCCACTGTGTATTTGTAGTAAAACTTTTTAGTAACGCGTAGTTTCCAAAACGTTAAAAGTACGCAATAATACTTAATAGATTAAGTTTTTGTATTGCAAAAGAATCAGCCCCTTAAGCAAAATTGCTTAGTTTGTACACGATGATATTTTAAGATATTGTTTTTCGAGTTGTAGGTGTCATTTGGTTCTAACATTACAGCGAAAGATTCGGTTTCTACTACGTGGACATCACCGACCCAGCGAGACCACGTACTCCGAAACTATCTGTGGAGTACTTCAAACAGCTGATCGCCAACAGAGAGCTGCCGCAAGACGAGACATACAAAGACCCAGCTGTAAGCACTCGTAACATTAATAAGATGCTAATATAGTATAGTGGTACAAAAATGGCAGTAGCGGTTTCCGCAAAAGCCAAATGCTTAGATATTAGCACGAGCAATCGAACCAAAAAGTCATGGATGTTATAATGTATTTATTTCTATGTATATGTTTATTCGTTATCTAGTCATCTTTATACAAGCTTTGCTTTAGATTGGGGCTAGATAAGTAATTGTGCAATTTTTTGTTATAGACTTTCCTTAACTTCTAGACTAGAGTCACTCTTATCTTTTTGCTTTAGCTCGACTCTATAAGCACTTATTTATTTTTGAGACACCTCGTATTTAGCAACATCATTAGATAATAAGCAAGCTAATGCATTTTTTTTGTTACCCACAGGTGAGGCGTTCATAAATTATGAAATACATGTTAATATAGGTGTTTGCATTAACATCAACTAAAACCAAAGTGCTCTATATTTAATAAAAATGTAAATATTGTTTTGGACTTTTTCTTATCTCTTAATCTTATGTTCTATTAAAACTGTGATTTTTAGTATATCCTAACACGGCATTATATGTTTACAATTACATTACTCTTATCTAATAAATGAAGCATGTTATTAAAATTAACCGCATGATAGTATTTAGTAGTATTTACATGGTAGCATAAAACGTCATTTTGCCGCCTTACAGGTCAATGATTATAAATTTCAGGAAATTGTTTAAAGCACATTACCGAGATCTTTTGTTTTATCGTCTACAGAATATCCGGATCGAGCTTTGATCAAGGAAAGGTACTTATAAAAGTTTATAATAGGTATTAAAACAAATATTTATTTCATTCATTTATGAATATCAAATTATTTACAATGAAATTAAAGTAAATTAATTCATTACTCTTAACATTTTTATGAATTTTATTGTTATTACATTGATACACGTAATGTTACATTACACTACAGAGAAAACTTGCATCTGCTATCAGACTGAAGATATGTTTGTAAATTATAAAGGCTATACTTAAGAAATAAACGATATTTTACACTTGATATATTGTTCCGAATATTATTCTTCGTAAGCGGGGCTCGACCGCCGCGCGGGCCGGCCGGCCGCCTGTAAGCAACATGGAATGTTTCTCAATGTCTCATTAAAGCGAAGACAGATATTGTGTTATTAGACAAATTAATACATATACGAGTAAGTATTCAATAGCAGCCACAGACAGAAATATAATGACCGACGAGTGTCAGTGGCTTTATTCCGGTCCACCGAGCTTCACAAATACAAAAGGGAAGGGAGCGATTTGAGAATAATGAACCGAACAATATGAGAAGCATCCACTTACGGAGTACAAAGAATTACACGATACAATATAAAGTACAACAAATGGATCTACAGAATACAAAATAAAATGTATCATAAACCCAGCACCGTTACCTCTAATTACAGTAGTTACACAGATGCTTAAACTTGCTATTTATATCATAACTGAAGATTACATTAAGTCTTATAAGAATAAAAGTATTTTACTAATATGGCAAAGTTTTCTATGTAGCATTTCATAAGGCCTAATTTCGAATTGTAACAACCAAGCTAGCTGAACATCATCACACTCATAATAAAGAAATCTAAAGACTAGGTGGGTAAAACGTAATTTTAAGAAGAACTGACGTTTTGACAAGATACGGATGATGGATTCATTGAATCGTATAAGATAAACGAAGTATTTTAGGGCGACGGTAAATATCGAAAATATATTTGATTTTATCTAAGTTGGCACCAAATTGGAAATCGAATCCATATTGCACAGGCCACCCGTCGCCGTCCGCACCCAACAGTCGACACGTCTCCCGCACAACTCTTAATCATAGAAAAATAAACAAAAATTACCTACTTATTGACTTCCCAAGGCGATTGCAATAATCGCCTTCATGCCATATTTTGGCGAAGTAAGGTCTCATGCCGCTGCCTGCACGCGCCTACGCAGATAGTAGCGATACATGCTCACTTCCACTTATCATAATCATTACAATAACCACAGTAATAGTTGCCAACATAATTATCTACTTCACAATTAACGATAAAACTTAACATCTATCAATAATCTCCAAAAATACACAAGGACGGTGTAAGTCGAAAAACACAACTACGAGTACTTACATCAATACGTAGTTTTATATTAATTTATATCAAATTAATACATCAAAAGTAGTAAAGTGTAGAAATATTTTAACATTTATCTAAAATACAAAACACAATAAATAATTTTTATAAAGGCACAATAAGGCACTGTTATGTCAAGATGTTATCACAATCTTAAATTTATTGATAATACATTAAATAGTAGGTAATTAAATTCAGCCAACATTATGTCTAGTTAAAATACACATAATATAAGAGTAGGATTTCCGATAGTCTTAGTGAAAAAGAATATGGGAAACCTAACTTAAGAATTGAATTATGGTCACAACACAACTTCTTTCGGTTATGAAAGAAGGATTGCAACGAAAGGCCTCAGGGCCCTATAGAACCTAATGTGACTAGCCACATATGACAGTCATGGCCCACGACCTGCGGTCCTTGGCATCCCTTGCTGCATTGCAAAGTGCACGACATAAACACTTCTAATTCTAGGCAATGCAATTTTTTGGATATTTTACTTCACCGTCTGCCGTTTACTCAATGCCCTTACAATAACATTAAAGATACAGTGTAAAATACAAATTGCGATTAGTACAAAAAGTTATTGGAGAATTGCACTTACCACACAGAATTCTGTGTTTCTATCTCATTCGAATAAATGCAGAGACGACAAAACAAATTCTGTATATTAAGTGGAGCTGGGCACCAGAGGCCGTCGTGGATAACGGTGCCGATACCTCTACAGTCACACTCTTCAGACATAAAACTCACGGCAGTTCAGACACACGTTGCACTATTGTCATTTTAGTGAAATGTACACCTTTACCGGTCACCGACTTTTTGTACGGTGGACGTTTGAAGCAGTAAGTACGCTAAATTAAAGATATGATCTTATTTGAATGTTTGTTAGCGGCGGCGCCTGCGGCCGCTGAGCCTAAAGCCAGGTCAGCACGTTGTCCGGCTTGCTCGGAGTCGAGTTGATCAGCGACTGCACGTCGTCCAACAGTATATCGTTTGTAAACTCGTTCAGCTAAAGACAAATTACGCATTGTTTTAGAAGGGTAACACAACATTTTCAAAACTTTTGATGTTTAAGGGTGTAAAACAGATACAGGAAACATTTCTGAATTTGAAGACGTGATTCATAATTGTAAAAACAGACTTACACGTGTTGAAACCAAAAAATATTGTAATTAATTATTATGAGTGTTATTGATTAAAATTATTTCTACTGAAGACATTTTCTAAATCCTAGCCTAAGTAGCTGCGCAACAATGGGTATTATATTTTCTAGACAGTCTGATTTTACGTTATTGACAAGCACGTTTTTACGTTACCAAAAATATACAAGACAAAATTTTACCCTTAAGCAGGGTACTCACCTAGCCGCGTAGCATGTAACGTATCCGATATTGTATCAAGTGAGTACGTAGGAGCACGAGCCGCTGGCGCGTAGCGCGCATTAAGCTCGCAGTGACCAGCCGAGGTACAGTATCAGATACGTTACATGCTACACGGCTAGGTGAGTACCCTGCTTTATGTACTTAGTACGAGTATTAATATGATCAGTCACAAAAACTATAGATCCTTATAGAAAATTATCAACATTTATTATAACAACATTTAATTTTGTTCCTAAAGGACGACGTAACTTTATTATTACATACTAAATTTATCAATCGGTAACAAGTAGTGTGTTCCGTTAATTGTTGTTACACAATTTTTCCCCATTTAAGTTCATGAATGAGTCATTATTATTGTGTTAGTTATAACGGCAAGTTTATTGAGGAAAACAAACAGTATTATAGGTATATCTAAACAGAAAGAGGATTTCCCATTATACCCATTTATAAGAACGGAGTAATATATAATTGTATTAGTAGATAAACACAACACGGCTTCTTAAGCATAAATTAGTAAGCACATTGGCTTTTCTTAACATTAATTAAAAATGGAAAATATTTTCATGTATATAGATGTAGGTGCGTCTAAATCTATTGATATACGTAACGACTATATCGAATCGTTTATTGATAAACATGGTCGTAGGTTTTTAAGACCGCACATCTACATTTAAGTAACATAAACTGATTAATGGCCATCAAGCAGTAAGCAAAGTTACCTGCAAGGAAGGTACCAGGTCGTCTGTAGAGTCGAGGTTATCGCCGATCGCCATGTCGGTGGAGTCCATGTTGGCGCCGGCCTCGCTGCTGCAGTCCATGCGGTCATCCATGCCCGCTAGGAAGTCCTCCGGCGTGTGTGGAATGGAGAACAGCCCGTCGCCGTCGCCCACTCTAGGCACAGCCATACCCAGCCCGCTGTCGGCGGACTCCTGCCGCTGGTGGTCCGTCAGCCCCGACAGGAACGGGTCCAGCGACAGCTCCGTGCTCGCTGCGGCCCCCGTACTACTCGCCAGCGACGACATAATTGAAGACGATTGTCGCGCCATAAGCTCTTGCTGGAAATATTTTTATAGTTATTTAGTAACTCGTTGATTGATATGGTTTCGGGACACCCAATCTTATGTCCCACTGACCTAAACCGACAACTGGCGCGAAGCCAAGCATGCGCAAGATTTTAACGAAAGGGTTTCCATTATATACTAGAAAACTCGAACTCGGAGGTTATGCGTTGATTTATTAGAAATCTTCATTTGTTTACCTGGAGCCGAATCTCCTGCTGGCGTTGCTTGAGACGATCTCGCTCGAGCTGGAGTGATTGAAGGCGTATTTTCTGCTGGCAGGCCTGTAACGATGCGTTGGCCCAACCGCCGCCCGCCAGGCCGGCGTTCGCCGCCGGTGTGCGTTGTAAGTGTTGAGCTGGAAACAAAAAAAAATCAATTAATATAACATACATACTTACATCCACTATATGAAAGCAACGTCAGGGAAAATTGAAGCTAACTTACGTATTCTAGGGTCGAACCATGACGTTGTTCGGGCGGCATGGTTTATAAAATAGGTTTCACCTTCAGGTGTCGTCGCCTGCTCCCAACCTTCTGGTAGTGGCCCTAGTGGATCTGTCGTTGTGTTACTACTTGTACTCTTCGCTGCTGAAATCAAAGAAAGGTTTACTGTTAGTAGTTGTTCGAGTTTTTATAATGCCGTAGTATTAACTACGAGTTGGAACTTGGAAGCTAATAAAGACATATGAGTTGCGATTGCAAAGCCCGCGCACGTGATTGGAAATTAGGTGGATATAAGGAAGGTTGGCAGCGCTTGTTCCAAGAAAACAACGGCGCCAGACGCGCCTGTCCCGCGGCCGCGCGACGCACGCGCAGAGTGAATCACGACGAGCGGATGTCGCCGCGGACACCTCCGCCCTGTATCACACAAATACAACTTCTGCCAACTTTCCAATCATACACAAATAGCTGCTGATTAATGCTTATTGATCAAAATTGTCCCGATATAGACTCATTTGTCATTTGCCACTTCTCTTCTCGCTTAATGTTTATTGAATTATATTCTCTTGAAATGCAACACAGATTTCTAATGCTTGGATGAGGTACCTTTTAGATACTATGATTCTGATTTAAATATATTTATTGAAGACGTCCAAAGGGTCCATGCATTAGTACCACAAAACGAGCGTATCGTTTCATCTTAAGGCATCCCTTGCTTTTACTACTACACTAGATTTTTAGTTCATTGTTCGCACAAAATGCCTTACAAAAGGCGCGGTTTCACTGCCACCACCTTAATGATGTCGTTGTTCCTCCTTCCTCAGACCCAAAACATCAGTGACGCTATTTTTTGCCAAATGACGCGTGACGGCATAAACCCGTCATTCAGTTCGGGCATGTACCTACATGATATTATGTTTAGGGAAAACATTGAGCTACCTATTGTGCCTTATAAGAATCAAGGGATTTAAACAAGAATCATAATTAAATGTAGAGACACGGAAATTTCATCAAGATAACCTCCTTATTGGCGACTGCACGATGCACCGTGTGCAATTATAATTAAACATTATTTACAGCGCTATTACTCAATAGCGCAGGCACTGCAGCGGTTCGGCGACTAAGCACTGTGTTATTATTACGTTACTTAATATTTCGTTTATGCTATTCACTTGAAACTATCTATTTTATCAGTTATCTTAAATATTATATGCTGACTACTTTTAAAATCCCACAAACGCATAATGGCAAGTCCACAAAACAAGTTTTCTTGATTTAAAATGTAGAGTCACACACAATCGAACATGTAAGTAGTAGTAGGTAGTAGTAAGTAAGTGTTTTAATTTCGTTGGGAGGAACTTTTATTTGTGACCAGTAAATGTATGTTTTTAAACTCTTACTTTTACATTATCAATAGGTAGGTACTATTAACACGGTAAAAAACGGTGTAGTGTACAAACGATTAGCGAGATACATATTTTGAGCACAGTGAACGTAATAAGAAAGCAATTTCACTTCAGAAGATAACACGAATGATAGCACAGTGTGATCAGATTACGGAAGAATGTGCTACGAAAACACAAATTATTTTGTTTTGTTACCTGATCTACTTAGATTGTCTCTCCTGCACAATGATAAAAGGCTAAGGAGCTAGACACTTGTTTCAAACAACATCGAAATCCAAGTACGTGACTAGGGCACGTACTGAAGTAAACTATCAAAAGAATGCACAAATAGGTGCGAGGACACGTGACCGCGACGCCTTGGAATCAACGTGTCAGCTGTAAAGCGAATTCGTCATTCGAGCGGAGTACGTGTGACAGGTTTCGAAAAGAAACGGCTTTGGAATTTCTGGATGATGAATGTTTGTTTATTGGGATGTGGCAAAAAGTGTCCAGGGGGAAAAGTGTGCAAGTAGCAGTGGCCGGCGGATGTGTCGCAAGGCACCGCTGAAAAGCGGGAGCCAGGGCCAGCGCGCCCCGCCCGGCGCCCAGACACCAATGTATTTTCCAACCACCTTTCAACGCTCGTCTCGCATCGACCGACGGAAACAACGCGTTAATTCCCGTCATAAAATCAGTTTTAGAATTCGGGTTATTTACTTGTTTTTATTTCAATTCCATGTTAATTTTAAACTCGCCTCTGTGGCCAATTAGATCACGTGAATACGGAATTGTGAGTGAATAGCGTCAGAACAGTGGCTCCCTTTGTAGTTAGATATATCTATGTGCACGTTCTTACGATTTACAGGGCGAGAATAGTTTGCGCGTATTGTTTCTTTACTTGACTTTATTACATTTCAAAACATTTTTTTTGTTACTGTATTTCTGTCTAACGTTCCATCTAGGTATTGTGTACCTAGTTTTTATATTTAAATTTTGATAAAAATAACATCAATCCTATAATTATGAAATTATAATAAATTACTGGTCTGCCGGTTGCGATTTGTAATTGATGGTTTGTTTAAATGCCTGTAATGTTGTTACACATAGAGTTTTTCAAATAATTCTCGAGTGTACGGTTCTTGCCTTATTAGATGTTGTAATTAATATTTTAACTAACATAGAAACAAAGTGACATCATTCCGCTGATAAAATGGAAAATCCAAGGTGAGATAGGTACGCCTGTCTGCCTATATCATAGGTAGGTATTAAAATTATGAGATCTTTACAATTTGTAATTATTCATGATGATTTCATACTTTTAAATACAATTAAAGCAAATATTGTAGTCTCAACCTGGACAAACAGAACTAGTCACGAACCTTTTTAGTTGTATTTATGCCACAACTTTAAACAAATACAAAAATGTATAGGAACTCTTTGAAATTAAACGACGCACTGAGAAACTTGCTATGTTAACGGTATGAATAAAAGGATGAAAAGTGTTTTATCTCATTTTGAAACTCTCATAACAAACCTCCTTAAAAAAATTTAACGTCAAAAAATCCCTAGATTGGCTACATAAGGCAGTGCTCTAGAAAAAGTTACTAAAACTATCGTTAAAGTGCACCATTTGCTTGAGTTATTCAGTAGATGCACAGAAAACAATCACAAATACCTTACATTTTATTTATATAAATGTATATAGTTGTCTCTCTCGTGTGGTCAGATATATGTATCGATTAGTGCCTGAGTTAATATATTAAAGAGAAACCCGAAAAATTTGTAAACAGACGTTTAAATTATAAACAGAGACAATATTTAAATTATTATTTGCTATATTTTTCCAAACAAAATCCCGACTCTATCTACACATAATTCGAGGTCTAATATCTAGTTTGTCCTATTAGCCATTAACTATACACAAATTCTTGTTAGTCGAAGGTTAATTCGTAATACTTCTTAAATATGATGAATCTTTACGGGATTTGAGTCAGATTTTAGATACTCTTTATTGCTCACCGTACGTAAACACATGATTTACAGAACGACAAGACAACTATAGGTTTATGGTTAGCTAGATAAATCGTTAAACGAGTTCTCGAGTGGAGACCACGCCTTGGCAAACGTAGTGTAGGACAACCCCCAGCCCGATGGACCGACGATATTAGTAGGATGGCTGGCAGTAGATGGATGAAAAAAAAAAAGCGGGAGATCGTGGTCTTTGGTGCTCTTTGGGGGAGCTGCAATAGGCTGAATAGATAGATAAATAGTAACCTGGTGTGGCTGCGGGTGTGATGGTGGGGGCGCTGGCGGGCGGCAGCAGCGTCTCCGCGCTCTGGTGCTGCACGCCCACCGACTGCGCCGCCTGCGCCGCCAGCGTCTTGCGCGGGTCGTCCCACGTCGTCGTCTTTGTTATATGACTGGAAACAACCAAGGTTTATTTATTTATTTAAGCTTTATTATTAAATTTTAAAAAAACTTACAATAAGTGTACTTAATGCCATGAGGCATGGCTCACCAGTCGACCGAATGTTATCCGTTCGAAACTAAATTATCAGGCATGAATGATCGAAGACATCAAGAGTTTAAAAATTTATTAATGCTTACTTTCGCATTTAAAAATGCCACTTAACTTAAATGGTTACTTAGTAGAAACTTGGAATACTAGCTTCGATCTAATAAAGGATATTATAGAATAAACAAAATGTTAATCCACCTTTATTATTAATTGACGTCTTTGAATGCGACAGTATGTAAATAATCCAGCCAAGACATAAATCAAAAAAGGTAAAGTTAGCACCGTGGCGGCGTGTGTGAGCCAAATCTTCCCACTTAGCGGTCGATGTGACCAATTTGTAGACAAACCGGACACGGCGTGTGCGACCCACTGAATAGCCGCTGCTACGGCATGATAAATGGCTCTTTTACTTTCTTCGCTGAAAGTAGGCAGTCGTCAGTTCGTCACAAGGCGAACGGCGCGCCAGCGCAACGACCCCTTTTTGGGATGCTAAAGCTAAAGGCTATTTGCCAATGCTCGAACCCAAAACACTTATCAAACTTCTTTTCAATACGACGCCGACACACGCGCACGATGATTAAAATAAAGCATGAGTAATAGACGCTTACGCTATCAGTAGTACGCAGGAAGGATATTGCTTGAAATTAGAGCGTGCGTGTGTGCTCTTGAAAAAGGTAACCTAAACACCCAAATTAATACACATTAACAAACAGTTGCTTAGCAAAAGAGTTGAGCAGAATGATCACCTGAATCTGCGCGGAAAGATATAAAAAACGAGTAATAATATGTTCCGGCAGTGCAAATCGAACATTCACAGGCGGTAAGATAAGAAAGTGTTGCATTCGAAAGTGGGTGGGGGCGTTACCACAACGGATCGATTTGCGCGGATCGGTAATGAACTTGGGCTGGCTATCAGCTGTTGGCTATGTCACGGCACCACCTGTGCCGGGCACCTGCTCGCTGCATGCGTTTATCGAATCTAATTCGTTAATGCTTCCCTCTATGTTAACCTTTAGCGGTCAACGCAGCTGGTTATAATTTTAGACCACCTAGACTGCTGCAGTTGTGGTCGCGTGCTGCATTCGTTTCTTTTTGGGGGGGACTGCGCAGTGCCTATTAAATTGCTAAATAGGGTAAGAGTAAGCGAATCTTGTATCTATAAATTCAAATTTCCTAATACGGCTCATACTCATTATTTTTGTAAAACAAGTGATAAAATGTTGAAGTTTCAGACTTCGTAGTTAAAATCGATTAGCACATTAGTAATTATGTACCCGGGGAGCAGTGGATTGCCTTTTTCTTATATGTAGTCCCTATGCCCTATACCATGAAAGTCACGTTTATTTACTTTAGACATTGTTGAAAATTAGATCGAGAGAGAATCGATCTGCAGAACAAACGCGAAGAGTAGAACTTCTCGAATTTAACCCGCATAGGTACCAGCCAGTTTAACGACCGACCTAAACGAACTTTTATCTCCCAATAGGAATAGTAGGTAGTAAAAATATGTGTTAATAGTGTCAAAAGGAGATAAACCGTTCTTGTTGATTCTGTAGAGTCCCTACTCCCATGTACCCAATGGCAACTCAATATTCTATCCACAAGCAAGCAATGCGAGCTATTTTAAAAGCATAAAACTTTCAATTTATAATTGAATCTTACTGAATAATAAAATTAATAAACAACAGTAATACGCTCAGTAACATTTCGTTTTAAGTCTTGGGCCACGTGCATAATTATGTTTAACTTGAAATATTGATAAATTGCATTTTATTTTTCTATGAATACAAACAGCATATGATTTAAACAATAACAATTTATCCGTGTGATTAAAAACTTTAAAATCAAACATAAAATAGGTTTGTATTATATGAATAACAAATTTACATATAGTTTATTCTGGTAATACTCAAAGTCCAAAGTGACTAACTAACCTAGCTCTTCATTTTTCATTTGCACTTATATACCTACCTAATTTCTTTGTAATTCGCAAAGGAATGTTGCAATAAACATAAAAATGTCATTGCATTGACATTACATTAGAGCAGAGGTTCACAGTAGTGGTGTTAGTTTGAGGGAGGGGGGGGGGGGGGGAGATGCACCGAAGAGGTGTTCAATTACAGGCTGCGTGGGGCGCGGATGAATCCGGTTGCATAACACCGGCCAAACCCATATAATGCGGGGTTTACACTAAGCGATTTCTGCCGCACGACTAACGTAAAGTATCACACGATAAAACGTAGGTAAGTATCAATTAAGGGAACTTTACTGTCTTATTCAGAGACGTTTTCTAAAACCGGCGTTAAACGGTGGTTTATCAAAACCATGTTTTAAGCTTAGTCCCCAGATTATCAATTTTGTTATTCAGAGTGACACTTAAACTAAATTATAATAGCCCCAGAAGTAAAGAATGAAATCGCAACACTGACTTTAAAGACTGAATGATTTCGACAAAAGACGTTCGATTCTAGTAATGATCTTGTAAATTTTGATATAAGTGTAAACCAAGCATTGAAAACAATGAGGGACTGGTTAAATGTAAATGGTCTTCTGATTAATACCAGTAAAGCGAACGCCATGCTGTTTCCAAACAATGTCAGGAATAAGGATATCTTAGATGCTAAGTTTAACGGTAAAGTAGTAAAACCGGTACAGGTTACTAGATTTTTAGGTGTAAATAAATATTGACGAAACTTTAAAGTGGAAACAAAAATTAGAAGACATTGAAAATAGTCTAAGTTCCGCCTGCTACGTTTTGAGAAGCCTACGGGATGTAGCAGATGAAAAGCATCTAAAGCTGGTATATTACGCCTAAGTCGAATCGAGACTGCGCTACAGTATTTGTTCTGGGGAAAAAGCTATCAATATAATATACTTAGAGCTTTTGTACAGCAGAAAACGATCGATTAGAACAATGGTTCGAATTAGACAACAAGAGTTGTGTCGCGGGTATTACAAAAGGCTTGGTATACTGACAGTTCCAAGTCTATATATCCAAGTGCTATTAACTCATTTTCCAAAAAACATCAGTGATTTTGAGACACCAAAAGAAAGAATAATCCGTGAAAGCACTAGGAGGAAAGATTTCAATAATAAATGTATAGCCCATCTAAACATTGTCAAGCATAGTTCTTACTATCAGTCAGTTGCAATATTTAATAGATTAGCAATCGAATCAAAAAGTAGGTATAGTGTACAAGAGTAGCTTCAAGTCGGATCTGAAAAATCTTTTGTTGGAAGAATGCTATTATTCAGTTGATGAATTTATAAATAATACGAGTAACATTGTATGACAAAGGTACTTAATAAATAAAAATTGACATTTTATTTTAAATCACTGAAATTATATAGAATTAATATTATTATCTCTTTTGTTTTTTTATTTTTACTATATAATTATTACTATAGAATTTGTATAATTAATTATGCATGTTGTATTTTTATCTTATTATTGAAATGTAATGTAATTAATGTTCGACACAATGTAAATTGTTATGAATAAATAAATGAAATGATTAGTTCGATTTGTCGCATCACTCACTGAAAAAAAGTTATCATGTGTCAATGGCCACTCAGCTGGTAGTTAGTCAAAGAGTATGTTATTACAAATGGTAGATGCTGGTATTTTGTTTAAAAACCTATTTATATTATTTAATGATATTAGTGCTTTTCATGAACTTAAAGGAAAATTATAACGGTTAAGAAAGATCAGTTAGATAGATTTGTTAAATGGGTCCTTCCTTTCTTTATGTATTCTCAGTTTTGTAGCGGCACATAAAATACTTAAATATTTATTCGTATTGTTGGATTTCATTTAAATCATCCATTTTCACAATGTATTATCAATACCTACCTCGCTTTTATTTGACAGGCGCAAAGACCACAGATTAATATAAATCATAAACAAGTCTTAAACCATCCTTAAACTTACCAGTTGGCAGGTTTAATGAATAGCTTTAGCTCAACCTTAACCCCGGGTCTAAGCGTAGTCTGTCACTCTGAATACGATTTTTGCTAAACCAACGCTATCACAGTGGTTTAACTCTGAATAATGAACTCTGAATAAGACAGGAAAGGTTTACTAGATCAAAAAACTAAATGTGTAAATAAATTTAGCATGTACTCCACATACTAAATTGCCAATGGGCTATTTTACTTGTTTTTAAATAGACGTGGAGGCTGTTGTGTTTGAAATTTTGAAATCCAGACAAAATTGACTAGATAAATCAAATTTAAAAGTAGTAGGAAAATGAGTTATTTTGCATAAATAAAGATATTTGAGTTACATAATGTAGGTATTAAACTATTATTTTTTTAATCATCATAAGCATATTAAAATATCCTGTTGGATGACAATATAGTCCATGCCTACTTATATCAAAATGTTTTATATCATTACGGGAACAGTTGTTATTGTATATTGATTTGAATAGATTTTTGGTAACGCCGCAAGTTGCTGAAACCACAAACTAATCTAATTACATGAATGCATTAAGGTATTTTTTACTTTGAACCATAATAGAAACATGCTGCCTATCAAGCTATTTGAAGCACATATCAAATCGGCCCGTGTCAGCGCTCAACGCGCTTGTACTTGTAGCCTACACCGGCGCGGGCGCATCGTGTTTGTACACAATCACACTATTTACTCACACCCCGTAAACGAAACACGTAATCGGTCGTTCTCAGAAACCTAATATCAAAATTGGCAAGTGTGAGGAACACCTGGGTTTGTTAGTCATCGCTCTTATACCATTATTTATTCAAGGAAAGCTTTTCTGTATTAATATTAGAATCTAAGCGCGTTCCCATTTAACGGTACTCTAGCCAGACTTTAATTAAGTGTAAAGTACCTACTCGTAACGTTCACAGTCACACTATGGTGTTCTTTTATCATATCGATGAAAACGAAATCAGTAAGTAATGCCAATCCAACCACCAACATTCCAAATGCACATAAATTGCAACGGGAAAATGTGTGGATTTATTTAAATTCGTGCTTTAGATCACGTCGGCTCAAATCGTTAATAAACCTTGCATAAATCAATTACATCCATGTAAAAAATATGTTACAAACATCATAACGTGGGTATTCAGGCGTAGGTTAACGAAAGTGAGTACCTAAGTAATTTGTTTTAATAACACAACAAGTGGTCTTTCATACGACATGATGACATAAGCGTGTAAGCCTCACAAAATTAGAATTTAAATAGGTCGTAGCGAACAATCGCACGATGACAACGAGAACTGAGAAACGGCAACCATTTCTCTCGCGTGAAGGCCTTCTACTCTTACACAAGACTCGCTCAGCGCGAGCCAGTCCGACCACGTTCGAGATCGAAAGGGCCTTCAGAATGACATATTGTAGCGACAAAGCTTTCAACCCGCCTGATACAGATAAACCTTTTGTTTTTATCACCACAGCTGAAATTTACTGGCCTACACGGGGTCGCTTTGACATTAACTAATTAGAGAGGATACGTACAAACGACTCAGGATTAATTTAATCCTTAAGCGGCGCAAAATATCGTTTTTCTCTGTCGACAACCACTCAAAAGCGCATAAACCCTCGCCTCAACAAAGTAAGGCTCGTAAACTAAATTGCAAGCACAATATGACGAATTTAGTGAAATGCCTCGTGTTTCAATTAAACGGAAAATAAAGTTGGCACCGCGTCCGTCGACGTAACATAAACATTAAAATAACTATGATGGTTGAGTAGCAACACCCAAATCTCATTCAGCTGCCAATACATTACATATCCACGACACTTACTTTACGTTACAGTTAGTCAGGTAGTGTTTATTTGAACTACAAGTAACGTGTACTCTTACAGATTAAATAACTGAAATAATTTCCGATCGTTCCCTGCGGTTTCGTCTTTCGTCGGCGGTTGGTGCAGCATAATAGAACGTTAACCGTTTATATCATAGCCGGTTGCAATCTCATATCGTACATTATGGGCCGTTTGGTAAATTGAGATAAACAAGTCAATTAGCTAGTTAAATCGAGTACAATCTGCAGCGGGCCCGGCTCCGAAGATGGCGAGGCAGCGGACGCGCGTCACGTCCGACGCACATCCTCGAGTGTGCGTAATTTCCCCGCTTTTACTGCAAGTAACTACTACAGACAACAATGAACAACAACTGTAACCTCGAAATAAAGCAGTTTATTTGCTCTCTGAGTAAGATTACGTAACGCTGCTGCGCGGTAAGAGGAAAAGTAATTTGTAGGAAGCATATAACTGCCACCTTTATATTATTTTAATAGGCATCCAGACCTATAATATTAAGGCATTGGCCTTACCCATACATGCAGGCGTCTTAAAGCGCACTATTAACTTATTTTTCCTAAAGTAACCGTTTCAAAGCTTTGCCTAACTTTGGATGCTACGAATGCTACGAATCTACGTTATAACAATTTGCATACTTACGATCCAAAAATCGGATGACATTTTGACTGTACTTACACCTGAATAACAAAAGACTTATCTAAGCTGTAGGATAAAATTCTAATACATTCTGTCAAAAAAGTTTCGGGAATTGATGATTTGTTTATGGTTCCAAATTCAAAATGTTATTTCTTTTTTTGTTGTTAGATTGGCACAACTGTTTTCCATTTTGGCGCGGAGTTTGAGTTACATCTGATAATTAGATTAAATACAGTATTGTTTTTAGTTATACCATATCTAGTGTGTATTGCTAATTTCATTTTGGACAAAAACATCGAACAAAGAGTTTGTCTTAAATTTTGAATCGCCAATGGGATTTCGTGTTCGGAGTCTCTGAAAATGTCGACTTTATCAAAAACACGTGTTTATGAGTGGTACAAAGCGTTCAAAAGCGGTCGAGATGTGATGGAAGATTTGCCTCGCTCTGGTAAGTAAAACGTCTGCTACTGAAGATAACATCGCAAAAGTGAAGGAAATAGTGACTGAAAATCCTCATTCAAGTTTGAGAGAGCTAGCCGTCGAACTTTCTGTGTTACACGAGTCGATTCGTACCATTTTAAATAATCAATCTGGTACGAAACATGTTGCCGCTCGGCTAGTCCCAAAAGACCTGAATTTTCTCCAAAAACTCAATCCCAAAAGAGTCGCTGAGGACATGCTAGAACGAGTCAATTCCGACCCAACATTTATGAAACGTATTGTTACTGGTGACGAGACGTGGGTTTACGAGTTTGACATGCAAACTAGTCAACAAGCTTCGGAGTGGCGCCTTCCAACTGAACCGCGCCAAACTCGATCGAAATACAAAGTCATGTTGACTGTTTTCTTTGACTATCGCGGTGTTGTGCACTCAGAATTCTTGCCAGGAGGTCAAACGATAAAAAAGAGTACTATTTAAGAGCTATGCGGCGTTAAAGAGAGCAAATTAGACGAAAAAGGCCAGATTTGTGGAATGAAAATTCTTGGATTTTGCACCACAATAATGCGCCTTCCCACAAGGCCATCATTGTGAACGAATTTTTGACCAAAAACTCAACAAATACCATCGAGCAGCCACCTTATTCACCAGATATGGCTCCAGCTGACTTCTTTCTTTTTCCTAAACTCAAATTACCACTTCGTGGCACCCGGTTTCATTCGGTAGAAGACATAAAGGAGAATTCGCGGCGAGAACTGAACTCGATTCCGGAAAAAGCGTTTCAAAATGTTTTGATAATCATCAAATTATTTGTTGGCGTAAGTGTATCGCTTCTGAAGGAGCATACTTTGAAGGTGATAAAATAAATTTGGATGAATAACTAACATTTTGTGTTTAATCTTTTCCCGGTACTTTCTTGGCAGAGTAGTATTAAGTTGTGACAGCAACATAAACAGCGAGTACCTACCGTTAGCCGAAGTGTGCCGGCTCGTCAACAATGAGACTGCACCTGCACCTAGACTAGCCCACATCTTTGTTTCCCTTTGAAGCGGATACCAAAAACTAGATACGAGTACTATGTATTTCAATGTAGCTTTTTAATAAAAAGCTATTGTCACATCTTGAAAAATCAATAGTGGAGAATGGCTCTACCGATTTTTTTTGTTCGTTCCACTACCGGTCTACCTATCGCACAGTGGACGATTTGCCCGTACGTATCATGGTTGACAAAAAGGGTTATCGAGTTTCCTTCATTGAGCTGTAACGATAGCCAACATCCTAAGTAACATGATTCAAGTAAAAGATCAGCTTACAAAGAAGAATCTGATTAATATCTAGATAACTTGTTTTGGTATTCTGAATAAATTGTTTTATTTTGTTCAAACTATTTGTTATTTTCGTAAACTCGTGTAAATTATTGCAAAGTATTGAAAATGTATGAAAATGTCTACAAAAGCATTATTTACATAGTAATAATCATTTATTATTTGATATAATTAAATATTGAATAATAAATTATTATCAACTATAAACCACTATAAACTGAACTTTCATAGTAAAGGCGAGAGCTCAGGTTATGTTGGTAGATTTTTTTAAAGGAGTTAGGTAATATTTTGTTCATTTTCCCATTTAATATGACAATCCATATATAGAAGCAACGTTTAAACTTAATTTCAAGGTCTAAATAATATTGTCCACCATGCTTGTATGGAGACCGTTCACTGTGTTTCGGGTTGAACACCGTGCCTGAATACTTATTTCAATTTTTTCTAAGCTATGGATATTGTATTGGCGTTAACAACTATAGCAATAACTTCTATGAGAAAGGTATGCAAAAAACTCACTAGTACTCGTAACAAGCTTTTCAAGGCTCGCATTTTACTGAAAACTTAAATTCAAGTACCTATGCGTGACCATTTCAAGAAAAGATATAATAAATAAATAAAAGATTTATACTCGTTTGCACTAAAGTTTTAAAAACCTGAATTAATCCAAATATACTAAACAAATATATTATTTCTGATGTCTCAGTAGTAATTTGGTTGGCTGTATAGAGCACAGACAAATCTGTTCAGCGGTCCTAGAGGTAAAATGGTGTATTAATATTATTAAGATACTCACATAAATGTAAAGTTACAGCCTTATCTTTTGGACGGTTGCCTCTTTTTTGTCAAATTAAAAGTTTAGTACTAAACTATGAATTCTATTTATGATTATTATAATAATATGGGTTTATGGTACCGAAGCAATAACACAACGATCGTCCGGTGCGAGTGTAGTCATCCCGAGTATGTACCTAGCTCGCAACAATCTGTGGAATAACTGATCCTATTCCGAGCATGACTCACTCATTCATTCACATCATACATTATGGTTACCTACGCACCATTCATATACTTTGTATGTTTTCCTATGGCAACATAAATTATACAACGGAAAATAAAGTTTTATTCTAAACGAAATATTGATTTATCTGTAACGAATGGCGCCAACAATTTCGAGCGACATCTAAAATTATCTTTTTAAATGACTACCTAGACTTAACGATTCAATTTTAGTTATTACTTCTGATGGACACCACGAGTAATTAATACATTTTAAATGATGATGTTACATGTAATTTGCTTCGTATTGTTTACCTACGCGTTTCCGAAGTCTACTTGTTTTTTAATGTCATGCTCAATCAAAACTGATTTCAGGTATATAGGTACTATATAGTTAGCCATTTATAAATTAGGTGGTGATATGAAAATATTGAAAATATAGATATATTCTTCTATAAAGTACATCCATCTCATTCCCGTTACTTCGTAATATTCCCATATTAATTTATAGGTACTGCACTGCGAAAGTTTTAAATGAGTTACAGGAAAATGATTTTTATTACAGTGCAGAGCTTTTCATAAGTACTCTATATTAGTTTCGGCATTATGAACAAACACAGCGTTTCCACGATTTTCAGTTAACGATATCTTTGTGACACATCCAAGGATTTCAAACGATGGATCGTAGGTTTTTCACCGAGAACAACATGGCGGAGACGGCGTTCTAAATTTGAATCTCGGACGAGTCGGCGCTCGCGTACGTAAATAAACGCACACACCAATAATCAGTAACACTATACAAGTTTTAGCGCAACGTTAACTATACTGTAGAGAAATGGACATGTCTAGATAGGCGTGCGTGAAAGACTGATATCTTCATGGCTCGCCGCGCTCAACCCTTACAGCTTTGACAACAGTCGCTGCGCTAAACAATCGAAACTCAAAATATTATGCAGTGTATGCTGTATTCTGGCACAAGCTCGTACTCACTCACACGGACACGAGTGGACGAAAACGTAAGGCGTGACGCATCGACTTCCGGTCGGTGATTTTATTATTGGGATCTACTGTTCCAGTCAACACGCATTGAACGTACTTTTCATTACCTGCGTTTTCGTGAGATGTTTAAGGAATCGATTAACAAGAAATCGTATAAAAATTGATTTATTGGTAATTAATTACTACTACTAGATTTGACTAGAACTAGAATCACCTGTTGTTGGTAAAGATCCTTTACGTCCTTACGTCAAAATAAATATTCGAATTTTCATAAATATGTACACCTCATTTATAAGTAAATTAAAATTTTCAGCATACGGACAAAGTTATATCAATACAGGGATTTGACAAATAAATATAAATAAATAAATAGGTATTCGACAACATCACGTACATTGCTCTGATCCTATGGTAAGTAGCTAAAACACTTGTGTTATAGAAATCATAAACAACGACGGTACCACAACACCCAGACCCGAGACAATATAGAAAAGTTCGTTTTCTACATTGACCCAACCGGGAATCGAACCCGGAACCTCAGAGATGGCGCGACGCCATAATACTCCAGACTCCGGCGTGCTCGCCTCTCGGCTACGGAGGTCGTCAACAAATAAATTTAAATTTCCGGTAAGCAAATTAAAAATGTCTGATCTACATTTTCAGAGATCGAATGCTACTATTCTAACAAATACTTGTTAGACTAGTAGCATCTACTAGACTAGTAGTATACTACTACTAACAAACAAGCACAGATGAGTAAACAAATAATTTATTTTATATAAAAAATTGTAGTAGTCACATTGAATCGCAGCTCCGGGAGCGAGTCTAAACAAAAGGATTGGACGTAGAGCGGCGCCAACTCGCGTGAGCGCGACAACACCCGCCTGATTTATACACTGCGACTTCAAAAGCCGAAGTGGCGCCGAGGACCGGGCCTCCAATATAACAAAAATTTTATTGCAGATTCTAGCATCCAAATTATCTACATCAAAGAGAAACAAATGGATGCTTAATTGAATAGTGTTTACAACAAAACTCTGAGGCGACTCTCCTAAATCTAAACAAGTGTGTGACACACATATTTATTTACCTTGTACGAGCATAACAGTGCATTAGTTATTTATCAAATGGTTGTGGTACTAATGTCAAATTACGCTTTATTTTATATTAATTATATTTTTATAACAAATTAAATTGTAAGATGCTGTTTATAGGTACTTTTAGGGTTTGTTTAACCAAGGACCGGCATCGGATATTATAAAAAATATTGATGAAGTTGCAATATCGTAAGAATTAACTTATATATGATTACACCTCCATAAACAGCTGTACATTTCAATAAATAGATAGAGCGTGTGTCGGTGCGTACGCACTCACGCACGCACAGGCTAGACGGGCGTGAGGCGCGGGCGCGGGCGGCGGCGAAGACCAGTCGGCCTTGCGGCCCGGTGGCCTGCCTCTCGCTGCCAGAGGTTAACTACGTTTTTTTTCATCTTAGAAAGTAAATAAATAAATAATATAATATACACCGAAAATAATACCACCAGGATCCAATTTAGCTGCTTTAATCTCTTCCTTGATAATATAATTTTCTTAATAATAAGGTGATGTACACGTCACTCCCCGATGACTGCCGATGTCAGAATAGCGCTTGATTTCAATTTGGCATAGAAAAGTAAACCAGTATTTTTATTTTGTTATTCTTAAAAATCATTTAGTCGCATTTGAATGGTTTGAGAGTTAATTCTGAAGAAAAATGTCTAAAGGCTAACACTAAACGTACTACTCCGCCTTACTTATTACGCCTTACCACCTTGTACGGACCTTCGACATAAAAACAAACTCCGAGTGTAATCTCGCAATTAGGGAGAGAAGACTCCTTAAAATATCGACAACAATAGCTTTATTATTTTGTGTGGGATTATTGATTACAGTGGAAGAGCATGTTGAAATGTATTCAATGATGAATATGCAATAGGTAATTGTGAATTATGGTTCACATGAATTAAATTATCGTTTATTGGATGACTTGATAAAGCTTACAGCGTCGTGACCTGACTTTTGGTAACATTGCGTGAGTCAGGCCGCCATCATTCGGTCACAGCATCCGGGTCGACGCCATGACTCCCGCTACAAGTAGGCAGATCTAAAGGTGCTTCAAAACCACCAAACATTTCCCAGAATTTTGATTTTGAATGTCCTTAATCGTCGAAAACCTGCTTTTTTCATATGCAAAGCTGCCTCAGGCCATTGACTTCATCATTTCTGAGTGCGTACACAGGTACCTACATAAAATATCAAAGCTATTTTATTTACCACTCTGAATTTAAATCAAAATAATAATCAGGAAATTAACCCGTGGACACCTACGAACATGTTAATTTTGGAAGTCGTAATGAAGTTATTTCTAAAAGAGTCATAAAATATTTCGCAAAAGTGCTCATAAACGTCACTTTTAGAAACGTGTAAAGGGAATCTGTGTAGCTAACTGCGTCAAATCTGTTCATGTGGCGGAAATTCGTTCCAGAATAGCATCTGAAAAAATATAAATTTTACAATTCCGTTAATTTTGTCAATTCTGTCACGAATAATGTTTAAAACAGACTTAAGTGTGCCTACATTAAGCACTTATTTAGATATCGGGTGCCATCCATTAAAGAATTTTCTCCACATTATATATTTTAATTAAAAGAGCAAAGCAAAACGAGACCTGTTACGCATCACCTGTCTAACCCAACGATATTAAAAACCTATCATTGGTCTAACCATTCAATTCAGTGATCATAAACTTTTAAATATTGTTTGGGCATATTCATGCATATCACCAAAATAACTTTCAATAAAATAAAAACTCCCATAGTCACAATTACGGCAGTTTCAAAAATAAATCCAAAAAAGCAGGTTGAACAACGCTTTGCAGAACGAAGACTCATAAACTAACACAACACCCGCTGGGCTAAATCTGACCGTTCTTAAACACAGCTACTAATACAAGTCCCAAACAGTATTGTGCAGTTATTAAGCAAGCTCTGAGTCACTAGTCATGTGAAGAGCTGCGCTATAATTAGACGTTAATCAGCGAAAAAGGCAGAACACCGAGCATGTGTCCGGCGCCAGCGGAAGCCGGTCTGGCACGAATAACTCATTGTGCATTACGCGCTCTTCATTCATATGGTGTAGCTAACGTGACCAGGAGTGACGTTTTTGGCAGGACAGACTAGCACCTCCATCAATAACATTTTCGTTCATAATGTGATTGGGGTGGCCAAATTCGATTAGAATTTGTAATTTATTCTGATTTCCCTTGAACCTTCTGAACCCTGAATACATTAAACCAGCAATTCTGTAATTGCGGAGAAAAATGTGTTTTCCTGATAAAAGCAAAAGATGCTTATTTACCCAGACTCTTTAAATTGTACTCCCATTTTTTTCTGTCCTCCTGTAAGTTTAAATAGGCTTTTCTCAAAAACTGTCGATACTGAAACGATTTAAATAATAGATGACTGGTGCAGGAAAAAGGTTATTTTAATGTCACATTTGCGACTCGCTTTTATTAAGAAATGTAAATTCCTGTTCACATTTACAAATAAACGTCACGAAACAGGTTCGTCAATTTGTAATCTAGTGTTTTCAACGTTATCACGACATAAGTCCGGTTTACTTACCGGGTAACTTTGATGGAATAAGATAAGGCTAAAGATGCTATGATGGTACCTAATATGAGTAAAAAAAATCACGTCAGTGAATTACGAATATATTCATATTCCTTTTTATTTTTTAAAATAAAAAGGAATATGATATCCAAAGAAGCAGGTTGAACAACGCTTTGCAGAGCGAAGACTCATAAACAAAGCAACACCCGCTGGTTTAAATCTGATTATTCTGATGTACCACTAGATTCTGCTAGTTACAACTTTTAAATGTGCTTACAAAAGGGCATTGAATGTTCTTGGGGAGTAAGAGAAGGAGTAGCATAGAATTCACTTCTAAGATCATATCATCAATGATATATATGATCTTAGAAGTGAAGTCTATGCTACTGCTTCAAATCAGACAACAAAAAAAGGTAAAGGTAAAACTTTTTATTTTTTAAAATAAAAAGGAATATGATATCCAAAGAAGCAGGTTGAACAACGCTTTGCAGAGCGAAGACTCATAAACAAAGCAACACCCGCTGGTTTAAATCTGATTATTCTGATGTACCACTAGATTCTGCTAGTTACAACTTTTAAATGTGCTTACAAAAGGGCATTGAATGTTCTTGGGGAGTAAGAGAAGGAGTAGCATAGAATTCACTTCTAAGATCATATCATCAATGATATATATGATCTTAGAAGTGAAGTCTATGCTACTGCTTCAAATCAGACAACAAAAAAAGGTAAAGGTAAAACTTTGGTGTGATAGCTGGAATATGTTTTAATCTTCAATAAAGAAACAAACAGCTGCCAATATTTAATCTCGCTTAAAAAAATGTAAGTACATAGTACCTACTAAAACATGTCAAGTTTCTTCTATCTCATCGTACTTTTACACAGTGATAATATTGACTAGACAGAAGAGCGATCAAAAAATTTACTACAAAACATTAATACAGGCCCTCAAATTTAGTAGGTACTAGGGTACAACATACATCTGTTGGCCTTAACACATCAAAAATACGCCAGTTATTTAAATGTCGATGTGATTATAGGTATTGTCATTGTCCAATACTTATGATCACTACTTCTCATACTACTACTGTAGTTAGAATTAATCAGCTGGTTGGATTATTAAACTTAGGTCCCAGTTTGTATCCCTACAAGCTGGTCACGCGAGCGAGCCGGCAGCCTGACCGGCATAGACCGGAGGAAGCTCTAATGGTGCACCACCGGAACAGGAAGCTAGGAACTGAACGGTTAACGCGGACGCTTTTTAGCAGATGTCAATCCGTTTTTGGCTATCGGTAAAAGTATTTTTTTTTTCTGATATGGACTAGGATATTTATAAAAACAATATTTTAGTAAGCATTAATTTTGTACTACGAGTTAGTTAGTTTACACAAATAACATGGCTATGCAAGTTGACTTTAAAAAAGTGATGATGATGAGACGAGTATAATCACAAAAGTTAGGCGATTTAGAGTACAGTCTTGATGGACTCTACATAATGAATAGCTGAAGGCATATTATAGCGCAGACCAGTCGTCTAATACTCAGTGTAAATTTAATAGAAAATACTTTATCTACATTTCTAACCAAGACATCTTTATCCCACTTCAAATAAAATTTGATAAAAAAACTTTCTCCGAGCCAAACATGACTCTTACTTAACTCTTAATGTTACTACAATACCTATTGTGTCCTTATTAACATTATCATCTCCCCCTTCCAACTAATTCGCAGTCATAAATGTTTATTTGAAAGAAAACTAAATTGGGTAACCAATAGGGTTACATACTATTTAGGTAGAGTCCCTAAGCCCAATGATAAATAAATAATAATAAAATATTGACAACATAACATACATTGCTCTGATCCTAAGGTAAGCTATTAAGCACTTGTGTTATAGAAATCAGAAACAACGACGGTACCACAACACCCAATGCCAAATGCTCCCAATAAACAGTATTATGCACGAGTATACGACCACGCGCATCCTGCGAACAGGAAAAGTTTGAACCATCATTATAATCAGCCCACGTGTACACAGCTGGACATTAGGCCTCTCGCAATGCATGATTGATACACGACACTTTACATGTGATGCAACAATTCTGATAGATAGATGCGTTTTAGCCTTTCGTTTTATCAAGATACAAGAAGTTGGGCCACATAGTTATCTTTGTGTTATCTTCTACTATAGTATAGTATCTACAGATATCGTCATTCGACGCTACATAAAATATTAAAACATAATATATACTTTTATCATATCTGTTACCTGTTAGTGTTTAACAAATTAATAGGAAAAAATATGCATAGGATGTATGGCAAAATATTGATATGTCATTGATATTGGTTACTCATTAAAATAAAACCAGATGGAAAACAAAGTAGATTCTTGGAAACAATAAAAAAACATTGCTCTCCAACATTTTTTGAAGTTTTATAGCCTGATGGATTCACATTGACCTGCGTATTATGGATCATATGAGGAAAATCTTGATCCTGGCGATATAGGGCGATGCAAAAGGCTAGTGTCCTACGGATGTAGACTTTGGACCCGGCTGTTTTATGTGCATCTCGTTCCCTCCAGGGCATATGCGTCCCGTTCGCTCCCAAGCCGACCCTTCCCCCTCACACCCGCGATATCATTACTTCACCACGCGATTCGTATCGGTGGCACTTTTTGCTGTGACGATGACGACTCAACGCCAAGATCTTTCTCTTGATCAATAATTACACCCGGAGGAGGTTGTCCAATTTGGTAACTGTTCATTTCCGATAAGCCAGTAAGCTTAACATTATTTATTCAAATAACACAGTAGGACACACAATTTTGCAAAATGTACATGTTACGGCCGGAGACAAAATGACAATCCATTTCCCACACGCAAGCAAACGAGCGGTGCGCGGTGGCCGCGGGCGAGTAGCTTATACCTGGCTACTAAATGACTTAGCGGTCCTTGAACCCCTCGCGCACATCTTCACGAGACTAACAGGTAAAACTTAGTCTTCGGCAACCTTCTTATATCTTTTGTTCTTTATCCCAACTAATATAAGTCTATCAACGATTTCACAAGTCACCGAACCGGCTGCATGACTAGTTCAGGTCCAGCCTTTCCAGCTCAAATGTTAGAACAAGGAAGTCGCGTTTGTTTTACAAGTTTTAGTCAGATTATTATTTATGTTAGAACAAGCAGATGTTAAATCAAATGTTTCAATCTAGGACAATATAAACAAGCGCAATTCTTAGTTGCGAAATGGCAAAGGCAAGCGAGAAGGGAACGAAACAGGCACACGCCTTCAAACAAAATGCCAGCTGTGATTTACATAATATTCGTCCCAGTTACGATTGTTTAATAACTCAAGGTCAACTCGATTATTGTATGTACTATATTTTGCGGGCAACCACTTAAGAATTTTTTATAATGAATAAGCTTTAAAACAAAGAGCAAAAATGGCTCAATTTATCTTTCGGTGAATAGATTGCCTTGCATATTACTTACCCATAACTAAGTATGACGAGGAAAAAACACTAGCAAAAGATAACAAAAGCAATGTCCATAGTGCGCTAGAGACACAAAAGTACAAATCACTCTGTGATCGTTTTTTTTTTTGTGTTGAGTTTTAAGAGTTTGTTGGGGGAATTGTTTAGAGAGCTTCGTAGCGATATCAGGCTATCGGAGATTACTGAATGATCGGCGCTGGTTCTGAGAAACGCGGCGAGTTGCTCAAAGACCAGGGCGGAGTCAAGAGAAAAAATCAATCCCTTTGTTACTAACAACTCAGGTGTACGGAAATAATATAAAAAGAACTGAACACGAACTGGCAATGCACAAGGAGGCGCAGACGCCACACGATTTATCGATAATATCAAACTGCATTTGATAGTTTTATCGATACTCTAAACCGAGTGTTATTCATTCATACCAATAAAATATGTTGAGAACAAGATTTTTTATAAATATTTAAGCATGTTTTGCTGCAAATTTAGAGCAATTAAAACATGCTCAATGTTAGTATAAAGTTATTTGGCAAGAATATAAAATATAAAAAGCCAAATTTAAATCTGGTCAAGTATAGTGTAAGGAATTTGTACACAGGCCTGGTAACTAACAAAATTACCTACTTGAAGATAAGGTTGATAACATAAACTTAACGTAACAAGGCACATTGACGCATCGCATTGAGTAAATACTGTATTACCGGCATTATATGGCCAGTTTAAAAGGTTTTGTCGATAGTCGTGTGGTGCAGCAATGGTTATCCCATAAGCGAGGCTGTGGTGAGAGGCGATTACTGGGGCGAGGGGCGAGGGGCTCCGATTCCGAGAAGTAGGCTCCGCAGCCTCCAGTCGGTAACATCACAGGACGATCGCTCGTTAACTCGACTGGGAGGTGAAAAACGGACGGCGGATGCACTTTAAGCAGACTCAATTAAATTTTAAACAAAATTTTACCGCCCGATAATTTAAATGAAAGTAAGTATTATAATCCCTATCTGATATTGCGGATCAGTTAGATGTTACAAAGGAAGATTAATGTGTACCTAACTACAATAAGCGACACGGGTCGTAATAACAATATTAATAATGTATTGAATTTTATTGATCTCTAGCTAGACGAAAATCATCATTTAACATGAAAAACAAAGACGAACGGGTCCTTAAAGATTATAATGTTCTACTAACGAGGCAAATGCAAAAACACAGGATTCTGTAAGTCTAATTTATCCTTTATGTAGAGCAGCTACGTGTGCGTTTTTTTTAAATTTGAAATGATTTTATGTAGGTACCTAATAACATGGTAAATTATTAAAAAGAAAAGAGTAAAATTTTATATAAAAGCTAGTAAAAGTTATCAATCAATCAGATAAAATAAAAAATAGTAATCGAGTCGCTTAGGTCCGTACTATTATACTTACTTATCTTGCCATGATTGTGCTCTTTTGTGGCGAATAACATACAATTAAAATAATTAAGTACCTACTTCACATTTCACCCAAGTAGCATGTCACACACCCTTCCTTCATACATTCTTGGACAGTCTGAAATGACAAACTCTAGTGCGCAAACTATTATGTCATGGATAATTAAATACACGTGTAGAAAATATGAGATAACGAGATAAGACTTACCTATAACAAGTAACTCGATTCAATTAATTATTATTTTGGGCTACCCCACAGCAGTTGAGAGATAGACCTCAAATATTTTAGTAAAATGTGTTTTCAAACAAAAAACAGTTAAAATGCCCCCGTTTGAACAGTCCTATCGATTCACACTCATCTCTTGCAAAACTGCACCTGTCTCACTAAACAAGTGCAAAATCGAAAGCGATATAAGGCTTCCGAGTTCGGAGGCTGGTGAGTATATTAATTAAGTGGCGTCGGCGCGCCGCCTTCGCTCTGCCGAAATAACCGTATGCGTACTGTGTTCAATGGGCAGCGCGGGGGAGGCGCGGGGGCGGCCGTCGCGGCGCTCGCGCCAAAATTAGACGTAAACACGAGGCACGAGGCGCCGGCGGCGCACCCGAAGCCGATACACCTTTATACCATCCACGTACCTACAATGTTTTCTTAAGGTTTTCTCAGGATTCGAGGAAAATATTACGCAGAATCACAGCATTCTCAAAGTTCGTAATGAGATTCCCCAATTTATAATCGATTTAAGTAAACTGTTTAACTGAGAGACAATGACGACAAATTAATAGGCGGCTAATGAAGCAGAAATAATACTAACTAAAGTTACTATTAGTGTTGTTTGTGACTGAAAAATCAGTAACTAGGTACTTATTTTAAATAGGACCCACCCCAAGCAGCAGCTAGGCGCTGTTTTATATGACGTTCCTAAACTCAAACTACTAGAACTACTTAAATAAGATCATCACAGACCGAAAACCAAACTGCACGACGCTTTTGTTTGACGACGTGACACCAGGGATATCAGCAAGGAATCACGACCATCAGTAATGTATGAGGGAACCTAAATGAAGAGAAGACTACGAGTAGCTACGATATTAAAGAACGTCCTGTATACTGAACTACCTGATAATATTATTATATAATTCCTTAGCTAACTTAAATGACACTTAAAGTCGCTGTGCACGAAGAAAAACAAAAACAAAAGTGATACACGTTTATTTGACATTAACAAAGGTAGGTTCTTAAATTAACTACAGTTTAATGTCGTTGAAGTCTTTTTCAGGGGACTAAGTAAATGTAGTAAGTAGTAGTAGTAGGTAAGTAAATTCTGAACATTGTAACATGATAATGCAAAATTAATTTTGTCATTCTTACTTCGTTTCGGTCTAACTAATCATGTTGCTAAGTCATACAAACTGAAAAAATACTCTCAACGTAGCGCAGCAAGCAGGCATAAACTGAAAAAATATGTTTATGCCTTCCATAACATTTCTCACAACGATACCAGTATAAAAACAAAACAATCGGGTGAATAATGAACAACAGTCGGTTTGTCTTATGAGTAAACTTATCAGTATTCAATGAAGGAAGGCGCGTACGGTAGCCGTTCGTCGACCACCGATCCGTACCGTGCTGTGACATCGTATGAGTAATATGAACCACAACAATCAGACCATAATTGTAAATTGAAGACATTGCATTGACTCCAATCAGAAACGCCACTCGGACCCCGGCCCTTCCACTGCACGGTTGCACTCAAGCTGACGACGTTGACCGTTCAATTCATATAAATAAACGAATTCTTATGCATATGCAACTAATTTTGCATTTATGCATTCTAATTTTGTTGATCCAAAAAATCCAGATCTGTAGTTTATGGCACAATATCATGGATAGGATTTACTTTTACACAAGTATACATGAAGTCATATAATTTCTTGAAAGTAGGTATATAATCCGCTGCTGTTAAATAAATTAACGTTCTTTAGAAAAATACCTACCTAATGTCTTATTCACCATATATGTACCTTTTCGCTGTTTAATTATGTAAGTTTTGTTAGCATTAATGATGCATCCATTATAAAATCTATTTCTGAGGGTCTACACAATCCAATTTCAATACGAAATATTCGGCATCTCCGTGACGAATTATATATATCAAATTATCTTAGCCCTTTAACTAATTTCAAAGTAAAAAAAGCCATTTAATTGATGTAGAGTTGATGTGTTTCATTCGTCTATTGTTGTTTTTCAATAAATTGATATATTTTAGTATGAACATTTGTCTTTTTACTAAACCATTTTGTAGGTTTAGTAAAAAAATATCATTGTTAAGAGACGCACCGTGCCTGCGGATGACGTTGGCCCTAAGGCACTCGTCAATGTACACAGTTGACCCCTTTTGATCCTACAATTAAGCATAGCGATACTCTCGGACTGTATTACCCTTATGCCACATTTGGGCTAGTCGTCGTCTTACTAGAACACAGTAAACATTTTATAAAGCTTTTTTTCTAAAGTTCTTACAAGATTTACTTATTATAAGGTCAAAGCCTTTACTAAATATAAGTAAATGAATCATAATTTACATTTATATCAACGTGAAGGTCTTAAAATGATGGGTGGTAAGCTGCCCGCGGTAGGCCACCGGCGTGGTCTGCCTGAATGCGCCGTCTCACTCTTTTATCGCAACAGGCAGCTTTGTTGATCATGGCAAGTATTATTGGAGCACATTAATACCGATGACACAAGCCGACGAGAGCCATCTGTGTCCACAAGGCTTGATATAATGCACCACGAACAAAGGTCTACCCTTGAAGGTGCCGCACTGGAGTCTCTAGCTTGGAGGTACGAGTATGAATACACACGATATGGGACTAAACTAAACATAGTAATTAGATGCATTTGTTACAAGCGTTCAAAGGAATTTCAAATATCTCAAGTGTTTTTGTACCAGGACTGACAGCCTGAAGTATCAGCTTCAAATACAATTCGTGTAGGTAATATGTTTAATTTCACTTTAGGAAGTTCAACTATGAAAAGGCATAGCGTTTAAATCAGTTGCTGAGCGATTATTTCGTTTAATAATTCAATGCTAAAGTTCGAACCGTTTTCTAAGATTAAGTACCAGACATTTAAAGGTCTTCGAAGGCGTAAGTTTGTTTCGCAATTTCAATGACATTTTGGAAGAAGGCTTCGTAACGAACAATAACTAAAGTCATCATGTCAAGAATTTGACAGCAACTGCCTAAATGTTAGTTAGGTTTTTGTTGCACAATTTTTTGTAAACGAACTCAACCTAACTTACCTAAGCCACCGTCGTTTAATGCTAAAATGTAAAGTCCTATCTTTTAGTGTTTAGCTCCTTGTTCCAAGCAGGTTCCACGTTTGAGGAATAGTGCGGAATGTAATGAATGACAAAAAAAAAGAGTAATAGTAATAGATAGTATTATTATCAAGGTAACCCCGATTCAAATAGAGGACAAATACGAAGAACAGGTTTTTTCACCAACTCTGCTACTAATACAGACTGACCATTCATCGACTTAACAAATTAGTTGGTTTCCTTTTCTATAATATATAATCGTTTGGCGTTGATCGATTTCTCAGAACACACCTACTGCGCTAAGTTTCTGATCGGCGCCGATAAAGACGTTGACTAGAGCCAACATCCAGTAATCAGAGCGTGGAAACTGAGTAAGTACCATGTAGCCGCCGCCGCTTGGAAAACAACACTCTCTACATTATCATCTTAGGGTCCACGTTACACAGAACGGCTTCACAGCGACGCCTAGCTCGATACATAGGGATGTAGATAGATGTCACATGATGATTGAAAGGTACATGTAATGCTATATTAGCGTATTCCGATTGAAGTTATTAAGGCACTACCTTAATAACTTCAATCGGAATACGCTGTTAGTGAACCCCTTGTTTACAGTCAAGACTTTATCCAGCGGCATAACAACAACCGTCAAGGTTGATAATATTTATAAACTCACATTAGCGTGTAACTAATTAGTAATGGTCATAGTTTGGTAATCCACCTGTTACAGAATCGGTTTCACTGTGTTCAAATGCCAGGTTGAAGCGAGCACAGGAGAAAGTATATTAACGGCACATTATTACTTTGTTCTAAAACGAAAATTGTATTCTCAAGAGAGTGCCGTTAGGTAGAGCTACCTGTCGCGCACGGCCCGCCTCGGCGCGGGCGCAGCCGAGTTCTCGGAAGGCGATAGTGAGCCGTTTTGTTATCGCGCAGAACCCTCCGATAAGTCCACTTGTTGTGTGTGATTACTGCGCCAGCGAACCTTCTTAGAAAGTAAACTAAGTACCTATTGGGACATTTTACTAATTGGTTAGTTTACAAATTATCGGTAAGAGTTATTGCCTATTTTATTGTGGTTTTTAAGGTCCCGTATTACCTACATCGGGAACTATTATAGAAACGCCATGTTCGTCAGTCTGTACTATGTATGTATGTATCATCAATTTTGATCGCTGTTTAATAGTGCTAGCATGTTGATAATCGGTATAAGAATAGATAACAACAATGCCAACAGTTAAGAAATAAATACAATTTAACAAAAATATCGACTTTAATAGGGAGTTCCCCCTACAGGCTACATTACATGTCAAGTATAACTAGCTTTTCAAACCCATTAATTGAAGTCTACAACAAAACCTCTAGCCTCTACATAGTAGAGCCTTATAAAGACGTGTACCTCCTACCATACGTTCAGCAAACAAAATACTTATTAAACATATTACTTTAAATTATTTATTTATTTAACCTTAATTATACTACTTTAAAAAGAGTACAAAAGGCGGACTTTTTGCCTAGTAGCATTATCTGTTGACTGTTATTTAAGTTTACTATACATTTTGAGTAATTTCGGATTAACAAAAACGGACACAGAAGTTATTAAACATATGATAATTATGTATTATGAAAGAGAAAAGTTTTAAATACCTACTTATCTAAGTACTTAAACGAACATAAATATTCCGGTTTCTCTTACATTTAAGAATTACGCAATTTGGCACTGTTAATTTTAAACAATACGTTTACGTTTTAAAGAGATAAGACCTGCGGGAAAACTAATAAATTCTTAAAACAATCTCAAATCTGTCAATTACGTACGTCGTTACGTACGAAATTTGTCAGATTTGAGATTGTTTTGAGAGTTCATGGTTGGGTAACCTGGAATTACAATTTGGAAAACATATTTTTTTTAAATCAGAATGTATACGATTTACAAATAAGAAAAAAGAAAATGTAAAGTTATATGATACATGCAGGCAGTGCATGTACAACCGGTGTCAGATACCAGACAAGGCACTGTAACTCTGCACGAACGGCCTTGCCAAAGTCGTCGGAGAGGCTATTCCTTTCGCCATCCACTACGCACACGGCAATTTTACGAACCAAATTCTTAGCTCTTATTACAACAGACGAAAAGGTCAGAATTCAATAAAGAGATACGACACGTTTGCTGTTAAGCAAGTATCAGTACCTAACACAAATTATAATTGAGCGAGTTGACGTAATAATTACTACTGAGAATAGACTAACCTATTCTTATGCGACACAAAGCTAGGTATAGTATTTTGTTGTGCTGCTTGTAAAAAATAGGACATGAATATGAAACGAATAATAAAAACAAAATGGCAGGTAAATAAATTAAGGGAGAAGGGATAGGTGGTAGAGGTAGAGTCGATTTGAATCAAGAAACACAGGAAGCATTATACTCATTGACTTATATATGATTATACTATACATATAAAAATATAAGAGAGTAGGAAGGAACTTGACGCAAGGCTAGGTATATAAATACTTACCTACGGCTAATTATATGAAAGGTTTCTTTGAGTAGAGACAAAAACATGATCAACCGAATGGTTCATGTTAAAGTTAAAGCTACCATTCTAAATAAGACAAGAGTTGAATGAACTACTGCTATCTTTTCGTACAACGCTTATTCCTTTGTATGCAGCGCGAGAGGTTTCTCTGATTAAGGATGCAAAGAACGACACTTAAAAGGAAATATTGTTCGAAGCTTGACTTCGCCCATTGTGTAGATGAGCGTCGGTCGGCGAACGTAACTACGGCAGGTTGAAATAATTTACTGACGCACTTTATTTATTGCAATTTGCATGGCAACTGATATTTAATGAACAATGAGTAATTAGGTAGGTACTGCTAGCAGCACTAATGTAACACGTCCTTATTAATTAATAAATAAATGGTATGGGTACTTAAATTTAAATGATCGATATTTAACTAAGAAGTGCTTAATAATAAGTGTATTTTTCTTATTTTTATAAGTTTGATATCTCCTTTAAAGAACACAAATTATTGTATATTGCAATAAGGCTATTGCTGTTGAATATTAGATTCCTATTTTATGTTAAAGAATAAAATTATTCAAATAACAAAGGTGGTGCAGTGGTGAAAGGTAGCTTTAAAATAAGGATCCATAACAAAATGTAAAAGATTACCGATTATAAAAACACCTGAATAATTAAATAAGAAAGTAATCTTTATTTACTTAAACATGGTATACAAAGGTGTTTTAAAAGGAAGGTACCTACCAAGCATGACTAGGCAACAAGAGGCATGCAAATTATTAAACATAAAATTGATAAAGAGATTGCATTAAATTAATGATTATAGATGAAATTACATAAATTTTAGTCATTTCATAATACTTATGTTGGAATTAATATTTATTATTAAAAAAAACTCATATAAGTCATAAAAGGTATGTGAGATGAGTCACTTATTTAGTTTTGTTTCAAATTGATTAATACGTGTTTTGAGTTATTGAAGATTTTTATAATATAATAATTCTTACTCTGAGATAATACTCATAGACCAAGGGCCTGTTTCACAATTTGGATACGCATAAAGTTGTGAAAAGATAAAAATATATAAAAGTGATTGAAAATCGTGTCAACAATCGTGTTTATACTTCATATAAGTAAAATATAGCATATTCAGAACTAATGCAGAACTTATCCGTACATTGTGAAAGAACCCTTAAACTTTTTAATACTGCGTTGTTTTTGGAGTTTCTATGATTACCCGTCTATTTGGATTTCTTGTATTCCATGGATGATTGGACTATGTGTTCGGTTTCTTATCTGACAATAATATTGATAATGTTACCGGTTGAACTTGCAACACTAAAATGAGCAAGTGATAACCTCTCAGCTCTCGTACAACATGTTAATTATTTTAATCAAACAGATATTTAATTAAGAAATGATTTAATGATAGATGACCGTCAAAGCTAGATATAAGTACCATAATTTTGGAAGTATTAAATTTTTTTTTTAATGTGGTTGATAATCGTGATGGATTGATGATGAATGTTACTGAGGCTTAAGGCTCAAATTATGAACTATGCTCTGTCTGTTGCTGAGCAGTTTAAAGTTTATCTAGCGTTAAGAAAAGATTACAATTAGGTACCTCCTATGTATGTTTAATTTTAAAGACGGTGTGTGTAACTTTAAGTGAGTCTGTAGAAGCACAGGTACACAAACTCCGGGTCAAGAATCAGCTGAAGGTGTGATGCGCTGAAGCTCTGGGCCCGATAGCGCCGCGTTGGGCGTTCGCCAAGGCAATTTGCATCGCTACCCGTTTCGGAACATCGCCAAGTCTAGCCGAACAAAACCACTGAGAATTACCCTCCATTCCAATAATAATTAAAGCAAACATTTCGCAGCCGAGACGCACGCCGACGGGCGTTATAGAGCTTATAAAGCATCAGCCGCAGCTCGCAATTAAGAAACGACGCGCACGTCTATTTAGGAACACACGGAAGAGACGCACCGCTTGCAATGGCCCATCGCGGCCGGCGTGCTCCTGCGCCGCCGGCCCGCCGTCTAAATTAATACCTTTGATATTCGAAATATCAATATTTTAAGGGAGCTTATGAAGTGCGTCGTTGCATATACGCTCGGGCCTTCCGCGTTGGCAAACCTGACGTTCGCTAACGAACCAAGCGAAGCGAAATACATAATAAATCCTCATCCACCCAACACTGTTGCACATCCCGAACTTATACATATAATTTGCACAGACCAGTGAATAAACTACTGGTAAATTAAAAATAAGTAAGTACTAAAGGTCTTTTATGCCCCTTAGCTTAATTTGATTGCAGAAAAGTTTTGAGTAGTATAGGGTTGTGTGTGTTACAATTTCTAGTTTTTAGCATGTGTAACATACAAAAACTATTGCGTTTATTTACGAGGTGACAAAGCCTTTGATGTTGCGTTGGCTGTCGTCCACGCACGGCGCGGGAACATCGACTGTCTTCTAAACACCTTGCTATTGTTATAAAATATCGGTTCTGTCGACGGATAATATTATGATATAATAACAGAATGTTATATTTACTCTCGATTATTGAATATTTTGATTCAATATAGAAACTTTTAACGACTATTGTTTTAAAAAACAAATGAAGTCTAATTTTATCTATTAAACAGCAAAAAGCCACATTACATTGTCATTATGCATGCACTTCTAATAAGTATTAGGTACTCATCAATTAACCTATAACATGCTTTCGATTAGTCGTTGCGTCACTTTTTAATCGGACCCAAGTGCGTTATTTTTTTCCGTAATCGCGAACTCATGCGCAAGTGGGAATTGTGTTGGCGACGACAATAATGGCCATGGCGCCAGACTATCAGCCATTACTGATTATCGATATAATTATTTCAATACACTCGAATTCGAGCATTAGCGCCGCATCTGTTTCAGCCAAATATATTATGTAGGTACGTAATAATCATTTACAAAGAGTACATATCTGTGAAAGAAAAAGTTGTTGTTATAGCAAAACAACAAAAATAGGTAAACATGGCGGAGAAAGCTTTAATACCGAAAAATATACTTTCAGGGTGAACCCTGTTTCTCGCATCTTAAGGCAGAGAAACGATAACCCAGCATGACAGAGAAACAATGAGTGATGTAAATGGCAAAATTATAAGTAAGAGAGAAGACTAGAAGAGATGAACAGCTAATTGCGATTTTTGCTTTGGAACAGCGTAAAGCGAATCCGGGTTTAGTTCAGTGTGGACTGAAAAATAGATACAATAAGAACAAAGAGATAACTTTAAAAAAGGGATACTTATTTTTGAATCATGCGAATCCCAATTCGAATACGAAATGACAAGATTCGCATGCGAATGACTAAAATCCCTATTTTTGAAAATTCATTCCGTGAATTCTGCAACGAGTGGTCCGACCCACTCTTATTTCGATTCTAATATTTAGTAGATAGTTCAGAAGTATGACATTTACAAGTAAACATAATTAAGGTTCACAGATTAAAAACTTTTTTTTTCGTTTTTAAAATCAATTAGTTTCTGCATTCTTGTTTTTAATATTTTCTGTGTAAAACGAAAATAGTTACAAGAATTTTACTATAATAGCAACACATAATTCGAGTGATTCAAAAATGCGTAAAATCGGGAGTGATAGAAATAGAATTCGCACACGAATCGTATTCGTGTCCGAATTCAAGATTCATTTCAATTGCTTCAAAAATACGTCTCCCATTCTTGCGTCGACTCCTCAATACTGGGATTCGTGATTCGAGAGACATTTCCGTTCAAGCACCTTGTGCCTAATTAGGCACCATTGTTGTCTATAAATTGGAAATTTGGAAGACAGAAAAAGTTCTTTATAGAATTCCCATAGCTCGGTAATTTGTTAAAAATACGCAATGGCCAGTGGACGGCAAGCCTACATTTCGGGCTTTTTCTGACTTAAAAAAAGCCCTTATTCCGAAATGTTGCAACTATCGGATGATGTTTAAAACTATGAGTTTCTTTTTATTAACTCTATGGCAATTTTCGGTTTAATTATTAAATTAGGTAGGTACGTTTTTTTTATTTGGTTATTGACATCAACACCCTGCGGGACTACTTGCCGCTGGAGAAGGCCTGCCTCCCTGGATAGTCGAGGTGAACGGGAAGGTGTGATGAGGCGAGGACTTCCGCTCACCCCAACAGGGAAGAAAAAATGTTTTTATTTTAATAGGGATTAATTTTTTTTAAATTATACGTTCAACCAAACCACTAATTGCTCAACCCCGTAGGTTTGAACCTCTTTTCAAAAAACCCACATTTCCCGACCGCTGACTGGCTGGCTTTAGGATTCACTTTTTTTGTAATATCAAACTCATTCAAATAAGACTTTTTATTTATTTATTACAGGAAAACCAAGGTACCTATATACAATATAAAAATACATCAGTACCACTTATAGGTCTTCACAAGTAGCTTGAATTCATAATTTGGTTTTCAACTACTAACAGTAGCCACTGTTAAATAATAGATTTTTTTCTTTTGAACAAAAAGATTTATTATTTAAATAAATTAAAAATGTAACAGTTGAAAACCAAATTATGAATTCAAGTCTTATTTGAATGAGTATTTGAATAATGTTCACATAAATTAAAGAAAAAGGATTGTCATCTAGGTACTTATCTCATCTCATACACATAAATAATTTGGCTTAGTACCTACCTATCTACACATGAAAACAATTACAATAAAATACTCTGTCAAGAAAGTACCGGGAAAAGATTAATAATACACAAAATGTTAGTTATTCCTCCAAATTAATTTTATCACCTTTAAAGTATGCTCCTTCAGAAGCGATACACTTACGCCAAGGAATAATCCAATCATCAAAACTTTTTTTAAACGCTTTTTCCGAAATCAAGTTTAATTCTTGCCGCGAATTCTCCTTTATGTCTTCTACCGAATAAAACCGGGTGCCACGAAGTGGTAATTTGAGTTTAGAAAAAATAAAGAAGTCGGCTGGAGCCATATCTGGTGAATAAGGTGGCTGCTCGATGGTATTTGTTGAGGTTTTGGTCAAAAATTCGTTCACAATGATGGCCTTGTGGGAAGGCGCATTATCGTGGTGCAAAATCCAAGAATTTAAATTCCACAAATCTGGCCTTTTTTGTCTAATTTGCTCTCTTAAACGCCGCATAACGCTTAAATAATACTCTTTTTTATCGTTTGACCTTCTGGTAAGAATTGTGAGTGCACAACACCGCGACAGTCAAAGAAAACAGTCAACATGACTTTGACTTTCGATCGAGTTTGGCGCGGTTTCTTCGGTTTCGGTTCAGTTGGAAGGCGCCACTCCGAAGCTTATTGACTAGTTTGCATGTCAAACTCGTAAACCCACGTCTCGTCACCAGTAACAATGCGTTTCATGTATGTTGGGTCGGAATTATTATATTATTGACGGCCGTGGAGTCCAGAGGGTCCAAAGTGTATCTTTTCGTTTGGTCGTATAATGGCCAGTCTACCAGTCTTATGTTTTTTTTTAACATTGGACAACATCACATACATTGCTTTGATCCTAAGGTAAGTAGCTAAAGCGCTTGTGTTATAGAAATCAGAAACAACGAAGGTACCACAACACCCATTTGACTCGTTCTAGCATGTCCTCAGCGACTCTTTTGCGATTGAGTTTTTGGAGAAAATTCAGGTCTTTTGGGACTAGCCGAGCGGCAACATGTTTCATACCCTATTCATACCATAAAATGGTATGAATCGACTCGTGTGCCACAGAAAGTTCGACGGCTAGCTCTCTCAAACTTGAATTAGGATTTTCAGTCACTGTTTCCTTCACTTTTGCGATGTTATCTTCAGTAGCAGACGTTGATGGCCTACCAGAGCGAGGCAAATCTGCCATCACATCTCGACCGCTTTTGAAATTTTTGTACCACTCATATACACGTGTTTTTGATAAAGTCGATTCACCGTAAGCCTTCTGTAACATTTTCAGAGACTCCGAACACGAAATCCCATTGGCGATGCAAAATTTAAGACAAACTCTTTGTTCGATGTTTTTGTCTATTATGAAATTCGCAATACACACTAGATATGGTATAACTAAAAACAAAACTGTATTTAATCTAATTATCAGATGTCAGAAGTCGGTTTTTAGTTTTTTATTAAACTTATCTACATTGTCCCGACCGAGGATCGAACCCGGAACCTCAGAGATGGCGGGACCACATATAGTCCGGCGTGCTCGTCTCTCGGCTACGGAGGTCGTCAAATCAATATCGATGCAAATAAATAAAAGTGCACTATTAAATTCAAAAATTTTTTGGTAGTGATGTTCTCTACAATCCCGAAACATAAACTCCGCGACAAGAATCCCGGTAATTTTATCTTAGGTTTTTTTAGATTGAAAATTTTTAATTAACCAGACAGCTAAAGATCTAATATAAACTCCTCGCTCTTAAACTATTTATCCGATTGCGATATATCATTGCGTTGGTGAGTAGTTGTGCGCACCCTCGGGAAGGTTCCTGCATTGAATTATACCTATCTATTTCTTTTACAATCTTGGTGATAAGAAAAAAAAAAAAAAACTTAATTATGCAAGATCTCTATTACTCCTGTCATTGCTCATAGTTTCTTATTCTTTATAATGGAATAAAGGTAACTCTTATCTTGTTTTATCACTGCACTGTCGGCAGGTAAGTGTACGATCGCGATAAGATAGCAAATGACGACAATGTGTTTTTAGAATGGAGAATAATGATAACAGTTCTCACCATTATTTCGGAAGATTAAAACACAGTCCATGTGAAAATCGCTTTTAGCTGAAAGTTAAATGGAACCCGAACTTTATTTTAACTTTTAACAGCGTTTACCCCTCTTTGGAGCATTAGTAGCATATGCATTAAAAGTAAACGAGAGCTGAAACCATAGTGGTGCTGCGGTTTATTATATTAGTAATTTGCAATGGTACCTGTGTAGGTCGATAGCTAAGTAAGTACCTACCTGCCTTTACGAGTCTACTTAGTGCTTCGCCTATTGCTAATGGCAATGTAAGTAATCTAGAATCACAATCATTTGTGTCCATTTCTGACACCCCATGAATGTTTGCACTAAATTATGAGATGAAAAAATCTTCTTTATATCTTATGCGGGTATGTTATCTGAAATGATTCTTAGTTCTTTTTATCTTTTCCAAGATGTGAGATCATCACTGCAAAGACAACATAGATGATACCGCTTAATTGAACAGGTTTGGATAAAACAGTATTTCTTTGTGTGGCGTGGTAAGTGAATCCAAAAACCGCAACCCAGCAGCTAACAACTACAAAATATTATAACTTGTGGCTCTTTTCCACACTGTGTTGCGTACATTCTCCAGTAAATGTTCAAATCTGAAAACAAAGAAAGTAAGAAATTAAACAAATTCTTTAACTTACTTGAGATAATAAATCTGACCCTCCGGGGTTCTAGCTTGTTCCCACCCAGCTGGAAGTGGACCCAAATCGTCTTGAAGGTGAGATCCGACATCGTACGATCTGTGTTTTGCGTGCTGGTGTAGAAGTGGCTGTGGTTGGGTCTGCTGGCCTGCGGCGTACGTCTGTTGCAGGCTGGCCGGCGAAGAGTGCGCCCTAGAGTGCGACACTGGAGCCGCGCCAGTCGCGGACGACGATCCGAACGCCGAGTCAGCCGAGTTTTCTCGCGAGTGAGACACAGATGGCGACTTGGAACCGGTCGACGGCGGGTTAAAGAACGACTTTGGAAGCTGTCGCATACGAAGAGGCACCTGTAGCGGCCGTTTCGAGTCCGGCTTGAGCACAGTGTCGAACAACGACTGCAGAACCGAGTCCGAATCCTGGTCCACCCGGAGGACCAGGTTCGATTTCTGTTCACCGTCCGAGTTGAGAGCCATGGTTGCGTCGGAACGAAGAAATCTCGAAACCGACCTGGCCCACCGCAGTGACACAACACTAGCACGCGACGGGCTGGCGCGGCGCCGCCCGACGTTCTTGTAGAATAGCGCTCGGTGCGCGACTGAGGAGCACTGACGCACGCCCCGCGCCCGCCTGCCCACGCGCACCGCCCGCGCCCGCGCCCGCACCGCCGCGCCGGACCGGTCCCACCAGCGGCCCCGCGCCCCGCCGAGCTTACCTATCTCCTTAGCTTGCCTGTTGCTTCGCCTTGTAGGTAGCCAGCCGCGGCCACGCAATACACCTTTTTATTTATTTATTTATATTGCCAAGACACAAAGACCACCACCTTCATTGAACTCGCGAGACCCTGCAGAGTGCGGATCTATACAAATGAACATGAATAGGTCTGTAAACTGGTATAGGAACACGATTTGTGGCATAATTAATACCGAATAGGATATAACATTCCAAAATTTTAATAAAAGATCCCGGAACTTCGGGACTTGGGATTTTTTGTGATGTCCTTATACTAACCAGGCTAGCTAGAGTTATTGTGTGGTTTGATTTCCCTCATGAAATCTACTTATTTACATACTTATAAATTTATTATTAAGATCAAACTTATTTTAATTTACCTACGTACTGTGCGAAATGATAAGTGTTTTTTTAAGGTAAATGGAACTATAAAAGACAAGCCTTCCTACCGGGCAAGATCCTGCTAGTATCACTTTATGCGACTGGATGTAGTTTTTGCATTATAAATGATGGCCCTTGCGTATTTGGACTTTTCAGTTACGTGATTTAAAATATTAGAAGTTAGAATAAAAGAAAACTATGTACTTGTAAAACATGAAGTGCTTGTATTTCTTTAAAATAACAGGAAATTGCATTAAAACTTTAAAGTGACAACTAGCCCGCAATATCACATCAAGTGTAACACTATATTTGTTTAAGCACTACTTCTGTAAGTGAATTTTATCCATGTGTTTACTAGTAACCTATAAAATATGTGATAAGTATGACACTTGATGTGATGTATCATATTCAAACTTACAACGCCACCACAACAATTAGGCGCATGATATCAAAATGTTACGTGGAACAAGGAAAGAGAATATCATTTAGTAAAATAACTTAAGAACCCCTTAAAACAAATTAACATGCCGAGAGTAATCGCGAGTTTAGGGAAGCGCAGGAAAGGGAGTGATGTGAGGGAAGGGAGGCCTAAGAGAGCGCCTAATCTTCATAACTGTCATGCGCCTAATTGTTTTGGACGAGTGGTAAGTTATATTGTCGATTGTATATTGAAAGAACAGCCGATTCCTACTAGTAACATGAAACCTTACAGATTTTTTGCAGTTTACAATATACAGTTAGCTTAATAAAGATAGCAACTTCAAAAGTTTAATTGACTGACTTGAAAGAAAAGGATTTGTCAATAATACAATTCATAATTTCTGGATTCCGTAATAATTCCGGTTTTTTATGCAAGCTATCCTGTTCAACAGCTTTCTGAGGCTTATATACTACTTAATAATGACAAATAGTAATTCAATTGGTAATATTTTTGCATTTTACATGCTGAAACGGTCTACTTGAGTAAAACGTTCTTGGACAAAAGCGCGAGGGGCCGGTCTTTCGTTGGGTGTTCCTTGTCGTGGTGGATCAGCAAGCCTCTTCGAGTTACGAACTTTTCCGTACAAAACGAGCAATGGAAAGGCTTTTCTCCGGTATGCTGGTACATGTGATACTGGAAAAAAATACAGTTTTAATAATCACGAATCATGTCTGTATTATAAGGATTATGGGGAATTCAAATTCGACTAACGTATTTGAAAGAGATCAAAAATGTATGTGTGTTTACTTATTTTACTATGCAACAATTATTATAAAAAAAAGTTTTTGTATGCTAATTTAATTTATAGTTCAGTCGAGAAATGACCCGAAAGAGGGTATAGAGTGCGTCAGTGGGAACCTAAGCAATTTCTTCAGAAACTAGTTCAGGGTGCTTAGAGAGAAAACATACTAAAAATCCTGACGTCTAGGACGTGCGCCGGAGGAAGGGGTGGGGGGGGGGGATAGTTTAGTTCAAAAATGGTTGGGAATATTAAAAAAGTGTATAGAATAAAAGTTATAAAACATTTGATAAGCTTTTATTCCATCCTAGAACATTAATCGCTACAACGCACCATTTTTCAGGTGTTGGCGAAAATCCTAAAAATGAGACCTTTGTCACGCACCCCTCCCCCCCCCCCCCCCTTGCCTCCGGCGCACCTCCTAGACATCAGGATTTTTAGTATGTTTTCTCCCTAAGCACCCTGAATAAGTTTCTGGAGAAATCGCTTAGGTTCCCGCTCACGCACTCTACAACTACTTTATTAATTGGACTATTAACTAAACAATATTTTCATGATGATATTAATCAAATATGTTGAAACCCCTACTAAAAAAAACCTACCGAATAAACGAAATATAGAACCAAACTAAGAAAGTTTCAAATAACAAACCAACAACAGACCACGTATGTTTCCTACTCTTTTCGCTATCAGACTCTGGAATTCGACTCCTGACTCTGTAAAATGTCCTCTCTAAATTCATCTTTAAAAGGTCTATCCGCGATTTGTATTTTTCTGCACCTAATAGTCAGCTCTTATGCGCTGTTTACTTTGACCCTTCTCATATGGTTCAGTTCTGGATCTGTTCACCCGTTGTTTATATTGCGTGTACCTATCTATATATTTATCTTTATGTATGTTTATATTACCTTAATAACTTTATATATGTCTAGTTACCATATTTGTGCATAATATAATATATTTTATTATTTTTATATATTTTTTTAAGTTTCTTTATTTATGCTCTGTTAATTACCACACCGCCATTCAATGTTTCTGCCTCGCCCAATTGTTGACTGGTAGAGAATGCCTTAAGGCATTAAGTCCGCCAATTGTACATTTATTTTGTGCGTTAAAGAATAAAATTATAATAATAAAGGTTCTACTGGTTTTAATGATGACTGAACTTTAAATTGTTTCAAAGAGTACAGTTCGTAAATAATCAATAAAAAACAATATTTCCGCATATAAATCTATTCTGTAATACAAGTAAGCCCGAACCAAGCACACAATTTTTACAAGTGCTTATTTTTTAACAGTACTACTTTAATATTAGTCAATATTTTGATCTAGCGTGACTTGACTGCAGCAAATTAGTACAAGAGGAAGTTCTGAGTGATAAAAACATGTTATACGCAAATATATATTCTGATTCTGAAAGACTTTAAACTAAAGAAATAGCGGCGAGAACAGGGCTTTCAAAAACTTCAGCTCTTAGGATTCTTCATAAACATCTTCACATGAATAAAGTTAGTGCCAGGTGGGTGCTCAAACATCTTGAGCTTGAAGCGAAATGAGCGAAAAGCGTGTTCTCAAGAAGTTTTAGACTACAAGTTTTTTGGAGTCAATTGTTTTGAGGGACTAAACCATGGTTTTGTACTATGATCCTCTCTCCAAAAGGCAATCGATGGAATGGCGTCCTGGTGAAAAGCTAGCTAGCTAACTAGGAAGGCCAAAATAACGCAATCCACCAAAAAGATAATAAAAAGGTCACGGAATATTAATGATTGACATAAAAGAAAAAAAATACCACGATAAATGGCGGCACTACGCCACCCTCATTGAGCAGTTACGAGAGGCGATCAAGCAGAAGCGTCGTGGAAAACTTAGCAGAGGTGTTCGGCTTCTTCACGACAAAGCTCCCGTTCACGCTTCAATTGCCAAGGCTGCTGTTGCAAATGTTACTTCGGGAAAATTCGCCACCCACCTTATAGTCCCGACCTGGCCCCTAGTAACTATTATTTGTCTTCAAAACTTAAGGCAGACTTAAGGGGAAGATTTTCTTTAGTTGATAAAATGACCCGTGCGGTTTAGACCCATTCTAAAGACAAAACTTCTAAGAGAAAAGAACATCTTATTAAGAGATCTAAAAAGTTCCTTGAAATAGAGAGACTATATCGACCGGAATCTTTGGACCTTTCCAAGTACACGCCTGCTTGCAAATTACAAAGAAGAACTAGTAATTTGAAAACTCATGCTGGGTTTTGGGATTTTTCGAAATTAGAATTATTTGTAATAATTATAAATTCAAGTTGTACATTGTGCAGGCCATCCTTTTTCCTATTCTTGATTATTCAGACTGCTGATACTTTATAGATCTTTATAGAAATGTGGTCATCCAATAATCTCCACCTCACTTTTCCCTTAAATTCTTATCAAACATATTCACAGTCCTTCACTGTGCAATACATTCGCTTATAAAACTCTGACCACAATTCATTCATGTTAATTGGGTTTCTATTTATTTATATGCATACATAATATATAAACTATACATTCTGTCAAAAAAGTTTCGGGAATTGATGATTAGTTTATGGTTCCAAATTCAAAATTATATATTTTTTGTTGTTGTTAGATTAGCATAACTGTTTTCCATTTTGGCGCGGAGTTTGAGTTACATCTGATAATTAGATTAAATACAGTATTGTTATTATTTATACCATATCTAGTGTGTATTGCGAATTTCATAATGGACAAAAACATCGAACAAAGAGTTTGTCTAAAATTTTGCATCGCCAATGGGATTTCGGGTTCGGAGTCTCTGAAAATGTTACAGAAGGCACTTTATCAAAAACACGTGTTTATGAGTGGTTGGTTGGTTGGTGGTGGTGGTGGTACAAAGCGTTTAAAAGCGGTCGAGATGTGATGGAAGATTTGCCTCGCTCTGGTAGGCCATCAACGTCTGCTACTGAAGATAACATCGCAAAAGTAAAGGAAATAGTGACTGAAAATCCTCATTCAAGTTTGAGAGAGCTAGCCGTCGAACTTTCTGTGTCACACGAGTCGATTCGTACCATTTTAAATAATCAATTGGGTTTCATACCCAATTCATGAACATGTTGTCGCTCGGCTACGGCTAGTCCCAAAAGACCTGAATTTTCTCCAAAAACTCAATAGCAAAAGAGTCGCTGAGGACATGCTAGAACGAGTCAATTCCGACCCAACATTCATGAAACGCATTGTTACTGGTGACGAGACGTGGGTTTACGAGTTTGACATGCAAACTAGTCATCAAGCTTCGGAGTGGCGCCTTCCAACTGAACCGAAACCGAAGAAACCGCGCCAAACTCGATCGAAAGTCAAAGTCATGTTGACTGTTTTCTTTGACTCTCGCGGTGTTGTGCACTCAGAATTCTTGCCAGAAGGTCAAACGATAAAAAAGAAAGAGAGCAAATTAGACGAAAAGGACAGATTTGTTGAATGAAAATTCTCTCTCTTCTCTTGGATTTTACACCACGATAATGCGCGTTCCCACAAGGTCATCATTGTGAACGAATTTTTGACCAAAAACTCAACAAATAACATCGAGCAGCCAGCTTATTCACCAGATATGGCTCTAGCCGACTTCTTTCTTTTTCCTAAACTCAAATTACCACTTCGTGGCACCCGGTTTCATTCGGTAGAAGACATAAAGGAGAATTCGCGGCGAGACCTGAACTCGATTCCGGAAAAAGCGTTTAAAAAATGTTTTGATTATTGGATTATTCGTTGGCGTAAGTGTATCGCTTCTGAAGGAGCATACTTTGAAGGTGATAAAATAAATTTGGATGAATAACTAAAATTTTGTGTATTATTAATGTTTTCCCGGTACTTTCTTGACAGAGTACTAAATCTTGCCTACCTCGCTGCGCCGCCCAGTTGCGTACCGCTATTGAGTAAAGAACTTGCTAAAAGTGGCTAACTTAAGAAATTTTGGAAACTATTCACTTACTGTTAATGGATCTGCTACTTGTGTACTTCTTTCTGATGCCGCAGTAGCCCGTGCGGCCGATGCAGATGGCGCGTATAGTGGTTACCAAAATTTGCAACCTTTAGAAAAGCAGGAAAACTTACGGTAAAATTGTCCCGCTTCATAAAGCTGTGATCACACAGAGTGCACTGGTACTTGTAGACGCCCTTAATGGCTACCACCGGGGGCCTAAATGCCACAGGCCGCGGAGTCTGTGGCTGGTTCTCCCGTGACACCGGCATTCGCCGGCGTATCTTTCCTTCAACGCGCCGCCCGGGATGCATTCGACTTCTGTGCGAGTAGCAGTTCCCAGAGCTCGCAAAGCTCTTCTCGCAGAAGGGACACTTGTATGGCTTGGCTCCAGTGTGTTGATTTATGTGAAACTGAAAATAGATTTTATTTTTGGTAAAAATAATAATTTAACATGAAAGCAAAAATTTATACAAGAAGTTAGTAATTCAAATGTGATGAATAAACTTAAAAGCACTAGGATAAGATTAGGTTATTAATATCTTCAATCATTATGAATTATGCAACACAAAATTGAAATTAATTTGGAAATAAAATTTTGGAAGTTACCTTTAAATCTTGATTTCTTTTAAAGCTCTTCTTACAGAGATGGCAGTGGTATGGTCTTTCATTACTGTGTGTGATGCTGTGAGTTTTTAGGTTGCTCTTTGTGTTGTATGAGCGGCCACACACCTTGCAAGTATAAGACTTTCCTGATGAAAGATGAACAGCCATATGTGCAGCAAGATTTCTTTCAGTCCTAAAACTGAAGTAAGAATAAAACTTATTAATGAATCAATAAAAAAATATATTAGAAAAAACTTTAAGTTTCCCCATGTTTGACTTACCTTCTGCCACAAAACTGACAGACTCCACTAGTCTTATGTACTTTCAAATGCTGTATTAAATTACTTCTAAAATCAAAGGTTTCATTACAGGTAGTACACTTGAATTGACTGTTAGCCTTTTCCTCATTAATGTGAATCCAAGAATGGTTTTTAAGTGCTAATTCAGTAAAGAAGCTTCGTTTACATGTAATACAAGGAAATGGTTTGGGACTCCAGTCTTCTTTTTGGTCATCTTCATCTGGACCCCTGTCTCCTTTTTTAATTAGTTTAATTGTTACATTTTCACTATCCACATCATGCAGGTGAGTAACATCTTCAAAAGTGGTGCAGCTTTCATCAACACTTGGCACTGGAGATAATGGTTCTTCAGAGTTTTGAAGCACTATACTTGGATCAACACTTACTTCCATCTCAGTGAATTTGCTCTCATCATCTGAACCTTCAAATTCTAACTTAATTCTACTACTGATCAATTTAAAACTTTTCTCAACATTATACTGATCTAGCATTATGCTTTTTTTTTGTAACAACTCTTGGGAATTTCTTGCAGTGTCAATGAAATCACATACAGTTTGCAATTTTGAGCAGCACTTGATACAAATATTCTTTGGGAGCTTATCATCTTCATCAACCTAAAAATGAATAGAAAACGTTATTAATTTAATGGGGACTGTTTTTGACTTTGATGAATTTTGATTTTAATGCAGTTGTTGTTGCATTCAAATTAAAAATTAGACCACATAACACAATGAAATTAACAATGATTACACACACCAAGTACCTACACTACCTACAATGCCAAGACAATTAAATAATGACTGCACCTAGACAATAAGATGGGCACCAGGCAAGTGCAAGAAAGGCTAAACTTAGCCAAGTTAAACATGATAGGGTCAAAGTGACACTTATTATGTGTTCTAAACATTGAGGTATAATGTACTTATACCTCAACGGTTCTAAATAAATTAGGCCCAGGCCCAGGGCACTATTTCATTGGTAGTGTAGTTATCAAAGAAATAATCCGGTTTTTAAATAATATGTATTAACTACCTACATTATTTTAATATTTTTACAACAATATTTTAGCCTTCAGAACAAAAAAAATATTTTTATTACTTTGCTTTATGTTACAGTAAATAAAACAATGTTTAAAATATACTTCCTGATTTCAGAATAGGCTGCCCTAGCTTTAGCTTTAGCTAGCTTTCTCAGACAAAGTTACAAATTAATAATTAGGTACTTTACTAAACTAAACATAAACTTTTTTTAATCACAAAGTTACCAACACCTTCGGTTAAGGTTTAGAATCCAAATCTTGTTTACCTTTTTAGGAATAGGAGTAAAAATTAATTAGCTGTGGCTTTTTGATAAAAACTAATGATAAATGATTTAATTTCGAACATACCTCGATCAACAGATATTGGTTCAGCTTGTTTCGGAGAAGCATAGCCTCTGCTTCCTCACTAAATATCATTATTGTCACGTCCTGCTCCTCAGCACAGAGGCGGCAGGACCTTTCGAAACTCTCCTGCAGTGTTTGATCCATGACTAAATTAAGTATGGCATAGTTCAAGTAGTAGCACTCTTACGAAGTATACTAAGTAACGATTTTTCTATTCTAGTTTCGACTTTCCGGTAAAGTACGACGCATGCGCGTTGAGAGATAGCGATGTCGATGAGCTTTGTATACTTCATCGTTATTGATATTTTTCCAAAAGGTATGCTGCCTGGCTAGACAACGAATGCAACTTACTGCGCAGACTCGCGTGGAACAATAACTTTATGAGGGAAGACGATGCGCAACGCAAAAACAAATTCAGCTATAAGCAATCTTGATGATTGCAATTTATTAAAAAAGTTCGTTGACAGAAAATAATACAACGAAATTAAGACATTTTAACGTAATCGTCTTTAATTGAAACAAAAAAATATCCAAAACAAATCACATAAAACGTCAAAACGAGTTCTTTTTTTTTCTTAATATTTTAACGGCTTTGAACTAGGTCCATACAGCCAATTTTTTAATGGTCTTCTTCATGTGTTAAAAGTGAATGCTGTTTGTCAGCATAGTTTGTTAGGTTTTCTTGTGAGGCTGATATTAAATTGTAATTTTCTTCATTTGAGATGTGTATCTTGATTGTTGCTCGTTACTCATATTTCATGAAAGGTTATGGCAAAGTACGTAAAAAGATCTTGATAATTTATTTTCATTTACCAGTAGATCGGGCAAGCAAGAGGCGGGGATGGAATGATGTCATTAACCTGATGGTTCTATAATAGACCGTCTGTCGTCTACTAGCAACTCGTCAAAACGTAGGTTAGTCTCTTTTAAAATAAAATTAAAAGTTTCATTCTTCCAAAGATTACAACAAGCTGCACGTCCATGTTTTGGTAGTATTTTATATATTAGGTTGGGGAAAAAGTATTTTCGCAGTATGTATGAACTTGTAATAAAATCTCTTTGGCTATACTATTTGTATCTGGCTGGTTTTGGTATCATTAAAACATTTATTTGATCAGTGGTGCCAATGGCCACTCAGCTGGTAGTCAAAGAGATGCAATCACAAATGGTAGTTTCTGGTATTTGGTTTAAAAACTTATTTAGTTTATTTTTATTTAATAGTGCTTTTTATGAACTTAAAGGAAAATTATAACGGTTTAAAAAGATCAGTATGGGTCCTTCCTTTCTCTATTACTCTCGTTTGCGTAGCGGGACATAAAATACTCAAACATTTTTTCGTATTGTTGGATTTCGTTTAAAACGTCCATTTTTACAATTTAATGTCAATACCTAACTCGCTTTTATTAGACAGGCGCAGATTAATATATCATATACAAGTCTTAAAACATCCTTAAACTTACCCGTGGGCAGGTTTAAAATGAATAGCTTTATCTCAACTAGGGTTGGGATTCCCTAAAATGGGAAAATGTTCGGGAGCATACCCAATGAATCGAATCCACCCGTTTATTTTTCCAACGGGTGGGCCGTTGGGAAAATAAACGGGTGGATTCGATTTTATTGTTCATATGAATTTATTTAACTCAAAAATAATGTTAAGGCTTAGGTTCTAAGCATTTTGTTGTTATTTATTTACACATACAATAAAAAACAGTATGGCGTTATAAATTTTGATAAATTTGGTTGGTTTACTTTATAATCCATGGATTGATTCTTTATATCACAATAAGCATTATTATAAAATGTTCACAATTTAGATATCAGTAAATATTCATTGTCCTTATTTTTGCTAAAATATAAAATTACAAAACTTTAATACAGAGAAACGTGAGTTTTATACTGAGACATTTTTGGTAAACTAATTGAAACAATCTTGTTGTTCAAATTTAACATTATTATATTATTATTATAAATATCTATGCCTATTAAAAGCATGTTAAAAAATAATAAACTCAATGAAAATTGGTTAGTCGATTGAGTTTCGTTAAACATAGTTTATATACGTTTTGCACTGTTTTAAGCAAGTAATAAATATTTTAACTGGTTCCTACCCTTTAGACTAGGTGTCATTAAGAACAGACTACTGTACGGTTTCTCTTGGCCCTGTTAGCTGGAAGATTCATCTCTACCGCCAGGATTAAGCGGTCAGCTCGGTATCGAGCAAAGGAAGCATGCCTTGAAGCCTCATAGCATCCAAACCTAGAGCGGATCTGTGGCCGACCTCGTGGCATCGAATGCAGATGTTGGTGTGGTGATGTGGTCCTCTGCAGCTTAATTAGAGCCTGGCCGTGATTCACCCCAAGATGGCGAAAGCATATTAGGTTTAACGAGCTGAACTTTCACCAAGGAAGGCCAGCCCTTCGTCATCTGTTTTTGCTTTGGTAAGGTTTGACCGCCGCAACAGGGCGTCTGCCGTCTATAGTGCTACACATTTATCGGTCCTAAGCTGGGCTTGTTAGTTAGATAACTTTTAACGACCGTAGAAACATGAAGAGAAAAGCAACTACGAGAGCATTTGCTTTCTCACAAGTCTCATCAGGCTAATTTTTATCCTTTACCCCTATGGAGATCGCCTAACCACGGAAAAAACGTGTATGGGTGCTTCTTCGAGCAAGGCATTCTTTGGTGATTTGCGTGGCAATTTTCAAATTTAATATTTTTTTAAATCGAACTCTTTATCTTAAAATATACGTAAAAGTAATGTTTTTTATGGAAAAGGCACATAATATAGCGATATACTTACAAAGATAATCGAGGATAAAAAATTGGAGGCCACGTGAATCACGGAATACTCCACGAAAATGTTTTTTTTTTAATTTAACTTTCTAAGATAAGTTATTAAATGTTATTTCATATACAGGGTTATAAGAAATGCATTAGCTATTTTTGTTGTTATGAATCAGTACCAGTAATAGAACTCATCCGTGAAGAAAAAAATACATGTTTTTATCAAAATAAAAAATTGTGACTTGTCAATCTTTTCCAATAAAATCCAAAATTTTCGTCGCCCGCCGAGGTCATCGGCCGCGTATCGCTATTATCTACTCTCAGCAGTGTGGGGGTAGTGGGGGTAGCAGTATCACCTTATGTAAAACATGCGCCGCTAGCCATGCAATTTTTTGTTTTTAAATTATTTGGGTCTGTGAGGAGAGTAAAAATGGGGAAAAAATTGATTTTTCTTTACGGAAATGTTCTATTACTGAAACTGATTCTCTGGAATAAAAATAGCTAAGGGGTTTTTATAACCCTGTATAAAATAAGTTATTATGTTATCAGTTGAAAGAATAGGTAAGTAACTAACACAGAAATCGTTTTTTAAGGCTTTTATTTAAATTTATATAAAAATCAATCGAGCATTATTTATTCTTTGTTAAAGACATGACATGACAAACCTATAACACTTGAGTTTTCGTCGTTAAGACAAGAGATCACAGCTCTAGTAGTTTTTGTAGTCATCAGTTCTTCGTATTCTTTGGCCAGGCCTGGAACTTTTATCTCGTCTAGCTTTTTGTTTGCGGCGGTTCAAGTCATGAATACTAAGTATTTTTCCTTCGGCTTTCCTTTTATAATATCTCGCCCGGTTTTTGACCTTGACGCTTCATTATTTTTAAGCCTCTCTCTTCTTCTTTCGGATAACTTCTTTCTTTCAAATTTTTCTTCTCTTGTTTTAGGAATTTTTGGTCTATAAAAATTATTCATTACAATTTTATTATTTATTAATATAGTTAGCTAATCTGACACTATTTTTACTATAATAAGGTACGTAAAATTAGAAACCCATCAACTGCATCATTTTAATTGTGATTTAAACGGATTCACATTTCAAACTAAAAATATGATCATACAATACTATTACAAAACCCGAAAGTTATTTCATTTGCGTGGGTCAAAACTACCACGTTAACCACGCAAATCACGACCACGAAAATAAATAAAAAATCCTTTATTCTAAAAATATACATAAACCTTTTAAGCAAATAAACTGTGTTTTGAATATAGGTTACGTAACCTAATATTTGTTCGCTACAATATTTTATTCAATAAATAAATTTACAGACACCGGAGAAAATTTGTACCACGCAAATCAATTTTTTGAGTAACCATACCCACCCATGCAACGAGGTTCTTACCAGGACGTCTACTACGAAAAACGATATACGATGTTTCGGACGAAACGAAACACGAACGATACGCAAACGATAAGCCTACTACGAAACACTATCGGATTTCAATGCTTCGATCGGATCCATAGACACATTTCGGAATGACTTCGTGAAACGAATGACTAAGTTGCTATTTACCGAACTTATAGAAAAAAAACCGGAAATCATTTTAAAAAAAACAACAATAAACGTGCTTTTTTATTTTACTGCTTAAAACGATCAATACATAGAATTTTTAAGATTCTATGATATTTATTGTGATTATTTAATGTGAAAATAAAACAAATGTCTTCGTCAAACAACGAACTTCGTCGCCGATATCGGATCCGAAACGTTTCATAGTAAGCAATCCGCAAAACGATTATCGTATTGACGGATTTCGTTTTTCGTAGTAGACGTCCTGTTCATACCTTAATTTTTCGGACACTCGACGCGTCGTCACAAAAGCACTCTGCCCGGCCGTCGGAGCGCGACGAGTTGTAACGTGAAATAGGATGACGCAACATCCGGTCGCGAAATTAGGGTTTTACAAGTGAATTTATAATGATCCACGCAAATCAGTAACTACCCCGGGGCAGTCACATTTTTTTTTAGATAATGTAATTCTTTTAGAACTACGGTCTAATGTTTCATAAAATTGTTTTTTTTTTTGGTAAGCATTTACCGTTTAGTTTAAAATATACTACTCTGTCAAGAAAGTACCGGGAAAAGATTAATGATACACAAAATGTTAGTTATTCATCCAAATTTATTTTATCACCTTCAAAGTATGCTCCTTCAGAAGGGATACACTTACGCCAACGAATAATCCAATCATCAAAACATTTTTTAAACGCTTTTTCCGGAATCGAGTTCAGTTCTCGCTGCGAATTCTCCTTTATGTCTTCTACCGAATGAAACCGGGTGCCACGAAGTGGTAATTTGAGTTTAGGAAAAAGAAAAAGTCGACTGGAGCCATATCTGGTGAATAAGGTGGTTGCTCGATGGTATTTGTTCAATTTTTTAATCAAATAAATAAATCGTGGTGCAAAATCCAAGAATATTTATTCCACAAATCTGGCCTTTTTCGTCTAATATTTAGTCTCTTAAACGCCGCATACCGCTTAAATAACACTCTTTTTTTATCGTTTGACCTTCTGGCAAGAATTCTGAGTGCACAAGACCGCGACAGTCAAAGAAAACAGTCAATATGACTGACTTTCGATCGAGTTAGGCGCGGTTTCTTCGGTTATGGTAGCGCGCCGCGCTATACGTAATTTGTGCTCCGAACAAGAAATCCCATTGGCGATGCAAAATTTAAGACAAACTCTTTGTTCGATGTTTTTATCCATAATTCGCAATACACACTAGATATGGTATAACCATTGATGTAAAAAGTAAAGATACGGCTGACAGAACAAATCGCCTTGCATTTCCTCCATACATGACACACTAACCCCATCTGTTAGACTTTGATGTCAACTGTCAAATAGCATCATAGAGTAACCACAAAATTTTATTTATTTGTTTGACAGTGATGACATGACAACACTGTCTATTTGGCTACGGGCGGATTGCCCTTTACCAGTGTCGAGTAAAAAACGGGGAATCGGGGAAATATTAAGGCCTAAGATCGAAATTTGGAAAAAAAGGAGTTACAACGAGATCAGGAGACTAGGGAAAGGTAGAATAACTTCTATTACATGGGAATAAAATAAATATAACATAAGGTTTGTGCCACGTTTCTGACAGAGCAAAAACAAATGGCTCATACATATTAATTAAATAATAAAAATCACTCTTTTTGCTTAAAATACTCTGGCAATTCCATTGAATTACTTTGGCGTGTAAATCCATCTTGGAGGAATCGAATGCAACTTTCTATTATGGGGGCAGCGTTGGACGGTGAGTTTGAATTAAATTGGGAAACTAAATTAATTAGGACTACAATAAGGTCTGTAAGATTCGATTTTTGCTGATCTTGGGGCTGGCTCAATAGCGCAACCATCTCTTGGGGAGGGGAAGGAATAATCCTTAATTAGATCACTATGAGCTTTTTTGTCATAGCCCTTAGAAAACGATGGTGAAGGGCGAGGGGTCAAAAGAACTGTTTTTTTATAAGAATTTGTTGCCTTGGAAGTTTTAATTTTAGCAGAAGTATCCCGAGGACTGATCACTTGTGTTACATTTTCAGGACTGGAGGACAAAATATCAGCATATGACTTGGAAGCCGGAGGGTGAAGTTTGGAAGCTTCTACATAAGAAATTGAATTTTCAGCCATATAAGTCTTAATATTTTTTTGGCGCATGAATTCTGGACAAGACTTACTGGTTGCAAAATGTGAACCAGAACACAAACAACAAGAGGCATGATGATCATCAATAGCACAAGAATTTCCAAAATGGCTCTGTCCACACTTAAAGCAACGGGGCTTTGATCTGCATTGTGTTTTGGTATGGCCAAACCGGCAGCAGTTAAAACACTGAATTGTAGGGAAAATGTACAAATCTACTGGTAAAGCATTGTAACAAATGAAGACTCGTTTGGGCAAAGTTTGTCCATCAAATGTGATAACTACTGTTTGGGATGGCTTCCAAGATGCAGAACCATCAATAGAAGTTTTGAAATTAAGGCGTCTTACTTTCATTATTTCTCCACATCCAATTGGTACAGACATGTTAGCTTTAACTTCATCAGGTGACCAATCCGCATGAACACCACGAACAAGACCCATTCTGGTGACATTGAATGTAGGTACAAAGGCTTTCAATTTGTTAGATTCCAAGCTATAATGGCCCATAAAGAAGTTAGCATCAGAGAACTTCGAGAATGATACTGATATTTTATTACGGCCAATACTTTTAACACTGCCATCAATTATATTTTTGAAGGAATACTTTTTTAAGAATTTCCCAACCTCAATCGGGTGCAAAGTGGCTCCGTCATTAGGAGAGGCTAAGACTTTTTGCACATGAACAACATATGGAGCAATATCTGAGTCATTGTAAGTTTTACGCCCTATAGGTGTGTTATTATTCGGCAAGTCTTGACTATTGGCAACTGCATGTGGAACTACAGCAGGCAAATCATTCTGGCGCGGTACAGATTCTCGGTTTACTTGGCCTAATTTTTTACGCTTTCGTTTAATAATATGCTCATGTTCTGTAGCTGAAGTTGAAATATCGGTGTCAGAATCGTTTGTAATAGTTACAAAGTATCCTGCCGGAGGTGGAGAAAGGTTAACATCAGGAAGATCGGCAAGTTCGTCGGATAAAAGTGGAGGAGGTGACCCTCCCGGATCATCGGGAGGATCATTCATTTTCAAAAGAAAACTGTGCAACTCACCTACTTTTTCCCAAATAAACACTACTAAACAATAAATATATGTATACAAATAATAGTTATCTACACAAACACTACCCTCCTGAACGCAATCCCTTAAATATTAAAAATAAAATTCAGAAGGAAAAAAAGACGCCCGTCGAGTCTAAAGATTCCCGCGCTTTTTTTTAACCACAAAATAACTCCTAAGTAACCTTGTAAGAGCGGCTTATAACGAAAGAGGAACTAAGAAAAAAGTTTTTATTTCACAGATGTTATATTTAAAGTATTATCAGAGTAAATATAACTTTTTGCTTTTTCAAATTAAATACGTCGACATGAATTAAGGTAAAATAAAATAATCTTTATTTGCTTAAACACGGTATGCATAGTTGTTTTAAAATGAACGTACCAAGCATGTTTAGCCAACACGAGGCATGCAAATTAAATATAAAATTGAACTAAAATGAAATATAAAATTAATCTAAAATTGCATTAAATTAAATTAGTCATTTTAGATGTCAGTCATATCATAATTATGTTGAAATTAATATTTATTATTAAAAAAAACTCCTTTATGGTATGTGAGACTTATTCAATTTTGTTTTAAATTGATTATTATTTAATGTTTTGAAACAATGAGTATAAAAAAATTTTCAATAATATACCTAATATTATTGAAAAATTTTTTATACTCATTGTTATACAGCTGTTTTATACTGCATTGTTATTGGAGTTTTATTAGTAACAGGATATTATGATTTCTTGTGTTCCGTGGATGTCAAATGCCCTATTAAAAATATGCATAATTTGTATTACAAATACACATGTTTCAAATATATACAGGGACGTCAATGTTAGTAATTGCAACTGTGCAAATAGAGGACGACATGATGTTCGTGGAGGGACACCGCATATTGCTCTTATGCATCTTTTTTGGGCAATAAAAGCTCTAGTTATATTATGTAGTATCACATCAGTAAACTGTAGCGTAATTTAGAACCTACAATGCATGATAGGTAGCAATCGCAGTATTTGTTACAGATCTAACCTGCTTTAAAGCATAAATAAACTTATTGACTCTGTAAGGTCCAGATCTGGCTAACGCGCCGTGAATGCACAGGACGCGCACAGCGCGCGATTTGCGCGCGAGCTGCACGCGCGCTGCATGCGATCCATTACTGCAACAGATTGGTGCGCCTCTTTAGCGCAACTCATGCAAGGCTTGTACAATGCGCGCGATCTGCGCGCGTGCAGTTCTGGTTCACGTTCGAGCCAGTTTAAAGGTCGCGTTCGCGCGACTCGCGCGCAGTCTCGCGCTGCGCCTGATGTTCAAACATTATCTATATGCGTTTTACAATTTACGTCTTGTTCTATAGTTAAACCTAGGAACTTCGTTTGTTTTACTTCGTTAATTTTCGTGTCTTTATAATGAATATCAATATTTTTGTTTCTGTTTAATTGTATGTAAGTAATTAGTAAATACTTTAACATCAACATTACTTTTAAATAAAACTATACTTTTCTTATAAGTTGCAATGATGACTAATCTATACATATAATTAAAGCTATAAAACAAAAAACAATTTCTCTCTCTATCTCTCGAAATGAAACAAAAGGTATGATTCCGAATTCAGCAGCACGCAGTAGTGCTGGTCCCCATATTTTCTATATGAGTTTATATGAGATTACATCGACAACCATCTGGTGTAGTAGCGCTCCGGACTACAATGCGGGCTCGACTCCCGCGAGGGGCAAATGTTAGTGTGATGAGCACGAGCAGTTGCACCTAAGTCATGGATGTTTATAAATGTATTTAAGTACTTTATAAATATATTTAAGTATGTTTATTGTCTGTATCTAGTGGCAATAGCACAAGATTTGCTTAGTTTGGGGCTAGATAATTGGGTGTTTGTGGATACAATTTATTTTTATAAGTATACGGAATCATACCTTAAAACTTTTCTAAAAAAACTATATCAGATAATTTATATATATTTATTAATTACATTTCACTGTCTTTCGAATAAAACATTTTTTTTTTACTTATGCCTCATGTTTTTTTTGACATGTTTTCAATTTTTGACTCATAGTGCTTTATCACGTAAACTTAAAATAAGTATTCAACAAATCATCATAAAATAAAATATTTATATTACATCGCATGTACTGAACTACACTCAGTGCACTGTGAGCACTAATGCACGCCGCTACAAAGTTGTATCGGTTTTGCACGGTAAATATGGCGTTGCTTCGTAAAATTGACAAAGAAGTTGGAAAATTGTCAAAGTAATGTAAACAAGTTTAGTGTTTATCAAATATGCGGATTATTGGTGAGAAGTAAAATTTGAATTTGTTTTAATGACCTTTCTGTCGTAATTTATGCAACCTTTCAGTGAACATTTAGGCATTTTTATTTTTTCATACAAATGTCAGATCACGATGACCGCCGACCACTGACTACGTCACATCGGCCTCGGTCGGGTCATTTTCGGGTCTCTTTAGGTCCAACACCCAGACGTGTGGTCCGCCCTGTCCTTACGAAGTAATATATAAGTCAATGGGTATAACTAAAAACAATACTGTATTTAATCTAATTATCAGATGTAACTCAAACTCCGCGCCAAAATGGAAAACTGTTGTGCCAATCTAACACCAACAAAAAAATATATAATTTTGAATTTGGAACCATAAACAAATCATCAATTCCCGACCCGAATTTTGACAGAATGTATAATTTACTAAAGTCCCAGCCAAAAAAACGCGTGCGCGGTGGCGTGGGCGTGGTCGTTCAGATCGTGCCATAGTATTTGTATCGACGAGTTCACACCGGCGCTCTTTAGACATATATTAATCTGTGCACCGGCGCGGACAGCGGCAGCGTGCATCACGCGTGCAGCTTGACATTCAGCTTTTTTTTTATAATGTGGCGGGTATAGTATTGTGCCCGTCCGGGAACGGTCCGATAAGCACGCGCCACTGATCAAATAATAGCACGCGTGGACATGACATTTGACTTGATAGGTCAACCTCTGAGTACTGAACCCTATGAAGATGGCCTAAATTCGGAAAAAACGTGTATATCTAAACTCAATTGGTGACTAAAATGGCGCCTGTCCGTAGTGCTGCCCTACTGTAAATGGATATATTTATAGATGGAGTTATTTTAACAGTGTATCTGGGTTTCGATAGGCAATAAAAGAGCTTGTAGCGTGATGTGTGGAATCCCCTATTATCAACGATAGAGACAGTGCCGCCACTCGCCGGCCAATCAGGAGACCCGCGCGCTACTGCAATTAGCAGCAGCAGCCACGCAATTGGCAGTTAGTGCAGCATACTAAATGTTAAAATGTGCATTTTAGTGAGACCTTTGTATCTGTATTCGCTCTCTGTGGAATAAAATCAATGGGTCCGCATTTCAATTTTCTCCCTATAAATTAATAGAACCCTGAGTAAATATTAAAATCTAGCCCTGAACCCGCTAAAGCTTTTAATTTATCGCATTTTTTAACTCTTGAAACGACAGGGATTCCTTTTTTTTTTTGGTAAATTCTGCAAAAAAGTTTTTATTTCTATGCAGGTCGAGTTCCTGAACATTATGGAAAAATTTTAATACTTGAATAAAAATAAATATTTTATAAATAGTATAATAATAGTAGTATATACCGCAACATTGATTAGAAAATACGCTGGCTTTGTCAGCGAGAACCACTTGAAAGATTTCGTCGAGTTGACTAACGTCTCGGTAGCTTAGTGGTCAAAGCACTCGCCTGGTATGCGATGGACGTGGGTTCGGGTCCCACCTGAGGCCGACGATTTTTTTCAACTATTAAAAATCTTAGATAAACCTAGCATGGTAATTGCTAAAAACAAAAATTTAAATTGTTTAAGCTTTTCTGATCCTTACCAATAGTTAAATATTTGTAAAAATATTTCTATCGGGTGTTGACGGTAGTAGTATATACCGCAACATTGATTAGAAAATACGCTGGCTTTGACAGCGAGAACCACTTGAAAGATTTCGTCGAGTTGACTAACGTCTCGGTAGCTTAGTGGTCAAAGCACTCGCCCAGTATGCGATGGACGTGGGTACGGATCCCACCTGAGGCGGACGATTTTTTTCAAGTATTAAAAATCTTAGATAAACCTAGCATGGTAATTGCTAAAAACAAAAATTGAAATTATGAAAAATGATTAATTTGAATGATATCGCCTAAAAAGTATTAATACAAAAATAATTTATCAGTCATAGCCCAAAAAATAAGTTGCAAGAAATCTCGCTTAAAAAAATCTAAAGCAAATAAATAAATGTAAATGAATATTGGACAACATCACATACATTGCTATCCTATTGCATTCAATCAACCAACGTCATATTCGATCAAATAACGTACAGAATTTTTGAAGTATGGCACCCAAAATAGTAATTGTGGTATCGTTTATAGAGTATCTCAAAACCAATAAAACCAATTTATTTTTGCAAATAGGCTTAAACTAATCACTTTTACACGTCCCATTATTTTTTTCCCTACCACTGCTTCGGGACAAGTTTGGGCTAGCGCCGAGAAAAAGCAGCGCAAGAAACTCGGTCACTATTGTCAGCCTCTTTTAAAAAGTTTTAAATATACATAACAAAATATTTAATTACAAGATAAATGCACCTGTGCGAGCAAGGCAGTATTTATATCCAAACATTTTTATCATATAAATAATCTATAACAATATAATACCCTTTTTTCATGAGAATCTTTTTTACATGAGCTTTAAATTCAAACATGGGCAGTTCAGCAATAGATGCTGGTAATTTATTAAAAAAGCGAATACATTTTCCCATGAACGAATTACCTACTTTATGCAGTCTGAAATCTGGAACGGCAAGCTTATTCCGGGTGTTAAAATTATGAATGTCACTTTTCTTAGGGAACAGGGATCCATATGTTTGCGAACGTAAATTATATTTTCGTAAATAAATTTCGAAGCTACTGTTAGTATAATTTTAAACAGTTGTTTTAACGAGTCACGAGGTCCAAGGTTATAAATTGCTCGTATAGCTCTCTTTTGTAATATAAATATAGATTCGATATCTGCTGCTGAGCCCCATAATAGAATTCCATATGACATAATGCTGTGAAAATAGCTAAAATATACCAATCTTGCCGTTCCAACATCAGTCAATTGTCTTATTTTCCTCACGGCGTTAGCAGCAGAGCTAAGTCTTCCTGATTGAGTCTCAATATGAGCACCCCATTGCAAACGGGAATCCAAAGTTATTCCCAAAAAGGTAGTGGAACTAGACGTATCAAGTCGTTCACCTTTTATAATTATATGTGTTGGGACCAGTTTTACGTTTGGCATTGTGAATTTAATACACTTTGTTTTATTTGCATTGAGCAAAAGATTGTTAGTAGTAAACCAATGCAATACTTGAGAGAGAGCATTATTTACATCGTCAAACGAATCTTTACCTCTTTTGATTTTAAAAATCAATGAAGTATCATCTGCAAACAACACTGTCTCACAGAAGTCTTTTGTAAAATATGGAAGGTCATTTATATAAATTTAAAAAAGCAGGGGTCCTAATATCAATCCCTGCGGCACGCCCATAGTTAGAGGGGAGCCAGAAGACTCAGTTCCATTAATACAAACTTTTTGTGTTCTGCCTGTGATATAAGAGTTTACCAAATCTACGGCATCATTTGAAACACCATAATGTCTAAGTTTTTTTAGCAAAGTTTGATGGTCCACACAATCGAACGCCTTGGAAAAATCACAAAAAACTCCCAAAGCATCCCGCCTACTCTCCCACGCATCAAACACGTGTTTTAAGAGTGCAACTCACCAGTAGTGCTTTTACACTTTGTAAAGCCATATTGTTTGTTATGTAAAAGTTTATTCAGGACAAAGTGAGATAAAAGTTGATTAAAAATTACTCTTTCAAATACTTTACTGAGTACTGGTAAGATTGAAATCGGTCAAAAATTGGAGGGGTCATTTTTCTCGCCAGACTTAAATAGAGGAATAATTTTACTAAATTTCATCAATGTAGGAAACTGTTTGTCATCAATACATTTGTTAAAAATTATTGCAAGATAAGGGGCTATTGTGTATAGAATTGTATTGATAATATTGACTGAGATTCCCCATAAGTCCTCAGTTTTTTTCATGTTTAATACCTTAAAAGTTTTAATTATTACATCAGGGTTAATATATCTAAAATGAAATGGAGTTGTACACTCATCAACACCCGCCCTGAGAAGGGATTCAGCTAGTTCGGCAGAGGAAGCCAGCTCCCTAGTTGTAGAGGGAGCTATGTTTAACAAGAATCACTCAAAAGCATTGGCAACCTCTGCATATGAATTAATTAGTTTATCCCCAATTTTAAGAGAGTAAGCATGATCATTTGGTTTATGCCTACAGGTTTCTTTATTTATAATGTTCCATGTAGCCTTTGCTTTATTATCAGAACTCCGAATAATATTACGCAGATGATTTGATTTTGCAGTGGCACATACTTTTTAAAATATTTTAGAGTAACGTCTCACATGGTCAATAATCTGTGGGTTCTGAGAGCTTGATTTAAGACTATACAAATCATATAATGTTTTTCTACTTTTATAAATACCGGGTGTTGCCCATTCGTTAAACTTACATCTCAGTTTATTTGCTTTTATATTTTTTTGTGTAAAGATTTGATCAAATTCGTTTTTAATCAATCCAAAAAGATTCTCATATAAAAGATCGACACTATCGCTATCACTTAATTTTAATGAATTTATGCCATCACAAATATTTTTTCCTTAAATCGGTCTATTCTATTTACTGTTATTGGCCTAGAAAAGCCAAAAGTTATGTCATTTCTTGTATTTTTTGGTATTTTTGCAAAAGAAATAGTACGTACCGGTGTTATGTTCGTTAGGACGATTTTCGCTTTTTTTGATGCCACAACCCACCACACTGCAATTGGGCATGATGCTTGCATAATTCACTTAAAAGTCCCAAATTAAAAGAGTTATATCACAAAACACTGCAAATATGACTCGCGTTGACAGCTTATGTGGTACATACTTGTTGAGTTGGCGCCACAGATTAATCAGATTATGGTTGGCGCAATAAATGGCGAAACAGGCACGATATACATTGCTATGACGTCACGTTTTAATGTTGCCAAACTAAGTCGATTGCAAATATTGTTGTCTCTTTTACATGGGGAATTAAAGGTAAGTTAAAACAAGATGGCTACATGTTTATAAGTACAATGTGGATTTAGATCATTTTTGTATAACCGATTGTTTATATAGAACATTAGACGTTCTCCATATGTTTCAGTACTCAGAGACTCAGACAGAGCACAGATTAATTATGGAGCTGGCTGCTGGAGGATTGTGTGTCCTTGCATGGAAATAACGTTGTGTATTACTTACTTATTCAGTGCTTGCATTGATTGCTGCAACCTACGTAGTATTATTTGATCAGTGGCTGCAACATTGTGCAAGATTATTTGATCAGTGGTGCAAGAGTGCAACAATAAAATAATTAGTAGTTTAACTTATTTTCACTTGCTACGTACTACTTACTCGTACAAATGTACAAAAATAATTTAATTGAATTTTGGATCTTTCGAATTGGTTAAATTTTATTGTTGATAATTAAGTATATTGTATAAACTATTAGTATCAACAACGACCTTCAAAAGTGACCCTAAAACTTGTATCAATAGAAATATTGTGCGCATGTGTAAAATCTGTCAAATAGTGTTTGGCGCGCTGATAAGCTCAACCATTTCACAAGTATTGAAGCTGTATCACAATGAGTTTGTTTTTTTTAGTCGTTGAACAGATACCGTTTATACTTGACGTTCGTAATCGCTGCTATCACCAAACGTTGATTTTAAATTAAAATGTCTAATCACGATTTAACCTGCAAATTTAAAATGCCACGGCAAAATGGTATTGTGCAACCCTTGCTCACTGGTAAGTCGAGTTTATTTAATTTGGAGCGAATTTTAAATTTGGTTGTCTTACTTTAAAAGTTGGAACAAACTGATAAATATTTTTAACATCATGTACTTAATTCTTTACAAATGAGACTAGACTAGCTAGTATTATACTTTATTTTTTTAGTTTATCCGAACCCTAGTACTTGAAAGCTGGTTCAATTATAGAGTGCAGAGGTTTGTTCAATTGTTATTTTGTTTTTCCCAGACCTTTACCAAATAACAATGGCTTATGCTTATTGGAAATCTGGAAAAGTTAATGATGTTGCAGTATTCGATCTATTTTTCCGTACTAACCCATTTCAAGGAGAATTTACAATATTTGCGGGACTGGAAGAATGTTTAAAATTTTTGCAAAATTTTCACTATTCAGATAGTGGTGAGTATACTTTTAAATGTATTACTTATCAAATAAAGTTCCAGTGTCCCAAATATCTCACTCTCATATACATAAAAAAATCCTTTTATGATGTGCCTGGTTTTTATGGGACAAAATGTTGAATTTGAAGTCTTACAAAAATAATGTCACATTTTTTGCAAAAGTTGTGTGTTTGTTAAAACAAGTATTTTATTGGTCTTGCCAGATATTGAATATTTAATGCAAACTCTCCCAGACAACATTGAACCTGAATTCTTTGCTTATTTGAAAGATTTAACATGCAAAGATATTAAATTAAGTGCCATTGAAGAGGGTTCAGTAGTTTTTCCAAGGTAAGTGAAACTATTTAATAGAGTTTATTTCTTTAGTATGACATTCTGTTGTAGCAAAATTTTCATTTCAGAGTTCCACTATTAAGAGTAGAAGGACCATTAATTATTACTCAATTGCTGGAGACAACCTTATTGACCCTGGTTAACTTTGCAAGGTAAGTCAGTGACACAATATGTGTAGTCATAATTATATATTCAAATTAAGTGATTTGACATTAAAGTCACAGTCCACAGACTAAAATATTTTCTGTTTTTGTTTAAATTCTGTGTTGTTTAAATTATTTTTATTTGTTTTCAAAACCAACTATTGCCCTTGACTTCTGTCCTTAGTTAAAATTTGATTGATTAAATATTGGTATGCACACAAAACCTCACAAAAGTTTTGTCAAGTCACTTTTAGTTAATGTTGAGTATGGTAGGTAGGATATAGGTCTCATGGTATGTATTCTCCAATGGGATTCTACTACTGCAGTTAGTCAGTACTACTGCCTGGCAATCCAAATTTATCATTAAGATAGGTATTGGTCCCATTGAATGTAGGTACCAGGTACCTTCAAAGTTAATTTAATTAAAAATGTCTCAAGGTTTACCTTACTTAAAGTTTACTTTGTACTTTCATAGTAAAATAAGTGCTCATTTTTTACTGAAAAACCAGAAAGTAGGCTCTATTTTCAGCATGTTTTTTCATATGTCTAGCTACAACAATGATTCTTCATGGTCAACCTATGTTGATGACATTAGACATTACAAAAGCTTATGATACAGTCCATCATAATATTCTTCTAAAAAAATTACATGAAATAGGGATCCATGGTGAGGCTCATAAATGATTCACAACATTCTTAGAAAGCAGAGAACAGTTTATTAAGTTGGAAAATTATAATGCTGAATCTTGGAAAATTACTAAATTAGTAGTGAAAGATCCGATGGTGTGATTGTTAATGCTTCTACCCCACAGGGCGACGTCTTGGGTTGCTTGGTGTTCCTGACACATGATCTGCCTTCTGCTATAGGGGAGGAGTGGTTCCTATTTGCAGATGATGTATCCCTCTTAACAGCAGCTGTGAATTGCAGTAACCTAGATAAACACCTCAAAACCATATTTGATAGAACAATCAATTGGATGCACGATCACAACCTGAAAATTAGATGTTGTTGACCAAGTAGATCTTCTTGGGCTTACCTTAATAAACAAACATTAAATAAATGGAAACAATGTGTTGGTAAAATAAGATCAAAGATTGCTAGTTTTGTATAATATGCTTTCCTTAATTTTACGACCTCCGTAGCCGAGAGGCGAGCACGCCGAACTGTATATGGCGCAGCCATCTCTGAGGTTCCGGGTTCGATCCCCGGTCGGGTCAATGTGGAAAACGAACTTTTCTATATTGTCTCGGGTCTGGGTGTTGTGGTACCGTCGTTGTTTCTGATTTCTATAACACAAGTGCTTTAGCTACTTACCTTAGGATCAGAGCAATGTATGTGATGTTGTCCAATATTTATATATTTATATTTATATCTTCGAGATATAAAAAAAAAATCAGCCAAGTGCAAGTCAGACTCGGAATCGTTTGTGCGTGAGTCTGACTTGCACTTGGCTGGCTGGCACCATTATCTATAAAAAGAGCAAAAAAATTCACGTTTGTTGTATGAGAGCCCCCTTAAATATTTATTTTATTCTGGTTTTTAGTATTTGTTGTTAAAGCTGCAACAGAAATACAACATCTGTGAAAATTTCAACTAACTATCACGGTTCATGAGATGCATCCTGGTGACAGATGGACACACAGACAGACAGACAGCGAAGTAATAGGGTCCCGTTTTCCCCTTGGGTACAGAACCCTAAAAACTACCAATGTTCAAACTACATTGGTAACATATTAAGCTTACACTTAACTCTTGATTACAGTATGGAGTAATCCTTTAGGAAATAATACCGACTCTGCTTCTATCTTTATTTTGCAGAAAAAGTTATTAAGAATAAAAGAAAATTTTAAAATTTAATTGAAAAAAGGTATTCAAAACTATAAATAGAACTACAAAATTACCCCCAAATATTTAAAAGTTCATAATTAGTGCGTCATCCTCTCTTCTAAATAGGCTAGTTAACAAAATTTTTAAAATTGGTTAATAATTTATCTATTAATGTCCATTTAAGACAAAAAAATTTTTGTTCGATAAAAAATACGGTAACGGTATGTTTGCGTTTTTAAATAAAGCGTCTAAATGACGTCACGTCCGGCAAAATGAATTGTGTAAGTCCTAATTCCATAGTGAATTTGGCACCATTCATTTTATTAATTATTTAAATACCCGACAGAAATTGCTAAAACAAAATCGGCCAAGTGCGTGTCGTGCCACGCGCAGTATAGGGTTCCGTAGTTGCCCGTCGTTAGCACAATATATTTCAGCAATAACTTAATTTTCCGTCACTTTTAATGTTTCCTCTAAGGGATTTTTGAACGACTAAGTTGAACGACTATTACTCTTAAACCAACAGATCTATCTTAACCGTTATGATTTACCTTTAAAGTTCATGTAAAGCACTATTAGCATGAATATTTCTAGATTTTTCAAGCCAATAGTTTAGCTTTTAGAGGGGGAGGGGGGGCGCCCTACTCGAGCAAAAATTGGCACTTTAAAGTTTATTATATCGCAAACGGATCCCAAAATCGAAAAATTGTCTTTGTAACCCCTAAGTCATTTTAAAGGACCTATTCACCACACGATATGGGATAAATGATGAAAAAAAATTCCCCCCTCGTTACATGTATGGGAGCTACCCTGAAAAAAAATATTTATATTTCAAACTTTTATATCAATCACGCCGACAAAACGGTAGAACCGTTTTGTCGGCGTGATTGATATACATATCTCCACAAAATTACTACTCTCTAGGGTCAACAGTCTCCAAGCAAAACTTCGGACGGACAGACAGACAGACAGATGGACATGACGAAACTATAAGGGTTTCTTCTCAGGACTACGGAACCCTAAAAACGGGATATTTATCAATAGAAACAATTTTTGTCCAAAAATGTTAACAATAACAAAGACGTTTGCACGGCGTGATACGTAAGAATTACGATTCTTTCTGATTGGTGTTCACTGTCACGTGACTGTAAGCCAAATTTCCGAAAAATAATGAGTATGTTAAAAATAAAAAATAACCTTGTTTTTTTGTTTTTTTTTTGTACCGTGATTTATTATTACAAATATTAAACAAGCCAATTTATGTGTAGTGGATACAAGCCTGGTGTGCTCAATAGGGTCCAAAATTGTATTTATTATAATGTTTAATTATACTCACCACCATTGTTAAATTTTTAATGCAAATAAATTAAAATTGAAATCATAATTTTTTTGGTCTGATAATTTTTTTTGAAGTAGTTTACTTCAAGGGAGCAGTTACAATTTTCTTTTTCGAAATAATAACTCTAAATCTCGTTTTTGCATAACAACATAGTCTTTTACTGTTGATGTGATTATTTTGAAGACTCCAAAATAAAAAAGCATAATTATTATAAAAACCTGCGTCGGAGTCAGGGTCGCATACGGATTTCGAACTCAAGGTCTTTAGAGCACAAGTAATAGAAAAAAATCCTTAAATTGATCATTTGTGGTAACATCACAAAAAGTAAAGTAAAGTATGCCTATATACGTCCCACCCCACTGCAGGGCCCAGGCCTCATCTCAACTAAGAGGTGGTTTGGACCATAGTCCAGCACGCAGGCCCAGTGTGAATTGGTGGAGGGGTGCTGTAAGGCCAGTGACTAAACCTTACTGTCAGATGTAATGATGCTGCCATAGGCCTCTGTCTAGGCTTTACGACTAATATCATTTATTTTTAAATTTATTATTATTATATCAGCCGTGACCAACTTTTAACGTGTCGTCCGAAGCATGGAGATGCTCGTGGTAAATGTCACTGAATATGATCGTAATGGTCACCCATCCACTCAACCGCGGCGTTGGTTGCTTAACTTTAGTAATCGATACCAAAGTGTTGCCGCCACTGAGCTACGAGCACCTCTACATCACAAAGCTTCCTAACAATCCATAGAAATCTATATAAATATAATAATAATAAATAAATATTGGACAACATCACATATATTGCTCTGATCCTAAGGAAAGTAGCTAAAGCACTTGTGTTATAGAAATCAGAAACAACGACGGTACCACAACACCCAGACCCGAGCCAATATAGAAAAGTTCGTTTTCTACATTGACCCGACCGGGGATCGAACCCGGGACCTTGGAGATGGCGGCGCCATTAAAAGTCCGGCGTGCTCGCCTTTCGGCTACGGAGGTCGTCATATAGAGCTTAGAACTCATGATATAGTATACAGGTGCGTCCCGTAAATCAAGGCCACAAGATTGAAACCACATACATACTATACACATACAAGCCAACAAACCAGTTTTTTTTCATAACGGGAATCAATTCTCAAAATTTTTTTTGTAATGTAGGTAACTACGTATTCACGTTTTTCTGATTGTTCTACAGTTTCATCGGGTACGTATTAGAACACCTCAAATGAAAATATCTAAAGCTAAAACCCCAATGTTCAAAACCCCTAAAATTACAATTTCTAATATCCAAATCACCTAATAGTTCAAAATATTTAAGGTCATGATAATAAAAGTTTACAATGTCGTAGCGTAGTTTAATTAAAACATCAAAAGTTAAAATACCTACATTTAATATGAGAATAATGACGGTACGGTTAGTGTTTTTGCGTTATATAATAAGACTAAGATGGACTAAGGCTGTGTCCCCAGTAGGCAAACTGTTAGCGTCCGACTGAGTTTGCGGCCTATCGATTTAGTACGCCCTTCCATATATTTGAAATTGAGTGTCCACAGTTTGCTAGTTTTGCACTCACTGTACGCAGTTTGCAGCGTTACGCGCGCCGACTATCTCAGTGAGCGGCCGACTCCCAGCAAAACCGGTTCCAGTCGGCGGCGACGCACGACAATTGATCTGAGTTTGCAGCTAACTCAAATTTCAGTTCGCCATAAATTTGCGGCTCACTCAGTCGGCCGCTAACAGTTTGCCTACTGGGGACAAAGCCTAAGATGTGAAGACTGGACAGATGGAATCTCGATCGGTGGTTTGAAGATCTCGAACCTGCGATATGCAGGCGATACCACTTTGTTCGCCACCAGTACCCAGCACATGGAAGAACTTCTCAGCAAGATGGAACGCGTTAGCCTTGAGTTCGGACTTAAGATAAACCGGAAAAAAACAAAAGTGATGATTGTCGACCGCATGAATAACAATTCTCCAGAAACTACACGAATAGCTAATTGTGATGTGGTGCAATCATACATTTATCTAGGGGCCTTAATTACGAACAACGGTGGATGTATCGACGAAGTGAAGAGGCGTATGGCGATCTCCAGGTCTGCAATGGACAAGTTGAGGAAAATATGGAGGAATCGCAACATATATAGAGCCACAAAAATCCGGCTAGTTCGGGCACTTGTATTCCCCATATTCTTGTACGCCGCAGAAACATGGACCTTGCGGATAGTGGAAAAGAAGAAGATAGGCGCCCTAAAGATGTGGTGCTGGAGGAGAATGCCCGGGGTATCGTGGACTGAATTCCGTACCAACGAGTCTATACTTCGAGAACTCAGCATCAAGCAGCGTTTATCTTCTTTGGTGCAGTCTCGTATACTTGCCTTTTTTGGTCACGTTTGCCGCCGAGGAGAGGTTGCTATTGAGCGAGTTGTGGTCCAGGGAAAGGTTGAGGGTACCAGGCCACGAGGAAGATCGCCTATGAGGTGGACTGACCAGATAAAAGCGGCAGTAAATGGCTCATCATCACTGTATGAATGCACGAGGAAGGCAGCAATCAGAGAGGAGTGGCGGCGTGTTGTGAGGCTTGCCACCAACACCTGAAATGATGACCACGACCACTCTGTCAAGAGAGATACCGACAAGGAAGAAGAAGAATAAGACTAAATTGGTTAGCTTAGAACTGTGACCACACACAGCAAGAAGGCGAGCGAACGCAGCGAGCGTTATGAGCGTGCCGCGGTAGAGGCCGCCAAGTGCTTAAAAACTTAAGGATTAATTCTAAGGATGAGGGTGTAGGATTAATTCTTTAAGCGCTCGGCGGCCGCTGCCGCGGTACGTACGCTCATTACGCTCGCCTTTGCGCTGTGTGTGGTCACAGTTCTAACCTAACCTAACCAATTTAGTCCCATATACGCAGTATTTAACTGAACTGGATCATCAAATGAACAATAAGTTTGTAAAATAATTACTAAGTATAGGGGTACCTCTATAGATATTTTGGAATTTTCATTTCGACATTTAGGAACTTTCATTATTTTTAATCTAGGTTAACTAACCATTAGGTATTGTAATTTAAGGGGTTTTGAACATTGGGGTTTTAACTTTAGATATTATAATTTTAGGTGTTCTAATGTAATACGTGTCTACCCGTTTCACATTTGCATAGGTACTTACTCTTTACATTGCCTCTTGCAAAACTTTAGTCGATTTCCATATTTCTGTTTGTTAGGCACTAGAAAATATGACTATATTTATTTCCACTAATAATATCACAATGGGGCTAGATTTGCACACAGAATAGTACTAGGTAATCGTTTTTTTCTATCGTAGTACTGAGTTATTACGTAGCCCAATCTTTACACGCAGCTAAGTTCCCTGATCCGAGCAAAGATACGACTTCGAATTTTAAATATTAGATTAAACATTTAGAAACTGCGAGTTTGGCCGGCATAAAATGTACCTATCCTATTTAAATCAAAAACTATCTGTGTGATCTGTGTCACAAGTTCACAACACAAGCGATGTTTCGTTACAAACGTAAATTATGAAATAATTAGTCCATATATGTTTTATTTTACTGCACGGCATAAGGCGCGTTTTGGGTCCTTTAAGTCGTTTTGGACTCTTAAGAACGTAATTTTACTTTATTATTATTTTTATATCGCGATGGGTGGGTTCGTTTATACTAGACGTGCGTTCTGCAGATTGTAACAAAGTCTCCAAACGTATGTGCTTATGTTATAATAAGCATGCATGCATAGTCGTCATCGTTATTAACATCCCACATACGGTTATCAGTTGTCAGGCTCCACTAGCTCAATTAATTGCTAGCCATCCATTATCTTCGTTTGAACAAAGCATCGCTGCATCCTTATTTTGATTGAAACCAAAGTTCCGACAATCCCTGATATGGAAACGAAAGCGTCGAAAGTCATTTGTAAGCAGTCAGTTTGAAAAAAAAAGATCAATTTACCGTTGACCGACTGTTTCCTATAGAAGATTTAAAAAAAAAGATTGTTCTTTGAACCTTTAACCAGTGCTGGCCAAATAGCTAGCTAGCTTTATGCCCTTGAGTTAGGATTGAAAAAAGTGAAAATTAAAAATGTTTATACCTGTGAAAGGGTAAAAATACTTACAAACAACACTTCACAGCCACTCCGTTCAATAAAACCTTTTGTTAGGGTTCCGTAGTCCTGACAAGGTTCGTCATGTCCGTTTTTCTGTCCGTCCGAGGTTTTGCTTGGAGACTGTTGACCCTAGAGAGCTGTAATTTTGTGGAAATATAAATATCAATTACGCCGACAAAGCGGTATAATAAAATTTTGAAAAATATTTTTTTAGGGTAGCTGCCATACATGTAACGTGGGAATGATTTTTTTCATCGTCTACCGCATCGTGTGGGGTATCGTTGAATAAGTCCTTAAAATGACTTAGGGGTTACCGAGACTATTTTTCGATTTAGGGATCCGTTTGCGAAATATTAAATTTTAAAGTGCTGATTTTTGTTTTAGTAGCGAGTCTCTCCCCCCCCCCCCCCCCTCAAAAGCTAGACTATAGGCTTGAAAAATCTGAATACCTTCAGGTTAATAGTGCTTCTCATGAACTTTTAAGGCAAATCATAACGGTTAAGATAGCTCAGTTAGTTTAAGAGTAATGGTCGTTAAACTTAGTCGACAAAAAATCCTTTAGACGAAAACATTAAAAGTGACTTAAATGAAGTAATTGCTGAAATATATTGCAACGTACAACTACGGAACCCAACACTGCACGTGGCACGACAGGCACTTGGCCGGTTTTTTATGTTTACCCTACTACTTAAAGTCAATATTTTTTCGTCTCCGTTTCTAAACATTTTAAAACTTAATAAGTACGACATTACTAATATTATATGCGAAAGTTTGTGACGATGGACCGAGTTTGATGAAACTTTACAGCAATATAGCTTGTACGTCAGAATAAAACACGTGGTACAATTTATAAAGATTTTGTGTAATTCAGCCATATCTTATTATGCCTACAAAACGAAAGTCGGGTTTACTGTTACATTACAACACATATAACTCGAGAACGGCTTGGCCGATTTTCATGGTTTACAATTTGTTGGATTTGTCTTCGCCCCGAATAGCAGAATAAATAATAAAAACATAGAAAAAACAATTGAAAAAAAAAACTTCTAGGCGAGTCGCGGGGAACAGTATTTTATAAAACGATTATACCATCTTCTAAACACTTTGATTCAAACTGTGATTGAGATAGAGAGAGCGAGAGTAAACACCTTAATAAACCAATTATTATTTGTTGTTTTAGCTTGATGGCGACAAATGCTGCAAGATACAGAATGGTAGCCGGTAAGAGTGTGTCTCTGTTGGAGTTTGGTTTGCGCAGAGCACAAGGTCCTGACGGTGGGCTGTCTGCATCGAAATATGCTTACATCGGTAAATATCGTTTCAACAATAGGTACGGTTAACATTGAAGATTGTAGGTACTATGAGAAATTTGTTCGTTTTTTAAATTTCTGCTGAGAGAGGTAACAAAAGACACCTCTAACATGGTAATCATGTTTCTATGCCTCAGACTCTGATGTCATTGACAAGAAAGAAAACAACGGTGTGGAGTATTAATGCGTTATGAAGGATTTTCGACTTTTTGAATTAATTTCGGTCTGTAGGTAACTATGTGGTTTAGGGGTCACCCTCGCCGCTTAATATTTTCTGTAATAAAATAGCGTAAATGAACTTGTTCTTGTGTTATTGATTGTATTAGCGTGTTTCCGCAGCCCGGCAGGTGAAACCGATCCCACCGCGCCTGGCACGGGTCCGCCCGCCCTGTTCAAACTTGTGCAATATAACACACCGCCGCGCCACTGACTCATAAGAAGCTCCAATAGCGAATATACTTTTATTTAATAGGTTTAATCAGGCAAGTTTTCGCGAACCTTGCCCTTGAACGCTAACATACCGTTAGTCATGCCTACCAAAGTTTCCAATTCCTATCCATGCTATCAAAATTCTACGATCTACCGCAATACCTTCACGTACCCTATTGTCTGCGACCTTTTACTACGCCGTTATATAACTTACACGTTGTGACAGGCCCTATTATTCCGATATGTAGCTACGAGTACGAGTAGTAAGGCAGACTTGTTAAAAACGCGTCGTTGAATTTTAATAAGCAGTGTTGATATCATTCGACGCAATTGCTGAGCTACGTCATCATTCTTTAATAAAAGATGAATTAACACTAACGTAAGTCAATAATCATAAATATAGGAGTTCGTACGTATGCGTGTTATGAATCATGGAAGTATTTATTATTAGGTACGTATTAATTTATAACGGGTTTCGATCATATGGTACTTCAAGTATATTTTCTGCCTTTTAACGTAGTAATATTTATTTTCAGGTGGTTTCGATGGAACGAGTAACGTTTTGGCCGGGAAAATGTTTAACATACCCGTAAAAGGCACGCACGCACATTCGTTTGTGACGTCATTCAGCACGCTGGACGACATACATTCCGTGATATTGAGGCACGCGGAGACGCAAGAGCCGTGCAACTTGCTAGATCTCGCGACAGAGTGGCGAAACCGCGTCTCCTCCGTCATAGACATATCCCCCGAGGAGGCAAGCGACGGCGAACTGGCCGCACTTATCTCGTATGCCATAGCCTTCCCAACAGGTTTCCTGGCTCTTGTGGATACGTACGATGTCAAGAGGTATAATTTTCAAGGCTTACCGTCACGACACAGGCAGCATATGAATGGGCATTCTGGCTACAATAGCAACTGTGGATCCAATGATACTAGACTACTAAAATCACCGATACATAGTACATATGGATATAGCACGGTCGAACGCACACTGAGGTAAAGATGCAATAGACAAACACATTGACATTTGGTGTCTGATAAACTTGTATTATTGTTTTGCATTGTTCATTTATGTCTAAGTTATGTGGAGTTTCGATTATTAGATTATTTTCAAAGCTGGCATGCGTCCGGTTCATACATACCTCCTCATTGGGATAGGCATGAATAACTCTCATCTGGTGGGAGACCTGTCGATGGCGCACGTAACACACGCTGGGACTCCCCTCGGGGCCACTTAACATTATACTCATGGCCGTAGTACGATATATTTTGTTTGGCTTTTTCAGTGAAGCGTAAACGGACGGCGCTTCATTTCCAACCGAATGTAAATAAACGAAAACACAATCGAGGAGACTTACATTTGCTTCAGTGTGACGTATTGTCCTGGACTTACAAGCAAAATTAGGGACAATTTTAGTCATTGGGCACAGTTGCATTGTATAGGGATATGCACAAGATCACAGTAAATAAGTTTATTAGTTATGCATGCACATTTTCATCCTTCGATCTTCCACGTAACAAATGCAAATAAGTTTATTTAAGTATTAGTAGCCTGTATCGTTAGTCTATCCTTGATTGATGTAGCGGTAAGATTACGTTGCATATGATATGTATAGGCACTGACATCATGCTGTATTACCTACTGCGTTAAAATGTAATGCAAGCTCGCAGTTCTAAGTATAGTATATATATATATATATATATATATATATATTTATGTGCTAAACAAGTAGTCGCTGACAATTTTCATATTGCAGTCGCTTACGTTATTTTATTTTCTTAAGTATTAACTTACATTCATTAGATCTACTTACATGGCAGCTTTTTAAAGCATTCATTAACTGAATGCGTTAATATTTGGTTAAATGTATTTTTTATGTAAGTATTTAAGATTTACATGGAGATAGAAAATACAGATTTAAAAACCAAGTTGATGCTAGTGGTTTGGTACAGGGAGTGGAGCTGAATCTATTTTAATTTTCTCCATGCCGTATTTGTATGTTATTTTTAAAATGTAACTTATAGTTAATCGTATACAAATTAGACCTTCATAGTTAGCAATGGTTGCGACTCGGCTATACCATTTCAATAATTAAATTAAAAAAGTCAAAATAGCTTTTATTTGTATACATACATAGCTATAATATTCCAAGCTGTCAAATACAGCATCACAGACCATTAAGATTAGGCAAAAAACTTTTTTCTACTATGTGTGACTTGCACGATGTACGAAAAGACAATTTTCTCAAGTTATTTAGCTGGATAGTTTTTAATTATTCAATCACTTTTCAACCGTACAATCCAATCGCCAATTGCAATTGGCATAGGAAATATTTTAAAGAAGACAAAGTTGAACATTCATGTTCATGATCTCCTTATTTCTGTTTGTGATGTATAAAATTAAATTTAACTCGATTAGTAATGTATGCCAAGCTTGATATAAACGAATGCCTAAGGGTGTGATTCGTTTTAATTACAATGTCTGCAGCTGTTACTCGAATACATTACTAACCGTCTCACATAAAGACGCAAGTTTCTGATAAAGTTAGTCTGCATAACCTTGATTTCATTGTATTACCAATCTCGTAATACTATCACAATTTTGGCTCTATGCATTCATAAAGTGCTTACGGTTTTGTTTGTTTTGGCTTAAATGGTAATAGAAAGATCGACGCAGTTGCTTGTTTATTGTTTTTATATGTTGTTCTTGTAATTGAGCTGCATTTGTTTTTAACAGGAGTGGGTTGCTGAACTTTTGCGCAGTGGCATTGGCTCTTAACGACTGCGGCTATCGGGCGGTAGGCATCCGCATAGATAGCGGGGACCTGGCTTATCTGTCGGTACTAGCTCGGGAGACGTTTGAACAGATTGCGGAAGCTTTCAAACTGCCATGGTTCTCCAAACTGACTATAGTCGCGTCTAATGACATCAACGAAGACACAATACTAAGTTTAAACGAGCAAGGCCACAAAATCGATTGCTTTGGCATCGGAACACATTTAGGTAAATTATTTTAATAAATTTTATTAAGCTTTTGGAATAACATTCAACACTCAATTTGATTCAAGTGTTATGTATAGTAAGTAATTTTTTATTAGTAAGCTACTTTTTACCCCTGCGTTTGACAGTCTTAGTATAGTGTTCGTGAAAGATACCAGCAGGTATGTAGCAAGTTTCGATATCTAAGTGCAAAATAGAGCATGTAGGATGTCAAGAAAATATACATGATACGCCAATCTGCAGTTGGTTCAAGGTTAATAGGGGCTAGTAGAAATAATAATAGTTTGAAGTTCATTATTTAATAAAACCATTGTGTACACTACGGATATGACTTTTACTGTTTATTTGTACTGAGTACTTGGTTGTAATTTTAACACGTTGTTATTGCAATAGGTACATTAGGTTGTTAAACGTGTTCAAAATAAATAATCATCGCAACACTCGCGTAAATGCTCAAGACATAAAACCAAAACTAGTGGTATTTTCGATGATTTATGTACGTTTGTGCGATTCTCTAAAACTCGAGAATGTTCTCTCGTATAATATCAAGCGCTAGTAACTTTAGTCAATGTATGTAATAATTACCAACTAAACGCACAATGCTCTCTAGAGGTAACTTCTTAACCGTTGAATCTATTAGAATAACTTTCTGAATTTCAAAAAGGCTCCTGCAACTTTCTTTTTTGTATTCTTAATTAAGCATTCTACAAAGCTAACAAACCTTTACCTATTGGGAGGTTTTGTACTAGTTTTTTTGTTTGTATTGTTTATGTTTTGTATCCAATTGTTAATCGTATCTCGTGGCGGAATTATACATACACTACTTTATACTACACACTACATTTCTAAATATATTTTTTCAGTTACATGCCAAAGACAGCCAGCGTTAGGGTGTGTCTACAAATTGGTGGAAATAAACGGACAGCCGCGAATCAAGTTGAGCCAAGATGTTGGAAAAGTCACGATCCCAGGACACAAAGAGGTATTTTTTTATCGAAATAATTAATAAAGATAATGCCTATTTTAAATCTTCATATCTATTTTTTTAGATGTAGATTAATTACACATTTAGATAACTGCACGAGCTAAGCTCCGAAATGGTCTAAATGTCCTTTATTCCCTGTCCGAGGGTTAGATGGTCTGATGGTTATTCGAATTAATGTGTTTATACCAATGTCCCAACTATTGAAAGATTTATGTCATGAAGAGCAAAGATTGCTGTTCGACCATTGCATTCAAAATGTGTAATGTCATTTTGTTTGTTATAAAAAAACCTTTGTTTATTATTAGATCCTGCCATAGATAAAATTTATAGATTATTAAATTACGTAAACCGTGGTCTTGAACTGAGTGATAAGAATGAACACATACACTGTATGTACGTTTTATTATTCTTGCGCCAAGGTTTCTTAACATTACTAATCTAACACCGATTTTCAAATATACTATAGTTATTTTCGGCGGAGAATTGATTACTTATCTAAATGAAGCCCAAACCACTCCATACCAGTCACTAAGCTATAAAATCAATAATTGTTTACTAAATCTTAGTTAAGTAAGGTGACTGATACCACATGAGTAAAGAAACGGAACAGAGACAAAGCTACATACAAATGCGCTGTGATAGGTACATCACTACAAGTGCAACGCGTGTGTGTGCGTGACCACTGGCCGCTTGTCACGTATGAGCTGAGACCGCTTCAAACTAGATCAGCCAGTGGTCAATCTCAGGGCTTGCAGGCGTGACACGACGCTCGAATGTCGTGCGTGTTTTGTTTTGTTATCGAGTTTCTCACATAATACGTAGTAATATTTTTGTTTTAGTATTTAAAAAGTGTTTTAAATATGGTTGTACATTGTACTGTGTGTGATAATACCTCCTGACAATTTTATTGCATTTGTTGAATTGCTTGAGCAAAAATTTCGCGAATATTTTGATCTTCATGTACAAATTGTTAATATTGGTAATGACATATTAGCACGTTTGCAAGATTGTACATTTCATATGCCATGTAATTATTTCCCATTGGATTATTTGAAAAAACTTTATATTAGATTTAGAATATATCATTCGATTAAAAGACACAACAAATTATTAAAAACCAAACGTAATAAAAAAAATAATTAGAGTATGTAATTTGTAAAATAATAACCTATTTTAATAAAAAATGTGAAAAAAAAGAACATTTATATCTTAAATTTATTCAATTGTGCCAACCCTACCAAAATAGGTATAAATTTTGCTAGCTCTTTAGAAGCTTTGTCTCTGTTCCGTTTCTTTACTCATGTGCTGATACCGTGTGTGATTTATTAAATTGATTCCTCTGATTGTAATGAGGTTATCATAAAACTAAGTTGTAAACGGGGAAATTTTCCGGTGTTGCGTTTCTGTTGCACTAGGTACTAGTTTTACTGGCGTAATATGTATTATATTTTAATACTCATATTTTGCTGTGAATATTTGAATCATCGTAAAAATATATAAGTAGGTTCACCACAAAACAAAACAGGTAGTGTATATGCAACAAGACCGTCGTCTTTGTCATTATTCGTAAATTAGATTACATTATGTACTTTTGTTACAAAGTCCTGTTATCTTATCATCACTATTACAGACATGATAAACTCAATCTAAATATTATCGGGAAAGATGCTAGTTTATTTAGGCTTGATAATGCGTTGTAGGTAAAATTTATACAAAGTGAAATAAAGTGCACCTTAAATAAAGAAAATAGCTAATTTAAAGCAAATCAGACTTCATTTATACATATATTATAACTACCTGACCTAGTGTCGCCGAAAAATCGATATTGTATCAATTATTTATTAATCGATCGTGCAAATGGGGCCCAAAAAAGCTAAAAACTATTTTAATCGATCAATAAATAAATATCGATTCCTAATTTTGAACAATATAATCGATTATAAATAATAAATTTATCGATTATATTGCATAACCAGTACAATACAATCAATATCAATGGCACGATTGGATACGATTATATCGATACAATCGATTTATTAGACCTATCGGCTAAGATAGTATTGCTGTTAGTTTACAGTTCAAGTACACAACTATGCTAGCTTTTTTATTTTTATTTTCTTAATAAAATCTTATAAATATTGGACAACATCACATACATTGCTCTGATCCTATGGTAAAAAGCTAAAGCACGTGTGTTATAGAAATCAGAAACAACGACGGCACCACAACAACCAGACCCGAGACATTATAGAAAAGTTCGTTTTATACATTGACCCGACTGTGGATCGAACCCGGAACCTCAGAGATGGCGACGCCATATAGTCCAGCGTGCTCGCCTCTCGGCTACGGAGGTCGTCAAATGAAGACATACTATGAATGACAATCATATCTACAAATAATTTGTAGATGTATCGATTACAGCAACATTATCGATGTAATCGATGGTATTGTCAGGCCTGGCGCACTCCGCACTTTTGATACGCCGCTGCAAGTACTTTATGTTTATAAGTAGTAAACTACCTATCTGTGATCGATCACCGAAGCTAGAATGTAGGTCATAGACAGACGATACGTGTACGATTCCTTTATTTACTACACTGACGCTGGCGTAGCGACCCAAAGTGATTCTTGGCCACCGACATCAGATCACGCCATGGCCGAGTTTGAGCATGTCTTGAGCCACTAGGTCTTTTCACTCGTATCTAGGATGTTAAATAGGGCGTCTCTTATTTGGTTGGCCCAAGTACGCTCTCTTCACGGAACGACCTTCTCCCATTCTGTCCGAGCCACTGAAGCCAGACCGCTTTGGTCTCTCCGATAATGTTAGGTTCGGACACCAGGTCTTCTACCTCTAAGTTCCTTCTGACTCTCCATCTCCCGTCTTCAGCTTTTGCCGGCCCCAGAATATTTTGCAAAATCTTCCTTTCCGCCACTAACAGCTTATTTTCCTCTTTCAATGCCTTAATTTGGTTATAGCAAATTTTTAAACGCTTAGCCTGAATACAGTCTTTGTATGTGTTTTGTCTAATAAAATTTATCGGATCTCAATCTAACCTCGAGATTCGATTTACGCTTCAGCGTTGCATTTCTCGTTTTAGAATATGAGCCCTTAACTTAGAAACAAAACTTAAAAATCTTAAGAAATAACCGATCAAGATGCAATGAGTATTTTAAATGTATTGCCCCATTGAACGCCGGAGCCAAAAAATGAAATCGTGCCCCGGACGCCAAGCGTACTTTTACATAAAATTTCGGCCCGATTAAGTAGTGATGTGACACACCCACTACACAAAACAATGTTTTTAAACACAGTAAAATTGTTGAAATTATTTAGTCGTTCTCATTTAAAACTCTTAGAAACAAAAAATTGGCTCCGGCGTTCAATGGGGCAATACATTTAAAATACTCATTGCATCTTGATTGGTTAACGGGATCGGGTTTCTGATTTGATATGATGGATCAGAGCAATGTATGTGATTTTGTCCAATATTTATTTATTTATTGAAGCAATACTTTGTTTTATTGTATTTAAATCACACATTTGTACGAAAACATGTGACTCAAACTTAACAAATTTCGCCCCAAAATCGTTTATCACGCCTTTTACTATACCTACTAATCTGTACACTTTGCATCGTATTTTTGTGGATTTGGTAAATAGGCCGATATGTGTTTCCAAGTAATCGCGTAGGTATTAATTGCTCGCTTATTATTTATTTATTTAAGTACATGAACGTCTGCTCCTCGAACCAGTAACTGTGCAATCGCTTTTGACGACATAAGCGAACGCTTTAAGTCGTCAATGGCGCACGTAGGACACAAAAATAGACATTAAATAGTGAAGTTCATTACTGGGGTATCGATTTTTATATTTGCAATGAATATTTAAAAAAAAAACGAGAAAAACATAACAAGAATATACAATTTTAAAAAAGGATGGATCAAATATACCTGTTTTACTATAAACTTTCAAAAAAAATATTTATTTCAAACTATTACATGCTATCACTAGAAAACTTGACTAATTTCTTGTACACTTTATTCAGTGTTGATTTATCTTCAAGATAGATTTTCTTGCATACAAGGTCGCATATAAGTACCTACTTATATTCTTTACGTTTATAGAAGTTTTATCTTCTACCTCAAATTCTAAATTTATTCACAAATGTCCACGTCACTACGAGACGCTTAAAGACGTCATTGGCGGCACGTGGGAAGCAATTTTCATAAAAAATTAAGTCTTGTTTTTAACCGTTTTTAAGAAAAAACTGCGTTTTTGAAGTTATTTGAGCTATATGAACAACTGTTCCTTATGCGGTTACTTAAGCATAGTGTATAAATAAATTTTAAAGTTGTATTTATTACTTTGTATTTCTCTGTCAAATTTAGGTCGTTTTTCGACGCTTAAAGTGGTAATTGGCGTCAGGAGCAAATTTCATTATGACGCTTCAAAGCGTCTTTGGCGGTGAATGGGTTAATATTTCTGCAGAATGTTCCCGTTTTAGGCTAAGCTGGGACACTTTATGTTGGGCCATTTGCTAGTTTAGAGTAGGTACTGTCTTACAGAATGCGTTTTTTCTGCATTTGGCGATCTCGCCTATTGTAGCTGTAAAATCATCATCAGCGATTAAAATAACATTACAGAATACTTTGAAATCCTCTTGATTATGTTGACATGCTGTAGCCAAGTGTCGGCAGCCCTTTAAAAGAAATTCATAAAGTTAAGCAACTTATTCCGTGGTTGTGAGTAGACAGGCGATCATATCGAGACCATATTTAATGTCGTTTATCACAAGTAAGTATGTCCATACTTCGGAAGGCACGATAATTGTTGGTTCTGGCTAATTCGCATGATGTAGTAAAGCCTAGTCTGAAACCTTACGGCACCTTGATTGGCATCTTTCTGTCAGGTTTAGTCCCTGGTCTTACAACAGCTCTCCAACAAAATTGGGCCCGCTTAGAGGAGTGCAGCATAGTTGTGGTGAGGTCTGCGAGCTCCTTGCAGTGGGAAGTAAATACATTTTGACTTTTCATGATAAATTATTACAGGCTTATAGGTTATTCGGCGCTGACGGGCATGCCCTCATCGACTTGCTACAGAGGTCTTCGGAGCCCGCGCCCGGGGTCGGCCAGAAGGTGCTCTGCCGCCACCCCTTCCAGGAATCTAAAAGGGCATACGTTATCCCCAGCAAAGTGGAACATCTTTATAAGGTGAGTCTGTCAAATTCTCCTTATCTTTAGTAAGATACTATTAGAGGGATCTTCTAAATAAAATGGTATAATCACTAATTAAAATATATAGATACGGATTATCGCGCAAAAGCACAAGTACGATACGTAGTAGAATGACGTCCCGATGACAGATAACCGCTAGTGTCGGGAACCGCTCATAGGGATGCTCCCATCAATCGATTCCTCGTTAACAATACATTTAATCCATTTAAATACGATACATTAACATTATAGTGTGCATTAAATCGGCGGAACCAGATGAATAGTAATAGTCGTTTTGTGTCCGAACGGTTTCGGTTTACTATGAAATCCTAAAAATAGTACACAATGTTTGTATTTATTATAAATAGATAGTATAAGCTGTAACTGTAAACACAATTTTTAAAAATCATTACACTTAGAATTAAAGTTTTAGTTCGAGGTGAAGATTTATACAATCATGAGTTTTAAAAGATTATTATTCATTGCCGAGCCATTTATTGCTTTAAAATGTTAGCAGTTAGGTCTTAAACTTTATACAATATCATGAATGGGTTCATCCAGTAGGGCAAAGCAATTTAAAATTAAGTTATGATAAGACAATAGCTGCACTTGCCTGTAGTGCTGTGTGGGGACGGCCGTAAAGAATACACTTCCCCACCGCCAACAGGAGGCGTGTCGTAAGAGGCGACTAAATCCTGTGGCACGAGACGGGGAGCAGCGTCTGCGTGCGAAATAATAAAAAACTGCGCTCGCCAACCCGCCTGCCAAGCGTGGCGAGTATGGCAAAAACCCCCCGATGACAGTGTCACTGGGAGAGGCCTATGTTCAGCAGTGGACATCCGCCGGCTTAAATGATGATGATGATGATGAGTAGCTGCACGAAATCAGGCCCAAAGTAGTACTTACAACTTCTGCCTGCCTTACAGCCAACGTTTCCAATCACAAAAACTTACTGAAATGTGAAACAAGGGTCAGGCTAAATACAAAAGTCAGCATGTACCTACATCTTAATTTATATCTTATTATAAAAGTCTTAATTTATAAGTTCACCTTACTTACCCTAAGTAACTGTGACAAGTTTAAATCATTTTTTTAAACTATTAGGTGTGCTGGAAAGATGGACGCGTTTGTATCCAGCCGAAGCCTCTTTTGGGGGTCCGGGAGCGAGTGCAATCCTCTCTGCGCACGTTGCGGCAGGACATCAAGAGGAACTTGAACCCCACTCCTTATAAGGTACGCCGCCGATATATGCATATCTCGACCTATTTAAGGCCTGTTTCTCAATTTATGGATTAGTTCTGAATGAGCTTTATTTTACTAATCTGGAGGATAAACACGATTTTTGCGTTTCACGACCGTCAAATAGCGCTATATAACACATTAATTCAAACACTTTTATCCTCTACATACCTACTATCTTTTACAAAACTTTATCCGTACATTGTGAACAGGCCCTGAGACTAATATTGCCTACTGCCTGCTAGTCCTATCTCAGAATATATTTTTATTAAAAAGCGCAAGGGATTAACTTAAAATTTCTATTGCGTTCTGTACCTTTTAGGTGGCCGTCAGCGATGACCTCTACAACTTCATACATGACTTGTGGCTCCAAAACGCGCCCATCGGAGAGCTATCGTGAAAATAAATCACATGTCTTGATCAGACTACGCAATGAAAGATTGCTATTAATCATAAAAAATCGAAATCATGTAATCGTGGAAAATACCTAAAAAAATGTGTTTGATGTCCCAAGGTTTTATTTTAAGAGAAACTTTTAAACATAAGTAATATGAAGTGTGCACAAAACATACTAGTTTTATTTATTTGTTGCATGTTATGTTTATCTGTTATTTAGATTTTAAAGTCTTGCCATGCAAACATGGAACCAAAGTTATGTTATAGTGTCACAATGGAAAATCTTATTTATTGGCTTGTTGATTTATAAAATAAGAATAAATATTATTAGTAAAAATAAATTAAGTTTTACGTGGGATAATTGGAGTCTCTTAGCCTAGCATACCCATACAAATTCCGTAATACTATAATTGTTGAAAAATAAACTCTAACGATTGTTAAATTGTGATAAAAGATAGAAAATTTGAGCTCTTAATTCCATTCTCGTGCAGAGATCTTAAGATTTGGATCATTTGTAAGTATTAATTATATTAGGTAATTAGCTCGTACAATTTTCTCAAACGACAGATGAGTATGCTAGAGGAAAGAACCTCTTACAATTTCAAAGTATGCACTATTTGTTATTTACCTATGGTGGTTATTTTTTTGTGAAATGGCGGTATTCTATGCTGAGTCTCCAATGCAAAGGGACACGAAAATTCTTGCATAATTACTATTATATTTTAAATAAAGTTTTTAATTCGTAGAGCAAAGTATTTTAACTATCATTAAACCTCGCCTTCTCATTGATTTCAACCCCCGATTAATCGGAAGATGAAGAAAAAACCGGGGTTTCATTTCACGTTAAAACGTTGAAATTAATTAATTATTTGAACTAGTCAAATTAGTTGTTAACGTTGTGCTTACACTTTTCATGTTATTACTTACGAGGAAAATTGTGATTATGCCCATTAGTTTGTGTAGGTAGGCACTAGGTACGTTCGTTAAAAGCATGTGGGAAGTATCTATTTATATGTGTATTATTATTAAACTTTACACACAAATTAGGTCTAGGTCATCATAATTTAGAACATTATTGTAAATCATTGATCGAATCGCTACGAATGTTAAAAAACTTTAGCAGTAATCAAATAAATATAAGAATAGTTTTTTAGGTCAAGTATTTGTGACACCTAGCTCTAGCAATCCTAAAAGTACGAAACGCATTGTATTTTTAATAAATTGTTGTTTTATGCAGTAGGTACTTAAGACGCCTTTCCAGCCTCTTTAGGTGTAACATTTATGTCCATGGTAATTACGCATTCCTTAGTGTTTGAAAATAAGTTACAGAACGACCAAAAGCAGACCACACCTAGTAGTTTAAGATTAAATCTTAATGGTAGCTATGAGAAATTCATTGTTAATATCACAGAAAAGGGATCGTAGCGAGTCTTACTTGTTCTGTGGTTTATATTGTGTTATTTATGTGGTATACACAGGGCTATTTGAAAAACACCAACAACCTCGCACGACTAGATAGCTAACATCATAAACAACAACATTTTTTTACGAGTTTTATCATAACTCAATACATTTGAAAATTATTATCTAAGCTTTTATTGTACTGACCACGGACGTAAAAAAAATACGGACGTAACCTCGTCTAACCATAAGTGAAGCATAATAATGGCCGCCCGTTTAGGCTGTGTGCGTGATTTAAGGGTTGCTATATAAATCGGCCGATCTGGAAGTCACTGGGGGAGGCCTATGTTCAGCAGTGGACGTCCTGTGGCTGAGATGATGATATAAACCATCAATTTCCCCGCTGTTTGGTGGTACCAGTCGATCTCAGTTAACTTTTGTAATTTACATATATTTTTTAACAGAAATATAAACCATCTATGTTGACCTACCAAACATATTTTTTATGATCACTGTGATAGAAAATAAAACACATGTTACGTACAAAGAAATATATTTTTACACATGACAATAATAGTGATAAGGCTATGACTATCTATAAAATTAACCCTTTAATAACAAAAATAAAATTAAGAAATTTTGAAAACCTCACGACGCTTAATATGTAATTGAAAAAGGATAAAAATTCTACTAGTCAGGCCTTTCATTGGATACCCATATTGAGGGAGTTTAACAAAAATATGTAATCCGCCATTTTGTTACGGCGGCCATCTTGAACCAATTTTCATCAAACATAGCTAAAAACACTCTCGAGTAATTAATCATTCAAACGAAAAAAACTAAATCAAAATCGGTTAATCCGTTCGGGAGCTAAGATGCCACAAACACACACAGACACGTCAAACTTATAACACCCCGTCGTTTTTGCGTCGGGGGTTAAAAATCAAAGTACGTATATTATTATTATAATTAATAAAGATGCGCTAAAATCCTTTATGTTGTGTCAACTTTTTGTACACTTGTCTTTTGTTGTCTAATGTACGGGAAATACTTTCTATTTTAGAAATATGATAATATACGTAAGAGATATTTTATATTAAAAGTATGGGGATCTTTTATTTTACTTTTAAGAAACGGTACCCAAAAAATGACGAAATCTGATTTCAGAGAGTCATATACATAGTTTGTTGCATACAAATATAGATTTCCCCACCTTTCGGGTAATTTTTCCATTATTAAAGTGACAACACTGTTTGCATTTTACCTCTAGAATTCTCGGCAAAGTATTTAGAACATAAATATTTTTTTTTATTACAAATCGTAATAACTTACGTATGATAGGTGATTCCATGTGACTTTTTATGTTTACTCATGTAGTTTTTACATGAGTTAACAACACAAGACGGCATTTTTGGAAAAGAAATCGTTGACGCAACTAACGCTTTTACTACGTGTCACTGGCGCCGTCACTCGGGGCGAAATGGCGGCGGATTGTCGTACCTGGTGTGTATGTGTGAGTGTAAATCATGTACAACAAACGAAATTGTAGTACCTTGCATGCTTCACATTTTCTTAATGTTATGTTACGTCCGTATTTTTTTTACGTCCGTGGTACTGACGTGATATTTATAAGTCTATGTTCCATTCACATACAAAAAAGCGATGGGCACAGAGATAAGAACATTCACACGTAATATTAAGTTGATTTTTATTTTTGTATGAAAGTAAAATGTGTCAAATTATCAAAAGTCGTAGAACAAATTTTAATATCTACCTAGTCTTGCGAGGTTATTATGTTTTACAAATAACCCTATTTAAATGAATAAAAATGGTGAAATCTTATACACCAACAAAAACTTTATTAATCATGCAATTAGATTACACGTTTAATGCATTTAGTTACAACAAATACAATGTTGGACAATATAATAAATTTATAATTTTAGGTTAGATTTCCTTGTTGGAAAAAAATATAGGTACATTATGATGACGCGTTTACTTTGGCCAGTAGCCGAATGCGTCAACCGAATTCGTTCAACGAATCGACCTGTTTACATTCGCATTCGGGCGCACAGAGTTCGTTAATCTAATAAAATTGGCCTATGACATTGTACAGTGGTTTGTATTTGTGCAGTAAAATCACTTTAAATAGAATAAGCTAATAAAATAGAACCCCATCTGGTAGCTTGTAATCACAGTATCCATAAGAGAAAAAGTTTTAAGTATTTTTTTTTATCGTATAACTTATGTTATAGCTATCACAGAAATTCTGTCATCACAGGTTAAATCTTCCGTTGGGCATATTAAAACTAACAGTAACATTACTCGAAGCAAGGTTTTTATTTTTTAAACTTTTTACTTTAAACTTTGCCCGTTACTAAGTTGTAGTAATTGATTATAATTCGCTTTTTAGTCGGAAACATCTCATGTAAATTATTTTCTATAAGTTAAAATTTGTTTTTAATTGTACTAATTATATCTGCTGATGTAGATAGACATGGTTTTTGAAATACAATAGCAATTATGTTATACTTAATGTTATTTTAACCTTATCCAATACCACGAGTTATACAACGTTTAAAAAAAAATGCAATAAAATTTAAGTGGACTGCAAATTCGGCGATCTAATCTTTTCACCTGTATTAGAAAACTGGCAATCTTATAGTTATAGAACAAGAAGAAGAAACAGTTTTTGTTAAAACATTTACGCTACAGCCCTAAAAGGCACAGCGCAAGCGTGTCGTGCCGCGGGTCAAAAGTCACCGATCCTAACTACTAGGGTTGTCCAAAATATTGACGTAGCATTTATTTAGTGAAAAAAAAATTATGGGAAAAAAATTAACAGATTTAATAATAAGATTTTGTCAGTGGAGTCTTTTCTTGATATATGTACATACCCTTAAATATTATTGCTTATTTTTTTACACGTTGTATGTTTGTAATTTTTAAATTACAAACTACCTACATCTGCTAAGCAACGCACATTTATTGGGCTGTCAATTTATCGCGTACAATCCGCCTAGAATTCCCTAGGGTTTGTAAAACTACCTACGAGTAATTTAATCTGAATATTTATTTATGTTTCTTGTATGTAGGTAGGTAGGTATATTATATCTAGTTCTTTGGTAATGCTGAATTATTACGTAAGTATTAAGAGAAATCACTATGTTTACGAGATTTTTTTTTATGTCGCTTACAAAATAAAAACATCGTCGAAATACTTCTTTGAAATTGAAAAAAAACAACAAATAATTCAAAACTGTTTAAATAACAAAAAATTACAATGAAGTGAAATAATGTACTGTGATACAGTATGAACAAGATATTTTTTTTAAAACAGGAATAAATGGATCCTCGTATAGCTTTTTTTGACCTTAGTCTAAGTGTAAGAGTATAATTGATTATATATATATGTAACCTATTTTAACATTCATAATTAGGCTGAATTTCAAGTCAATGTTTGAAAACGAAGAATACACTTTAACAGGTTCCCTGACCGCCCTACTAATAACAGTGGTTGTTCGATCTGGAGCAGGGAACTAGTTAACTAACAGGTATTGATTGTGATTTGTCGTAGGGTAGATTTTTTGGAAGTTGGAAAATTAGTGTTACCTATAATATTATTACGTAAAAAATGTGGAATTAAAATTAAATGTATTTGAAAAAATTATCTAGCGGGAGTTAAGTACAAAAAAGTCAGTATATGTGTGCTGTGCACAATCTGGTAAGATTTGTTCTTTATGCAACTCCATAACGCAATATGATTTTTGTGCCTTTAATAAAAATGTAAAGCTTTTGAAACAATCTAATAATACTATAATGTGAACTTAGGTACTCGTAAAAAAGCTTGAAATAGTCATTTATTCAAATATTGAGTAAATAAAGATAAATTTTGTTAGCTTTTGTTTTATTTGTCTTAAACTGCGATTACGATTCATTTATATTTACGAGCGTCATGCAATAGCTCTTTTTATTTTATTTAAGAACACGCAACGTGTATTAAAATTGTTTATATGTATATTAAATTGATGTAAATATCGTTTGTAGGTAGAACAAATTATGAAAAAATGCGATTGTTAGTTAGAGAAGTAGTACTTATCTTTGATTACATACATGGCTAGATAGAGTGTGGTGGGTGAAAAGAACAGGCCAGATTGGAGTGAGTAACAACTATGGTTACTATGGTAACAATTATGGGTACATGCGCGCGGTTCTCCTTCGTTTTGCCAAACGTTTAATATAATTTCACTTTACAAACATTCAAAACATCAAATTTCATTTTGCTATAATTATTAGTTTGACCTAATATTCATTTAATCGAATCTTGTTTGGCAAAAATGTTCATTAAATCTAATTTCATTTGATCGAATTTTCATGTTGCCTATTATCATAAGACATAATGATAAAAAAAAACAACGTTATACCTATTAATAGTTTGCCCTAATGATCGTTCTATTTAATCTGTTCTATCTAACTTTTATTTAACAGAAATATTATAAATTAAGTAATACTTGGCACATATTATATTTACAAATAACTGGCAAGAAGTTTTTTATGCAACCAACGCCATCTAGTCAATGCTCACTCAATCAATCTGTCAATGATTGCTATAATTTTTTCTATTTTCCCGAAAGTTGAAATACCCGAAAGTTCAAAATCCCGAACGATCAAAATCCATAAAGTTTAAATACCGAATGTTCAAAATCCCGACGGTTCATATACCTACAGTTGGTATGCCGAAGATTAAAATACCGATGTTCAAAATCCCGAAAGAAATAATAAAGAAAAATGTTTCCTTTTAAGCCAAACGTGGAATAGAGCGCTCGGCGGCCGCTGCCGCGGCACGCTCACTACGCTCGCTCGCCTTCGCGCTGTGTGTGGTCACTGTTCTAACCTAACCTAACCCAGACGAGTTATTTGACAACTTTTGACTTATTGATATATCGTACAATTACTGTTTATTATAAGATACAAGTGCTATAATAACATTCAGGGTCAAAATATGACAATAAGTTGTCAAGAAACTCGTCTGGGTTTTTTTTAACTATGTAATTCCCACTATCATGGGGAACAGTGCCTTTTATTCATCTTATTTTCAATATTTTTCTGTGCTATTTCTATGTAAAAAAAGAAGTTTGTGTTGTTTAGTTTGAATGCTTGTATGTGCGGTAAGTGTGCTTTTTTGGTTACCTTTATGATTTTTGCTGATTTGTTTTAACTATTGTTTTTATGCTACTTTTTTACTTTGTGGTTAATTTTTTACTACCTATTTATCTTTTACTGTTTATCCTAAATTTACTATTTATATATATGTTTTATTTTTATATTTACTATTTATATCCTCATATATACTATTTATGTATGTATCCTGTATTAACTGTATTTTATAAGTTTTGCCAATTCTCTTCTTAACTCCAAAAATTTTGCCCTATACACTATTTACTATTTCTTTGTTTTATTTATAATTATGTCTTTTTATCTATGTTATTAACGTGCATTTATATACCCATTATATAATATACAAGTTGTATTTTGATTTACTTAATATGTTTTTATGTTTTTTAGTTATTAATCTAATTTTTGTGTTTTTAGTTTTATTGCCAAAATTTTGATTGTCTTTCTTAATTCCGTACGTAGGGCTTTCAAGGTATAGGACTCCTTCTATCCGCTGTCTATAGCGCGATATCAATTTGTCAAGCGTATCGTACAAGATTCGCTTGACAAATAACACCGGGCGCCGTTTTTTGGCTTGACGAGCAGTGTAGAGCTTCTCCAACCCGAGCTTTCTGGACTGGGTCCGCGCCCCGTTATCCCTCAAGGATACTGGTGCGCCGACTTTCAGTGGCGGCGCATGACCTAAATTTTATGTCGGCAAGGTACATTTCGCGAGGCCCTTTGATGGTGCAAATATAAAATTAAAAAATATTTAATTTCGGGGAGGGGGTGGGGTCTTCCAGATATACGACTAAAAGTGCATGAAATAATCGTAACATTCTTAAGAAAAAACCGTCCAAGTGCGAGTCACACTCGCACACGAAGGGTTCCATACCATTATCTATAAAAATGGCAAAAATATTACGTTTTTTGTATGGAAGAGCCTCCTTAATTTTTTTTTCTGTTTTTAAAAATAAGAGAACGTGAAAATACCAAAAGGTTTTGCATCATAGAACTGTGTAGTATAGTGTAAAAATTTCATCCCAATCCGTTAAGCCGTTTACGCGCGATTCACAATTTCACAAACATCCAAACATTCTTACAAACTTTTGCATTTACCGATACTTAATATTTGTGGGATTCCAGAGCTGATTTTGAAGTACGGGATTTAACTAAGTAAGGTCGGTACTTACGTACACCCACCGTTAGGTATTAGAATCAGGCAGCGTATTAGAAATAAGCGCGAGCTAAGCGAGTGCGAAAATTTTTTGCGTTTTAAATCTTTTATGATAGGGTTTTTATTGAAGTGGAGTATTATATTAATGTAACCAGAAAAGTGCGAGCGAAGCGAGCTCAAAATTTTATTGAGATATTAACATTGCACAAGAGACCACGGTAAGGCTACGGCGACAGCCGTTAGTGAATGCGACGGCAGCAGCGGCACGCAGAATGTATTTTTCTATTTGAGGTCTAAGCAGAATGTATAAAAGTCGCGAAATACAATTGCACTTTCATACATTTAGACTTTATTTTATCCAGACTACAGGACAGGGATGATGACGCGTAATTTACTACTCTGTCAAGAAAGTACCGGGAAAATAATATTAATACACAATATGTTAGTTATTCATCCAATTTTTTTATTACCTTCAAAGTTTAGAAGCGATACACTTACGCCAACGAATAATCCAATCATCTTAAACGCTTTTTCCGGAATCGAGTTCAGTTCTCGCCGCGAATTCTCCTTTATGTCTTCTACCGAATGAAACCGGGTGCCACGAAGTAGTAATTTAAGTTTAGGAAAAAGAAAGAAGTCGGCTGGAGCCATATCTGGTGAATAAGGTGGCTGCTCGATGGTATTTGTTGTGTTTTTGGTCAAAAATTCGTTCACAATGATGGCCTTGTGGGAAGGCGTATTATAGTGGTGCAAAATCCAAAAATTTTCATTTAAAAAAACACAAATCTGGCCTTTTTCATTTGCTCTCTTAAACGCCGCATAACGCTTAAATAATACTCTTTTTTGTCGTTTGACCTTCTGGCAAGAATTCTGAGTGCACAACATCGCTACAGTCAAAGAATACAATAGAGTTTGGCGCGGTCTCTTCGGTTTCGGTTCAGTTAGAAGGCGCCACTCCGAAGCTTGTTGACTAGTTTGCATGTCAAACTCGTAAACCCACGTCTCGTCACCAGTAACAATGCGTTTCATGAATGTTGGGTCGGAATTGACTCGTTCTAGCATGTCCTCAGCGACTCTTGCGATAGAGTTTTTGGAGAAAATTCATTAAGAAAATATAAATTATATTAATCTTATTTTTACCTTCGTCACTGCCTCCTTTACTCTTTTTATTAGTTACCTATTTTGTATTTATTTTATTTTCATAAGCGGTCCCCCCCGACACAATGACGCTTGGATCTAAACATAACTAGGCAACATTTCTTATAATAAATTTGAAGGGTTAGAGTTAACATATAGTTTACATATTATTTTTTACTTTTTATATGTTTCTTTTTGAGTCGGGGGTTTTTTTAAATTTTATTTCATTTTTATTTCATACTTTTTATACGATTAGCCCCAACGGCTCAATTCGCAATTTTGTAATAGCAACCATCTTGGATTTGAAATTTAGCATAGTGTTTAGTATTCTACTAGTCAGCCCTTTCATGGATACCCATATTGGGGGAGTTTAAATAAAAATGTAATCCGCAATTTTGTTACGGCGGCCATCTTGGATTTGAAATTTGTCATAGTGTATAGTATTCTACTAGTCAAGCCCTTTCATTTGATACCCATATTGAGGGAGTTTAAAAAAAATATGTATTCCGGCATTTTGTTACGGCGGCCATCTAGGACCGATTTTCATCAAACATAGCTAAGAACACTCGACTAATTAATCATTCAAACAAATAAAACTAAATCAAAATCGGTTCATCCGTTCGGGAGCTACAATGCCACAGACAGACACACACACAGACACGTCAAACTTATAACACCCCGACGTTTTTGCGTCGGGGGTTAAAAATGGTACAAATCGACTCGTGTGACCCAGAAAGATCGACGGCTAGCTATCTCAAACTTGAATGAGGATTTTCAGTCACTATTTCCTTCACTTTTGCGATGTTATCTTCAGTAGCAGACGTTGATGGCCTAACAGAGCGAGGCAAATCTTCCATCACATCTCGACCGCTTTTGAACGCTTTGTACCACTCATAAACACGGTGTTTTTGATAAAGTCGATTCAACGTAAGCCTTCTGTAACATTTTCAGAAACTCAGGAGACGTATTTTTAAAGCATTCGAAATGAATTTTGAATTCGGACACGAATACGATACGTGTGCGAATTCTATTTCTATCACTCCCGATTTTACGCATTTTTGAATCACTCGTATTCTGTGTTGCTATTATGGTAAAATTCTTTAACAATTTTCGTTTCACGCAGAAAATATTTAAAACCGGAATGCAAAAACTTAGCAGCAGTCCCGCTCGTCCTGTCCGGTTCCTTACTGTCCGCAGTCCTCTCCAACTCCGCCTCTTTTACTAGCACATACAGCCTTTCGACGGCCGCCGTAACCTCCACCTTAATGTCGGTTGTAATATTTTTAGAATGCCGCAGGTGGAGCTTCGACTTCGTCAACATGGCTTTCGCCTCCGTCGTACGGTTGATATACTTCGGCTCGACCCTCGGGGAGACACTGAATGTCTCGGCTGATGGTCGGCGGGCGGCAGTCGGTTTGGAGTCTTGCGTCAGGGTCTTGGCGTGTGCTCGTGTTAAAAAATATCAGAAACATTTTATGTGCTAAAGGACAACGTAAATTTTCATCTATAAGTAGGTATTATTGAGTCTCAATATTAGCAAATAATGCCTTAAAATGCAAAAACCTTAATCAAAAAGTGATACCAGTAAAAGGTAAAAAATCCTATTTAGCGTAATTTTTTATATTGAAGCACCCAACTTTGGAATCACACTGGTATTATTTTCATGTTTGATAGTGTTAAAAATATTAATTACAACAGATGCTTATGGAATTAATGATATAACACATAATTAACAGATTATGATTCTTGTTAAGGTTTTGTGCATTTTTTTGGACTTAATACTTACTTTTAAAAGTATCAATACTATAAATATTTGCATTTAATCGGTCTACTTTAATTATATAATATATAAAATTGGCGAACTTCACCTTACTCTGAAAATTTGAGATTTTTATTGATATACGTTGGCCACCCTGCACTGATCAAATAATATTACGTAGAAGATAGCGGAGTAGGAATATCGAAGAAAGTAAACGTCACTTACTTCAATTGATTGGAAACTTTTTCGTCGAGTGACAAAAAAAATGAAAATGTCCACAGGCTATATAATATCGCATAGATCTAGACATAAACGAGATATCGATGCACTTTAATCGATAATCGTTAATCGATACTTTATAATCGGTTGGTAGGTAGTATGCGCTGTATAGTAGCTATCAGAACCTGCAATTATAATAATAATGGGTACTTTACAATAAAACTGTAGTTAAACGAAAATTTTATATTTAAGAACTTCAAAATAAGAAATACACTTAGTTCAGTCCCAGAAATACAGATTCATAGTCTCAGATTATCTTCTCGTTCTCTTGTAGCTGTAGCCGAAAAGGAACTTGCATTAACAAACAGATCCAGAAGGCAAAGATAGTTCCAATCAATTTTATTGACTCACATAAGTAACTACATCACAGAATGTCATAGAACCTCAGAATAAGAAATACACGATTGGTCCATATATCTGCATGAACAAGAGTTTGAACTCTTTCTGCTGTTTTAATTTTATACAGCTTTATACAACTTGTATGAGCATGCACTTTAGGAGCACTAAATGTAATTTAAAATATATTTCGTGGAAATTCAACAATTCAGAATTTAATTTAATTTAATGACTTGACACTTGACAGACGCCAATGACACGCCGAATATCTTTTGACAAAAAATAAATACAAAGGAGCATTAAATCTTATAAAAAAAGGATGTACTGTTCATTAAAAACTTTTTGTAAAATCAACCATGATTCGATGATATAAGGCACTACACACAGTGCACAGACGAAGGCACAGGGCGGAACAGAAATGTCTTTACTAGTAATTACCACAAATGAATATTACACATCTAAAACATAAACCATTAAACTAAAAATAATAAATTAAAATCACTACCTTTTTTAAGCGCGGCTTATTCTACTGTTGTAACGTTTATACCTAACACGAGTTGGATTTAGATGTCAATAACGCTTAGTTTGGTTCGGAAAAGTAAAAAGTGAGTGACAAAATCTACTTACTAGTTACTACCATGGAAAAGCACAAAACAAAGTTTATTATAATTAAATAAGGTATTTCTAAATACATACATACATAAACGTACCTACCTTCAAAATCCAAACCAGCGCTGATTATTCAGTGATTATTGTTTTTAACAATAAATATTGATTATTTTGATTTTAATTAAGTGTTTTATTTACATTTCTGCTAGAAATTTTCTTTAAATATATTTTTACTACGTGTGGATATTAAGATCCTTGGGAGAGGCATATGTCCAGTTAAGTAGTAGACTATTTTGGTTGAAACGATGATGACGACAACCCAACATTTTTTTGAAACTTTATGAAATTTTCTAGTGATTTAATATATAATTTATTAGTGATCTCTTTAAATTTGTTTGATTTAATACCTTTTAGGACAAACCTATTATAATACATACAAAATCATTTATTTGGTACTAGACCAGATATCTCCATGATTTTTGGTGATTTATTGTGAAATTGATTTTATTTTGTTTGGTGACTACATTTTGGTGACAAATCTTCTATTTTGCGGGCAAACTTTATTATTTAAGAAACACAAAACTAATTAAATAGGCGATAGCTTCAATGATATCCATTTAAAAATAGATAACCCACTCAATAACGAATACTAAACAAGTTTAGCTATGTACTTGCACTTGAACTTATGTTATGTTTAATTACACATTAAGAAAGATATCTGAAACTATTTTTTTTTACAAGCTTTTATTTAGTTTGTCTGTAATCAAATCCGGTAAGTTAAATTTGATCCACTTCCCGGTTACCGATTGAGCTGAAATTTTAGCATGCATGTGTAAACCGCGTGACAATGCAATATTATGATAAAATGGTGGTGATCTGATGATGGAGCTGGAAGGTGGACATAGGAACTTCACAATGAAACAACCTCATCGAGTTTGGGCTCGTTCGAATCGTCTTGAAGAGTACTTTGTCTTTCAATGGAAACCAGGGTCTGGTGATGGAGCTGGAAGGTGGTCATAGGAACTCTGTAATGAAACGACGAAACTCCATCGAGAATCGGCTCTTTTATTCTTCTTGACGAGTAGGTACTTTGTTTTAAGATGGTTACCAGGGTCTGATCTGATGATGGAGCTGGAAGGTGGTCATAGGATCTGAGTAAAGAAACGACGCAATCCCATCGAGTCTCAGTTTGTTTGATTCGTCTTGACGAGTACTTTGGTGCTAGATGGTAACCAGGGTCTGATGATGGAGCTGGAACATGGCCATAGGAACTCTGAAATTAAACGATGCAACCCTATCGAGTTTGGACTCGTTTAATTTGTCTTGACGAGTACTTTGATAAAAGATTGTAACCAGGGTCTGATGATAGAGTTGAAACGCGGCCATAGGAACTCCGCAATCAAACGACGCAACCCCATCGAGTTTGGGCTCGTTTGATTCGTCTTGACGAGTACTTTGATAATAGATGGTAACCAGGGTCTGATGATGGCGCTGAAACGTGGCCATAGAAACTCCGTAATTAAACGACGCAACCACATCGCGTTTGGGTTTGGGCTCATTGATTCGTCTTGCTGAGTATTTTGGTTGGCGTCTCCATCTATATGCATCTCCAACAAATTTGGGAAAAAAGTTCGTTGCGTTTGTTAGGAATGTGAATTATTTCTGATTGATTAGATGGATTACCCAATACTAAAGTGAGCACGTGTCGAGGGCTGAATGGTATAAGGGTGTATAAACATTTCATATCGCTAACGTTGCGCCTCAACTTATTACATAACTAATTTAAACATTATTTTACCCTACTGCAAACATATAAACATAAGATATTTAAATATAAATAAAATATTTTTAATTACGGGTCTAAACGCTACGTACTATAGTATGTAGTAATATTGATGCTACTTACATTCCTCGACGTTTCGACCGTGATGCTACGGTCGTGGTCACGAGGGGACGTCGCGTTTAGACCCGTAATTATAAGTTTTAGTTATAATGCAACGCGAAAGTTTAAATGATTATAAATAAAATACATATAAACTTAAAGTGCCAAGCTTTTATTTTTTTACTTTAGCCTGTCCCGTTGTCTGTAATCAAATCTTGCAAGGTAAGCAAGTTAAATTTGATCCACTTCCTAGTTTCCGATTGAGCTGAAATTTTGCATGCATGTGTAAATCGAATGACAATGCAATATTGATTGTTATGAATGTGGATTACGTCTGATTGATTAGATGCCAAGGTGAGCACGTGCCAAGGGCTGAATGGTATGAGGGTGTAAAAACATTTCATATCGCTAACGTTGCGTCTCAGGGTACCAGGGCGAACCCTGTTCTACTGAAGCCCTTATACAATGGACCCCTTGGGGGATGGACCGTTTTTGTCCTATGCTCGTGGGAACAACATGAACAAAAAATATCGAATAAAAATACTAAAAAGTTAAAAATAAAATTAAAGAAAAAAAACTATTTTAAAAACAAGCTGTTATTATTTGTTAATAAAATAAACTAAAAATTTAAAAATAAATTTACCTGATGAGAAAAATACCATTATATAGGTAGCATTTCAAAAAAATAAAAGCGTGTTACATTGTAATTGAAAAATAATGGTGTATAACCTAAATGTTGTTTAGTGTTCCATCAAAATGTAACACGCTTTTATTTTTTTGAAATGCTACCTATATAATGGTATTTTTCTCATCAGGTAAATTTATTTTTAAATTTTTAGATCATTTTATTAACAAATAATAAAAGCTTGTTTTTAAAATAGTTTTTTTTTCTTTAATTATATTACGTATCTCTACGACTGAGTCTTTCGGCAGCTCGTACCTAATCATCCTTACTAAAGAAACCTTTGCATACAAGACTATTATCAAACGTTCTCTACGAATGGCTACAAGGCATTGTTTTAATAAACGTATTTTATCTTTAGGAAATATGACCTCCCGTTTTTTAAGCACATAGGAACTGAAAAACATGGTGGGATTTCGATTCTTAAAAAGGTTCTAATATCGGCCGGAAACAGCTTATTATAATCCGAGCCTTGCAGATATGATAGATTACGTTATCAAATCGTGCTTATTATGGATGGGGCTTCGACACTTTTTACTCGTTCACAAAAGTTATTTTATTCATTCACATCATTAAATTTTATTCATTCAGCCAGGTGACAGATCTTATTAACAATACTGGCTACGCTAAGGAAGCTATAAAAGGGGTAGAAAACGTCTGTCATGGCGTCATCGAAAGTAAGTCGAGCTGACATTTGGCTGTCATAGAAATCTCAATAGGCACTGACGTAAGGCTGCCACCCTGCAGCAAAGTTGGTGATGGGATAGCACAAAAACAAAAAAATGATATCGATTTAACCACTTGACCTTTAGGTCACCTAGAGTTTGCATTCCACCCGAATGTATTTAAAAAATGGGAATATATTCGGAAAATTCCCAATAAACCCACCCTTTGGGAAAATAAACGGGTGATTCGGGTTTATTGTTTATATGAATTTATTTAACACAAAAATAATGTTAAGGCTCAGGTTAAAAGCATTTTTGTTGTTATTTATTTACACATACAATAAAAACAGTATGGTGTTATAAATTTTGTTTAATTTGGTTGCTTAACTGTAAGATTCGTATTATTTATACACGGTGTTACTTTGCATCCTTGCCATATTTATAGAGGTAACTACATCACTGACAATGATAACAAATCAGTAAAAAAAGAAAGACCTAATTTTTGTTTTTTAATCTTTAATATTTTATTTTATCGACAATCTATTAAACACAACACTAATTATCGAAACGCATGCACATCACTGTTCTTATTCATCGGCACAAAAGACTTTGTAATATTACTTGATTAGTGATCGCGTTCCGTTCGAGACAAAATCGGTTTATTCCTATGTGTACTGCAAAACCAAATTTACTAAAAACTTAGTGTGCTTTATTTATGGGAGTCTCTAGTTTATCTAAACAATAGGTATTGTTCCCTACTTTTATATCTGTGAATATGGCAAGGATGCAAAGTAACACCGTGTATAACAATAGGCATTATTATAATGTGTCCATATTAGGATGTCACTAAATATTAGTTAACAAAATCTTTGAGGCACCTAAAATATCTTATCATTTATCTTAAACTCTAGAGAAACATGTGTTTTGTACTAAGACATTTTGCTTCTTGCTTTTTAGCAAAAGTTAACAGATTATTTATTATTTAAGCATATGTTAAGGCTCGAACTATACCCATTCGGAAACCGGTCCGGGTAAGTACAGTTTCAATACATCGCTTTAGCAATAGGGTCGTGTTTTGAACGGTTTCTTGCGGATTTGATAATGTTTTTTATTCATTATTATTCACCACCTTCTCAATTACTAATTAAGTCATAGAAATCAATCCATTCTAAAGAAACATAACTTTATATTATAAAGTTTCCGAGCCAACCATCTCCAGTCACCACCACAGACAGACCTAGACCAATAATATTTTAATTCATTTACAACTTTGTCTTAATAAGCAAGCAAAAAAATTGGTATTATGTTATTCTTATTTCATGATTTCTCTAGACCAATTTCATGTTTTCGATGTTACAGATGAAAATCGTTTGTAATATTTTAAAAAAGTCTTCTGCCTGAACCGGGAGTTAGGCCAGTCAAATGTGGAAAAAGCAAGATTGATATTAAATTTACAGGTCTTTTAATGATCTTTGATTATCTATCTGGAGAAGGCCTTTAACCAAAGAGGGAGAGGCTAGATGGCATCCATATCGGAGTTAGAATCATATCCACAACGACATAGAACTACCTTACCTACGCACTTTTCGAAATAGTATAGTACAGCGCGAATACAGCTAAAATAGTTAACACCCAATCTTGCAAATCCTACTTTACAAAATTCAACCTTCTATTTTTTTTTAATCGTAGTTATGACAATTTATTCACCTGAAAACCAAATTATGCAGGTATTTCTTGTAGTTTTAGGCTTGGACTTTAACCAGCCGGAATCTGTTAGAATCCGCTAGAATTCGTTCACGACGACATTATTGCTTAAGCAATGGATTGAAATCGTACTTACCCGGACCAGTTTTCCGGCTGGGTATAGTCCAAGTCTTAAGCTACGGCCAAACCAACGCGGGGGCGTGGGCGTGCAGGCCAGTTCACACCAAACACGCGGACTCTACACGTTCAGGAGGCCTAGCACGAAAATGTATCTTTTGCTCGGACGTATAAACCTAACAAGAAAGAGATTAGTCATGAATGAAGTCAAAGAAGATTAAAAATGTTAGTCATCATAATAAAGGTGTATATCTAATGATGTTGTAGACATTGTGATTTAAAAATTGTTTTTCAGATTATTTGCAGATAAACTACGAATATAAAAGCTCAACCCTTTTACTAAATAAATAAAGATTTTTTGTAGTTTTTATTTTTTTTTATTTACCGAGTTTCACATTAATTAATTCCAATGCTGTTACCCGAGCGAAGCTATTTGAATATGTAGGAAAGAAAAAAGCTAGTTGGCTTCACTCATTGCTTTTCGGAAAAAAAATAGTAGCTTAAAACGTAATTATTTATTATCATAGTAGCGCACCATCTGTCTATTAAGCCTGTCACGTCAAATGTCATGTCCGCGCGTGCAAAAGCGGAATGTCAAGCAGCACGCCGCGCTGCTGTCCGCACCGGTGTGAACTCTTCGATACAAATGCTGTGGCACGATCTGAACGCCCACGCCACCACGCACGCGTTGGTTTGGCCGGGACTTTAGACTCTACCATACTAAAGTATATTAATAAATAACCCTGTAGATCTTAATGACAGCCAAAAGGAAAGTTTCTATCTTCACCACCCTCAGCCTATATCAGTCCACTGCTGGACACAGGCCTCTCCAAAAGGAGGATTTTGCCATAATCGCCGCGCTGGGCAGGCGAGTTGGCGATCGCAGTTTTGGCCAATGGTGAAGAGGAGACGCTGCTGCCCGTCTTCTTATGGCGGTTCTCCTGTAGTCGCCTCTACATAAAGTTTCTATCTTACACATAATAAAGAGTCTGAATTGAATAAAACCTTATCATAATACTGCAGAACTCATCGATAAAATTTATCGATAGTGTTAAGCACTACCTTCGTTTATTTAAAACTGACGTCACACTCGTGCATGGATAAGTTCCCTTGTGTGTAAATATACTAGATGACTTTTTTTACCGTCAGGAAAAAATAACTGTGTATTCTGTACCTAAAACTATGTGATATTATGCGAGAGTGTTTATAAAATACAACTGATTTTATAAATTTTGGAATGTCCAAAAAAATGATAAAACATAGAATACATCAGTGAATATGCGTTTGTTTTGGTCGGTTTCATATTTTTATTATTATTTTACCAATAATCTTTGTTTAATGTTCAGTTAGTCAAAATTAACTTAGAATTAGATGGTTATGAGGATAAATAGTTGATAAAAATAAAATTAAAAATTAAACTTTTTTTTTAAATTATCATGTTCTCACTCTCGCAATTATCGCATTCAACCAACAGGAGACGCCATTGACAGGCATTCCCCTCTGCCGCAAGTCTATGACCGTCGGTCACAGAGGTTATATAAAACTATTTGCAGCGCGTTCCGCCATCATTGGCAAATGAAGGTGAGCGTGGAAGGACAGCAGCTAAAAATGCCAAATTACGCCGTGTGCTTGTGTTAAAAAATATCAGAAACATTTTATGTGCTAAAGGACAACGTAAATTTTCATATATAAGTATTATTGAGTCTCAATATTAGCAAATAATGCCTTAAAATTGCAAAACCTTATATAATTTGTCAATCAAAAAGTGATACCCGTAAATGGTAAAAATTCCTATTAAGCGTAATTTTTTATACTGAAGTACCCAACTTTGAAAAAACACTGGTATTTCACGTTTGATATTGTTAATAATATTAATCACAATAGATGCTTATTGAATTAATGATATATCACATATTAAGATGTCAGTAAATATTAATTTTCATTATTTTTGCGAAAATATAACATTACAAAAGGTTACGACAAAATCTTTGAGGCACCTAAAATACAGTGTTGCCAGTCGGGTCTTGTCAGAAATTACCTGAAATATAAAAAAAGTTACCTTTTTGTATAAAAAGTAACCTTTCATATTTTTTTACTGGAAAGTTGATAAAATACAATATTAGTTGTATTAACTTACAGAAACATCGATGAGTATTTGAGCACTTGCCAATATTTCTTGATTTATGCATATTGATACATACTAAATATGAATTTAAATTTCTTTTATTAGTTGTTATAATTCTAAAATTTATATTTTTATAATTAATTAGTGATCGTGGTGTGTAATAAATAGGTATCTACATATTATTTAGACTCAATCGTTAATATTAGTCCATATCTTCATAGAAAAAGTACAAAGGCAAACACACACACACACACACATGCACTGTAATTTGTAGATACACTTACCAAGCTTCCAGTAAATATCCGATAGGAAATTATGTTTTATTGTAATCGCAAAATAATCGTGTAAGTGTGAAAGAGTACAAAGTGTTGTTCCAATAGAGACGGCCCTTACCAACATGATAAATTCTAAAACGAGCGTTCCGTTTCACGTTGCTTTTATGTAAGAAATTATAAGTTAATTCTACAAATTCCGAAAAATCACCTAAAAGTAACCTTTTCATTAGTGTAACCTAAAAGTAACCAATGCAGTTCAAAAATCACCTAAAAGGTTACAAAAGTAACCTTCTGGCAACACTGCTAAAATATCTTATCATTTATCTTAGGCTCGGTCTATACCCAGCCAGAAACCGGACCGGGTTAACGCAGATTCAATCCATCGCTTAAGCAATAAGGTCGTTTTTTGAACGGATTCTTGCGGATGCTAACGGATTCCGGCAGCGTATAGATCAAGCCTTAAACTCTAGAGAAACGTGTGTTTCGTGTATTTTTGGTGAACGAGTATAAAAAAGTCTTGTTGCTAAAAGTTAACAGATTATTTATTTTTTAAGCGTATTTTATTGTTCGGACTATACCCGTTCGAAAACCGGTCCGGGTAAGTATGGTTTCATTCCATGGCTTTAGCAATAGGGTAGTGTTTTAAACGGATTCTCGCGGATTTGATAATGTTTCGGATAATGATTTTTATTAATTATTATTTACCAACTTTTCAATTACTAATTATGTCATAAAAATGAATCCATTCCGAGTTCCGAGCCAACCATCTCGAGTCACCACCACAGAAAGACCCAGACAGATATTATTTATTTGAATTCATTTACAACATGTCTAAGCAAGCAAAAAAATAGGTATTATGTTTTTCTTATTTCATGATAGCACTAATATTTGTTAACTTTTTCTTATGGAAAAAGAAAATGTTTGAGAATATAGCTAAAATAGTTAACACCTTTTTCCTTTACAAAATTCAACCTTCTAACTTTACCTTCAGTTATATTTATGATTTTTGCGGGTAATTTTTTATCATAATTTATGACAATTTACCTGAAAACCAGATTATACAGGTATTTCTTGCAGTTTTAGGCTTGGACTTTAACCAGCCGGAATCTGTTAGAATCCGCTAGAATTCGTTCAAAAACGACCTTATTGCTTAAGCGATGGATTGAAACCGTACTTACCCGGACCGGTATCCGGCTGGGTATAGCCCGGGCCTTAGACTTAACCATACTGACGTATATTAATAAATAACCCTGTATATCTTAATGACAGCCAAAAGGAATGTTTCTATCTTACACATAATAAAGAGTCTGAATTGAATAAAACCTTATCATAATACTGGAAAAACTTATCGATAGTGTTAAGCACTATCTTCGTTTATTTAAAACTGACGTCACTCTCGTGCATGGATAAGTTGCCCTTGTGTGGGAATTTATTTGTGTGCGTGTAGTTTAAGCTAGTGTTAGATAATTTTTGTTGTGTGCGAGCGTAGCAATGTCATCCAAAATGCGTTAGTGTTAATTTACTATGTGTGCTTTTTCGCATAGAAATTAGCGAGCTTGTCGTCTCCTGTTGGTTGAATGCTCTAACTAAGGGTACGAAGCACGGCACCAGAGAGAAGAAGAAAAGAAAAAAAGAGCATGTCAAACAATAACTATAGACAGAAAAAGACATTAATACAAGATGACATAAACAAAGCCTTACTTTTGCCAGACAAAAGAAGCCAGTGAAAAAAAGAAAAATATATAATTTCCTAAACATTTTCGACAAATAAGTTTCAGCTAGAAACAAATTTATAAATGTACCTACGATGATAAATGTATGTAGATTAGATTACTCACCGTTGTTCTGGTTCGCAGGTAATGTGAAGAAAGACATTTCCGGATTTGACAAACTGCTATTGAGACATCCATAAACACTGCAATATTTTCTACTCGAATTGTTTGCCATCTTCACGAATAACTCGCGACCGCGCGCGCGAGTATTACGTACGGTGTACCGATAAATTTTGTTAGTGTGTGCGTGCGACGGCGCATACGCACGGGCACGCTCATAAACAAACCGGGCTCAGTGCGCCTGTATGAAGTCGACCTACTTTTCTGATTCTACTATGCTACAATGCTTGGCTGAAACATTTAGTTCGAGATGTGTTCTCTAGTACGCTAGTACTCAATGATTGAGGTATAATGTACCTACTAGAGAACACGGTGTCAACAAAATTTGTCCACCACATGCGGCAGAGCGGGGCGCGCGGGACGTGTCATAGATGCGCCTTAACTAACTACGCAGAGGCGACACTTTGTTGTTACTCTGCCTATTGCTTATTCTAATAAATTAATAACAATATTTATTTTAACCCCTTTTCCTAATTAATCTTATTAAGCTATTTTATCTTTATTTTTACTGACAATTGAAATTATTTAACATGCACAATGCACATGCCTTACATAGTAATTATTGAAAGACTTACCTATTCCATAATATAATAATAATAAATAATATTTATTTTTAATAACTTGTTTCCAAAATAACACTAAATAGCTAGCCCCAAACTAAGCAAAGCTAATACGGACAACAGCTCGTCGACCTACCACAAAATGTCAATTTTTCTCATTGGAAAATGATCTCTATATGTCGGGCCTAAAGTTGAAAATCTATTAGAGAATTTTAGACTTTTTGGGTAGGTCGACGTGCTGTTGACTGTACTATGGCAAATAAATAAGGAATATTCTTACTTAAATACGTTTAAAAACATCCACGACTTGGTACAAATGCTCGTGCTCATCACATTAACATTTTGCCCCTTGTGGAATTCGAAAATGATATTAAATAAAATAAATAAATATTGGTCAACATCACATACATTGCTCTGATCCTATGGTAAGTAGCTAAAGCACTTGTGTTATAGAAATCAGAAACAACGACGGTACCACAACACCCAGACCCGAGACAATATAGAAAAGTTCGTTTCCTACATTGACCTAGACCGTTGATCGAACCCGGAACCTCAGAGATGGCGACACCATATTAGTCCGGCGTGCTCGCCTCTCGGCTACGGAGGTCGTCTATTTAGGCTTTTTTATAATTATTGTTCACCAAAAATGTCTAGAGATTAATATAAATGATAAAATATTTTAGGTGCTCAAAGATGTTGTCGTAACCTTTTGTAATGTTATATTTCAGCAGCACATCTTAATATGGACACATTATGATCATGCCTTTTGTAATATAAACAAAATCAGTATACGGAACATACAGTAAAGCAACCAAATTAAACAAAATGTATAATACCATACAGTTTTTATTGTACAAAAGTAGTGAGAATGACCCTCTTGCATATGTCATATTTTATTCATTCATACCAATAATTGAATATCATTTCATTTTGAGGGTAGGTGCAAAAAATTAAGTCATAACTTCAAGAAACTCAGGAGCAGTGTCCAGTTGTTTAACGCATTCAGGCGCAAAGCATCATAATGGAGAAAAACGAAGTGCGAGCCGTTATTAAATACCTCTGTTTAAAAAAGATAACGACACAGGAGATTCACGCGATTTGGTGGAGACTAGGTGAATCTGCTCCGCCATATTCTACTGTGGCCAGGTGGTCGGCTCAATTCAAGACTGGGAGAACATCGACAGAAGATGAGCACCGAAAACATCGAAAAAGTCGAAAAAATTGTTCTAGACGACCGTCGAGATACAGTGCGTTATGACAATGAAGTGATTGAAGCCGTGGAAGAGTTTTTGGAAGGCCAAGAGAAATCATTTTATTTAAAAGGGTTAGAAATGTTAGTAGAGAAACGCTGGACTCGGTGTGTAGATAGAGAAGGAGACTATGTTGTGATTTTTTTTTTTAATAAAATATTTTTTTTTCTGCTTCATTGTCACTACTTTTTGATCACTCCTCATATGTGTAAATAAATAACAAAAAAAATGCTTGTAACCAAGCCTATTTTTGTGTTATACAGGATGTACAAGAGAATGGGACACTCCTTTAAACCACGTGATCAGCTGATCATATACAACAACTTTTACTAAGGGAGCAACATCGAAATCAATAAAAAAAAACAGCTTCTCCATATAAACTTACTTCGCATACCTCGATGATAATGTATGGAACATCTGAAAATAAAATGACGATATCGATGTTGCTCCCATAGGAGAATTCGTTGTATAGGTTGTTCTCAAAAAAGTGGCACTGTAACCTGTCGGATGGATTTCAGTAAAAATGTATAATTGCATATAAACCTATTACGTTATTTAGTGTAAATATTGGCTTCGAGAGACTTTTTACACAAAGGCTGAGGATTATTAAGTAAAGGGGTTTGATCTATTTTCAGCAAAATAAAATTGTAACATCGGTTTCTCAATAACGTGTCCAAACACTGCTAGCCACACTTTGATGTTATGTAAAATATTATGTTATTTCAATATGAGCTGAAAACCATATAAATATTAATCAGCATACTAACCAAATAAACTTGAAATAATCGTCACTTGAAATAAAAACGTAATGTTCTAGCAATAGATGTTTTAATTATGTCCAGACAAATTTTATCTTTAACCTGCCGCTAACACTCTTGCGCCTCACACAGACACTACAATATAATTGACCTGCACCCCTCGCGTAAAATGTCCAGGCAGTAGTCGGAAATCCGCTGGGAAATCAATTTTGTGGTAATTGGTGTTGTTTTTGTACAAATTACGTCGAAGCACGACAATCTGATTTTGTAACGGGTATGTGATCTTTAATCTGACCTCTTAATTATTATTTGTAGCCCAACATGTTTGCGAAAGATAATCCTAAAATATGTAATGGCAGTACATTTATTAATTTTACGAGTAATACACCAATAAACGTAGCCATTTCGTTGTTATCACACCATAACCTTTAATGTCTTATTATCCTGCCACTCTTTACCTTGTTCTGAAAGCAGGTTAATGATATTGAACCTCCACTGCTGAACATAGGGCTCCCCAAGTGAATTCCAGATCAGCTGGTTGGAACAAACCTGCATCCAGCGGCTTCCTAAAACCTTTACCAAATCATCTGTCCACTTAGTGGGAGGATGCTTCACACTGCGCTTGCCGGAACATGGCCTCCATTCCAGAACCTTTCTACCCTTCTGCCATCAGTTCTACGTGCTATTTGTCCCTCCCACTGCCACTTTAGCTTGCTAATCTATCGGGCTTTGTAAACGACCTTTGATCTTCCACGGACCTCCTCATTTTTAACTTGATCTCGCAATAAAACACCAAGCATAGCCTTTTCAACAGCGCGCTATGCAACTTTGAGCTTTCTTAGAGAGCTCATACTAAGAGGCGACGTTTTGTTCCGTACGTCATCACTTTCGTCACTAGGCACTGAGTAGGGCATGGATACCGGTATACCAGTTTACCGAAATACCGGTATACCGATGTTATTTTTCGGTATTTATGATACCGGTATTTGAGGACAAAATACCATTTTTTCGGTATAATATATAATTCTCATGATGGTTACAATCAATTCTGTCACCCCGTTTCGGCTTGATGTTGAGTTCTGGGACATCCTGTATAACCTGTGTGACCGGCGGTCATATACTTTTGGCAGAGGGGAACGCCTGTCAATGGCGTCTCCAGTTGGTTGAATGCTCTAAGCTTGCATGTCATGCTCAAGACTGGCGCGAGATTTGTCTGGATGCGGCCGGAACGTGCCGGAACGCAGAGTTTTCTTGCTCCATGTGGTCAGTTCCATTTAACTACATACGATCACTGATCAAATAAACAGGGCCGCGCCGACCCCCCATAACGCCTGTGTGCGAAACCTATGAAGCGCCTCTTTTTTTTACGAATCTTCATGTTTCAACTTATTTTTTCAATATTTGTTAATTTTGACCAAAATAAATGCTCTCCGGTTTTTCTTAGATAATAATATTTTCCTGAATAGGTAAAACCAGTTCGCTTCCGCTTGCCAATTACTGCGAAAAATAAAACTCGAAGTAAATTTTGAAATACCTACTTATTTATTGTGTTATATCTAACTAGCTGCCCCGGCGTACTTCATACCGCCTAACAGTTTTTTTTCGTTAGCTTTTCCAATGTTTTTATTATATATTCTGCTATTCGGGGCGAAGACAAATCCAACAAATTATAAACCATGAAAATCGGTCCAGCCGTTCTCAAGTTATAAGTGTTGTAACAAACCCGACTTTGTTTTATATATAAGGATTGTATATTTTTTTAAAATAATGCTCTTTCTTCTTATTCCTAGCGTTCTTCCCGTCCTTTGACAGGGTCCGCTTCTCCACTGTTTCGGTGGCGGCGCAAGGCGTTACAGAAGTGCGTAGTGTAGTGTGAAAATTTTCATCCAAATCCGTTCAGCCATTTATGCGTAAGTGAGTCCAAAACATCGAAACATTCTCACAAAACTACATATAATATAAGTGGGATTCAGAGCATATTCTGGATTACGGGACGAGAGGTAAATGTAAAACGCATTTGAAATTAGGGCGAGCGAAGCGAGCGCGAAAATTTTTTGCGTTTCAAATCTTTAAATGATAGGCATTTCATTGTAGTGGAGTATTATTTCAATGTACCTAACCGGAAAAGTGCAAGCGAAGCGAGCTCAAAATTTTATAGAGATATTAAACACATTGCACAATAGGCCACGGCAATGCAACGGCGGCAGCTTTTGCGAATGCGATGACAACAGCGGCACGCAGAATGTATTGTTTCTATTGGAGGTAGACCTCAAATCATGTAGCAACGCTGCAAAATGTATAAAAACCGCGAAATAAAATTGTACCTTCATACATTTATGCCTTTACCTTTGCCATAAGTAATCTGAATAAAATAAAAAGTCTAACGGATTAATTTGTGTTTATTTTGATGAAATGAACTGTTATTTGTCATCTTAACCCTAAAATAATTTAATATTCGTAAAAAAATGTTCATAGACAAACTTTTGCTGAAATAAGTTTTGCATTGGGTACCGCACTTGTACGGTAATGTTATTACAGCACAAGTGCGTAATATGCGGAATTATGATATAAAACTAGGTGTTAAAAGGTCAATTTACGAGTAACTGTGTTGAAAAAAAATTTCGATGTAGGCGCCCCTATTGTCTCGGCGCCTGTGTGCGCCGCTCACTTCGCACAGGAGCGGTGCGGCCCTGCAAATAAACTACATACGATATTGAAAGGCTCCGCCCACTATGCGGACAAGAAACTGCTGGAGGAGTACGCAGGCTGCCGGGTGAAAATCGGAATCCTGAAAAAAATCATAATGTTTGTTTGAGGAACGGATTGTATTCGGGCTTATCAGGGGACGTTTTTTCAAAGACATTTCACGAAATATCTTTGCGTTTTTTACCAGATTCCGACTGATGCCGAAAACATTTAGACTAGCCCTAAGTCTGACCAGCCATGGAACACTCAAAATGACGCTTTACAATGTCTTAAAACGGTAAAATTGTTCTATTTAATAAATTGGCAGTGCCTCCTCCGCTGCCGGCGCCGCACAGTGTACTGAGACTTAAGGGAAGGTTTGTCAAAATTATTTATCGAATACTACAGTTTAATTTACATATATTAATGATCGAAATTAACATTTTTCATGTTTTAAAAATAATTTAATGATCTATATGGTAAAAAAATATTTATTTTAAATTTCCGTAGTTAATCAGTATCACTGTCACTTGCTATAATGGTATCTAAACTACTATCAACATATTGGGAATATTTTGGCACTTCAGGCACTTTAAGTAGGTAGTGTTATAACTTCAGTAGCCATTGTTTTTATTTTAGATTACAAAAAAATTAAAAATTAAAGGATCTGAGTAAATCAACAACCTATGAAATAAATCGGACATAGTTGCTTTTCGAGAGCATTTTCGAGAATTATAATTATTGTCTAACGCGTTTTATATCCCTATTGCGACATTCCTGTGCCTGTGCCTCTTCTGATAAAGCGCCTATATGTACTATGAACCTGTCAATAATAAATATCGCTTGAACTAAGATTTTGTGGATACTTGTAGACATATAATACCACGGATACAGTATTTTATACAAGGCAGCAGTTTTTAAACAGTAAGATCGAAATGATTCTATGTTGATTTCATACCCAGATGACATCGCTACAAGAATAAGACCAAAATTGTTAATGCGGCCGCAAAAATGCGCAAGAATTGTTGACTGAGTGTGAAAGTAAACACTTTAAACTAAATTTTGTCCAAATATACTTGTATATAGAACTGTACAGAAACATAACAAAAACACTCGTAAACAAATTATTTTTGGAAAAAATCACTGTCGATATTTTAAGCTTAAATAAAAGATAAAAAGTTTTAAATATTACACTTATGTATATGCAGTCCGAAAGTTCATACCTGAATCCTGAAAACTTATAGTAGTAATTACAATTATCACTTCTCAAAATAATATAGAAAATAACTAAAACAACACTATAAATTGCGTAAATTTCCGCAATGTATCAATTATGTCAGTTAACAGTGTTCGTACCGATTAAAATTAATTCATAACTACCCACAGTGGCCTGAATTCAATAAAAACACATCTCAGCTACATTTAGATACACAAAAAAGTGGAGTAGATCAACATTTTTGTTTTGCAATAATGACCAAGCTCCCATACAGGCTAGTACAGTGTGCGCCGGCACCCATTTTGGAAACCGGCGCCGGCAGCCACCACTGATCAAATAATATGGGTGCCGGCGCCGGCACTCGACATGGATGCCGGCACTAGCATCTACGGATGCCGACAATTATTAAGTTATTTATTTTATGGTATGCAATTTAAATCTTTGTTATTCATCGTATTATAGAGCCTAAATTATAAAAATTATGCTGATGGGGTTGCCGCGGTTTTGCAGCGCCTCAACAATGTTCGCACAGGCGCAAACAGACGATTTCTACGCCATCATCCGAAAGAGGAGTGCCTCGCTGCATAATCGCTTTCGGAGCAGTACCAACAGTGTCCTGAATGCATTGACCGAGCGGTGGGATTCCCCGATGATGCGCAGGTGGATGAAGCTGCATGCCAGTTCATCGCCTTTTATTTTATAAAGAAAATAACGTGACATATTTATATTATTTTCATTTAATTTATTTTTTATTGTTTAGTTTGATTTTAATTTTTGATTTTATTATTTATTTAAATTCTTGAAAATTTTATTATTCAATTTTATTCTTAAAATTTTTATTATTTAATTTTTTTAAAAATTTATCTTGCATTTTTTTTAATTGTGTAAATTATGGATACTGTTTTATCTGAAATAAATGAAATTTAATTTAATTTAAATTAAACGCTTTATGATGAAACATGTGACTTTTTTTTTCCGACACACGGTTTAACGAAAAATTGTGATGAAATATTAGAGCCTCTAGTCACTTGGAAGTTTTTTCTCGCTAAACCAAAGAAAAAGTCACAAGTATAAAAAAGCATTTAATTTGGGCCCCTTAATAAGTTAAAAAACAAAGAATTTGAGTTTTATTATATTTTTGTTTTTTATGAAAAATTTCTAAGTACCAAACGCCTTGCACACCCTTTGCTACACTCAAACCTTTGGCATCTCTTATCCAGAATTAATTGTTAACTCTTGCTTGTGCACTATTGATGCTTTTTCAAATTCTTCGGATAACAATTGGTCCCTAACCTGCAATTTTTTTTTCATATAACAAAAACTAACAATAATTTCATAACCACACGAACAGAAAACAACTCGGGCAAATCTGCAATCAGCTGTGCTGTCAAACTGACCATTGTCGTTATGGGGCCGACAACTGTCAAAGTAGCGCCAGTAGCGCAAAGACCAATAACAAAGCAGTTTTTCTATGAAATTAGCAGTACAATCATAGTTAAAGCCTTTATTTGAGAAAATGCCTAGATGTTGTGTACCAAATTGTAAAGAAACTGGAGCCCACCAGTTTCCTCGAGATGAGAAACTTAAAAAAATGTGGCTCAAAGCTATAAGGCGAGTAAAGTTTGAGCCTAAAAGCGGGGCGAGAGTATGTCATGAACATTTCAAGGAAAGTGATTATGAAAAGATCGGTAAATACTCAGGTATGTATTGCAAAATTACCATTTTCAGTTAACTAGGTCGTCAAAGATATTTTCTCTTGTTTGTTTGTCCATCTTATATTGCTCTTAGATATAACAAACTTAAATTATTTGTTTGCAAAAGGAATATAACTCTTTCAGGGCTCATATACCAGCGCAAATTTTTGAAGAAGCCTGCAGTTCCTTCAATGTTTCCATGGAATGTAAAACCTGCATGTACAGAAACATTAAGAGAAGAACGCCTGAGAACTCGCAATTATAGAAAAAGCTTGTTTCAAGGAGAGAATTTAACCACTCATAGTTTCAGTAATTTTTTATTGGGTCTTCACCAGGTGGACTGCTCACTTATTGCTCTGGAGGATATGCAGGATCAGTAAGCGACCGCCAAATAGTGAAACGTAGCAATATTTAAAAAATATGTGACACAGGAGACAGTATAATGGCAGATCGTGGCTTTAATGTTTAGGATTTGTTTGCAAATAAAGAAATTGGAATAAACATTCCAAATTTTTTAAAAGGAAAGTCCCAAATTCCATTCGTTTTGTTAAAACTGGACCGAAAATTAGCAAGTCAGCGAGTTCGTATAGAACGCTTAATTGGTCTGACAAATACCTATAAGATATTAACTAGTGAATTAAATCAAAATTATGTACAGTCAACAGCACGTCGACCTACCCCAAAAGTCGAAAATTCTCCAATAGAGTTTCAACTTTAACCCTGACATATAGAGTTCATTTTCAAATGAGAAATTTTGACATTTTGTGGTAGGTCGACGTGCTGTTGTCCGTACCTATTGCTTCTAAGATTTTTTTTTATTTGTCTTATGCTTTGTAATTTCAGAGAGGGTATAGTACGCAAATTAAACATATTTTATGATTAAAACTTACTTTTATTTCTTAAGGTAGCTATCATAGTTATAATACAGAATTTTTGTTTAAATTTCTTCTTTAAATTAACCATTATAGAACTCATCAAGTTTTTACAACATATAATTGATGAAATTTTCATCTCTGTATACATATATCACTTTCATAATTTTGAATGTATACACTATTAAATTGCAGTACTTTTTACCACTGCAGTACAACTGCCCTTGTATTTGATAATAGTATGGTGTACTGGGTTTCAAATTTAAAATGTTACCATTAAATATGGGACAGTTATATGGTCAATTAGTTTAAATCTGCTTGCATATGGGCATTTAATTTCAATTATAGTATCAGGACCTAATAACGCATCCGGTGAAGCAGCAAGATATGGTCGCTCCTGACTTACAAAGAGGCCACATGGTAACACAATAAGGTCATCTGTTTGACAATATTTCTGCAGAGCATTTTTTTCATTTATAATGCCGTGGCTTGTGGCTCTGGAATAAAATTCTTTTCGATCTTGTATTTGCCTGGCATAGTTTTTCATTGAGGTTGGCTTTAAATGGCATATTGCGTGAAAGGTGCTAGCCGTCAACCTTTTTTTTCTTGTAGCTTAGCTGTTTTCTTGTAGCTTCTTCTATCTGCTGAATTTGTTTCCTTGTGATTTCCAAGAGCTGCAGATCTAGTAGAACTTTTATTTTCGGTTAAGTTTTTAAATAATAATGGTCTGTTTCAATGCCGTATGGGTTTGCTGGTTCATACATTTGCTTCAAAGGCATTGAACTATTGGGAAAATTAAGTACCAAGTTTCTAACCCTGAAGTTGTAGTTCTGTTTATTAATGTTCTTAATAGGATAATAATTCTCCTAACCGAGTTCGGTTACGGCGACCACTTCTACTCCCTATTTTGCTGTCGTCGTTCGTGTGCCCTTACATGGCTTACGTACCCAACTTTATTGACAAAGGTACGCGTAAACTGAGGACATGTTAGCACACCGTTATTAAAATTATAACTGATAGCCGCAGGTGGTCGGGCTTTCAATTCATCGCGCTTGGCGTCAAGATGAGAAGCCGCCGGGATTCAAATTTAGCGACTTTGACATTCACACGTGTTCTCCACTCTCCACGGTTGGATGCTAAATCCTCCCAGAGAGAAGGATCTAAGTCACATCCCTTCATATGGCGCTTCAGCACATCTTTGTACCTCAAAAGTTGTCCGCCATGTTTACGCTTGCCCTTCTGAAGTTCAGAGTAAAAGATGCGCTTCGCCACTCTCTCATCCGACATACGCGAAACATAGCCACACCAGCGAAGTTGTCGTCTCATAAGATACGACTCAATGCCACCTACATTGGATCGTCTCAAGACTTCAGTATTACGCACACGATCGGACCAATGGATGTTAAGAATCGAGCGAAGACATTTTATATGGAAACGGTCTAGTTGGCGAAAGTGGCGTCGATACGGTGTCCATGTTTCTGCGGAGTACAACATATTAGGCAGCACGATAGCCATGTAAACAGCAACTTTAGTGGCTAACTTCAAGTCATGCAAGCGGAAGACCTTGGTGTTTAATTTGCCAAAGGCTGCTGCCGCAGCACCGATTCTGCTGTTAATTTCGGCATCAATGGCGCACTTTGATGAAATGGTGCTCCCCAAGTAACGAAACTTGTCTCCTTGCTTCAGTGTATCATCTCCAAGTTTAATAGTCAGCGCCTCATGACCATGAATGTCTAGGGACATCACCTCCGTCTTTTTGACACTGATCTTCATGCCAAATTTGCAATATTTCACGTGAAGATTTGTAACAAGTTGTTGTAGACCTTCTGGAGATTCAGCCGTAAAACACAGGTCATCCGCGTACATAATCTCCTCAATATGAGCGTAGGACACTTTCGTGCTCGCCAAGGAGACTCAAGAGTCTAGACAGGTTAAAGAGGTAGCCGTCTGTTCGAAAACGAATTCGGACTCCCTCCGTGGAAGAATTTACGACTTCCCGGACTACGACTGCGAAATATAAGACGAACAGAGTGGGGGCTAAGACACAACCTCGCTTTACTCCACAGGTAACGGAGAAGAAACTTGATTGTTCGTCGTCAGCTATAACGCAGCACTGCATGTCGTCATGCAGGAGACGCAGGAGTCTCACAAACTTCTCTGTACATCCTAACTTTTTAAGTATTATCCAGAGGGCCTCACGAGGAACACAGTCGAATGCCTTCTCCAGGTTAACAAAGCACAGGTAGAGATTTCTACCCTGCTCTCTACTCTTTTCCTGGAGTTGGCGGACTGCGAAAATTGCCTCACAAGTCCCTCTGTCAGGTCGAAAACCAAATTGCGTTTGAGGCAAGATATTCTCAGAGAGAGCTCTTAGGCGGTTAAGTAGTACTCTAGCAAAGACTTTCCCAGGTGCCGAAAGCAGTGAAATACCGCGGTAAGAATCGCACTCTGCCCGGTCACCCTTGTTTTTATAGAGGGCCCTGATGCGAGACAGCTTAAAAGCTTTAGGAACTTGTTCCTTCTCCCACAAAAGATAGAAAAATCTCCAAACTAGAGAATACAGCTCGTCACCGCCGTACTTCAATAATTCACCCGGTATAAAATCTATGCCAACCGCGCGTTTATTCTGTTGCTGTTTTATCGCACAGACAACTTCATCCCGAGTCAAGGCATCATCCAGTTCATTAGCAGTTTGGAGCTGAGGCAAAGCGCTAATGTATTGTAGATCTGCTGACCGATCTAGGTTTAGCAATGTACTGAAGTGTTCTGCCCAACATTTCAGTACATCATCCTTGCTCTTCAGAAGACTACTGCCGTCTAATGACTTTAGGGGCACCTTTATGAAGCTGGCCTGACCAATAAGTTTCCGGACCTCACAGTAGAATTTCCCAAGCTGATTACTCTCAGCAAGCCATTGCATATGTTATCTCATAAGCCTACGAAGCTCACATTCACTAGCCTTTATCTCCGGACTGCTTCCACTAATGGGCGATCTAGTGTGTTGCCTGAGAAGACTTCGATGTTTGGACAATGCCTCTATCAAGAGTTTGTCATTCTCGTCAAACCAGTCCTGGTGGATTCGAGTTTTTAAGCCTATAGTATTGATGGCAGTTTCCAGTACGGAGGATGAAAAGGTTTCCCAAACATCATCAATGTTACCAGCCTCAACATCAATAGGCAAAATGCTACTTTTAATAGCTTCCACATACGCCCTTCTCGTCTCCGGATGTACTAACTTTTCTACATTTACACGTGAAGGCTTTTTTCTGTTGCATCTACGGGGACGACGAAGGCGGAGACACATTCTAGCGACAACAAGTCGGTGGTCCGTCCAGCAATGAGCACCACGCATCACACTTAATAGGATAAGGTTCATACAAAACTGATATGTTTCGTCTTCTTCTTGGTAATTTTTCTGCACGCACTGGTGTGCCACCATAGGGGTTTTTAGGCGCATGAAAACTTTGTAGTCTTTGGGTGCAAGTCTCAAAGAGTAATATAAATTTTCTATTGACCATGCTTTCAACACCTAAAAGCAAAACAGCCACATGTTTACAAGTTGCATCATTACCACTCTCTACTGGACATTCGCCGTGTGCTTCTACAATACTGCCATATTCATCTAATTTTAAATTAACTTCATAATGAAGACTTTTCATTGTTTTTCTACATATGCCTTTTATATAGGTGTTTTTGCTGGCATCAAGAAAACAGTGGGCTGTAACTAAATGGCGTGATTCTTATAGCTGCTCTACTTTGTCCATTTTCTTGTCAGAGCTAGAACACAGAACAAAATGCCTGTTAATAAGTTTCTTTCATGTGGTATAATAAGGTGCGTTAGAAATGCATGTTAAAACAGGTCGACAATAAGCAAGTATCTTCCTCAACATAGACTGACAATGGTTGTGAGGTGCCTGTTTACAGGTTGATATACAATGATGATTATCTATGTAAGTGAAACAGAAGCTGGTATCTTCTCCCAGCAATCAGTTCTTACTTCGAACTAGTTACTTTCATAGATAAATACTACCTAGTACCTACATAAAAACAGAAATAAAAATGTAAGTCACATTGATAAGTAATGCCGTATTTGAGTTTTGTTCAGTGGAGGAAGCTTTGTGTTGCTATTTATGTCTCTGTAAGACTCAGTGTGTGGAATCTCCATTGAAGGTTCATCGTCTACAAGTTCAGCTTGCCCAAAATTAAAGTTTTGGTATAAGACTCTAATCTGTAATATAAAAAAGATACTTTTAATATTTAAAATTATCCAAACATAAAATATAACCTCTAAACTTTTTAACACGACAACAAGATTAAGTTCCGTCGTTATTAGAATGATACAATGTTTTTATAGATTAGATCATCCTTAGTAAGCCTTCAATAAACCATGGAACAAGTTTTAGGACCATGAAATTGTAAAAATATAAAGAAATTCAGGAAACACAACTTACCTTTCAATTAGGTCTGCTTTCCTTCCACGTTAAGAAGCGCCTCTTTTCCTTAATTTTTCTTTTAACTCATTAAGTTTCCAAGTGGAATACATGCTTTTTAATTGAAAATAGCTAAGAAATCAACGTAATCACAAAATCCAAAGTTTATCTCAATCAATGACAACTTTGACAAGGGTCTGTACAGTGGTGGCGCCACCTGAGATCAGCTTTCACATGCCAGCCCCATTTTTGGGTGCCGGCGCCGGCAGCATCATAGGCACTTCCTAGGATAACCCAAGAAATCACAGATTAAAAAACATGTTGAGAAAAAGGGAGTTATGTCCCTTTTGGTCTACTACGGCATTTTAAAAATAGGAAGATTTCTCCTTTTTGGTCTGCGAGCATCGCTTTCATTTTAGGTCAGTATTTTCATGACTAACGTCTCTATAATGTATAAATAAACGCATTGATTGTATCTTCTTTGTCTGTGGGTGGCATTCATTCATCTGACAAATAACCTAAAACAAGACTGATTTTTTATCATTTTACACCGTAATAATCTAGTGATTTAATGTTTAAAAGCGTTAAAAGTGAGCATCGAAGAACTGAAATTTAATTTGAAACCAAAGGTAAGATATGTATTGCAACATAATTTTTCTAAACTGAGATTATTCTATGTACTACCTGCGTAGCGACAATACATTATTTTGTTATTTCTTTGGTTCTTTCTCAATAGTTCATTGCATATTCGTAATTATATATTCATACCTTCGCATAGTAATTCAATCTTTTTGAAATTATTGTAGTTATATTGATATTTAAACGGATTCGTCAAAGTTACTCAGACAAGTTATGACAACAAGTAACACAACAATTATTAGTTTATTAGGTGTATTTTAGAAGCAAGTCATGCAAAAAAACGCGAAGACTTTATCATTGATGAGCTCCGTAGCCGGGAGGCGAGCACGCCGGACTATATATGGCGCCGCTATCTTTCGAGGTTCCGGTTTCGATCCCCGGTCGGGTCAATGTAGAAAACGAACTTTTGTATATTGTCTCGGGTCTCGGTGTTATAGTACCGTCGTTGTTTCTGATTTCTATAACACTAGTGATTTTATCTAGTCTAAATAGCAAGGTAAAGAACATGATTAATAAAATAAAATAAAATAATAAAAAACTAAAAACCGACTTCAAAATGAAACTAAAAAGCGAAAAATAATATTGACTAAACATACCTAATCAGTTCTTTTTGGAGTCGGTGCCAGCCATCGAGAGTTAAAATGTGTTCATTCGCACCGGTGCGAAACTGAAACCAAAAAGAACTGTTTAGGTATGTTTTAGTCAATATTATTTTTCGCTTTTTAGTTTCATTTTGAAGTTAGTTTTTAGTTTTTTATTAATTTTCTTTATTTTATTAATCATGTTCTTTACCTTGCTATTTAGACTAGATAAAATATCTTTGATGAGATCATCAAAGGTGTGTTCTTTGACGGACTTAGCTTTATGTAACAAAAAATCACAATTTATTTGTGATCATGTGATTTCGTTTCCACCTGCTAGGACCCCATCCCGCACCACTTCACGGTCTTGCACCTCACTCCAATTTCAATAATTTCAAAACAGAAATAAATTAATGGTTAAAAAAACAACATTCAGACAAATTGAGAACCTCCTCCTTTTTTTGAAGTCGGTTAAAAAACAGTACAAAGTGATAATTTCATTAGAGAAATTTGTCTAAAATAACAATTCAGTACTACTTATTATTTTATAGTGATAGATAAAAACAATAAACAGTTAACAGACCCTGCAAATAAAAACTTAAATAAAAAATTCTAATAGAATAACTACTATTATTATTTAGAAAAAGGTTTATTATTATTTAGGTGGGCAGGTTGCATTGGGCAGGCACATTAAAAAAGAAACTAGGTCTTATTTTATTTTTATTTTTTTATCAATGAACATTACCAGAAAGAAAGCAAATCCTATCTTAATACAAAATGTAATCCTCATTGTTAGAGCTGTTTCCGAGGTTAGTTAAATAACTTTGTGTACAAGAATTGATATTTTAATTAAAGTAAAAAATGTACTTTGTGTTTTGGGTGTGTGTTTGAATCCGTACTTGCTCAGTTTTTAAGGGTTCCGTGCCTCGAAAGGAAAAAAACGGAACCCTTAAGCCTTATAGAATCACTTTGTTGTCCATCTGTCTGTAATTCGAAATTAAAACAATATGCTCGGGCTTACACAGTCTCTTAAGCTGGAAAAAAAATTAAACTTCTATGTTAATGTAAAAAAAAGACACGGCCGTTTATGCTGAAAAAAAAAAGTTTAATCAAAACTCTGGAAATCAAAGTTTATAGGGTATTTTCCGTTGACCTAGAACTATGAAAAGCGAGTAATACTGTTATACTGCATAATAGGGGAAATTCTGAAACTATATGTTTGTAATCTACAGGATGTCCCACAATTCAATTATAAAATGGCACCTTATGAATACTCGAGGAAAAATAGAAAAAGATATATACCTGCTTTTTTTTAAATTTACAAACGAAAAATGTTAATCCTTGAAATTTGACACCCCTGATGACATCTATGACTACCATGACCACAATTTTTCAAATATTTCTAGCATTATTTTTTGTATCGGCAACCTAAATAGTACTGTTATCCACCACAATCCTAAAATAGCCGAAAATGCCAGTAGTTTTTACACAAAAAATCGATCAAAATTTTTTTACCTAAAATTTTGAAAGATTTTTACTTTTCGTGCACTTTCACAAATCATAGTGTAAAAAATAGTATGGTCACTACCATGCAAAGATTTTTTTTTAAAATTGAATAATCGAACTAACTAAGATTCAAAAATTATTCGTACATGATTTATTTTACATTTTTTATATGTTATTACTTCTTGTAATTTACATTAATTGTATTTTGCATTACCTTTGATTCATTTATTACACTATAGTAAATGTTCAACAACTAAAATTCTAAAATGGCCTTATACTCAATTCCTGATCAGTGCTCAAGGGAAGCAAGCCACCAAAAAAATATGGGTTAGTAAAGTAGTTACTTATTAGGTAAAGATAATATATCTATCTATAATACAGGATGTCCCAAAATTCAACGATAAAACAGCACTCCTGCAGATGACTACTTGAAAAAAAAGGAAATAAATGGTTTTGGCGCATAATGTCAGATTCTCAAAATGTCAGATACGCAAAAAGTCCGGATTCGCAAAATGACAGATTCGCAAATTGACAAATTCGCAAAATGACAGATTCGCAGTATGACAAATTCGCAAAATGACATTTGCAAAATCATAGAAATGCAGCAACCCTAAATCAATAAGGAGTCTCTGTTCGCTAGTGAATATGACAGTGCGTGTGCCACTTACAATAAAAGACATGAAATTTGGCAGTTTTTATTTTATTTCTAATTGTAAATGAACTTAAGATGTTCAGTGAAAATCAACAATATAATCAACAAAAAAATATGTACCTACATAGCACATTTACCTAAATTAAGTTATATTGTTATAATTCATTAATTATTAGTGGCATAATGGATTATATTGTTACACTAAAATATTTATTTATTTATTTACTGTAGTCAACAAAAACATAGTACACAAACGATCTAACCCGCTCAAAATGCAATTCTCGGTTTTCCATGATAAATATTATATTATTAAATAGTGAATAGTACCGAGAAATATTCCGTGGATAACCACCCTCGAGGGATAACCCTCTCATAAAACCTATGAATAATGAACTACATATAACAACACAGCACCTACATCTGCCTTTTTTAACTTTTGAAAGACTTTAATTTTGATTTAAAACAATATTTTTGAATCTACCCTTTAAATTTATTATACGTATTTTTATTATAGACATGAAAATTCCTCTTTTATTATTATGCTCGGATATTCGTAACTAATCTTTTAATGTCTTTGAAACAATAATTCATAGGTACCTATACCTACTAACATAATTGTATTAAAACTTATACACGGCATACAATAATATTATATTCTACTGTTAACAGTATAAATAATACATATAAAAAAATATATTACGCTACCTAGTGTTAAATGACATTTCAAGTCACAAAACAATTATCCAAGTCTTATACGCGCGCGCGTTCCACTTGCAACCAGCGGCGAGTCATTACTTGCAGCCGGCTACTGCTATTGTTTGTCTTAGAATGTCTCTCATTCGGCCCAGACCTATTATTGCTCCACCTTTGTATAAATATAACATCTATACTTTCTTCTTTTATTGCAATCATCATGCGTTGTACTTTCAGTAACTTTCCTATGAGTAAAAAAAAATCCCCTTTTTTTATTCATTAGATATGAACATTTGACATCAACAAAGTCGTAGTTGTAGCAATGTATTACAAACTGTGGTATTGGAGCACTGAGCTTTCAAATACTGGCACAGTCGGCCGCAAAGTCGACCAAAACTCGCCCCAAGCCGGCCACACAGGACGAGGAGAGTTGCGCACTGAAATACTGACTTCTCTTTCCCCTTGCGGGTGAGGGTTCTTAGTTCTTACCTAAAACGAGGGAGGCCTCGTAGTAGGTAAGAACTAAGAACCCTCACCTCTCTTTAACAGCGACTACCACAAAAAGACCTTCAAGGTTGGTTCCGGCAAGCCCACCTGCATAGAGAACATCTTTGACCGCTGGCGTTTTTTCTATGAGATCATCTAGCAGTGTGTATCTTGAAATACCAAAGCTTATGGGAACCATCAATCACCATCAATTTGCCATCATAAACTTGATTTATTCCTAGTCACGCAGCTTGTGCTTTCATCTTCTTTGCTTCGTCAGATGTTGCTCGTAGACTTTCTATCCGATCAAGTTACCCTTTTATTTTAACTATCCCTTTCTTTATAGCTGTCCCCTGCCCGAAAGTTGTCTGGAAAAGATCGCTCTTACCGATAATACCGCCTGAATTGTATGTACATCTTTATGTAAACATCAACTGTAACTTCTTTGTTTGGTGTGCAATAAAGAGCATCTGTCTTATAGTTAATTTTACTTTTTAATATTTGTCCCGGTAGTCGTTGTTGTGCCCTTTGTCAGTCGGATTTCGAACGACATTTGCATCTATAGATGTTAAATGTTCAGGTTTTCCCGAATTGTATAATTTTCAGGAAAAAATTCACATATTCTTTTCATACAAACGTTGTCCTTACAATTGTCCTAACAAGGCTTCTGCCCACTACACATAAATTGGCTTGTTTGATATTTGTAATACTAAATCACGGTACGGAGAAAACAAAAAACACGGTATTTTTTATTTTGAACAAGGATTTTCAATATTTTTAGAAAACAATTCTTTAAAACTAGGCTTACAGTCAGTCACGTGAGTGAACACCAATCAGAAATAATTACGTCACACCATGCGAAACTTCGTTATTAAACTTAAAATTTTCGGACAATAAATTGTTTTATTTGATAAATATCCCGTTTTTAGCAATCTCTGTCGGTTTTTTAAATCATATTTAAAATGACTAGTGAAAATTCACTAAACTAAAACTCACTATGTGACGTCATTTAGACGCTTTGACAGAGTCGAGCGTTTTCGTGGTGAATTGTTATTTTAAAACGCAAAATACATAATGATAACGTAATATTTTTTTTTCATAATATTTTTTTTTATTAAATGAACATTAAGGAATATTATTAACCAAGTTTAAAAATTTTGTCAACTAGCCTATTACGAACACAATGAAAAAGAAATCAGTCAAATCGATCGGGCATGTTTTGGCCGGAATAGACTAAAGTTTAAGGTACAGTACTTAATAAATGTAAAATAAAAAGCGACCAAGTGCGTGTCGTGCAACGCGCAGTATAGTTTCCGTAGTTGCCCGTCGTTAGTGTCGTTACCGCAATATATTTCAGCAATTACTTCTAATTCTAATAAAAACTAATAAGTATTTTAATATTTTTTTCTAAGGAAATTTTGAACGACTAAGTTGAACGAATATTACCCACTAACTAGTCTATCGTAACCGTTATTATTTTCCTTAAAAGTTCATGAATGGTACTATTATCATGAATTTTTCCAGATTTTTCAAGCCAATAGTTTAGCTTTTAGAGGGGGGGGGGGGGGTCTACTCGAACAAGCAAACGTGTCGTGAATTTTTGGTTTTCGAAATTACCTTTATTTGTACGAAACGTGCCAGCGATTATCGTTCGAAACGAAGGAATGTGGACCCCCAATACCCAAAGCTGCGTGCTATGTGGGTGTCAGGATGCGCCGGGCGCGTCGGGCGGCGCATCTGCCCTGCCGCCTGCCGCCCTGCGTCAGTCGCCCGCCGCCGCGCGCCCGGCCGGCCGCCGACCTTAGTCGCACGCTTCACTAAAAGACGACTCAATTGTAACACTAATATACATTCCGTGAATTAAAAACACGTTATTCACACTTCAAATTCTATTTTTAGCACAATTTTTATTCACTTGTTATATTGCCTTGATAATAATTAATTGTTTACTTTTAGATGTTTGAGAATAAATATTAGTAAATAAATAGAAGTTTATATATATTTTTGGTAACATATTCTAATTATGTTTAAAAGTTGTTGTGCGCGGCCAAATAAAAAAGTCAGTAAAAGTAAATCAAAGTCTGAAAACATGGATTCAATGCCGGAAACCCCAAAAGAAAAGTTAGAATCTGACATCGAACCAGACATAACTACGAAAGACGATCCGTTGATTACACCTAAAGATGATGCAAATTCTAAGAATAGTGACATTATCGAAGAAAGTGATTCCCAAATACAGCATTCGGAGCAAAATAAAGTCGCTTTTGATGACTCAGCAATCGATTCTGGAGATATAGATATCTTAAATCGCATTCAATTTAAGAGGGATATATCCAAAAAAAGATATTCAGTGGATTATAAACGAAGTCGTTTAGATTTCAAAAGATTTTCTGTGGATTGTCGGCGAGATTCGGCTACTTTAGAAGAGTTAGCGCGCCTTGAACAAGAATTGGCGCGGACTAATGTCGACGTACGGCCTGGCGTCAGAAGGAAGTCTTCTGGTATATTAAAATCGACAACAAGCAGCAGTAATGGTTTGTCTGAACAGCGTTTGCTAGTCAAACCGGAGTCGTCATCGGAGGACGATGAAGTGTTTGAAGGAACTGCATCTTTTGATGGGACTGGAGACGGTCCACAAGAACCTCCAGCGACTCCTGTGGGCCGAGATGAATTAGCCTTGCGTAGGCACAGGTTTTTCTCAGACCTCGTTTGTGCCGCACGCGCAGCCGTGGAGCATCGGGTACGATTTGATCCCCTGGGACCTGTTGTCGCAGACTCAGGTGAGGAGATGGAGTAGTAATTGCCTACTCTTATTATCGTCTGATTATAAAAAAATATATTTCATTATACAGTCAGATAATGAAATATATTTTTTGGTTTTTAAGGTTGGCTACGTAAGATACTAAATTTGCTTTGATTTGGGACCTGCGTGTAATAGTAGTTTTATTACGAAATATAATATTCCAGGGACCCTTTAAAGCTATGTAGAGATGTAAAGTTATAAAAATATTTAAGACTTCAACATGGTCTATTTAGTTTTTTATTTTACGTGTGTTATTAGGGAATTTTAACATAATTTGATTTTGTTAAAAGCACGCTTTGTATCAAAGGCCTATTATTTCTTCTTAAGACTCTTAAAAACAAATACCAAAATGTTTTCTAGTCGCCTAAAATCAATGTTTCTTGGCTAAAGCCCAAATAGGCACTTTACTATTTTTTGTTACCAAACTCCTTTTTAAATTATTTTCTATTATAGCGAACGAACTACTTTGTCTACTTCGATAAAGTATGTAAGGTACTACAAGGGTGTAACACATTCGCAATTTGTTTTAAACGGACAACTCGTTCAATTACGGTGACTAATAAAATCTATTTGCCGTCCGTGGACAAACCCTTTTATGGCAACAAAACCGCTGTAGATTAATAAATGAAAATAAGTTTTTTTAGAGTTTTGCTTAAGGGTTATAATCAATTCTTTTTATTAGATACTTACTAGATTATCTTTATCTTTAAGACATTGGTTTCTTTCACAAGACATTAATTTCTTCTAAAATAACGTACACGGATTTCAAATTATAGTTACTTTTTTAATCCGTCTGCACTAAGTAAGAACTAAGAACACTGAGAACCGAGTCGAGATCTAAATCTCACAATTTCATAAATATGCTTACTATTTTACTAAATTAATGACGTTACACGACCATATTATAAGTCCATACTTTGTGTATCTTTTGTCAATATATTACAGCCTCAAGGGATTTCGGCGTCGGTAAAGTTCATATAAAATTACTTGCGGTAAAATAGCAGGCATAGTATTAAAAATTCTCTTGCCGAATTTGAAACAGTTATATTTGTAATAGAGCTCTAAATCGTATTACAAGGGCATACAGCACCTATTCATAGGATATAGATCTATTTGCTCTCTCCATGAATGTTCCAAACACCTATTATTAATAGATAAGAGCTGTCAATATCAGTTGCTTCGCACGCAAAATTCGATTTGTTTACGAGCTCAGTGATACCGCGCCAAAAAAACTTTCCCATACTAAAGCGCTGAACAGCTGATATCAGTTTCATATTTAATTTATGTATACTTTTTTACACAATTATTACCTAAACCAATTATCTAGCCTTAAACTACGCAAACCGTGTACTATGACGACTAGATAACGGATAAACATACTTGAGAATGCGTTTATAAACATCCATGACTTAGGTGCAAATTTATTATTTATTTATTTTATTTTATTTTCATTTCTTAGGATAGCTTACAGCTTACAAATTTACTACAGTTTTAGGAAATTAACAACTAGAAGCTAATAACAAGCTACCACAAATAGTCGTATAAATGGTCGTGTTTATCACACAAACATTTGCCCCTTGCGGAATACGAACCCGCAACCGCCAGTAATTATAGTCCGGTGCACTATCCACTACACCAGACGGTTGAGCAGTGTATTTTTTGAGATTTCAAACATTTTGTATTTGAGTAGAAGGACGTTGTTTACGGCTTCAAAGTCAATGGAAATTCATCGTGTAGTTTCGGTTTGCGAATGTTTGTTTTTGGGCTTAGTTTTGTTGAGCGGAAATAGACAGGATTAATGGGTTGCTTGATTATGTGGAAAGTTGTAGTTTAAACACCTGCAACTTTTCACATCTATACTATAATAAATCTGTAACGGGTCGATGTCTGTACATTGAAGATATTTTAAAAATTGTTATTTAGGAGCACTCTATAATCGATACTGAATCCAAAAATGCAATTATTTTAATTCTTGTCTGTCTGTCTGTCTTGTCTGCTGTATGTATACGCTAATCTCCGAAGATACTGCACGGATTCCTTTGCGGTTTTTAGAAATAGAATAAGCTCACCCCTGCTGATGCCGGTGAAAAAAAAAGGATTTACATTAGCCAAAACGATATAATATTGCTTAAAAAATTCAATCTAACTACAGCCTTCAATAAGTTAAGAAAAAATATAAAAGAAGAAGAACAAGTTGACATTCGCTTGAAGATGTCAACACATTAGCTTGACACTTTAGACATCAATGTCATTGCACAAAGTACATTTTAATCATTGATGTAAAAAGTAAAGATACGGCTGACAGAACAAATCGCCTTGCATTTCTTCCATACATGACACACTAACCCCATCTGTTAGACTTTGATGTCAACTGTCAACAGCATCATAGAGTAACCACAAAATTACCCATAGCGGCGTCGCGATGTAACCTTGTAAGAGCGGGTTATAACGAAAGAGGAACTAAGAAAAAAGTTTTTATTTCACAGATGTTATATTTAAAGTAGTATCAGAGTAAATATATCTTTTTGCCTTTTCAAATAAAATACGTCAACATAAATTAAAGTAATATAAAATAATCTTTATTTGCTCAAACATGGTATACAGAGGTGTTTTAAAATGAACGTACCAAGCATGTTTAGCCAACACGAGGAATGCAAATTAAATATAAAATTGAACTAAAATTAAATATAAAATTGAGTCTAAAATTGCATTATCAAATCATAAATATACATAAATAATATTTATTATTTAAAAAACTCATGGTATGTGAGATTAGCCACTTATTCAGTTTTGTTTTAAAATGATTATTATTTAATGTTTTGAATTCATTAGGTGATATTATTGAAGAGTTTTTTATGCTCATAGTCATAAAACAGCTGTTTTCTACTGCAATGCTTTTGGAGTTTCTAGTATTACCAGAATATTCGGATTTCTTGTGTTCCGTGGATAAATGTCACATGCCCTTTTAAAAAGATGCATAATTTGCATTACAAGGTAGGTTTTGACCGCTGCAACAGGGCGTCTGCCATCTGTCGTGCTACACATTTTATTGGTCCTAAGCTGGGCTTTTTGGTTGGTCGACTTTTACCGTAGAAACATGAATAGAAAAGAAACCACGAGAGCATTCGCTTTCTCACAATGAGACTTGTGAGAAAGCGAATGCTCTCGTGGTTTTCTTTATTTTTATACTTTACCATACATCTGGGAAAACTACATGATAAGGTCTTGAGGGTTGAGTTAGTTCATGGTAACACTCAGAAGTTGCCCTCTATCGCCTGGAATTGTACCCTACCGGGCTTCGATCAAGTCATGGATGTTTATAAATATATTTAAGTATGTTTATCCATATCTAGTCGCAATAGCACAAGCTTTGCTTAGTTTGGGGCTAGATAGTTGGGTGATCGTGGAAACAATTTATTTTTATATACGGAATCATACCTTAAAACTTTTCTAAAAAAACTGTATCAGAAAATTAATATTTTTATTAATTACATTTCACTGTACTTCGAATAAAACTTTTTTTTGTAACTTTTGACTTTTGTGTTATCTTTTTTTAAAGATGTATTCACACAACAGATTGAATTTGCATAACATTTTATCAACACAGCTCCATCTTTTGCCGAATAGATGAACCTTTGTGTAGAAATGACAAATGGCTAAATGCAATAATAAGCTACTTAGGGAAACTACTCATCAATAGATGGCGCTAGCAGAATCCAAAACGACTTTGTTATTAGGTCCTTTCTAAATTGTGTAAAATATTTTTACCTAAATGTTTTATTAGTTTATTTTCCTGACACAAGCAACGTATTTTTTGTATTAAATTATACGTTCAAGGCCCCTTGGCACTTAATCGGTCATCTTTTTGCCAATACAATGGCGTTATATGGCATTTCTGGCGAATTCTGGGTTTTTTTGGCCATGTCTTTTATGCAGAAATTGTTCAAATGAGTAGAGTAGAGATCGACCTACGAAAAGTATGTTTTACTCATGGACAGCTGTACGTTGGCCTATCTCGGGTCGAAGCTCCTGAGCATCAAATTATTTTGCTGCTACAGAATAAAACAACATCAAACATCGTTCACAGGGAAGTTTTGACCCAATAAAATTTGATGGCCTTTGTTTACGTATTTTTGCCCTCGATAAAAAATATAGTCGAAATTCCAAATTAAAAAGCTCCTTTCTTATTAAGAGTGCTTCGCCGCAGCCCACAGCTTTGCTTGCTATGACACATAACAAACATCCTGTAGTCCATGCAAACGAAGTTGCGGGCACAGCAATTTTTATGTATAAACTAAAGAGCACGCGAACGAAGTCGCGGGCATCAGCTAGTAATAAATAATAGTCTATAACTCTGTCCGTGCACTGTGCATATCTGTGGTCTGTGTGTTCGGAGAGCATGATAAGAATAACTAACTTTTATAGAAAACTAACTACATATTATTTGTTCAAACTGAAATCTCCTTTTTCATCTCCATGTTGATCAACATTTTAAAACGCTGGAATAAAATTTTATTTACGTATACAAACACAAAGTTTCATGGCATTATCTTCGGTATTGACGAACTCCTAAAAAAACTTTAATCCCGTATTTCAACCCTTTCGCCTTTTTTCGCGATAAAAAGTGGCTATATTCTTTCCCAAGCAAGACCTAGTCTATCTCTGTACCAAGTTTTGTGTAGTATTTAATTTTCATAGTATCGGTAACTCCTGAAAATAGAAATAATTATCTATATTAAATTTAACTTTTCAGCTCGTTCAAACGAGATATAATAATATTTTTATCGTAACTTGCTTTCTATAATAATGGTCTATTGGTTAGGAAAAGTTTTAAAACCAGTATTTTACTGTTATTTAATTTTTGTTTCTGTCAGTTTATTTGAAATTGATAAAACAGTGACATATAAAACCAGGTTTAAATCGAATTTTAATTCAATAAAAAATTCGGTTATACGTAATAATAACAATGTTTGTGTTAGTTGTTAACATAATTATCGACAAGTTTTTTGTTTTATTGTAAGCACCTACTGTTAATTGTCATTAAGAACTGTGTGGTACCTAGTTCTTTTGGCAATACCTAAAATTAATTTTGTTTTCTTGACTTGCCTAATTATTAATATCACATAGCAGATAAAAGTATGAAGATCCTAACAAATCCGCGAATAAGTACATTAAAACTTGTGTGTGTTCGTCATATTTACCGTTTTGCGCTTATTTTATAGCCTACACTGTATGTATGTATGTACGTACGTACGTTCATTATCATTGTAATAAAATATACTGGCTCAAGTTGACCGTCATTTGGAGGCATACGTCACCGTAATGAGTCATTATCATGGCTCACTGATGCCATGCATTGCGTGAATAGTTCGGGCGTTCGCTTCTGCTTCAATAGAGCGGCTCTAGTGAGAGACCGGCTCGGGCTGACAACAGATCGGTGAATCACGGTTGTATCCGTTCGGCGTTCGCCGACTGCGCTCCACTCAGTGTCAGTGTTCGAAAACTCATGCGCATATCCACACGCGTATATGTTGCCATATCTGTTACCAGTCAGTGCGTGAAAGAACGGTTTAGTGTTCGTACAGAGTGCTCGCAACAGTGCCCATTCGAACGGATCTTAGGATTTGTAACCCTTTGGAGGTAACAACACTTATATAACTAAATTTACAAACAGTAAAAAGTCCAACTATATGTATTTACCTACTTGTTCCAATAAACCAAGTTTTTTCCCTAATCAAGGTAAGCTCCTATCATTCGCGATCCCGTATTCGGCGACCGTTGTCGATAAGCATGGTGCCCTATAATGTATCCGTGGGTAGGCATTAAGATCGTCGTTATCACCATGTTAACGTAAATAAGTTTAGAATAAGAATCGTTGATCCTCTGTGTAATTCAATGTAATCTGTTGTTTCTTTGGCGATTCCCCTGTATGTCACCGGATGTAACATTAGCACAGTAAGTACATCGCTAGTGTCATTCAACTGATGATATTAGCGTCAAATAATATGCAACCAGCGTACTTTGGTGGTAAAGTGATTTTATAAACAGTTGAATTATTTGATTAGTATTTCTAAACTTCAATATAAATCAAAACGACATGTCTCTGAATTACAGTTTAAAATTAGTCACTGTCAGCATCAATTAACTTAAATGGAAACACTTGCCTGTTTCGTGGTCAGACAAACACAACAAATGAATTTTAGATTCAATATTTTGATTCAGATTGCTAGTGATCAAGTCCAAACAAGCGTTTAACGGGTGGGATTATTTATATGATTTATAAAATTGTAATTGCTTAGTAGACTTTTTAGACCTTTAGTGTGTTAATTATTTTGCATCATGTCTATATTCCAGTCTCCGCCGAATATATATTTTTTTATTATGTTTTTTTGATAAAACAGTCAGTAGAGACTGAAATTGTTGCAGAAAGACATCTAGCTTTGAATTTGGAGTTCTGTAAATGCATACAATTATGAGGCTGTATTGTATAACTTCCACTGCACAACACTCAAAAGAAAAAGGCATAGCCTGAGAGATTTCTATTTTTCTGGAGTCTTAATCATTTTTTATTAGAATACAGGTGCCACCTCTACGTTCGTCCCTACAGAAGAAAGCGACTAATTTAAAGTTGTCAATGTGTAGATTTTTTTCAGAGCCTTTTTTTATAAAAGTTTCAGAAAAACAAATAAAATCAACACTGCCTAGCTCTTTATTTAGCTCATTTAGTGTTACCTCGAATAAATCCTGCTAGCTTAAGATGCTAGCAATATTCTGGTGGAATAATGTCAGTCGAGTCTTCGGAACGAATAAACTGTAAATCAGTTCGATTACTTGACTTGCTTGTTAGTTTAGGAAAATAATATGGTATCAATGTTTGCTTCGTATGTTTGTTATTTTTATATATATTCTTCCATTTTGTATCTCAGATAATTTATTTGTGTGTAGGGCCTATATTTTGATATAATAAAGATTTTACTTTTTGCGGCGCGAGATACTCATTTTTGTAATTTAAATAATCGATTTCAATATTAATTTTAAAGCATAATTCTTGTAAATACATCTTACTATCTTTTATCTGTATAAATTAACAATTGTCATATTTCTTTATTAGCATCTCAATATTATAGTTTAGCAAATTTGTGTTTAGGTATGGATTATCGAGGAGAACATTTTCAACGAATACATTGAAATCTCTTAGTTTATACAGGGCTGTTCCTAATTCTGATAATAAACCGTAAGGATTTTTGTCATTAGAACCAAAAGCCAACACCACTATGTCGCCTTTCCGGAGAGTTGGTTTTATATTCTCGCAGGTGTTTAAAACTTTGGTGCATGTCGCTCCTGTCTTCATCGTTGTAGTAATTGTGTAAGGATCGTTGAAAACACAATTTCGACTATTATGTATTTTTTTATATAATCCTTCAATTTGATCGTCGTCGAGGATGAAAATCTGGGACTGTGTTATAATGTCCTTGGTGTTATCAGTGCAATTTGTTGATATGTCGTTATTTATATTGTTCGATGAAATAGTTTATTCGACTTTATTGGTGATATATGGTTTATTTTGTGTAGTGTTTTTGAATATAACAGACTTATTCATGTGTAAAGGGGATGTTCTCGATACATTAGTGCTTATATGCATATTTTTTTGTCGTACTGGAGTTGCGTTTGTGTTCTTATGCCCGAAGTCACTACTGATTGCATTTAATAATTTAATTTGTTGTTCTTGATTTTGTAATCTCTTTTTCAATTCAATATTTTCTAAACTGAGATTGTTTATTTCTTGGTCTGCTCTCTCCAGTAAATATTTTAATGTAGCAATTTCTCTTATACTTATATTCTTCAGAATTTGATGTATCTTTAATTTGAGATTCACTTTGTATGCTTAACATAGTCGCGTCTAATATCGTCGAATTCAAAACATGTTGGAAAAGTCTCGATAGGTCTAATTCCAATCTTGATCTTGTCATTTTGTTACGAACTTCACATTCTTATATATTTATATATTTGACGACCTCCATGGCCGAGAGGCGAGCATGCCGGACTTTAAATGGCGCCGCCATCTCTGAGGTTCCGGGTTCGATCCCCGGTCGGGTCAATGTAGAAAACGAACTTTTCTATATTGACTCGGGTCTGGGTGTTGTGGTACCGTCGTTGTTTCTGATTTCTATAACACAAGTGCTTATGCTACTTCCCTTAGGATCAGAGCAATGTATGTGATGTTGTCCAATATTTATTTATACACCGTGAATTTTTAATTACCCGAGAAAATTAACTAACATACTCAGATATCGATATACATCGAAATTGGCAGATAAAAAAAATTTTAGAGAAATTTATTTAAAAGGTCCCTTACATTCCTTCCTAAAAAATATGCACCATAAAAGTCCTGCTAATTCAAATAGTAATCATTATCATTCCAACATTAACGGAACCAAAATCCACCTAATTTGGTCGCCTAATATTGGCGTACGGAAGGAATAACTATGAATGTTTTTTTTTTCATTCATAGTTATTCCTTCCGTACGCCAACGCCGTACGCCGTTCCGTTTTTTTTATTCGCCAAATTCGATGTATATCGATATCTGAGTATGTTCGTTAATTTTCTCGGGTAATTAAAAATTCACGGTGTATTTATTTAAAAAAATATGATTATAATAAGAAAAAAGAAAAAAAAATGGATTTGATTTTATTTTGTCAGAAATCAAAATCAAATAAAAAATATGCACCATAAAAGTCCTGCTAATTCAAATAGTAATCATTATCATTCCAACATTAACGGAACCAAAATCCACCTAATTTGGTCGCCTAATATTGGCGTACGGAAGGAATAACTATGAATGTTTTTTTTTTCATTCATAGTTATTCCTTCCGTACGCCAACGCCGTACGCCGTTCCGTTTTTTTTATTCGCCAAATTCGATGTATATCGATATCTGAGTATGTTCGTTAATTTTCTCGGGTAATTAAAAATTCACGGTGTATTTATTTAAAAAAATATGATTATAATAAGAAAAAAGAAAAAAAAATGGATTTGATTTTATTTTGTCAGAAATCAAAATCAAAAAATATAATGGTTATAGTATGACTCGAACTCGTATTCTTGGGAAGATGAGCGCGAGCTCGGTCCGTCGTTGTATCCTCTACGCTACGGTAACAGCAATAACGAGTGATGAAAATTCTGTACGGATTGTTCTGTTAGAGTTTGCTTGAATTGCTTTATGACCAAATATGGTAATGTTGGGTTTTTGAACGCGGTCACTCGATGAGTCACACAAAAACGGCACTCGATTAACTTGGTTTTGAATATGTTCAAACTGTTTTTAAAACACTAAGGACACTTTGTTTGATACCGAATTTTAGCACAAATTTTAACGTTTTTTAATACAAATCCCTTGGTACGTATATTTTGTAAATAGAATTATCCACTTTTTACCACTATAAACAATAAAACAAAACGGAGCTGAATAGAGTACGTGCGCTCGGGTGCACTCGCGCGCATATGTATTTATAATAAGGGTTCGCCTTAAGACCTCATTAGCTATCGATTAGTGCAATATTAAAGAGTAATCCATTTTTGCAAAATGCCAACTCAAATCTGGTACAAGAAGAACATAGAGTGGCATTCATTCTAGGATATTTATAAGTGATTTTACAAGTTGGCTATTATCAGGCCGAGCGAAGCGAGCCCTAACACTATCCCACAACCTGAGCATTTTTGTTTTACATTTTACAAAAAAAACTATTACGCCTATAAATTTGTTCTTTAACATAGTAATTGAAATTAATATCCAGATATGTTATCTGTCAAAAAAATAATTCAAACCATTAAAAAAAAGATAAACAATATTGTACTACTTACGACTAACGCCATCTGTTAGAAAACTTACTACCGCCATTGTTTATTAAAATGATTATCAATATAAATAAACAGTATATTCCAAACATTTTCGAGTGTTCGTTTTTTGTTTCATACTTGTAAAACCTTGTGTGACAGTAACGACTTTGCTGGATATAGGTTCGAAGCAGGGCGGGAGAGAAGTGCAGCTTCGTTTCCGCCTAGCTTCGAGTGATTTATTTTATTTATTTGGACAACTAACAAGATCATCATACACCTAAAAAGCTAAAAGTAAGATATGTGATACACAAGAGATGGTGCGGCCTTAATTACAGGTTGTCACGGAAAGCGCAAATAAAGGTAGTTGGTTATTTGTATGGTGTTTTTTTTTCAAACTTGTGTGACAGTAACGACTTTGCTGGATATAGGTTTGAAGCATATGGGTTCATACCCTTTATTTATTTTTAAGTAGACGTGCTCCTCCTCCCCCTTCCCCCAAAAATGTCCCTACATTTTAACTTACTTATTTTGGGGTTAGGTTTTACAAATTTTTATTAATTCCTATCTCCTAACTAGCATTTCCGAGAGAGAGGAGTGATGTCGGGGGCTCCTTTAGGTAGAAAAACTACGCGAGACAACTACTAACTAAGCTTAGCTTTTTTCTAGTTTTAGGATAGGGGTTCCCCCCTATAGGGGTTCACTAACATTTTACTCCCTCCTCCTTGCTTACCTGCGTTTAAGAGAACTCTTTAACGAAAAAGCTCCCAGACTATCAAAATCATAGTCCAGAGGTAATCGTAAATAAAGTACACCTATTATTTCATCCTTTTTAAATCACATGAGATTGTCACTGCTAGCCCTACATAAAAGATTTTAATATCTCTCATATACAATTTTGATAATTTAAATGTGAAGGCAGTCCCTTTGCTTGAAAATTGCCCAGTAGGTGTTGTTGACGTAACAAAATCTTTATTTAATTTGCCTGTTTTCATTTTTCAAAACGGTAGAGGCCCGTAATGGTATTGAAATCGATTCCGCTGGCAATCGTCTGCAATCTATTGATGTGAAAAACACGGATTCAGTGAAACCAATGAAACCAATGAAACCAATTTATTTCTGTAAATAGGCTTAAACTAAGCGCTTTTACACGTCCAATATTTTTTTCCCTACCACTACTTCGGGACAATTTTGGGCTAGCGCCGAGAAGAAGTAGCGCAAGAAACTCGGTCACTATTGTCAGCCTCTTTTTAAATAGTATATAGTTTAGATTACAAGATAAATGTACCTGTGCGAGCAGGGCAGTATTTATTTCCAAATATTTTTATCATTTATATAATCATTTACAGTATAATATCCTTTTTTCATTAAAGTTGTTTTAATATGCGATTTAAATTTTAACAGGGGCAGTTCTACAATAGACGCTGGTAATTTATTAAAAAAGCGAATACATTTTCCCATAAACGAATTACCCACTTTATGCAGTCTGAAATTGGGAACGGCAAGTTTATTCTTATTTCGGGTGTTAAGATTATGAATGTCACTTTTCTTAAGGAATAAGGACAGGTTTTTGCGGATATACATTATATTTTCATAAATAAATTGGGATGCTACTGTTAGTATATTAATTTCTTTAAACAGTTCTTTTAAGGATTCTCGGGGTCCAAGGCCGTAAATTGCCCGTACAGCTCTCTTTTGCAGTACAAATATAGATTCAATGTCTGCTGCTGAGCCCCATAACAATATTCCATATGACATTATACTATGAAAATAGCTAAAATACACCAATCTTGCCGTTTCAACATCAGTCAGTTGTCTTATCTTTCTCACGGCATAAGCAGCAGAGCTAAGTCTTCCCGACAGAGTCTCGATATGCGCACCCCATTGCAAACGGGAATCTAAAGTGATTCCTAAAAATGTAGTGGAACTAGATGTATTAAGTTGTTCATCTTTTACAGTTATATGTGTCGAGACAAGTTTTACGTTGGGCATTGTGAATTTGATGCACTTTGTTTTATTTGCATTGAGCATAAGATTATTGGTGGTGAACCAATGCAATACTTGCGAGAGTGCATTATTTACATCGTCAAATGAGTCTTTACCTCTCTTGATTTTAAAAATCAATGAAGTATCATCTGCAAATAACACCGTCTCACAGAGGTCTTTCGTAAAAGATGGAAGGTCATTTATGTAGATTAGAAAGAGCAGAGGCCCTAATATCGAACCCTGCGGCACGCCCATAGTAAGAGGCGACCCAGAAGACTCAGCTCCATTGATACAAACTTTTTGTGTTCTGCCTGTGAGATAAGAGTTTACTAAATCTGAGGCATCGCATGAAACACCATAGTGTCTAAGTTTTTTCAGTAAAGTTTGATGGTCCACACAATCAAAAGCCTTAGAAAGATCACAAAAAACTCCCAAAGCGTCCTGCCTACTTTCCCAAGCATCAAACACGTGTTTCAAGAGTGCAACTCCAGCATCTGTAGTGCTTCTACCTTTCGTGAAGCCATATTGTTTTTTATGTAACAATTTGTTGAGGACAAAGTGTGATAAAAGTTGATTAAAAATTACTTTTTCAAAAACTTTACTAAGTACTGGTAAAATTGAAATTGGTCGAAAATTTGAAGGATCATTTTTCTCGCCTGATTTATATAAAGGAATTATCTTACTAAATTTCATCAAAGTAGGAAACTGTTTTTCTTCAATACATTTATTAAAAATAATTGTAAGATAAGGGGCTATCGTATTTATAATTGTATTGATAATATTGACTGAGATCCCCCATAAGTCCTCAGTTTTTTTCATGTTTAATTCCTTGAAAGTTTTTATTAGTATATCAGGATTAATATGTCTAAAATTAAATGGAGTTTTGCACTCATCAACACCCGACTTGAGAAGGGATTCAGCTAGTTCAGCAGAAGAAGTCAGTTCTTTAGTTGTAGAGGGAGCTATATTTGAAAAAAAATTCCTCGAAAGCATTTGCAACTTCTGCATGTGAGTTAATTATTTTATCCCCAATTTTAAGAGAGTAAGTGTGATCATTCTGTTTACGCCTACATGTTTCTTTATTTATTATGTTCCATGTGGCCTTTGCTTTATTATCAGAACCCAAAATAATATTTCGAAGATGGTTTGATTTTGCAGTGGCACATACTTTTTTAAATATTTTAGAGTAATTTCTAACATGATCTATGATCTGTGGGTTCTGAGTGTTTGCTTTTAGACTATACAAGTCATATAATGTTCTTCTACTTTTGTAAATACCAGGTGTAGCCCATTCATTAAACTTACACCTGACTTTATTTGCTTTAATTTTTTTTTGTGTAAAAATTTTATCAAATTCATTTTTAATCAAGCCAAAAAGATCCTCATATAACAGATCAACACTATGGCAACTGCTAGATTTTAATGAATCTATACCATCACAAATTTTTTCTTTAAATCGTTCTATTCTATTTACGGTTATTGGCCTGCAGACAGCATCTATAATTCCTCGGACATGATGGTGCTCAAACGACGCCCTCTGGCCACTATGGTCAGACCTTAAATAATTTATAACTGATTTATCTATTACATTGCTATTGCAAAAAATATTATCTAAGCAAGTTGCTGTTGTGGGAGTCACTCTTGTTGGTTCATTAAATAAGTTAATTAAATTAAAGGATTTAAAAAGATTAAGAAAACGAGTTGAATTCGGTGAATTTACTAATATATCGATATTAAAATCTCCACACACAACTATTTTCTTACTAGAACTACAGACTTTTTTCAATGCCTCTTCCATATTGGAGTGTGTGGAGAGTGGAGTGGTGTGGATTATTGTTCGCTGGCGGTTACTCTTCACTGCATCATTTCCGAAATGTCAAATTCGCAATTTCGCGGTCTAAGGTGCTGTAGGATACAATTCTATAGATACTGTTATTACTGCAATAAGCGTTACTTTTGTGCTTAGCATAAGATAAATAATTTTGTAGTATGATTTTGTTTTTACAAAAGCTGCATAAAAATAACAAAACTAGTCGTTATCGGCTAGCATTGGGACAGTTTTGCTTGGAATACCTAGCTACAATATCGACAAAGTTATTTTGCAAAGCTAATTAAGTTTCTGTCTTCTCATAAACATGTGATTACATATAACAAATTTAGATAAGTACATATTTCTAATTTATATAAAATTGCTGTTGGTTGTAGTCTGTATCGTTGTTCATAGTAAGAACAATGATACAGACTGACTATATTTACTCCATGCATTACAAACACTTTTTGATGAAAGAGTCAAGTATTGTGGCATATTTTAACACACATTTGCGGACCTGATCTGACCCGGCTGGCACACCTCCCGAACGAAATATAAATATAGAACGGAAAATATTGCTGGAAAACGAACTCTCTGACATCACTTCTCGTAACATCTCTCTGCGTTTGCTCTCAGCATTTAAATTACAATACTATATGGATACTTTTTCTGAACCTTTACATACCTGCCTAAATTGTTAAACATTCTGCTTATATCTTAATTATTTAGCATCTGAATTCTGTCACGTTTCAGGGGGAGATGCTCATTAAAAATGTACCTACGCGAGTCAGTCGTTTAGTTAGTCAGTGGTGCCTTGCGAATGTAGAGCGAGCTAAGAGGTTCCACTTACATCTTGCTAGTCTCACCTTACTTCACTTTAATCAGAGTAGTTTTTTGAGGGTTCTTGTAAGCTCGTAAGATTTGCTTTAGTACGCGCCACGGGATTGTTATGCGTTACTAAAAATAATGTTGAAATTGCGAAGCAGATGGTTCATGATTTCATGAATGAGAAAATCTGTGCCCCTGGACAAATATGGATTTCATAGCAATCTAGCTTTAAGCAACAGATGGTCTTTTCAGGGTTCAGGTCAACTTTTTTTTTCATTTGAATTAGTCACACGTTAAAAAAACGTCGAATCAAATTCAAAATAATCCCACTATAATTGTTATAAATGCGAAAGTTTGTGAGGATGTTTGTGTCTCAATTATATTAACGGCTCAAAGGATTTGGATGAAATTTAATAGAATATAATCTGGAATTAACATGTAAGCTACTTTTTAACTGACTTCAAAAAAAAGGAGGAGGTTCTCAATTCGTCTGAATGTTGTTTTTTTTTTTTTTTTTGTATGTATGTTACGCGATTACGCCGTCAATTATGGACCGATTTCAAAATTTATTTTTTAATTTGAAAGGGTATACTCCCGAGGTGGTCCCATTTCCACCAAGTCAGATTCTGATGATGGGATCCCTGGGAAATCGAGGGCAACCCTCAATTTTTAAAGGCACCCATAATTTTTTGCATATATTTTCTAAATCGATGCTGATTTTTGGGTCTGGTAATCATCATGTCATGTTGCTGACCTGATGATGGAAGCCACAGAACTCCTTAACGTATAGGAGTTAGAAGATAATACTGCAATTTGTCGACAGAACGTATTTCGCAGTGTGTTGAGCAGACGTGGAGCTTATGAGGTACCAGACCGCCAATTTTTATTTACTGGGGGCGTACCCGCACACCCAGTAACGAAAAAAAAATTGAAAGTTCCTTTCTTAACTTGACTTGTTATTTAACGCAAAACCTTATCCTATGGTTTCGACACCAAAATAGCCGTTCTGGTTGAAGTGTAGGTAAACCCTTTTCTTAAGACTTAAAAATTTTCGTCGAAAAGTTGACCCTATATAACACCTTATTTTTATCATACCATTGGATGGGGGGTCCATAGAGGACCAATATTAGTTAAGGTTACTTTGCTGTAAAGTAATTTTTGGCGAAGTTAGGAGGGAAAAAATAGAGGACTTAACACTTAAAATTGTAAAATAAAAAAAGTTAAAAAAAAAACTAAAAACCGACTTCAAAATGAAACTAAAAAGCGAAAAATAATATTGACTAAAACATACCTAATCAGTTCTTTTTGGAGTCGGTGCGAATGAACACATTTTAACTCTCGATGGCTGGCACCGACTCCAAAAAGAACTGATTAGGTATGTTTTAGTCAATATTATTATCCCGGTTAAATGTTCCTGTGGGATATTTTTTTTGATTAGCCAGATACCCAACATCCTGTAGTTCACGTAAACGAAGTTGCAGTCACAGCTAGTGCAAAACATTTTAAAATTGATATATTTAATGGTTATGAATTTTTCTGATGATAAACAAAACGAAAAAAACTTGTACAGAATAGTTAGACTCAAATATAATTAAAATTGATTTGAAATTGCTATGTACCGCACAAAAGTACCTACTTAATCATCGAAACTTGCAATATAAAAATTAATTATCTCGACAGCATTTGTGCTCTGTAATTTAGTGACGACCTTGCACCTGCAGCCTTACAAAAATAAACTCACACCAATCATACCTATATTAACACCAAACTCATTTTAAACGTAAAAGGATATTCATTTTAAAATTAAAAGTTACATAATCAGGTAGTCGTCCATGTATTAAAATATTTAAATAAATGTTTTAATAGTAGCGTTTTAGTGGCTGCATGCTCTTAGTTTCTATTTTGTGGCCGCAAAATTTTAGTTTCTTTACTACACGAGTTTTTATCATAGAAAAATATTATTTAATGTATCAAGTTTACTCACTCCTCTGACAGACGCCTAAGAGCTTATATAGAACAAATATATTTTATTGAGTTAGGTTGAATAAGCCTGTTGCCAAATGTGTGAGCTCTTTCAGTTCAAATATTTCTTTTGTTTGACATTGCTAGGTATTGCCTAGCAATCTTTTTTTAGTCAAAGAGCCTCTGTTTATTAGGTCTAAGAATGGCAACCCCGCACCCTTATTACCTAAAAATTAGCAATCTGCAATAATCGCACAGCCATTGCCCGATTGATGTTTAGTGTCAAAATCTATATAGGCAGCATTGTCAGTGTTCTCAATTTTCGCTATCGCATTGCTTTTGCAAGATACGGAATCAGGGTACCGGTCTATTTTTTTACTTACCTCCTTAAGTGGGATCGTTCAACCCGCCCGCGAAATAAAAACATTCTGAACCTTTTTTTTCCGGGATAAGTTTAAATTAAATGAAAATAAAATGTTTTTTTATGTGAAGCTCTTACCTTTTTGACTCTAATGAGACCGCGTAACAATAAACGTTACATACACCATGCCTTGTTTACCTAGTCCAGGTTAGTTAAGATCTTTTGCCTTGTAAACTAGATTTTATCTAATCTAAATAGAGTTTAAACAGTTTGTAAGTAAATTAATTTGATGTTTATGGTATTTTACGGTGGTTGTGTAATTAAAGGGTCGGGTCTTGTTAAGCGAAGTTAAAAACTTCAGGCATTAAAGTTTATCAAACACAGAGCCTTTAACTACCTTTTGGCCACGAGTAAGTAATCTGTGAAAGCAAATTTCAGACGAAGGATTTTTTCAAAAGAATACTTGTGACAACAAAGTTTAGAAATATTTTTTCTATGATACAAGTAGGTAGTTTACCAAAGTTAGGCCGTAAATCTAGCTCGAATTCCGTGAGGCGAAAAACAAGATCGTAAAACTTCGTAAACGGCTTTTTAAGAAATATTTCTATAAGTATTACGAGACGAGAACTTAATGGTTCTCCAGTAGTACGGATTTTTTTGGTTCTGTACCTGATACTAAAATATAATTTGAGATCACAACAAACAAGGCCCTAGATTTATCGTAAAATTTTGCCTAGCTTGTTGTTTTCAATTCAATTTAGAAACATTCCGTACAACAACTTACCAAAGTTTTGTCCTGATTCAGTGAAGAAACGCGTGAGACAAACAAACATTCGTTTTAGGGTTCTGTTTTTAAGGAAAAGGAAAAAAATGAACTCATATAGGATTACTTTGTTGTCCGTCCTTATGTCTGTCAAGACCCTTCATCTTGAGAATGCGTGGAGATATCGAGTTAAAATTACTCATGTCTACAGTTTAAAGAAATATGAAATTGGAGGGTATTTTCCGTAACCACAAACTATGAAATTTGGCAAGTAATAGCGTCTTATAGTCCAAGTATAGGGAAAAATCGAAAACATTTGTATTACATCATTAAAAAATATGGGTACACAGGGAATTCTCGATGGACGAGTCCGACTCGCTCCTGTTTTTATTTATTAATAGAGAATGTTTCTTAAATTATAAAAGAATCCATTTATGAAGGAGGATTAAGGTATTATGGAGGAACTATGTATGATAGCTAGAGGAAAATAATACCGTGTCGGTGTTCGCTATCTAATCTCCCAAACCACCAAACAATACGGGTGTTATTTTTGGCAGCGATAATACAAAACCGTGGATTTGCTCCATGGCGGGTTTTTCGTACCTACTAAAATGATGTTATTATTAGCAACACAGTTATCTAAATGTACATATACCCTGTAGTCGTCGATCACGGAAGAATGTAACTTGCTGATGACAAGAAGTCCGTATACGTTTGTAATCCAGTCGTAGCCGTAGCGGGTACGTGTGCACCTCCACTTTTTGCATTGTGGTCTTGCGGTTTGAGCTTTCATTTACTACGAAGAGCTACCATGTATTATGTATCAGCTTAGGTTTCGGGAAAGTGGGTTTAGATACCAATGCGCTCGACAGAAAGTATGATTAATTTTGTCAAGAAATTATGAAAAATTATACTAACTATGAATTAAAATCTATGGGGTTACTTTTTGAAATCCATTGAAAATACGTTAATCCCACAGATCATCCAAAAATATCTCTTATTAAAACAAATTAAATGTCTCATGTCTGTCTTATAACTTTCATAATCTTGTGCTCGCTTAACATTGCAAATTATATTTCATCCATTTCTAAGAAAAGCAGTTTACATACTAATTTGTTTGTAACGAGCAAAGCTATCCAGCTGGCACTAAAGAATGACGGCAATAAGACGATATATTGTACTCAAACAACAAAAGAGGTTTTTTATATATCTCTGTTTGCCGGTGATGGAAAATGATTTCATTGGGGGCTTGCTCTCTGCAGCAGAGCAATAAATAATGTTCCCCGGAAACGTTGTGATGTGTTCGAATATTGCAGCCCTAGGATATTCATATATTTATTATTTGACAGGTTACTTAAACTTTTATTTATATAAATAAATAAAATGTAAGGATTTTTTATACTTGAAAAAATCGTTCGCTTCAGGTGGGATCCGAACCCACGACCATATCATACCGGGCGAGTGCTTTTCCAACTAAGCTACCGAGACGCTGGATGACGAAATCTTTCAAGTGTTTCTCGCTGTCAAATCTATATCTATATAGATATTTTAAAAATTGTTTTTGGGGCGCACTCTATAATTGATACTGAAGCCAAAAATGCAATTATATTAATTCTTGTCAGTCTGTCTGTCTGTTGCGCGCGATGTATACGCTAATCTCCAAAGTCCGAAGATACTGCACGGATTTCTTTGCGGTCACCCGTGCGCTTATATTAGGCTTTGTTTCATTAAATTCTGATGCCGGTAGAAACAAGATTTCAGAAGAAACATGTTCAATTCGCTGCGCCTGCTAAAAAACTCATGGCAAAATGACACTGGAAGGATGTGACTGACTGTAAGGACTGGATTCCAATATAGAATAAGAAGGAACCGAAAATCTATTACTTTATTAAACCGCATTACGAGTACATTGAAGATATTTTTAACCGACTTCAAAAAAGGAGGAGGTTCTCAATTTGTCTGAATGATTTTTTTGTATGTTTGTTACGCAATTACTCCGTCAATTATGAACAGATATCAAAATTCCTTTTTTTGTTTGTAAGAGTATACTCCCGACTCCCGTGGTGGCATTTTCACCAAGTTAGGATCTGATGGAGGAATTACACGGAAATAAAAGTAAATTGACAAAAAATGTAGGCACATAAAGTGTGTTGGTCACCTTTAACACTTAGGGACTCGCGCCTTAATTTGTAACACAAACACTCGCTACCGGGTACAGCAGACCCACTACAATATCACGTGTTTATTTCAAAACTGCTCAATAAAAGTGACTGGTATATTTTATAATCTTTATAAAGGTTCACAAGAAAAACATATATTTAATAAAAAAAACTAATATTTATTGTTTTAACTCAATCATTAATTTGTACAAAAATAGAAGGAATTTTGGCTCATTTTTATGACTAAACTTAGACTCATAGTTATAAATTCTGTAACAATCTATGTTAAACAAAATCTTCTAAACTTTATTATACTACTAGAATGTATCTACTAAGACAAAATAACAATGAGAGATCAATCATCATAGGAACAAGCAAAATCAACTTTGAAAATCCACAAATTTTAGATTATCTTCGTTGGTATAAAATCACTTTTTAACATAGTTCTACATCTTTCTACATTAAACTAAGCTATAACAATTTGCACAAATCTCTATCATGTGTTCTCCATAAATTGGTGTATTACACGTTGCGCAAAAAACCTTGGTTTTCCTATTCTTCCATTGGTTTTCTTCCAGTTACATAGACCGCAACGCACTTTTCGTCCACTGGTTGGTAAGAGTGCGGAGGATGCTGCAGATGGTTCCACTTCTGGTATTATGTTTTTGATACGGGTTTTGATATGCTGTGGGATATTAGTGACAGAAAATCTGACACGTAAATGAGGTTCAATCAAAGAAATAGCCAACTTTTTGATAAAAAAGTAAACAAATAGAAATACCAAAATGGGAAAAATCACTTACGTATTTAGTCGCTACTGGGTCCAGCGGACCCATACGCACCTTTCACGTCCGTAGCATTTACACGCAGCGCGGTAACTGACGGCTCAGACCGCCATCTACCGCGCCACACTATGGTCGAAAGGTACTAAAAGCGGCAACGTCGCGACGCGTCGCAAACTTCGTGTTTTTTAAGTTGTTTAACAAAATACAAGGGACTGGGTCCACCAGACCCATTAGCGAGTCCTTAAGTGTTAAATTACTTATTCAGATGTTTGCGCCTGTCAGTTATCATAATCGTACTGCTGAGCTGAAGATGAAAGTCACAAAAATCCTTAACAGACGTCGACAGATAATATTTTGCAGTGTATTAAGCAGACGTGGCGCTTACGAGGTACTAACAAGAATTTTTAGCTCTTTTCTTAATAAATAGTGCTTCACGCAGTCCACAGCGTTGCTTGATATGGCAATCATTCTGTAGTCCACGCAAACGAAGTTGCGGGCACAGCTAGTCATAAATAAACCTAGAATGGTAACTGCTAAAAAACAAAATTTAAAATGTAAGGGTCTATTTGTATTTCGATAACAAGTTATGTTTGTTTTGCATGTTGAGTAATTACATACGTATTATTACGTATCATTACATTACATACCATTCATATATTTCAATACATACGTATTGAAATTAAATGTTACTCGGATTTTGATATTTTTATTGTAATTTTCATGATACAAATAAAAAAAAGCAATCAAGTTTATTACCAAAGCAGACTAAAATCTAGCTTTCTATTACAAAGCAAACTAAAATTGGCTGGCGTTCTGTGTATATTTATTATACTGTTTAAAACGTTTAACAATAGTACTCTGAATTTATCGCGTTGGTTGTACCTATTTTGTAGAATGAAACAATAAATTCATTAATAAAAAAGGGCCATTGCTGTCTCTTTAAGGCTTTGTTGGGACTAATAAAGTGTCCTTTATTATCGGGCATTCTATTTCAATACCGAATAAATTGAAAAAATAAGGCTTTTCGTTTCAGCTAAATAAGTGAAAACCGAACAAATTATTAAAATGGTCAAAACGACAACCTAATTAGTTACAATATTGCAACGTAAGTCAATGAAAATCGTAATAGTTTACCGTTTAAAAATAATCGAACGCTTAAGCTAGTAGCGAGACTGAGTCTTTGACTGTTTGATTAGCATTAAGCATAGTTAACTAGTCACTATTGAATCATATTGATTAATATAAATCGTGTTTTGTTTATTTATATTGCTATCCATTTTTAACTTCTTAAAATAGAAAACGACAAATTTATTGCTGGCATTCTGCCCACTTGAGTTATGCTGACTCATTATAATGTATAATTTTATATACCTACTATTAGTGTGTCGTTTGTATTGTACACAACATAGGTGCCTTTTTAATTAGCCCTAGTGGCTCCTTCGTGCGTTTTATTGGGCCGTGCGCTCTTCGATCCGTCCCAGGACGTCTACTACGAAAAACGATATAAGATGTTTCGGACGAAACGAAACACGAACGATACGCAAACGATAAGCCTACTACGAAACACTATCGGATTTCAATGCTTCGATCGGATCCATAGACATATTTCGAAATGACTTCGTGAAACGAATGACTAAGTTGCTATTTACCGAACTTATAGAAAAAAAAACCGGTAATCATTTAAAAAAAAGCAACAATAAACGTGCTTTTTTATTTTACTGCTTAAAACGATCAATACATCAAATTTTTAAGATTCTATGATATTTATTGTGATTATTTAATGTTAAAATAAAACAAATGTCCTCGTCAAACAACGAACGTCGTCGCCGATATCGGATCCGAAACGTTTCATAGTAAGCAATCCGCAAAACGATTATCGTATTGACGGATTTCGTTTTTCGTAGTAGACGTCCTGCGGTTTACGATCGTACCGACTAAAAAATGTTCCATTCTATTAATGGTGTAAAATGTACATAAAAATATTCATAGGTATCAGTGTAACTGTTTTACTGATAAAAGCTTACCGTCTTCTTGAAAGGAAATCTACAATTTGTGTCAATCTACAATCATCTAACTTTGTGAAAGCATTTCCGCAGATGACAGAAAATATTATTAAGATTGTTTAATTTATTAAACTGTCATTAGCTAATGATTATAATATTATGAAATAAACATTTAACTAGCGTTGATCACTGCAAAAAGTATAAAAATAAGCATACCATTTTTATAGTTGGTGTTAAAACTGTGAGTATCTAAAAGAAATACAATGTTAGCTAAAGTATGAATTTAAATAAATGAAAATTTAGAGCAGAATAAATAAATGTGATGATGACCTTCTTTTAGTACGAATTACATACGGTCCTAACGGCTTTGGATTTATCTCGAGCGTGTTAATCCAACATAGTAGTAAGTTCTAAAGAGAGACTGTTGGTTGGTAGCAGTAAGATTATAGAGATGACGGAAATATTAATGCTTCAGTGAGTTTAAAATATTCCAATATGCATACTCGTGTATTTTCCTGTCGCATGTTTTTTATCTTACTTATGACGAATACGGTCACAAAAGTACTACTCTGTCAAGAAAGTAACGGGAAAAGATTAATCTACTATATAAAATTCTAAACTGATTGTTGGTCTATCCAGTTGGCCCAGACTGCTGAACCTAGAGACCACAAATTTTGCACATAGGTATAGGTACCTTATACAGTGTAGGCATCCACTAAGAAAGGATTTATGGAGGATTTATGAAAGTTTTTATGAATGAAACTCCGTCAGTTTTGAAGTTTGGATCTCCAAATTTTGTGTTTAGGCTGACGTATGAAAATAAATTTATAGTGTCAGCATTTTTTTATAAATTAACCCCCGATGGGGTGCAAAGAGTGATGAAGTTGTGTGTGAAAATTTCTTTGTTTTCAAAGTATAAATCACAAAAAAATATATCGCTAATAGTTTTAAGCTCTGCCAAAGTATATGGATGTCGTTGGAATTTTAACACTTAAGGGGGTGAAAAGAGGATACATTTTGTTTTTAAGTTCTATATTTTGGGCGTGAATTATTTTTAGGCTTATAGTTGGAAACTCACATAAATGGTGTTTTCAGAGAACAACCCCTAAAAGGGGGAAAAGGGGTTGGAATTTTGTATTTGATATTCCATAGTTTAGATTTAATTTTTTATTTAGGTCTTTGGTTATAAACTCACGCAATTTTGTTGGAATTCTAACCATTAGTGGGATAAACAGGGGTATAAAAATTTGTATTTAAGTAAAAAAATATAAAATCGTAAACTGACTGATTGTTAATATATTAACGCACAGCCCAAAATGCTAGACCTAGAATCTTGAAATTTTGTACATAGATACCTTATGCAGTACAAGCATTCACTAATGAAGGATTTTTGGAAATTCTACCCTTAAGGGAATAAAATGGGGAGTGAATGTTTATATGGAAGTCCATCAGTAGTTTATTTAAATTGTGTATTTAGGCTGACCTTAAAAAATAAGTTTAAGAGTATCAGCGTTTTAAATCTATTCTTCCCTGACGGTATGAAAAGGGGAATAAAAATGTGTATGGAAAGTTTTCAAAGTAAAAACCAATAAAATTATTATGGTTAGAAGCTTAAGAGGGTGAAAAGGGGATTTAATTTCGTATTTGAAGTTCTTTTAACTTAATGTACATCCACTAGAACCATGTTTTGGACAAATAAAGATTTCATTTCATTTCATTTATTTAAAAATTACTGAATTTATTATTTAAATATTTAGGCTTATGGTTGGAGTCTTACTCAATTAGAGTTTTCTGAATTACAACACTTAAATGGGTTTCAATTTTGTATTTGTTAATACTAATTCTCTACACCCACAAGTCTATCAGTCTGTCTGTTTGCCACGAGCAAATATCTCAGCTGTCTGGAAATACTTCACGGACTTTTAAATATCGAGTATGGCGTAAGGAATTTGCCGATACCTCACATGATAATATTTATAAAACGTGAAAGTTTACAAGTGTAGCAAGTCAACGATACCTACTGTGTAACATATACCTACTGTGTATAAGGAAACTAAGATCGAAAAATTTAATAAAATTTGACCTGCCCCTTTATCTATCCCTACATCGGACACTATAATTATATAAAATGGCAAACTGACTGACTAGGTGATATTATATATCAACGCGCAGTCCTAACCACTGGACCTAGGGGCTCGGGATTTTGCAATTGAATACCTTATAACTAAGCAAGAATTTTTGGAAACTGTGGGATTAGAATAGGTAACAAATATACAAACTTCACTTCAGCATTGGAAAAGCAGTCGCCCGGTATGCGACGGTCGTGGGTTCGGAATTCGGGTCCCACCTAAGGCGGACGAATTTTTAGTATAAAAAATCATATTATTTTTACGGTTTAGTTATGTGTGTCATGTTTGATTTTAATATTGTAATTGGATTAAGTTTAAAGTTTATATTATTGTTCCTTATTTTTAAATCTAGATTAGCGCGAGCGTAGCCGCGGGCAAATGCTAGTAATACACAAAATGTTAGTTATTCATCCAATTTTTTTTTATCACCTTAAAAGTATGCTCCTTCAGAAGCGATACACTTACGCCAACGAAAAATCCAATCATCTAAACATTTATAAACGCTTTTTCCGGAATCGAGTTCAGCCTGTCGATTCTGTAAACAAAACCGCGCTCACTTCGTCGCTGCACTCGCTCATCAACGATAAATAATATGAACCTTCTTACTAACAAGACAGAGGCTATGTTCGTTTGTACGGCTAAGTCGAGTTTTAGAGCGCGTCCGTTCCTTTTTTTAGAGAATCGACCGGCTGTTCTCGCCGCGAATTCTTCTTTATGTCTTCGACCGAATGAAACCGGGTGCCACGAAGTGGTAATTTAAGTTTAGGAAAAAGAAAGAAGTCGGCTGGAGCCATATCTGGTGAATAAGGTGGCTGCTTGATGGTATTTGTTGAGATTTTGGTCAAAAATTCGTTTACAATGATGGCCTTGTGGAAAGGCACATTATCGTGGTGCAAAATCCAAGAATTTTCATTATACAAATCTGGCCTTTTTCGTCTTATTTGCTCTCTCAAACGCCGCATAACGCTTAAATAATACTCTTTTTTAACGTTTGACCTTCTGGAAAGAATTCTGTGTCCACAACACCGCGACAGTCAAAGAAAACAGTCAACATGACTTTGACTTTCGATCGAGTTTGGCGCGGTTTCTTCGGTTTCGGTTCAGTTGGAAGGCGCCACTCCGAAGCTTGTTGACTAGTTTGCATGTCAAACTCGTAAACCCACGTCCCGTCACCAGTAACAATGCGTTTCATAAATGTTGGGTCGGAATTGACTCGTTCTAGCATGTCCTTAGCGACTTTTTTGCAATTGAGTTTTTGGAGAAAATTCAGGTCTTTTGGGACTAGCCGAGCGGCAACATGTTTCATACCCAATTAATTATTTAAAATGGTACGAATCGACTTGTGTGGCACAGAAAGTTCGACGGCTAGCTCTCTCAAACTTGAATGAGGATTTTCAGTCACTATTTCCTTCACTTTTGCGATGTTATCTTCAGTAGCAGACGTTGATGGCCTACCAGAGCGAGGCAAATCTTCCATCACATCTCGACCGCTTTTGAACGCTTTGTACCACTCATAAACACATGATTTTGATAAAGTCGATTCACCGTAAGCCTTCTGTAACATTTTCAGAGACTCCGAACACGAAATCCCATTGGCGATGCAAAATATAAGACAAACTCTTTGTTCGATGTTTTTGTCCATTATGAAATTCGCAATACACACTGATATAGTATAACTAAAAACAATACTGTATTTAATCTAATAATCAGATGTAACTCAAACTCAGCGCTAAAATGGAAAACAGTTGTGCCAATATAACAACAACAAAAAAAAAATATAATTTTAATTTTGGAACCATAAACAAATCATCAATTACCGAAACTTTTTTGACAGAATGTATAACTAAAATAGAAAACAGGTTTGTTGATTAATAGAGGGAGATGCAATAATAACATGACCAATTAGTAAACTAGGAAACCTATTATCTAAGTGTTTTACTTGTTTTTACTTTTTGATTCTGTAAAATAATGGAAAATGTCTTATCTGCCGATTACTGAGTCTTCTGGGTAGGTCGTTTAAAGACATATTATCTCTTCATATCTTTAGTTACCTGTGATAATGAACGTCCAATCAGAACTATTTCAGAACTACAAGTGTCGAGTTTAGTGCACACATTTTCGCAGTTTTAATAATAGTTATTAACAAAAATAGTGGTAAATATATTTTTACACAAACATGGAGGCGAGAGCACGAGCACGAGTTCTTATAGATATGTTTGAGTCTCGTGTTGCGGATAAGGAGGGCGTGGCGAATGAGTCCACGGACGAGCCAGATGATGTGTTAGGTAAAATATTTTGTAATAGTTCTTAAAAACATGTATCATCATCACTATAATGTATATGAAAGACAAATATTTGTATTAAACGTAGATACTTTTAGAAGTTGGTGTAACAAGCATAATGTATGATGTAATGTACTTAGTAACTGTTTTTACCCGACTGCCAAACGAGAGTTATGTTTTTCGAGCGTATGTATGTATGTATGTGTGTAAATATGTCTATTTCTTTGGCACGACCTACATCCTAAACCATTTAACGGATATAAAAGTATAATATATCAATAGATCGTCTCAATTGTGGGAGTGATAAGGTGTATGTTGTTATTTTCCGAAATTCCAGCGGAAACAGAACTCACGCGGGTAAAACGGATCTGCAATACTGATAAACTGATTTTGAAACTTTCTTTTATTAACTAAGGGTCACATATTTTAAGTGCTAATAGTATTCAATACTTTATTTTCCAAAATTACTACGGGAACAGGCAAAAAATACACTGAAAAAATAGGAAGAAAAAATCATTTAATGGATTTCAACATACGATATGTCATTAGATTCGTCTCAGTTGTGGGAGTGACATTGGCTATGTTATTACCCGGAATTCCTGTTGGTACATGAATTAAACGGAAAAAACCGATTTCAGATACATACTTACTCGAGTTAAACCTTGTTTTCAATGAAAAGTTACAAATAAGGCTTTATAGTTCATTGAAAAGTAGGAGTAGAACACTACTAACAAAAAAGTCAAAAATAAAATTAATTAATAAAAAAATTAAAAAACCCAACTGCGTAAAAAGTGAACTTAAAAGATGAAAACAAGATTTATTCTTAAAATCTAGTTTTCATCTTTTAAGTTCACTTTTTATGCAGTCGGGTTTTTTTATTTCTTTTATTAATTAATTTTGTTGCTTATTTATTTTGTAAAATAAAATTTAAATTTAAAGTACATTAGTATAATCTTCGATTTATCGACATAACATGACATTCATTTCTTTTTTTATTTGTATTATTGAAATTAAATTAAATATATTTTTTATTTAATTTTCGTCGATCGACGTCGATTAAACAAGGCTTCGCAGTAAAAGTTCGTTCGCAGTACAGGTTTTCGATGTAACGCAACATCGCAGTAACAAGACATCGATATAATAAAAGGCGTCGCGGTATGGAGATATCGGTGAAAGGTTTTCGCAGAATCATACATCGATGAAAAGTTTTTCGCACTCAAGTATAGGTAACCCGTTTGTGGTTAGTGCTAGTAGATGTTTTCAGAACGAACGCCAAGTGTAATTTGATTGGCAAAATATAAATTTGTATGATTCCATTGTTCGGTAGCGCGTGTGTGTGGCCACTGGCCACACCACACCATCCACACGTGTCCATTTAGCTGAGCCATAATAATAATAATCTTTATTAAACTTTCTCACACAAATACAAAAGAAACACACAAAAGAAAAAGTAAGCAAGTAAAAGAAACAAAAGTAACTTAAAAACAATTAACTTAGGTATCGTTTATCTTTTGGACATATTTGTGCCAGAAACTGGTGCCTAAAAGGCATTTTGCAAGCCTGTGTTACAGGTCACCAGGACTCGGGGCTAATATTCTAATAAGTCAAGACAATATTGCCTCTATTTACACAACGCCAATTATGTGTATTATGTATTAATTCTAGTATTAAAAGGCCTGCTCAAGACAAAAAGGGTGCTTAGTTAGAAGTGGGCTTTCCACTTGTTTGAAAGGACTTACTACCTATACTACTAACTACCGCAGGGAAATACTACCTATGTCTTGGTTATTATTAGTAATGAACCATGTAAATAGAGAAATTAATTAAAAGTTACGTTAATAACTAACTTGTAACTCGTTGCCAAACAGTTAACGAAGTCGAGCCTGCGGCTGCTACCTCAAGCCCGGCTGCGGAGCTCGAGGCCCTGATCGAGCGCTTAGAGCGGGTCACCTCGCGGCTGGAGCGCCTGCCACAGCTGCGCGAGCGCACGCCCACGCCCCCGCGCTCACCTGAGCCCTCGCTCGCGTCCACATCGACGCCACCGCCGCCGCCGCCGCCGCCACAGACGCTTCCAGAACCAGAAGCTGTTGTCGACGCCATGAGTGTCAACGGGTACCAAGATATTGTGCAGGTTTGAACTTCCTTTAACCTGATTTGCTCAGAAAAAAAGATAACAATGACCCCATCACACATGTGTGCGCGAACTGAACAATAGCAATTATACGATACTTATGGCTACAAATAAAATATTATAAAATTTTCACTTTCCACCCACTCTTCCAAATTACTAGACTTTTATTATTATAAGTTATCGTAGAAAATATGTACTTCCTCAACTTGGAAAAATACGTAGGTACTTATAGTTATAAGCTATTAGTTCGGTTATAAAGTAAAGATGTAACGATTTAACCGATGCATGAGTCAGCGAAGGTAGGTTCAAGCAAGTGTAATTAAAGGTCTCACTCAAGTCAAGGTGCTTTCCAAGTAAAGCTACTTTCGTATTAATTTCAAATTTGAATTCGTGTCACAAACTGAGCAAACTTTTACTTCGGCTGGATTAACAAAGTTTTATTTATCCCTAACATTGATATAAGTAGGTTATTATACTACAAATAAGGATATTTTATGTGTATTGACTATTTCTACGGACAAAAGCTGACCTTATGCAGTATACTTTAGCATCCCGACTTGAATAATGAAGCTAAAACCGTACCATTAAGCAACTAATGAAATAATACTATAGCAATCAATAGACAAAGACGACCATATGAAGGCTAATATAAAAACTATATATAACTAAAACACTTGCCTTGCGAACTAGGGCTAAGACTATCCAAGTATTCCATGGAAAATGTAGGTTCGAGTTTTAATTACCCTGACCTGAATATTTAATGGGTTTGCAACTGAATATTTTAGCCTTTTATAACTCTGTCTTGCGTCACCTGCTTATTTGTAACATATATACAAAACAAGCTTATCATACTGTTTATAATTATGAGACGTGAGGGAAGTTCGTTATATAATTTGTGACTCAGTCAGTTCAGACCACGTCACGGCAAACCTAGTGTAGGACGCCCACCAGCTAAATTGACCATCTAACTTAGGTAGGAGCTTGCAGGCAGTGGCTGGATGAAAGGATTTGGTGCTTTTAGTGGGCTTACGTCTAGTACTGCACTGAAATAGGCAGAAATGATTTTGGCTTGGTGTACAATACTTTTTGTTACATGTAGTAATATTATTTATAACGTTCTAATCTATTGAATGTAGGTATCGATAGGCGACGACGAATCAATGTATTTTTTCGTTTTAGAAAATATTTGTTTATTCACATTTTTATTAATATTGTTTTTGATAGGAGCCCTTCTATGTGTTATTAAGACAAAAATAATTTACTAGAAATATAGTGAGAGTAATATCGAAATATCGAGAGATAAGTATTGTGTCCTTTTCTGTAGTTAAGGTACATCAGTTATGTATGTCATTGTATTTGTTATAATATGTATCTACCTATCAAATATACGAATGTTTTTTTAACATTACCTTGGAATAATATATTTTCTATAAAAGGATCTTCGTTGGAAAGGTATACGGCTCAATGAAGATCAAATACCTATATTTCAAATACTCAAAGACGTTTCCAGCGACGCAACAGGGATTACGTATTCGTCAAAATATTTAACGATACAATGTATAATATTTTCCTATTGCCTACATAGATCAAGAAATATATATCAGTTCGGGGTCATTTTAAATAGTAAAGTTGCATTTAGTATTTTTATAATTGGCATTAGTATTTCAATTTCAATTTATTTAAGCTCTGGCAACCGTTAAGGTAGGTAGTATAAATAATTAATCTACAAGTTAATTTTTTGTCACCTTTGGGAATAAATTTAATATAACGAAGTTGGTGACTGTTTCTTTATCTACTGGCCATATTCAGTGAGATGAGAATGTTTTTTTTTTAGTATTACTAATATTTTTGCCTTACGACCTCTTCTTTTAAAGAGTTCTAAATCCAGGCCAAATGGATATAAATTGTTTTTTAGGTAGTTGGATTAGGGACCTATTTTTACCCGCCAGGTAAAAAAGTGGTGATATTTCCAAAAAAAAAAAAACTTGTAAGCGGATTTTTTCCTGGCGGGTACAAATAAATAGGTCCCTAAGCCGACTACCTAAAAAAAATTTATATCCATTTGGCCTGGACCACCCTGTATAAGATACGAAGTGCTTTACTCCTAAACCTCTTTTGGGGCGCTATCTATTTGCACGAAAGCCAAGGTAAGTGTTATTACAGCCAAGTCTTGATCAGATAAACAGGACGCCCGTCGCAATACTTTGAGTTCCAATCGATGACGCGATTACATGTTTATACCATACATATCCTAACTTATCGTCGTCTATCACATCGCACCATTTACCCTTCTGATATGTATAGTCTACTTACGAAAAATTTACTACATCACTACCGAAATAGGGCAAGATACAATTTGAATGAAAAGCTTTATCTCTGTAAAACCTTTTTATTATTCATGCTATCTGGCATAGTCGGTTGTCGGAAGTACGCTTAACTAGGTGCTTGAGAAATGAGGTTGATAATAAAAGCAATTTATGAGAAATAACTTTTAAGGAACGTATAAAGTGACTATAGAATTAATTTCAGCGAGGAGTAATCATATAATCTAAATTCTTTACCTACTAGATTTTACTCATAACTTTTGAGTGTAACACATATTGGATTGCTTAAAAGTTATGTTCTTTGTATCTTATATGTTTTCCGAGTAGTTGTAAGAAGACGTAGGTGCATACATGATCAATTTCGTTTTATTGTGCAGGGGCCCCTCCGAACGTACATCGAGTTGTCCCAGCAGATCGGCGGGGATGTTGCTACGCACGCTAATTTGGTCAACTCTGCCTTCCAGTAAGTATATAGAACTCTGCTACACACGTGTGTTTTAAATTAAAATAGACCATATACAATAATTGCAATTCTTTAACAGGGCACAGTTACGCTACATTCAGCAGGCGGCAGCTCGAAGCAAGCCCTCACAGGGCGATGAGATGCAGCTTCTAGCTCCAACGAGCGAACAGATCTCCGCTATCCAACAATTCCGCGAGAAAAACCGCGCGTCTCAGTTTTTCAACCATCTCTCGGCTATATCGGAGAGTATCCCGGCTCTCGGATGGGTAGCGATAGCCCCTACCCCTGCGCCGTATGTGAAGGAGATGAATGACGCGGGGCAGTTCTATACCAACCGCGTGCTGAAGGAATGGAAGGAGAAGGACAAGAGGCATGTAGAGTGGTGCCGCGCCTGGGGGCAGCTGCTGTCGGATCTGCAGGCTTACGTGAAACAGTACCACACCACTGGACTCGTATGGTCTGGTAAATTTTAAATACATTCAATGGTATAACAGCAGTACAATTTTATTAGCCACTTCTTCGCTGAATCAGTAAATATTTGCATATTTCCCGGGTTATCAATTTAGTATTGCTGCAATGGCGACTGGCGAGATGTTCCACAGCAACCCCAAAATCAAGTACTCTGTACCGTTTGGTAAATAAATAAATAAATAATATACTAAAAATCACTTTACACTCGCATTAAAATAAATTGAAACTGAATACAAACAATTTGTCAAAGCTAAAAAAAAATTTCTTACTATGTATTAATCCGTCGCCACAAAACCGAAATCAGTAAAAGTCTGCGTAACCTCCACCTCGTCTCTTCTAATTTGAAAACGTGTCAAACCGCGTAGGCTACATTACGGAAAATTAAATCGTAAATAAATTATTTCGTGGGCCTTCCAAAGTGCCCGTTTTGCGCTCGATCCTGGTTTAATGAAATGGCTCTATCGGAGCCGAGATTCGTTTGCTTCATTTATTATTCTTTTTAAAAATCACCACTGAATCGCGATCAGAAGTAATGTACGTTGCAAAATTCAAGAGTAGACTTCGTCCGTGGCCTTGTCTTGCCAGCAGATATTTTGATATTCAATTAATTAGACGTTGATTCGTCTAGACGAATTTTATCTTGGATTCTGATTTAATTTGGCCTTTACAAAGTCTAGTAGTCCAAAAGTGTAAGTTTACAAACACAGTAAAGGCATTAAAAAAGACATAACTATTTATATTACGCTAACCACCAATTACAACCGATTGGTCTTATACAGGTTGGCCGGGGAGTTGACTTAGCTTCGAACGTCAAATCCCCAGCCATCCTGTATAAATGCTGAACGAGGCTCCGAATTGATTATTCAATAAGGTCTCCTCTTTAAAATTAGATAGCTAACGGCTTTTTGATTAGATCGATCTTACGGATCGGTACGGTTCCGGTGAAACAATACGAGCATGAGTAGGTGCAGTTCGTTCTTGTTTGAAGCACAGTCTGAAGTTTGTTTCAATGGAGAGTATTAATTTTGTTGTTTGTGTAACTTAGGTAAAGGTGGCGCGCCCCCGCCGCCCCCTCCCGGTGGCATGCCCCCGCCGCCGCCCGTGCTGCCCGAGGCTGACTTCTCCAACTTATCGGTGGACGACCGCAGCGCGCTCTTCGCCGAGATCAACCAGGGCGAGGGCATCACTAGCAGTTAGTATTTGTCGCTGTGATTTCTGTAGCTCATTGTTTATTATATAAACTGGCTTTTGCTCGCGGCTTCGCTCGCGTTAAATTTGATTTTTAGTGAACGAAAGGATGTCAAACTCAGTAAAAAAATAAAAAAAATACAAAACTTTTTTTTTCCTCAACCGTGAAGCAGGTATTTGTTATGAAGTTAAAATATTAACCTCGCGATCTTAGTGCTCCATACAAACTTTGAACCCCTGTTTCACCCCTCTCTTAGCACACGCCTACATCATAACAGCTATGTGTGCCGAATTTTAGCGCAATCCGTTCAGTGGTTTGAGCTGTCCGTTGATAGATCAGTCGGTCAGTAACGGTTGCCTTTTTTATACGACTTTTATATAATTTATGTTTATGTTTTGATCCAAGCGTCATCGAGTCGGGGGACCGCTTAAGAAAATAAAATAAATACTAAATAGGTACTAATAAAAAAAGTAAAGGTGACGAAGGTAAAAATAAGATGATTTTAATTACCCAGCAACATAAATAAAAATACAAGCGGTCCCCCGACGCGAATGACGCTTGGATCAAAACATAACTAGGCAACATATCTTGTAATAAAGTTGAAGGGCCAAAGAGTTAACAAATAGTTTACATATTATTTTTTACTGTTTATATGTTGCTTTTTGAGTCGAGGGTTTAAAATTTTATTTTCATTTTTATTAAATAAGTATAAGGTGACGTCACGGGATATTAACCACTGATTTTCCTTCAGGCCTGCGTAAAGTAACATCTGAGATGCAGACTCACAAAAACCCGCAGCTACGGCAGGGCCCGGCCCCATTCAAGGCGGCCACGCGCTCTACGCCCGGCAAGCCGATACCGCAGGCCGGCGCCGGCACGCTGCCCGACAAGCCGCCTGTCTTCACGCGCGACGGGAAGAAGTGGCTCATTGTAAGTAGATTAAAGCTTCTAAATGTGTTACTACAGGGTCCGCACTTTCGAATCACATGGTCGGTTTACTTACACACAAACAAAACACTGTTGATAAATACAGTGATATATGGGCAAGCGCAGCGTAGCGTAGGGGGACGGATGATCCTACAAGGGTTGCAGGAAGCAGCTGGATGCCGACCGCTTTCAACTGCCTAGCCAATTTAGAAGTCATTGGGGGAGGCCCATACAAGCAGTGGACGTCCTGAGGCTGAAATAATGATGATAATTAAATATTATTGTTGAACTAAATAATTATTGGAAATTACAACATCTTTGCGCTCAAGAAGACGGGGCGATCTGTACAGACTTGTAACGTAACAAACAAATATATTTGCTATTACACCAACAGCCGGGTTTGAGCACGGGAACTATAGTTCGGCCGTTCAGAGAATGCGTTCCTGACGAGTCACGACTAGTGATGGGCACAACATAACACTGAGCTCGTTACCGTTCCTCCAAAATGAAACGCCACGCTATTTTTAAGATTATTTATATTTTAGTAATTTAAATGGAAACCAAAAAAAGGTAATTTTATTATAATAAATTTGTATATTTATTTTTTGTTACAAATTTACAATCTGTATTTCTATGCAATAAAGTACATTGAATTTAATGTGCGTACAGAATATTAATCAGACTCCGATTCGCTTGAGGAGGTGGTGTCTTCATCATCATCTTCGCCTACATGTATAATTATATTATTATCAATAACAGAATCAATCCTGATATCTCGGTCAAAATGTTCCATAATCAGGTTATTAGTCTTCTCAACAACCTTTGCCCGGTTTGCGTTCGGTTTGTTCATAGTTTTATTTTTATATTTAAAAAAAGTTATTCTTATAGTCCATTATTTTCAAATTCTTAAAAAGAAAAACAAAACGTATTATTTTATAAAGTATAACTGTATAAGAACAGATTACGATACTGTTATTGCCTGTTATTGTTAGCACAGCACTACAAATACAAAGCGCTGACATACCCATGTAATAGCGCAGTATAGATTTAGAAAAATATTGTTTACCAAGTTATTTGACACTCAGTTTGGCACAAAATTATAAAATTCATTGATTATTGATATAATAATGTTGTTTTAATGCTCATCAATTGTTAAAACGGTAAACAACCAGCAAAAATATTTTTATCGTAACTGCAACGCCATTACAAAGTTACGTCGTCAGTTCAATCGCGACGTGTCAGGAACGCATTCTCTGAACGGTTATACTATAGTAACGAGAATTTTACGTACTTTTGTATCGGTTACTGTAATGCTCGTTTTGAAACACATTGTTAGAGTCAGTCGCCGACTTTATGTAAATAAATAAACGGCAGTGCGCCCTCGATGATTTCGAAAGACATACTAGACGCTAATGTACATTAAGTGTTAATTTAACACTAACTGTGTGTAATTCGTTATAAGAGGGGAGCAAGGTTAATAAACCTTGCTAATAAGCATGCACTGACTATCTCACATGTTACGTCTCACTACAACAAAGATCTCGTTAATATTATTTTAATTGATTGGCAAGAACTTAATTTTTATTACCCCAAGATGTATAACAATTATGTATATTATTGATAAATATATAAAAGAAAGTTGCTTGACTTGTTTCCAAATCAAATAAACCACACAGGCCAGGTACTGTACGACCTTAATTAATCTTGCAGGATTGATCCTTGTTTCATTTGTCTCCGCCGGTAATACCCTCGTTATTCGCTAAATCTTTCGGTTCGGTGACGACAACTCGAGTCTTTTTTTGCTGCGCACCTTTTCAAAAGCCTTTCATAAGGTAACAGCTCGGAATAAACCGTTCTCTAAATCCTTTGTAGTCTGAATTCAGTTTTTTAATACGGATGTTAAAATTTAAGTTGACGTTACTACATAATTTAGTAAATTTTGCAGCTGATCAAACATGTCGTCTACTTCCTAAATGCACAACTTCCTAAAGTTCATAACTTAATAACACTACAACTTCTTAAATGTCTAATTTCCATGACACAGACTATCTAAATTCTTATGCAATACCTACCGAAACGTTTACTCAAAATTCAGGTATTCTAAAAAGGCAACTAATAAAACTAGACATTGAAAAAAAGTAGATGTCAAACAAAGACATACTTTTAAGCCTTTGTCTGCCATGAAACTAGACACAATAGAAAATTTATCACTACGGCGCTCAAAGTGTTGACGTAAAATCCTATTCTTCTTTCTAAATTGGAAAAACGCACAGTTGCAACTATCTGGGCTTGCGATAATCATCACACATTTTTTATTCAATTCAATTAGCAAAAAGGGTGTACTCGTTTTCGTGGTGACAACAATTGTTTTTTTTCTTTTCTCATAGGAGTACCAGAAGGGCAACTCGAACTTGGTGGTAGAAAACGCGGACATGAACAACGTGGTGTACATGTTCCGATGCCGCGACTCCGCGCTCACTGTGCGCGGCAAGATCAACGGCGTCGTGCTCGACTCGTGCACCAAGTGCGCCGTCGTCTTTGACAACCTCGTCTCCAGCATCGAGTTTGTCAACTGCCAGTCCGTGCAGATGCAGGTCAGTGAATTACTCGAAAGGTTTTGTGACGTAAATACGTAGTTTTATCCTTACATAAAGAGAGAGCCTTAGCCTGTAGAGCCTTATAGGTCGATAACTTCTATTATTTGTCTTGCTATGATTAATGGAATGAAAGTATGATCCCTTGAGAAGTTGGGATGTGTCTTGTCTCAGTTTTTTTCTCCTTAGATGGAGCGAGAGGAAGGTCTACAAATCATGTGTTGCACTTTCACGGCACCGTTTGAAGTGAGATAGCGCAAAGCTACAATTGAGGGATTGGGAATAAAGAAATTAGATGTAGACTATCGTAGTATGTTGATGGGGGAAAGAGTATGCTAGGACATAGTAGACTAGTTGCGGGGACAGAGGGAAAAGAGTGCTTGAATATGACTTAGTCCAATAAAGGATGCGGATCTGATACACATACTTAATAACCATTTAATGGTTGAAGTCGAATTTGTAATTAAAATATTCTCAATCATCTTGAATGATATAATAATTCTTACAAGAAAATACATTTTTAAATCGGTATAATTAAGAAATTATAGTGGGATAAAGCAACGGACAGTCGTAAATTACTCCTTATTACATATCAATCCTTTTTTGTTCTGGCAGTTGTGCAAAAAGGGCATGTGTGTCCTAAAGATGATATGAACTTACATCTCGGGCAAATGAGCCAACTTCACAACACGCTACGCGCTAGTGTCGGGTTCTACATAATTACTGTATTGCTATTTGCTACTGATGGGTGGATGATTCACCGGTAATGAATGTATGAAGTCGTCGTGCACTTACATCACATAAATGCCTATCGATTTGGGTTGGTACGGATATACCTATTAGCTTTGATAAATTCGTAAGTGCACTTGGACATCATCTAGGTGATGAGCATATATGTACTTAATATGACATAGTATCCAAACATTTAAAAATAAACTTGTTTGCTGTTATCATTCGACTACCAAACTTGTTTACAGCTATTTGGAATAATAATTATAGACACTAAGCTTCTTTATGATAAATTGATTATTATTCCAAGAAATATTCAGCTCATATCATGTTACTGCGCGACTTCTTGTGTTGGCTGCAGTTTAATTTGTAATATTTCCTTATTCCAGAATTTTATTACGTTCAATGGTTGGATTGTATAAATTAGGGAACTACCTCGTTGATAGTCAGCGTGGAAATAGGTCAAGGAAATGTGAATTCTGAAAGATACAATATCACACAGAGTTGTCTTTTGGTTCTTCTGTGAACTCACAGAAGAACCAAAAGACAACTCTGGCGTCGATGAAGTTAGGATATATACAGACGGCTCACAAACGGCACATGGTACCGGAGCCGGCGTCTTCTCGAATGATTTAAACATAAACATATCGACCACACTAGACAAGTTAAACTCCATCTTCCAGGCAGAATGCATTGGTATAACCAAAGCGGCACAGGCGGTTGCAGCCAGAGACGTCCGAGATCTTGGCATAAAAATTGTCTCGGATAGTGCATCCGTACTCCAAGCCCTACAAAACAATGTCGTAACCTCCGCACTCATACTAGAGTGTCACAATGCACTCCAATCCATTGCAAAAACGAACAGAGTAGTTCTGCAATGGATCAAGGGACACAGCAACTCACTGGGAAATGACACCGCAGACGAAGGGGCCAAAAGAGGATCGAAGGTAGTAGTCCATGGACCGGAACCACTACTGCCTATACCTCAGGCCAAAATTGAATCGTGGCTGCGTGAAAGAACCACAGAAACACACCATACCGAATGGATGAACAGTGTAGGATGCAGGCAAACAAAAGATGCAATTCCGGTAGCATCAAAAAAGCTTGCCCGCAGCCTCATCAGACTAAAGCGGAACGAACTTCGGAAGGTTGTAGGTACTATAACCGGTCATTGTTCTCTAAACAGGCACCTATTCCACATAGGAGTAACGGACAGCCCCACATGCAGAGGATGCATGGAGGCAGAGGAAACGCCGCGGCACGTGCTCATGGAGTGCGAGAGTGTGGCAGAACAACGGGCACGGATTCTCCAATCACCAGGATCACTCTCGGAAGCCTTCAGGAGCCTGAAGGGTCTACTGACATTCTGGGATGACTTGGGCTGGTTGGAGTAGGAGAAGGACACAGCACGCACAATGGCCCAATCAAGAGGCTAAGTGCGGACACCTCCCAGCTAAACTAACTAACTATCCTCTAGTTCTAGTTTGACATGTTAACGGTTATAGAAAAACATCTACTTTATTCGTCGGATAAAAGTTAATTATTTGAATAATGATCAGATATTTGCAATTTTTATGTGCTATATCTGTAACAGTCAATACTCCTTATCCCACTATGATAAGTAAAGTTTGGCTCTGCCGCTTCGCTGGCCGCTGCCGCGATGCCGTGGCAACGCTTTCGCGAAGTCGTGGACACTCCTACAGCTGTTGTCTTGGTATAGTTTTGACTAAGATTATGAATTTTGACTGTTACATCTTTTTGCTCATTTCGCTCTACGTAGATTTGTTTGTTTCGATATGAAATATCTTTTTGTTATGATGATCAACTTATTATCATTGAACGAATCGAATGAAACTAAATATGAAATCGAGCAATTAGTATATAAAATGGTAACAAATAAAATAAACTTCACGCCAAAACGCGGTCTTAAAACGTGTAGTCATCGTTGCCCTTGATCTCTTCTATGGCCACCTGGCTCGTGGTCTCCTCGGGCAGCACGCACAGCTTGCGGTCGGGGACCTCGCACGGGTGCATCACGCTTAAAGGGTATTTTATCTCGCCGAAGTCTTGAGGCTCGCCGAACTCACGAGATACACCAGTTTCAGGGACCTCCTGCTAATTAAAATATATCAATTGTAAAATTGGGTTGCTGAATACTAAGTTCACGTGGTACATAACTTGGATGGCCCCGAGACCAAACCCTTAGTTTACCGATAAATTGCTTGAAACTAATGTCAAATCATTGAACGGCACGTGGTTCATCAATTCACAATTTGCTATCAAACGGTTCTGAATCAGGGATCTTGACTATAACCAGAGCAGTGGCCGGCTGGCGGATTCTAATTCTACAATGTGTACGTGTTTGTATGACGAGCGTGAGAGTTAACCTGAGCCATTGGATGCTTATTTGTTAACTGTCACTGTAGCACAAGCTCTGCTTAGTTAAGCGCTAGATAATATATTGGAATAATGTATTATTTTTTCAACGTCATAGTAAACAGTGTTAATGTACAAAATTTAGGTTAATATGAATAATTATGAATATAGCCGCTATCAGATGACAACGGGAAAAACAAGTTAAACCGGTGCGAGTACCGGTGAATCAGTATAATACGTTGCTGGCGGGCAAAATTAAATGCGAAACATCATCAATATAGAAAATGTTTTTAACGAACCTTATTTAATTAAGGTATTACATATTGGAACTACCGATGTTCAGTTCCAATACGTAATAACTTAATTTTATATCGCGTTATCATGTCAATTTTACGTTAATGTTATGTTTATAACTTCACAGCGATATTTATAGGTCTTCCGCTCCCATAGAAACCATTTACAAATTATTTGTCACGCTGTGTCGTAGCCTCTTGTTTGAATAAATTTTCACGCCTATGTTTTCTGAACACATGCTTCTGTACTAAACGTTTTCAAAATTATAGGTAAAATCCGAATGATGAGTATGAGTATGAGTATGAGAGTGGACTCCCTTTTCCGCACTTAGACTCAAAGTCGGTCCTTTGTACGTGGGGGATGTGATGGTTACGGTTGCAACCAGCCTAGCTCCGCCCAGAAGCGCAAAAGTTTCCTGGGTTTTTCACAGGCTTCGCGGAGCGACCTTGGGTTTTCAAGGATTTCATTGCGATGTGATGCTACCGCCTCGCATTCCAGGACTACGTGGGCGGCGGTTTCATCTGTAGTTAGACAAGCCCTGCAGAGAGGGCTGTCTGTGTTGCCTATGGTATAAAGGTGTTTGTTTAGGAGACAGTGACCGGTCACTGTCCCCACGATTATGCGCAAATTTTGTCTTTCGAGGTTGAGTATACGCCGAGTCAATTTGAGTGTGACCTCTGAGATGGTCAGTTTCGATTGTCTGCATGCTGTACTCATGGTCCATCGTTCGTTTTGTTGGGATAGTGCCCTGTGTCTAATCCAGGCGCGCAGTTGGGAATATGGTAAGGGAAGGATCGGTTGTGGCCCCTCTATGACCATGTCCGAGCCCCTTCTCGCCAATACATCTGCGGCATCGTTGCCTAAAGAGTTACTATGCCCTTTTATCCACTGCAGTGTAACCTTGTTGACCCTCCCAATCTTTTGCAGGGATAGATAGCATTCGTATACAAGCTTTGAGTTGCTGGTGTAGCTGTCAAGGGCTTTTAGCACTGCCATGCTGTCAGAGAGTATTCGGATGTTGAGGTCAGTGATTTCTCGTCTGGCGATGGCATTGGCAGCTTCGTTGATAGCGACGCACTCGCATTGGAAGATAGAGCTTTGTGTGCCTAGTGTCATGCTTATGTTGATGTTGAGATCTAAGGAGTGGATCCCTGCACCCGAACCTTCTTTGGTTTTTGATCCGTCAGTGTAGACGCGGACTTCCGCGGTGCCTGATTGGTCCTTCTCTGTCTCAAATGGTTGAATCTTATATAATTTCTGTGTTAGATATTTGCTAGGGGTCCTGTCACTTGGTGCCAACAATAGCGGCTGGGCCGTTGTTGCCTGGCTCAGGATTGATGTGTGGCGGCTACTGCAGTTGCCCCATAAGCCTAGGTTTAGCAGCCTGATTGCACTCATCGTCGCTTCCTGTTGAATAAGGAGGTCGAGTGGGCGCAGGTCGAGCAGCATTTCCAGGGCGTCTGTGGGTGTACTTTTCATGCAGCCAGTAATTGCAGTGCACGCTAGTCTTTGAAATCGTTGCAGTCTGGTTCTGGTAGTTGTTAGTGTTGTTCTGGTCCACCATACGAGAGCTCCGTAAGTTAGTGTTGGTGTGATTACCGCTGTGTAGAGCCATCTGATGATTTTTGGGGAGAGGCCCCACGTTTGTCCTAGCATTTTCTTGCACTGAAAGAACGATGTACAGGCTCTTTCTAGTTTGAGGTCTAGGTGTTTGTTCCATAAAAGTTTGCTGTCAAGTATTACTCCCAGGTACTTAACTTCCGTTTTAAGTGGGATGTCAGTATCAAACAGCTTGGGCAGTCTTAGGTGGCTGACATTACGCTTGTTCGTGAACATTATTAGTTCTGTTTTTGCTGGGTTAACTGAGAGGCCGTGGTTGCTGCACCACGACTCGACTGTTTTGAAAGCGGTTCTTATGAGGTCACACAGTGTGCTGTCCGAACATCCGGTGGCTAAGATAGCTAAGTCATCCGCATAACCCACAGTATGCAGGCCGCACCCATTAAGCTTGCGGATTAGTTCGTCCACCACGATATTCCACAGTAAAGGGGAAAGGACGCCGCCTTGAGGGCATCCTCTGGCGACGATTCCTCTGGTCGTTGTGTTGATAGTAAAACGAATCGCTCTCTGTGTGAGCATGTTGTTGATTGTGTCAGCTAGTGTTGGGTTGACTCCAAAGTTCACTAACGCTTGATTTATACTAATGAAGTTGGTTTTATCGAAGGCACCTTCTATGTCAATGAATGCACCTAGTGTAGAGTGTTTGTTGGTCAGTCCTTCGCCTATGCGCGCTACGACGCTGTGGAGGGCTGATTCCGTAGATTTGCCTTGACTATAGGCGTGTTGTTGAGGGTGTAATGGTCTGTGTGAAAGAACGTTTTCGCGAATTTCGCGATCACAGAGTCTTTCTAATGTTTTGAGTAGGAAGGAGGTTAGACTTATGGGCCGGAATGATTTAGCACTGGTGTAGTCACTTCTTCCTGGTTTCGGTATAAATATTACTTTGACTTCCCTCCAGGCTTTGGGTATATATCTGTGGGCGATGCATGATCTGAAGATAGTTACTAAGTGGTCCACCAGCAGATCCGCGCTCCACCTCAGCAGACCCGGAAATATCCGAATGATAATAAATGAAGTAAATAAGTGGTTGAATGTTACATTTATAAGATGTCCTGACACAAAGTATGGTATGGATGAATCATAATAGGGGATATACTAAGCTCCTGTTGACTTATTCAATCTCCGAAATTTTGCCACATGTGTTACATGCAAGCGTTATAATAATTGCGGTAAACTAAGTTGGGTAAGACATGGGTAGATGTTCTTAGGCGGCAATTTAAAAAGGCTTAATGATCCAGATGGAACTCACCTCGTAACTGTAACAGTAACTCCTGTAAGGGTTCTGAGCCCAGCTGAGGCTGTACTCGTCGTAGGATATGTCGGTGCCGCTGTTCCGGAGGTCGCTGTCTGAATCGGAAGACTCGCGCAGCGGCTTGGAATAATCGCCCATCGCCTCCTGCGACGCTACGTCGATCCGCGAGTCCATCTTAAGGATCGTCAACTTGTTGTTTATCACCATGTTGAGCGACTTTTGCCAGTCTTCTAACAGCTTCTTGATGCTTTCCATCTAAAAAATGTTTTATCTTAATTTTTACAAGTAAAATATTACATTTTAATCGTGGCGGTGCCAATAGGCACACTGCGATATTAAATTAATATTCCCTTTAGACCGAATTCCTATCGATAACTCTACTACATCGAGTGGCGAAGGACAAAATGTAAATTTAACAAATTGGTTCTTTATTAAATTCCTTGGCAGAATTTTGCAGGTTGTGTACAGTCATAAATGAAAAAAACCGGCCAAGTGCGTGTCGTGCCACGCGAAGTGTAGGAATCCGTAGTGGCCCGTCGTTACCACAGTATATTTTTCCAATTACTTCATTTAAGTCACTTTTAATTTCCTCAAGGAATTTATTATCATGTTTTTTTCATTTTTAATAAGCCAATAGTTTTGCTGTTAGATGAGGGGGAGGGGGGTTAATTAAAACTTTAGTTTAATATTTCGCAAACGGTTTCCTAAATCGAATAGTCTTAGTAACTTCTAAGTCATTTTAAAGGACCTATTTAACGATACCCCACGCGATTGGGTAGACAGTGAAAAAAAATAATCCCCAAGTTACATGTATGGGAGCTACACTAAAAAAAATATTTTTCAAAATTGTATTTTCCTACTTTGTCGATGTGACTGATATACATATCTACACAAATTTACAGCGCTCTAGGGTCAAAAGTCTCCAAGCAAAACCTTGGACGGACAGACAGACGGACATGACGAAACTATATGGGTTCTTTTTCAGGACTACGGAACCCTAAAAAGGTCCCTTTCCTAGATAAGTTTTTTTTCGTCGTCGATATTCTATTAAAATCTATTTCGTAATCGCAATTTTTTGTAATGGAATGTCAACAATTCTAATAAAAAGAAAACCTTGCAAAAAAGTATGTAATTCAATTTAAAATGTTTTCTCCCACAAAATGCTAGGCATGTGCTGGGGTTTAAAATTTCCTGTTTCGCGCTCCCCTTAATTCCCTTTACCGATAGTGTTTGCCCGTATCAAAACAAGTGCTCTCTACCTGATAGTAGAGCGATTGGTTCTCGAATCGACAGTTTCTGAGATTAGCTACCTACAATTAAATGTTGCGATAGTGGAATAAGACAGTGTGTTTTTTACCTTTTTCTTTAAAAGCGCGTGTTTATGGGCCCGCCGTAGACGCTTCTGTTTGATAAAGTGCTTTAGGTAGGCGACTTTGTATACATTGGTGACCTTGACGATCTTGACTCGGCAGTCCTGCTTGATGTCCATGTCGCTCAGCGAGGAGTACACGCTGGTCTCCGGCGTGTGTGGCTCCGTTTGCGCGTGCTCCCCACGCTCCATCTTCTCAGATCGCCGCTCGGGCATCCCCATATTCTCATACTTCAAACCCTTGAGCAATTCCACAATAAATTCCCGATCTGAAAACCATTACCTACGCATATAAAACTCATTCTTCAAGCATGTTGACATATTCTATTGTTCGAAATGGCTGACTATTTTCCAATTTACTAGAAAGTGGACCCAGGTACGGTACGTATCTCGGGTTTGAACACTTTTTATCCCGGTCAAATCTCGAGTGACCAAATCCTCAGTTTCCGCTGCTGAAACCACGGCTTCTTGCATAGTTTTTGAAATCTATGACTTTATTTTTGCCAATAAATATTTTCTGCGCAACATTCCTCGGGAGAACTGAGTTGGCACTTAGTTAGTTATTATTTACTTAAAAGGAATAAATCGCAAAAAAAATATGACTTCATTATTGTGAATTGAGACTGGTGAAATTTAACGCGGAGAGAGAGCTTAGCCTCAATTATTTCTACGATTACGATTTATGATAATACTAGCATGAAAATTATTGATTAGTGTGTGAAACGAAATAATTATGTGGAATTGCGATACTTGTTATAATGCGACTGATAATACCAATCACGAATGACCTTAGCGATTTATCAGGGGTGGTATTTTTTTATAGTAAACTATCCCATACTCGCAAATTATATACGTTTCTTATTGCAATTCACAATGCTGATGATTTCTAAGAATAAGATTCTCGCGCACCCGTCACAATAAGAATACAGTACAATACATGGACTCAGACAGACTCTAAATGAGTTTCACAATATTTTTCGACGGCGGTCCCCTTACTCCAAATGTCAACAATTCGCCCCCTAAAACGCTCGGCAGTATTAATAACCTCTTCTACTATTATTTTTTATTTGTTTGCCGGAGGAGTCCGCCGACCTAAAACTTAGGGTAGGGGGTCCTGCGGAATCTTATGGGTCCGGGCGCGAGTACAAGCTGAGAAAAATTGCTATAAATAAAAATAAATTCCCAAAACAAAGCAAAGCTTGTATTCTGGCGACCTAGATAACCGATAAACATACTTTAAATACGTTTATAAACATCTAAATCCTCGAGCTCACACAAACTTTTGCCTCTTGAGGGATTTGAGGCCGCGACCTTCTAGCAACACCAGACTCCATCAGAAGGTCATTCCAAGTGCTACAGCTGCAATGAATACGGGCAGTGACCTTGTTATGGCGTGGTGTTGACCCTGCCTCCTGGTCGTCATCCCACAGCGCCGCTCCGTCCAGCACGCGGCACAGCGCCTTCATTCGAATCCGCTTCTGACTTTGCAGTCCTGAGTGCGAACCACTACATCATCAAAGAGATCAGAGCTGATCTCGAAGGTGCTATAGTTGAGTTGTCGATGGTCGTCTCGAGTGCTCTTGTAGTATAGTGACCTTGTTCAGGCGTAGTGTTGACGCTGGCGTCGTGGTCGCCGTCCCACAGCGCGGCGCCGTCGAGCGCGCGGCGCAGCGCCTCGTCGGCCGCGATGATGCTGCGCACGCGCTCGCGCACGCGCCGCAGCCGCTCTACGTCGCGCCGCAGTTGGTCTGCGCGCTCCGTGAACTCCGCGTCACGCACACATAACTTCGTGTTCACTATTTGTATCTAGAAGTGCAAACGAACCACTAAGAGCCATGCCACACGAAGCGGCGGCGGCGCGGCGTCTGACCGGTGCCGCTCCAGTTTCCTACATATAAAAATGTATGGTATGGCACACGGCGCCGTCCGGTGCGCTCCGGCGCTGCACCGTACGCGAATCGGAATCGAGACGAGGCGAGGAGGGGTGTAAGTATTGCGGCGCCGGTGTGGCACCGCTCAGTTGTCTGCACGGGGTGGAATCGCCATAGAGTTTTTTAATACCTACTGACTGTCGTCGTAATGAGGCCAACTCTCTCTTCCGTCGCCGCTACCGTGTGGTCGCTAGTCCGGCGAGATGACATACGGTGCGGCGCCGCACCGCACCGTGTGGCATGGCTCTTACGGAGAATACTCGGTGTTATTAACCTATTATTAACCTTGATTCAAAAGCATACGGTTCAATTTTGGAGAAAATTTGTGAGTTCATTGTGCTCGTTGTAAAAGCTGTATCGAATACCACATTTGTCACTATGAACCAGGTCTATATACAGGGTGTCCTAAAATTAGCACGTCACAGTGACACCGGAGATTGATGTGCTTTAGACGCATCGAACAAGCCTAACATGTCCATAGAAAAGTTTTATCAGTTTTGAATATGACCAATTTTTGTATTTTTTTTTAAATCACCAATTTTTCACAAAGTTTGTATTAGAGTTTTTTACACAGTTCTTTATTTTAATTTTTTTGTAAGCCTACGCCTTTGGCAATAGTTGTTTATGATAAAACAATCATTATCCAGTCGATAAATAGTGTGAAATAACGACAATCGATAGTCAATTTCAATTTAATTTTTACCTAAAGAAAATGGTTTCGACTTTGAGCAGCAACCGTAAAAAAAAAAAATCAAACATAAATAACAAATACCATTAAAAACTTCCCTATGCTATGGCAATCCAAAAATCGTAAAACACTTATATTGCAATTAAAAAAAAAACAAAGTTGAGTCATTTCCTTTCAAAGTCGTACCCAAGTCAAATCATTATTAAAAAACAAACTTGGAAGTCCTGCAGTTCCAGGATGAGAAATAGGAATGGTGGAAGCTGCTGGATGCAGGCCGTCTATTAAAACATACACTACGCCGCAGTTAACACCAATCTGCTCTGGCACTATTTAAATACTGTCTACATCCACAACAGGTGCCATGTTGACGTAAGCAGCAAAAAGGTAAAAAAAACAGGTAAAAAAAAAATTAAATTAATTTCTTACCTACTTCATTGTGGGAACTGCAGGATATATTCTAGTTTGTTTTATTAATAATTTGACTTGGGTACGACGACTTTGATAAGATATGACTCAAATTCGTTTGATTTTTTTTTACATTGCGAATAAGTATTACCATTTTGGAATTGCCATAGCATAGGGAAGTTTTTAATGGTATTTGTTCATTATGTTTGATATAAAAAAAACACGGTTGCTGTTTGAAGACGAAACCATTTTCTTTAGGTAAAAATTAAATTAAGATTGACTATCGAATGTCGTTATTTCACATTATGTATCGACTAGATAATAATTGTTTTATCTTAAACAACTATTGCCAAAGGCGTAGGCTTACAAAAAAGTAAAATAAAGAACTTTGTAAAAAACTCTGATACAAAGTTTATAAAAAATTGGTGATTTTTAAAAAAATACTAAAATTGGTCATACTCAAAACTGATAAAACTTTTCTATGGACATGTTAGGCTTGTTCGATGCGTCTTAGGCACATCTATTTCCGGTGTCACTGTGACGTGCTAATTTTGGGACATCCTGTATATTAGAAGAAGAGTTATTTATACACTATTTAGCCTTTGTGATAGAATATCATCATCATCATCATTTTAGCCACAGGACGTCCACTGCTGAACATAGGCCTCCCCCAGTGACTTCAGATCGGCCAGTTGGAAGCGGATAGAATATATAAATCAGTAAATAGACTATACAATTAGGAATTATCGAGTAGGCTATACAATTACTAGTTTCCCTTCTTAAAAGTTCCAAATTAATTACGAATAATCATTAAATGCTGAACACAACTCCTTTGCGAGAGTCCTTGTCACGATAAATGTTACTAGCATTCTGTGACACGCAGACGAAGGATGTTATTGTGATACAAAATTTAATTAATTAGGGATACTGAGGGACTAAGTTCGTAACGCTTGTGTCGTAAGCGAAGATAATTATGTTGCGATAATAATGCAGCTATTCTACCAATCCTATAATACTACTTATTCATATTTTAAAGAATCAAATCAGGAATTTTGTAGCACAATAATGTCTGCAATTTAGTAATGTTCAGTTGCTCGTTGCCACTGACCGCGTAACGGTTCATTATTAACGTATGAGTGCGTCATAAACCAACTAATTAACCTGAAGTTGTATGTCCTCCAGCTCTATTTGCTTCTGTTTTATCCTCTCGCGCGAAGTTACGTAAATATTCTTTAAGAACTTATACATGTAGAGCCCAGTCGGAACGTACTTTAGGAAGAATATTGTCTGGAAAATTAACATAAATATGCACTTTAAATCTTATTTCAGCTAAGATCCAGCTTAGCGTTTTATATTAAGTCGGGTGATGTAATTTGATAAGTTGTCTGGATATAAATTACACTTGTGGCAATAATTCTAGAAAATAAGATCTAATTTAAAATGTCTGAGTACAGATATTTCGTCATCTCTAAAGGACGATGAATATTAGAAAAATAACATCTACTAACAGGCTTTATACCAAAACATTTACTAAAACACTTCTATTAAAGTAATTTTGGCAGAATATATTATGCAAAAGGCAAAGCAGAAGGTATTCATCAAATCAACTTTGAAGTTTACTTTGTGTAAGTTTGTAGGTATCTTCCTTTCGCCAACCGAACTGGGAAGGCCAGGGAAGGCCGTTACACGTAAAACTAATTTTAATGCGATGTAGAGTTCACTTTGACCTTTCGGCTTTTGTACATTGTTTCGCAATTGTGTAGGTATATTAAATTCACATGAACTTCGAGGCCTATATCCAGCTAAGTTACGTAGTTTCAGTTTATAACTACCATTAAACCGATCAAAGAATAAAGCTAATAAAAAACGCAACAAACCACATTGTACAAAGTGAATCTCACGTAGACAGAATACAAGAAACTGATGCAAACGTGGCCAATCGGAGTACCGTATTGGTCAATTATGTAATGCCAGAAATGCACGAAGCCGCCCTCGCTCCCGTTGGTCAGGCCTTTGCTGCCTTTTGTCTCCTCGCCGTGTTCCATCATGTTCCACATGCGGAACGCCAAAAGCACCGTCGCTAATATCACTACAAACGCAAACATCTAAAATTATATGTCATAAAAAATCTTATTCGGACAGCACATCTGAATGTAATAATTGTTTAATAAATTTTGTATTTTTTTCAAAATTACGGCACTGACATCGGACATGACAAATAAAAGATAAATCACAACAGAAATGACGTTCTCTAATTTTGAAAGCTCTTGGTGTTATATTTAATATTCTAAAATAATAACGGACTTCTTTTCTAGTATAACGTCACGTACTATAAAGCAACCAAGAAATTTATATGTACTTATGAAAGAAACACAATACGTATACATGCTATGCCTTCAGCACGTTTAATGTTGCTGCAGATATTACCGTGGCTTTAAGCTACGGCCAAACCAACGCGGGGGCGTGGGCGTGCGCGTGCGTGGGCGTGGGCGTGCAGGCCAGTTCACACCAAACACGCGGACACTACGCGTTCAGGAGGGCTAGCACGAAAATGTATCTTTCACTCGGTTGTATAAACCTAACAAGAAAGAGATTAGTCATGAATGAAGTCAAAGAAAATTAAAAATATACGTCATAATAAAGATATCTAATGATGTTGTAGAAATTATGATTGAACAATTGTTTATCAGATTATTTGCAGGTATACAACGAATATAAAAGCTCAACCCTTTTACTAAATAAACACAGAATTTTTGTAGAGTTTTTAATTTATTTATTCACTGACTTTCGCATTAATTAGTTCCAACGCGGTTACCCGAGAAAAGCTATTTGAAGATGTAGGAAAGAAAAAAGGTAGTTGGCTTCACTCATTGCTTTTCGGAAAAACGCTTTAAACGTAATTATTTATATTACGCCCGTTGGGCGTGCGCGGTGGCGTGGGCGTGCAGGCCAGTTCACACCAAACACGCGGACACTAGGCGTTCAGGAGGCCTAGCACGAAAATGTATCTTTCGCTCGGATGTATAAACCTAACAAGAAAGAGATTAGTCATGAATGAAATCAAAGAAGATTATGAATGTTAGTCCTTGTAAATTTTTGTTTTTAGCAATTCCATGCAAGGTTTAATTAAAGATAAATAACACTTGAAAAAAATCATCGACCGTCCCGTCTCACCTGAGATTTTTTTCAACTGTTATTTATCTTTAATGCTAGTCCTATTAAAGGTATCTAATGATGTTGTAGAAATTATGATTTAACTATTGTTTATCAGATTATTTGCCGATATACTACGAATACAAAAGCTCAACCCTTTTACTAAATAAACAAATAATTTTTGTACAGTTTTTAATTTATTTATTATTGAGTTTCGCATAATTAATTCCAACGCGGCTACCCGAGCGAAGCTATTTGAAGATGTAGGAAGAAAAACTAGTTGGCTTCACTCATTGCTTTTCGGAAAAAAAATAGTAGCTTTAAAAGTAATTATTTATATTATCGTACAGCTCGGACAGCTTAGTAATGGGAAGGCTCCCGGCGCAGACGGAATCACGTCTGAGCTCTTAAAAGCTGCAGGCCAACCTGTGCTTGGCGAACTTAAGAGGCTCTTCAACTCCGTCATAGCCAATGGGACAACTCCGGAAGCGTGGAGTGGCGGCGTGGTGGCATTGTTTTTCAAGAAAGGAGACAAAAGTCTCCTGAAAAACTATAGACCAATCACGCTCCTGAAACGTTTACAAGCTGTTCTCGAGGGTCATCACAAACCGTCTTTCCGCAAGATTTGACGCTTTCCAGCCACCGGAACAGGCTGGGTTTCGCAAAGGTTACAGTACCATAGACCACATTCACACGGTGCGGCAGGTTATACAGAAGTCTGAAGAGTATAACCAGCCCCTGTGCCTGGCCTTTGTGGACTATGAGAAAGCCTTCGACTCGGTCGAAACCTGGGCTGTTCTGGAATCCTTGCAGCGATGCCAAGTCGATTGGCGCTACGTGAAGGTGCTAAGAAGCCTGTACAGTATGGCATCAATGTCCGTCCAAGTACAAAACCACCGAACAAAACCCATCCAGCTGCTCCGAGGTGTTAGACAGGGAGATGTTATATCTCCGAAACTGTTCACCAACGCACTGTAGGATGTGTTCAGGACGCTGGATTGGAACGGAATGGGCATCAATGTAAATGGCGAATATCTTACGCATCTTCGCTTTGCCGATGACATAGTTATTATGGCGGAATCGCTGCAGGATTTGCAAAAAATGCTGCACAGTCTTAATGCTGCCTCGTGTGGGGCTTGGGATGAATTTGGACAAGACAAAGGTAATGTTCAAGGTAAAGTTAAAAAAAAAATGTAGCAAGCTGAAGTGGCAGTGGGCTGGCCATGTCTGTCGCAGAACCTACGAGAGGTGGAGCAGGAAGGTTCTCAAATGGAGACCACGCTTAGGCAAACGTAGTGTAGGACGCCTCCCGGCTAGATGGACCGATGACCTGAAGAAGGCAGCTGGCAGCGACTGGATGCAAAGGGCTGGAGATCGTGCGCTGTGGCGCTCCTTGGGGGAGGCTTATGTCCAGCAGTGGACTGCAACAGGCTGATATGATGATTTATATTATCGTAGTAGCGCACCATCTGTCTGTTGAGCCTGTCACGTCAAATGTCATGTCCGCGCGTGCAAAGCTGATCAAGCTGCACGCGTGATGCACGCCGCCGCTGTCCGCGCCGGTGTAAACTCGTCGATACAAATGCTATGGCACGATCTGAACGCCCTCGCCCATGCCACCTCGCACGCCACCGCGCACGCGTCTGTTTGGCCGGGACTTTAGTATCTACGCTACTAAAAAAGCTATTCCAGAGGCACGATACCGAATCATAAGTTTATTGAAGTATGGCTTTATATTTTAGTTGCGTGTTTATGTGCCCGGATGAGGGCCTATGAAGCAGATTCCATCCAAGATAGATTCTAAATGCACTTACACGGTGCATAGCCTATGTCTCGTACATTCTACATTTTTCGTAATTTTTTTCTTGTTTTTAAACTAGTCTGTTAATATAAAAAACAAGTTTTCTATGATTTATGGTGCTAGTCAGTTGTGTTGTTCCAATGTCCACTTTTTATTTAAATATTTTTAATTTTAGATTATTTGATGCTCTATCGCTTTCCTGTTGTTTATACAGGATGTCTCTACTACGAGTAGTATGAATGAAATCGAACAACAGGAGTAATTTCCGAACTTTTTGGCTCTATGAATGTAGGTTTTATTTTAGACGGATAAAAATTGTGAAATAAAATATTTTTTGTCACACATTATGTGTACCTACTGTAACTAGTTGATAAAAAATAACTTCTTAGGGAATGGCAAAATTTCCTACAACATTCTAAACAAAAAAATAAACTGTTCTCTTCGGTCGTTTGTTTGTTTGAGCTTTGTTTCAGCTCTTTGGGTTGCTGTTACGAAACAATGTAAATCAATCAAAACTTTTTACCTGTCGGAAATGGGACCCACATACATAAAGCCAAAAAGTGCAGGCATAAATCCAGCTATGCGTCAGTTAGATTTTTTGATCCATACTTTCAGAAACACTGTATACTTATTTCGTATGCTCAATAGTTGCCCCGATGGTAACGATTTCGATGCTCAATTGTTTAGCTGATGATCAGAATCACCGTTTGCGTAACATTAAGTTGTTAAGTAATCTTGAACTCATCGTAATCGTCACGCTTTGATATAATTCTTAGTGACGCACTACTGTCGTACGTGTTCCTTATTTTCTTAGTATTTAACGTTTAGGGAAAATAATTCCCTATTAGACATTTAGGGAAGTATTTTCCATTGAGTTAAAGCTATGGAAGGAGAAATATCCCATACTAAAAACCTATCAGAGCGACCCCCTGAACATGATCTACCTTGGGCAACCTGGAAGTCCTTAAATAGCCTACGGACCCAAGTAGGCTGAAGCAGGGAGAACATGCACAGGTGGGGTTACAGGTTAGAGGGTGCATGTCTTTGTGGTATTCCCCCCCAGACAATGGCACATCTTCTAACATGCCTGCGTGTCCCTACACCTGCACATGCGAGCATCTTTACAAGGCCACCGATAGTGCTATATCAGTGGCTGAGTTTTGGTCCTCACATATATGAAAGCCTGAGTCGACACGCAAAGAAGAAGATTCAGGGAAGAAGGAAGACGTTTAAGGAATGAACGTTTAGGGATATATTACGGAAATAAGATATTCCACACCAATTGGGATGTTTCCTTTTACTTCTAGAACATAATCTATAAAAACGAGCAAAAAAAAATCACGTTTGTTGCCCTTAAATATTTATTTTATTCTGGTTTTTAGTATATATATATATATATATATATTGTTATAGCAGCAACAGAAATACATCAGCTGTGAAAATTTCAACTGGCTAACTATCATGGTTCATGAGATACAGCCTGGTGACAGACAGACAGACAGACAGACGGACAGCGGAGTCTTAGTAATAAATAGGGTCCCGTTTTACCCTTTGGGTACGGAACCCTAAAATGAACAAATATTGCATCTCAAAATAGCTATACAAGAATATACTAACCAAACTTTATGAGTTTTTGTGGCCTTCGTTGCGTATTAATTAATTCGCAATACCTCTAATATGTATAATCCATGTGTTTAACATTGTTGCAGGTGCTGGGTAAGGTGCCCACCGTGTCCGTCGACAAGACGGACGGCTGCCAGATCTACCTCTCTCCGCAGTCGCTCAACGTCGAGATCGTCAGCTCTAAGTCATCGGAGATGAACGTGCTGGTGCCGCAGAGCAACGGCGACTATGTAAGTTTCATTTAAATATGCATCTTTACGTTTGAGTTAAATTAACTCCGGAACAGTTGACAAGCAGCGAATTGCGCTTAATTGAACCCGTTAGCTCGGACTTACGAGACACAATGGAAATTTAAGTGTTACAAGATCTTTTTATGTCCTCAGGAGCTAAACAGGATTAATTGTATTTTCTAGTGTTTATAACCCTACCTAGATGCAATAATCTTACCGTCATGACTTATAATTTCAAATAAAGTTTTTCAGTTACGCACTGTGGGTACACACAAAATAGTCTATGAATGTTCAGTATAGTAATAGAGTAACAGCCATGACAGAAATATTTTGGCACAGCCCCATTAGAATGGGGCTGTGCCATAATATTTCTGTCATGGCTGTGCATTTACAGTTTCATTACGTAATCATTTAGTAATACATATAACATGGCCAAAGGAGGTGTTTACTTTAAAATCGTACAAAGATATAAATAATACTTCGGACTACAACTTCATAAAAAAATACGAGTTAAACAATTATTAATTAATCACAAATTATTGAGCATGGTCTATGAATAACGGATAAACGTCTACTTAGTTATGATGTAATAAAAAGCCTGCATATCATCTCAGCTACATCCATGGAAGCGATCGCTGTTTTTGTGTCGCTAAAAAGTGTGTTGGTGGTAACGCATTAATGATTTCAAATGTGCGCCATCCTAATAAAATCATACGTATGAACATAGTTCAAACAAGCTCGATGTATTTATTATATTGCTCGGTTTGATTTGTAGGTAATATTTGCACGAACATAATTATATATATAAATAAACGAATTTCCCAGCGGTTTATTTTGTTCGATAACTGAAAAGCAATTGAAACTCGGGTCGAGAAAATTTCGTAAAGTTTATTTTGTTGCACCAATTTTCTTTACTTACACACTGCCATTGACATTTCCTGCGCTTTGAATAAGAAATGTTTTTCATAGCGAGAGTAGTTACTTTAGTGAAAACTTGAACCGAGATTTTTTCTTAACTAACGACATATGCGCCAGACACCGTCTTCGTATGTCCTCTCGCTTAGTTCGCGCACACATTTGTGACGGGGCGCCATTGTTATTAAATTGTTATCTTTTTTTTCGAGCATACGGGTTATAAAAAGATCGTTTTTCGTAATGGAGCTGACCGGAAACCAGGACCCTTGAGCTAAACACATTACGTGTCCCGTGATGATAGATATTACAGCTATCTATTTAAAGGTTAATTGCTTGACTCCTATTAAATTAATGCGATTTAATCGATTACTACAGTTAAATTAAAATAATCCTGTCTCGGCTTAAAACTGATTGTATATTATTTTCAGAACGAGCACCCCATCCCGGAACAGTTTAAGACGGTCCTGTCTGGCAACGGGCTGGCCACCACCCCCGTGGAGAACAAGGGCTAAGTTAACCCGCGTTCCTTGTGCCCGCCCGGGAACACTTATTGCTTATAGATTAATATCATTTAGCTTTGCAGACATATTGTTCGTCTCTGCTTCCGACATTCTATGTGTCCTAAAACATAGACGGGCAATATTAGTCTCAAGCGAGCAATACGATCTCAAAACTCACGCAAAAAATACGGATATTTGTACATATAACCCATATTGAAAGATCATTAGGACACGTGTGCATCATCTGTGTACTTGTCCGTGCTGGGAGATTGCGTGGAATTTGCGAGCGTATTAATAGTAATTAATTCAAAACGAGGCGAGTCTCTCTTAAATTAATGGTAATGAAAATATATTTTGCACGGTCTAGTTCAATATTAGTTCACTTGCTGCGATTCGCCTCGAAGATCTAACTTTTAAGCGCAAATTATTGTACGTAACGGTAAGCAGTCGGTTCTCGGGCCCCTCATTGGTCGTTCGTCTTCATCGTCATCTCGAGTTCTGTCTTTATTTCCTGCTCATTTTCGCTCGATTGTAGTATTTAAAAATATAATTCTAATATGACGTAGAAATAACTACTATAACTCATATATTTATTGGCCTTTAAATAATAATGATTGTAATGTAAAGATGTTTCTTACATTCACGTTTTTGAGATTTTAATTTTGACATTATGCAGAAAATGATAACGATAGCTTAGAGTACCACCTGGTACGGGTTAGTTAAGTTAGTTGTAAGGCGTGTGATTGTCTCGATTTTGGAAATGATTAGTGCTTTCTCGACTCGTTGCGAGCCGCTGTTTTAACCCCGCGGCCTGCCGGCCTCTTATTCTATCTTTTCTATACTCGCCGAGTAACTTAACATTTCCTTCATCCATTATCCTATAGAATTATTTAAGAATAACACTATTTTTTTATTTGTTTTAATTATCATTATTAAATTCAAGTATTAATTAGTCAACAATGTAAATCAGTGTAATTTGTATTCCCATAAATTATAATGTTTGTGTCGTCTCTAAATAAGCATTATAATTATTTATTATGCCATCATTATTTTGAACAATATAATATTGTATTACGAATATGCATTTTGTTAATTTATTTGTCGAGATATTAAACTAATTTTTAAGTACTATTTTTTTCCTATCATTGTACCTACCTATCAAATATATTTCACAGATATGCCTGAGCACATTATGAATATTAGTTTGGGTCTAACACAAAACACAAAACTGATATGTTAATTTTTTTTATTTCATTTTTCATGGCTAACATCATCCATTTGAAATTTCGATAAAAGCTAAGTATTCAAACGGAAAAGGTCATCCATGTAGTTTCAATAAATAGTTTTGATTAGAAATAAACATGCAGTGGTAAACAATTTATTTGGGCGTCAAAAATTAAAGCTATATGTACAAGCCCAAGCTACTATTAGATATGGCAAAATTTTCCAGCATTACAATGTGTATGAAGAAAATGAACAAAAATGCAGATTATCTGATTGCCGGTATTTTCATTTACCCTACTTGAGATTCAATATTCTTAGAACTACTTACAAAATATCAGTCAAATTCAAGAACTTTAAGCTATGATCTACAAACTGGCTAATAAGCTTACGGTTAAAACTAGCGTTAGTCGGGGTCGTGAACCCTTGAAGTGTTCTGTTTGTTCGCGGCGCACTGCCACTCGTCGCTGCCGTCCGAACATTCGATGAAGCCATTGCAAACGCTTGCCGGCGGCAGGCACTCCCCTAGCGGGCATCTGTAGCCTTTACACGTGTCGATTCTCGTTGCCCTCTTATTTTCGGCAGCCTCTAGGTCTGCGTAGAATTCGTCGTCGGATTCGTATTCGTCACTTGATGTCGATATGTTTTGGTGCGGCGTGTACGTAGCGATCACGCTGTCGATCCACTCGATGTAGTTGGAGACCTTGGTGTAGACGCCAGGCCGGTTCGCTCGGGCGCAGCCGTAGCCGTTGCTAGTTACGCCGTAGATGTACCATCTATCTGATTCCTGTAGAACAACAAATGTAATTGTTAATATTTGATTTAATTGTTGATGACCTCCGTAGCCGAGGGTCGAGCACGCCGGACTGTATATGGCGCCGCCATCTCTGAGGTTCCGGGTTCGATCCCCGGTCGGGTCAATGTGAAAAACGAACTTTTCTATATTGTCTAGGGTCTAGGTGTTGTGGTACCGTCGTTGTTTCGGATTTCTATAACACAAGTGCTTAAGCTACTTATACCTTAGGATCAGAGCAATGTATGTGATGTTGTCCAATATTTATTTATTTATATTTGTTTAATTGAACTTGGTGAATTGGGAAGTCGGACATCGATGGAGGTCACTAAACGTCCATACAACTTTGGCCATATTTGTACCTCGAGGTACATAGATACCAAACTGTAGAGAAAAATTCGAGGATTCCAAAACACTTATCATTTTGCTTCTTTAATTAGTTACAACTAGATAGTAACCAAATAAAGTTGTTGATAACTTGTAACACATTTTTTAACATGTTCAATTGCGTTTAGTATCAGCCTTATCCATAACCTGGGAATGTTTAAAACATATTTTATCCCCTGCTAATTATTGCTAATGCATCACATGTCGTCTATTTACTTGAATAAATAATTTGATGGCTTAAATCAATAAAAAAATTACCTAAGTCAAAGAAACTCATAACATTAACACCAGACACAAACATAGACTCCACTTACCCCCCTCTAGAATCAAAATGCTAAATACTAGTCCATACTACATGGCAGTAAAAATATTTAATAAATTACCAATTCATATAAAAAACGAAGCAAAAATTAAGACTTTTTCAAAATCTCTCAGATCTTACCTAATATCAAAATGTTACTATTCAGTAAATGAATATATTACTCAATAAATGATTCAATTATACCCGAAGACTTTGGTGTTTACCTAACACACCATATGACCATAATAACTCTAATAGTTATTACATAAAATTTTAAACATTTTAGGTACCTGTTAAAATTGTTATAATGATTCTTAATACCTAATTATCACTCACTAGCAGCCCGTCCCGGCTTCGCACGGGGTAGACAATTATCGCTAATAGTTTCGGCAGCGCATTCGACGAAAGACATTTTAAGACTCATTTTTCTACACCTTCGGTTACATTGTTCAAATTTTACCAAGGATCCCTAATTTTTTTCAAAATGAAATGTAGCCTATGTCAAATTGGAAGAATGTAGCATTCTATTGGTGAAATATTTTTTTAAATCGGCCCAGTACTTTTTTGAGCCTATTCATTACATTACAAACATAAAAAAATAGGTACAAATCTTTCCTCTTTATAATATTAGTATAGATATAGATTGTACCTACTTAATAGTAAGACCTTATATTATTAAGCTGCTCTCTAAATTTGCAATACCTATTAGGTAACTAAGTTTTAAGTCCTGTTGCATGTGTAACCATCTACCACCAATGTACATCACTTAGTATGCAAATAAAGAATTAAATTGAATTGAAAAAAAATAATAATAATATTGTTTCGGAAATTAATATTGTCTCTTTGCAAGCAACAAAACGCCACAAAACGTCAAAATGCAATCTATGGTGATAAAATGTCATTTCTGTTCGTTTTGACGTTTCGGGGTGCTAAATGATAATGACAGGACAGCAGCCTGACTCACAGCTGATAAGTTGACATTTGCAGTTTTTTGAGTATCACTACAGAGGGCCTAATGCGAGTAGTGATGTACAAACCTCGAGGCGTCGAGTTCTACTTTTGAAGCCTCGAGGCGTAGGCCTCGCGACTTCAAAACAGCTCGAGTCTTAAAATGAATGCGAGCCTTGAATAAGAGCTCAAGTTTGGGTTTACGACTTTAATATTTGACTCGAGTCTCGAAAATTAGAACTCAAAAAGATGAAAATCTTATGTCATAAAGAGTAGATGCTTAATCTATTGTGCTTTACCTCTAATTATTTTCATTCATAAGCAGCCCATCACAACTAGAGCGGAGAAAAAGACTCGAGCCCAGAAAAAGCCTCGAGATCGATCGAGCTCTCAAAAAGACTCGAGCTCTTAAAAAGGCTCGAGCTCTAAAAAAGGCTCTAGCTTTGGAAAAGACTCCAGAGTTATCGAGCTCCATACAAACGAGGCGAGCCCTGTAAACGACACCGAGCTCTAAACAAAAGGACTCGAAAGCCTCGAGCCTTGTACATCACTAATTGCGAGTGCAACAAAATGTCAGTGTCGTTTACTTTTTCCGAAAAGTCAATGTAATTTTTTATTATTTTTCGATCGATTTAAGTGACTTGGTTGTTTAGTGTAACTGATACTTGGGACCTAGAATGTTGGTTGAATGCTCTAAGCCTAGAATAGATAGAGTCGTAACACAGATTAATAATGAACATAGACAGGGTCTAAAATGGCGTATTTTTCTCAAATTTAAATTATTATTTTTTACCTTTTTCGAATGACTAACAAAAAAAGTCTAAAAAAGCCTTGTATATTATTCAGCGTTTTATAGAGTATTTTTTTCCATAAAGTGTACCTTGGTACATTAAATGGCCCGATTTTGGCAACCCCTTTCTACAAAACCCAAGCTAACTGTCTCTCTAATACTATAATAGCGTTACTAGTATAAACAATAGTATAATAATAGTGTTCCTAGCGTTCTCTCAATTATGTCCAGGGCCCTAACCATGAACTGTTAAAACAATCACAAAGTTGTTAAATCTGTCAATTTTGGTACGTCATTTCATACAAAATTTGACAGAAATGATAATGTTTGACAGATTTGTGATTGTTTTAACAGTTCATGGTTAGGGCCCTGGACCCTAACCATGAACTGTTATGAAATGACGTACCAAAATTGACAGATTAGACAACTTTGAGATTGTTTTAAGAGTTCATGGTTATGGCCCTGAAATGGAATGAGCAAAACTACGTTATTCCAATCCAATCGTCCAATTGTTAATCTTTTGCACAAAATAGGCGCGCCGCCGCTATACGTAATTTGTGTCTTTTGTCAACGACTACGAGACTAAAAAGCCAGGCGGTTGGTTCAAATCCCGCAAGGAGAAAATGTTTGTGACAAGCGCGAGCATTTGTACCCGAGTCATGTTTATTGTGTTTAAGTAGTTTGGGGCTGGATAATAGGTGTGATTGTTTTGTTGGTAAAATGACCTACCTGGCACATGAGCGGGCCGCCCGAGTCCCCTAGACAGGCGTCGCGGCCGCCGCGCTCGTAGCCCGCGCAGAACATGTCCTCGGTCACGCGGTACAACGGCAGCAGGCGCGTGCGCCGCCGGCACTCCGCCGTCGAGATCACCGGCAGCTCCACTTCTTGTAGCGTGTCCGCTGTGGACAAAACCAATTATTAATAGAATTCTTGTATTCGGCATGGATGATAATGATGGTTCATAATGGTCAAAAACTTTATTACTTTTTGTCTGAACGTCGAAACAAAAACTAACGAGTTTTATAAAGGGTAGGCCAGGCTCTGCTGTACTTATAATAAGGTCACAATATAAGGTTTGATGAGATGATGAAAGAGGTTTGTTAAGAAAAAATAACTAGGCACGTAGTTGAGTTGTGGCATCGTCAGATAGAAAATGAGTTTGTGAGCACCTTTAGCTCTCCCATTTAAGGAGCTATTTCCGACGCCATCCTTTATCGCCGTGGGTGGTAAAGGACATAAAGGATAATGTCACTGTTTTTGAACTTTTTTTTTATAAGTAAGATAATTTTGACTCAAAAACGTATAATGAACTTACGGAAGACGCGCTCATGCTCATACAACTGTCCCCATCCCACCACAGTACAGTGGTGTCCCGTCGGCGGCTGCGCCCGCGCCGGCGGCAAGCAAGCCGGGCGCAACCTAGCATGAAGCGCGATGGGGTCGATCCTCAGCATTGCGATGTCGTTCCTGAAGCCGCGCGGCGCGTACCGTGGGTGAAGCACCACTTGGCGGACGCGGGCCACACGCTCCCAGGGGCCACGGGGCCACGCGCCGCGACGCAGGGCCCCGAGGCGGGCCACCCAGTGGGCCTCAGTCGCTCTATAATTAGAAGAAATAAATTATACCCACAATCACATCTAGTAAAACTTTAACCACGGCTAGATAAATAAACATACGTTATAATACGTTTATAAAAATCCATAACTTAAATACAATTGCTCGTGGCCATCAACCAAACATTTGCCCCTTGCGGGATTCGAACCCCCAACCAGGCTTTGTAGTCGAACCACTTTATCAGATTCTCAATAAGCTAAATACTACACTAATAGTTAGATGCCAGAATAAATAATTGGTAGGACGACCCCCAGCTCGATGGACCGATGACCTTAGGAAGATGGCTGGCAGTGGATGGATGAAAAAAGCGGGAGATCGTGCTCTTTGGCGCTCTTTGGGAGAGGCCTACGTCCAGCAGTGGACTGCAATAGGCTGAGATGATGATGATGATGATAGCGTCCTGCAGATTTGATAGCTCTTGGATGGACATTTGTTGAAATTGTGTTGTCTTTTTCCGTCTTAAGTGGTCATTAGGTATTAGGAATTCTGTAGCTTTGCTAATCATGCATGCATGTATTTAAACTTCTATCAATCATCGTAACCTGGTTATTTTCCTACATGTTATTATTATGAAAAATATGCGTCATTTATGCAAAAATGTACAGTTCACCATATTTTTATCGCTAAAGCATAGCATAACTTGTCAGTGACGATAAGGTGAGGAATTTCTGATTCAACCAACATTATCTTGTTAAAAACAGAAATTATTAGACTTGGGATCATTGTAATTGAAAGCCAGTTTAATACCTGTAATGTAAGACTGATTTAAGGTACTTACTGGTAAAAGCAATGGCTGGCCGAGATGAGCCACTGCGCAGTGATGAGGGTAGCGCCGCACTGGAAGTCCCCGTCGCGGTAGAGCGCCGCCTGCCACGGCCACGCGCCCGCTGCCGCGCCCGCGCCGCCCACCACCCTGCTCCAGCGCACGCGCGCCACGCGTGAGGTTACAACCCTAGCCAACACGCTTCTTTGGGGAATACTACACGTTCGACGTATAGACGCGATCCGAACCACAGACTACTCACAACGATATTCTACACATTGGACAGCAGTCTACAAAATTCACTAAAGTATGGGTTTCCTAGAAAAGCGGTGATGGGCGTGCCATCATTTAGCAGACAGGTTATGACGGACGTTTTTAAAGTTTATTTAAGGTTACGGTGTCTAAAAACTGTTACTAGTAGACTACTATGCCATCTTGGTTCCATAGTTAATGCTTTATAGATTTAGGTATTAGTTACATGATTGCACCGCTTTCCTAGGAAATTAGAACATCCATATTCCGTGGCTAGAATCGTGTCGTATTTAACGTAATTCGAACGAGGTATTCCCTTGGGTGCATCTAGATTTTAGTGTTTAAGATAAGAGCAGTTATTTATCTCCCTTAAAAGCTTCTGTTATCAACCACCTTAAAAAAGAGGAGGTTTTTTTATTTAAACTAGAGAGAATCCGAGTTGCTGGATTCGTATTTTCTAAATATATTGGTATTCTATTTTGTAGCCAATATTCTAATTCAACGTATCATATCGGGAATATTTACATTTATAAAAGTATGTATGATAAGACAACCGAATTCCAAGTGGGAAATTATTTATTAAACTTCGAGATTATGTTCTGCAATGGTCACAAGAATAGATAAATAGGTCACCTTGGTTGTTGAGCATCCGCATGCGGCCTGATCCCGCAGTCCAGGTCCTGGCAGCGCACGCGCAGCGCGCGGCGGCGCGGGCACGAGGCGCGCCGGAATGTGAGCTGCGTGTCGGCCGAGCGCGCGTCCACGTTGTGCCACACCTCCCAATATCCAACCGAGCTGGTCTTCCGACCCTCACGCGCCTCGCGGCTCCAGGGAGAGTCACTAAAATTTGGCAATTTATAATGTCCCAATTAAATACTAGTTAGTGCCCCTATATTGGATAGCGGAATAAATATCTAAATTCTACGAGTATTATAGCAAACTGATTCAGTAATTTTAATGTGTAACAATAAGGGTTAATAAATAAAATAGATTCAAAAGTGGAATGTTGTTGACCAATCTTCCAATCATACTCACTGGAATGTCATGGCCCGGCAAACTGCTTTGCCTAAATCTGGGAGTTTAAGAGGACTATGTGCCTTTTGTACTACGTCTGAAAAGCTTTCCACACATAGTCTACCCCAAACACCGCGTTTACGCACCATTACAAAACCTGCAATTAATCCATTATATTAATATGTATTTCAACTACTGAAACGTCAAAATATAAACAATCTCGAAATAGACTTATGCTGTACCTTCCTCGTTGTAAGGTACTACTTCATTATCTTCCAGCTCATCAGCGAGAGCAACACAGCTTTTCTCATCGTCTCCGAGAGGACAATCTGGTGTCCCATCACAAACCCGATACATTTCAATACATTGTTTAGCATTTGCACACACGTATTGTCCATCTTCGCACCATTCTGAAAAACATCAAGTAATATTTTAACAAGTCCGTGAAAAGTAGTAATCCAACTTCCAACTAATATTATAAATGCGTAATTTTGTGAGGATGTTTAGATGTTTGTGACTCAATCACGCGTAAACGGCTAAACGGATTTGGATGAAATATTGCACGCACATAGAATAAGACCTGGATTAACATATAGGATGCTCTTTATCCCAGTTCAATGTTCCTATATACCCATATATGATATACCAAACATCCTGTAGTTTACGCAAACGATGTTGCGGGAACCGCTAGTCAGATTAGTAAATACTTCTAAATTATGATGCTTACCACACTTATTTTCATCAGAATAGTCCCAACAGTCAACAATGCCGTCACAAATCTTAGATTGCGAGAATTCCGCTCGCAGGTAGTCGGCGCAGGAGCAAGCACGTTCATCTTCTCCACCAGGACAGTCCAGCAAGCGGTTACATCTTGATGTCAAAGGCAAGCAAGTACCAGTCGCACATCGAAATGAAGTCACATTGCTGCATTCTTCTATAAAGGTAATAAGCAAACTTAAAACAAACATAAGTCCATATAAGGTAATGTAATTTATCATTTTAAGTAGGGACCTACCTTCTTTGATGATGTCTTTTACAGTGTCTTTTTCTTTCTGCGGCTTATTCGAGTAAGGTTTATTATATGATTTGTCAGGTTTATCTAAACTATTCTCGTCCTGTTTAGATGGTTGAAATTTATTGTAAGTCTTGGTTAATATTTTGAATCCTGCTTGATTCAGCGTGTAACTAGAAGGAATTGCTTTAGTAGAAATAACACTTCCCGGTGACCGAAATAACGTGTCATTGTTTGAATCCGAAATAGTTGCCAAGTTAGCAAGTTGTTTCAGTTTATCAATTGTTAAACTATTCGATTGATTATAAGGAATTTCTAATACGACGTCGGGCTCTAAAGGTAGCTCATAAGCTGGAAGACTCTGTGTTTTATTTGCTTGCTTACTGCTCACGCTGCCTGTTACATGGTACGACACACGATACGTCCCTTCAGGAATATTCGTTCCGTCAATAAGTTTACCGTTTTCAGAAATTTTATCACTTGCTGTTTTTAAATCATCGCTAGATTTTGGTAGTCGATTTTTGCTTGGGTTATTTTCAGCAGTGACTTTAATGTTATCAGTAACAGTAGCCGACATCATGCTATCGCTATCATCAATAGCAGCTGAGGATGTTACAATTTCAGGGCTATCAGTTGCCTCGTTTGAAACTTGAAATACTGGCACATAATTTTCAGTACTAAGTTCATTAATTATTTTTTGTGTTTCTGGGTCGTTACGAAAAAAGCTACGAATGCTTTCTTTTGATGGTTGCATTTCAACTTTAATTTTAGGACGTGGCCTTAGAGGGCGGTTCACACCTAAGTTCGACTTAGCAGGTAATAATGTGATAACGTTTGCAGTAGTTGTTTGTATTTCTTCATCAAGAACCACTTCTACCGATCCAGTCATTTTATTATGGCCTTGCCGATCTTCCATTTTTTCAGTAGTCTCTGTCTCTTTTGTTGTTTTTTCCGTACTATTTTGCGAGTACCTTTTGATTATCTCCGTTAAATTTCTTAAAATGGACACTTTGCTCGGAAAACGTGGGGTAGTGTTCGGAAAAATTGCATCGTTCTTAGTTATAATAGCCTGCAACGTATCATTGTAGTATTTCTCAGGTGAATTTTTGCTAAAAGTATCATTTTCATTGGTAGAGGTGTTTATTAATTCCCATGTATGTAGTGGTCCGCTTGTAGTTGGAATAATAGATACTTTATTATTTGGTCGTTTCGTTGTATTTATTTCTTTAGTAAAATTTTTGTTCAACTCTTCCAGTATTTCTGATTTATTTGAACTTTTTTCAATGCTTTCAGACACAGTAATTGTAGGAGTTGACGTTGAGATTATCGTAGTGCTTGGCGTAGTTGTTGTGGTTGTTGTAGATGTGGTAGTCGAGTTAGTAATAGTAGAGTTAGGTTTCTTAATTATTGACGCTCCGTCTATTGCAATTTTCTCCGTGCTTGTATCTGTTTTATCAGACTGGGCTACATTCAAAATAATAGAGGTAGTTTTATCTTTAGGTGGTCTTTGTATCGGTTTTCCATCATCATCGTCATCGGGACTAGTTTCAGCTGACACTTTTACGACAGAACTTATTTTATCTACTGGAATGGGATGAGGCTTTACATATCCGGAACCTAAAGTTTCCATATCTTTCAACGGAGGTACATACGTAGGAAGTGTAAAACTTGTGTAAACCGGACTTGGAACATATACATCAGCAGCCAAGTCAGGATCAACGTACACTCCTGGTTTACGTGTGGTTCTATCTCTATTTTTTACGGGAGGTATAGGGGTGAGCATACTTTCTAACACCGATACGTCGTCAATAACTTCTGCAACTCCTATTCTGTCTTCCGCATTTTTATCGCTACTAACTTCGTTAGAAGGTGGAGGTGTTTTGCTTGATATTTCATAGTATGGTCGTGTAATGGGCTTCCACGGTTCGTTATCAATTACATGTGGAACTGTAAATAGTGAATCTATTTTTGGTAAATCTTTATAATGATTTTCGTTTGTCAACAGATCTAGTAAAATTTGAGAGAAATTATTTGTAGATGTTTCTAATGTTGTTGTTATTGAGGCTGCTGTCGTTTTTGACGTAGTCGTCGAAGATGTCGTTGTTAACTTCCTTAAATCCTTATCAAAGTCCCTTTTTGGTGTAGCATCTGTTTTTGTTTTTACATTAAGAGTAGACATTATAGTAAAAGGCCTTGGTTTCGGTGTAGTCGTTGAAATTCGTCTTACAGTCGTTCTACTCGTTGTCGCTTTTGTAGGAGCTCTCGTAGTTGTACTGGGCTTTGCTGCTGGTACCGGTTTGTTGGTGCCACGCACAGGACTAGAATTCTTTTTATTCTCCGTAATATCTGCCTCTGTTTTTGTTATCTGAAATGTTCCTTGAACTACCGGAATATTTTCAATGTCAATTTCTGGCTCTTCAACTTCTCCGTTATTGGATGGATTGGGTTTTACAGTAGTTTTTCTTACAACTCCAAGTCTAGTTTGCATGGTTTTATCTTTTGGATTTTGTGGGGCCATTGACTTAGGATAACTGGTAGCCATACTTTCATTCATTGCTTCCTTAACGTATGATTCTGAATGATATGTGTGTTCTAAATCTCTTTTAATGATTATACTAGATGTGTCTACTTTTATAGTTTGTCCAAATGCTGGGTGTTTTGAAAGTAGATCTTGAACTAAAACATTTTTCAGTGTTTCTTCTATATTCGATACAGTGCTGAAAATAATGAAAAAAATAGTTAAACAGCAATGAATAAAAAAGGTAATCATGATGACCCACTGAAAAAGTGCCCTACCTCGGTATTTTTCTTCTATCTAAATAAAGTCGGAAATGAACGTCGAGCCTTCGGTCTCCGAAGCCGGTGACGAGGGCTCCGGCGAATGCCTGCCGTAAGGGCGAAGGGCCGGCGTACACTTGCCGCAGTGCCGCGCCGTACCTGCGCGCACGCTCCCGCCACGCCGGGCTGTTGGGCGCGCCTCCGTACACATCTCCGCGGGTCACGCGGAATGAACCCTCGAACGTCATCATTGCTGAAAAAAAGAAAAGTCATCATTTAGTTTATAAGTAAAATGTAAAGTAATGGAGATGAATGAATTTATCATGGAGACGTATTTAAAGGCTGGGTATAGCCTTATTAACAGAATACTATTTGTGCGGCATGGTAAGTAAGTACCTAATACCGCCAAATTTTATCAGCTTTATAAATTCTGACTAAACTAGGCTATTATTAAGTGATAGGTAAGTATCAGAATAAAATGCGAACTAAATGTTTCTTTCACTGATAAACAGTAGCGCATACCTGCCACATAAGTCACATTGTGCATTATGTCAGTTTCCAGGTTTAGTATCTAAGATTTATACTAAACTTAGCAGAGCTGAGCGAGTTACAGAGGAAATGTATTTTGCAAATGATAAGCTAAGAGAAGCAGAGCGGAGTTTAATCGGCTGAAAAATTCATCTTGGCTGAGATTAAAATGAGACTAATTAATTAGCGTTTCAAACGCCACTGCAGCAGCTGAAATCCGGACAGCAGAGCCTCTGCTGCTAAATAGGTACTACTTACCTAATTTCGTGTGTAAAGATAACAATATATGGATTACTTTGACGACCGTCTTGTGTACCTACTTGGTTTGCGCTCCGGTCAAAAAGGCTCGGCTGTTGCGGTTTCGAATCCCACAAGGGGCAAATGTTTGTGTGATGAACACGAGCATTTGTATTTAAGTCTTGAATGTTTATAAACGTATTTAAGGTGGACTTGCGCACAACTAGATTAGTACGAGATGAGGACATCATTCTGTCTCTGTCATCGTCATACAAACTGACAGCTATAGACTGGATTAAATTTGCTAATCCTGAGATGCGCTAGTGGTCTTAAGCATGTTTGTCTGTTAACTAGTCGCCATAGTATAAGCTTTACTTAGTATGGTGTGATTGTGGAAATTACTTAATTATAATTTGATTGATTACTTACGTTCGCCATTGTCTGGCCTGAGCGCGCCCATGTAGAAGGCCAGGGCGGCGACGGCAAGTACAGCGAAGGCGGCCAGAAGCGCGCCGCCCACCAGCGCCGCTGAGCAGAACCCGCCGCCGCGCCCGCCGCCGCTGCTGGCCCGCGGGTACCCCCCGCCCGCAAAACGGTATTCACTCTGTAGACAAAGGTACGGTACTCGATAAATATCATAAAAGTATGTAAGGTACAATTTTATCAACAAAGTTCCTTTTAGAGACAACAATAGGGATGACGGCTGGTAAAGAAAATGATATGTTAGATTATCAAAAAATTATGGACTCATAGATAAAGCGCGTCCAAGCTCGGGTGAGTGAGTGGACTAGTGAAGTCACTTCTGAGCAAAAATTGTACCTAGGCGTGCCGTCGTGCGACATTTTAAATCGTAATATTTCTGTAATATTTTGTTTAATGTGATATTTAGATGAGCCTCTGCGATGAGCGGCGTTTACGATACTGACAATTGCGCGTTAGAATCTCGTAAGGGGAGGAAAACTTTTCTAAGTTAAATATTTACTACGAAGTTAGAGTAATACAATAATTTATTTTAATTAATTATATATCTTTCCAACCACCACAACTTACATAATAACACACTTACATCAACAAACATCGTCTTACCAACAGTGAATTAAAGAATAATCTTTTTTATCACCTTCAAAGTTATTATAAATCTTAGAGATGAGTGTAAAAACACGTTTTGGTCTTAGATTTTTTCATCACGAGGCAGATTACGTGGTGCGTGATCCATTTTTTCCGATCTCAACGTTCAGTTTTTGTCGCGTTCCTCAAGGCCTGAGATTATCTCTGTGTTACCTCTGCAGATGTATCGTTTATTACTTCTGTTTTTTATTCTTGGAGACAAAGACTTATACTACATATTCGTGTTTTAATTAACAGTAATATAAATCATAGGTAGGTACTAAACTAACATTCGGTAGGTTTAGTACCAATGACTTCTTACTTATATTTTTTGTCAATCAAAAACTTACTAGAATGTCGTAACCATCCAAGTTGCTATTGCTACCCAGCGGTACCGAAATATTTTTAATGTCAATTTCTGGCTCCTCAACTTCTCCTTTATTGGATTGGTTGGGTTTTACAGTAGTTTTTCTTAACACATTCATATAAATTATTTTAAAGGCTCCAATTATTTTTCTCTAGGTAAATACACCACGTAATAGCTAAAACAAAAATTAATCTTCAAACTCAAAGCCTTATACATGTCGTGGCCCGATCTTAGAATTAATCACTTCATGATGTGGCCGGCCATTTCATAAAATGATCGTATTTCATAAAACGGCCAAAAAAAACTGGCCATAACGTCAACGTTTGATGATATGGCAATCAACGTTTGGCCATCTCATTAAAATAGGTATAATACGCTTACAAGTTATGTAAGATCGGGCCACGACATACACATGGTATGCGTACAAGTAGACTGCACGTTTACCGTCTCTACCAGTAGTACGCATCCGGCGTTTTACGCTCTAATATTGAAATGACAAACGGCTTAGTATCAAAAAAGTATTTAAGATCAATACATTTTTGACTTTAGTTTATAATTGATTGTGTGTTATATATCTGAATTTAAATTAAATAATTTTCTTTTAAAAAGACAACCTACCTACGCAATGCCATACTTATTGAGCTAGCAATATTTTAATATTTAAATTAATCTATTCTATCTATGTTAATGCAAAACATCTACACACACAACACAACGTTGTATTAAAATGATTTGCATTCGTGAGCGATGAGTGTCAAGACTATGGAAACGCAATATTCAGCAGTGTCTACACTGCCTGATGTCCTCTTTATGGGATGAGAAGCGCCTGAGGCTAGCAATCCGTCTCTCTACACTCACACCATTGATAGCTTGTCAATGCAGGCAGACAGTTTATTAAACGTTGACGTGGCAAATACGCGAATATAAATATACTACAAAATGATAAGTACCCGTTATTGAGAAACGTTTTTATTTGTCTATGATGAATGAATGAATGAATGAATGAAAATCGTTTATTTGGCACAATTTACAATAATGACAACTAAGTTCTATGCACTGTTCTACCTAAGTAGATGTTTAAGTAATTTTTAAACTGAGTTCAAATCTCGATGAGACCGATTAGCGTTTTAGGTTGCTTAATTGGTCTCACCGAGATATGAACTCGGATCGTTGGATTGTAAATAAGAAGCACTAGGTACTTACTTACTATTCGTCTCTTTTATCTTCTGTGATAATAGATAAGTAGTATTAATTAACGACGGATTTCAGCTTATAATACTTTGACAAAATATTTATGAGAGTTGTTTATGTCTGCATTCTTTTGTTTTGGCAAATAATTTTGATTTGTTACTCAGAATCATGATGGGACTTTGCAGGCGGTTTTTGAGTGGAGCAATTAGGTAGGTACTCTGTAAACGCAGCTATTATAAAAAGCTTCACATTTTTTACAAACAGTCACAGGAATAAAGAAGTTCTGGCTAAAGCAAACCATCTTCAAGCTTTTTACGAGTTTTTTTTTTTTTTACGTTAGTGATACGTTTAGCCTTTATAAAAAAATACTAGGGACTTTTGTTCAAAAAACATTATTTTGACCCATTAGACGGGGGTTCTTACCATTTGTTATTTGACAGAGCTAAACTAGGTAGTATAGGTAGGTATAGATACTTTAAAAAATGCTAACCAGTGTAGCACGAAAGTAATTTAAATTTATGATTTTTAAAGATTATAAATTTTTGTTTTTAGCAAATCCATGCAAGGTTCAACTGAAGATAAATAACACTTGAAAAAAAATATCTGAGGTCCCACCTGAGGTCGATGATTTTTTTTTCAAGTGTTATTTATTTTAAAGATTAATGGCGAAATCGTATTTTTATTAAATATTTAGACGCTTGGAAATATAATTCTAAAATCATACTTACCTAAGCATGTATTCTTAATAAAAATATATTTTAAAGTTTTTCAGCACATTAGCTTTTGTTTGAAAAGTCTGTAAAAATACAAAAATAAAACAACAACATCTTAAACAACTTAATTCATATAAAAATTAGTAAAAAGCACACTTACCCTTAAGATACCTGAATCTGTGAGCGCAACTGTCTGGCTTGGCGGCTAAAAAAGCAAAAATAGAGCAAGAGAATGCAAAATATTGATTATAAATTTGATTGCAGTACTCATCCCACTTAAATCTACTATCATAACTTTAGATGATTGTGACTCAATCACGCGTAAACGGATTTGGATGAAATTTGTCACACTATGAAATATGATCTGGATTAACATATAGGAGACGTTTTATTCCGGTTAAATGTTTCTGTGGTTCTTTTTTCTATATATTGTTATTTATTTGAACGTTTTGCGTTATTTTTCACCTACCAAATTATCCTGTAGTCCACGCAAACGAAGTTGCGGGCACAGCTAGTCTGGTATATTGCAATTAGAAGTAGGTAAAGCTTGACTTCTATGATTTTAATTCTTAGGAAAAAGTATAGTAAATAAAAGTCTGTTACAATCTTTAAATGTTATTTTATGAAAGATGTTAAAATTTATAACAATAATAATTGTCACGCACGGTGGTATCTACTCATTTAAATAAATAAATATATATATATTTAAATGAGTAGATACAACCTATCTTACGTTGTTATCTAAACAGGTTTTTGTACTTTCGTATAGGTATATTATATTAATTACGTACCTACGAGTACTATCATTACGTTACTAACTAAAGTGTTGAAAATACGCATCTTCGAAGCTCATATTTCGTACATTATCCCGTGAATTTTTTGATTTGAACAATATCGGTTTAATGGCGGCTGTATTTCAAACTTAATTGAAACTCAGGGCGCGGGCGGCGGAATCATACCTCTCTACCCAGTTGCTCCCATGTTGGTCCGTCCGCGGGCCTCTATAATTATAATTATTTCTTATTTATTTAGCGGGGACGTACGAGATACCAACATCCGCCGTGTAATTGCACCTCACTAAACGATGTTGCGTAATGAGGACCCTGCACCCGGTCCAACTGCATTATTTCACTACGGCTAATTTACTGGTGCAAATATTGGGGGAGCCACTGTCCACGCGGAGTGACGAACCCAAGGCAGGTAACGAGGTTCCACACTTTTGTAACTGCAAACGTAACTTTGCCAAACGCACACGGGGGCACGCTCTGTATCGACGCAGCGTAATTCGAAATTAATTAGAGAGAAAAAAAATCTCGGTTACCTTCTTTTAACGATGTAGGCTTATTTACTTACTTCGAAAGGAAATACCAAGTAGTTGTCGCTTTGATAAAAAAAAATCCGTGTTGTAACAACACAATTGTTTTATTTCTAAGTATACTTTGTTGACTGGACATCAAAATAGTCCTTTTATTATACTAAATTACTTAAAAGGATGTTCTGTAAGGTTTTCGTATAATTCTGGCATTGTAAATGAAGCTGATAAACTTTTAGATTTCGACGAAAAAGGTATTTTGAAATTAGTGGTTGTAAATGAGTACCTTACAAAGTATAAAATCATGTAGGTAGATGAAAAATTTAAAGCAGTGATGAAAAATTAAAAGCTACATTTTGAGTATAAAAAAATGATTTTACAAAAATACAGGTCCCACCGAGATTTGAACTCGGATCGCTGGATTCAGAGTCCAGAGTGCTAACCATTACACCATGGGACCGCTTCCCAGGCTGGTCGAAAATAGAAATCGCGTTACAATACAAAACAGATTGAACATTTACAAAATCATTTTTACCCAACTACGGCGCAGCCAAAAGGAAAGGTAATGATTTTGGCAGTCTATGTATGTTTGTATGTTCCACCGTAGCGCCTAAACTACTGAACCGATTTTAATGAACGAGGTGTCATAGATTCGTTATAATGGCCCGGGTAACATCGCCCATAGGCATTTTATTAACATTTAATGTGACGAAATTTAAACCTCAGATTCTATCCTCGAAAAAAATAAAACTGAGATAATCATCACGTGTTTGGTATCAAAGGAAAGGTTTTGGCGAGCACATTACAAATATCTATATGTATTGTATCATATTGTTCAAGTCAAAAATATCTTTAAAATGCGGTCGAACAGTTCGCGCGGTCTATTCGTAGTCGGGTTATAGTTTTTAAACTTTATAATTATTATTTATAATATTAGTGAGATAACTTTAGCGTGGTTAGTGGTATTAAGTCAAAAGTTTTAGTACTTTTCAGTTTACTCAGACTCGTGTTTAATTGCATCGATATTAGTAGATACTAAAAAGTGAATTATTAACTTACTACTTTAACTCCTAGGTAATATTAATGCACCTACCTATATTCTTTATACGTAGTTACATTTTATTATGTAGTACTAATCCTTTGAAGGATGGGGTTATTGTTATGGGTAAGTTGAAACTAAATCGTTTGTCATGAATAATATTACATATTATTGCGATTTAAGTTAGTAAAGTATTCTTGCAATAACGACGCAGTCATTATGCAAGTTGTCCGACTGTTAATAACAATAAATAATTAAGTATTGAACACTGAATAGGATGACATGCTGACCGTGGGCTCGATACAACTAGGCTGAGGTAATAATAGTAGTAATACTCTGTGCATCAATTTTATCTATAAACAGCATAGACCTTGAGCACATGAGTAAAGAAACGGAACAGAGACAAAGCTACATACGAATGCGCTTTGATAGGTACATCACTACAAGTGCAACGCGTGTGTGTGCGTGTCCACTGGCCGCTTGTCACGTATGAGCCGAAACCGCTTCAAACTAGATCAGCCAGTGGTCAATCTCAGGGCTTGCAGGCGTGACACGACGCTCGAATGTCGTGCATGTTTTGTTTTTGCTATCGAGTTTCTCACATAATACGTAGTAATATTTTTGTTTTAGTATTTAAAAGTGTTGTAAATATGGTTGTACATTGTACTGTGATAATACCTCCTGAAAATTTTATTGCATTTGTTGAATTGCTTGAGCAATAATTTCGCGAATATTTTGATCTTCATGTACAAATTGTTAATATTGGTAATGACATATTAGCACGTTTGCAAGATTTTACATTTTATATGCCATGTGATTATTTCCCATTGGATTATTTGAAAAAACTTTATATTAGATTTAGAATTTATCATTCGATTAAAAGACACAACAAATTATTAAAAACCAAAAGTAATAAAAAAAAATATTTAGAGTATGTAATTTGTAAAAAAAATAACCTATTTTAATAAAAAATGTGAAAAAATGAATATTTATATTTTAAATTTATTGTGCCAACCCTACCAAAATAGGTATAAATTTAGCTAGCTCTTTAGAAGCTTTGTCTCTGTTCCGTTTCTTTACTCATGTGCCTTGAGTCCACAAGACGTCCCGGAGAAGTATTTTTGAAGCCAAATTCAATTTCGCATTAGATATCGTGAGAATCGTCAATGAATTTTAAAAACGTATTTAACGTTTTGAGTCTGCATATTACGATAATTGGAATTCGAAATCTTCAAAGTTATTTTCTCGATGTAAATAAATAGATAGATGGGTGACGTCTTATTATGTGTATTATGCTAAAGCTCAAGTATGACACAACTAGACTATTTCTATTATAATATAGGTACCAAGTAAGTACAATACTATCAACCGCTACTTATTTCGTTGAAGGGTAATTTCACGCTCAATTAAGCGCTGTGTTATGAACGTACATACCTAAGTGATGTTCTGCTATTAAATTACTAATTGATATATATATTTATTGTCCTTCGTGAAACATAGTAAGTATCACTTATTAGGAAACAAAGTAAGACATTTTAATACCTATAGGTACTACTACGTATTTATTAACCCCCGACCGAATGAAATACGTTATTTCGGGGGATGTCAAGAGTCATGGACATGTTACCAATCTTACTTCGTGGGCTAGTTCGCACAGAAGATGCGCGCATTTTAAAAATACTCCGTCATTTATATTGATAATCTTCAGAAAATAAACTACCCGTGTAACTTTAGTTAGCTAATTGGTAAACTGTTTTTTTTTGGTAGGTTCTATTTCAAGCACAAGTCCTTGGTTTACGCCTGACCGGGCGGCCTTGTGGCAGATGCGCTTGCGCAGGCTAGGAATGTGCGATTAACGCACTTAATTCGAATTTTGTACCTCACATAAGGCGTGAACATTCGCCATAACTATTGTTATGTTTAGGGCGATTGTTCAGCATTCAGCAGCTAATCCAGTTTTAGAAATACCAATACCACAAATCCGAGCGACAGCGACCAGTACCAAGCTAAACCTACCCCATCGAGTAGCAAAACTGAGTCGCTACGAGGAGACGGTTGTGGATTTTGAAAAAACTAACAGTATTGGCTACTGTTCTTGGTTTACATGTAAGTTAAAACATTTTTTATTTTATTTCAATCTATGTGATTGAAAAATAAAAAAAATAAAGATTGAGATCGTTATTCGATTTCAGCAGCAGAATCAAGATTGAATTGTCTAATTATTAATACTTAATACATCAACTGTAGTACTCAAATGTATAATGCGCAATAAAATGTATTTATATGAAGCTGCAAAAAAGTTTACTGACGTTAGGTCAACACATTCCTAGTGACCAGAGGCTGATGTTGACTCCTGTGCGTGATTATTCAATTTTACTACAGTTCCGAGAATGAGAAATACTTGAGCTTCTCTATTGATCAAGAATACTGGAAATAAGATTGGTTTCGAACTTGCTTTTAGTGGTTTACAAAGGAATTTGTTGATTGAATACTTGAAAGGCTCTATATTTGTACCTACATAGCTTGAATTATATTAAAAAACAATATATCGTATACCTCCAAATATGTACGCAAAACCTCTTTTAATATGCAACTACGACAATATTTTTATGGGATCAAAAGCAAAATAAAAACCGGCCAAGTGCGAGTCGGACTCGCGAACGAAGGGTTCCGTACAATTATCTATAAAAACGGCATAAAAATCACGTTTGTTGTAGGGGAGCCCCTTTAAATAATTATTTTATTCAGTTTTTTGGTATTTGTTGTTATAGCAGCAACAGAAATACATCATCTGTGACAATTTCAACTGTCTAACTATCGCAATTCCTGAGATACAGCCTGGTGACAGACGACAGACAGACGGACAGCGGAGTCTTATTAATAGGGTCCCGTTTACGGAACCCTAAAAATAGATGTCCCTTGCACATTTATTTTCGATATTGGTCACATTGAACATTTTGTGCACCAGAATCAGACCCGTAGTGGTTTTGCGAATTTGGAGTTACCTACACGATGTTTACGCCGATCATAGTTAAATATACTATTCGTTCTCGTACTACATGGTTAATTGTTGTGCAAGGCTCCAGCCAAGTCACGGGAGCTTCTCATTATAGTCAGATAAACGCGGGAACTAATTCGCAGTCATGGCTGTTTGAAAATCATCAAGCACGCACAGGTATGACATAATCGCAAGTTATAATTAATTGCTTTTTATTGTGCTTCTTATTAAAATAATTGCTGTTTTTTATTATGAATACGGCCTAAGTTATAGTACTAATACATAGTCATGTCAGTTCGTCCTCGTTGGCGTTTAATTTACCTCGTTCTTTGGTTTAATGTCGTCAATTACTAAGCTCGGTCGCACGAAACGCAAGTAGGTATACTTGGATTCTTTATTGTGGTCCTGCCACGACAGACCGAGCTGACAGCCTTCCTCAGAAGATTACGTGTAATAAGCGCCATTATTTATAACTATTGTGCTAGATACAGGAAGAGTTTTTGCTAAGAAACCTTCGTCTTTAACTAGGTAGGTGTTTTGAGTAGGAATATCTAAGAGCTTGTAATCAAATCTTGGAATTTTGTTATTATACCATGTCAAGTTCACGGCTTTAAAAGTTACATATAAGTAAACTAACACAAAGAGGGGTTTTATTTATAGTAGAATTATTTTCCAAATATACATTTTATTTCAAGCTGTTCTTTTCCCAAAGATGTCAGATAGGAAAAGTTATATCCAACTACTAATAAAAACAACTGCCGACGACGGTATGTCTATGAGCGCAGTGAATCACAAACCAGTCTGCACCACGAGTAACTATTGTATGGTAGGATATCCAGATATCTATAGTTAATTGCTATGGCACTTTACATGCCGTTGAAAGAGTGACAAAAAACCTTGACATGTAGCAACACAACGTTCCTACATAAATCATAAAACACATGGACATAACTTCTATTGTGGCTTTGAACTATATCAAGGTTACAAAACTAGTCTTTCGTTGATCTGGTATTTGAAGTTTATGTGTGTCCTCCATGCGTTTATCTTGATAAATCAGTTCTAAGACATAAATTCATCACGCAAAACAATAATGGTGCTATGTCATTATAATCAAGCTGGCTGTATATTCCGTTTTTTTTTAAATTACAAGCGAAGTATTCGTCTAATTTCTTTGAGCTGTGGCGACACATAATGTTCTTTCTGGGCCCTAACCATGAACTGTTAAAACAATCACAAATCTGTCAAACATTATCATTTCTGTCAAATTTTGTATGAAATGACGTACCAAAATTGACAGATTTGACAACTTTGAGATTGTTTTAAGAGTTCATGGTTATGGCCCTGGTGAAGCTTAAGCCGCGGAAGATTCGTTGTCCGGTGTCGGTGCATCTTATACTTACGAGAATTCCACGCATAGGCGGCACGCGTTGCTATGACACTTTTATAATAGTGTACACAGGTGTCATCTTAAAATAACATAGTTGCTGCAGGAATGCGGTGCGAACGGCCGCTAACCGAGCCGGGAACGCACAGATTGCTTCGATGACGAGTCAATTCGCGATAACATTCCACGACTACCGGCATTACCAGCGACTTTTCTTTTATGGTCATCAATGGCTGACTATATAAATCTAGGCCCGGCTGTCGTCGCACGCTCGATTTAGTGCCATCCGTCATAGATATTATAAAACGTGTGAATGCCGGGAGTAATTGCAAATTCAGTGTTGAGCCGCTATTTTTTTTTATAAAAAATGATCCAATCTTTATTTATACTTTAATTAAAGGATAGGACTAACTACACCCATAATCTTAGGATGTGATTTCTGGTATCAATATAATTCCATTTGTTTTTATGGAATTGTAATGTAGGTATTTTAATTAATATGCAGAAAGCAGATATTGCTTTTTAACAAAGAGACTACCTTTGTTGTACCTGGCCATATGCAGCAAAATTATTAAAATAACGTAACCCCAGTCCCCAGTCGTAACTTAAATGAACTATTGTACAAAAAAGAAACAAAAACTAGTTGTCTCTATTGACGCTCAATTTAGTCAGTAAATATGGGCTATCTATACAGGGTATTTGTAAAGGGTACCTATATCAAGCTGAAACTAGGCTATGTTAAGATGTGCTTATAAATAGTATAGTGAAAAAGGCAGAATTTTGATATCATCATTTAATTTTTTTAAATTTTCATACAAAATATCATTTTTAGAAACTGAATTGTATGCGAATATTATTTTCAAAAATGATGATAATTTCTGACTTCACTATAGTATTAAGATGCATAATTATGTTAAAATAGGCTAGTTTCGGCTTGATATCCCATTTACCTAACAACCTGTACCTATAATATTACCGTGTCTATACTTTATAGACGCTCTATATTTATGAATAACAAAAACCTTTATATTCAGATTTTTGGATAACTCTGAGACAATGACAATAAAAAGATTTCTCACTAACGACGTAATCGTGTAATAAAATAGAAAGCAACTGAGCGTTTGGATGCGCGGGAGTTGCCGTCGCGGAGTATGTCGCGTAACGGGAACCGCGTCACGCTCCTCGTGCCATACTACCAACAAAGAAGTGTAACGTTTTCACGCACTATGCAATCATTTTTTAAAAGAAGATCACAATAATTATCAGCCAAATAAATTAATGTCATTTATAAAAAAAATCTATCAAATAAGTTTCTGCTATCAGATCAATATAGTCTGAGCTATTGTAACAGATAATTTGGATACGGAAAAAGCTCCGTAGCGTTATAAAGACAAGGAGGCGTCTCACTCACCCAATAATTTATCGCATGACACCTAGATACCTATATCATACAATAAACCGAAGTCTGAGTCTGCACACTTATATACTTTAACGGTATAAGTTTCGACGAAAGATATCACAATGGATAAAATATTTTTTCAAAATGACTAACTTTTTTTCTGAAAGATGCGCTCGTATAGCCATCCTCCACTACGTCCGTGAAATAATGGCTTCAACAATAAACGATCTGCACGCACGTTTGTAGCTAATTCGTTCGTTTTTTCGTCTCTTAGCCCTAGTTTGGACTAGATGAGTGTAGTAAGCGCTACAGTCAAACTAATGACTACATCGTACGTTCACTCTAATCAATTACTGAAACAGTATCAACTAGCTCGTTTGCTTTACCAACCCAAACGACAAAGATTTAGCACTAGGCTTTTGCTTTCTTCTGAGGGTGATTTACCAAATACAGCATGTCAGTAATATCTTAAGTATTTGCTACTGCCATGGTTTAGTGCCTTGAAAGAAAGAAACAAGTTAAACTTTTCTTTTCTCAATTTCAACCGAAGAGTGACCGAGGGTATAAAATCACGTAAATCGACTGAATAGTCGCGGGTTCTCACACGTATTAATTCACGTATTCAGGCTCAAATATTTGATAAATAACTTTTTATACGAAGCGCTTAAGTATTTTCCAATTATTAATGCGCTAAAAAATTCAGCCCGTCAGAAAATCAACTTATAATCTTAAAAATACAGAAAGTAATTAAGACTCTTCAAATAAAATAGTCAGATATTTATCCCGTGCTTATTTTAAAATGCAGTGCCTTCGCGGAACGAATTGTAAATGAATAGAATTACTAACCAGCAATTATAAACAAGCAGCCACGGAGGCATTTATATTCAATGTAAACAATATCTGCTGGTTCTTGCTATTGTGATGTCAGTTACAATATGGCAAAAAGCCCTGTTAAGCTGTGTGATTCCAATTCACAATTAATTTAATACGTTTTACTGTAAATACCATAATGATTGTTCATTGCGATGGCTAAAGAGATAAGTTTTTGCTGATTTGGCTTTATATCTTCTGTAGAGTTAGCAACCAAACTGTTTGTAAAATAAACTCTAACTACTGACAGCCTTTGTATAATACTTTTGGTTTTTGGTTTTATCCTTTAAGTCGGTATTTATTACTTAGAGACTCAGGAAAAAAAATACATAATATTACATACCAGCTTATTGGGCATTTCTAGTTTTAGGACGTATAATATAAATAATAAGTAGTTTAACATGTGTGCAAGAACATACAATAGTACTCATAATTTAAAAAACCCGTAAACATAAAGTAATATGAAGTGATTCTGAGATCCTCTTAAGAGCTTCCAATTAAAATCTAATCAAGACCCTCTATTAATTGAGACCGGCTTTTAACTTCCCTCGAAAGCCAAGGGGCCCTGGCTCTAACCGAGGTCCAGTTAGAAGGGACGCGGCCAAGGCTGCGGGCTTGTGGGTCAAGGCTTCGGTCACTCACCCAGTTCCCTCCCACGGAGACCGCTTTGATTGAGGTCCCTCCGTTAATGGTAATATTTGGTCGTCTCAATCTCAACGATCTGTAAAGGTGTGTGGAGGTGATGCACATTTAGAAAGTTGGTCTATATTATGAGGGCATACTAATAGGGATTAATATTTCCATTCGGTTTGATAAAACTTAAGTAATGCTGGTATAATGATGCGTCTCCGTGGAGGATAATAGAGTCTAAAAAAATTAATTGACTTCATAGTTTTCAATGTTGGGAAAGTTCTTCTATTTGAGCACACCTTATAATCGTTTCGAAAAACACCGATCTGGGGTGGGTACAGGCACTTTTTTCATGTCTAAACATAAATCAAATGAAATTTGCGATGTTAAGACAGGCCCATTTTTAGGGTTCCGTACCCAAAGGGTAAAACGGGACCCTATTACTAAGGCTCCGCTGTCCGTCTGTCACCAGGCTATATCTCATGAACCGTGATAGCTAGAGAGTAAGAAATGTTTCACAGATGATGTATTTCTGTGGCCATTTTAACAACAAATACTAAAAAACAGAATACAATAAATATTAAAGGGGGCTCCCATACAACATACGTGATTTTTTGCCGTTTTTATAGAAAATGGTAGGGAACCCTTCGTGCGCGGGTCCAACTCGCACTTGGCCGGTTTTTTTATAGTGACTGCCATGCTCTCTTGCTGTGCAGGCTTTTAATTTTTTTTAGCTTATCCATTTTTTCGTTAATCCATGTAAATGCAGGTAACAGGCCGATTTTATGTTCTATGTCAGGATTCCGCCTGCGTGGGCGCGGACGTGCGACACACTGACCGCGCCAAAACCAGAATGAATATTTAGGAACGACTGCACTGACTTACGTTCACTGCTGCAAGATGAAAAAATATATCACCGTCGCTTTTGTTCTCCTAGAAAGCGAATCTAATGCCTTGTTTGGGTTGCAACTTTTTCTTTTTGAACAAGCCTATCTATTTAACTTTAGTTGTATGTTACGGCAATAAGAATTTAAAAGGCACGGAAATGACAGTGAGATATGTAAAATAAGTTCACAGAATAGAATTTTCAGGAAGTTTCCTTTCAATCAGCAGTTTTGAACCAGAAGGTAAATTACAATTAATAAAAGATCATGATTAAATTATCATTATCATTATTGTTACTAATTAACCAAAATGGCAATTTGCTCTAAACTTGTAAGAATTTAACTAATAAAGATAAACGTTATTTTTGAACACATTTCCTTAATAAAAGCCTGGAAATTATAAGATTTTATTGTAATTTAATAAATTGGTACCAACCTAATAAGTAAATTTTGTCTTGTGATTTATTTTTGGTCATTAAAAATATTATGGTCGAAGTCATTTTATAATATGCATGAGGATCTTGACTTTTGTCATATGTCAAAACGGATTCGGGGTCCTTCCGATTTCAGAGTTTCATTATGAGAAAATGATAAATGAGATCATTACGTGTAGTCAACGGGTTCAGAACTTCAGAGAAGAATGGACGCACGAAATTAGATTTGTAAAGACTTTTTAAAATTCTGTTGAGACTGGAAAATTTAGTTTTTCTGACCAGGTTTCTTGAAATGTATGTTATGTCAAATCTGTAGCCAAAATTTATAGGCGAGTTAATATAGCTCCATAGACTTAGCATTCGCTCATTCTATATCTATGTATAGCACCAACGCATCAGATTGCATTTTATTTATATTATGATTGTAAATAAAAATATATATGAAACAAAGCTAATAATTGTAATGGAGATTTACAATTCTCAAACTAATTCTGGGATGTTAAACTACACACGAGAGCAACATTACAAGCAATGTACGCCCGGAAATTATTTCTTATATCTTTGACATTCCACCATGTTAGCAAAAACTTAATTTTTTAGGGTTGCGTAACCAAAAGGTAAACCGGGACCCTATTACTAAGGCTCCGCTGTCCGTCTGTCTGTCTGTCCGTCTGTCACCAGGCTGTATCTCATGAACCGTGATAGTTAGAGAGTTGAATTTTTTACAGATGATGTATTTCTGTTGCCTAAACTAAAAACAGAATACCATAAATATTTAAGCGGCTCCCCCCCAACGTGAGTTTTTGCCGTTTTTGAAGATAATGGTACGGAACCCTTCGTGCGCGAGTCTGACTCGCACTTGGCCGGTTTTTAAGACACATTTAAGAATTCAGGCGTTTTTAAAAAAAATACACGTTGCGCTGTAATATTTGTCTCCAGTTGTTTTTACGGCTACAGAGCTTTTGAAACAAATAGAAAAAGGATATACTTATCGCCCTTAGGTACCATCTAACAACTAATAATTAATATACTACAACTATATCAATAATTCACACATATTTCCTGTAGATTGCTTTTAAAATAAAAGTCGAATTTATTTTAATATTCCGCATTGGTATCGAACCGCACGTGCATTACTGCAGGGCAAGGCGTGCTCAAAACAACTTGTAATTTGCCTTTTTACTCTAATGGATACTCTCATTGTAAGGAATCTGAGAGAATAGCTTAAGGATCTTAGATCTCAAGGCGCGGGTACGCCTCCACAATGGGGATTTAATGTTTACCGAGGTAATTAATCGTTGATGAATGGTAAGGTTTAACACCCTGCGGCTGGACTCATTTTATACTTTAGCAAATAAAAATAAGGTAAAACTCGTGCTAGAGATTTCGGATCAAAAGGAATATCATAACGTTTCAACTTAAAGTTTCACCTGTAAAATATCACCTGATACTTGCCAAAAGTAATTTCATCTTTCAGTGCACGCGCGTCAGGTCTTGAACTTAATTATTATCTCTTTACGTCGTCGAAATAAGTTCATCTTGGGATTAACATATTACGAGTATTAGCATGTTTCGGTCTAGCCGCGAGCGTTCGTCGAACCCCGCGCGCGGGTCAAGAGCCGCGGAGCCTCGCCACAATTCGCTATGTACACTAATAACGCGTCGCCTCTCCTATCCTGAATGCGGGCCTCTCGGAATCTGGATCCGGGAACGATTCTATTGTAGAAAGATTTCAATATAATCGAAGATTACAAGCAAAAGAGTCTGGAAAACTATAATTGAGACACATCATAAAATACGATTTTGCTATTTTCTTGAGTTTATTGTCACAAAGCACTACAATATCATCATGCTAGTCAAAGGTCAGTAACTTTCGTAAGCTAAATTAATTTATACATATTTTTAACTTCTTTTGGTAACAACGGGCTAATACAGTCTAATATATCCTCAATTATATTTGTAAATCAAACATTTCATTCCGTATGACAGCTTTTTATTAACGAACATTGTCAAGCGTATGACATGATACAAATACTTTTTAACTACTAAATGAGTATGTAGGTTTATAACATTCGTCCCCCCTCACATTTCGGTGATTAGCCGCCGATGTGGCTTCACCATACGCTGGCTCCGGCGTAGCGGTGCAGAAGTGGGTGTCGCCCAGTTGGGAGACGAAGATGATGATGTTGTAGCTTCTGATGGAGTGATGACCGTAGGTGGTGATGATGACACTGATGGTGATGGCACTGAAGTAGCTTTTGTACTGTAAATCAAACATTTCATTCCGTATGACAGCTTTTTATTAACTGACATTGTCAAGCGTATGACATGATACAAATACTTACTTTTTAACTACTAAATGAGTATGTAGGTTTATAACACAGTCAGAAAATATTTGGTTTGAATAATTTTATTTTAAAATTATTCCCATAATTTAAGGTGTAAAATAAATTTAACGGAGTAAATTGTGATTTTGTTTTGTGAATCGAAATAACTGTTAACACACTCAAATATGCTAACAAGCCATCATTTATGTTTTCAAAGAGGCTTTCAGTAAGATTCACGGGCTGTTTATTTTCAATTTTCAATAGATAGAGCTGTGGGCATGCTGTGGGTCCTATCTTGACGTCGATAAGCTAACGGATTACTCAGCTATAAAATGTAGATGTTAAAATAGGCGGAATGTTGGCACCGAAATTAGTGTTCATAGCACGGATCATTGAAATGCGACTGGCGCTTGCGTGGTGGCAAGTTCGAGCGCTAGCGGTCGATAGACCTCGATACGCAACCGCGTAGATAGCACATTCCGATACCACAGCCTTAGAGAGCAGCCATGATGTTCGTCGTTCTGTCAAATTATAAGCTCCAAAGTGCGAATCAATTCGTTTGCCAGCGGCCTGTGAAATTGCAGCCTGTCAAGATAGTTTTGGCACAAATTACGTATAGCGGCGGCGCGCTTTGGTCTAGTTGTTAGGTGGTCTAATTATATGTTTTGTGACTTCTCAGCCAGCCATCAAGGTTCCACGGCTTAGGTACTGCCGATGTTTACACACTGTATTTCTTTTTGCTGAATAGAGGTCAGACGTGAACCCTACAAATATTCTGATATGAAACTATTCTGTTGGCTTGTTTATACTTTAATGCGAGTGCATGTTCGTGACGTGTGCGTTGGAAGGCGTCCCACGCGTAGGTAAAAATAAATATTTAAAAAAAAACAAAATAAATTATAAATAGACCGCGCAATGTCGTAGGCAAATTTGCGTTTAAGATTGAATAGCCCGCGGTCTATTGCATTTGATTCTTTTAACCTATAACTCGTACTTCCTAGGCTCTTTCTGCAAAGTTAAAACCCATCGGTTTTGAAACACATTAACTGCAAAACCAAAGTAATTTATTTCGATTGTGCTTGAAACACTTTCTTTGGTGTTTTGTCTCAATAAAACCGACAGTATCACGAAATCAGTTGCAAAATATGTTTTTGTTAACGAGAGCCGGAGAAAGGTGAGCGACTGGACCCAGTGACCGAGTTGCGAGTACTTTCCTCGCACTTATTGTTCATTGCAAACATTTGGCAGAACATAAAATATATATCTAAGTATTACGGTATACCATAATTTAAACTTTAAAGACTTGTTATGGCTCAAGCAAATAACTCGCTGAACTCGCTTGTTTACCTACTTTCATTAATTTATATTTTTACAGTTCACAAAAGTAAAATAATAATAATAAATTATACGTAACGGCCAAGATACTGCTATATTTGATGACACATTACCAACGCTTGGCATTACGAGTTGTCGGATGAAATGTTTGCTTTTCTATTTAGCCCTCCTCAGAGTATAAACGGCGCGATAATGAGTTACTCTTCCATTAATTTTCTTATTGCCGCAGATAAAGTTTTATTTTACGACCTTTATTCCAGCAGGTTTAATTACTAATACTTAAGAATTTTATTTACCATTACCTTTTAACTCGGGGTAAATATACCGTATTAAAATTTGAATTGGTCGCCATACGATCGACGGGGGAAAGGAATTCGCCATTATTGTAAGAGTGATCACCTGTCTTCGGGGTGATTAATCATCGGAATAATATACATTGCGTATATTTTTTTTAAATCAACTTACTTCTAATCAAGTTGATTTTAAAGTTAGGCTAATGTATCATTATTACTTTCTCATATTATTTGAAAATGTCAAGTTAAATCTTAAAAGTAAAATTAGTTTATTTTAGCTTTCATGACATGAGATAAGCTTTGCTCAGGACGTGAAATAGTATGGTAAGTAGGCATTTACCCTAAGCATCCAGACATCACTAGGATGGTTTTAATTAAAATCCAGCAAACAGGGTTGTTGGCCTATAAATAACGCAGGACAGGTTGTCAGGTAGCCTAGCCCGGCTAAATATAACCTTAACAAGTCCATGGCGATATGAGAGGGACAATGCTAGCGCCTGTAGAGTCATTACAAACGGCCATTACGTCCCCGAGCCCAGCGGAAAGAAAAGGTGCAACCGCTTTGTCCCTATTCATCTATATTACTTACTGAAAAGCTGTTCGACACTTTTCTATAGGGTAAAACCGAGATAGACGCCACAGTGGTATAGATGCCCCGATTGTAATTACTGTAGTTTCGAAAACACCGCGTGTTATTTTATTTATCTATCGAGAGAGTTTCCAACTCCACCAAATGAATCGTGTCTCATGTCTCGGTGCGATTGCATGGGACGGCTAGGTGCGATCAAAGTTTTTTCGGGATAGATGCCCTATTTTTCAGCGGGTCGTCTATCCTTAATGTTATTTATATGGACTTGGCACCTATCCCCTATATGGAATAGATGTCCCAAAATTTAGAGGTCCGCAATAATCGCTAAATCTGGAAATGTCAAAGGTAATATTTTCTTCCTTTCATAAATCCATATAGATAAATGACCAAAGTACTTGCCAGTTATACAATTAAAAGAATGAAATAATAATTGTACATGGAGATATTACCCTAGCCTAGAGGTTTGACCCTAGCTGATAACTTGTCTCTTTATGTATACATTGATTTACTTTTAGCCATTTTCTTTGCTCATTTGGCGATGAATAAAGCGAATTCTTATTTGTTTCGTTTATGAGAATTTAACCTTTTCCTATATAAATTAAGTTTAGCTTAATAATCACTTGTTTGCATAATCAAAATTAACAATGTAAGTATCTAATGTACCTAAACTGTTTCATTCATCAATTTAAGCAACCTTTCAGTGAACATCTAGGTATTTTTCTTTTTTCATGATTCCGATGACCCCCGACCACTGACTACGTCACTTCGGCCTTGGGTCTTTTTAGATCCAACACCTTGGCGTGTGGTCCACTCTGTCCTTACGAAGTAATTTACAGGGTGTCCCGTAAATCAAGGTCAACCACACCAACCACATATTCAATACATCATATTGAACAACTTTTGTTCTATCACTTTTTAAATTATGCATATGTTTTTCTTTACTATCTTTACAAATCTAATTGACTAATTTGTTAATTTTGTATGGGAAGTCTATAAATTTTAATGCAAATTTGCAAAAGTGATAAAACAAAATTTGTTCACCATGATGTATGGAATATGTGATTACAAGGTTGACCTTGATTTACGGGACACCCTGTATAAGTCAATGCGTTTTGGTTAATTTGTTTTCCGTTCATTTTAAACGAAAACATCCTGCTTTCTTCTTTTATTTAAAAAAAATACATAAGGCTTCCTTATTTTTTTACTACTTTATTTTTGGTTAAATTTTAGAAAACGCTAAAACAAGGAATTCACTATTTTTGCCGTACTTAATTCATACCAAATTTCATGCAATTATGTTCAAGGAATAAAAAGTTTCATACAAACTTTCAGCCCCTATTTTATCCTCTTGGGGGTAGAATTGATCAAAATCCTTTCTTAGCGGATGTCTACGTCATAATATCTACCTGCATGCCAAATTTCAGCCCGATCCGTCCAGTGGATTGGGCTGTGCGTTGATAGATCACTATATCAGTCAGTGAGTCACCTTTGAGTTATATACTAGTCTGTAAAGAAAGTACCGGGAAAAGATTAATAATACACAAAATGTTAGGTATTCATCCAAATTTATTTTATCACCTTCAAAGTATGCTTCTTCAGAAGTGATACACTTACGCCAACGAATAATCCAATCATCAAAACATTTTTTAAACGCTTTTTCCGGAATCGAGTTCAGTTCTCGCCGCAAATTCTCTTTTATGTCTTCTACCGAATAAAACTAGGTGGCACGAAGTGGTAATTTGAGTTTAGGAAAAAGAAAGAACTCGGCTGTAGCCATATCTGGTGAATAAGGTGGCTCCTCGGTGGTATTTGTTGAGTTTTTGGTCAAAAAATCGTTCACAATGATGGCCTTGTGAAGGCGCATTATCGTAATGCAAAATCCAAGAATTTTCATTAGAAAATTTCATACAGAAAGTTCGACGGCTAGCTCTCTCAAACTTGAATGAAGATTTTCAGTCACTATTTCCTTCACTTTTGCGTGTTATCTTCAGTAGCAGACGTTGATGGGCTTCCACAGCGAGGCAAATCTTCTATCACATCTCACCCGCTTTTGAACGCTTTGTACCACTCATAAACACGTGTTTTTGATAAAGTCGATTCACCGTAAGCCTTCTGTAATATTTTCAGAGACTCCGAACACGAAATCCCATTGGCGATGCAAAATTTAAGACAAACTCTTTGTTCGATGTTTTTGTCCATTATGAAATTCGCAATACACACTAGATATGGTATAACTAAAATCAATACCGTATTTAATCTAATTATCAGATGTTACTTAACTCTGCGCCAAAATTGAAAACAGTTGTGCCAATCTAACAACAACCAAAAATATATAATTTTGAATTTGGTACCTTAAACAAATCATCAATTCCCGAAACTTTTTTGACAGAATGTATATTTAGACTAGCAGTGCCTGCAACTTCGTTTGCGTGGACTACATGATGAATGTGGTATTGCCATATCGAGCAACGCTGTGGACTGCGTAAAGCACTATTTATAAAGTAAAGAGCCTTTTATTCCCGAATTTCAACTAAATCTTTTCACTGTGACTCTCCTCGTTTGGCGCTGATGTTTAATTGAGATTTGAGCAGCTCCTTTGGCTAGTTTCTGAAATGTATTTGTTAAAAATAACAGATAATTTGGACTAATAGTGACTGGTCACTACGACAAGAGTAGAAAAGGCGGGTCCACGAATGTATGAAAGCATATAATAATATAATTCTCACGCCCTTCTTTCTAGTAAGTTTAGAATAGAAGGAATCTGATTTTTATATGTGCTTAGAACTTCCCTGAAATATTGCTATTTACATAGAATATTATGAAAATAAATTAAAAATAAAAACTAAAAACCGACCCTAAAAATAAATTAAAAATACCAAAAATAATATTTACTAAAACATTATAACTAATCAGTTATCTTTTGAGTCGGTGCCAGCCATGGAGAGTTAAATTGTGCTAATCGCACCGACTCCAAATAGTACTGATTAGGTATGTTTTAGTCAATATTATTTTCTTCCTTTTAAGTTAAATTTTGAAGTCGGTTTTTAGTTTTTATCAAACTTTTTTTTATTTGCAACGTTAAGTGGCCGCCTTCACCTCGTGGGAGTACTCCCAGCTTATGTTATTATTTGTACGTATTGCATTTTTAAGAAGTTTATATACCTTATTAAGGTCAAGCAAATGTTTCCACGTATTCTCGCAAAATTGCGAAAGTAGTTCCAAAGAATATCACAATGCTAGTAAAGTACATATTATGTCATAAACATGTCGAAGCTATTAGAATTAAAATTTTCTTACGTTATCAGCATGAGCTCATTATGCTGAACAACCTTTCCTAAGACGTTATTTTAATAGCTCTCAAAGTTTAGCTGGTCTGCTAGGGTTCCACATCAGGTAGACCAGACCCTCGTTTTTCTTTATGCCAACAGTAAGTGCTGATGACGTTGACCAACTTTTCCTTAGGCGCTTTATAAATTCCTATTAAAAATTAGACGGGCCACTGGTGTTCCACATTAGGGATTCAAACCTTCAAAATAAATTATAGCCTATATGTTGCCGAGAACTAATAGCTTTATAATAAAAAAAGTTTCATCAAAATCCGTCCAGTAGTTTTTGCGTGAAAGGCGAACAACAGACAGACAGACAAAAATTTCAGAAACCATATTTTTGGCTTCTGTTGGTCATATGAAGACCCCTAGTAGTGTTTTTTTTTTAATTATTTTCAATGTACAGAATTTACGCTCTCTACAGTTTATTATATGTATAGATTACACCTCAACGTAAGCAGTGGCCAGTGACCGTAGGTCCAAGTTAATACAAGTCGTGAAAAATAAATTAATAAACATTTCGTTCTTATTTATGTAGTCGGAGGTTCGGATACGGCCCGCAGACTGCGGCACTCCTGAAGGCCTACTACGAAAATGGTTTATTCGTTTGGATGTATAAACCTACTTCATTAAAATTACCATCAAGTTGTCTCAAACCATTGACAATTTGTAAACTAAATGAACATTTGATGTTGTGTGTGACTAAATGAATGTTTCCAAATGTTCATTTAGTTTCAGTTGTTTAAATTTTGACAAAGGTTTGACACACGTTAAGAGTTACTTTAATTCACTAGATTTATATTATGTCCGAACGAACGAATCGTTTTCATAGTAGGCCTACTGGACCGGGTTTGCACTGAACTTCACTGAAGATCCCAAGTGCAAGGCGAACCGCTCCACGTAACACCTAGTTACGACAGCCAGCCAATATCTTGCTCTTATTTCCTGAACTGGTTTGGATGCTTTACGTTTACTAATTACGTATATATTTATAGTTCAGGCTTTTTATCAGATCACTACAAATTATATCTGATTGCTCTAATATCTGTAATGTAAGAGCAAGTCGTATGCCTCATTATTGAAAAACTACATAAAAATTTATAACTTGTGACGGCATCTAATTGTGCCGGACTGTACTTTTTTTTTTGTACAGTCAACAGCACGTCGACCTACCCAAAAATTTAAAAGTTCTTCAGATAAAAATCTGTTGGAGAACTTTAAGACTGACATGTAGAGATCATTTTCAATTGAGAATTTTTGACGATTTGTGGTATGTCGACGAGCTGTTGTCTGTACATTTTGTTTTAAATATTTGTTTAGTACATACAAAAAAGTTACCGTAAAATGATATTTTATATTTAAGAACTCTTCAAAATACAGTAATACTTTACAAAATTTAAGTAATTTAAGTTCCAGCTGCAAAAAAAGATAAAGATAACATGTAAAGCCAATACAGTTTAAGCAGTGAAAATAATAAGTAACTAAAAATAGTTACACATCTTATTAGGTATACTAGATAGATGCCAGCTAATAGGTAAATTATCCATCTCTACTAGAAGACATCTATCCACAAAATATGTAGATACTTTTCCAAAAAAACATTCTTTAGGCAGTAATTAATTTTAAAGAAACGTTAATTTAGGAGTCTAAACCGTAGGAGTTGCGTATACGGTCATAACATCTCATAATATTATAGGTAAAGTAATTTAATTTAATTGGTAATTCTTAAACCAATTAAATATTGTAGTGCAGTATCGTAGGATCTCAGGGATCGTGCGTGCCAGTGGCGGTCAACAGTAGGTAAGGACTCTACTCCTCAGGGCCGGGTGTTGCACTGAAGACGACCCGCTCGCAAGTGCAAGGTGAACCGCCCCACGTAACACCGAGTTACGACAACTAAGTGTTTTGCGCTTTTTGCTTTGTTTTTGCTCCTGATCTTCAACAATCTTCAATACTCGTTTTGTAGGAATGTATTTATAGTTATGGATGGTTTATAAGTTGCCAGTTCAAATGAGAAGTCTTAGGTTTTTAAATTAATAGAATGCAACGTCTGAACATAACAATAGCAATAAGTTGCTTGAAATCATATCAGGTGTCGGTTACAGGATGGTGAATCACAATTTTTTATTTGATTTTATATCTACAGTAATTAAATTAAACCAGTTTAACAGGTATTACCATATCTTTGTAGTAAATACATTTAAAATATTCCCACATAATAATTATTTAAGTTCTAATTTGTGTTTTTCTAGCACCAAGACGGAATACCGTTTTTGCTTATGGAAGAAGGTTACATTATTTAATTTTATAACATTTTTAACCGAAGCATGTTTTATGCTAAACAAAAAGTCACAATGTAAATTGATGTGAAATTCCCACATAGATGAGATGTGCAGACGCACTAATGTCCCTAAGGCATCGCAATAAAACTGAGACGAAACCACAGACGAAACCTCGCGAAGGACGGCCCTGCTTAATCGAATCGCGAGCAGATACGTAACATTAATTATAAATAAGACTTGTTTTTATTTAATTGACATGCATTAAATGTCTTTAATTGATCGTGTAGGTATCCCTTGTACAGTAATAAGTAAAATAATGTATTAAAGATACCTATCTAAAAAAATCATACTTACTTACTAACGTAAAAAATAAAAAAATCAAAGTAAACGTAAAAAATAAGAATGATCGTCTATAAGTATCATGGTCATCTAAGAGCTTATTCACATGGTAACCATCATTGACGGAAAATATATGAATGAATCTTCACAATTGATTTGTGATTTAGATTTCAGTCTTGGGCGAACTGTTTGTGACCGTGTTTCCGTCATTATTCATGATAGTATGAACACGGCCTCTTAAAAACCATTGCCACCGATCCGGCCCCGTGTACCTAAATAGGCTCTAATAAAACGTATTAAAATTGTCGAACTCCAGATTGGAAAATTACATGTCATAACTATGTTTACGATCTAGTTAACGAATAAATAATATGATCAATTTACTTTCGTTAAATAACTTTATAATGTAGATGACGCTTACATACTCTATTTTATTTTGAAGTCTTTCTTCGTTCTCGAATATGAATTCAGCCGTAGCATGGGACTCAGTTAGGCACAGTAAAATACTTAAGATTTATTTTTAGATATAGCTTGCCAGTTGCCACTATTAAAATAATATTTATAATCGGACCAGTAGGTTTAGTTTCAACACACAACAAACAATTTAACCTAACTGCTTGGTAGTAGATTACATGCGACTATGTGCAACCTACAATTTTAATGTCTTCCACAAAAAAAAATCACAAATTCCTGAAACAATAGGTGGAGTTTTTTAATCCGCGAATACCACGCGTGATAAAACTGTGAATAAGGAGCTTTGATTTTTAAAATATGAGATTAGTATAAATATAAACTGCTTAAGTAGTTAAGGGATAGATAGACGTATCTGATATCCGATAATGAAAACAAAACAATTTGGAACGGAATGAATCTAAAACAATCTGAGTTAAACTCGAAAATGAAAATCTAATTTATCACGGATTGATGGAGACGAGCTGAAAACATTGTTTGACACAAAGTTGTGTTTACTTACTAAAGCATAAAAAATCGCGAGTTGGCCATGTACTTAGATTTTAAATTTGTTGTGCCTACTAACCCAAGTCTTATTAAAATAATAAACGTAAGCTTTTAATACTTTTGTGGTATTTTTTTCGCTGGTCACGATAGCCGGATTTTATAATAGATTCTCGTTTGATCAATAGTTACGAGTAATAATATTTTGTAATCGTGAGTACCTCTTAAGTTCATAAATATTGATTTAAATATATGTTAATCGTAGTATCTGACCCAAAGTCGCCCAAAGTTTATTTTCCAATTAAATCATCACCTCAACGCATTATTTCTTAACGTTCGAATTCAAATCCCGTTACTGTCCTAAATAAGTATTGTGAAATCAATAAAAAGAAACAAAACACAAACAGGTTCGTAGATATCTATTTAAATTTCATTGGGCGCAACCAGTCTTCAGAGAGACGTGTATATTTGAACAGGAAATCATAAGATCATTGACACAAAAATCCCGGTTTAGTATTTGTTTAGAACCGTTGTGTGACCCCGGGACCCGGGTCGGCGATCAACCCACATTCGGACAATGCTTGAGTTTTTTCTCAGACCTTAAATTTTATTACAATAAACATTGTGTTGATTAATAATGATTATAATAACGCTTCCTTCTAAATATGTCCGAGTAACAATACTGGATACTGTTCATTTACGTAGCTTAGGTAGGTAGGTAACGGAAGACTCAAATAATAAACCTTTTTTGGAAAGTTGCACATATTCTTACAGAAGAAATATTTAAATGATAGTACCTAGCATATTTAAATCAACCCTTTAAAATCCAGTCATGCAATGATTTTGTTTTAAAACAAATTACTAGATATACGTTACAGCTAATTGAATTATCTCATCTCATGGCTTAATCGTTGCGAGGTTGTTACATAATTGCGGAAACTATCTTTACCGGCGCGTGTCTTTACGGTCAGGCGCGCGCGCATCATAGTGCTTCACACTACGCGGGCAATTAACTGAATATGCGGAAGAGCATTTATCATTATTCATTAACAGCATCACTTAGACTAGCCATGTTTCCTGGGTTTTTCTGCGCAGGAGCTCATCTGCAGTCTCGCGTGCCGGCCGGCTCCGCTCGTGCGCGTGCGTCTTTATTCTTACATCATTACTCGCTCGCCTCGCTTTTTTGAATTTTAAATTTTACATCTAACGGTGTCGTATCAGTAGATATTATTATCTTTTTTCTGTTATGGTTGTTAATATTAAACGGCCACGATAACAGTTCTGATTTAATATCTGCATGGTTTGTGGATACACTTCCAGCAATTATTTATCCATTTCATTATTTTTCAATAAAATTATTATAATAATTTGATAAAATACCTTTAATAATTCAATCAGATAAACTTTGTACCTAATTCTTTACCTATTCAAAAAACGAATAAGCAATATTACAACAACATTAATTAAATTAAAATTTATGTTTTTTAACTTTAGGCTAATAAGGAAATTATTAAGTGCTAGTTTATTAAATTAAGATTTATTTTAAAGTGCTGATAGTAATTGATTTTAATGATTTGTTTGTTGGTGAGCAGGTAATCATTTTACCTGCACAGTAATTTTCATCATCATCATTTCAGCCGCACACAAGACGTCCACTGCTGAACATAGGCTTAGCCCAATGACTTCCAGATTGAAAATGTTTATTTGAGTGTAAGTTATTACGTAAAACATATTTTTCACGTAGTTAACTCCTTAATTCATATGCATTAGGTCGACTTGTCAGATTATATTTCTACGAGTACTTTTCATAAATAAAACCACCTTAAACATGAGAATAAAAGCTCATATTTAAGCACCAGATCAGCCCTTACCTATACATGAAATGACTCGAATTAGGTTATACCTTGAAGATAATCTTAGAAAAATACTTATAAGAAACTGAATCGTGAGAGTTTTCCCAAATAATTCATAAAATAATATCACTCAGCTCACGTTAGGCTCGGCATACGCAAAATAACTGTTCATTCAGACGCACAGTTGTAACACTTGTAACGGATTGATAGTCGAATGGGTCTTTAAAGTGTTAACATTCTACAATCCAGACACTTGTTTTGCTCGTTATGTGGGCAACTGACAACTTACATGACTGTGTACTTGAGATATTTTGGTATTTGTCAATTATTATAAGTACTTAATTCGTGCACTTTTTATGGAGAGAAAATACCTACTACTACTTGTAAGTGAAATATTATTAAGGATGTTTTAATGAGTATTTATCATGTATTATTTACTTAACAATGAATATGTCTGTCTATCTATCAAGACCATGTTTATCAAAGGTGCGTGAAGATATCAAGTTCAAATTAATATAATATACCTTGGAGTAATCAAATGATACAGCCAGTTAGGCCGCATAGTTAACCTATTAGGTTTAATATAGGTAACTTCCAACAAGAAGTTATTTGGCACGGGAAGCTAGAAGGCTGGAATCAGAAAATTTGGCAAGAAGCAGTGTCTTAAGACAAGGCAAGGAATAAAAAATACAAACACGGAATAAAGGTCTATACTAGGTAATAGGTATATATAATTTATAGACAAAAGTTTGGGAATCGTCGATGCGCGATTCCGCTTGCGCATGGTCGTTTTTTTTATTAAAAAAAAACTTAGAACTTGCGATAGCGGTCTGTTTTAGTCGTAGGTACAAAGTTCTTGAAGCTAGTCGATAATTACTTTTAGTTAATGATCCGATAAATATTTACGTTACGCGTACGTTATACGGACATAGCTCATCAGCCGCTGTTTTTCATTATTAAATGATATAGGCCGATGTAATTGATTAAACGAAACTTAATTAATTCAATTACCTAATCACAATTTCAATTACTACAATAATTAACAAAATCATTTTATTTTATGGGACGCCTTTCTTTATACTAAATATCAACCACTGATCTCTTGTTTTATAGCTTTACTGAGTACATACATCTACGCCCAACGTTTAGCCATGACTCGTTTACTCGTACAATCCTGCTGATCAAAGATTGTGTGCCTATTTTACTCGTCGAAGCATCAAAACATAAATGGTTTTAAAAAAAACTTACCGTTTTTCACTGGACCAGAAATTTGTTGGATAATCTTTAAGGTCGGTCGACAGTCGGACACCGTTACCAGTTGCGTATTCAAGCGGCGCGGCTTTTCTTTCCTCTTTCCAAATCGAACCGCAAAATTAAAAACATTTCAATATGAATATGAATGTCAGAAAACCATTAAACCATTTAATTCGTGTCTATACAAATATAGGTATGTATAGCAGCTTATGTAATACCTTCTGAAAAAGTGTACATCTATTGAAAAATGACTACGTAGTCTAAAGTTATGATACCCTAATGTAACGACTCCTAGTAAGTGCCTATAAAATATTTTGAATTCTTAAAAAAATATATCATTCATTAAATTTTCAGATTTTTACGGTTTTCATTTATAATTCATACATTTCATTGTCTTTAAGCACCATAATAAACAGCTTAGGTATCAAATAAATCTTTATTCTTTTAAAAATGCACTAACATAATCTAAAATTAACAATCTGGTGCTTCTAGTAATCGAGCTTGACCGACACACTATAGAGCACGTGATTGTAAAAATGTAAATCTTCATAATATATTACGTTGTGGTCGAGTTGTGGTCAGATATTGGTCAATTTTTAGATTCAAAATTTTGCTTTGGTGTTTTGGTTAATCAAAACTAAAGAAAACATAAATATTTCTAACAACCCCAACCTACTCTCAAATCAGTACAGCTTGTACTATGGTGACGAATGGATAATATTCTTACAAGTTATATGCCTTGGTCACATAAATAGTTGCCACTTGCAGATTTGCGAACGCAATTTCTATCACTAGTAGACAGTCAAATTGCTACTAGCCATCAATTCCATCCTACGCAACAACAGCCAACCGGATTTATAATATAAAATTTTATACTCAGATAGACCATGGCCTGGATGAGAACTACACATTTCGAGGGAATCGCTAGAACTTGTCAAACAAAACTTCACGTGAGAACTAAGTACCTACCATTCAAGTAAAGTTAACATGTAAAAGACTTAATTTAATTGTGCCACCGGGCGAAAGAAAGCATAAAGCACTGGCGTGTTTCTCATATACAATAGGGACTTGGTATGATGTCCCTACGTCCATAATTCCATTAACGTAAAAGAATGCCATTCACTTCACATTAAGCCGAATTTTGTAAAGAAACGTGACAAAGATAAAAACTATGAGCATCAAAAACGCACCAGCGGTAAATGAAAATGATTAACAAAAACATTGAGAATGTTTAGTGTTGCGTGCGGTCACTATGGAATGTGACTTAGATTATGATGATTGAATATTTTTAAAACTGTTATTTTTTTTTGGACGAAAAATATATTGACAAATGCCGGTCCACTCGCATAAGTTTACCGCACAACGATATCTATCAAATCAATTATCTATTTAACACAGATAACGAATAGAAAAGGTCAAGAGCAAGGCGATAAGTTCGTCTTGGAAATTTGATGCCCTGAGATTATAGCAAACGTAACGGTTACGCAGCGACGGTGAATGACACCGTGCGATCGGCGCGGGCGCAGGCGATGCCGATGTTGCACCATTCACCGTCACGTTATAGATCGGCAATCGATTAACAGTATCGAGAAATAAACTGAATATTGATATCCCAGAAATAGAAAGTGGTTCTAATAACCTACATCACAGCTTTTTAGGCAAAAAAGTTAAAATTTGATTAATATTACTTGATACTTAGATTTCCTCGTAAAAAACTGTATATAAATCTATGCGTGTAAACGCAAATTTTATTTTGACAAGGTAAAATAAGAAATACTTAGTACTTTAATAGCTAATGGAAAAGTAAGGAATGATTGTATGATTTTAAGGTTTTTTTAACGTACACACTTGAGTTTGTTCGTACCAGACAATATTGAAACAAAAGTCTGAACATGTTAACAAAAACTGCCTTCCTCCGGTAAATCGTGTGTGCGTTACTAATTGGTAGACTCGTAAGCCCATACGATTGTCAAGGAGAACCCATTATATTATTAGCTTGACAAATTGACTACAGCAGGAACAAACTTCCGGCATATTTATTTATATTTCACGATTCACCCGACGACTTCTAATTTGGTATTGTACCTACTCACTCATAGCTTCCTACAAACTGATGTTATGACGAGCGCGTCGTAAAACCAAATTGATATTAATCTACGTATTCAGTCGCCAGTCACGAATGTTTGTACGCAAGAAACTTAAACTGCATACTTTGGAACTAGGTAATCCTGTTTTTAAGTTCAAAGAAGATAGATACAAGTTTTGACGACCTCCGTAGCCGAAAGTCGAGCACGCCAGACTGTACGTAAATGGCGTCGCCATTTCTGAGGTTCTGGGTTCGATCCGGATCAATGTAGAAAACGAACTTTTCTATTTTTTTATTTCGTTGAGGTACCTACCGACATTGTTTCTTCCCCCCCCCCCCCCTTTAAATATTAATAATTTTATTCCGTTTTTTAGTATTTGTTGTTATAGCGGCAACAGAAATTTCAACTGTCTAACCATGACGGTTCATGAGATAAAACCTGGTGAGTGACGGATAAACAGTAAATCAAACTTCTAATTCAATACAATCAGAAGAATCAATTCTCGTTATGGATGAGCTATTTAGTATACAAGTATGCACGGAAGCCTTTGTGCAATAACCCTTTTTTACGTCTTTGAGTACCTTTCAAAGTTGCTACTCGTATTTCCCTTAAAAGCACATATCATTTTACAAAATACTTAGTAGCCGTACTAATACATGACACCGTTTAATATAACATCACTAAAGCTCGAGCTTTCTTTTTATAGCCCGTAAAAGTTTGAAGTTTGGTGTACCACTGCGGCGGTTCTTTTAATTTAGATACCCGACAATAATAGTTGGTCGGTTATTCCAGTTTAGCGATCGTCGCCGGTACCGTTGTGGGATAACGGGACCGCCGGCCCTAAGCTCGGACCCGCTCCCATCGACATCATCTCGAAAATTATGCTCTACGCGTTTGTTACTTAAATTGGTATCGATAGGTTCAATTGTAAGGATACCACTTAATGTAAGTGGTTAGTTGAAAGGAATCACATAGGTACAGTAATACGTTCTTTGAAATCTTCCCAGATTTTAAATCCAGAGAAACACTAGTGTTTAAAGGACTAATCCTGTGACTACGTCAGTGAATTGAGAAACTTTTAATAGTAACGTCCTATTTTAGTCATATTGCAAACCTAACTGTAATACCTACATATACAATACTCTCAAATATATAATTGTAACAGTTTGTTGTCCTCGCCTGTTTTGTGACAGCTGGGGCTCGTCCGGCTATGGGATCAATGATGTTCGACGATCAATTCCGTTTTTTTTTAAATATATTTATTTACAATTTTATTTTTTTTACAATGTCGTGTATATATGTTAAAATAATGTTAAAATTAAACATATACTTTAATCACCTAATCTAGAAAAACCTACTTTCAAGCAAACCCTGGCCTCGGACCAAGTTTCGTTTATAGCATCTTAATGCGGTCTGATATTATGATAAGAGCCCAGCTACCATAACATGCTTAGTGATGCCATACGCACGACTAAGGTGTTAAAGAACTCGTTTAATACGTACCTACCTATATACATGAGAAAATATTTTCAAACAAAATAGTGTTTCAACAAACTTTATCATAGAATAAAATCTACACAACCTAAGCCGATAAAGTCTTAAAATAACTTGCGTTTTATTGGGAATACTTGAACGTTTTGTCTCTTTTTTGTTTTAGTGTGGCTGGGATAAAAACATATTTGTCTTACATTTGCAATTTCTACGAAGAGCCATGGCTGGTGCTTAGCGTTTTACTAATTTAAGTGAGAGCGTGAGCGTTTTAATTAACAAAGAAGCTAAAGCAGTCACTCATTAATTAAATGCAGGTTTTTTTCTTGTAAGTATAGCAACTGCTTATGAACATGCCATCCAATGTCAAATTACCTCGACCGATTTTTGGCTAAAAGAGAACATACCTCCTCGCACGGAGTTATTAAGAAATTGATAACAGTGAGATTTTGTGGTAATAAAACACAAACTGGGTAACTCACCTGTGGCCGAAGTGTCGTATGCCTCGAATAGTAGTCGTGCTGATGCTGGTAGAAGTTAGTGGGCGATATCGGCGGCCGGTACTTCTTGTGGCCGTAGCCCATCGTGTCCATGGTGTGCATGCTTACACTGACACTAGTCCATCACAATGTAAGCCGATGTAGCGGTTCACTCTCACTGTACGCTTTACATCTGAAACAGAAGATAAAATCAGTTTGTTGGGAAGAATAGTATGGCCAAGCAAACAATGTAGGTATACGCTAAATAGAAGCTACCATGGTACAGTGTGTCCGTGAAATAAGTGATTTGCATATGTAAAATAAAAATATCTCAAAAAATTGTAACCTAGAATATGGTAGTACACAGAGCATGTTTTAATGCTCGTAGATACTTAAATATCTAAATAACTAAAATATCGGTGCACTGTATTTAAAACAAAAGTAGCAATAATTTTATATCTAGTCTTTTAACAAATGGACGTGCGGCAGCCGGCTGCCGCTTGAGGCTTGAAGGATTATAATACTCCGTCACAGAATACTTACGTTTAAACCTGACACTGAGAATTAGTAGGCATTGAAACGCTAGTATACAACATTGAGGCTGAATCCTTGCAGTATTATAACGGCCACTATTGTTTTCGTAGAAAGCTTCGAAGTTTGTAAAAGGCTATTGCGCATGTGCCTGCACATAAGTAATACGCTGGAAGAGCAATGCGACGCGCATAGCAATTAGGGTTCCGAACCGGGAAATCCAGGTCTGGAAAGTAGCGGAAATTCCCGGTTCTTTTGCAGTAAATTGGAACCGGGAAATAAAATTTGATTCCCGGTTCTTTCGGTACTTTCAGGAATTTTAATTTTATAACGTGATTCAATAAGTTGTGCTTATTTAGCCGTCATCACACGATCGATGATGATATAAGTGATGTGCAATGAAGCATCGCTCACTCACTCATATTTTGGATTGCAGTGCGTGCATGTGTGTGATTTAATTTACTTTAACGAATTTAGTACTTTTGACGTAGGTATATTTGGAAATTAAATTTTTGCACTTTTCTGAATGATAATATAGTTCTCCTTGTCGTGTCCGACAACGGCGGCCTCAGACTCTTCTATCGCGAGCACAAATGTGGCTGGCGAAGCCTAACTTTGATTTGAACACCCGGTCACATAGGGGGCAGAATAGCTGTCCATCCGCGTTATAGGTGTAGTTTAGCTGGGTTTAGGACGATTCTTGCAAGTTTGGCGTTTTTCGTCGAGTTCCTTCAGACGACACTCTTCAAAGTTGGCTACCCCCTTTTTTACAGAATGACGCCACTTGGGTCTGAGGACAGCAAGCTCCTCCCAGCATTCAGTGGAGACACCGCAAGCGGCCAGGTTACGTTTAAAAACGTCCTTGTACCGCAGATACTGCCCCCCGCGTTTGCGCTTTCCACTAGTTAATTCCGAGTAGAAAACGGACTTTGGGAGTCTACAGTCATCCATACGGTAGACGTGACCACACTATCTTAACTGCATTTTCATGAGTAATGCCTCCATGCCAACCATACCCAAACGACGCAACACTTCACTATTAGGTACACGATCTTGCCATGTGATCCGCAAGACATTACGGAGACACCGCATGTGGAAGGTGTCTAGCTTCCTAATATCAGTTTTGTATAGGCACCAAGTCTCGGAGGCATACGTGAGTATTGGAAGGACTAGTGCCTTATAAACAGAAAGCTTGGTGTGCAGCTTGAGGTCGTGAGATTTCCAGACTCTCTGTGTTAGCTTCCCGAAAGTTGCAGCAGCCTTGGCTATGCGGGTGGAAATCTCAGATGCTAGGCGATTGTCACTCCAAATCTGGCTACCCAGGTACTTAAAAGTTGAGACCTCTTTCAAGATTGAGTCACCCAGAGAGACATTTGACTGGTCAGCGCTACAGCCTCTTGGTGGTTGCTTAAGCCTTGGGTCTTGGAAACGCTTATGACCAGGCCAAACTTAGAGCACGATTCGCTAAGAGAGTCCAGGTATTGTTGCAAGGCTTCCAGTGTATTTGTCATCAGGAATATCAACTACAGAGCTGTGTGATACTTTGTTCTTGGCTTTAAAGCGGGAGAGATCGAAAACGCGTTTTTCTGAATGAACTTAAATATGCACTAATAAATTGAATGACTTTTTCATTTTTTAATAACATTTTCGCGGATAAGTTCACACATCGGCTCACTATAATATTGTATTTGTATTAGTACTAGATTCGACGCTTTATTTATACTATATAGTTGATGCCGGCGAAATCTTTTGCCGATAACATACAAACCAGAAAAAATAAAATTTTAACCTTTCTAATAGCTTTGCTACCACATTTTTTTTTATACGTAATAAGCGCGTACACAGATTAAAGACCGATTCTATTGATTGTTTCCTGAAGTTTTTGGTGCTCAATGCCCAAGGAAATGAAGATCGAATGTAAGAATTAAATTGGCACTTTGAAAATAGAGGATATCGTGGGCGTTACTTGACTCAGGCATATATAAGGTCCGATTTTATTAGTGTTCATCTTGTTAACCTGTGCCTATATAGGTGAAAAGCAATCGTAAAAACCAATTTTCAAATGTGTACCATAAATACTAAAAAAGTTAAAAATCAACAACATTGACTTCATACTGCATAAACTCGTCATATCTTTGCTACGTTTAACCATCTGATTATCCGTCTTATTCCTTCCTCTTGTACAGAGCGAAAAAGAGTTGAAGATAGGACGAGTTTATGCAATATGAAGTCGATGTTTTTATTTTGTAATTTATTTTTAACTTTTTTAGTTTTTATGATAGACATTTGAAAGTTGGTTTTTACGATTGCTTTTCACCTATATAGTCACAGGTTAACAGGATGAACACTAATAAAATCGGACCTTATAATATGACCACCGTTTAACGATTCCGCCAACCAATGTTGAACCGAAAAGAGTTTTCTCTTCGGATGGACATGTTATCTGTGGATCAAAGTAAGATCTCAACGGAGTGATAAAAGTACTTCTGTAAGTCACTTCTGTTTGATTCTAATGTTATATTTTGGAATTAATAAGAGGTTCCAATAAAAACCGGTGAAATGCGAGTTGAACTCGCGTGGAGAGGGTTCCGCACAATGCCAAAGTCAAATGTGTGCGCCTTGCCACTTTATTATCAATTAATAGAATTCTTATAGCTTTTCCTGTTATCCACAAGCGATGAACTATATTCTGTTTTTTTTTATTTTTGGCTCAGTAGTTTTGAAGATCAGGGGAGGGGGAATGGTGGATTTTCAAAAATCAAAACTATTCTTTTTACAGTAATAACAAAAATATATTTAAGATCGCCATAAGAAGCCCTTACAATTGATATTTATGACTCAATGAGGTTTGCATAACTTTTTTTGTGTTTTCACTTTCCTTATTTGATCCCTGAAAATGTCCCTTATTTAAAAAAATATTTATTTACTTTGCACATCTTGTATTTGGGTCATAGGATTACACCAACCTACTAAATATCACATAATTTAGTCCAGTAGATTTGGAGCAAATTGGCTATGACAGACAGACGGGCAGACAGACAGACGCAAGAGTGATCCTATAAGGGTTCCGTTTTTTTTTTTTTTTTTATATGGAACCCTAAAAACAATAAAATATTTAATTGTGGTTTATTTAACAATGATCTTAATTAATAGCAACTACCGAGGACCGAAAGTACTGAAAGAACCGGGAAATCCCGGTTCCTTGAAGAAAAGTACCGAAATTCCCGGTTCTCTAAAACAGGACCGGTTCCGGAATCCCTAATAGCAATGATGCTCCAATATTTACAATACAAAGTTACATTTTTGGTCAGACATTTCATAATTTACAAAAAAACGTGATTGTATTCATTCATTCAAAATATCTTAAGTAGTTTTTGGTTTTTTGTAACGGAAATTATAAATATGACACGTTGTATTAAAAAAAAAATGAATCGTGCGTGCATATTGGCATAAGATGTTTTTTTTATGGTATTCATAATTTAAAATCATTACTAAACTGTAAAGTTATTATAAAGTAGAGATAGAGACATCTACGACTATTTACATAATGTTATACAATCGGTAGATTATTGAAAAAAAAAACATCATCCAGTTCCTCATAATAAAAGGAACGTGTGATTCTGTCAAACGATTGATAAATTTTAACCAACGTTACGTACATAATTAATTTCAACAATTTACAATCAGTTAACGGAGCTGTCTAGATTTGCTTTGATAACGGGTGATAAGTTGTTTTTACTTTGCAAAAATGAAGAGGTCAATTACCTCAAATATGCCGTACGTGATTCAACATAAATCAAATCGCAATAATTTTATTTTGGATTTTAAATGATATAGGTACATAGTGAATACGAGTAAATCGAGTCTTAACAATTTGGATAGGCGCGATAGAATGTAGAAATAAATTGCGTACAACGAAACGTATTAATTGGACTTAGACGAGTAAAGTAATAAATTGGATCATAGAAATCTAGTCCAAAGCGTATTTGAAATCGTTCGTCAACGGTAAAACATAGCTACGAGCATGCGATTGATGGCTGTAGGCAGAAAATAATGGCAATGTGTGTCATTGTAGTAAAAGTTTCATGGCGTTGGATTCGACATAAAATATATTATTTACGTAGATACACCATGAAACGTTTAAAAATATGAGCATTCTAAAATCACATTTATTTTTAACAGGGTGGTCTACCGCGGGACACTCATATCGGAATTTTGACTATCAACTTAATAATGACTTAAATCACTACAATAAAAGGTTTAAAAATTACCTGTTTATATTTTAGTACATTTTAACTACAACTTTAAGCCTTAAGGTAAGAAGTCACTAGTCTATAAGGCAAGTATAATCACTAGTCCAACATTATAATATTAAGTACCTACTCATTATTATGTCGTAGGTAGGTATGTGAACATAATAATAAATTAACTATCCAGTTCACAATGACCAGGCAAATATGGGACTAAACCTAAATTCAAATTTTTATTTGCTATTAAGTAGGGTATTCTAAGTATAGATATTTAAATGAATTGCCAGCATGTCATGTTAAATTATTTGTTAATAGTTCCCACGTTTTTTCTCAGAAGTATAATAAGCATATATACAATCGTAATAAACATCTAAGTCAAGCGGGTTTAATTTTCTGGGTGCTGTCAGGAGCAATGACGTGACCTCACCTTACGGCCAGCCATTGCACTATCGAATACCGAGCACTGTCCGTTATCGATATCATGGCTGAATGGTATTTTTTACCAACGTTTTTCCTCAATGATGTGTCATAATCATAACCACTAATAGAACAAAGTAACAAAAAAATAATTGCGATGTTGAAATTAATTGTTGATTGCTATCAGGAAGCTGAAGCTGTTAGGATTTTTTGGGTATCGACAGCACAAAATGTTTTTAGATAAGAGGCAATCGATAGCATAGTCCTCATACGTATTACGTAAGTAGCTAACGTGTTAGTTTAAATCTGTAAACTTTAAAATCTTATGCAATATTAAATAAGAACATAATTTCACGAATGAGAATTTGAAAAGATAAAACAAACAACATACCGTACCTAAACGTTTAAAAAGAACAAGGAGGATCGTAATAACGGTCTACAGTATGTACTAGACCTCAACGACTAACTTGTCTTTGTCTACCCTTTTATTGTTCTTTTGATCCTTAAAATAGAGTTATTTCGTCGTATTATGCTCACTATTTGAAATGAAATGAAATGAAATGAAATTCTTTATTCTGTATATAGGCCCTCTTCCGGGCACTTATACACGTCCCAACATATAACTTAGCCCTACCACCGCTTCGGGACAACATATCGGCTGGTGATGAGAAGAAACGGTGCAAGAAACTCAGTCACCTTTGTCAGCCTGATTTTATTACAGGAAATACAATTACAAGAAAGTGTAAGTGCGAGCTAGGCAGGCTATTAAGTCCATGCACTCTTCTTGTCGTTCAAGTAATTTTCTACTTTGTAGTATCCTTTTTACATAAGGATTTTTTAAATGTGGTTTTTGAACTCATAAATAAACAGGTAAGTCAATAAGAGTTTGTGGTACTTTATTGAAGATTTTTATACATTTCCCCAAAAATGAATTACCCACTTTCTTTAATCTGAAGCTCGGAACGCCAAGTTTATTTTTATTTCTAGTATTATAATGATGTGAATCACATTTAGGGCTAAACAAACTTAGGTTTTTTCCAACATACATAATATTGTCAAAAATGTATTGTGACGCATTATGTCGTATGACACGACGTTGCACATGTTACAACCGCGTACAGTTACAACTGTACCACACATCACCGCTAGAGCTAACCATAATGCCCTTCCAGTTTTCGCGCGTTACGGCAGTTACGAGTCGTTAGCACGTAGCGTTGCCTCAGACTCGTGTCCATCAGACCTTGCTCCGGCTCTGACTGTGGGAACTGAACTCTGAGGGCACGCACTGAAGAATAAAACTAGCGCATGTAGAGCAAGTACCTAAGGTTGTTAATGTTAGAACCTACTCGAGCGCTCAGTGCTAATAGCAATCGTTACCTAGTCACCTATTATAGGCTACGTTATTATTTAGATTTTATCACTGTGAAGAGAACTACCGATAAGGTACTAAAACCTTCATAGTAATTGTTTCAAGATCTAACTGGTTCCTCGGCAACAAACATACAATATAATAATACAATTATAAGTTTGTAACTAAGTAATTAAATAATAATTTTACCGCTAGTTAGAAGATCGCGTGCTATCATGAAATATGAAGTCCTCCAATTTTTTAATTTGTTTTTTATTTTATCCAACTCTATTATCAATCTTTATATTGGTATTTACTTACTAATAGTATACTGTTAATGTTATGTAACATTCTAACGTTGACATAGGATTGTCTTTAACCTATGTCTATACTATTCAGTTACTAAAGCTACTTACGTAAATTCCCAAATCCCTCCGTAGGTCCCATTCATATTTAATGGAATTTTGTTGGTAAACAATTTACCTGCGGGTTCAACGTATCCCAGTCTCGACCCTGCCCGTGCCAATGTCAATGTCACCTCGCCGCTCGCTCGGCTGCCCACTGTCGCGGCTCGAGATTTGCCGTGATGTCCATTCATACGTATCATAGACGCTTCACAATCACATTGCAGCGTAAAATTAACCTTGAATGTGGCTAGTAAGTTGCGTAGTGTGTCAAACTCGATAAAACTAAAAAGTCACGCTTGTACTCCGAAGTTGGATTCAGACATGACAATTTTGGACACGAACTGGGGACAATGAACTCTAGTTAAATTGCAAAGGTAAATTAACCGCAATATTTTCTATAATCAAATTAAGTTTTATTATTTAATGTTTCCAATGTCCTTTGATAAGTAGTTCAAGTAAGTAAAACATTTATATGTTACACACATTGACTTATAATTATGTAACACACGTCCTTTTCTTTAAAGTTGTCATATAAAATTGCGACTAGAACATTTTCTTCCACAGATTGTTATAACTCGCATCTAGTTATTATTGGTACCACAGCGACGTCTCGATCGGGCTTGTGAAAAGCTTCATGAATACGAAATGAATTTGCTGTCATTTGAATTCAGAGATATTGCATGCAGTTTAACTTTATGCATCTTTATCTTCTTGTTATTATGATAACTTTATTTCAAGTTATATTGTATGTTTCCCTAAATAAAAGGTTCATGTTTTTTAGATTCAACATTTGAATTTTACTGAAGTCTGAAAATCTAAGAATCCGAAAAGCAGCTTCGTACATGAATTCAACAAATGAGTTGATAAATAAATCGATCGTAAAATCTCGTGACAATACATAAAACAAAAGAACACACCTTAGGAATGCGTGTCACCCACTTAATGTCTTAGGTAACATATGTAAAGGTATACATGTAAACAAAGTAAATGTGGGTGAGTTAACGCGAATCAGACGGAATTCGGCCGCAAACGGTACTGGCGCGTGAGACACAGCCAGATCGTCTGATGTGGAACACCAAATTGACAATAGGGCTTGTAACAACTGTTTAACTACGAGATTAGGTCGCGGAAACACAGTAGTGGTTCAAATGGCAGACCTGCTCGACATTGTACGCCGACGTTAGGGAAAATATTTTTACTAAGATTAATAAACCTCTACTTTAGATTTTAATAACATGGGTTATTAAAATATAATTCCTGGCACATCATCGTATTAAACATTGATCTAGTCACTGTTAGGCCTACTTTATGTTCAGTAGCAAGATAAAATGCAAATTGCTTCGCACCTGCTTGCCACAAATAGGATTGCTCATCCTTTTATGGACATATGAAACAGAAATCCTAAAAACAATTTCATTCTGAGATTGGTGGAAAATAAATTAAAATATATAGCATTTAACTTTGCATTGGTTAGTGCATTGTGGCTGGATTCGTTTTCCACAGAAGGTAGGTTAATACATCGACTGGAAGTCGGGGCAGTAAATAAACATATTTATACCTACATTACTTACTTATGTATAGAAATACAGTAACCTGCATAATTACGAGTATAAATTAAGTAAGTATAATATGCATCGTTGTTCTGCGATGCACTTGACGAATGCTGGCTTGAATCTTTTGAGGTGTAAAAACAAAGGTTTTTATAACATTATTTGCGAAGAAGTGAACATGATCACGTAACCGTAAAGAACGGTTAAATCATCATTTAAGTGACTGGCTAACGACTCATTATTATTTTTAATAATGCAAGCGTGCGTTTCCTGCTGCCGTGTGGCGAGATATCGTGTCACGACGCACTGGGCGTCCTCACTGAGGAGTCAGGAGGATCTGTGATGACCTCGAGGATAGGGTTGCCGAACTTATTACAAGGAATAAATTTATATGGTTTACATAAATAAACTTTTAAATTAACGTTGAGACTATTATTATAACTTAAATTTGCATTAAAAACCAAACAACTCAAAGATGTTGTCCTTAAAATACCTATTTGGCATTTGTAAAGTATTGAATAGATTATGAGCACTTTAAAAAGTGATAAAATGTTTCAATAAAGGTCCCTTCCTTAAACAATATTTTGTGTTAGTTTACACCTAAATATCCATCAACTCTTTTCGTGGCGTCACGGAATAATTACAAGAAACCTTACTTCATGCAGATATGCGCTGTATTATCTAATAGCTATGATCATCACGATTGTATAATCATAATTGAACTTATAGTGTATAAATGACCATGTGCCAATTAACGATTCTTTATCTTCAAAATCTGTTAAATTATCTTTTAGAAGATATGATTTTAATTGTAAAATTCATCCATCCAATAGACCACTTTTTCATCCAAAATTTCCAATTAAAGTTTTAAACCGTCTAAGAATATAGTTGTTCCGGTATTTAAGACAAACTAGCGCACGAACGTTAGTATACTAAGACAAAATACATTCCGGTTGAAGATGTTACCTAATCACTATCTATAGCTCATATTATGTTAAGAAAAGCTCAACAATATCACTCAGCCCCGGAAATAATCGAGGATTCCTATAAAATCAATGTACCGAAACCATTCAGACTTAAACAATGCCATAACTCACGGGAAGATGAGATTAACATTTAATATTTACTCATGAGGCAACAGTGCAGCACAAATTACCGTACCTACAACCTACAACAAGTTCACGCAACCGACAACATTGAGTAAAAAGTGCGACTGATGGCGCAGTCTGGCGATGCGTGAAGCTGCGCACAGGTGCAGGAAAATAATAGCTGTTGGGTATGTTTTATTGCTAGAGCAACGCAAACATAGACATGCGGACACGAAATCTCGGAACACCCTGGACTCCCAAGTGTTCCGTGAGCGATGTTGTATGACGCTTATCTTCTGATTGACCTATTATTAATTCTGTGCTACAGGCGCAAAGACTTACAGGATGCTCTACATGAAACTCTAACCACGAGCTCTTTTATTAACAATTCAACCTTGTTTTGTTATTTCTGTATAAACTAGTCAATTTAAAAAATAAACAACGCTTAAATAATGCTGAACTATGTTTTAGTGAATATGATAAGACTAAAATGTAGGAAAGCAAATGTGTACTTAAGTGACATTTAAAAGTTGTAAAAACCGTGTTCAATCCAAGGCTGCGTGTACTAGTCAAATACAAAAACTTTATCTACGGGCCCAAAATCAAAATTAAAAAAAACATTTAAATCTATTTTTATATGTTGTTGAATAGTCACCAGACTGTTCAGATTAGTCATCTGAAAACGTCGCAGCTTTCTTTAATTCTTCTGAATTGACTATCTCTGACGGAATGAATCACCACAAGGCCCAAACAATAGTCATACTAATTCACTACGCATAGCGACCTACTTTGCAGTTACTGTTTAACAAAAAGCAGTTACTGATAACGTAAAAACATTCGGTAAGAAAAATATTGTCGTAAAATCTTTACAATTGGTTTCTTCCCGTTAACTTAGGTTCATTTTTTACTTACCATTCTTACCAATTACCGACATTGTCTGAACCCAGTTATGGAAGCGATCGTTGCATTTACGTGAGATAATGTTACCGGTGATTTTTACATAGAATTATCGCATGCTCATAACACTATGTGTGTCAACAGTGCCGTCCCGCTACGCTGCGCGCACGCACACACCACCAGAGTACCATGCTTCATAATGCTAGCTGTACTAGCTGTTATACTATGATGATGATTATATTTAATAGACGTGTCCTCCATTAACTTATAATTTATTGTATCTTTAAAAATAATACCGCTGAATAATGATGTTACTAGTAAATAATTCCTAGTAAATTGAATTGCATTGCCAAATATGAAGCGCTTGGCATAATTATTATTTATAAATATTATAAGGACCTACCTACCAATAGCTTGGGTGTGGAAAACAATAAACCAGGACTCCTAGTCTGCTTATTTAAATGTGGCATAATTGAATATCAATTAGATATCATTGTAATTGCTTTTTTCAAATTCAAATTGTTTATTCCACACATGTGGTGGGAGAGATATTTTACATTTCGATAAGTCCCATAACATGTAACCCTGGCAGGGCATAGCAACTTAATAATTAAGCATTACATAAAGATTTTTTTTAAAAGAAACACACATATGACACATATTATGGTATTCTGCTTTTAATTTAAACTTTAATTTAAGACAAATGTGTAATTGTTTCACTTGAGGCCCAGTTCTATAATAAACTAGCTGACCCGGCGAACTTCGTACTTCGTAACAGTATTTTTTGTCAGCTTTCCTAATGTTTTTTTATTATTCAGGGTGGAGACAAATCCAAAAAATTATAAACTATGAAATAGGTCCAGCTGTTCTCGAGTTATAAGTGTTGTAACAAACCCGACGTTGTTTTATATATTAAGATTTATCGCTAACGAGAGTATTCTAAAAAGTAAGTACTTAGGCCTAAGTACATTTCTAAACAAAAATATCGATGTGATAGAGTTCAATATATGCTACTTTATTTTTCAAGGATATATATCCTAATCAGTAAGTGTTAATAAACACTAATTTGCTTTAAACGCTGAGGGTTCGATTCCCGGTTAGCATCAATTCAAAGAATAAACATACACGACAAGCCCCTCAAAATTAATAAATCGTCTAGCTAGTAGAGTATCTCCAAATACATGGAAGACAATTATGAGTGTCTAAGGCATTTAAGAGTTATTTTGTTTACTTAATTTTATCCCTGAAATGACAAGCTACGATTGGGCTTTCGTAATACCAGTATGTAAATTCTTTAAAGTCACATACGTAATTGTTTATACATACTGTTTAATTATCATGGTGTATTTATAACTAATGTAATTGTTATTCTGACACTTTGTCCTTTAAAAGATCATGAGGTCACGATCATCTTTTTGACGCAAAAATAAAATAAGAGGTATATTATCTTTAGAATTAGGCTTGATAGTTTATTTTGGAACGGTTGTCAATATTTTTCTGGCTTCTTGTTTATAACAAAAGAATGAGTAACAAGCCCGTTCTGCTTTTCGCTTCAAAATAACGTTCTGCTTCAAACTAAATGATAATTAGCAGAGGCCTGTGACTGAGCATCAACCCCATTATTCGTGAGCTTTTTGTTAATGTGTTGGCTTAAGAGTACAATGACTTAGGATGACGATTCAAAATACATTAGGGTTTCATTAATTTTTAAAATTGATAACAATCTTTAAGCTTAATCTAACACAATTTTGACTTAAGTTAAAAACCGTAAGTAGAGACTTAAAAATAGGTATCAAATTACAATATTATTTGCTCTGTAAGAATAGAAATCAAAGTTAAGTTGGACTTTGCACACCAAAAAGACTAAAATATTAAACAAGTTTTGTAAAATCATGTCGTTCTGTAATCAGTATATAAATAATATAAATATAAATATTGGACAGCATCACATACATTGTTCTGATCCTAAAGTAAGCAGCTAAAGCTCTTGTGTTATAGAAATCAGAAACAACGACGGTACCCCAACACTCAGACACAAGACAATATGAAAATGTTCGTTTTCCACATTGTCCCGACCGGGAACCGAAACCGGAACCTTAGAGATGGCGGTGACGCCCAGTCCGGCATGCTCACCTCTCGGCTACGGAGGTCGTATATACTCGTACAATAGCCTTAATTTAAACAAATGGTAAATTAACTATTATTTTACACGCTCTGTTCTGCTTAGTAGGTCATTGATATTTATAAGTAAAAATTATGTTAAAATGTATTGTAAAATTATGTTAATTTTGATTAAAATGCAAAATAATCATATACTTATACGCAATAAACAAACTATTTAAATTGATTTTTAGTTTATTTCTTTTACAAAATTGTGATGTTGTTCAATTTGCATGACGTTGATGTCTTTTCAATGAAAGCGCCACACGCTACGAACTTTTTATGCAAGCTGTCGTAGATAGTAAACTAGGTATTAAAAAATATAAATTTACTTTAAACTAACTTAACGTGGCCGCATAGTAACGCTTACCCCTAGAAAATTATTTTAATATTTTGTTAGTACGAGTACGACGGTAATTTAAATTAATGAAATTAAATTTCGTTTTTTTGGTGTATCATAACATTTTCCCTATATTTTTCATATACTCGTAATAAGTTCTTAAGAAAATAAGTTATACCTTTTCCTTCGACCCAAATAGAAGTAGCGGCACATCCAGCTACGGCCGAGAAAACGCAACGTCCCAACAAACACTGCACTGGACGTTCTAATATCTATTGCCAGATAGCTGAATTCATGACACTCAGCTAATCAGTAACTCAGTAATAAAATTTCGTATTAGGAACACGGCACTAACGACGATGCGCAGACGAGCGCGCAGCCGCGCACAGAAACGGACCCGTCGGGTGTGCGCCCGCAGTGCACTTGATCATTGAACTGGCGGCACTACGCCACCGCGACGCGGACGCCGCTAGCCTCCTACACCGCCCTACAAAACACCGCCTCTACAACTCCATCGGATAACTCTCTTACGGCCCGTGTAATTGTAACGCAAAATACGAACGCGGTGAGGCGGCCAAACCGCAAACGCAGTTTGGAAAATGTGTTGTGGTCACCCGCCGAAGCGCGAGATAGCTTAATTGATCGTTCAATGATCGCAATCTCTCATATCACAGTAATGCTATTATCTTCCAATCCTAACTGTATCTATAGATATGGACTAATTGTTTCTAGAAACAAAACAGTTGTTTTCCAGACGATGTTTAATGGTTGACGTCTAAATTATGGAACCGTTATGTTTTAACATACGTTACTTTTGTATTATTTTCTCACTTTCCTAAATACTTAAAGGTACGTATGAGCATATCTCCTAGCATAACAATAAGCTTTCATGCTTATCTTCAGCATTCTGATTTATTGCTGAAGATGAGTATATAAACTCGTTATGTAGAAATGCCTGCCTACATCTTACAACTTTTTGCTTCAGAATTTACTCATTATCTAAAGTCTATCACAATAAATAATACCTATATTTAATAGAAATATTTATGATCTGGAAGGATTTAGAAATATGAAGTACTTATGGACAATATTGTCTCCATGGAGTCCATGGAAGAAACACTATTAGTATCACATGTCGGCACATAAACCACTATAGTTACAATAGAAGAACTCCTATGTAATATTAAAACGATGATTACATATCATACAAACAACGTAATTACAGATATACAATACAGAAATTTATATAAGTAGATAATTAAATGTATTATAAGAATAATTATGCGCATTACGTGTAACATAACTATGTATTTTAGTAGCAATAACAATAAAACTGTTATAATAGCGTAACAACAAGTCTAGCACAAGGTTATGATGAATAAAAACATGAGTGTTGCATTGAAAAGCCGTAGAATCGAAGCCCAGTAATAACATCGGCCTTACTACAAAAAGATAGACACGTGTTGAACACCTGTTTACAGATAAGTCAACCATTTTGAAATGTTTGTTAGTAATATGTCTCGAATGTCAGATGTGTCAACATTTCAAATTGGTTGATTAATTTTAGACAAGTGTTCAACGCTTGTCTATCTTTTTTGTAGTAAGGCCGTTTGGTTTTATTTATTTAGAAGTCTTACTATACCGCCTGCGGGTTCGACCGTACCTATGTCTCTCCTATTTCTTAACCCGGGAACCTGAATTATTCCAGGGTCAATGTGAAAAATGTACACAATAAATGAATAACATAAATTCTTTCAACAATTGTACCAATTATCTAGCCACAAAATTATCAAAGTGTCTGGATAACGAATATACAAACTTTCATCCATGACTCTGTTTAATTGCTCATGCTCATCTAACAAACCTTTTGCTTCGCAAACCACTCGACCAGACTGTAAAGAATATATTTGTAGAACCACGTAATATGACTTTTATAAAACTTGACTAAGTACGGAGTTAAAAGGATGTTTCCCATAACAAAAAATCTGTGTTACAAAAATACAAAAAAAAAATTTTCTTAATGACCAAAGTTTTTCAAATATTGAAATAAATGTATACACTTGCATACCTACTTATCAATAGCAATATCGTATTCTAAATATAACTATCCAAATCATAGTTAAACAAAAAAAACTAAAAACTAACATCTAGAAAGAGAGCTAGAGGCTAGAGCGCGTCCGCTCGCCGCTCGTAAAGGGGTTTAATGACGACATCCTGCGCATGTCCTGCGCGAGCGCCGACCGGCCGTCGACCCGCGCCACCGCGGCTAAGCCCGACCGCGTACTGAAATTACCTGATCTATGCCTGTTAGGACTGATAAATGATAAAGAAAATTGTATAAGCTAAAATTCACAGCTTGTTTTCTTTTTAATACAGATTAAATTAAATCATAGATCATAGTTAAGTTTCTATATTGTCTCGGGTCTGGGTGTTGTGGTACGTTATCGTTATTTCTGATTTCTATAACACAAGTGCTATAGCTACTTTTCGTAAGATGACAGCAATGTATGTGATGTTGCACAAAATTTATTTATTTATAGAGGTCAATCTTTTCAGTACTAGAGTACTTACCTGGTAATTGAAAATAAAATACCTACTTTACCTTACTAAATACAATAATAATAAAATAACACAACTTAGTAATATAATTCTAGCTTCTAGCCTGGTGCGATGTATACCACATGTGCGAGTAACGTTATCTTAGATACGGAAACATCTTAAATAATTCAATACAGCTACATATAATTTAGGCCTTGCTTCTATTCCATTTTATATTCTAATCCATATATTAGGTTGAGGAAAAAGTCTTTTCGCATTATTGTATGTATGAACTTGTAATAAAATCTCTTTGGCTGTACTATTTGTATCTGGCCGGTTTTGGTATCATTAAAAGTTTAAATTTTAAAGAAGATAATTCCAAATTCAAATTAGGAAAATGTGTGTTTTTCATTTGTTTTTCGTACTGTCAAGATGAGTGAATCTAATGAAGATATTCGATACATTTTAAAATTTTACTACAAAAAAGGGTAAAAATGCAACGCAAGCCGCAAAAAAAAATTGCGATGTTTATGGACCTAGTGCAGTGTCTGTGAGAGTAGCACAAATTTGGTTTAAGCGTTGTTAATCCGGAAATTATGATGTCAAAGATGCACGTCGCTCTGGTCGCCCTATTACGGATAAAATTGATGCCATTTTTGAAAAAGTGGAGCAAGATCGGCATATCAGTAGTTACGACGTAGCTGAAGAACTGGAAATTGACCACAAAACAGTTTTGGCGCATTTGAAAAAAACTTGGTACACAAAAAAGCTTGATATTTGGGTACCCCACGAGCTCACTGAAAGAAACCTAATAAACCGTGTACTCATTTGTGATTCTTTATTACGACGTAATGAAACCGAACCATTTTTGAAAAAGCTAATTATAACTGGTGATGAACAGTGGACCACGTACGACAAGAACGTGCGAATAAGGTCGTGGTCATAGGCCGGTCAGGCTTCACAGACTGTGGCGAAACCCGGGTTACCTCGCAACAAGGTGATGCTGTGTGTGTGGTGGGATTGGAAGGGCATTATTCATTATGAGCTATTACCACCAGGCAGAACCATCGATTCCGAACTCTACTGCAAACAACTAATGAGAATAAAGCAAGAAGTTGAGAGAAAGCGGCCGGAATTAATCAACAGAAGGGGTGTGGTTTTTCATCATGATAACGCAGAACGCTAGACCTCACGCATCTTTAGCCACTCAGCAAAAATTAAGAGAGTTTTGCTGGGAGGTGTTAATGTATCCGCCGTATAGTCCTGACCTTGCACCTTCAGATTTCCACCTGTTTCGCTCTCTTCAGAATTATCTAGGCAGTATCAGGTTAACATCACGAGAGGACTGCCAAAACCACTTGTCGCGGTATTTTGATCAGAAGCCCCAAAATTTCTATAGCAATGGGATCATGTCCCTACCTACAAGATGGCAAAAGTTATCGAACAAAATGGTACCTACAATACTTTAGTTAAATGTAAATAAACTATATTAAAAAATGTTTTGAATTTTCTTAAAAAATGCGAAGAAACTTTTTCCCCAACCTTTTATATTGTATATGTCAATTTTTTTAACAGATTCTTGTAGGGTTGGTCTATGATCAGCACTGGACGTCCTATTGCTGAAATGATGATGAAGTGAAGTTCTATAATGATGTAAGTAATGAAAAACTTATTTCCTGCGTAGTATACGCCGTGGCTGTACTCGAAAGCTTTATTTCCCAATAGCCGCATGGTAGTGCAGGCTACATCGCATAAAACGCCCGCCCCCCAGCCCAGTGGATTTACGACCCTCGTCGCGCGGTGCTCCTCTCACCAGGCCTCGGTTTAGAGCCCATTATAACAGGCCACAAATAAATTTCACACGCCTTATACTGCCTACACCACGCAGGACATGGAGCGAGTGGAGCTAGGGCCATTTGAACGCGTACGTGTAGAACTACGGAAATTGTAGACGCTATTGTTGAAAAATAACAATATTTTATATATTTTGTGGTTTATTCATTGTGTTTGACTGTAAGATAAAGATAAAGATATTTATTTGCTTAAAATATGGTTTACAAGATGTTAAATGATACATTTTAAATTCCCTCATATTTTACCATGAGGTGGCATGCAAATTGTATTATATTGGAAATCGCGAGAATTACAATAATTAATTAGGTACATTTTATTACATATTACAATTTAATAATTACTTATTCCCTAATACAACAATGTCAAAATTTAAATTTAGTCACACTTTTATTATTTATGGCATTTAATATATTATATAATTTAATGTAATTAGATATGTCAATATAATTAAGTCATTTGTCATTTGTTTTATTTTATAAAACATTCTGTCATGGAGCCAAAAAGTCAGTGTCCGTTTAAAGATATCTAAAGGCAATTCTTTTATTTCGGCAGGAATAGCATTAAAATTTTTTACGCACATTGCGTTACACTGCCTTTGGTAGAGGCCCAATCTTGGCGCACTACTATAAACGAGTCTGTTTGGATGTCGTAAGATTCTGTTATGTGCCATCATATCATCCTGCCGCCTTTTAAAGAGGTGACTATTTTGTTTGACGAAAGGGGCATCTTCTAGTATGTACGGACAACAGCTCGTCGACCTACCACAAAATGTAAAATTTTCTCATTTGAAAATGATCTCTTTAGGTCAGGCTTAAAGTTGAAAATCTATTGGAGAATTTTTGACTTTTGGGGTAGGTCGACGTGCTGTTGACTCTACATACAGGGAAGAGGCAATATTCTCAACTCTTTGAACAGCGGCCTGCAAGACTGACGGGCCCTTACACATTTTTTTTGAGCTCGAAACAATATGTCACAATCGGATGAGTTTCCCCAAATTAGAATTAAGCAGTGAAGCAACGTACCCATGATAAGCCGCTAGCGATGTTTGCCATGCGGACGGAGCCTGTTAAGTACATAAACGTAACGATTCAGTCTATCTCGAACACTGTCCGCCTATTCTTTCCAGCTAAGATTTTCGTCAAGTATTATACCCAAAAAATTTGTGTCCATTACTTCTTTCACATTTATTCCTTTATAGGAGATTATCAGAATTATTTTTTTTGTCTATATGTTCCAAATTGAATAAATTTAGTTTTATTAAGTTTGACAGTCAAATTGTTAAAGTTTAGCCATTTTATAATTTTGTCGATCATTTCATTTATTTCAGTTTGATGCATTGTAGGATTCTTATTACATGGAATTATTACAGATATGTCATCAGCAAATAAAATAAATTTGTGGTCAGTTATTTCAGTAATGTCATTTATATAAAGTAAAAATAAAAGAGGCCCCAGGACACTTCCCTGAGAAACACCACAAGCATTAGTTATGTATTGGGATTTGTTAACTACTACGCATGACTTTCCGTCAATACTCGCGATTTCAACGGCTTGTTTTCTGTTACGAAGGTAGGAAGCCAACCAGTCAAGCGCTACTTCTCTAATGCCTAAGTTTTTTAATTTTAACAGAAGTAATTTGTGAGAAACAAAATCAAAAGCGCGTGTCATATTAAAAAAAACGACTGTGGTAGGCATTCCTGAGTTGATGTGTTCATTTATTTGACTAACAAGATGAATCATAGCCGACGCGTGGACTTATTATTCTGAAAACCAAAATGTTCATGTTTTAGAATATTAAATCTTGAAATAAAGTTTGTCAGTCTTATTTTCTTTGCCTTTTCAAAAACTTTTGAGAGCGCAGGAACCAATGCGATAGGACGATAATTGTCAATAGAGGTTCTATCACCTTTTTTATATAACGGCTTGACAATTGACAGCTTTAATAATTCGGGAAAAGTACCTTTTTCCAGCGATAAATTTACTAAATATGTGAGTGGTAATGTAAGTTCTTCAACACAAAACTTTATTACCATGGTACTTAAACCGTCGTAGTCTGTTGCTTTTGTGTTATTTAGGGATTTAATAATTGTTTTAATTTCATTCGGATGAAATGGTTCTAAAAATATGCTATTTATTATACAAGTCTTATTCGTATTTTTCAGTAAAAATCCTGTATAAATTTGAATGCAAATTATCGATGATTTGTGACATAAATTAAAATATTTGCATGTTATTGTCTATGGCTGAACATATGAAACTGCTTGTATATTAGGGTGGGTCAAAAATTTTTTTTTTCTCTTTTGCTTTTGTAATAGTGAAAATATTATGTCTTACTGGATAAAAAACAACCCTGTAAAATATTATTGAAATATTTTTAGTGGATCAGCCCGCGCTTTAGACTTTTATAAAATTATAATAATGTTACTGAGAAAACAATACTAACATCTCTAAAACATTTTTTTAAATATAAATTAAAAATATAAAAATAAAAACTTTTATTAATATTTGCTAATGAAATTTTAACTGATTATTAGCCTAGATTTGTTTTGTTACATACTTTTAAAGAGGGTGTATTAATAAGAGGTCGTTAGCTTACTTCAGCACCGATTTACGCTCTTGTTTTGGTTTTACTCTTGTGCAAGTAAAACAATATCATTGATTTTCTGTTTTTTACTAAGTAAAACTATTTTAAAGTTGTTTAAATCTAAGTTTTTATAAATTTGGTTGCTCGTAACTTTAATAAACATTGATTTTATAATGAAAATTGTAGAAGTTTCTTTAAATAATTCAATTTGATTTTACCTTGTTTCATACAATATTTATTACTTTGAACCGCATGCGCGGGCTAAAGATACAACACAATTTGACTTTTTTTTACGTAGCATTACTTGTTTACTCACTACACAGTAAAATATCACTATTAGAATGCAATCACAAAACTTTATTTTTTTACCATACATGAGTGACCCTATTGTATATATTTAAGATCTTATATAATATATTCAAAACCAAATAAATGATTCTTCTCCTTCTTCAACGTGGTGGAAATTGCGTTTTATCAAAAATTGTGTTCTTTCTTTGTTAAAAAGTATCCTAACCTGAATGTTTTAAGTATTTAAATATTTATAATTAATGAAACTCCCATAAAGCATTAAGCTTGTCATGTTTATTTTACAAAACATATAAGGTACCTATATAAATTAGAAAATTTTAGGAACCTAATTGAGCAAAATAGTTGTCACATTTACACTTTAACAAATGTAACATTTTTTGTAAAGATTGATGTCACGCAGTCTGATTCAATGAGACCTTTTGACATACTCATAACTAAATACAGGGTAACAAGGACTTGTGAAATTAAAATTACTTAATTACAAATAAAAGGAACTTACTCACATTACCTAAGTCATCGTTGCCCTGTATAAAATTAAATACCTATAACTAGAACTTGTCTTGTTATGTTCGTAAACTTATTTAAATCGGAACAACACATTTTTTTCCCGAATCATTTTAACATGTTACTTTTACAAGAAAATTGTAATTAGGTGTTGTCAACAAATTTGTACTATTTTAATTTTTAGCGGTCCACTTACCTCATTTTTTCGCCTCTACTATTGTTACTAAATTTGCAGAACTTATAACTAAGTTTACGCACTTAACAAAGATTAAAAGTTTATTCTTGTTCGTAATGTTTAACGATAGCATCTAAGATAAATTGGAATGTGCTTGAGTTAATCCAGCTAAGCCCAGAGGGCAATTCTGAGGAATCGAGACTCCTGGCTTTCCTGCCCACTGTCCTCTCGAGGAAGTAGTCGTCATACTCCATGCTGTAGTCCGGGAGGATGGGGTTGAACCTCGCGTAGTAGATGGCAGATAAACAGGCGTACAGGAGGATGGCTGCAGTGAAGATCTGGAAAAGACAACATTTATATTTCCTTATGGAATTTGAACAATTTTATCCATTGTTAATTTTTCTTTTTAGCAATTCCATGCAAGGTTTATTTGAAGATAAATAACACTTGAAAAAAATCATCGACCACCTAAGGTCGATGATTTTTTTCAAGTGTTATTTATCTCAAATTTTATCAAGTTTAAAAAACATGGTGGTCACAACAAAATACAAGGTGGACAACGACCATGCAAGGGTTGTAGCACTTGTAGCAACCCGCTGCTTTCAGGCCGCTTTCAACCGGACTATCTTTTATTGGGGGAGGTCTTTGTTTAGCAGAAATGGCTGAAACAATGATGATGATGAGTAAAAAACTTAGGATTCATCAAAACATATCAAAAAGGCCCGAAGCACGAAGGTTTTACTATATTCCCATATCCTGAATCCATAACCAGATCATAACTCGATGCAGTGATGGTTGATAGCATTTTGGTTTTTAACCACTTGTGAGAAAGTGAGAAATAGGTTAAAAACCATTTGCAAGGGTTGATTACTTCTTTATAGATATCTCTTGTTTACTTTCTTAGTTAAAAATGAACTAACAGAGGTGTCATATTAATAAAAAGAAAAAGTAAAATAATGGTGTTTTGCAGTTTTATGCCTTATATTTTTTCCTCAATAGATATAATGAAATCATGTCTAAATCTATTTTAGTCGTGTTTGGTTATTGACTGAAGTCGCCATTATTTACGGCCTTTTTGTCTATGATGACATAGACATTGACAAAATCACATGCATTAAAAAAAATGTATATAATAAATAATCCAAGTATGATGAGTGGACTTCAAAAGAGGTAACATAATTATTATAATTAATTATCCAAACGATTACATGTAGAGCTAAAAATCATGACGAAATTGATATTTACATTAGTAAAATAATTAGGAAATAAATATGGCAAATTATATTTAATAGCAGCATTAAGTTGATTGATCTTATCATCGGCATCGTGTGCCAGACTCGTGTTTGTTTAATTTGCTTTAATTGACGGCGATGACATGCGCATGAACCTGGCGATTTTTCCATTTACATGTTACTTAAGTTTTTTTAACTGACTTCAAAAAGGAAGAAGATCTATGTTTGACGGTATTTTATAATTTTTGTATATTATTTATTCAATTTTTCTGTCAATTGTGAAATGACGTCTACGTCTATCTTTAATAATAGATTGTCGATTGGATTTAAATAATTACGTATTATTAAGAAGTTAACACAAACACTTGTAATTTTTTATATTAATGTTTTGTAAAAAAATAAAATTTGACTTCAAAAACAAATAAACTAAAAAGTGAAAAACAATATTTATTAAAACAATCCTATTAGTTTTTTTTTTCAAAATTTATTTTTATTTTAGGTATTTGGAACTAAATAAAAACAAAATTTGTGAGGTTATATCGAGAGACATAGTCATACTTCTACACCATTGTACTGGCTTTTATTCTCAAGAATAGAATCCTGTTAGCTTAGCTTCCTGTTTTAAGGCGATTCGAATGCTTAAATGCAATGCAAATAAATACTCTACTATAATAGTACCGATACATCGAAATGAAATATCGAAATTTAATAAATAACTAATTTTCCCATACAACCCGAAACCATACGATGGGCTTTTTAGTATGGGGAAGTTAGAGAGTTGTAGAGATATAACAATTCCTTCGAAGATGACGACGACGACAATATTATGACGACGCGACCTCCGTGGCCGAGAGGCGAGCACGCCGGACTATATGGCATCGCCATCTCTGAGGTTCCGGGTTTTATTTCTCGGGTCAATGTAGAAAACAAAGTTTTCTATATTATCTCGGGTCTGGGTGTTCGTCCGTCGTTGTTTCTATGACAAAAGTGCTTTAGCTACTTACTTTAGGATCAGAACAATGTATGTGATGTTGTCCAATATTTATTATTTATTTATTTATGTTATGTTCCACCTTTTCGTGCCGGACTAGCGCTCCGAGGGCTACGTTAATTACTGGTCTTCACTTACAGTTGCTTGAGTTTTTTTTTGTCTATCACTCTAAAGTTTTAATATTATCATACTGTTTGATGGTAACATACGTTTTCATACTGTAAACTTCGTCCAAAAACAGTCTTTCCACTTGCAGATGTTAGATAAGGAGATGTACTCGTATATATTAAAAGTAGCGTGGTGAGAAGAATTTTTATGTTACCAAATGTTCTTAAATACATCAGTATGTCGGAGAATAATCTATAAATGTTTCAGTATATTATTATATAATACTCTATATAATGCTTTAGTAAGTTAGAAACTGGTTTGAATTGTTTCATTTTTTTCTATATGGTATAAAATATTCAAAAACAGTTAAGAGCAATCTGGGCCCTAACCATGAACTGTTAAAACAATCACAAATCTGTCAAACATTATCATTTCTGTCAAATTTTGTATGAAATGACGTACCAAAATTGACAGATTTGACAACTTTGATATTGTTTTAAGAGTTCATGGTTATGGCCCTGGCCATTAAAATTGGAGTTAATATAAACATGTTTAAATTAATAATTTGAAAAATATAGTTCTACAATAGGTAAAAAAAAAAAATCGCAAGACTTCTTGCGTCGGTGAGCTAAACTTGATTGATTCGACAAAAACAGTTGCCGTCAACTAAGCGGCTATGTATTTAATTAATGAAAAGTCTAGGAGTTATATTGAAATGCACGTGACTATTAACAATGGTCAGTTATAAGAGGTGTAGGGTACGCCGATCATTTAGCATTGCTAGTTGAAACAAATGAACAGTGGCTTCCGAGGCGCTGCGTTGCGGAACAAGCAAATAAAATAATAGACCGTTCACGAGAGCCGAGTTCAATACCGCGACCCGCACGCCTCCGGAACTAAGCACAACAGTTCAAAGCCATTTAAGATGTTTTCCACAAAAAGCACAGAATTAAAACATTCCTAAATATTAATTTTTAGGGTTCCGTACTCCAAGGGTAAAACGGGACACTATTACTAAGGCTCCGCTGTCCGTCTGTCTGTCTTTCTGTCTGTCTGTCTGTCTTTCCGTCTGTCTGTCTGTCTGTCTGTCTGTGTGTCTGTCTGTCCGTCTGTCCCCAGGCTGTATCTCATGAACCGTGATAGATTATCACATTTTCACAGATGATGTATTTCTGTTGCCGCTATAACAACAAATACTGAAAAACAGAATACAATAAATATTTAAGGGGGCTCCTAAACAACAAACGTGATCTTTTTGCCGTTTTTATAGATAATGGTACGGAACCCATCGTGCAGAAGTCCGACTCGCACTTGGCCGGTTTTTATATCAACTATATTAATGTTTACTTTTTCGTTGAACTGATAATTCAAGATGTTATAATCTACATTTTGAAAAAATAAGTTCGTAAAAGAATTTTACAATTTCTACTTTGAAAGTCTATGGTTGGAATGCAACTATTATACTATAACCGGTGTTTTTGTATGGAGTTTGACAGGGTAAGATGGTGCAACCCAGCCTAAGCTTGACAAAAAAATATTTTGCTTCCTATTATGCCATTAGTGTAGGTTTTATTGAAAAAATATGTGTTATTTAAGTAGATAATCAATAAAAATTACAAAAAGTAACACTCGATACTTACAAGTTACAACTAATAATCAGAACGTGTAATTACAATTAGAATCAAAATACATATAACATATCAGACTGCTTAGAAGAGCATGTTAAGAGTTACAAGCGTCTCCTATACGCCTATAGGTATGGAACCTTGTTGTGTGGTAATGACAATTTATGCGTCGTATCTCATGGGAACTTTGAAATGTTTCAAGGTAAAATTAAAATTACACTGTTTCAACTATTTTGCGACATCATCCTGAAGTAGTAAATAATACTCATACGTAGTATATGTTTTTGACAACTACTCAGGTACATCTGCGTTAATTATCGTCATCTAACAAGAATATTAACATTTATTTCGCAAAACTCAGAAAACGTAATTTTTTTCTGGATAGAAAGTAATTTACGTCCATCCGGATGTAATAAGTTAGTGAAATATCGGTTATAGAATTATTTAAATCGAATGAGAAGTAATTTTAATAAAATTAATATTAATATTAGACAACATCACAAACGTAATCACGACAGTACACCCAGACTGTTCTAGACCCGAGAATAGAAAAGTTCATTTACACACGGTGATCGACCCATCCGAGAATCGAGCCCGGGGCCTCATGGATGGTGACGCTGATAAGTTCGTCGTGCTCGCCTCCATGCTACGGAGTCATATATTATATGTTTAATATAGATAATAATGTGCACACATAAACGAAGCAGAACAACATGGAGTAAAAATACGTAATTCCAGTGAATCTGTTCCACGCTGAGCCATTTTGCCCCCGGGAGACGTCGTGATTTCATATTCCATTAGTACAGACTAATAACGTTTGTAAAACATGCACATGTTTCAGAAGTAAGTTTGGTTTGATTTGTCGTTTATTTTAAAATAAATTGATAAAATTGTAAAACGCAGAAATTACTAAGCAAACACGCTACCTATCTTGCAAATCTTTGACAGAAATTCAGGACGGGATACCTACATCTACTTATCCAGTGCAGCCATCTTCTGCCTCTCCTGCAAAGCTAATACTCGAAGTTACCTACGCCAGAAATTTATCAGTTGAATGTTAAATCCCAGACATCCCAAAATCTTGTCATTATAATACCTGATTATAGATATGTAGGAAAATATCAAACTGACCATCTGCTGGACTACACAAGTACCTACTATAATTGTGTCTCAATGCTATCCTCATCATCAAAGAAAAGGGAATCAAGGGAAATGTTACTGATTCCAACAATCGAATGGTTTGATACTAGGACTCGTAGTATCATAGACAAAATAAATACTAACGGCCCTACTACAAAAAAGATAGAAAGGAGTTAAACATTTGTTTATAATTAAGCAACTAATTTAAAATGTTGACACATCAGATATTCGAGACATACATATCATTAACAAACAATTTTAATTGGTTGACTAATTTTTATTAGACAAGTGTTCAAACCTAGTCTATCTTTTTGTAGTAGGGCCGTTAGTATTTATTTTGTCTATGATACTACGAGTCCTATTATTAACAATCGAATTCAAAAATAATAGATCGCTAGTTCGCAAAATCAAAATAAACCGCTATTTGTTTTGCCATACAAAATTCGTACTAAATACTAAAAACCCGAATAAAATAAATATTTAAGGGGGCTCCCATACAACAAACGTGATTATTTCTCCGTTTTTTAGATAATGGTACGGAACCCTTCGTGCGCGAGTCCGACTCGTACTTGGCCGGTTTTTTCGTTTATCTTTTAAGTTATTTCGAGGGTTTGATGATTCAATTTGCCACACGAAACTTTACTTTCAGATCATTGGACAAATATTAATCTGTGTTTTAGATGAGGTTACGGATATTCGAATATATGATAAACTAGTAGTAGTGAAATTCGAATCGAAAGGATTGAGACGCGCTATACACTCCAGTTTGCTTCTCGTTTTTTTTTTCAAATTCGAATTATTTGTAAGGTTATTTGAATTTATCTAATGACTTCTACAATCGAAGAAATGGAATTATGTCATTCACAATCGCCTATCTGTACTCATCATAATCTGCCCAAGTCAGTCCACTGCTGGACAAAGGCATCTCCCAATACCCTACTAAGCCCTATCCTCGGCTATTACGTTATTTATCGCCCGCTGAGCTGTCAGCAGCTTTGCCCATATCATCGCCACTAATGTAATGAATGCAAGCTTCATAATACAAAAAAAATCCTAACCTAATGTGTAATGTATTTATCGTGACCATAAAGCCATGTATGATGCAAAATGTCCAATAAATACAAAGAGCAGCATCTAATACGGTATTTAACTATAATTAAATCAATTACGATTACGACCTTATATGCATAATTAGAGGGAAGTTTATGCTATTGGTCGTTAAATGCAAAATCAGGGATATGACAAAATTATATATTGTTTTAAACTTTCATGGTCACTAACATTAGAATAGTTTGTTACGAGATTGCTACCATATGTACCTTATTTTTGAGTTCTCGATATTTCGGCACTGTTGCAAGCGCCATGATCACACGGAGTTACTCTCGTAGCAAACTATTCCAATGACATAGGTACTATATTCATAAATATTATGGATATACAAACCCAATTATTCCTGCATTTCCTGTTTATATTAATAAGCACGCGAACGAAGTCGCATGCGCAGCTAGTTTATAACAAACGTTACCGAAATTAAAAGTTGAAATTGCCAGTGTAAAATTTTCCCACAAATTTATCCAGTATAAAAAAATATTCAAAAAAGAATATCCTTTTCTAAAACATTATTAGAATTCGTTGCGTTGCGTAAGTTAAACTAGTTGCCTAAAAGCAGTTTAAACAATTTAGAGAAAAAAAATCCTTTTGAAAATTATAATAATATAGACATATGCAATGCCTTTCCAAAACAGTTTTGGCAAAACTAGTTTATTTTTAATCTTTAAAGAACGGAACGATACAACAAGATGGTCTAGCTTGGCCATTAGAAAAATCCGGAAACATTTGATGATTCCATTTATACAATCACGACTATTTTAAATAATATGTTCCAGTAACTATCAGTTCGAGTTTTTTATATTACAATTTAAATTTATTATTTATCCTGAACAATGGCGCGTAGAAGTATGCAAATTGTATGGGAATATACATTAGCTGTTTATACTTTAAACAGTTGATGGTAACTGACGTGGTACGCGTTGTATGCATGATTGATTTAAAGATAGTCAGTTACTGTAAATGTATGTACCTACACGTAGCTGAGTAATGGACGACTGGTATACAGTACGTAAGCTGGTCAAGTGGTTAATATTATGTATTACAGTAATGCAAAGAATTTAATATTACAGATAATACTATTTGCATAGCAAATTACTGTATTTAATTATTTTCTTTGCCATTGATACGCTACGATGAAGAAGTAAAGTAGGTACCTACATTTAATATAACCCCTTCGAGCAAACCCAACACAATATATTTTTTATTGTTCCGCGGTCACATGCAATCGCTAGGTAACCAATTATTTAAGGGACTAAAAATCTGTTAAAGGGTCGTAGCCTAGAAATACTTTGCATTTGAGTAATTATAACAAATATGGTAAATAAATCTGCGACGTTAATATAGCTTAGTGTTTCTGTTTGCATCCAGAGTAAATTAAGTATTAAGGGAAAAAAGTTATCAATATAGGAAACGTTTGAGTATAATGACTCGTCGAGTGTCGTGCAAGGTCCGACAAAATGACCCCCGGCCTAGGCGGCACCCATGCCTGACGAGCTGTCGGCCTGACAAAACTGTGTCAATGTTATGACTTCGGCATCCTACGCGTTTTGGTCACCAAATAACAACGTAATAATTTCAAAGCGGAGCAATTAACGAAAATATTTTTGCGCTACGATGCGCTAGGGTGAACAGGAGGCCAAAACTATTTGTACTTATTTGACAACAACAAAGCTAATTTGTCAGAGTAAAAGGTTGACCGCAATGCCGAGGAAACAGGAAATCTCAACAAGTATTAGCTGTGACATACATGCAATTGTTAAAGTAAAAGACAAGATACATTAAAATAACAATGTTAAGTAGTCGCGTGCTTATTACGGTTATGTTAAGTAATTATGTTTTGTGAATCTATTAAGTTCCGACGTGTTAAGTAGGTATCTCTAGAATGAAAAAAACACTTAATCTGGAATATTTTTAGTGAACACGGTATCAAAGTGCATGAAGTACTAATAACAATTCTTATCAACGAGTCAAAGCTATAGTCTACCCACTAAGTTAACCTGCCTGCCAAAGTAACATATAAGACATAAAGATGCAAAGACAATTTGCCAAAACAAAATTAATTTACAAAGCAACAGTTGTTGTTAGCTCTGCTTCATCGCTTTGGACGTAATCCCCATTATCGTAGCAAATGTGTTTAAAGCATCATGTCATAATAGTAATAGTAGTCCTTTTACGGACACTTATACACATACATTCCAAAAATATAGCTTTGCCCTACCACCGCTTCGGAACTTCATATCAGCTGTGAGAAGAAGAAACGGCGCAACAAAATCTGTCACTATTATTAACCATTTTTACAGGAAATTCAGTAACAAGACAAACTCGCACTTGCTACTGTAAGTGCGAGCTAGGCAGTTTAAGCAGCCCATGCACTCTTTTCGTTTAAATAATCGTATACTTATTTATTTATTTTTTTGCCTTTTTTATCATGCGATCAGTCTAACGACTATGAGCAGATGTGTTGCTGGATGATTGGCGATAAGGGTATATTCCTCATTAGGAATATTCTCTACTTAATTGAGGCTTTGTAAATTTTTGTTTTTAGCAATTCCATGCAAGGTTTAATTGAAGATAAATAACACTTGAAAAAAAATCATCGACCTCAGGTGGGACTCGAACCCACGTCCCATCGCATACCGGGCGAGTGCTTTGACCACTAAGCTACCGAGGACGTCACGTGACAAGATGAAATTCCTCAAGTGTTTTTTCTCGCTGTCAAATGATTTTTTTCAAGTGTTATTTATCTTCAATTAATTGAGGCTCTTTGTCTCCAAGATATGCCTCCTTTTAAGTCGATGCATTGCTTCCGGAGTGGTTAGTTGCACAGCAAGTTTATTAGGGTGGTTTACAAGTCTTGGTTTATATTTCCGGCTATTGCCTTCGATTTCCTCCTTCACTGTATTTATTTTCAGAACCTCATGCAATTCTGAAATCCTTAGAAACCAGGATGCGTTGGATATCTGTTTGACACCTTTTCATTAAGTTTATGTTAGAGTTACATGCTGAGCCCCACAGTTGAACTCCGTAGGTCCGTATAGGTTTTAATATGGATTTGTAGATAAGAAGCTTGTTGTCAAGAGACAGTTTGGTGTTTCGTCCAAGCATCTAGTACAGTCCTCTGTATCTGTAGTTTATTTCATCCCTCTTGGTTTGAATATGTGAGCCGTCGGTCTTAGTACATTCCCAGATACTTAGCGTTGTCGCTTTGGGGAAGCTGGTTATTCCGGAGTGAGACTGGTGGGCAATTTCCTCTTCTTAGGGTAAATGTAACGTGGACAGATTTAGGGGCATTAACATTTATTCTCCACTTAGTAAGCCAGTCATTAATCTGTTCTAGGTGGCGTTGTAGGATAAATAAAGCCTTAATAGGGCATTTGTTCCTGGCCAGAATGGCCGTGTCGTCATCGAAGGTTGCCGCGGTTGCCTCGTCGGTCTGGGGTAAGTCACGTGTCAAAATTGTGTAGAGAACAGGACCCAGTACTGAGCCCTGCGGCACACCTGCCAGTATAGGATGGAATGAGGATATACATTAGTCTTCCTTGATTTGGAACCATCTGTCAGTCAAGTAGGATTTTACAATTTCAAAAAATGTATAGGGCAATAGTAGCTTGATCTTGCAAAGGAGTCCCTTGTGCCAAACTCTGTCGAATGCCTGTTGCACGTCCAAAAATGCTGAGGAGCAGTACTCCCCTCGTTCGAGGGCACCCTGGATCACCCGGTACACCATATGGACCTGTACCACAGTGCTGTGATGCTTTCTGAAGCGAAACTTGTGGTCTGGTATGATAGTTTTTTTTTTATGAGCTCCTTAGTTAGCCTCTTCAGAAATGCCTTTTCAAATAGTTATGAGGTTACTGGTAGAAGACTAATTGGTCTGTATAAGGTTTTCCCGACTTCTGTATCATTATAACCTGGGAGACTTTCCAAAGTGTTGGAAAGTAGCCAGTTCTTATGATGCCATTGAAAAGCATGACCAAGAAGACGATAGTTTTTCTTGGCAGCTCGATAAATACTCTTTTGTCTATTAGTCGAAGCCTGGAGCTTTCCTGTCATCCATCTGCCTGATCAAGTGGGCGGCCTCTCTTGGATTTTTAGGAGTGATAGGAAAGTCTAGTTGATGGTCTTGATTCAGTACCTCATCTAGTTCTGTATCGTTTGTGCCAGGGTTAGTCTCGTTTGGTGTAAACTCTTTGGATAGGTGGATTCCAAAAGCATCTGCTTTTTCTTGTTTAGATCTGGCCTACTGGTTATTTGACAGTCGAATTGGAGGTTTGGGATCTAATGGTTGACCAATTCAATACAGGCTTTCCAGAGTGAGTAGTTGGTAGCACTAGTTGCAGATAGTGATTCCGAGTGTACTTCTATTGCAATTTTATTTCTTTGGCTAGTGCGTCCTTTTGGGTTTTTATAGCCCTATTGAAAGCAGACTTATTAATATACTTTTTATAAGGATTTTTTGAACTCATGAACAGCTAGTTCAACAAAATGAGTGGTACTTTATTTAATCATTTAACACAATTCCCCAAGAATAAATTACCAACTCTATTTAGCCAGTAGTTCGGAAATGGCAAGTTTTTTTTTTGTATTATAATAGATAGATACTCTTTATTGCACAAAGAAGTTGATATTTACAGAAAGATGAAAAGTATAATGAAAAGTAACAACACTAAAAATTACCTGGAAAGCGCTCCAGAACTTGAAAGAGCCCTCGTTGATGATCCAGTCATAGTAGCCGGCCCAGGGGTCGGTGTACCGGCCCTGCTTCATCGGCTTGGCGGTGGTGGTCTCATGGTGGTGCTCGTCGTAATAGTCCTCAAACCCTCGCCCATTTTCTGCGGTGCCATTGCTTGATGATTTCCGTAACTGAAAATAACATTTTAAGAATATGTTAAAAACGTGATAGCTGCGCAGCACCAGTCGGTAAATGAAGCATAAAAATTCAATGAACCAAAGTTCTGTCACAAGCAAGCACAAGGATTTCTGCAATGACATTTTTTGGCAGAGAACGTTTCCCAACACATTTGGTGCGATTAACTAAAAGAAGTTCGTTTTCTATAATAGATTAGTCCGGCAATATAACCCGGGACCTTTGAGTTCAAGGATAAGCACCACGCAGCTGCGCGACATTGATCGTAAATAAATAAGCTAATTGTAAAATTAGGAGAATAAATCAAATCTTGCAGAATAAACTTCGTTTCGTTTTCTTTGGTCCTCCCAGCGCGTTATCCCTTTTCAAGCGGAGAACGCTTAACATAATGCTAATGGATATTGGACAGATTGCTTTTGACATCCGTAAACCTTTAGACAACCGTCCGCTATATTTAAGGTTATATATCCCCTATCTTAAAATCGACACGTTGCTATCACAATAAAGTTAGGTATTCTAGCATGTATAACATATTAGTGTATTTTCCCCTACAGAATACCCCCGAACAATCGTCTTATCAAAATAACGTAGAGTACAATTTACTATCGGGATGGTCTCGTGCACCGGACTTAGTTATTTTCATGCAATCGTCTAATATCAATTTACACGAATGTGTAAATCCGGCATGATTGTTAGTCAAAACAAGGGCGCCAGTCATTTAACGCCGACACTCGGTCACCCAGTTCAGGCGATACCGTTTTCGTGACCAACTTAAACTATTCATGTAAGAATAATTTGTTGTATATATTAGCATGCTTATTATATTACTGTAAACTTATGCGAGATGGCACAATCAGCCCTAACTAGTTTATAGAGACATAAGACAAACGTGGGTAGGTTTAGGATCAATGTTCCGTTTCACAACGACATGTGTGTTAGAGCTTGCCTAAAGGTATAAGTTCACAGTTCTGTTTTAGTTGGTCTTAATAGACCTCCTAATGGAGGTTATTATCATTACTAAGTATATAAAAACTTCAACCATGGAGGGTCAAAAACATGGAAATATGAATTTCACGTTAATATCTTCACCGCCTTCATAATGAAGACTGATATAGAAACACCCTTTAGCAAGGATTAAAACGATAGCAAACTTTTTTAATACCACTTCTCACACATTTATTTGGCTACATAAAAATGAACGGTAAGAAAAATTGTGGAAAGCCATGATCTGCGAAAAATCACAGAAGTGTGAAATAAAAGCGCGCGCGCTCGGTACGATATGCGTTCATCACACACTCATGCACGTTGGTGTATTTTATAGTAATTATAGCTATGTCTATGTCGCAGTGGGATTATATAATCCGCCGTATTACAATCCAACTAGCTGTTTTACAAAACAAAGGCTTTTGCAATACAACAGATCGGCGATACGGCGGATTGTCAGGTCCCGAAACCTGTCAATAGTATCAGAAATCCTATATTTTTTTTGTATTTTTTAAAAATAAATAAATTAAGTTCAATAAATATTTTCTTAGAATCGAAATGCCACAATGTTTATAATATCTGCTCAAAAAAACGGGAGGTCATAAGTTTCCTCAGGATAAAATACGTTTAAAACAATGGCTTGTAGCTATTTGTAGAGATCGGTTTACGTCTACAAATAATAGTCTTTTATACAAAGTTCACTTTAGTAAAGACGATAACGGACTGCCGATTCTGTGGTAGAGAAACTGCAGAAAACGTGAGTATTTTATAATTTTGTCTGTTTTAATTGTGTAATTAAAAATATCCTACTCAAGTGCAAGTACATTGCTAAACTTTTTAGTATTTTACTTGGGTGGATTATTCATTTTTAAATAACAATAATAAATCAAAAACTGCAGAAACTATTTTTAGTGAGATGGGAGAAAGTTGCGCCAACTAGTGGCGTAAATTTTACGTAAAACTCCTCATTGTGTAATGCTTGTATTTTATTTCTATAAAATAAATTTGCGTTTTTTTATCTGTTGACTAGAAACACCGATGGCCATAACGCCATAACGCCATAATGTCTGTAGTGCGTGACGGCACTTTTTACAAACAAATATTACGGCACATCACATTGGCGCACGGTACTCTCCTGTAGGTAATAATTTCACAAATTCAGCCAAATACCTAGCTAAATATTAATATAAACTGTAACAATCAACGCGATATGCGACGTCGCAATAGTTAAATTTTGTTGGTTGATAAAATACGACATTAGAGATGAGTTATAACAGGTAGAACTCAATATCTGTTACAACTGTTCCAATTGTGAAAAAATAACAGTTCCAAATATCTGTTATTAAATAACAGCCTGTTATTTCTTATTTTGTAAGGAAAACATGTTTGGATACGCTCTTGTAAAGTTGCAATAAGGTTTTCAATATTCGATACTCTTCTACTCATGTATCCGATTTAGTATATTTTAAGTTAAAGTATATTATTTTTATTCAAACATACACTAGTATCATTGATGTAAGAAATTGATTTGAAAAATAATCTTTAGGCATCTAAATGTAAAAGATTTAGGTGCCTAGACATAATGTTGTGCTTTTATTTTGTGAATATATCCGAATTATTACGTCGATCATATACGACCAATTTTAAGAGACTATTTCTAATACCCTAAACTGAGTAATCTTCTAACAATTTCATTTGTTATGTATTAAATCCTAGGAGCTTCTCTCTTCAACACGATGAAAAAAAAGAGACAGAGCTATAAAACACCTCATGAAACCAATTTAAGAAGACACATTTTGCGTACGACTTTTGCAAATGCGATATTGATTTAAATTTGTTGTTTAGTAAATACTAGTTGCCTCTCTTTAATGTATAAGAGAAATGAATGAAAGGAGATTATAACAGTTATCGCCCTGATAACAGCCATAACAGGGACAGCCAGGCAATATTTTAGGCATCTGTTACACTTTCTTCTGCTGTTCTTACGGTAACTGTTATGATTTTGCTGTTATTTCCTATAACAGATATTTATCTTAGGAAGAACAGTTGTTAAATTCGGTATTTAAATACCTGTTATATTTATCTGTTACGATAAATACGCCTCACCGCTATACGACATTTCTTATATTAAAGTGATATTTTTTCGAGGGTAAGATTGTTGTGAGATGTCTTAAATCAAAAATTGACAAGTAGCCAATCAAGTGATCATGATCGTGATAAGAATATTAGTTATTAAAACAATCTTTTGGGTAAGTTACTGGGTTTCTAGGCCGGGTTCAGACTCCGGACAAGATGTGCTGAGTGTTGCCCCTGGCAAAATATCATTGTCTGGTTGCTCTTAAAGCAAGGATGTAAACTATTTTGGGACCAAAATAACGGGCTTACAGTACTTATACAGGGAGTACAAATGAAAGGACATTCCTGAAAACGACGCAAAGCAACATCGAAATCGTGTATTTATTCGGATTCTTCATAGATAGCGCGTTACTTTGTTTGGAGCATCAACATTTTTTTGCCGATTTTTTAGTTTCTTCCATACAAATAGTTGATGTATGAACAGCTAATACGTGATTCTAATGAGTGACCTATTCTTTTGTACACCCTGTTTATATATCGGTACTAACAAAGTAAATTTACTTGATAACTTTGATACCGGGTGCCTAGTACGAGTTGCACAAAACAAACAGTAACTTAAAATTCGAAAAGTAGTACAAATTGACATTGACTTTTCAAAAAGAGTAAGCGACAAGGCCGTTTTCTTGCACTAGCACTAGGCCCTCTGCAAGCGCTTACCACAACGGCGGTGGAGTTGTCAGTGTGTGCGGCAGCGAGCCGTGCGCCCGCGCGCTTCTTGTTGACGCTCCTGACGACGTCCAGCAGCGTGCGCAGCCCAGTCAATATCAGCTGCGATGGCGGCATGCCGCTATTATGGGGCTTGGGTTCGTCCAGCGACGAGTCTTCATAGTCGAACTGTTCGTTGCTAAGAACAATTTTATAATTTTAGGCTTGACAACCTTTATACTAGAACCAAGGCAATTAAAAACATAAATAATAAAGTATACATTGTTATTTGAAAAACATCAACAACCTCGCACGACTAGATAGCTAACATCAACAACAACAAAATTTGTTCAACGAGTTTTATCATAACTCAATAGATGAATTTAATTTTTATTTCGACGCTTGTATTGTATTACGATTAACGTGCCGTGTGGTGCCGGCACGTTAAAAGAATAGCACCACCCCTTCTCTTCCTATGGGTGTCGTAAGAGGCGACTAAAGGAGAACCGCCACAAGAAGACGGGCAGCAGCGTCTCCTCTCCACCATTGGCCAAACTGCGATCGCCAACCCGCCTGCCAAGCGTGGCGATTATGGCAAAATCCTCCTTTTGGAGAGGCCTGTGTCCAGCAGTGGACTGATATAGGCTGGTGATGTACTGTATTACGCACGCCACGCGCGCGATGCGATGCGCACAGAGATAAGAACATTCAGACGTAAAATTACATAGATATTTATTTTGTATAAAAGTAAAATGTGTCCAATTATCAAAAGTCGTAGAATAATGTTATTACCTAGTCTTGCGAGGGTGTTGATGCTTTACAAAATTAACCCTGTGTAAGTTCAAGTTCGAACGTTTATTTGCCATAAACACAGGTAACAAAATGTATGTAGGTACATGTGTTCAGTCTGCTCGCAGACGTGCAAAATTAAATGACCTACTGTTTCTAAGATTTAACCATCAAATAAATAAATAAGGTTACCTTAATTGTATTTGAAATAAAACTGGCAGATTTATAATTAATTCAACAATTGAAGCCACTATTAGGTTTACAAAAAGAATGGAGATTTTTTTCAGAGATTGAATGTATAAATTTATTCCGCGAACGAAACTAACAAGATTAGGAATTTAAGATATTCAAAAATGACATCTGAAATACTCACTGTAAAGGTATGTACTTGTACTTGTTGTAGGGCGGCGTGTGCGGCGTAGCAGTGTCGTAGCGCACGGCTGCGCCCGCGCCGGCCGCCCAGAGCGCCAGCGCCGCCGCCACCCACACAAAAACGTGGCAAGTTAACAACAAACCCCCCTTTGAAGACATTTATTCAACTAAAACGGTTTATTTTTTTATAACTAAAATATTCTTCACTTCCCCTTTTTTCGAGTGTACAGCTAGGTGACATCTAGACAACTGACTGATTTCAAAACGACTCCTCCCGTTAACCGCATGAAGGGAACGCTTCAATTTAATTTCTGTAAACATCGCACGCATGTGTAAATTTAATTTGTGTCTCAGGTCGGGTGTAAGCAGCGAAAGCTATTGCCATCGCGTCCAAGTAGATCACTTGAACGCAATTTAATTCAGTGCGGTTGGAGATAAGAACAAATAAGGCTAAATTTTCAGTTGTACTCATTTTATTCGTACAGTGACATTATTAAATCATCATTTAGTTTTTAACCGACTTCAAAAAAAAGAAGGAGGTTCTCAATTCGTCTGAATGTTGTTTTTTTTTTTTTTTGTATGTTTGTTACGCGATTACGCCGTCAATTATGAACCGATTTCAAAATTTATTTTTTAGTTTGAAAGGGTATACTCCCGAGGTGGTCCCATTTACACCAAGTCAGATTCTGATGATGGGATCCCTGGGAAATCGAGGGCAACCCTCAATTTTTATAGGCACTCATAATGTTTTGCATATATTTTCTGACTCAATGCTGATTTTTGGGTCTGGTAATCATCATGTCATGTTGCTGACCTGATGATGGAAGCCACAGAACTTCTTAACGGATAGGAGTTAGAAAATAATACTGCAATTTGTCGACAGAACGTATTTGGCAGTGTGTTAAGCAGACGTGGAGCTTATCAGGTACCAGACCGGCAGTTTTTATTTACTGGGGGCCTACCTGCACACCCAGTAACGAAAAAAAATTAAAAGTTACTTTCTTATATTGACTTAGTATTTAACGCAAGACCTTATACGACACCAAAATAGCCGCCGTTCTAGTTGGAGTGTAGGAAAACCCTTTCCTTAAGACTTACAAATTTTCGTCGAAAAATTGACCCTATATAACACCTTATTTTTATCATACCATTAAATGGGGGTCCATAGAGGACCAACATTAGTTAAGGTTACTTTGCTGTAAAGTCATTTTTGGCGGAGTTAGGAGGGAAAAAATAGAGGACTTAACACTTAAAATTGTGAAATAAAGTAAGTTTAATAAAAAACTAAAAACCGACTTCAAAATGAAACTAAAAAGCGAAAAATAATATTGACTAAAACATACCTAATCAGTTTTTTTTTGGAGTCGGTGCGAATGAACACATTTTAACTCTCGATGGCTGGCACCGACTCCAAAAAGAACTGATTAGGTATGTTTTAGTCAATATTATATTTCGCTTTTTAGTTTCATTTTAAAGTCGGTTTTTAGTTTTTTATTAAACTTATTTTATTTTAACGCTCAAACTCAGCAGCTATCAACATTCATTCATTGATGAAATTGTTTCTTTTGCGTTTATGTTTCAGTGTAATGTAACAGAAATTTCTATCTTTATTACATAACAATATGAGCCTAAAGAAGTACTATTGAAATGAACTAAGTACCTATTTACGCGATTCTCGTATTTTCTGATTATGCGATGACCGAGAAACGATAAGACTGCTGATAGATAAATTGCATCGAAGAGATAAACTATCTTAAAATCCGATGAACCTAGCCCAAGAATACCTACGTGTTAAGAATTTGTATGAACTTTAATAGATGTTTAGGAATTTCTACAATCGTTGTGATAAATTGAATTCAAACGGAATGTCCGTTTGAAAAGTTTAAAATATAGTTTTAAGTTTAAACTGTATTTCTCACATTTGATTTTATGCTCGTTGACAAATTCACAATTAGCGCGGTAACCCACGAAATTAGAGCAAATTATTTAGAATCATGGTGGACGTAGAATTTCACAGCAAAAATATTATCTTTTTATTTCATCACCAACTGAAAGATGTAGCCTATTAACACTACCTAAGTAGCGTTAATATGCTACTTATGTAGGTAAAAACTGTCGTTGGGCGTATACCTTTGCGCTCGGTGTGGGCCTATAAATACTTACCCCTTTAATTAATTAATTAATGTGTAAATAGATCACCCAATTTTTGACAGGATTTTAAAATAAATCGTATTTCAAGAACAAAAATAGCGGTGTCTTGCTTCCAGAAAGGTTCGGTATTGTGTTGCACATTGGAGATTTAGTCGCTGTTAATACAAGTTTGTCACACATTCCACACATTCCACATTCCATCATTTTTAGGGTTCCGTACCCAAAGGGTAAAACAGGACCCTATTACTAAGACTCCGCTGTTTGTCTGTCTGTCCGTCTGTCACCATGCTGTATCTCATAAACTGTGATAGTTAGACAGTTGAAATTTTCACAGATAATATATATCTGTTGCCGCTTTAACAACAAATACAAAAGTATAGAATTAAATAAATATTTTAGGGGGCTCCCATACAACAAACGTGTTTTTTTGCCGTTTCTATAGACAATAGTACGGAACCATGCGCGTGTTCGACTCGCACTTGGCCGGTTTTTGTTACCATGATAACCGATGATAGATATTTATTTTTCTGATCGATTTTATCAGGTTCATAGTAACATTAAATTCGTAACGTGTCATATATTTATTTACCGCAAGACAGAGTATGTTCAATATAGCCAAAGGCATGTCCACATGGAGCTCGTCTACGATGGGATGACAGGTGCATGTAAATAGGTTGTAATTTTAGGAGTTTGGTAATTTCCTGCCCGTGTCAGTCACTTGTATATTACTCAAATCAATAATCATACACAAGACCTAAATTCTGCCAAATAGCCTTCTACTTAGCTAAGCATGTTCTCAATATTCGAGTAAAAAATGGCGTCTATAACTTGGGTAAGAATTCTAACATTATAGAGTTCTTACATCTGTCATACACTTCAGTATCTGTAAGTAAAGACTAAACGTTGCTCAAGTAATTACTTGAGTAAAAGTTAAATTACTTTCACTTGTCTATTACGGGTGTTAATCTCATAGTATTGTTTCCTTTTAAAAATTCTTCAACATATCTCGTCGGCAAAACAAGGAACCAACGTAAGTGTCAGTAATCACTGTGTCAGTGGCACTGACAGCGCTGGGTATGTGTAAATTTGCCTTTAGCCACTACTTATTAAATAAACATTAAAAAAAAATTTTTTTTTTCATGTAGAGATGTGAAATCCGAAAGGGAATTTTCTTGGATCTCTCCCACATAGCAAATAGAAAAAATGGAGCTTGATCTTTGTGAATTTTAATCATTAAAATTATTCATGTGTGCCTATGATACATTTTTTTTATTAAAACCTTATTGCCCACAAAAGAAAATGCATTTCGTATTATTATAAAACCAGCTAGACTAGCTAAACTAGCTTTAGTGATACCCATTATTTCGTAACACATCAGAACCATTTAAGTTATCCTACGTGAAACAGTACAGAGTATTAGTATGCTTTTTATCTCGCATAAGTTAATCAATTACGACACCCAGTATCTGAGCATCATTTAATTATTTTACTTTCTCAATGTTTAAAATCTTCACCCAGCTGTTACTCAAAGACAATAGGTACTCAGAAAACACGTCGGTCAATCCCGGCTTGTCAATGCAACAGACTTGTATCATGCATTTTGTAATAACCCCATTGTGTAGAGATCCTTAGGACTACGTAAAACTTTTATCTGTCTATCAAGATAAGAGACTCTCATAAGACAATCAGATTGCGAAAATGATCAATACTCCTCTGAGTGTCGTACTGTAAGCAATATGGGTGGGGCAAAATTTGTGATTCCGGTATTATTGTGTGTCATTTACAAAGTTTACGGACTGCCCCGGGTGGACCCACTAGTCGACTCAAAAGTTGGACTGATCAGGGGTCTGACAGCTTCGGACGGTGAATATTCTATGTTTTTAGGCATACCGTATGCTACGGTCGACCCATCAAATCCGTTTGGGGTAAGTTAGGTACCTACTTAATCACTACAATTATTAAAACCGGCCAAGTGCGAGTTGGACTCGCGCACGAGGGGTTCCGTACCATTTTCTATAAAAACGGAAAAAAAACCACGTTTCTTGTATGGGAGCCCTCTTAAATATTTATTTTATTCTGTTTTTTAGTTTTTTTTTTGTTATAACGGCAGCAGAAATACATCATCTGTGAAAATTTTAGCTCTCTAACTATCACGGTTCATGAGATACAGCTTGGTGACAGACGGACAGACAGACGGACAGACAGACAGACGGACAGCGGAGCCTTAGTAATAGGGTCCCGTTTTACGCTTTGGGTACGGAACCCTAAAAAACAAACAAAGCACGTAGATCATACCTACTAGTATATTACCTTGACTTACGTAGACTTTGTTTCCTCTTTTAAACTTTTATGCTTCTAACAATGGGTACTTTACTTAAAAAAAACTGTTTTTAGGACTTTAATGTAAATAATACTTTCTTAAAAGTTCATTTTAAGTAGTTATACTTATTTAAAGAACGTTACTATTGCCATTTCAGCCGTCGACTCCACATCCTGGCTTCGAAGGTACCTTCGATGCCTATGATGACTCTGCAATTTGCCCCCAAATAGCAGAATTTAATCAACCACTAGTCGGTACGCTAGACTGCTTACACCTTAATGTGTATGTGCCGAATACTGCCAGCTCCAGAAATCCTCTTTCAGTGCTAGTGTGGATATATGGAGGCAGCTTCTCACAAGGATTTGCCTCAAGAAATATCTACGGCCCAAAATATTTAGTTAGACATGACGTCATTTTAGTCACTCTAAATTACAGAGTGGGCCCTTACGGCTTTATGTGCCTAGATACTCCCAGCGTACCTGGAAACCAAGGACTTAAGGATCAATTGTCAGCTTTAAGATGGGTGAAAAACAACATAGAAGCATTCGGCGGTGATAGCGACAAAATAACCGTATTTGGAGAGAGTTCTGGTGCAGTTTCCGTTGATTTTCACCTAACATATACCCAAGAAGATCTCTTTAATAACGTCATAATACAGAGTGGTTCTTCACTGGCACCGTTTGCTATTAGTGAACAAGATGTCAATCTACCACTAAAGCTTGCTGACTATTTAGGTTTTAGTACAACAAATTTAGATGATGCTTTAGATTTTTTGAGAACAGCAAATACAGATCTAGTTATAGCAGCAACCCAGGCAATGAATCTTCACGCTCTACCTTGCGTTGAGCAAGAATTTGACAACGTCGAACGCTTCATAACCGATCATCCCGTTAACGTAAAAGTACCTAAAGCTAAATCAGTTCCAATTTTAATCGGTTATAATAACAACGAACAACTTATCTCGTACGCACATGCAGGTCCTGAAATGTTTGAAGTAGATTCGTTTTATAATCAATTAGAAAGACATTTTACTTATGATAGTGAGTACCTTGCCAGAGTAGCAACAAACGTACGCCAATTTTATATTGGAGATGAAGATATAAGTGAGAATTTGAAATGGGAAATAGCTAATTTCGAATCAGATTTTTATTTTAATTATCCAGCGTACAGAGGTATCCACAAGTATTTTGATAATGGAGGGGAAAAGATATATCATTACATATTTTCTTATGATGGAGACAGAAATTTCGTCAAAAGAAGACACAACATTACCGACAGTGGAGCAGCGCATGCTGATGAAATTACCTACATTTTTGATTTTGCTCCCTTTGACGAAACTCCTACACCAGATGATCAGCTTATAATTGATAGAATGACGACATTGTGGACAAACTTCGCCAAAACCAGGTAAGAGCTCACATTGAGTCACACAAATAGATGATTAGGTTAATTAGGTTACTAAAGCCATACGAGACGAGAAGCTGGAAAATTATGTAAATTGGTTAATAAAATAATGTTATGACGTTATGAATAAATTTACATAAAATTATGTTGAGGAATAACCGTTTCAAATTGATGAATTAACTCGCGATCAAATAAATGTTTTTTTTTAATTCTGCTTAGAAATATTTGATTCGAGCACACAATGTACGTACTTACATAGTGCGTAAGTATCTACTATACATATTTTACTTATTATGGGTTTATTGTGATTTATGAAATTTTTTTTTAGCGATCCCACTCCGGAAACAAGTGACTTATTGCCTGTGCAATGGCCGGTTGTTACAAAAGAATCCCTAAACTGCCTGAATATAAACTTGGAACTTAGTGTTCAGAAGAGGCCATTCCACGACAGGGTAGCCTACTGGGATTTATTTTATAAGTTGAACAAGCATTTTCAAAAAGGTTATCGGGAAGACTAGGATTACACTTGATTTATACGTAGTTTAACATAATGACACCAATTAAAAAACAAAATCACATAGTAAAACTTTTATTGAGCATTAAAATTGTTAAAAGTTATAAGGCGACATTAATTTAATGTTGTTGTGACAATGAACTTTATTTAATGTTGCTAATAGATTGGTTTCTTTTTAATATTAAATATGCCCAGTTCACAACGTCTTAAAAATATAAGGTAATATTATCTAATTATTTACATAGTTTATTTTTACACAATAAATTTCACTATTACTCTGTTTTTGCTTTTTCTTTCATATACTTTTCTGCTGCTTCTCCAATAGATTTCGTCACTCTACCAGTAACTTCGTGTAGGTTATCGTTTGAAAGATCCCACGAGTCAACTGATCGTTTTGAAAAGAACGTTGCTGTCGTGCCGTCCGGCCTCCAACTGTTTGGATAAACAATTTTGTGTCGAAGCACGGCTTTAATTATAAGTGCCCCCACGTACACAATAAAATAGACGCTAAAGTATAGCGGCAAGTAATAAAGTTTTTTACCTAAATAATAGTAACTGTATCTATTTACACGCGGTGTCTCAGTTGTCGTTGTAGTCGGATGATGGTGATGGTAGTGGTGAAAGTCATGGTCTTCGTCGAAGTCATGATGATGGAATTTAAAATCACCTGGGAAATCGTGAGGAAAACCACTGTCATCAACTGGGGGTCCTGAATCCAATCCTGGTTTTGCATCAGCTAGTGGCGGTGGTGCCATCATAGCCAAATCGTTTCCTTTCATATCATTTGCAACATTTTTGCCACCCATATCACCATGTGGTTTGCTAAATATCAAATCAGGATAGTCACTGTCGTGTTGATACGATGAAGGGCCATGATGATCATAGCTCGGATGGTTGTGGTGATCTTCAGAAGGTTTATTATAATGATAGCCTTGTAAATCTGGTTTATCGTCTGACACGGGCGGTGAATCCATTTGAGGTTTATTATGAGTGTAATCCATATCAACGGCTGGAGGAGAATCGAAAGACATCGTAGGTTTTTTATAAGTATATCCATTTGTATCCATAGCTGGTGGATTTTCGGCAGCATTTACAGGTTTATCGTATGAATAGCCCTTAAAAGGTTTAGTAAGAGGTGGTAGTGTTGGAAGGAACGATGATGATGGGGGCTTATATCTATAACCTAAATCCATGGGAGAGTTGTCATCATTACCATTTAATAATGTGTCTGGTACAGAGTCATCCGAAGTATCTGCTGGAGGACGATACATTGACACGGGGGGATAAGATGCTTGTGGTTTTGCGACAGGTGAAGGTCCAGGGGGAGCATAAGGTGGAAAGGACTCGTAACTTGTGGGGGCAGGGAAATCATCTCCAGTTGCCTTTGGTGGCGGTGGGGGTGGGGGCACTAAACTAGCCACTGCCTTGGGAGGCCCCGAGTCGGGACTAGATTGTTTTGATTTACTTCCATATTCTTGTGGCAAATAAGGCTGAGCTGGATTATACCGATCAATTTGTTGTTGCATTGGAACACCCTCTTGAACTTCTCCTCTAACTGGATATTTAATTTCTTTAAAGTTGTCCAAATTTGTTAACATATTATTTCCTTTTTTACTGTTAGGAAACATATCAAGTAAAGGTTTCTTTGAATTTTTTACTTGAAACGGCTTCAGACTAACATATGGAAAACGAAAGTTTGGTTCAGTACGGATGGCCCTGGACTCGTTTTCAGCTCCATTGCCAGGATTTGTGCCAAATCTGTAAATAACAAAAAATATATATTTTACTATACATCACACATATTCAGACATAAAGCTTCAAAGATAGATGTAGAAATTACCCTGGTAAAGCAAAGTCCTCGTTGATTTGAACAGCTACAGTCGTTGAATAGGTATCTTGTGATTTATCTTCATTATCTACATTATCGTCGTCATCTTTATTTGAATCAATAGGCACTTCTTCCCAATTGTCAACATACTGATTATGTTTTTCATTGTCTATTATATGCCAGATATTTTGAACGTTAGATGGTACTGGCGTTGTCGTAGTAGTTGTTGTAGCTGGCGCTGAAGACGTTTTAGGTAAATACACAGGAGCAGGAGCGTTATATAAGTTATTGTATAACGCGAAATTGTCTGTCTTATCAGTTTCACCGGATTTGTCGTTATCTTTCTTGATTTTATGCTTCGGAACGGAATATTCATCGTTTATGTGGTCAGCTTCTGGAACGTATTTCGGCTGCGAAGTAGTGAATAAAGTAGAAGACATCGTCGACGTTTTCGACGCGACTTTCTCTTGTTCCAACAATTTGCGTATTGATTTTTGCAAGTTATTTCCGCTATTAGACTCAAACTCCGCGAAAATCAAATCTGGGGTCTTCACCTTTGGCGTCGTAGAAGTTGTGGTTATAGTAGTGTTTTGTGGAGAATCCATTCTTCTCATCCAGTTGTGATAGTAAAACGGGGCCGAACGTGCTTCATTCTTTTGTTGGAACCGCGGCAATGGAGTAACAACGTACACCGACGGACGAGACAAAATATTCACTGCTTTCGATCCGTATATAAAGAAAGACACTAACACCGTAAAAAAAATTACTTGTTTCATTGTAGTTTTATTTGCACATGAAGATTGCGGAGGATGAGTGGTACCCGCTAGGTCTGACTAGTAACTAAAAATAAAGGGTTCTGTCGGAGATTTTGAGATGTCACACATTTTGAAGCATCGAGTGTAAATTTGCGATAATTGGTAGCGGTACTCCAGTATGTGGCACACCTGAAGCACGATCCAGATCGCCCCTGGCTGCAATTTACACTATTAGCCGCAGCCGATGTCACTCGCCGCGGGGCCGGTAGAAAGTGTTCCATATTTGTGTAAAATATATTTGTTACTAAATGAAAAGAATAGTTAAGTGCTTTTTACATGTTACTAAATGTTTACACACAGCATAGTAATAGCTCATTCTTGTACCTATACTTTCAGCATTTGGATTGCATTCAGCATTTCAATTATAAAAGTCTAATAAGAGTTACGACGAACAGAGACTATAATGGCCTTACTACTCGTACAAAAAACATAGACTAGGCTTAAACACACTGTCAAAAAATGTGTCAACCAATTTTAAATGGTGACACATTAGAACAAACATTTTTAATTGGTTGACTAGTGTTTAAACATAGTCTATCTTTTAAACCGACTTCAAAAAAAGGGGGAGGTTCTCAATTCGTCTGAATGTAGTTTTTTTTTGTATGTTTGTTACGCGATTACGCCGTCAATTATGGACCGATTTCAAAATTTTTTTTTTGGTTTGAAAGGGTATACTCCCGAGGTGGTCCCATTTACACCAAGTTAGATTCTGATGATGGGATCCCTGGGAAATCGAGGGCAACCCTCAATTTTTATAGGCACCCATAATGTTTTGCATATATTTTCTGACTCAATGCTGATTTTTGGGTCTGGTCATCATCATGTCATGTTGCTGACCTGATGATGGAAGCCACAGAACTCCTTTACGGATAGGAGTTAGAAGATAATACTGCAATTTGTCGACAGAACGTATTTCGCAGTGTGTTGAGCAGACGAGGAGCTTATGAGGTACCGCCAATTTTTATTTACTGGGGGCCTACCCGCACACCCAGTAACGAAAAAAAAATTAAAAATTCCTTTCTTATATTGACTTGGTATTTAACGCAAAACCTTATCCTATGGTTACGACACCAAAATAGCCGCCGTTCTAGTTGGAGTGTAGGATTACCCTTTCCTTAAGACTTACAAATTTTCGTCGAAAAATTGACCTTATAAAACACCTTATTTTTATCATACCATTGGATGGGGGGTCCATAAAGGGCCAACATTAGTCAAGGTTACTTTGCTTTGCTGAAAAATCATTTTTGGCGGAGTTAGGAGGAAAAAAATAGAGGACTTAACACTTAAAATTGTGAAATATAATAACTTTAATAAAAAACTAAAAACTGACTTCATAATAAAACTAAAAAGCGAAAAATAATATTGACTAAAATATACCTAATCAGTTCTTTTTGGAGTCGGTGCGAATGAACACATTTTAACTCTCGATGGCTGGCACCGACTCCAAAAAGAACTAATTATGTATGTTTTAGTCAATATTATTTTTCGCTTTTTAGTTTTATTTTGAAGTCGGTTTTTAGTTTTTTATATTTATTATTAAACTTATTTTTGTAGTAAGGCCTGAATTCTAGTAAGTACCTAGATGAATGACGAAAATTAACGCGGACACGTTTCATGAAATAGTATTTACATGGGGCTTTATAGGGTCATCATAACCTCGCACAATGTAGAACTGAATAAAAAGGCTCTATAAAAATTATTAAATACTTCTACTCGCCATTTAAAAATACTTAACCCATTCTAAACTACTATAGCAACAATTACTTATCTGTAATTTAAAGTCTATTAGTACCTAAGCCGATCAGCCTCACACAATACGAATCACGCCGGAAAAAGTTCGACATTACTCACATATATGACGACCTCAGTAGCCGAGCGGCGAGCACGCCGGACTATATTATGGTGCCGCCATCTACTCTACTCTACTCTCTCTCAAAGCTACTTGTAGCACAACCGCGCCGCTATACGTAATTTGTGCTTGTAGTATTTGTAATATAGGAATGTGTATAGTTAAGTATAATCTATCCATCAGCGGAAAGTCCTTCATTCAAGGACTTTCCTGCCCCAACGGCCATCAGTCCTGCGCGCTATGTGCCCCGCCAACTGCCACTGGTTTGCGATTCTGAGAGCTACTTCGGTGACTTTGGTTCGCCTTCGGATCGTCTCATTTCTGATTCGATCGAGAAGGGAAACTCCGAGCATAGCTCTCTCCATCGCCCTTTGAGTGATCTTGAGCTTTCTTATGAGGCCCATCGTTAGCGGCCACGTCTCAGATCCGTATGTCATCACTGGCAACACACATTGATTCCATACCTTGGCATTGCGGTAGTGTTTGTGAGAAGAAGATATTACGTAGCTTCCCGAACGCTGCCCATCCGAGTTGGATTCGACGATTGACCTCTTTCTGGAAGTTGGACTTACCTAGCTGGACTGTTTGTCCAAGGTAAATATAGCGGTCAACGACTTCCAGAGAGAGTAGAGGCTGCAACCATAAGAGGAGTGGGTGCGACATGGGAGTTAGACATGATTTTCGTCTTTTCCATGTTCATTTTAAGACCCACGTTGGGAGACTCTACTGAGGTCATCGAGCATTGCTTCAAGATCCTCCAGGGTCTCAGCCATGACCACGATATCATCAGCAAAACGAAGGTGAGTCAGTCACTCGCCGTTGATGTTGATGCCAAGTCCTCTCCAGTCCAAGAGCTTGAAAGCGTCCTTCAGCGCTGCGGTGAATAGTTTCGGGGAGATTACGTTTCCCTGTTTTACACCTCGCTGCAGCTGAATAGGTTCCGAGCATTCGTCTTGGAGACGTACTGACATGGTGGCGTTTGTGTACAAAGACTTCAGCACTTCGATGTCACGGGTCTGTAATTCTTCAAAAAAGACTTATCGCCCTTTTTAAAGCACAGCACCACCACACCCCCGTGCCAAGCCTGTGGCATTTTGCCCTCGAGGATGATGGAGTTAAAGAGCCTCTGCAAAGCTTTTAGAATCGGCGTACCGCCAGCTTTCAGAAGCTCAGCCGTAACTCCGTCGTCCCCCGGCGCCTTCTTGTTATTAAGCTTTCAAACAGCTTAAGAACAACAAGGCGCCAGGGGACGGGGAGCCATACTAATCTCGAACAGGCTGTCGTCCGGGATATCTTTGGTATCGGATCTCGGATCTGCCGCTATACAATAGTATAGCGTTGCGGCGTTGCGTTGTCGCGTACAAGTGTCCATAGAACTTTTTAATCTCCTTCAGGAGCTCAGTTTTAGACGATACGATGCTGCCGTCGTCGGTTTTCAACTGCGTCAGTTGTTTGTATTTAATTGTAGACGCATAAAAATATATGTGTTAAACCAATTTAAGATTAATCCTAACTCAGGAAAATACGTTTTTGCGAATGACGGACATACCTGCAAAATTGTTTCCTTAAGCTTAACTTATTTATTAAAAATCATCAGCAAAAAATGGTTAGGAACATGATTTCATGATTGATGACAAAATTATTTTAACAAAATAATGAATGTTTTAGTAGTAATTAATAAATGAATGAATAGGTATAGGTAAAGGTACAGTTTAAATGAAAAATCATATCCAAGAAAAGAAAACAGTCTCTGAAAGGAAATGCTTTCTATATCACTAACAACATTGTATTAATAAATAATAATTTATTTACATATATATTAGATTTATGACTATATTTTGTCAATTTAGTAACAATACTTCTTACTAATACTTACTTATTTCAAATATTTTGTATACTTTAATCTATTCTATTTTTTTATTATAGTGGTAATACTATCCGTTAGTTTTCACGTCCTCTTTCCGTTCGTTCGAGGAGTTGTCGGTGTCATTGTATGCCGGGTTATCGACGCCAGAGTCGCTGCCGCCATCTATACTGTCCGGCGTCATTTTAGTTTGTGGGTTCAAATCTTGAGGTTTCGCTTTGTCCGGGCTACTTACAGCTTTACTTTCGAGTTTAGCGGCGACATCTATCTTAGCTTTACTCGCCTCCATGTTCATCGTCTCTCGACACTCGACGTCTAGAGCCGCGGGCTTCTTCTTGCAGATGTCGTCAGCATCGGCGGCGACCCTTTTGCGAATAAAGAACTGGTTGAATAAGAAGTAAATGCAGCCAGTGATAAATGTCGATGCGGCAAATATCTGGTACGTCGGCCTTGTCCCGAAATATTTCATTAGGTAGCCACCAATTAAACTTCCAGCACCACGACCTGCAACAAAATAATGTAGTCACTCAATAACTACAATGACTATACTGCTTATAACTAACTTGTTTATAAATTCAAATTGTTAGAACTAACTATACCAGGTTTTACTATGAATCATCTAATTGCAAATATGAAAAACAGTTCCAAGAGCAATCGTAGCTACTTGGCATCAGGTAGAGCGTCTGCTTATTTTCCGTTTTGTTTATTATGTATAAATAAATAGATAGAGATTAAACAATTAATATCCTTCTGTTACGATTACTAGGTGTATTTGCTGAAGGCACCCAGGACCCAGCCGGTCAAGTTTGGAAAACAACATTTTTGAAATTGAGCCGATACGAAACTAGGTACAAAAGAAAATGTCTGAGGGTGACCGGTGCGTATTCCCTAACGTCCGAGGTGTTTCTAGCTCAGTGACTCACCCACTCCGTAGTAAAGCCCCCCAAGCAGGCCCTGCACGGAGGTGTCGGTGGTGGTGGAGGAGAGGCGCGCGGCGTACGTCACGGCGGCCGTGAACGACAGCGATGACGTCACCGACTCCAGCGCCTCGAAGATCAGGCACAGCCACGGGTTGTATATTAGCGAGTAGCCTGTATAACAATAAACTCAATTGTTATGCGCCAGACAACAACTTTTGTTTAAGTAAGAAATGACTTCCTTGTGCTATGATCCAGACAAAAACTTTTGCTGGCGGCAGCTCGCAGCATACCTGGACCTGACCCAATTTTGAAAAGATAGTTTTCTTTACCCGTACTGGGAATCGAACCTGGGACTCTTAGATAAAAGTGCTAGACACAGTAAAAGGTAAGCGAAAAGAACTTGAAGCAACAACTGCACATTTAATAACACTACGGGCCTGGTTCACTATGTACGGATAAGTACTGTATAGGCTATTTGTTACTTATCTTTAGGATAAATACTATTTTTGCGTTTTACCACCGTCAAATTTCACCACCGTGTCGTGTGGTGCCGGCACGTTAAAAGAATTGCACCACCCCTTCTCTTCCTATGGGTTTCGTAAGAGGCGACTACAGGAGAACCGCCATAAGAAGACGGGCAGCAGCGTCTCCTCTCCACCATTGGCCAAACTGCGATCGCCAACCCGCCTGCCAAGCGTGGCGATTATGGCAAAATCCTCCTTTTGGAGAGGCTTGTGTCCAGCAGTGGACTGATATAGGCTTGTAGTTCAAGCACTTTTATTCTCTACATATTTTTATCTAATTAATAGCTATTTGGCACTTTATCCGTACATTGTGAAACAGGCCCTACATGGTGTCCGAAATATAAAAATGTGTCTGCCTTGTATACTCGATCAAAAACAATAGAAGGGTAGGCATGTACAAAGATGAAAGAGCAGCATACAAACGCTTAACCTATCAAGCTTCAATTGCCCCACCGGTTGGAGCGCATAATAGATTTTTTATTGTGTCTCTTGACCTTGGCCTGACAGGTTAAACTTGGCACGCCTAACAGAACCTTATGTACAGAAATTTCCCGCACGCTGCATGCGGGCGCTAACAATCAACGAAAATGCGCCATAACAATGCTTAGGAACATACTAGATACTCGTAATAGTATTTTGGTCATCCTCAAATATCCATTGTTTCGTCGCACACGGCGGTACACAATACAAGGACAGTGTGTTGGTTTTTTCAAGTATCAAATTATGATTATTATACGTGACTAGTAATGTAATTAACTGATTAACCTCAAGCATTTTATTTGAATTCTAATTTCTCATTCATCATTTGAATACTTATTTTATTTTCTACGGATATTAATGAGAATAAAGTTAAAGTGTGAAGTATGAAAATGGTCAAGAATAGAGAAAATAAGGAATGAATATAGAGGAAGTATGAAAGGGCGCTGGTTTAATAAAACATGAAAGGAAACTGTATGTTGTTGTGGTTGAGGGGATGAAGTATGTGATATGACTGAGAAGGGAGTGAATGGCGAGAGACCAAAGAAAAAAAAATTGCCATGACCTGGGCACTGGCCAGGCAAATGATGATGCTAGTATGACCGCGTTTTTTCTACTTTCAAGATAATTTAATTAAGTAAAACATATTTTCAAACTACTTGTGACCATAAGCAATAGGCTGAATGCGAAAAGAATACGTCGTTTCTATAATTACTTCGTCATATTACCTAATAGTCTAATGGCATAGAACACAAATCCAATGAAGAGCACGTTCGCGTGTCCCAGCTTCCTGATGATGGGCCCGGACAGCACCAGGAGCGGCAGGCCGGCGATGCCGCCCACGGTGATAGTGATCCCCATCAGCGAGCGGGACGCGCCCAGGTCTTGCAGCAGCCAGAAAAGGAAACTCTCGATATAGCCCCACGCCGTTCCTGGAATTTAAAGATTGAGACTTAAGCAAGTTGAAGATATAACCTACAAATATCACAAGTAGGTACCTACTTCCTTCAGGCTACGAGTAGATTCTAACTGTGGATAGATTTGTAAGGTTAAATTACTGCGCTGCAATTTAAGTACTCGTAGTAATGATAAACACATTCATTTGTTTTTTTAGAATAGAATAGAAAACGTTTATTTGACACATATAGGCATATAGTTACTAACAGAATTACATTCAACATACAAAAAGAGTGTCAAAAAGGTCCCCGCTCAGCAGCGGAATTTTATTGCCAATCTATGTTTTGATATCATTTAAACCTGTCTTCGTCTAAGTGTAACTTAAGCACTCAGTGCTTTGACGTATCTGTCACTTCGCGGTAGTTTACGTTTTAGTGAACTCTCACCTACATAAGGTCCATGTAGGTATACGTTAACAAGATCACTATTAGGTGATCTTGTATTGCAATACTATTCATTCTTCAGCGGTACGACTACTTAATAGAATTAGTTAAAAAAAACATAATAATTAGGTAAGTACCTACTATCTTTTTACGGTACGATTGCTTAGATAATATTGATAATTTGCATCAAGAATTAGTAATACTCTATTACCCATAATGAAGCAAGCAATAAATAAGGCGACAATCTCGATATTCCTAAAGACAGAGATGACATCATCTAGAAGGTTCTGGGCGGGCTGTTTGAACTCCAAGTCGATGCTCAGCATCAACACGCCCGAGGCCACCTTCAGCACTGCGTACAGGTAGAACGCTGGTCTGGAACAATTATGAAATTGTTAATACTAGCGACTTGCACCACCTTCGCACAAGTAGGAAATAGGAAGCTTCATCATCTCTGCCTATTGCAGTCCACTGCTGGACATAAGCCTCCCAAAGAGCACCAAAGAGCACGATCTCCCGCTTTTTTCATCTCCATCAAGCTGGGACTGGGGGCGTCCTCCACTACGTTTGCCTAGTAGTTCTTGAGTGGAGACCACGGTCTCCACTTGAGAACCCGTTTACACCACCTTTCATCGGTTCTGCGACAAATGTGTCCAGCCCACTGCACTTAGGTACCACAAGCTTGCACATTTTTGGACTATGTCCATTTCTTTAGTCCTCTGCCTGATGATCTCGAATCCCAAGCATCGCCATTAATTTCATTAACGAAATCCCATTTTAACCTTTCCATAGTTCGCTTTTACTGTGTTCCACGTTTCGGTACGGCACTCAATAGGAAGCTTAATAGAAAGAATATTATATTTTGGTAATACATTTTAAAAGATATGTAGGTATTCCTAGTATTAAATGTTTGATATCATCTAAAATATAATGTAAAGACAATTACAATCTATAAATATAATCTACCAACATTTAATGCCGAAGGTTACTATAACATGTTGGTTTGTATGTCCCATAGTTTAGCCTATGTTTGCCATTAAAGTATTTTAGTACTCCGAGAAACTGAATGTTTACATGCATAAAATTTGAATTAGAATGTTTTAAACATACAAACATTCGAAAAAAAAAAATACTTTATAGAATGATGGTAAATGTTTCAAAATCCGTAGCGTGCCTTAGAAGATTTTAGCGGTTAAAGACAGACGCTGTGGGCGATTTCCTTATTTATTATGTAAATATTAAACTATACAACGTGTAACGCCAAATACGCAAAACCTCTTAAACCACAGACTGACGATTGATTGCAAGCAAGATTGCAAGGAGGCTCGAGGATCATACTTACCTACTTGTACGTTAAATTATTAAAATTAGAGTTACGAAACTCAATTCAACTTTTTGCCTATTCAACCTTGACGCCTCAACAAGTAGTTAAATTCATTAGTTTTTTGGGTATCATTATAGGTATTAACGAATTTATAATACCAAAAGTTACTCGAATAAGTATTTGACTGCAAGTCTTCTTTATTTTTATCCTCTACCTCTAACTTAATTTATGTGAAACTAGCTTCTACCAGCGACATCATCTGCGTGGACTTCATAATTAAGCCAACAAAGAATAAATAATCGTCGGGATAACACAAAATACTATCGTATTTTTAACTTTTTAATATTTCACGACCGTCTGGTGTAGTGGTTCGCGCTCCGGATTAAAATGCCTGGCGGTTGTGGGTTCGAATAGTTCGAATCCCGCAAGGGGCAAATGTTTGTGTGAAAAGCACGAGCCGAGCGATTTTGTACCTGAGTCATGGTTGTTTAAAACGTATTTAAGTATGTTTATCCTTTATCAGTCACAATAATACAAGCTTTGCTTAGTTAGGGGCTAGCTAATTGGTGTGATTGTGGAAACAATTTATTATTAATCAAATTCATTAATGGTGGAGGAGATCAAGCTGGTCCTCAGCCAGTTCGGTAACCTACCTGAAGTCGGTATATCCCTTGCCAATGCTGACGTAGTCGATAAGCAGGCCGGACAGCGGCGAGGAGATCATCCCGCCGAGGCTGCCGTACACGCGCTGCAGCCCGTAGTCGGCCCGCTGCTCGCGTACGATCGCGATTACAGCGCCCTCGAACATCGCAAACGCTGTGCCGCCAATGATACCAATAAACACTCGAACCTAGAAAAGAAAATAATCATATCGAATTATTTCATATTGTCATGCTTATTATACCATCTTAATGGCGCAGTCATCTTCCACTCCATTGAGGCATCTCAGTTTACAAAAATAAAATGAAATTCGAACAATTAGAACATACTATACAACCACCACACGCAGCATAACTCATACATAACTCATATTTCATCATCACCATCATCTCAGCCTATTGCAGTCCACTGCTGGACGTGGGCTTCCCCCAAAGAGCGCCAAAGAGCACGACTTCAAATAAAAAAAGTTTAATAAAAAACTAAAAACCGACTTCAAAATGAAACTAAAAAGCGAAAAATAATATTGACTAAAACATACCTAATCAGTTCTTTTTGGAGTCGGTGCCAGCCATCGAGAGTTAAAATGTGTTCATTCGCACCGACTCCAAAAAGAACTGATTAGGTATGTTTTAGTCAATATTATTTTTCGCTTTTTAGTTTCATTTTGAAGTCGGTTTTTAGTTTTTTATTAAACTTTTTTTATTCTACAATTTTAAGTGTTAAGTCCTCTATTTTTTCCCTCCTAACTTCGCCAAAAATTACTTCACAGCAAAGTATCCTTAACTAATATTGGTCCTCTATGGCCCCTTCATCCAATGGTATGATAAAAATAAAGTGTTATATAGGGTCAATTTTTCGACGAAAATTTTTAAGTCTTAAGAAAAGGGTTTACCTACACTCCAACCAGAACGGCGGATATTTTGGTGTCGTAACCATAGGATAAGGTCTCGCGTTAAATAACAGGTTAAATTAAGAAAGGAACTTTCAATTTTTTTTTCGTACTGGATGTGCGGGTACGCCCCCAGTAAATAAAAATTGGCGGTCTGGTACCTGGAAATACGTTCTGTCGACAAATTGCAGTATTATCTTCTAACTCCTATCCGTTAAGGAGTTCTGTGGCTTCCATCATCAAGTCAGCAACATGACATGATGATTACCAGACCCAAAAATCAGCATCGAGTCAGAAAATATATGCAAAACATTATGGGTGCCTATAAAAATTGAGGGTTGCCCTCGATTTCCCAGGGGGATCCCTGGGAATCTGAGTTAAGAATAAGTTTAATAAAAAACTAAAAACCGACTTCAAAATGCAACTAAAAAGCGAAAAATAATATTGACTAAAACATACCTAATCAGTTCTTTTTGGAGTCGGTGCGAATGAACACATTGTAACTCTCAAAGGCTGGCACCGACTCAAAAAAGAACTGATTAGGTATGTTTTAGTCAATATTATTTTTCGCTTTTTAGTTGCATTTTGAAGTCGGTTTTTAGTTTTTTATTAAACTAATTTTTCCATCCATCCACTGCCAGCCATCTTCCTAAGGTCATCTTCCTAACTCATATTTAATCATAACTGCGTGGTCAGCAGTTCATCATTACAACAAACAACAACCCCGAAAACGTTTGCTTAAACTAAAAGATCATAATAGTAGAAAAGTCGAATTCTTGTGATTTTAGATTTGAAACCAAAACTTTTATTTCCATAGATTTTAATATTGCTTGCTGATAATGTAGGTTCGTACAGGATAACACGACTTCATATATATGCACACTACATACATAAAACCTTAATAAATAAACACCTATGTAATAAATAAAAATATACCTAGTTACCTACCGGATACAAGGCCACACCAGAATCATGTCAAATAGATATTAAATGGCATAAAATTCATAAAACGTCTACTTAATAGGTAGGTGTAGGTTCAAAACACACATCGCTCGCAAAACACACAACTTAGCATATGCGACCGATCTGGAACAAGGCCGGGACGGGCCTCGTCTGACGATTACGAAACAATAAAGACACTTACAAGCTCCTAAGCTCGCTATAGCCTAGCCGCGAGCCTACATAGCTTGCCCACGAAATTCTAATTAAAATTGCTACCTACCTACATATTTTGTTAGCAACAACAATGTTCTCAGCACGATGCTGCAGTATGACTCATGTTTTGCGACCTCGAAGAATAGATGTCATTCCAAAGTTTTTTTCTCCACAGACACTACGGAAGCTATTTTTATACATTAGATAACGATTGCATATTTTGCTGAATTGCATAAAGATTGATATTTAACAAAAAACACGATCCAAAAAAAGCCTTAGTTATGCTTTTATAGTTAAAATGAGGCAATAATTAACTATAACGGCTGAAATATTCAGCGACACTTTTTCATACTTAGAACACTATGTAAAAGACAACTTACCTACCTTATCACACATCCGTCAAACAGTTATTTCCATTTACCATGCTAAATGTGGGGAAAACCAGAGTTTATTTTCGAAGACATAAAGTTCGACTATACTTATTAAACAATAACAAATTCGTTTTAAGAGTATATATGCAAGTAGGTATTAAAGCAGAAAATACTTCTTAAACTTTTCTTGTAAGTAGGTACATCTAATGAAATAACAACAAAGATAATCTGCTCAATAAATATTAAGTATGTATGTTTAATATTATAATCGTTTAACATAAAAAAAAATCCGGTAAATTTTCTGTAACAATAAACAGTAACATAAAATAAAGGCCATTGATACTCAGAACTGATTTCTATATCAGAATGCGAGCTTTTATTTATCGAATGCGATGTTATTGCATTTTTCTCACGCATTGCCAGTAGAAATCGTGTATAAAAAGTGGGAGCGCCGAGTAGGACGACACTGGGCGCAGCAGACGACGGAATGGGAACGCAGGCAATAAGCCGGGTCGTACGCTCTATATCAAGTTCGCCATTAGCCAGTTAGCCACGATCACCCGACAATCTTCCCATTAACGGTTCCGCCACTCAATCTGCATGCGTTTACGATAACGCTCCACGTGCTCCCCTTGAAACCGTCCGTCTCGGAATTAGGCAATGACGGTCCACCTCCAGTCTCATTAGGTTTATTATTCCATCCTTGACGGCTACGTCATTGTCTAAATCCGTTCTTACAAGTTTTATCAAATTGCTAATGATTAAATTGATAATTATGATGTTTTTATTGCTAAACAATCTACTTACAGCTAAATAAGTCCAAAAGGTGAAGGCAGGGTCGAGTTCCACGAGCTGATTCTTGTTTTGGCACAGAGTCTTCCGTGGCACCGTCCCTGCGCACGCCGCGGAGCAGCGAGTCAACCGCATCGACGCTACAAGTACTCGAACACCTTCTTCATGGATTGCCTGAAATGTTTATAGCCTATAAAATACATTTACATAAAATTAATCCGGCTCGTACTAAATTAACTGAATCTTACCCCGTCATAGTAGTCTCTACATTCGTAACTTTCATCAACTTCAGATGCATTTCCAGTCAACAACCCTAGTACATTAATCGCGTTTTCATCGTCCTGGGTAATGCGAAGTTGATATAACTCATCTATCCTCTGCTCGACCATTTCATCGAACATCTTGTTGTTACCAAAGTAGCATACGGCATCCGTTGTGTTTCGAGCGCATTCCATCTGATACAGTTGTGGCGCAGGAAAGAATACCTCACGATCCGACATTTTTGAGACTGTCGTATTAAAGTAGTCATTGTTGGTCAATATACGCGATGTGCTTTGGTCTTTCTTCGGCGCCATCGTTTGAGACATGAACGACGACACTGTGTGCCGGTATACGAGCCGTTGTGCATCGTCCAGCGACTGCACATGTAAATCATACGAGTGTGTGTGTAATATCGCATCTATCTCTTCTGTTGATATATCGATCGGCAGCTCGCAAACGAAACCACAAGATGCAATACTGTAAAGATATTAAATATCATTGATACCGGTATTACCATAACGACATAACTGTATATAAAGATATTGATCTAGATAAATTATTAATAGCATACAAATGATCAAGCAAAGCAACTAGCACGAACAGAAGTCATGCTGCTCACAAAAAATATATTTCCTGAACAATAATAGTTATACTAGGACGTATTAAAGCTCGCTTAGTGTTTCTTCACTTATAATTACAGTCATCATCAACATTTCAGAATATATCTCCCATTTTTTTAATTCAGTAGGTCTATTTCACCGCGAACGATAGCGCAAAGGGAATCCTGTACCTACTACCAAACGTACACGGAGGGCAAAAAGACCGCGGCGCAGGTGCCCGGCTGGTACTGGCGGCGCGGCGGTGCAATGTGCTTTGTGTTCGTAGTTAGGGGAGCCGCGGGAATCGACGGGCAAACGCGGTCATTATTCAGACCATTGGTCAGACCGGCCCGGCCCGCCCCGCCCTCTGCAAAACGCCTTAGTTGCAGCAGACGCGAACTCACGTAAAATTCACGTCGTACGGGAAGGGGTGTAGCGGCGCGCACGGGTGGTCGTTCATGTGCCGCAGGCGCAGGCCGCCGCCGCCGCAGCCGGCCAGCAGCTCGGCGGCGGGCGGGAACGTGACCGTCAGCCGGCCCACCGGCACCGCCAGAAGCAGCAGCGCCGACGCGCCCCCCAGAGCCGACGACAGCGCTAAAAGCAACTGAAAGTAAGAATAATTTACATATTCTGTCACTTAGGTATACCGAATAAAGTTGGTGAAAACGTGGAGACAACGTACGTTGCACGAGCATTAATAAATTAAAGAAATATTGGACAACATCACTTAGATTGCTCTTATCCACGAAATACTAAAATAAAATAACTATTCCGTGCTCTGACCCTAGTCAGAAATTTCTGAAATCAGAAACAACGACCACTCACCCAGACCCGAAATATAGAAAGATCTTCCTACATACCTACATACATGCATGTTTAAGCTTAACAACATCTTCAACTTAAGGTCGACAATAGTAAAGTCTATGATATTTTGACTGACTTTGACGGCCTTACTACAAAAAGATAGACACGTGTTGAACACCTGTTTACAGATAAGTCAACCATTTTGAAATATTTGTTAGAAATACGTCTCGAATGTCAGATGTGTCAACATTTCAAATTGGTTGATTAATTTTAGACAAGTGTTCAACTCTTGTCTATCTTTTTTGTAGTAAGGCCGTGAAACTTTACCGAAATTAGGCCTAAAAGCCATCTCATAATTATTATTCTCATAGAGGTGATGGAGGTAAGCGAAACCTTAATATTAGGTATCAATATTAAAGAGTGCGCAGAAGCACACAATTGAAAACGAAACGTCAAAGGTTTAGCAATTTGCTGCCACTGGAGGAAAAACAGGATGTAGCGTTTATGAAGCATGATCAGCAGAACTAGACAAATTACCGTTTTTAGGTGCAATTGTAACTGGCACAATGCCAAGCCGACCAAGAATATAGATGTTGGAGGGCACGCACCGTGGCGCTGTTCATGGGCGGGAAAATTACCTATACATGCGAGTATGTTGCAAAAGAACTCTGAAACTGAATGAATTTAAGTACAATAAATTTGTGGTCCTATTTTATCATCCCATCTTAGTTCAGCATCATATTCACAATTAAAAAAAGTTTTCCATACTCCACCTACATCATCGAGCCATTAGTTTACAAGAACATTGTTTATTTTTATAGATTTTGATCAGACGAAGTAACGGGGCCCGCTCTTAGAAAAAAAGAGGAATATAAAAATGCATGTAGTATGAAGTATCTATAAAATTAGAACCTTAATATATTTAAAATACGCATATTGTCGTGCAAAAGGATTCGCCCCTACGTAAATTATATCTGGAGGTCTGTTACCTGCCGCCTAAGCTATCTAAAGAAATGTTGGCAGCCAAAATCTTCACTTAAAATCTAAGAAAAGTTCCTATAAGATGTATTCATTACCAAACACCCTTTAGAGTATACATTATTGCATACCACACAAAAGAAACAAAGTAAACGGAAAATTGCACGATTTAGGTGATCTTATCACTAGAAGCAATCTCCTTCAATTCTCGGCAGCCTTTAAGGTAGCGGACAATTAAATTAAAATTGAAGTTTCACAAATATTTGCGATGAAACTATTTTACTTACTTTTTATTTTACTAAGCAGAAGAACAAAGGACATAAGGTCATAAAAAGCTAGTAGTGACTCAATGATTGCGTCTATTTGGACGTCCGCATGGACTACGTAATAAGAGTATTCTTAATGGAACTTGAAACAAAGTGCGATTTTTAATGTGATAATAAAAAAATATATCAACACGTTACTGAATAAAAAACCGGCCAAGTGCGAGTCGGACTCGCGCACGAAGGGTTTTCTATAAAAACGGCAAAAAAAATCACGTTTGTTGTATGGGATCCCCTTAAATATATATTGTATCCTGTTTTTTAGTATTTATTGTTATAGCGGCAACAGAAATACATCATCTGTGAAAATTTCGAGTCTCTAGCTATCACGGTTCATGAGATACAGCCTGGTGACAGACGGACAGACAGACGGACAGCGGAGCCTTAGTAATAGGGTCCCGTTTTACCCTTTGGGTATAGAACCCTAAAAATAAAAATGTTGAAAGTTGTTTAACGGTAGCAACGTTTTTATCAAACGAATCAACATATTTATTTCGTAATCTTACGTATAAAGAAAGACATCAACTTGATGGTGGTTAATTAAGTTCTTAGATTACGCCAGTAATTGTCCAGAGTTGTTACAGATTATCGTCAATAATTACTTCATTGTAATTAGTTGCACGCATCGAAATGTTATTGTTGCGAGACACTTAACTGAGACAGACTTAAATCTAGTATAGGTACTTACATAGTGCCATTGAATCATAATATGCTTACGGTGATTATGATGACAATAGTAAGTGAGACATAATTTTTCTTGTTAAAGAAACGAATAAAAATTATAATGCTTGTGAGAAGGTCTGGAAGAGGTAGGTAGGGACATTTTTGAACCTTTGTTTGATTGAAAAAAAAGGTTTGTTGTAGACACAAACGCTAAAAGACCGTAATAACAAAGTCACCTACAGACCTAATTTCACGTGTTTCCAATCGTGTAGGTACGATAAGCAATTGCTTAGGAAAAGAACTTTGACCGAAAAGCTTTCTTCTAATAATAGACCGAATAAAAACAAAACTTTACTCACAGCTATTCAACTTAGTGTTAGTAAGCACAAAACTCGCTGAGCTTTTGAAGTTACGACCTACTTTCTCTACATTATACCTACATTGTCTGAATACCAGTTTTGAGAATTCTAACTCACATCGTTTGTTCATTCAGACATTTAAGGGTTTAAATCATATCAATCTGTTTCAAATAAAAATCTAATATAAAAATCTAGCTAAAGCATTCTATGTGTATTCATCATTTGCAATAATTGTCAATTAACGTAAATGCTCCTATTACCGCCAGTTTTAGCTGTCTTAGGATTCACTTTAAAAAAATAGTTATAAGCTGTTATGTTAGGAAAGATGTTATAATTTATAATTAATCTCAACGAAGTATTCTTTGCAATTCAGTACTTAAATTCAATATTCAATAACACAATAGTTATTAAATAATTATTTAATCCAAAACAGTAGTTGATTCTATAACCGACCCATAGAATGCGGCAAGATTCTATTACCGATTTTTCTACTTCTTTCACCGACCGCTACGAAGTTGTCACTTCTTCTATACTATTAAATAAAATAAAAAATCGTTTTAAAGGTATTTATTATATAATAACAATAGTTATCAGATCAAAATTATTATAATATGAAAAAAATGATTTATTTCAACGCTTAGAGCACTTATTTTTTGTTATTTTAATTAAAAAAATATATAATTAGTCTCAGAAAACAGTCTTCAAATAATTAAATGCTTGCTTTTTAATTACTTACATACTAATTAGATATTATAAATCAGTAACAAAAATATTTTTATCTGTAATACAATAAAAACCTAACTTCCCGAGATAGAAAATCCATTTAGTGACCATGAAAGTTTAAAACAATAGAAAATCCAGTCTACCAGTCTTTTTTCTCCCTCCTTCGTTAAAACAGTTTGTTTTCCACAGTGTTCATTTATATATTTATTATTTCTCTTGTCACGCAGAGTTGTCCTCGGTATGCCGTAGGTTTTTGAAGCTTCGTATAATATGCTGGTCCCTTCATTTATAGCTAGAAGCGCAGCTTCTAGTTGAGCAGAGGCGTACTGCTTGCGCTTCTGCGGCTCCATGATTCAATAAAAGAACACAATCTTTAAAGAGATATAGAATTTAATTCTTCGAAAGAAGCTTTAAAAAGTTACATGGCCCCCATTCCGTCCCACCATTTTTGTTTGATTTGAAATCATATGAAATAAAGCCAATGCCATGAAGCCATAAATAAAACTGGATAGCAAATATGATTTTACATTAATAATAATTATGTCCTGTGACAATATCTCTCAAAACGTCACGTATGCAAGAAATAAGCCAATTTGTTCAAAAATATACATTTTGTTTTTGTGTAGTGTAATATTACCAAAAATATCGCCACATCTGTGAGTCGATAATAGAATCAAGTATGAAGGTTACAATATTCTATAAGCGACCAATAAAATTAATAATAAACAGATAAAATATCCGCTTTATGGAATACTGTTAAATTAGATCTCATTGCTATATTTTTTTTTAATGTCCGTTAGTCTTTAATTCAGATAATAAAGTATTTACAGTACAATATCATTATAATAATAGGGATATTGATTAACGTTGAATCGAGTTTTACACAAAAACTTTAAGAAAAAGCTTTGACGTTAATAGATCCAACAAAGTAATATAATTTTAAGAATTGAACAAGAAAAAAATAAAATCAAATGAGGTAGTTTATAATAGATATTATTTAAAAATACTAAATGCTCTTAAAAATTTAACAACGCCATGAGTCGTTATTAGAATCAAGTTTTGAAATTTGGATTCTATTACCGCCTTAAATTAAAACATGATTTTATAACACAAACACCAATAAAAAGTATTATATTAAGAGTTAGTTTGGAAAACGAATATATACGTTACAGTTGTAATGCGATAGCAGTAAGACAAATCCATTTTTAGTGTGTTATTTTCCTTAAGTAGTATTAAGGTGTACTTACGTGGCTGGAGACGCGACACTATGAAATGTGCGTCAGCTTCGGGCGCGTCCCACTTACTGTCCAATTATTTCTTTCACTGGCTATTTAAACACACAAACTTTACTCGTTTTGTTGTCCAACAAAAATACGTAACTAATTTTTAAGTTATGACTTTTCTGGAACCCTATATTATGTCTAATATTAGTGATTTAAAAATTAGATCGTTAATAGAGTACACATTTTAGTGGGTCGTTAATAGGAGCTTTTACGTTATCTACACGTTTTTATTTTCTGATATTAAAGATCAACGATACGCACATTTAAACTCTATCTACATTAATAAACCAGTCATTTGGTTATATAACTTTTTAAACTATCTTGTTTCATTTTTAAACATAATCATTGCATCAACGTGTCGGGACAAAAAACAAATCGTTTTAGGTATGTAGTTGCATGAAATCCCGTGAGTGTGTAATGATTACAGTCATTTGGTTATCCATTCCCAGTTATTTGTTACGCCTATCGGTTAGTTAAATGACTGAACCCTAGCTATCTTATACAGAGTGCATTTGCTAGTCCAGGACTAAGGTTATATCCTGCAGCCCTTTTCTGAGAATGTAATAACTAGCAAAGATATTAATAGCCATAACACTTGTGCTCAACGGCCCGACTCTATCTCTAGGTGCCATTCCGTTACTTAAGTTTGCAATTCAAATTCAAGTTGGAACGTCACTACAACTATGGATTTTTATGTTAACCTTGCCTTTAGATATGCTGACATGACAAGGACCTGGGTAGGTACTAAATTTTTCACGTTTCGACTAAATACTTTCGTTAATTAATCAACAATTATTCATACCTGCAAAGTCATAATGGTATAGCTCCGATCTAGGTAGGTATGAAAAACTTACTGCTCATCCACTTGATTATTACTTACCTATTTTTAAAAGTGTCCAAGGACAAAGTAGAAAAAATGAGTTTAATAAGTTATCAAGTTTTTGAATTTTGAATGCGATCATCGTGGGGCATTCACTAGCCAGTGCCTCAAAAAAGTAATAGTATCTACAAGTCACCAGCACCAGAAGCGCCCCGGGCCCCGCGCCCCACACTACGCATACCGCAAAACGTTGTATAGATGTTTGTCGGATTCAAATTACCAATAGTGATCATAATCAGGGAAAGATCATGACTTTTTACAACTCCCACGAAAACTTCATGTTAACAAAGCTCGGCACCTAGCCCGATTCTAGGCTTTCTCTCTCTTTCAACTGCTGCAAGCTTCGGGTGAGTACACTGCACTGCGCTTTCCAACTTGTGGTCTGCACTGAAAAACGTGTCTACTCCATCGGTTCACCCGTTTTATTTATTTGTCTTGGATTAGAAAATTTCACATTTTCACACAAATTCACATGTATGTGCTGCCACTCAATCGATCACCCTTTGATGATCAATTGAGTGGCAGCACACACACCCAGCTCGTAATGACCACTGATTTACGCCTGCTGCAAAAACGCTTGGCATACAAGCCCCTTATGGAACCCGGACCAAAGTCTTTCCGATTAATTCGAATAATTCTTAACTCGTTTCATTTCTCAATCTGTATAAGTCTAGTCTAGATTATTCATTGTGTAAGTTTGTCATCAGTCGAGTCGACAACTATACACTCGTCCAATTTAGTATCGCGGGCGACGGGCGCGGCGTATATAAAGGCTATGATTGCCGCTGCGCTTCCGCCACGACTACTTATGACGCACGTCGGCGTCGTGTCGCACTCGTACGCAATCCGCCCGTGATGGTTTTGACAGTAAAATTTAAGATCCCAAGCACCTCCATCAGGCACTAGTAAATAACGAGTTCTTCGAAGCTATATTTTTTTTACTTCGACATCTCGGTACATTAACAAAACACCCGTAAGATTGCGCAAAAAAAATTGCAATAAATCCTCATTGTAACTGAGTAGTTTTGTAAAAAAAAGTACAAAATAGAGAAAATGGAAAAGTAGAATGCGGTCTGTGTAATAACAGTCGATAAGGAAGAACAAACAAGAGTTAATTATTGCTAGATTTGAATGACATATTTTTACGATTGCCTAGTACCTACCTACCTATCTACATACTCGCACATACAGAGAATTAATTAAAGGCGCAACAGGAATTGATAGAGGTGTACCGGTCCGTCAGTTGAACGAGGACCGTGACTACAATACAAGGTAAAGGTTATTGTGACCAGAATTGATTGTGATTTGCGTTACGGACGATGTGCATCAACATGATTTGGCTACACCGGAAGGGCGTTGGAAATGGAGGTTGAAAACATAATCTGGAATTGATTTTGCACCGAAAATAACATCAATGACGCGATTATGATGTAAGGTTGTCATATTCAAAAATTGGCGTGTCACCCATTGTTTGCCTCATGTGAATATGTGGACTTGTAACGTTCGGTCACGGTATATGAACTAATAAATTACTACCTAAAAAATTACCTTTGTTTTGACTGTGTAGGTCGAGTCGAACTCAGATTAGAAAAAAATCTTCCTGGTAATACCTACCACAATATTTTGTTCCGGTAAAGGATTAGGTACTTCTCACACATGGTTAATGTATCAAAAACTTGATTTATTTAACCCATAAAAGGTCATAATTTCTTACTAAACCCACTACCTATGAATATGCTTTGAAATACAGACCTGACCTTGCACTAAAATTCTAGGTAGCCCACTTTGCCCGAATGGCGAACAACGTCGTCGAAACGAACATTACGGTAGAAGTAGGCAGCAGTGTCTACACAAACAAAACGCATTGTTATCAAAACACGGCGCGTTAAAATGCATGGATTAGCACACTGACCCTGAAGTTGCCGATTTTATCAGCGAGCATGCCGGCGAGCGGCGGCATCACGATGGAGACGACGGGGGTCACGGCCGACATGATGGCCGTCTCCTCCACGTTGATGCCCAGCTCACGCATGTGGATCGTCAGGTACGGGTACAGCACGAACAACGCTGAAAAATACTCGTTTACAGCCTTTGGTTGATTCATCGGTGTTACCATCATTATAAATACAGGGTGCGATTCAAATTGTACCCAAATAAAGAAGACGAATGTGTTCATCGTTACTAATATTTTTTTCTGTAGGCTTTCTTTTTTGTTTCTCCATAGATTCTGCAAATTAAATACCCGTATTCGATCTTGACACCATGGTATAAGTTTCACCTCTTTAAATTTAGCTACTACCTTATACAAATCACACCCAGAATCACAGGTATTAGTACAATACAAGAATCCTGAAAAGTACCAATTTACAGAATTTGTTTGTTGCAGTGTGATAGTTCTGTAAAAAAACTGACCTCCTATGTTACTTCATATTGTTTTAAACTATATCACTAACATCAAAAGTAGAGCTAATTATATCGTAATTCCTACTACTTATTTGTATTTTATTAACGAGCTTTCGATAATTCGACACAATTTCTTTCTTGTTTGTCTTTCTTGACAATTAGGTATTGTTTACCCTCCGTCTAACAATGCTGATATATGGATACTACTTTAAAAAAAGTACAAAGTATGAAATATTGAATTCCCATTTATCTAATTCTAATATATAAATATAGGTATAACTATACATAATACGGTAATACCAGCGTCTACATTCTGGTTTAGAGATCACCTATTAAAAAAATTGATCGCTTCATTGAATTTAGAAGCTTCATTATGTAAACTACGTAGGTAAATGTCAAGGTTTAATTACTATGGATTATGTACGGTTATATTGCGTTATCGTCGTTTAAAACTTTGAAGTTAGTTACTTTTGTACAATTCATCAATTAAAGAAACTTTATATAAAATCTATTATGTTACATAATACTTATACGGAAATTAATTAGCAACTCTTACTTTTTTCACGGTAAAACCGTTTACAGATTTTGATTTAAAGGGGAAAATAAACAGTTCACAACGATGGATGTGCTTAAACAACGAACAAAGCATAAAGAGCCGTTATTTAGTTTGAAAAAACAGATGAATTAAAAATGGTAAAAAAGACAGCTAAAAATGAAATAAATAGGTACTTACTTGAGGCATGAACAAAAAATAATAACTTCAATGGTACTAATTTCTTCTGCCTGAGATCATCCATGATCCGCTTGAAGAAAGATCGTATGAAATGCATCATGGCGGAAGATGTTAACTAGTTGTACTATAGTCTGACTAATACTCGGCTCAAGGGCTTCTTCCTATGTGGGGAAATTCTTCGTCACCCAGCCTCCCTCTTGTATGGTCGGTCGATAATGTTTATGATGCATGGAAAATGTGTGTCTGAAAAAATATTGTTGGGTTAGGTATTTGGATAACATCTGAAAACAAATTAGGTCTACAACACTAAATAGGCCCTGCATTATCATAGCCTTAACTAGGATTCCCTAGCTATTTTTAGGCACGACTCTTTTCGTTGAGACTGGCTAAGTAGCGACGCGTGTATAAAGAAAAATGCGTAATGTAGGTATGCATAAAACTACATTCTCAACCTCACATCTTAACATCCTTCACCTTACACCTGCAACAAATGTTAGTAATATGTACCTACTAACACTAAGTTCGCAGAATTTCATAAGGAAATCCCTACATCCACGATGAGTTAGTATAGTAGAGTTAGAAAATTAACGGCTAACTGTAGAGCTTTTCAGCTGGAATCCGCAGAAATAGAAACCTCGACTGACCTGAGCAATAGAAGAGATATTTAGGAGAACTACTTTTTTATCCTCCTCTAAATCCTTACTAACATAATGTGGCGTATCACTAAAACTGGCATTTGAAAGCAGTTAGACGGTGTTTTGTTTATAGTTTCTAGATATGGACTAGTTTTGTTACTATCTGCCATGATAACATGCTCGACTTTTACGTGTGACGTAAAGCAAGGCACACTTACCACCGTTGCCGCAAACAATGGCCTGCCACAATGGCTTCTTGTAACAAAATATAAGCAATGAAATACTCGACCCGACTGACACGCATACCAGGACTTTAATCAGCCAAAATTCCACAGTTTGAAAACTGGCAATGATAAAGAGTTGTATGTGCAAGAATATACGAGATAGTGTTGTTTATAAAAACTGAAACTTATGATATTTTCCCTCATCGCTGGGCAAGTGGTAAAAAAGTATATAAAATCGTACACAGATTTAGAAAAACCCAGAGGTCCTACATGCTGGGAATATGTGACCTCACGACTAATAAGAGGTTAGAGATACGTTCTACGGGTAAAAGGAAGACTCCTACGTCCACTGAGCTAGGAAGGTACCACCTTTGTCCAATTAAAACAACAACAGCTTTAGTTAATTTGTTACATCCGAGTTTTTTCCCCTTGGAAAAGGGTTGATAGGAGCTTTACAATGGTTGCCAGTTAATTGTTGTTATTGTGACTAAATTACCACGAAAACCGATCAACATAGAAACCAAGATTCTAAGTATTTGAAGTTATTGTATTTAAGTTGAAATATACTTATTACGAACAGTTCTGCTGTGTAACTATTCTTTACTTATAGTTACCTAAATAGCGAACACTTACAACACTTACAAAAATATCTTATGTAGTTTAGCGATTACTTGTAACTAAGTAAGTACCTTATTTAGTTTAAAATCAAGATTAAAATCTTGGCATAATTACTCCTATGTAATAGGCAGATAACAGAAGCCAACCTAGTTGTGTTAGTTTTAGGTCAATCACTCAACTCAACAACACCATCTTAATCTTATGAGTGTACCTACAACTAATTATTACTAATGGATAAAGTCAATTGACATTGAAAATAACAGCATAATTGTTGTGTATTTGAGCTCTCTCATTAACAAATTGGTTAACAGATATGACATTATGAATATTTTACGACATAATAAATAAATAAGGTTACATGGTCTCAAAGTTAGACCCCGGCACACAGGTACAGACTTTTTTAGGGCCAACCAGTTAGATCGTTCCTTGAAGTAGGTACTATGAAAATCGACTGAATACAATATTAGTTTTATGTATTACAAACGCATTCGCTTATGTAAACTTTACATTAAATCGCCGATTAAAGTCGACGTATAAAAAATATGTAGGGTGTGCAAGGGGTCTAAGGAAACAACTTTGTGTTACTTACGTGGCCCCCTAAATATGTAATTTGCCATAAGTTTATCTCAGCCCAACACAGTCAAACCCTGGCCCATTTAGAAAAGTAAGTTTATTTTATGTAACCAGACCCTGAGAATTTTTGTTCAAATCCAATCACCGTGCTTTTTGCCTTGCTTAGTAGTGATATAGAAACGGCGTGTAAAATGTAAACAAACCCTTTTTTATCGTTTTGATTTCGTTCTTGCATGCATTATACATACTTATTATTTTCGTATGTATAATGCATGCAAGAACGAAATCAAAACAATAAAAAGGGTTTGTTTACATTTTCCCAATCATAAACTGAAATATCTGTGAATGTACATATGTATGATCTACGTTGTAAAATAGAAAAACCAGTAGATATTAAAACCATTTACCTACATTCCGTCATAAAAACAAAATTTGACGAAGAGTACAATTTTGAACTCAACATGCTTAGAATTCGATATCATAATAGGCAACCGAATCCACTCCGACATCTTACTGTCTGTTATATAACTCCGATTTGCCTTTCTATTCACGATTGCATTTATTTATGATGATCACAAATTATAAATATCTACATTCTCCCTTCCATAGTCCTACTATGTTAGTAGTCTAAGTACTACCTATTACATTACTATTATTTTCAGCTAAAGTATCTGCTTGGGTACATTATTTTTAAAATAAACTTTGTTCGTATCTTTACGTTTCCGCGCGTGATGTTATCGTTCATAACTCTATCACAATTTTCATCTACCTACGAGAACTTACCTTAATTTTTAATTTGTATTAGAAAGGTATGTACCAATTATTAATGTTTCTTTCCATTTTTGTACTTTACAATATTTTCTACACGTTATTAGACCTCGGTAGCTAATTACGAAGGAGACTCTTTTAACAGAAATCTTCAATTTAATACTACTCTGAAACTTTTCTATCAGTTGTGTCTACTTATGTGTTTTTATTTTTGCTAGTAATTTAAGAAACGGGACTTCGCTTAAAATATTGTAGGAGAACAGTATTTTATTGACTCAGGTCAGCCATTGTCTTTCGATGTTAGTGTTTTCTTTTACTGTTGATATTTTTAACATAAACCATTTCCGTTTCCTCATTATTTTTAATTGCTTATAATAATAATTTTATGGACGTTCAAAAATCTAAATATATAAAACTTTTGTAGCTTTACCAAAACATAACTAAGGCCTTAAAGTAACGAGTAAAATATATTTAAATAAATTCACTAAATAAGAAGAAGAAAGATGCTAGAGTAAAACAAACATTAATTTTAAGGAAAAGGGCCAAATTTGTTTTTTTTTATTTGTGGGTTAAAAATACCTTACTTTTATTTTACTTCCATAGCAATCATACATACCCATACTACAGTATAGTGAAATAACAGAATAAAAAGTCTCACTTACCTATTCGCAAATTAAAAAAACCTTATCATGGAACTCCACAATAAAAGAATGTAACGTTTGATTCCAGTAAAAATAGCACTTCCAATGTTCACAATGCGGTTTTAATTTTTGTAATAAACAAACGTGTGGTCTATTGTGTTACGGATTTTTAGGAAAATTTTCGCGATAGTTTTAAATATGCACAGTGCGCACTGCGTGTAGAACGCGTGCGCGGGCGCGAGTATGAAAGTTTTGCGCGGCACTGACAGAAGCGCAACCCTGTGCGTCCTCGTTGAAACAGCAAACACCATTCATGCGACGATACCAAAGCAAAGTATATCGGCTCTACTAAGTCTATGCAGTGAAAGGTATACGGGGTCGACGGTTTTCTATGCAGGCAAATGCGCGAGCAACGACCTACCAACCAGTTTACTTCTCCTTTGCAATTATTGTTAATGTGCCTAATTAATAGCAATGTGATTATTAGCATTAAACACAAAAATATTTTTAAGTAGAATCTTTTGTAATAAGTACTTATACTTATGCAGGATACGAACCAACCAAGGCAAGAAGAGACGTGTGTATAGTATAAATTTAAGTACCTACTTATTGATCAAATTGTTAAATACAAACTTGATTTTATTATCCATTCATGCTAATTTGGGAAACATCCTATGAAGTAAGTTGGTAATCCCTTGTTGAGCAGAACGCTTGATCGAGTCGCGAACAATGAAAAAAATCCTGGTTTCAAGGTTTCAGGGATGCGCGTAGACCAATATCGTAATTGAAGATTATGAGCGCCATACTTTGCATTTCTAAATAAGTACGAGTTTTATAAAAAACTTTAAAAAGTGTTTTAGTAAAAAAACATACACGTGTTACATAACGTGTATTTTTTACTAAAACGCGTATGAACAGTCTTCTAAATTCTATTCTACTACTATAATTATATTACATAGGTGTCCTTACCTAGAATTATTCTGCTATACCTACAGCAATTAGCCATGTTATCTATTTATTAATTTCGTACAATTCCCATATAGCAGACTTTATATTACTAACCTACTTAGCTAAGTGTGCCAACACTTAATTCATTATAACTACTTAGCTAACGTAACGCGGCGAACTTCAGCGCCAACAGTTAATATCTTTTTTCTTCAGCTTTTCAATGTTTTTATTATTAATTCTACTATTCGGGGTGAAGACGAATCCAACAAATCATAAACATGAAAATCGGTCCAGCCGTTCTCGAGTTATTTAAGTGTTGTAACAAAATTTGTCATTCTATACCTAAATAGAAATACCTAGATGGCTGGCAGTGGATGGATGAAAAAAGCGGGAGATCGTGCTCTTTGGCGCTCTTTGGGGGAGGCCTACGTCCAGCAGTGGACTGAAATAGGCTGAGATGATGATGATGATACCTAAATAGAAAACAATAACTAAAGTGTTAATTAATAATGGCATTTCTGTTTGATACAGTGATACTAGATATCCATACTTAGGTACAATAAATAAAATTGAAGTGTCACTTTGTAATATAATATATTTTTTGTAAACAGCTTTCTACCGAATTTTAAAGAAAGTAGGTACATACCTACATTTTATACGGAACTCCTGAGGGATGCGAGATAATTTACTTTTATTCTTTTATGAATAAACTAAAGACCACGCAAACAAAGTCGCAAGCATCAACTAATATAGTTATAAACTTTACCAGTTCCCGCTTCTTTCTGCAAGCATTTTAAAAACTTTCTTTGAGTATTCTGCATTCCTGTAATATCTTTACTAAAATATTTAAGTAAGTAGGTACTTACTCTTAAAATTAGCGAAACTAAGATTGAGATAAGTAATGGTATGTTCTTAAACTAATAGATATAATAGTTAATAGATATAATAGTTCTATAACTACAAAAACGAGACGTGATAGCGAAAATCCAAATAGAACATACCCATCATTTTTGAATAATTAGTGGTATAAGTAAGTATGTATTCTGAGCACAATTATTTTTCCCTTAGTTCTAGATTTAAAAACCGACTAAGTACTTAGTCAAATCAGAAAAACGATATTCTAAATTGACTCAGGTCTGGTTGTGCCTACTCCACTCTATGCACATTCACTGAATTTCACTGTCCCGTGAATGTATTGTATAATATTATGTTGTGTTGCTCATATTTTTATATCTATGACGGAAACGGGAGCGGTTTAAAGAGACGGCGCTAGATGGCGCTAGTGAAACGTGCACCGGACGTCATCGAGTCGCCCCACTACTCCCCACCAGTGCTACGGTCGGAGTTGGCTTTATAAGCGGCTGTTGCCTCAGTCCGGCACGCATTCACTTCGGTTGCGTCTCGGTGCACGGATCACTGTCTCGGTGACCTAGCACTGTCCCCTCTCTGCCACTCTGCCAGATACCTATGCTAGGTGTATAGGTTGTTTGATTGTCGGCATAATTATAATTTAATTAATTAATAATTAATATTGTAACGACATTTAATTAATAAAACTCTAGAATTGGAATCCTGACTGTGTTTTACTTCTGATGTCTGACCCTTCTCCGACATCAGAAGTGGGATCCGAAGGTCAGCCCACTTCTGGAAATCCAGCTGGCAGCATGATGCAAGATCAAATGACCCTGTTCATGGAAACTATGTTTTCCAAAATGACTGAAGCCCTATCACATCGACCTAGTTCCACCCAGTCATTTACTGCCCTTGTGCCCTTTGACCCTGACGACCCCAACTCTGAAATTGAAGGCTGGTGTCAATTAAATGATGCTATAATCAAGAGCAAAAGTCTAAGAGGGATAGATCTGATTCTTGCCTTAACCTGTCTTAAAGGACGTGCTGCCACATACCTAACCAAAATACACCCAGACCAGTTTGAATGGTCAGAAATCAAAGAAATTTTAATAGCTCAGTTTTCCCGTCCTATGCTTATTCAAGATCATTTTGATCTAATCTTAAAATTTCAAATAAGTCCAACCGAATCACCCGCTCAAGCCTGCTTGCGGTTATGGCAACTAATTGAAAGAATTCCCGATGCCAATCTGCCTGAAAACGTGACCGTAGGCTTCATTATCTCAATATTATCTCAGTGCGATAATCTGATACGCAGAGAATTAAATTCAACTGTAATAAATAATAAAGCGCAGCTATTTCGAACCTTGCGAAGTATTTCTCTTAAACGTAAAAATGATAATTCTGATCCTAAACGCTCACGACTTTCAATTAATTTCCGTGGGAACTGCAACAATTGCGGCAGAATTGGACATCGAGCTATCGAATGTCGTGACAAAAAGAAATCCGTAATAACACATCGCGGAGTCAGCGTTCCAGACACTCTTCAATCAACTCAGAAGCCTCGAGTGACCTGCTACGGGTGCGGCGAACCGGGCCATGTTGTCTCCGGCTGCCCAACGAGAGCTAACAACATAGGAAGAGAACAACCCGCTGCCAGCAGTAAAGAAGTCAACGTGTGCTCCAGAACAGCGTGCGACATCCTGGAGTGCAATGGTATAAAGTTATCCTTCATATTTGACTCTGGTTCCGAATGTAGTCTAATTAAGAATAGTGTTTCACGATTAATTAAGGGAGAGAGATCGTATGTCCTTGTCCACTTGACAGGAATAGGCAATGGTAGGGTTGATAGTACTGAACAGATTCCTTGCGAAATTATCGTTCATAACATTCCAATTAAAGTTGTTTTATGTTCTTGCTGATGAATACCTTCGGGACGATGTTCTATTGGGTCGAGATATCCTAACTCAAAATATTCTTGTTGAAATTAGCGAGGACGGCTTCGCCGTAAAGCAATCAAGGGAAGTTAGCATGTGTTTAAAGTCCAAAAAACCTTTTAAATTTGATTTAGTTGATACAGATTTAACTGATTCAGATAAAGATAAATTACTCCTCATATTAGAAAAATATTCTGATAATTTTATCGAAGACTTACCTACTTCCCGAATCCAAACAGGTGAATTAAAAATTGATTTTATTGATCCACAAAAGACAGTACATAGACGACCTTATAGATTATCACCCGAAGAGTCAAAAATTGTTGATGATAAGGTAGGCGAATTAATGAAAGCCAATATTATCCAGGAGAGTTCATCCCCATTTTCTAGTCCCATATTGCTAGTACAAAAAAGGGATGGTAGTAAGCGAATGGTTGTAGATTATAGGGAGTTAAATGGTAACACCAAATCAGACAACTATCCACTACCTTTAATTAACGATCAAATAGATAAACTGCATGGTGCACACTACTTTTGCACAATCGATATGGCCTCTGGGTTTCATCAATTACCCGTTCATGAGGACTCTATAGAAAAGACCGCCTTTGTTACCCCTAAAGGTCAATACGAATATCTCGCAATGCCTTTCGGTCTCAGAAATGCACCCCAAGTATTTCAAAGAGCAATCAATAATGCCCTTAAGCCCCTTAATGATGAAAAAATTCTCGTTTATATGGATGACGTGCTTTCTGCATCAGAAACTGTAGATGAGGGATTAAATCGGTTAGATAAATTGTTGAAAACCTTAGCAGACGCTGGCTTTTCATTTAATATTAAAAAATGCTCGTTCATGAAAACACAAACCGAATACCTTGGTTACGTTATTTCCGCAGGTGAAATTCGACCAAACCCAAATAAAATAATAGCTTTGACTAATGTCCCTGCGCCTAATAATGTTACACAAGTAAGACAGTTAATTGGTCTTGCCAATTACTTTAGACAATTTATCGCGAATTTTTCTCAATTAATGAGACCATTATATCAATTAACAAAAGGGAAAGCCACAAGTAAAATTCAATGGACTCCAGAACATGAACAAATCCATAAAAAGATTATCCAAATTCTTACTTCTGAACCAGTTTTAAAAATATTTGATCCTACTTTGCCAACAGAACTTCACACAGACGCAAGTGCTGAAGGTTATGGCGCAGTATTAATTCAAAAGAGAGATAATAAGCCACACGAAGTCGCATATTTTAGTAGCAAAACTTCCGATGCAGAAAGCCGATATCATTCATATGAATTAGAAACCTTAGCAGTTGTTAGAGCAGTTGAACATTTTCGCCATTATTTGTATGGACGAAAATTTGCAGTATTTACAGACTGCAATGCCCTTAAGGCTTCCCATTCAAAACGTGATTTAACCCCTCGGGTACATAGATGGTGGGCTATACTTCAAGCTTACGATTTTGAAATCATGTATAAAGAGGGCCGTAAAATGTCCCACGCAGACTTTTTATCCCGTAATGTGTCCGAAAATTGCAATAACAAGCCCCGGAGTGTAAATTTCCTTGAACTAGACAAAGGTTGGCTGGTTGTTGAACAAGAACGAGATTCAGAACTTTCAGATATCATTTCTAAAATTCGCGATAATCAATTACCCGATGAAATAGCCCGTACATATGATGTTAGGCAAAGAATACTGTATAGAAAAATTGAGCGCAACAGGACTACTAGTTGGCTGCCCATTATACCCCGTTCCCTCGTATGGTCCTTAATTAGCCATGTCCATAATGAGATTAAGCATTTAGGTTTCGATAAAACTTTAGATAAGCTATACGAATTTTACTGGTTCCCCAATATGGCTAAATTTGTAAAAAAGTTTATTGATTGCTGTGTCATTTGCAAAACCTCTAAAGGCCCCTCTGGCGCACAACAAGTGCAGCTGCACTCTATCCCAAAGGACCCAACACCTTGGCATACGGTACATTTAGACTTAACAGGAAAATTAAGCGGCAAAAGTGAGCGAAAGGAATATTGTTCAGTACTAATAGACGCTTTCACTAAATACGTACTTCTTGAATATAGTCCAGACCAAAGCTCTTTTCACGCAATTAAAGCCATAAAAAAGGCAGTTAATTTGTTTGGAGCCCCGAAACGTATTATCGCCGATCGCGGTCGATGCTACGATTGTAACGATTTCAAAGATTTTTGTAAGGATAATAACATAGAACTTCATCTAATAGCCACTGGTTCTAGTAGAGCTAACGGTCAGGTGGAAAGGGTCATGCGAACTTTAAAGAACATTCTGACTGTAATTGAATGTCATTCCAATAATGTATGGCAGGATCAACTGGGAGATATTCAGCTTTCTCTCAATAGTACACGCTCCAGAGTTACTGGCTTTACGCCTACTAAGCTGATGTTCGGTGTACAAGTTAATTCATTAAACTTAGCTAGATTGTCTCCCAGTTCATCTGAACCAAATAGAATTAATCTTTCGGAAGCTCGTTCATTGGCATCAGAGAATATCAAAAAATCTGCTCAAGCTGATACCTGTAGATTTAATAGAGGAAAAGCTTTAGAAATACCTTTTTCGGAAGGAGATTTTGTTTTTGTTAAATGTGAAGAGAGGCATCGAAGTAAATTAGACAAGAAATTCAAAGGACCTTATAAAATAATAAAGGTTCTAGATAATGACCGTTATGAGCTAAAACACATTAACGGGTCAAACAGAACTTATAAATTTGCTCACGAAAATTTAAGAAAAGTACCTGAAGGTCAAAAAGGTTTTCTTGAAATAGCCGATAGTTATAGTGATACCACTGATAATGACGATGACAATGAGCGAGCCACGATAGATGATGTTTTGCCTGAAATAGAGGACGTCGATAATAATGTACAGTCTGATAATAATGGTAACGATTTGTCTAATTTGTGTAATGATGCTTCTGATACTCTCTCAGTCAACTCAGATACCTTATCTGCTGGTTCTGAAACCTTGACGATTGATTCAGAAGAAACTTTATCTGCTGTATCTACGTGATGTTTTGAGTTAGCTCATTGTTGCTGAAGGGGTCTCATCTACTCAAGTGGATGAAGATCTAGACCAGTATTTTAGAGTTGAAGGGGTCTCATCTGCTCATAGATGATGATCTAGGCCAACGTTAGATAGCTGTAGGGGTCTTGTCTACTCAGTGGATAATGACCTAGACCAGCATTTCATTTATCGATTGTTGAATAATGTGTAAAATGTTTCTTACTCAGGCATGCGAAAATAAATGCCCGAGGTCGGGCATATTGTCAGAATGGCCGTGACGGAAACGGAAGCGGTTTAAAGAGACGGCGCTAGATGGCGCTAGTGAAACGTGCACCGGACGTCATCGAGTCGCCCCACTACTCCCCACCAGTGCTACGGTCGGAGTTGGCTTTATAAGCGGCTGTTGCCTCAGTCCGGCACGCATTCACTTCGGTTGCGTCTCGGTGCACGGATCACTGTCTCGGTGAACTAGCACTGTCCCCTCTCTGCCACTCTGCCAGATACCTATGCTAGGTGTATAGGTTGTTTGATTGTCGGCATAATTATAATTTAATTAATTAATAATTAATATTGTAACGACATTTAATTAATAAAACTCTAGAATTGGAATCCTGACTGTGTTTTACTTCTGATGTCTGACCCTTCTCCGACATCTACATTTAAGTACGTTAGTAAACATTAAGTAATGACTTATATAATGCTATTTAAACACAATATAGGAAACTTAAGATTCTTACCTACCTTATAAAGTTTAGTACTACGATCACATGAGTAAAGAAACGGAACAGAGGCAAAGCTACATACGAATGCGCTGTGATAGGTACATCACTACAAGTGCAACGCGTGTGTGTGCGTGACCACTGGCCGCTTGTCACGTATGAGCCGAAACCGCTTCAAACTAGATCAGCCAGTGGTCAATCTCAGGGCTTGCAGGCGTGACACGACGCTCGAATGTCGTGCGTGTTTTGTTTTGTTATCGAGTTTCTCACATAATACGTAGTAATATTTTTTTTTTAGTATTTAAAAAGTGTTGTAAATATTGTTGTATATTGTACTGTGTGTGATAATACCTCCTGACAATTTTATTGCATTTGTTGAATTGCTTGAACAAAAATTTGCGAATATTTTGTTCTTCATGTACAAATTGTTAATATTGGTAATGACATATTAGCACGTTTGCAAGATTGTACATTTCATATGCTATGTGATTATTTCCTATTGGATTATTTGAAAAAACTTTATATTAGATTTAGAATTTATCATTCGATTAAAAGACACAACAAATTATTAAAAACCAAAAGTAATAAAAAAAAATATTTAGAGTATGTAATTTGTAAAAAAAATAACCTATTTTAATAAAAAATGTGAAAAAAGAACATTTATAAAGGGATGTCGACCTCATTCATAAATAATTCTAAGCCATCATTTATTAAAACAGACTTTATTTTAGGCCCAATAACTCAGTACAATTTCATTTATGAGGCAAACTGATTTTTGATTGCTTTAAAATCGTAAAAAAGTAAGGCAGTTGAGTTTATCGGATAGTGACGTCATAATCCGATATCGCCATACAAATTATAAAGAAGATATCTGTTTTGACAGCTCTAAAAAAGTATGTCAATTGATTGGTGGTGTCAACTAGCCTATTGTGCCAACCCTACCAAAATAGGTATAAATTTTGCTAGCTCTTTAGAAGCTTTGTCTCTGTTCCGTTTCTTTACTTATGTGCTGTAGCGGCGTTAGGGTAGGGCGAGTAAGGGCGACCGCCCCAGGGCGCAATTGCCTCTTTATTATATTCGCTCGCTAAGCTAAGTGTACTCAACAACAACTATACAACTCGTAAATTCTTTAAGTCTAGCAATAAAATCGCTGTAGTACCACTACAAAAAACACATAAGTAGGTATTTATCTCTTTTCAACATTTTATTTAGAACAAGTGAACAACTGACTTTTATTTACAAAGCGTAAAAAACTTTCATTGATAATTATCAGAATAATGGCACAGGGCGACATTTCTCTAACCCCCATAACTCAAAAAAAACTTACACAATAAAATAAACAATTCAGCGTCTTTAGTAATATCACATGGGCAAATGGGCATAGCTAGGGGGGGGGGGGGGGCGGCAAGGGTGGGCAGGCGTCATTTCTCTCTCTCATAAAATGTTGATTAGTTTAACAGAACGGCAGTAAGAAGAAACATTGTAGCTTGCAGCATTCGCAAATTTTGTCGCGCTCTCTTCGCTCGCGTATTTTATTTTTGCTGCATAAAAAATGGATATATCTCATCAAATTGCGAAATTTGATTCCCGAGTCATTAATTCTGAGTCATATGCATTAACTACGTAAGTCTTCTTTTTATTTCAATGCACGCTATCTATACTAACATTGTAAAAGAAAACGTATTATCTTTAAAGAAAAAAAGATATGGCTACTTTGTTACCGTGAAAATCATTCCCTTACCTTGTCCCTTAGTTCAAAAACATTACTAAAATGCCTATTTATTTTAAATATATCAATATTTATATAATGATTTTGCTAATATATCCGAATGATTTATACAGTATTCTACGGTTCTTTACGCCTTACTTGAACTAAAATTGGCACTTTAAAGTTTAATATTTTGCAAACGGATGCCTCAATTGAAAAATAGACTTAGCAACCCCTAAGTCATTCAACGATATCCCACACGATGGGGTAGACGATGAATAAAAAGAAGAAGTTGAGTGATCATCATCATCATCTCAGCCTATCGCAGTCCACTGCTGGACGTAAGCCTCCCCCAAAGAGCGCCAAAGAGCACGATGTCCCGCTTTTTTATCCATCCACTGCCCGCCATCTTCCTAAGGATGTCGGTCCATTGAGCTGGGGGGCGTCCTGCACTACTTTTGCCTAGGCGTGGTCTTCACTCGTGAACCCGTTTACTTCACCTGTCATCGGTTCTGCGATAAATGTGGCCAGCCCACTGCTTGGTACATCTTTGGACTATGTCCGTTACTTTAGTCCTGTGCCTGATCTCGTTTCAGATTTCATCCCTTAACGAAATCCCAAGCATCGCCAACCTTTCCATAGCTCGCTGAACGACGATAGAGTCAGTGGGCCAGTTTTACTGTCATGTTCCACGTTTTGGCTCCGTAGGTCATCACCGGTAGGACGCACTGATCAAATACCTTGGTCTTCAGGCATTGTGGCAGTGGCGACGAGAAGATGAGACGTAGCTTCCAAATGCTGCCCAGCCAAGCTGCACTCTCCTAGCGATTTCCCGCTCGAAGTTGTCTCAACCTAACTGCAGCACTTGCCTGAGGCGCTCGAGGTTGTCAAGGAGTATGTCTACGGTAGACATACTCCTTGACAACCACACTTTCTACGGAGACCGGTCCGCGGATGGCATGGCATGGCATGGTCATTGAAAATAATTTTAGTCTTGTTCAGGTTGATCCCTAGGCCCACACGTCGCGAGGCAGCGTTGAGACTGCAGCATTTTTTGCAAATCCTCAAGCGATTCCGCTATGATGACAATGTCATCGGCAAACCGGAGGTGCGTGAGGTGTTTGCCGTTGATATTGACATGATACCCTTTCCTTTCCAATCTAGCGTCTTGAGGACGTCTTCCAGTGCATTCGTGAACAACTTCGGAGATATAACATCTCCTTGTCTCACTCCTCTCGGGAACTGGATAGGTCTCGTCTTATGGTTTTGGATTGGAACAGTCATCTTCTTCTCTTTCATTGGCCTCGTCTTTTCCCGCTAAACGGGGTCGGCTTTTCTAATCATGCGACGCCACGTGGTCCGTCGCTGTGCGTCCTCTTCCCTCAGACCCAGTTCATTCAAGTCTCTTTGGACATACGTCAGCCAGGTGGTCTGAGGTCTTCCTCTCCCTCTTTATAGAAGCCATAGAAAGGCATTTCCTCGTGACATGATCCTCGGTTCTACGCAGTACGTGACTGTACCATCTCAGCCTGGACTCGCTTAGTTGTCCGTTATCTTTGCAACTTTGGAGCTCCCCCTGATGTACTCATTGCGATCCTTGTCTTTGAGTGTAACTTGAACAGTCATCGATGCCATTTTATACAGGCTCCTCAGCACCTCTACATACCGCCAATCGACTTGGCATCGCTGTATGGCTTCCAGAAGAGCCCAGGTGGCGACGGAGTCGAAGGCTTTCTCGAAGTCAAATAATTATTTTGTTTATTTTATTTTCATCTCTTATGATAGCTTACAGCTTACTATTTTACTACAGTTTTAGGAAATTAACAACTAGAAGATAATAACAAGCTACCACAAATAGATTACAAAAAGTTTGACGACCTCCGTAGCCGAGAGGCGAGTACTCCGAACTATTTAAGGCGTCGCCATCTCTGAGGTTCCGGGTTCGATTCCCGGTCGGGTCAATGTAGAAAACGAACTTTTCTATATTGGCTCGGGCCTGGGTGTTGTGGTACCGTCGTTGTTTCTGATTTCTATAACACAAGTGTGTAGCTACTTACCTTAGGATCAGAGCATTGTATATGATGTTGTCCAATATTTATAAAAAAAAAAGTGCAACAACAGTATTGGTTAATAAATATTAAATTTATACTTAAAAAGAAAAACAAAACACGTAAACAAACAGACTAAAGTGCCACGGATTCTGCCGATTTTAGAACTGCCATTTTGATGCTATTAATACTACCATGAAATAAGCAACATTAACACTAATATTATTAAATGCTTGACAAGCTGTAACTAGACAGCTATTACGCCTATAGTTAGTATGACAAAAAGGAATACTAAACGGTTTTTAAACATTATTACGAAGTGCCCGCGAGGGTATTCTAAATGAGATCCTATTGAGCAAATCGGGACAATCAATTCCACCTCTCACCAGCTTTATAAGAAAAACAATATCATAAAAAAGCTCGATATTTGGGTACCCCACGAGCTCACTGAAAGATACCTAATGAACCGTGTACTTATTTGTTATTCTTTATTACGACATAATGAAACCGAACCATTTTTGAAGAAGCTGATAACTAGTGATGAAAAGTGGATCACGTAATTACGACAAGAACGTGCGAAAAAGGTCGTGGTCAAAGGCCGGTCAGGCTTCACAGACTGTGGCGAAACCCGGGTTAACTCGCAACAAGGTGATGCTATGTGTGGTGGGATTGGCAGGGCATTGTTAGGTAATTATGAGCTGTAACCACCAGGCAGGACCATCGATTCTGAACTCTACTGCGAACAACTGATGAGATTAAAGCAAGAAGTTGAGAGAAAGAGGCCGAAATTAATCAACAGAAGGGGTGTAATCAACAGAAGGAACGCTAGACCTCACACATCTTTAGCCACTAAGAAAAAAATAAGAGAGTTTGGCTGAGAGGTGTTAATGCATCCGCTGTATAGACCTAACCTTGCACCTTCGGATTTTCACCTGTTTCGCTCTCTTCAGAATTCTCTAGGCAGTGTCAGGTTAACATCACGAGAGGACTGCCAAAACCACTTGTCGCGGTATTTTGATCAGAAGCCCCAAAATTTCTATAGCAATGGGATCATGTCCCATGATGTCTACAAGATGGCAAAAAGTTATCGAACAAAATGGTACCTACGTACTTTAGTTAAATGTAAATAAACTATACTTAAAAATGTTTTGAATTTTCTTAAAAAATGCGAAGAAACTTTTTCCCCAACCTATTAGATTTTGGGTCTTTAAATATTTTTTCAACACGGAAATAAATAGCTATTGTCTTTAAAGGTTTTACAAACTTGTAAATCACAGTTTAAACTAAAAATAGAAAAATATAAATGAATGCTGATTAAACTTTCCACACCGATTTTCAACCCCGCCCCCGCCGCCTGAAAAACATACTTGGGAAATTCACCCATTTAACAAACCACAGTCACGCGTCGACCCAGAAGAAAATATGTTAAGCAATTTGCAGTAATGTAAAACAGTTATTTAATATTTTTTCGACACGTGTGCACTTGCGAACAATTAATGGCCGGGCGACGGATAAGTATGTGTGGCCCATCGAACGATGCAGAAACGAGCATGATTGGTCAGTTTATACTGTAAATTTTGCTGGGTGGGGTACCCAGTGTCTTACCCGCTACCCCGTCTTACCTCCTTCTCTCCTATATAACTAAATACATTTTCGCGCTCGCAGTTTTTCCGGTTACATAAAATAGTATTTCACCACAACTATTTGTATTCAAATACTTTGCTTAAAAAGATTGAAACTGCAAAAAAAGCCCTCGCTGGTTCTGGTAGGTACCTACACCATCTGAATCTAATTAAAGTGGGTAAATATGTTCATTATCGAAGTTTTTCATTAATATTCCGCGATTCTTAATTAGTTCGGGGCAGATAATTAATGCCCCGGACGGATTTACTATGTTTACCTACGTCCTATTGATCGAAGTTTAAATAGACTATATTTCACTCTACTATCCCTTAACTTGTTTTAAATGGCAGCTAGGGGCGGCCGTAGAAATCTCGCCTAGATCGCTGGTAGTGCGAAAACCGGCACTGCTACGATCTGACTAGAAGGAACTGGTTAAATCACAATTATTGACACAATGCTAGTCAAGTGAGCACAAAGGATCAATCAAAGCTATCGAAGGTAGGGCCATGCGTAATGTTTCGGTGACTTGTCTTGTTTACTCACGAAACAAACCGAACTAAAAGAAATTTTCAATAAAACAAAATTAAGAAGAATAGAATGGAGGTAGGAGGTACCTTCTATTTAAACTAAAAACTTATGTTCGTACACCTACGTACTCACGTTACATTATCCATAAATTAATCGTAAACGCCCCATATATAGTTAAAATTTAAACTTTAGCTGTTTTTATTCTGAATGCTATTGTTTGTGTATGCTGTACCTACCTATAAATAGTAGAGAACAGTAGAATTCACTGCACCTAGAGTCAACAGCTTATCAAAAAACCACACAACCACAAATTTTCCCAATTGACATCAAACCCTACAGGTTGAACTTCGAGTTGAAAATTGGTTAACGACCGAAATAAATAAATAGAAATGTAGCCCGTTAAGTGCTAAGCTCAACCCCTGTGAAACTCGCTTGAGAAAATCTTTTCAGTTGGTCCAGCTGTCCAGGCTTAGTTTGACTACTTGCTACTTTATTTTAAGATACGGATGGATGTTTTATTAAGTTGAAAAATAACTTAATACAGGGTGTTAGGTTATGACCTTAAGCAAAGACGAAAAAGATAAATAAGTAGGTAGGTACTTACTATCACAATATGCATACAACGTGGATTTTTACCGGTTGCCAGCAGAAGCATTATTCTGACTATGGCATTAGATATCATAGTACTTTCGATTTCACTAAGTTAAATTTTGAAAATATCATATTTTATATTTTTTTCTTACTATGTACGAATATTAGATTTTAGATAGAGATATATTAGATTTTTTTTGGAAATTACGCTAAAGTAGGTACCCTTAACCTTAACCGTAGCCAGGCGCTCAGGTAAGCAGGAGGTAAAATAAAATTCAATTAATTAGCTTGATTTATTTTATTTTAATCAAAATAAAATTGGGATGGATTGAAAATTGAGCAACATGAGAGCATGTTGCTCAATTTTCAATCCATCCCACCAAATACATGGTGTTACTTTGCATCCTTGCCATATTCACAGAGATAAAAGTAGGGAACAATACCTATTGTTTAGATAAACTAGAGACTCCCATAAATAAAGTACACTAAGTTTTTAGTGAATTTGGTTTTGCAGTACACATAGGAATAAACCGATTTTGTCTCGAACGGTACGCGATCACTAATCAAGTAATACTACAAAGTCTTTTGTGCCGATAAATAAGAACAGTGATGTGCATGCGTTTCGATAATAGTGTTGTGTTTAATAGATTGTCGATAAAATAAAATACTCAAGATTTAAAAAAAAATAGAATTAGGTCTTTCTTTTTTTACTGATTCGTTATCATTGTCAGTGATATAGTTACCTCTGTAAATATGGCAAGGATGCAAAGTAACACCGTGTATAAGTATCAGCCTTTTATTTATAAATCTAAAATCTTAAAGAAATACTCTACTTCTAATAATCCGTCTTCTGCCAAATCACTGCAATGAATGGCATTTTGAACTTTCGTTTTGCCTAATTTGGCCCTTAATGTGTCTGGGCGTAATAACCGAGCAATTTCCTGAAAAAAAAAATTTTTATAGTACTAACGGTATTTTAAAATATACAATTTATACATTATTTTAATCAATAAGTCACATACAGGATCTGACGGCCCAACTAATTTCCTAAATTCAACAGCAGTATTGAGTGTTTTATCTTTTGAAACAATTTCCATGGCTACACAAGGTCCACTTGATAACTCTTCCACCATGCCCTGAAAAAAAAATGTTAAATAATCCGGAAATTACGATTAGGTTCATCTGCTAATAGTGAAAATTAATAGTAGTTAATAGTGTAAATTAGTCCGTACTTTATATTCGGGTACAATTCCTTTATATACTTCAAAAAATTCAGCTGCATTTATGTTTTCCACGATAAACATGTTGAGTGCTGTGACTTCAAATCCACCTTCGTCAATTGCTTCCAACGCAACACCAAGTTTCCCTTCTCGGATAGCATGGGGTTTCACTATACACATTGTGCAGTTGGACAGAGTAGCAGTCAAACGGAGCCTTGTAGACCGCAATGGAGGCGGCGGGAAGAAATATTCTATATCCTGTAGGTAAAAAATGACACTCTTTATCCCACTAATATTATAAATGCGAAAGTTTTTAAGGATGTTTGGATGTTTAGAAGTTTGTGACTCAATCACTTATAAACGGCTGAACGGATTCTAATGAAATTTTGCACACAAATAGAATATAATCTAGATTAACATATAGGATATTTTTATCCCAGTTAAAACATTTCTGCGGGATATTATGTGATATACCAAACATCCTGTAGTCACAAATTACGTATAGCGGCGGCGCGCTAGACAGGTAGACCACTCGGAACTAAGCGTCATAATCGTTACGCACAAATTGTCAATTGCGTTTACACGCTATCTCTGACGATCTGGGACAGAACTTCAGCGGGCTGTCACTCACGACAGTTTACTACGCATTGATCATTGTTACGTGCAAAAAATGGATAAGCGCATTGACTTATGTATTATTTTTATATCAATGGATAAGCGTATTTATTACTGCTGCAGGGTGTTTGGATGTTTGAAAACAACACAAAATTGTCATTACACGTTCTTCAAATTTCCAAATAATATTGAAAGGTAAGTATATAAAACGAGGTCTAGGTTTTCTCTTGTTCGTAGGTAAAGATAAGTTTTGATAGCGATCAATCATTCATTTCATTACACATTCAGCAGAAATGGGCTTTTAAATTTTCCTTAACATATCGTCGCTGGTAATTATAGCACCAGTGTTTTAGATACCTACCTAAGCGTTGAATAAAAGATAATAAACATTTTAAATTATTAATTGATTTTTATTGCTAGGATAAACACGTCTGTCACATAGAAATGTCAGTATGTATCAGTAAGTAATGTAGTACGTATAATTTCTGCCAACGCGCAGCTGCCGCCGCGCCGCTGCAGCGCTGTTAAAAACGACAGTCATTGAAGAAGCTAAGTTGGGGAGAGTAAAATAATATTGCTCTGTTTTCCCATTTAGGCCTGGGCGTATGATAAGATCAATGTATAAACTAATCGATGTAATCGTAAAAAAGCACACTAACTTATTTCAAAAATTCAGAATAGCAACCCTAGGTTGTAGTCAGCCCACTTCAGGCAGTTGTTTTCGAGAACGGCGGAAGTGGCCTTTCTGTATTTTTTTCTATTTTGTGCTGTAGTTCACGCAAACGAAGTTGCGGGCACAACTAGTAATCACATAAATAGCAATTACAAATGGAAACGATAAAGAATTAATATTTATAAATAACTAGCTGTTTTCGAGACATCGTTCGCGTGGACTACGGGATTTTTGGCATATCTCTTAAAAGTCATAATTATTATTCTGCCTGCACTGTAGCACTAAGTACCATTAAGAAAAAACTTAATTTGAAAATACTTTGTTGTAGTTATTAAAAGTGTGACTTTGTTTGGACTAACGTACGAACTTTCATCCCTTATTTCATCCCCACACAACAGGCCGAAATTTTAACTTTTCAAGTACATTATTACAAAGTTTGGTGTTTATCTTCGACAATGACCAACTTTCATAAAAACTTTCATTTCCTATGTCAACCCCTTAAAGCCTTTTTTATAGCCAAATATGTCTTTACCCAAGCTCTACTCTATTTGTGTACTAAATTCCATCAAAATCGATTCAGTAGTTTAGGCGTGAAAGTGTAACAGACAGATACTTTCGCGTTTATAATATTAGTAGGGAAGTCACAACTATTTGAATTTGTTAACCTGTATAGCAGATTCTGGGTTTGCAGAAACGTGAACACAATTTCTCACAGGATCGGTACCATACAAAGCTCGTATAGTCCCCGGAGCCGCCTTCAGGGGATCTTTTTTACCCAAAATATTAATGCAGACTGTTACAGCGTCTTTGCCAACCAATTCTAATCCATATACAAGTTGGCCAGTCAAATACTCCATTAAAAATCTGCAAATGAATAAAGTACATTTGTCAAGTTTCCTACCAAAATGTTATTTTCATTCTTCTTCTGGGGTACCTACATCAAATAGTGATTGGTTTAATACAGCTTCAATTCAACCATTTTCTTTATATTTTATATAAGGTGGACGGTAATGTACTCTGTGGATGGAGGTCATGATTATTGGACCCAGATTGCTAATTTGTTGGGCGTATCGGCTTAGCTCGAAGATAGTTTCTAAATTCATATAAAGACGACGGGATTAGTTCACGTCGTGACGTCGTCTTCGCAGCTACGGGCAGCAGTTATAATTGGAAAAATAATTATTTATTTTCATAATCCATCAATCAATCATCCATCACTTTAGGTAGAAATGCTCGTTATCATCACACAAACATTTATCCCTTGCGGAATTCCAAACCACAACCGTCAGACTTTATAGTCTGGAGCTCGTCAACTATACCAGAAACTCTTCATCAAATATAATAATTTGCGCCATAAATATATGCCTGAGAAGTGGAAGTGGCAACCTGATGACACCCGTAAAGCTCTGCGGAACACAAGCTTATAGATTGCTATAAGCTTGTGTTCCACAGCTCTGGCTAAGCTATTGAGCTTAGGCAGAGCATACAAAGTACCAGTTAGATCAACACCTTACACAGAAATAACATCTTTACAAGAAGCAGCTGGGCCTAATATTCAGACAATTGTATACGTATGTTATATTGGGTGCTGGCAAAAACTCCAAAATAAACTTATAAAAATGTTATCCTCATATACAAATACAGTCTGCAACCAGTCTAGACTTATGAGCTCCAGCTATGAGGATCAAATTCTAAATCCAACCTAAGTATACTACAAAGAAACTCCATGTAATAACTGGTGCTTAATGGTATATTAGAAATGAAATTAGATACTGCACCAGGACTTCAAAATAAGCACAATAGAGAAAGAGATAGAAACACACATCTGAAAATATAATGTCAGACTCCACTCACATCCACACTCTCTAGAAAAATACTTCCTTCCTGATACACCAACCACCAGTGAGGTGAGGATGAAATGAGAAGGATACTGGACCTAACAGTATAGCTCATAAGGTTTCAGGTGCCTCAATGGAAGGTAAATCACCCTTGTGAAACCCTGCTCACAAATTCACAGAAAAATGTGCATACTTTGATAGATTGTAGTGAAAATTTGAGATTATTTAAAAAATCCTTACTATGACTGAATATCATCTGTATCATATCGACGGTGAAGTGCGAATAACTCTTATCTAACATTTTTAGTGAAAATAAGTTATGTGTGGCATTGGTTTTAAAGTAACATTTTGCATGTACTGGCAAAACTACCAAGTGATTGGAATAAAAATAACGTGTCAAAATGATTATGGTCATCGTCATCACCATTTCAGCCACGTTCAGGACGTCCACTGCTGAACATAGACCTCCCCCAGTGACTTCCAGATCGGCCGGTTGGAAGCGGCCTGCACATCCAGCGTCGTCCTGCAACCTTTACCAGGTCGACTGCCCACCTTGTGGGCCACTTTAGCTGGCTTATTCGTCGGGCTATGTCAGCGACTTTTTTTCGTTCACGGATCTCCTTATTTCTGATATGATCTCGCAAAGAAACACCAAGCATAGCCCTTTCCATAGCGCGCTGTGCAACTTTGAGCTTTCTTATAAGGCCCATAGTAAGAGGCCATTCTGTTCCGTATGTCATCACTGGTAACACATACTGGTTGTAGACTTTCGTCTTTAGGCACTGAGGTATTTTGGACGAGAAGATGTTGCGTAGTTTCCCGAACGCTGCCCATCCCTCAGAGGATAAAGCTTCCAACTGGTACTGGGTAGGGCGCAACATGGGCATTCGTCATAATCTTTGTTTTGTCCATGTTCGTCTGAAGACCTACCTGTTGGGAAACTCTATTAAGGCCATCGAGCATTGTACCAAGGTCTTCCAGCGACTCTGCCATGACCACAATATCGTCAGCAAACCGAAGGTGAGTAATGTATTCGCCATTAATGTTGATGCCGAATCCTTCCCATTCCAGGAGTTAAAAAGCATCTTCCAATGCGGCAATTTCTTGCTTTCTGTACAGTCCTTTTCATACTCGCGACTGCCGGCTCCGGCTACTGCATCTTTTCTATGATAATATTCATTACCACATTACGCAAATCTGAGCTTGGTTGGGTGGATGGTTATGGTTGTCAGAGTGCCATACAACAGTCATGTCATTAGTATGGCATCTTCCTCTTAAGCTAATTCTATAGTATTCAGTGCAGCGTCAAGTTGCTTTATCAGCACTGGGTTTTTGCTTATTGAATGTGTAAAGTTTGTACACTAATTGAGGAATTGACTAGTTGTTAACTACATTTAAAAAAAATACTGTCTGCTCCTCTGTGTTATGAATATAATATAATAATATGTTATGTGTTATGAATGTCATATAATTGCCTTGTCAGGAAGGCTCAGTTCGGCAGCTTATGCTGTGAGGAAAATAAGCCTTATAACTGATGTCGAAACGGCAAGACTAGTATACTTTAGTTATTTTTATAGCTTTTTGTAGTATGGTCTATTGCTATGGGGCTCAGCTGCTGATATTGAGTCAATCTTTGTGTTGCAGAAAAGAGCTGTACGTGCAATATACTGTCTTGGGCCTCGCGACTCTTTGAGGGAGGTCTTTAAAAATATTAAAATATTAACAGTAGCGTCACAATACATTTTTGACAATATTATATATGTTAGAAAAAACCTAAGTTCGTTTAGCCTTAAATGTGATTCACATCATTATAATACTAGAAATAAAAATAAACTTGCCGTTCCGAGCTTCAGATTAAAGAAAGTGGGTAATTCATTTTTGGGGAAATGTATAAAAATCTTCAATAAAGTACCACAAAATCTTGTTGACTTACCTGTTTATGAGTTCAAAAACCACATTAAAAAATCCTTATGGAAAAAGGATACTACAAAGTTGAAGATTACTTGAACGACAAGAGTGCATGGACTTAATAGCTTGCCTAGCTCGCACTTTACATTTAGATTTCTTTTAGATAGAAGTTGAGTCAGGTCGGGTTAGTAAGTTAGTTTAGCTGGGCACTTCCCGCACTTAGTCTCTTGATTAGGCCATTGTGCGTGCAGCATCTTTTTCCTTACTCCAACCAGCCCAGGTCATCCCAGAAGGTAAGCAGCCTTTTCAGGCTCTTAAAGGCTTCTGATTGGGTAATCCGTGCCCGTTATTCTGCCATGCTCCCGCACTCCATGAGCACGTGCTGTGCCCAGTGAGTTGCTGTGTCCCTTAATCCATTGCAGAACTACTCTGTTAGTGTTAGCAATAGATTGGAGTGCATTGTGACACTCCAGTATAAGGACGGAGGTTATAACATTGTTTTGTATGGCTTGGAGAACGGATGCACTAACCGAGACAATTTTAATGCTTAGATCTTGGACGTCTCTGGCTGCAACCGCCTGTGCCGCTTTGGTGATACAAATGCATTCTGCCTAAAAGATGATGTTTAACTTGGCTAGTGTGGTTGAAATTTTTGTTTAAATCATTCGAAAAGACTCCGGCTCCGGTGCCATGTGCCGTTTTTGAGCCGTCTGTATATATTCCAACTTCATCGATGTCAGTCTTTTGGTTCTTCTGTGAGTTGGATTTGTATCTTCGATCGCCTCGAGGTATTGTTTCAATGTTTTGTTTCCACGGTCCATTTGCTTTAAGTCTCAAGGCGGCTGACTGTGCTTCCTCCTTAGGGCATGGATACCAGTTACCGGTTTACCGAAATACCGGTATACCGATGATATTTTTCGGTATTTTGATACCGGTATTTGAGAACAAAATACCGTTTTTTCGGTATTTCAAAAAAGTGATCTGTTTTTGTAATGGTGTTTAAAGACTAAGCAAAACGCTTGATTTCTATGGTTCATAGTGTTGTTCATACTGCAGATGAGTTTTCATATGACATGAATCACAAAGAATTCACGAAACAAAAAGAAAAAAACACCACAAAATCAACTACGCGAAACCCGCAGAGGTTCGGCATAAGCCGGAGCTTAGGCGCCATGTTGGTTAAGTGGGCGCCATAGGTCCAGGCAGGGTATTGAATGCGTGGCGATATCAAGAGACACCGCCAACAACATCCCGCCGCTTTCAACCGTCCTAGTCGCCAGGTCCTTCACATTCAGGGCCGCGTCCACCGTGGCCCTAAAGCTATACTGCTTCATGCAGAGGTCTGTCCCCACATGTTGTAAGTGCCAGACGAGGCCAACTTAGATGATTCTTTAGGGAAGATTTCCGGCTTCGTCTAGAAGCACGATGGGGCGATGCGCCGACGGTGAATCCTGAGGACGACCCTCTTCCTTGGGCAGGACTAGCCGGTCTGGCTTCCAGGTAGTCGGGAAGCGGCACTTTTTAAAGCAGGTGGCTCTCTCCTACAGCGTCTTCGCAAAGAACCCAGGTCTGGCTTGGGATTCCGTCTAGGCCTGGGGCCATGGTTTTGGCCTTGAGGCGCAGCATGGCCGCCCCCAATTCTCCCTCGGACTGGAAACTGGGTCGGGAGGCTCCAGTTGAGGCGACCGGGTGTGGCATCATAGCAGGCGGACTGTGCTCTTCCCGAGACGGGAACAGGTAGGCCACAACGTTCCTGAGAGCCTCTAGCTCCAGGGTCTAAGGTGGCGGGAGTAGGCTCTGCGTGCTATACATGCTAGACGCATTGCCTTCAGCTCCTCCGACCATCAATAGACCTGGCGCTTTGGAGGCAGAGGTTTGGACCGAACATAGCCGCATCATAGACGTGCCTCATTGCCCCCGTAACCACTCTTGCCTCCTAATCGACCCGGACTGGTCCGCAAGGGTAAAAATAACTTTTATACCCTATTTTAACCCTTTCAAAACATTTTGCACATTAGTAGCTTTGATCACCTTCCGTAACCGAGACATACTTATCGTTCTTGGAATCCAAATTCAAATAGTATCTAGCCGTATTTTAAAAAATACCGAAAAATACCGAAATTTCGGTATACCGGTAATTGAAATTTTCCGATATTCCATGCCCTATTCCTCCTGTATGATGAGATCTAGAGGTCTCAAGTTTAGGAGAAACTCCAGCGCGGCTGATGGAGTTCTAGTGCACCCAGTAGTTGCTACGCTTGCTAGGCGCTGTAAACTCTGGAGTTTTGTTTTCACTGTGGTTTGTTGTGTTCTGGGCCACCATAGAACTGATCCATAAGTTAGAGAAGGTCTGATAACTGATTCTGATAAAGTGTGATTTTTGGATCGAGACCCCAACTTTTACAAACTAGTCTCCTACATTGACAAAAAGCTATACAGACTTTCTTTGTTTTAGGATCGATATGACTCGCCTAATCCAGTTTATTATCAAGGATAACGCCCAATATTTCACCTGAGTTGATAATAGCCAGAGTTCGGTGTTAAATAATTTTGGTAATTGTAGTTGAGTTAACCTCCTTTTGTTGGTGAAAAAGATAAGTTCTGTCTTTTTCTGGTTAACTGGCTGAACGCATAATTCCGCAAAGCAGATTTTCAACATTTCCGGTTATCAGTATTGCTAGGTCTTCTGCATAACCAATAGTAGTGGCTATCCAGTATCCACTACTATGTTCCATAAGAGTGGTGAAAGGCAGTGGCGGGCATTGGTATTATTTTGAGGTAGGCAGTAGATACTTAAGTGTTATTCATGACAATCAGTTATTTTCATCAATGACACACATTTGCAAGTACCTACTGCCTACCTTTTTTAATTTACCAGGTAGGCACTGCCTAATTGCCTATATACATTGCACGCCCCTGGTGAAAGGACACCACCCTGGGGGCATCCTCTTATTACCTTTGCTTTTGTGGTAGTGTTCACCACTATCTGAACCGCCCTTTTGCTTAGTAGCTCGGTTATCCAGTTTCTTATGAGTCTGGTCGGGTATCATTGTCGGAGACAAATAGGCGGGGTCGACTTGTTGGAGTCGAGTTGTCGGGGTCGATTTGTCCGAGGTCGAGTTGGCGGGGTCGAGTTGTGGGGTTCGAGTTGTCGAGGCCGAGTTGTCGGGGTCGAGTTGTCGGGGTCGAGTTGTCCGGGGTCGAGTTTTCGGGGTCGAGTTTTCGGGGTCGAGTTGCCGAGGTCGAGATGTCTGGGTCGAGTTGTCATAGGGTTGAGTTGTCCTGGGGTCAAGTTGTCTGGGTTGTCCGGGTTGTGTTGTATTGGGGTCGAGTTGTTGTGATACCATTCACACTTCACCGTCCATATCATGGAATCATTATTTGATTTAAATAGCAACAAATAATAAGCTTTTATCATACAATGACATGGACTTACGGAAATGTTGGATCAGTAAGCATTGTTCTATAAAGAACATTAATATCATCTGCAGTGAGCCTTGCTTTCTTCATGCGTGTAACACGTAGCCCATGTTCATGGAAGTGGCTCAATATTTTACCTGCTATTCTGGTAGGTATAGGCTTAATCATAGCAAAAGTTCTGTAATTTAAAAAGTTTTATATCTTTCAATTCCATTTCTGTATCAAGTAGCAATTGTACGCTGGGTAATTCATGCCCTTATATCTTTAAATATTTTTTCTTTATTAATTTACTAATACCACTATTAGAAGAAAACTTAATAACATTGTTATTAAGAGCTTTAATTACAATTATGACACCACTTACATTAATCGAACATGAATTTAATACTTACACTTGCATATCTTTGTGCAACCTTTTCCTTGTATCTTCACAGGCAAAATCTACTATTTTGATTAGACGACCTAATATATATAGTGTGCAACCAATGTAAAAACTGTCTAACGTGATTCCATTGACTTTTACCCTTCTTACAAACGTTTTTCGGTTTTTCAAATCAAACATTTCAAGGGTATCATCGGTTGGGTAGTAAAATACATTAAATCGTCTGACGAGACTTGCCTGATTATCATACCATTCTCCAATAAATGAATATTTGTCTTTATATGCCCTTTCCTAAAAAATATTTGGATCAAATTTATTTAACAACAACAGGGTATTATTTGACAAACTTAAATACTTGATTAACATAATACCATTATGTTAAATAAACACAAAATACACTACGAAATAAAGTTTTATCAAAACTGTAAAAGCTAAAACATTTGTTCACAATTTTTATTTTTATGGCAGCAATAATTGTGCTCTGTGGCACACTGAAAACATTTGTTTGTCGGCAATCAACACACACAACAAAGCTAGTGCAACAAAGTCAAAACAAACAGTTTTTTTTTTATAATACTTTTTTTTTTTAATTATGTTTTTGGCTTGCGCGGCTTGCGTTTAGCCATAACGATGAGGATAAAAGGTAAGGAAACGTTTTGTGTTAACAAATTACCGGGAAATTAGGAAAAGAAAGAAAGGATCAGGGCAGTAGGTGAATGGGGAACGGTTAAGGGAATTGGAATAAAATATAAAATAAGTATAATAAATAACTTAGAATAGGTACATGTATTATTTACAGTTTAATATTATTTAAAATTAAAAATTTAGATATACACATATATATTATAATCATTTATTTATAATACTTTTGTTGTTCCACTTGGAGCAGGCTAAGGTCTAGGACCATGCTGCCTAGTCATTAGTAATATTTTATATTTCAGTTACTGCTGCTCTGCTGATCTGTCAGAATCACCACTGACCACTGACCTGAAATAAATATGGACCGGCAGTCCTACAGAAAGTGGATGTGATGTGTGTATGACTGACATGTGTCACATCACATAACAAAATAACACTTAATCGTCAGTGTAATTTGATCAGTGTTGATTTATTTAATTACTCTTGTATAAAATTCGTATTGTTTTATTATTTTGCCACCGCGCATTATAGATTGTGAAGAAAATGGTGAGAGCACATCTATTTTAAATCTACACCAAAATACCGGATAGTGTGTCTGTCTGTAATAAGTAGGTAATATGAAACCCAGCTTAGTTAATTTATCTAAAGGTAAGGTATAATATCTACAGCCTTGTATCCACTATGTTCGCGAACCTCTTTTGCTCCGCGCTCCTGCAACTGTTTCAATGGATACGGATCGCGCTCCCCTTTTTGTTCGTCCAAAAACCGCCACCGATTGGAGCGCCGAGCGCAGAGCGCGCACTGTTGCAGCATATAAGTCAATGGTTGCAGCACTGTTCCCCAGCCCACCTAGCATGACCAACAAAACACGATATGATATAATATGAATAGCGATTTAGCGACACCCAACTGTCAAAATATGATGCAGGTACAGTCAACAGCACGTCGACCTACCCCAAAAGTCAAAAATTCTCCAATAGATTTTCAACTTTAAGCTGAGCCATTTAGAGATAATTTTCAAATGAGAAAATTGACATTTTGTGGTAGGTCGACGAGCTGTTGTCCGTACATAGCCGCCATCTTGAACTTTTAACGAAACAGAAAGCATGTCCGTGCCGGTGATGTCACTGTCGTCGCTTTTTCGATTAAAGTTGATATTCTGACAGCTTGGTGTCGATAAATCGCTATTCATATTATATCATATCTTGTTTTGTTGAGCCACCTGTGAGCTACCTAGAACGTAAACTAGAACTGCACGTGCGCAGATCGCACGCCGCTCGCGCGTACTGTACAAGCCTTGCAATCCAAGTTTTTTGGGGGGACGTAAACCGACTAAAATTGTATAAAATTATAGTAACATTCATATGAAAAATGAAATGGTGTAAAAACCGAAGATTTTGTACAGAATTGTGTAGTAAAGTGTGAAAATTTTCAACCAAATCTGTTTAACCGTTATCGCGTGAGTGAGTTACAACATAAATACTATAAATAATAATAAATATTGGACAACATCACATACATTGCTCTGATCCTAAGGTTAGTAGCTAAAGCACTTGTGTTATAGAAATCAGAAACAACGACGGTACCACAACACCCAGACCCGAGCCAATATAGAAAAGTTCGTTGACCTACATTACATTGACCCGACCGGGGATCGAACCCAGACCTCAGAGAAGGCGGCGCCATTTACAGTCCGGCGTGCTCGCCTGTCGGCTACGGAGGTCGTCGAATTATTGCTACATTTGCTTTTATGAGTTTATAAGGATACATTATACATTCTGTCAAAAAAGTTTCGGGAATTGATGATTTGTTTATGGTTCCAAATTTAAAATTTAATTTTTTTTTTGTTGTTGTTAGATTGGCACAACTGTTTTCCATTTTGGCGCGGAGTTTGAGTTACATCTGATAATTAGATTAAAAACAGTATTGTTTTTAGTTATACCGTCGAACTTTCTGTGTCACACGAGTCGATTCGTACCATTTTAAATAATCAATTGGGTATGAAACATGTTGCCGCTCGTCTAGTCCCAAAAGACCTGAATTTTCTCCAAAAACTCAATCGCAAAAAAGTCGCTGAGGATATGCTAGAACGAGTCAATTCCGACCTAACATTCATGTAACGCATTGTTACTGGTGACGAGACGTGGGTGGGTTTACGAGTTTGACATGCAAACTAGTCAACAAGCTTTGGAGTGGCGCCTTCCAACTAAACCGAAACCGAAGAAACCGCGCTTAACTCGATCGAAAGTCAATGTTGACTGTTTTCTTTGACTGTCGCGGTGTTGTGCACTCAGAATTCTTGCCAGAAGGTCAAACGATAAAAAAACAGTATTATTAAAGCGTTATGCGGCGTTTAAGAGAGCAAATTAGACGAAAAAGGATGAAAATTCTTGGATTTTGCACCACGATAATGCGCCTTCCCACAAGGCCATTATTGTGAACGAATTTTCGACCAAAAATTTAACAAATACCATCGATCAGCCACCTTATTCACCAGATATGGCTCCAGCCGACTTTTTCCTAAACTCAAATTACTACTTCGTGGCACCTGGTTTCATTCGGTAGAAGACAAAAGGAGAATTCGCGGCGAGAACTGAACTCGATTCCGGAAAAAGCGTTTAAAAAATGTTTTTATGATTGGATTATTCGTTGCCGTAAGTGTATCGTTTCTGAAGGAGCATACTTTGAAGGTGATAAAATAATTTTGGATGAATACCTAACATTTTGTGTATTATTAATCTTTTCCCGGTTCTTTCTTGACAGAGTAGTAATTATGTGCAATAACATTTATGATTGAAAACTATTAGAGAAATATATTTTATTGATTTTACATAATGTGGATTATAATATTTATGGAAAATACGTTTAGACCTTATGATGTTTCGGGATGTTAATTTTATTGCATGTTAAATTCTGGATTTCAATATTATGGTAAGCGATAGTTCGGAAAATCAATAATTATGAAGAAACATTTTCGGGCAAACTAAATTATAGATAAAATAATTATGAAATTCAAAAGAGAACCCATTGGCTGAGGATAGTACCTACCTGACTTAAGGCCTGTTTCAAAATGTATGGATGCCAAAAAGCTATTTAACAGTTGAAATTTTCACAGATGATGTATTTCTGTTGCCACTATAACAACAAATACTAAAAAATAGCAGCGTTTTACCTGAAATAAAACGCATATTAAATTACTTACCTTACTGGAAGCTAATATGCGTTTTATTTCAGGTAAAACGCTGCTATTAAACTACTTGACCGTCACTGTCACCATAATTTTTTTGAAAATGAAATGTAGCCTATGTCAAATTGGAAGAATGTAGCATTCTATTGGTGAAAGAATTTTTTAAATCGGACCAGTACTTTTTGAGCCTATTCATTACAAACATACAAAAATAGGTACAAATCTTTCCTCTTTATAATATTAGTATAGAAAATACAGTGTTTCATCAATATAATTATGTAATTTTATAGAAAATTATTATATGATATTATAAGAATATTAACTAAAGTCAATTTAATGGTTCGAACAACTGTGGGACAGTTTCCGAATTATTATTTTTAATTACTACTTGTAGTAATTTTGAAACGTATTAGCTGACAGCCAATTTCCGCAGGCTAGAATTTCGTCCAGGGAATGATATTCAAGCCAACTTTTAGAGATCACGGCTGATCGAACACTTCCAGGTGTTGCTGTAATGCCAGCTTCCTTGAAAAAAGTTTTGATCCAACCAGCTATAATAGTACGTGAGACGGGCTTAACTATGCCCCTTATCGTAACAAACAAATTAAATGATTTAGCGGCTTCACATCTTTCTTTTAGCAAATCAATTGTTTTGTCAACTCAAAACACAGGATTTAAGTTAGAGTCATTATAGTTTGATAGTAGTTTCCAACCGGACTGTCTGTATGTACTGCTGTCCGTTTTTGAGCCAAACTGAGGCCAAAATATTACATGATTATCAGATCTAACGCAGTGACTGGAATCTATTAATTATCAGTAACGTCAAGTCATGTTATGTATACGTCTACCCGAGCAAAGAAGCAAAAAATTTGCAATATGACGTAACATTTGAAAATTATTTGTCACGTCAAATGAGTAATTAATAAGAAACGCAATAAGTTTACTGACGTCCCAAATATGGGCTTTGGATGTCTCAGCATTTTTAGTGCAATGGACTTTAGAATATATTTTACCAGGTAGGTGATGCTTCAGTGTTACAGAGTGTAGACACGATAGACTTGTGCAAAAGTATTGTATTGTATGACAAGTGATTAAATAAATGAAAATCCAACAAAAAATATTGTGCTAGTTACGCACCGGTAAGGCTATTTATGTTAAAATGTTTTTAAAATTACACCAAGACGTCCAACGATTCCAAACTACTTCGTAGGTTTACAGTAGACTTTCACCAGGAATTTTGCAGTAAGGACACTCTGAAAAGCTTAAACAATTTTTTTTTTGTTTTTTAGGAATTACCATGCTAGCTTTATCTAAGATTTTTAATACTTGAAAAAATCGTCCGCCTCAGATGGGATCCGAACCCACGTCCATCGCATACCGGGCGAGTGTCCTGCTCAGGGTTCCATGCTTCTATTAGTAGATTTTTCAGTGTTAGGTCCGAGAGCCAAAACACTTTTTCCCACCGAGGTACCACTAGTAGAAATATTCCCGTTGACTGATTTAGGTGAGTTAGAACTTTGGGGATCAGAAACGGTGGTGGAAACACACATGCGAGCTGGAAGTTCCATGGGCTGCTGAACGCGTCGTGAAACAGGGCTTGACGGTCTTTCAGGCCTCGACTCAAATAATTGTAAACAACATGCGCGGTATCTGAGGCAAAAGAATCTATTGTAGGGATTCCCAACTTGGCAAACACTATTTCCACACAAGCTGGTAGTAGGTGCCATTCTGGAGGTTGGCGATGACGCGACAAGTGATCAGCATCGTTGTTGTACTTTTCCGAGATGTGATGTATGCTAAAGTGTATTTGATGTTGATCCAGTATTCTCAAGATTTGATAGATTATATTCATCAAGGATATTGATTTTGTGCCTCCCTCTTTTCGTAAATGAGCAACTGCGATCCTGTTGTCGCATTGTATAAGGATCGAGCTGTTGCTCTGTTTCTGGGCTCGGCTCTGTAGAGCGTACAGTGGGGCCAGCATTTCTGTTTTCGTTGCAGTGCAACGTCTGTTCTTCCGGTGACCAACTGCCCGTGAGTTACAGATCGTTTAGCTGCGCTCCCCATGCCTGATCCGAGGCGTCCGTTACCCTCCGAGTCCCTCGGAGCATTTGAGCGTCCTCGGGTAGCACTGCAGGCGGGCCGCGAACCTCGGTTGTGAAATAAACCCCTTCCATTAAAATTCTGACTCTCGTACCTATTGAGGTTGAGGATTCATGTGTTGAACCATATGTGGATAGTTACTTTGGTTGTATTCACACCACGAGGGTGGGTTGTTATATACGTAAAACTGCATGTGCATAGGAAGGTTTGGCTCATGAACCATGTTATGTATGAGCTCCACGCGATAAAGCTGCTGATTTTTACAAGCAATGCTCCCGCGAGGTGCGGCTATTAATTAGAATCTATTAAGATCGCGAACCATCAATTTTGGAGGGCCAAAATGCTTTATGAACAACCCCAGCCTTTTCCAAAACAGCCGTTAATGGTTCAGACTCAAATATGTTTGTAGCAGACTAGTCGGGGGAATTCGGTTTAGTGTAGCTTTAACTAAAGGGTCACGAACTTGGCTTGTAATAGTCTCTCGTCGCATTCTCTGTGGCTCTTTGGCCACAAGCTAATTGTAAGAGGTCAGAAGATCTCCTTTTTGAAATAGTTCGTCAACTTTTCCGCTTAAATTCTCAAAATTTATGTCGGTATTTTTGGCCCACGAGAGAAGATTACGAATGTGTAATGCTTCCTTTTGTTTGAATATGCAATAGGTAATGGCTGCATAAGACATATCGTGACATGCCTGGTGACGGAAGGTGTCATACATTTTTACCTCTTCGTTTGTTTCTAGTTCTATGAAACCGCGAGTCTCAGCATATCTAACATCTGACCAAGTTGACCTATCTAAACGTAGGGCATCAAGTAACATTTTTAAAAAGTAATGGGGGTTTTTGGATAATTTATAAAATAAACGGTTATGGCTTGACGCAGAGACAGAGCTTGCTGCGTACAAGTTGCTTCGACGGAATACGAAACGCCAATGAACAAAAATGGCGTCGCACTTTTAAAGAAAACTAAAAAAGGCGCGCAGCCGCCAGGTGTTGCCACTAGGCCGGAAACTAGAGGAATTAAAAGTACGAAAACTGGTAAAAAACGACGAAAACGGATATATGCTATCTCAATATAAAGCTTCCAGTGACGGTCAAGTAGTTTAATAAAAGAATAAAATAAATATTTAAGGGAGCGCTCGTACAACAGACTTGACTCTTTTTTTGTCGTTTTTTTTTTTACAGATGGGCCGGAACTCGACGTGTTCGAGTCCGACTTGCACTAGGCCGGTTGTTCTATATTCTCTACCTACATTGTTACAGGTGTTTGATTATTTCGACAAGTATACGTTCTTATGTGAAATGTATGATGAAGATGCCGACGAAATCGTGGAGCTGGCTTTAAATTTCTTTCCATTTGATAATTCTATTCAGGTTGTCAATCCTAAAAAAGGTAAAAATTTGCTGCGACGCGTACAAATGCCTACCATAAGCCTGGAAATGTTGCAAATAGGAAACATAGTAAATATATTTTCGAAACTTCTTCATATTGTTGATTGCGCCCCAGCTACGCGTCGAACAATATTTAAAAATGTTCAAAGGTATGTTAACAACATTAACATTTTAAATTTTCCGTTGTATTTGTTAAACTAACAGTTTTTGACACGGAATTTAACATTATGTATGATTTTGTTTGATGTGCCAGTCGCCACCAAGTTAATTTGATCATAGTTATACGAAAAATTAGAAACCACTAACAGACTGAGTAGGTACAAACATACATACATATTTAGGTCTGTACTTACTTGAGTAAGGGAATACCACTTTATGATACATTTCATTTTAAATATTTAGTGCTTATTTGTTTTTAGTACATTTGCCCTCATAAAACCTATACCACCCAGTGAACATGGAAAAATAATAACATATATCATGAAACAAGGTTTTCGGATTGTTCGTATGAAAAATGGAAAGATAAGCAAAGACTTTGCCATGCAACTATATAGAAGTATAGCTGGAAACAGTATGTTACCGTAAGTAAACTCATAATTTTAAGCTCTTCAAGACAGTCATTCGTAGAAGTACGAGTAAATTAAGGCGCATCATGCCATGTTTTCCTGAAATAATTTTCTTTTTTTATTATATAATAAGTAGTACATTATGATACAAGTGTGCTAAGTTGAGTATTACATACGAGGCATTATTGTAAGCGCGAGCCGCAGGCGAGCGCGGTAAGGAAGCCGAGTGTGTAATTATCAATGCACAAAAATTGCATAAGACGTTTTTATAACACAATTGCGAGGAAAAAACAAATCAAAAACTAAAAATACCATCTCCGAATATGACGGCTTTTTTGCTGTTTTTCCACTGATTGGATGTTTCGTAAGCAGCTAGGTATTTTTCGCTTTCGCTTTTACTCGCGTTTCGTGCCTCGATAAGTATTTCCGGCCCGTTAAATTAATATTTTACTCGTCTTCACTATCTGAGGAAGACATTTTTGATAATAATTAACCACACAGCAACAACTTACCAAACATTTATGGAAAATGACACGTAAGTTTTGTTTTTTTCGCGCGCCGCACTTTCAATGCGCGCGCAGGTTCAATAAAGGCACAGGAAGAACCGGCTGATCAGCCGGAGCAGCAGCAATATAAAAAATAGGAAGTGCCTCCGCTGCCCAAAAATTACGACAATGGGAGCCGGCAGTACCAAGAAAAAAAACACTTGTCAGTTTGACAGCACAGCTGATTTGTTTTCTGTTCGTGTTGTTGTGAAATTAAATACGTTGACTACAGCCGGAGGATCCAACAAAAAGCAATTAATTTGAAATAATTTAATTAAAAAGAAAATTACGAATTTAATTACAAAAGGTGATAAATGTTCGAAGTATGAATCAAATATAAAATCAATTTGGGTTTCCGATATTGCATGAAGACACGGCATTTGCGTCATAGCGCGGTGCGATCCACCAATGCTGCACTACTCAGTAGGGCAGTAGGCAATATTGATTGGGGTCACTGTGATCGATGCGGTCACAGCGATCCTCGTACATTAGCAGCGCGTAACACCTCCACCCGAAGAGCAGCCACCACCGATGATTTTTGTAGTAAATTGAGGTGGAGGTTGATTGCAGTTTATCCTTTCTCTGGGTGCTGGGAGTGCGTAGATCCTCTCTGGGTGACCTGGATGTTCTTGTGGACTCTCATCTGAAGTTGCTTTTGATTTTGAGTGATATCTTCGATACGAGTAGTAACTAATAAGTGCGCCTGCACCGATCAATACTACGTATAATGGAATCGTAGTATGATAGACTCCGTAGTCGTTTGTAGCTTGAATGTTAACCGGCGCTTGTTGCGTTATCTTCATATTAGTTGCATGAAGGTAGTCCAGGTTAACGGAGTTCAACTTTAATCTTGGAGCTGGAGAATGGATAACCTTTTTTACGATATTTAGGTCCATTATCTTCAATACGTGTCCTTTGACGCGATCTTTCGTGTTGGAGACGGTAAGTTGCGGTGTTTCTATGAAGCAGTTTTGTGGAATGATAACTAAGTAGCTGCCTTGAATTTCCTTGTACTGTTTTTGTCCGCAGGAGAGATGTACTTTGGTTGGAGCCGGGAAGCTAATGACGTAATTTCTATTGTCGAGTTCTTCATAAGCTGGCTGGTCCAGTCGGATGGTGACGGGTTTACATATTGAGCTTCTTTTCTGCGTGGTGATAAGTTGATGTATACAGTCTTGAGCTGGTCGGCTCTGCAGACTTTGCTTCTCTACACATAGAAACCATTTACTGGTCCTCGGGCATTAAGCCTCTATGTACTTGAAATCATTAAGGAAAGGGAGGAATTATAGGACTTCATGATTTTTATTAGGTATTATGGATAATTTATTTATAAATCGTATCTACGTCGATTTGCGTCATATTATCTAAAACTCTATTCTCGTCTATTATTGCAAACCTACTGATTCTATTCCTATTATCTAACTTAACGTTACGGGACTCCCTAGGGGGAAAAATCTTGAAGCCTATAATAGTACATTATGATACAAGTGTGCTACGTTGGTCATTATACACGAGGCATTATTATAAGCGCGAGCCGCAGGCGAGCGCGGTAAGGAAGCCGAGTGTGATAATGATCAATGCACACGAGTTGCATACGACGTTTTTCAACACAATTGCGAGGAAAAAACAAACTAAAATCTAAAATACCTTCTCCGAATATGACTTGGCGTTTTTGCTGTTTTTCTATGCATTTTGGCGGCAACAGGCTATCACTCGCGTTTTGTGCCTCGATAAGTATTTCCGACGGGGTTGAATATAATAACATTTTACTCGTCTTTACTATTTAAAGTAGACATTTTTGATAGTAATTAACCACACGGCAACAACTTTACCAAATAATAATGGAAAATAGCACGTAAGTTTTGTTTTTTTCGCGCGCCGCAATTTCGATGCGCGCGCAGGTTCAATAATGGCACAGGAAAAACTGGCTGTTCAGCCGAGTAGCAGCAATTTAAAAAATAAAATAAACTATAAATTATTGTTTCTAAAAATTATAGTTAAGTTAGTTTGTGTTTATTAATATATAATTTGATAAAATGAAATATCTATTTGTCATCTTAACCCTTAAATAATGTAATATTGGTAAAATATTCAATGTTCTTAGACAGAAACTTTTGCTGGATTTTAAAAAAAAAAGTTTACATTACCGCACTAGTGCGATAATCTTTTTACAGCACAAGTGCGTAATATGATGAGTTATGAAACTAAAAACGGTGTTAAAAGAGTGAATTTACGAGCAACTGTGTTAAAATAGTAGATTATGATACAAGTGTGCAAAGTTGATTATTATACACGAGGCATTATTGTAAGCGCGAGCCGCAGGCGAGCACGGTAAGGAAGCCAAGTGTGTAATTATCAATGCACACGAGTTCCATACGACGTTTTTCAACACAATTGCGAGGAAAAACTAAAATCTAAAATACCTTCTCCGTTTTTGTTGTTTTTCTCTGGATTTTGGCGGCATCAGGTTATCACTTGCGTTTCGTACCTAAATAAGTATTTCCGACGGGGTTGAATAACATTTTACTCGTCTTCACTATTTAAAGTAGACATTTTTGATAGTAATTAACCACACAGCAACAACTTTACCAATTATTTAGGGAAAATGGTACGTAAGTTTTGTTTTTTTCGCGCGCCGCAATTTCGATGCGCGCGCTGGTTCAATAATGGCACAGGAAAAACTGGCTGTTCAGCCGGAGTGGCAGCAATTTAAAAAATAAAATAAACTATAAATTATTGTTTCTAAAAATTATAGTTAAGTTAATTTGTGTTTATTATTATACAATTTGATAAAATGAAATTAATATTTATTTGTCATCTTTGCCCTCAAATAATTTAATATTGGTAAAATATTCAAAAACTTTTCCTGGTTTAAAAAAAAATAAGTTTACATTACCGCACTAGTGCGATAATGTTATTATAGCACAAGTGCGTAATATGATGAATTATGAAACTAAAAACGGTGTTATAAGAGTCAATTTACGAGCAACTGTGTTGAAAATACCTATTACACACGTAAAAATAAAGTAACATAAGAATAAACTACCTATATCATGCACAAAGATTGAACAGGATATGATAAGATTAAGGATATTCAAGGATTAGATAGTTATGAACTTGAAATGTTCAAGGATAAATTAAAGATAAGGTATATAAGGACTTGAAAGATTCAAGGACTTACAGCATTGCTTCTTCCTGACGAATCGATAGCCGGATTCACCTCTTGACTGTAGTTCCCGTAGGTTCAGGATACCCGATGCAGCTTGATAGCTTAATCAGCGCCGTACGACTCGGAGCAAACGATATGTGGATGCTGGGTACTTAATCGCGACGCGCACTGACTCGAATATCCTACCGACTGCGCCAAATACGTTGACGACAGCCGGAGGATCTAACAAAAAGCAATGTATTTGAAATAATTTAATTAAAAAGAAAATTACGAATTTTATTACAACTAAAAGGTGATAAATGTTCGAAGTGTGAATCAAATATAAAATCAATTTTGGTTTCCGATATTGCATGAAGACACGGCATTTGCTTCATAGCGCGGTGCGATCCGCCAATGCTGCACTACTCAGTAGGGCAGTGTGCAATATTGATTGGAGTCACTGTGATCGATGCTGTCACAGCGATCCTCGTACATTAGCAGCGCCTAACAAATTATTGAATGTTTTTATTAAAATGAAAAAAAAAGATACAGGTTGGAGGCCAAATTGTGATCATACGAAGAATTTGAAAAAGCATTAATAGTGCACAAGCAAGTGTTAACAATTACTTATACAAGATGCCAAAGGTTTGAGTGTAGCAAAGGGTGTGCAAGGCATTTGGGACTCAGAAATATTTAAAAAACTTAATTAAATTCAAATCTTTGTTTTTAAACTTATAAAGGGGCCCAAATTAAATAATTTTTATACTTGTGACTTTTTCTATCCAACACGTGGCTTAGCGAGAATATGCATGAAATATTAGAGCCTCCAGACACTAAAAAAATTTTTGTGATGAAATTATGAAACCTCTTAAAATTAAAATCTTTGTTTTTCATCGTATTAAAGAGCCTAAATTAAACGCTTTGTATACTTGTGACTTTTTCTTTTCGACACATGGTTTAGCGAGAAAAAATCCAAGTGACTATAGGTTCCAATATTTCATCGCATTTTCTCGTTAAACCGTGTGTCGGAAAGAAAAAGTCACATGTTTATAAAGCGTTTAATTTAGGCTCTATAATACGATGAAAAATAAAGATTTTAATTGTGTACCATAAAATGAATAACTTAATAAATGTCGGCATTGTCGGCATCCGTAGATGCTAGCGCCGGCATCCGTGTCGATTGCCGGCGCCGGCACCCATAGCGGAGGCACTGCCTAAAGAATAAAATAAAGTTAAGTTAAGTAAAAAAAATGTTTACATTATCGCACTCGTGCGGTTTTTTTAAATTGACTCTTATAACACCGTTTTTAGTTTCATAATTCATCATATTACGCACTTGTGCTGTAATAACAATACCGCACCAGTGCATTTCATTGTTGTGGAGTATTATATAAATGTAACTGGAAAATCACACAAAACCCAAAATTTTTATGAGATATTATACACATTGCACAAGAGGCCACGCCAAGGCAAAGGCCACAGCATTGGCGAATGCGACGGCAGCAGCGGCACGCATAATGTATTGTTCTATTTGAGGTCTACGCAGAATGTATAAAAGCCGCGAAATACAACTGCACTTTCATACACCTTTGACATAATTTGAATAAAATAAAAAGTCTGAAGGACAGGGATAATGACGCGGAATTAATATAAAGTTTTGAGGAAAAAGGCGAATCGCATATCGCAAACGAAATTGTTACGAGCCCTATATATTTTAATAGTATCGCGCCGTTTTTGGTAAAGTAAACACCACGCAATCCAACCAAAAGCCGTGAGCGAAGCGAGCTCGAAAATATTGCGAATGCTACAATACCTCTCCTTAAACTGTTGTACAGCTCAAGTATAATTTAATCAAAAATTACTCGTAGTAATAAATAATAACAAATTCTGAGGTGGTCAAAGAGGATTCTAGGGTGAGCATCGCACATAAGGATGCGCGGCCATAGGCCCCAGGCTGGCTGGTAGTTTAGGGCGTATTTAACTTTTAGTCATCTTCCGACGGATTTATTCACAAATCTAAGGATCTTATAAGAAAAATAAAAATACTATTATAATATTTGATCTTTTATCAAATGTCTCGGTGAAACCAAAACACGGTAATTATAACTTGGATCGATAGAAAAAAATCTTAAAAATAGGTCGTTTTATGATTTTTGGATCGATTTTCTGGAAAGATTTTATATGATACAAGTATGTAAAAAATAAGCAGTTTACTAAAGATCAAAATTTGCTAGTGTCTCGGTGCAAAAAAAAATCAATTTTGTTATGTTATTAAGTACCAAAGATTAAAAAACCTCGAAAACCATGCTCAAAAGGCGTGCAAGCCGCCCCGCCAGTGTCCAGTAGGACGTCGCCGAGGTAGGACCTGTGTTGTGTTGCGCTCGGACTCCCCCCGCCCCCCCCCCCCCCCCCCCGCACACCATCGCAATAGCTACGAATTTTAATTCTTGTAAATATTTAAATTTTTTGTGTGGAGCCAGGCATACCTCAACCTCAATTTTACTTTATTTGGTGTTACATCAATGAAAATACAAAATTATTACATGTACAAGAAATACTCTGTTAATTAGTTGTAAGTAATACGGTGATAGTACATATATAATTTACAATTTAAAATGTAAAAGTATATTATATATCGGGTGTAAAAAAAGGTTTCACCAAGCCGAATACCACATATTCTACGTATTATTACGATCATTTTTTTCTTTTACACTATACCTGGGAAATGACGGGTTACAGAGTTATTGACAGTCAAAGTTAAAAAAATTTTTCAAAGATTTTTACAAAATTGACTTCTGTTTGATAATACTAAACTTTGTTACAAAGAAACATGATAAAAATTTTCAGTCCTCCTTTCATAAAAGGCCTTTAAAGGGCACAGCCGGCAATGAATCGTGCGCAGTGCTCTCGCGCCACCCGCTCGCCCGCCGACCGCTTACACACACAGGCATAGTCTGTGGCGTGCGCGCTATACATTGCGGGTTAGAAATAAGTTATGTTTTTTGATACCCAAAAATTAAAGTCATTTCCCAGCAATAATTTTTTTGCATTCTACTTGGTTTTATGTATAGAATTCGTGGTTTCAGGCTTCGTTAAGCCTTTTTTTACACCCTGTATATATTTCTATATATAATATATTTTATAATAATTCGCAATTGCTATGACTAGTAAACAACCGATTATAAACCCCTATAGACCGTGTTTAGTCTCAAATTAGAGGTATCGACTAGTTCTACACGATTCTTAGGTTAATTAGTTTATTGACTTTAATTTGTAAACCAACGATAATAGACCCCTCGTGTTTGGTCTGAAATGAGTCTCAACAAGTTCTACGCGTTTATTTATTTTATTCTTAAGTACAAAATGTGTAGTAGGCGGACTTAATGCCATTGGTCTCAAATGAGGGATCTCAATAAGTCATACAGGTTTCTTACATTGTTTTTTTTATTTTAATTTATTTATAAAACTAAAATAATATTTACAAACAAAATTTACACGAATCGAATGGCATAGCTTTATAGCTTTACCGCATTCTGTTGCCGTTGTATACATATAGATTTAGCTATAATTATTAAACTAACGCTAATGGATCCCTTGACTTTTGGTCTGAAGTAAATTTTGCATGACTAGAGTTTTCCCGGGAATTCTCGGTACTGAAACAACTGGGAATTCCCGGGAAAATTGCTGGAACATTGCTTCAAGTAACCTATGGTTCCCGCTGCTCGGAAGTACCTACAAACAGAAGAACGCCCTTTCCCCTTCGTCAAAGGTGTCATTTCAATTTTTAAAGTGATTAAAAAAAATACACAAAATTGGCTATATTTTGTAATTAATCCTCAGTAAAAAAATCTGTAACTTTACATTAATTTTTTACACTGAGCTATTTAACACGAGCATGACTAATCAACACAGTATTAATATCTCAGTTTTTTACCCGGTATCGAACGTAACGTATCGAACGTATTCTCGGTATTTGCCGGTACTCGCTGACTACTTATTGTTGTAAAAGAACTGAGTCTTTTAGTCCTCATTTTGCGGCTATGAGTTCGTTTTGCAGAACTCAAGACTAATTAGTCTTCCGAGTCCTGAGTCTTGAGTTCTTTTGAGTCTTTTTAGTTATTTCAGTCCTAAAATTTTTTGAGTCGTAAGATTTATTCTAAGTCCTTTCGGTTTTTTTCAGTCTTTTGAGCTCTTTGAGTCATTTGAGTTCTTTCAAGTCCTATGACTCATGAGTTATACAGAAGGACTGCAGTCCAATCAAAAGGACTTGGGTCATGAAGCCTATGAGTTCTTCGAGTCGTAAACTTTAAAGTAGAGGACTGAGGAGCCCAATCAAAAAGAATTTACAAGGCGCTAATGCAAATTCCATTCTAGGTGGAAGTTCATTTCATTAATACCATACATACATACAATCACGCCCTTTATCCCCGAAGGGGTGGGCAGACTTGAAGCAGCACTAAGCTCCTTCAACCACTTTTAACCATTGATCTTAAACATTCATTTAAGACTCAGTCGCGAACTCTTTTTTAAAAGGACTCAGTCGCGAATTCTTTTCTTACGACTAAGCTCTTTTTAAAAGCACTCAGTCGCTAGTTTTTTTATAAAAGCTAAATTTTTAGTTAAAGGACTTAGTCTTAAGTTCTTTTTCATAAAGACTCTGTCTCGAGTTTTATTTGGCAAGACTGGAGTCTTTTTTAAAAACACTAAAAACTCAGAGAGCCTTGAGCTTTTACTTATTCTTTTTTGACTACGAGTCTTAAAAAAGGACTCTTGTCTCAATATTAGGACTAAAAGACTCAGGTCTTTTACAACACTATGACTACTGTACCGAGGATTCAAAAATCAGTTTCAGCACCGGTACTGCACAGCCTACATTCTACTACTTATCCTACTACTGATCCTTACTTTATTTTTTTGCTCCAATTAGAAAACAAATTTCAAATATGACCATATACAACAACGTCTTTGGGAAACTTTGCTACAGAAGCGCATGTATTTTGTTTATTGTATAAATTGGCATTATCGTTTGAGGACGTATACCCGCCATTCTGACGCCTCTGAACTTACAACTATTATCATATTTATAAGTACTTAAATGACACTGTCCAAATTGTTTGAAGCTCAGGCCGAAGCTCAAAGAAGTCACGGACATGATATTCAGATAAAAATAATATTGTCTTAAATCTTTAATTTTTGAATGTTACTTTATACATATCTCTGTATCACTCAGCTTTTTTAAGTAATTTAGTTTTTATCTGCACTTTATACTGATTTCTATATTCGCCGCCGTTAACCAGACATTTTAAGAACGCTGACTTGACTAATTTAGTTATTATTCTATGATAGAGAATAGGGAAAAGTATATATAAAATAATTTCAGGTAATATTATATTTCTCTAAAAGAATTGCAAAAAGGGCAGGGAATAGGAGAAGGAAGATTATTTTTTCCTAAACATCTTGTCCACGCGCAGGCCAAAATTGAACATTTTCCTTTTCTCTTTATTTCAATCTCTTTACATTTTTTCCAGTGCTGTAATAACATGACGAGTTTTTTTTCGATAGATGAATTAATAGCCCCTAAATTATCGCCGGTCCAAACCCAGACACACTGTTTTATTTATTGGCTGGAGGGCGTCAACTCTTGCGCCTAGACGATTTGTGACGACTTTTTAGAATAGCTTATAGACGATGATCGGTCTGTAGTTCTTCAAGAGTTTATCTCCTTTTTTGAAAAATCGAGTCCTATTGCTTAAGACGGGGTTGAACAATCTCCTTAGTTCCCCAAGGATGGGTAGCCCTCTTGCTTTTAGAAGTTCTGAAGTGACTCCAGCTTTGCCTTGTCTAGTTCTGGGAAACCATCGCTGTAGTGGCGTATAAGCGTAGCTCTAGGGTCATTCGCGTCAGGTGGAAGTTTCAGGACATGCGAGGCATATTAGCTGCCATAGAAATCCGAAGACTTCTAGATCGAGATCTAGGCGAGAATTTCCGAAACTGCTGTGATGGTTCTGCCATCCTAGATTTTTAGATTTGTAAAATGCGATCTCCCCATTCTTTGGGAAAATACTTTTGACATCGGTTTTGCTCAACAACCAAGAATAATAAGTTTACAAATATTTTTCACGGCGCCTTATATCCTATATGAGGCAGGAGTTTCAGCTTTGGAGATCGCATCTTACCAAGCACCGGATCTTTTTATGGATGGAATCTGACTGGCCTCTGGCGACCCGTAAAATATATGTGCCAAAAATAATATTTGTTTTGTTATTAATAAGAAACAATTGATAGGATGATTTATATTGTTTTAATAATTATATGTACAAATAACCAAAAAAAAAGGGATAAAATCTAAAATAAATGAAACGGGAATTAACGCGATTATAATTTAGGAACAAAATATAACCTCCTTTGCCTGACGTTTTGACCGGGTTACATAGTGGTGGTGTGGTCACAAGCTGACTCAGCCTGTCCTTTTTTTTTGGCTCATCAGTCAACCTGTGACCACGGTCGTTGTAACCCGATCGAAACGTAATTACGGATAAAATCATTATGTGAATCACTTTCTACAAAGTAAGAACCTTTCATAGTATAATTTCTTGATCTATTCTAATATTATAAAGAGGATAGCTTTCATTGTGTGTTTATATGGACTGATTAGGCTCCATAACTACTGAGCCAATTTTATTCTTTCACCATTATATCCTTACATTATTTCTGATGAACATAGGCTACTTTAAAATTCTAAAAAATGCACCATTCTTTAGGAATACAAGAAATTTCACAATAACTGGCGCTCAATAATATAAGATGTATTATCCGAAATAAGCAACCGCTATTATAGTCTTTGACGTATAAATTAAAGAACACGCAATTTTGGTTAAATACAAATTTTACCTCTACCTTTATACTTATTTAAATACTAATTAGTATTTTACTAATTTAATAGTTTACTTGCTACCTACTACTATGCAACTTAAATAATCGTATTGTTGAGTTACCATTTTTGAGATTAGTTTTATCCGCCGTAAAGTATCGTAACAACAATATCTCTGAAACTGTAATATATTAACAAATACATGCTGTATAATATATTGTGATAACAAGCTATACTTCGACTATACATAGTAAAAATTTGTACTCCTAGGCAAAAGACAGAAGAACTGCACCCATTAATATCTTTAGATGGTGCTCCTGAAAAGTTGGGTTTTAAAACATTATGATGGTTTACGTAGGAGGCATCCAATTGTAGTATAGAAATTCCTTGGGAATACTTACTATTATCTAATATTTGCTGGTATTCGAATCAATGAATTTTCCCGGGAATTTCCGGTTATTTCAGTACCAAGAACTCCGGGGAACAAACCCTACGCGCCCGTGCAAAGCATTGACCAAATGAGTGCGAAGAACGACCCACCACGCAATTTTGTTAAAAATTCGGTTTTCCCTAAGTTTCCCGTATGTCACTACTTCCCAGACTTTGTTCTTATCGACACTATCGAATGGTGTAATAATACTGGTTGTTTTACTTTTTAGGTCCCGTTTTACCCAAAGGGTATTAGGTACTGAGGCTCCGCTGTCCGTCTGTCCGTCTGTCACCAGGCTGTATCTCATAAACCGTGATACTTAGATAGTTGAAATTTCCAGAGATGATGTATTTTTGTACTAAACAGAATACTTTAAATATTTAAGGGGGCTCCCATACAACAAACGTGATTTTTACGTACGTTAGGTCCCCTCCGTGCGCGAGTCCGACTCGCACTTGGCCGGCTATTTCGATTTCAGTTCGATTGCCAGATAGGAATAAGTTTTTTTTTCAAACATTTAATAATGCAGTTTTAGTTTTCATCAAAATCGGGCCCAAGACAACTTTTGAGTGTTTTTCTTTATTTCTCATAGTTTTGGATTCGACCTACCACGCCCACGTAAAAAAAAATACTTACACCGAATGAGTATTGAACATATTATAAAACAATATAAATATATCAAAATGAAACAGTAATAGGTATAACCTAGCTTTAATATTACGATAAAATTTAATAATATTGAAATTTTGCCATAATTGCCGTGAGTGGATCAGGGGATAACTTATAATTTTAGCTTATAAAATATAAAGGTTACGATGACATTATATTATTTATAGTCTGAGCTCTTTAAGCTTAATGATAGGATTTTTCAAAGCCTATTTCAAAATTGGCGCTCAGTTGCTTACGCGCCGCGCGGGCAGCTCCCCGCAGTGGGCGGAGTTACCCACCCCCGCAATTAGAGTAACACGCCGAATACCCTCGCCTAAAGATTTCCATATTTTTTAAAATTTATTTTCGGCTGTGAGGCGCGAGGCCCTTTGCACCGCGAGGCCGTGGGCGGTGGCCCAACCCGCCCACGCCTTACGCCGCCTCTGGATACAGCCTGCCAGACAGATAGACAGACAGTATTTAGAGTGCCTCTTACTAGTCGGTGATAACTTCCGGTGTTAAACCTGTTGATCACTGAGACATTTCTAAATATGTACCGTTTATTTGTCATGATGAAGTCTATCTCATTCTTCGTCTTTCCGTCGGGACTCCGACAGGTCCACTTTCTATGGGGCTTTTTTTTATAGAATGAGTTCATGCAAAAAAGCCCCTGCATTTTAAGAAAGTTTACCAGCATTTGCCCCCCCCTATGGTTTCTGCTTCCATAGCCGTGCGGTCCAACGTACGATTTGCCATGTTGCTGTACTCCCACTTTTGTATTGAAGTCTCCGATGACAACTGTGAAGTGAGTCTTGGTTGGTGGTCATTTATATGGCCTTTGTTATATCCTCATAATAATAATAATCCTTGGCCGATTTCGGCTACGGTGACAATGAAACTCCGCTACAAAGGGTGTCAACGGTGTGCCCTAACATGGCTAACATAACCAATTTTGGCACTAAATGTTCTGGTGCAATGCGGACATGTTAAGGTACCGTTGACGTAATTATAATTGATTAATTAGGGTGGTCTGTTTTTGATTGCGTCCCTTTTCCCATCAAGTTCAAGCCTCCTCTGTTCTTCAAATAGTTGGACCTGCTGCTGCACCAGATGGCGCCATTGTGACCGCTGCTCAGCTAAACCTTCCCAACCAGAGGGATCCATATTGCACCTTTTCATGTGTCTTTTCAGAACGTCTTTGTATCTAAGGAACTGGCCGCCTTGTTTCCGCTTGCCGTCCTTGAGTTCTGAAAAGAAGATGCGTTTTGCCATTCTCTCGTCGGACATCCTCGCAACATGACCACACCAACGCAATTGACGCCGCATTAGATAGGCCTCCATACCGCAAACATTGGCCCGACGCAAAACGTCTGTGTTTCTGACTCTATCAGACCAATGGATATTCATAATATCTCGGAGGCACTTAAGGTGGAACCTATCCAATGCGCGTATATGTTTCCGGTATAGGGTCCATGTTTCTGAGGAGTACAGAAAGTTCGGCAAGACTATCGCCATGTACACCTTGATCTTAGTGTTGAGCTGAAGATCATGAGAGCGGAATACCTTTTTCCGGAGTTAACCAAATGCTGCTAAAGCAGCACCAATTCGGCTAATAATCTCCGAGTCTAGGTCATCCTTAGAAGTAATGGTGCTTCTCATATATTTAAAGTTATCGACCTGCTTTAGAATGGCACCGTCAAGTCGCAGATTCAGTGGGACATGTTGTGATGTGTCCATGGCCATAACCTCAGTTTTGGCGATACTTATTTTCAAACCAAATCTACGACACGACACATCAAGATTGCTCATCAGTACTTGCAGGTCTTCTGGACTTTCCGCAACAAAACACAGATCATCAGCATACATAATTTCGGTAATGATGTCATAGCAGACTTTCTTACGTGCTTTAAGCCGGGCTAGGTTAAAAAGTTTCCCATCAGTACGGAACCGGATGCGAATACCTTTCTCTTTATCCCTTAAGGCATCTTTGATAATCATGGAGAAGTACATGGCAAACAGGGTTGGTGCTAGAACACAGCCTTGCTTTACCCCACAACTTACGGGAAAGAAATCAGACTGCTCACCCTTTACTGTTACACAACAGGTCATGTTGTCATGCAGCAGTTTAAGCATCCGCGTAAACTTTTCTGTGCACCCAAGCTTGTACAACACAGTCCACAATGATTCACGAGGCATTTTCTTCTATATCCTCATACCTACATGGCCTCAACCACATCGTCCGAGTGTGCTGAAGTCGGTGCGTACACCTGTACGACCTTAAGAGTGTATCTCGTGGTCAGCTTTAGTACGAGGTACACTACTCGGGTCGACACACTGGATATCTCCAATACGTTGTCACGGAGATCTTTGTTGACAAGGAAACCAACGCCACCCTGGGATGTTTGGTCGCCCTCTCGAAAGTAGAACATGTGCACCGATTCTAAGGTTACCGTGCCACTTTATCTTCTCTAGTTCTACTTCGAGTTCCACCAAGCTTTCATCCAGCCGTAGACTGCGTCCATTATAGGTCGCCAGGGTCAAGTTGTTATGACAGCTATCCGTAGCCCGGGGATTTTTCGCAGCCCCTACCCCACCGTAACCAAGGCCGCTGGAGCCACCGTAACCTGGAATATTGGGGCGACCTGTAACTGGGGGCCGTACTTTTTTGTGGCTTGTCATTAGGGGGTATATGCCAATACTCACCACGCTGGGCAAGCGGGTTGGTGAGCGCAGTGCCAGGTCTCGTACCGATGCCGCTGCTGCCCGTCATTGGCCAAAGGTATTTGACCTGGCATCTAGATAGATATCCCGCTATCGGTACGGTCGTCAGAGCCTCGTCCGTCTGTCAGCAGGGCGCACCACGGGCAGGTGAGGTTGACTGTTGGGACAAAATGTGTTGAGTGTCCCCTTACACCCTTCTTCCCCTTTTGCACTTCTGTTTGGTGAGCAATAAAGAGTATCAGAGCGGAGGTGTGCTATCACCCTGAGAGAGGAGAGCGAAATATCATTTAACCAGTTCGGTTTTATGCCAGGTCGAGAAACTGCAGACGCCATCTTTACCATTCACCTAATTTGTGTAAAGTACAAAAGGGCATAAAAAAACTTACACATATTGTTCGTTGACCTCGAAAAGGCATACCACCGTGTCCCTCGTGAGGTTTTGTGGTGGGCTCTTAAAAAGAAAGGTGTTCTAGGAAATACCTGCAATTGATCCAAGCAATGTACTGCATTGTAATGCAAATAGCAGGTGCAGTACTCAAGTCCGGTCCGTAGTCGACACTAGTACTAGCGTGGGCTGGCACCTAGAACAGCACTTAGCCCGTAGGTACCTCTTTCTTATGATAATGGATGCCCTGACCTCGGATATACAGGGAGAGGCGCCTTGGTGTATGCTGTTCGCTGACGACATACTTAAAAGCTAGGTTTGAAAGACGCCCTATAGAGACCCAAAACAGAATGGAGAAGTGGCGACAACGACTGGAGAACGTTAGCTCAAAAGTCAGTAGAACTAAAACCGAATATCTATTCTGTGACTTTAGCGGTCTCTCCAGACCTTTGCCCATAAAACTTGCCGGTCTGTTCCAACTTTCGGTCGGCACCTCGGGTCTCTTCTGCAGAGTGACGGTTAAATTACTTACATTAACAGGGACGTGAAGCATCAATTTCACTCAGGTTGGATGAAATGACGACAGGTCACAACTCACAGCACAGCAACAACATGCGACCCACGGATGCCCTTAAAGCAAAAGGGCAAAATTTAAAAAACTAATATAAGCCCTGTTCTATTTTAAGGATCTGAATGATGGGCGTTAAGAGGGTGGATGAAAAACGATTAAGAAGGGAGATAACGAACGACGATGGATGAAAAAACCGGCCAAGTGCGAGTCGGACTCTCGCACTGAGGGTTCCGTACCCAAAGGGTAAAACGGGACCCAATTACTAAGGCTCCGCTGTCCGTCTGTCTGTATGTCTGTATGTCTGTCTGTCTATCTGTCTGTCTGTCTGTCTGTCTGTCTGTCTGTCTGTCTGTCTGTCTGTCTGTCTGTCTGTCCGTCTGTCACCAGGCTGTATCTCATGACCCGTGATAGCTAGAGAGTTGAAATTTTCACAGATGATGTATTTCTGTTGCCACTATAATATCTGTATCTCATGACGGACAGACAGACAGACAGACGGACAGCGGAGCCTTAGTAATAGGGTCCCGTTTTACCCATTAGGGCACGGAACCCTAAAAACGAGGCCGATGTAGGTAGCAGAAATGAGAATGTTAAGGTAGATGTGTGGGGTGACAAGAATGGGCAAGATAAGTAATGAATATATTAGAGTTACTAGTTACAGAGGCTGATTATACACTTCGGACTTCTGTATAATCTGCCTTTTTAAAATTGATCCACCGCGCCCTAGCTCCACGCCTTTAGGGTAGTTCTATTGGCCATAACGGAGTTGGATAGTCTCTTTAGTTCCCCAAGAACGGGTCGTTACCCTACCTTGAGAAGTTCTGAAGGGACTTCATCTTCGCAAGGCGCGAAGATATTTGAGATCTGCCTCAATTTCGTCTACGTCTAGTTCTGAATATCATCGGTGTAGTAGGGTATAAACGTGGTTCTAGGGTCATTAGCGTCAGGTGGAGGTATCAGAGCAAGCGGTCGTAAAAATCATCGATCTTATATCCTATATAACTGTAACTGAAAGCTTACTGAGGGAAATCATTAACATCTATAGGTGTCGTTGCATCTGCTGGCATCTGAAAATAAAAACAAATAGATAGATACTCAGGTTTTTATCAACAATTGTTTAAAAAGCGACAGATAATACGCCCCTTACCTGGTCTCTAATCGCTTTAACCTACTTAGTCCTTAGCTTAGAAAAGTTCAATTATTCAATTGACTTGACTGGGAGTCAAACCTGGAACCTTCTGCGCTGCCTCCAAATCATTACACTATGGTAACACTACGCTCAAAAATCAAACGCGTTACTATACCAACTCAGTATCTCGGTTCTTGATTGCGAAAATTGCAATTGCAATTGCAACAATATCAATAGATAAAGCAGGCAATTTTATGTTTGTTACTGTAATAAAACAAAAATCTAAAAAAATCAGATCCGTCGTTATTCTACGACTATGACGACCTGGTAACATAAGGATCGAATCCTTACTTACAAGACCATAGAGCGTAATGTTGTTTGGCACATTAATTGGCTCATCATCATTCGCCTGCCCTGTTCCCAGGCTCTGGGGTCGGCGCAGCATGTTTTTTTCTCCATGCCGTCATTGAGTCTTACTCCCTTCTCAGGCATACCGGCCCTCACACACTCCATCCATCTCTTCTAAGGTCGTCTTCTACCCCTCCATCCATCAATACTCATACCCAACACTCTCCTCGTTACATTCGTGAGAAGATAAAGGGAAATACGGTCACATGGCCGTACCAAGACAAACGGTTTCCCTTGATATTTTCTGTTACATGTGCCACTTTCATACTTCCTCTAATATATTCATTACTTATCTTGTCCATTCTTGTCACCCCACACATCTACCTTAACATTCTCATTTCTGCTACCTACATCGGCCTCGTTTTTAGGGTTCCGTGCCCTAATGGGTAAAACGGGACCCTATTACTAAGGCTCCGCTGTCCGTCTGTCTGTCTGTCTGTCCGTCTGTCACCAGGCTGTATCTCATGACCCGTGATAGCTAGAGAGTTGAAATTTTCACAGATGATGTATTTCTGTTGCCACTATAATATCTGTATCTCATGACGGACAGACAGACAGACAGACGGACAGCGGAGCCTTAGTAATAGGGTCCCGTTTTACCCATTTGGGCACGGAACCCTAAAAACGAGGCCGATGTAGGTAGCAGAAATGAGAATGTTAAGGTAGATGTGTGGGGTGACAAGAATGGGCAAGATAAGTAATGAATATATTAGAGGAAGTATGAAAGTGGCACATGTAACAGAAAATATCAAGGGAAACCGTTTGTCTTGGTACGGCCATGTGACCGTATTTCCCTTTATCTTCTCACGAATGTAACGAGGAGAGTGTTGGGTATGAGTATTGATGGATGGAGGGGTAGAAGACGACCCTAGAAGAGATGGATGGAGTGTGTGAGGGCCGGTATGCCTGAGAAGGGAGTAAGACTCAATGACGGCATGGAGAAAAAAACATGCTGCGCCGACCCCAGAGCCGGGGAACAGGGCAGGCGAATGATGATGAACCAATTAATGTGCCAAACAACATTACGCTCTATGGTCTTGTAAGTAAGGATTCGATCCTTGTGTTACAAGGTCGTCATAGTCGTAGAATAACGACGGATCTGATTTTTTCGATTTTTGTTTTATTACAGTAACAAACATAAAATTGCCTGCTTTATCTATTGATATTTTTGCAATTGCAATTGCAATTTTCGCAATCAAGAACCGAGATACTGAGTTGGTATAGTAACGCGTTTGATTTTTGAGCGTAGTGTTACCATAGTGTAATGATTTGGAGGCAGCGCAGAAGGTTCCAGGTTTGACTCCCAGTCAAGTCAATTGAATAATTGAACTTTTCTAAGCTAAGGACTAAGTAGGTTAAAGCGATTAGAGACCAGGTAAGGGGCGTATTATCTGTCGCTTTTTAAACAATTGTTGATAAAAACCTGAGTATCTATCTATTTGTTTTTATTTTCAGATGCCAGCAGATGCAACGACACCTATAGATGTTAATGATTTCCCTCAGTAAGCTTTCAGTTACAGTTATATAGGATATAAGATCGATGATTTTTACGACCGCTTGCTCTGATACCTCCACCTGACGCTAATGACCCTAGAACCACGTTTATACCCTACTACACCGATGATATTTCAGAACTAGACGTAGACGAAATTGAGGCAGTTCTCAAATATCTTCGCGCCTTGCGAAGATGGAGTCACTTCAGAACTTCTCAAGGTAGGGTAACGACCCGGTCTTGGGGAACTAAAGAGACTATTCAACTCCGTTATGGCCAATAGAACTACCCTAAAGGCGTGGATCTAGGGCGCGGTGGATCAATTTTAAAAAGGCAGATTATACAGAAGTCCTAAGTGTATAATCAGCCTTTGTAACTAGCCCTTGTGGCCTACGAGAAACGGAACAGTCCAGATCACAACGGTTCGACTCCGTTGAGACCTGGACTGTTCTGAAATCCTGACAGCGATGCCAGACTGATTGGCTATGTAGAGGTGCTGCCATTCAGCACTACCTGTAGAAAATGGCATTGATGAAGAGTAAGATAAGGAGATGTTATATCTTCTAAATTGGTGGGCAGACGACATTGTAAAAGTCGCAGGACGACGCTGGATGCAGGCCGCTTCCAACCGGCCGATGTGGAAGTCACTGGGGGAGGCCTATGTTCAGCAATGGACGTCCTGTGGCTGAGATGATGATGATGATAATAATATCTTCTAAATTGTTTACGAACTAGAAGACTTCTAAAAGACACTGGATTGAAATGAAACGGGTATCAATATCAACAACAAACACCTCACGCACCTCGACTTTGCCGATTACATTGTCATCATGGCAAAATCACTGGAGGATTTGCAAAAAATGCTACTCTCAATGCTGCCTCGTTACGTGGACCTAGGGATGAATTTGGACAAGATTTAAGTTACGTTCAATGACCATGCCATCCCTGAACTGGTCTTCATCGAAAGCGTGGCGCTCGAGAACGTCAATAATATTCTACCTCAGGCATGTGCTGCTGTTAAGTGGAGACAATTTCGAGCGGGATATCGCTAGGAGAATGCAGGTTGACTAGGCATTTGAAAAGTTTCTTCTCTTTATCACTACCACAATTCCCGAAGAGCGAGGTATTCCTACCAATGCGTTCTGGTGATGATCTACGGACCTAAATCGTGAAACTCGATGTAGTGTTGATGCTTTGGATTTCGCTAAGGAATAAAATCCGAAACGATCTTAGCAGGGAAGTGACTAAAGTAACTTACAAAGTCCAATAATATAGCAAGCTGTGGCAGTGGGCTGGTCATATTTGTCATAGAACCAATGAAAGGTAGAGAAAACAGCTTCTCGAGTAGAGACCAGGCCTTATTAAATGTAGTGTAGGATGCTCCCCAGCTCGAGGGATCGAAAACCTCAGGAAGATGGCTGGCAGTGGATGGATGAAAAAAGCTCTTTGGCGCTTTTTGGGAGAGGAGGCTTACGTCCAGCAGCAGACTGCTATAGGCTGAGATAATGATGATGATTAAGCAAAAAAAAAAGGAAATACTGTTTTTGAACTGATAAAAACTATTTTTATGTGCCTTAATTATCAATAAAATCATTTATAATTATATTTGTTGCTTATTTAATTACCTAGACTTAGTAAATTTTTGTTTTTAGCAATTCCATGCAAGGTTTAATTGAAGATAAATAACACTTGAAAAAAATCATCGACCTCGGTAGCTTAGTTGGTAAAGCACTCGCCCGGCATGCGATGGGACGTGGGTTCGAGTCCCACCTGAGGTCGATGTTATTTTTTTTTTCAAGTGTTATTTACCTAGACTTAATTATTTTAAAAACGCCCTTGGTATTTTTTTAGATATTCCCAAAACATCCGCGGAAATTATCATCATAAATAAAACCAAAAAAATCCGTACAATAACGTCGGATCATTACATACGTCGCGTAATTGTCCGCAGAATAACGTCTGAAGTGACTTTTTGCGAAATCTAGATATATTAGGAATAAATCATATAGGTTGCATGAAAAAGGTTTATGCACATAATAGGTGGTCCAAATTGAGAGCTGAACGAATAAGTCGTTTTAAAGTTATGACATAAAATCGCATACAAAAACTTAAAAGTGCTCTACTGTAAAGTTGCACTTTTCAAAAATCACAACCGTCGTTTTTCTACGACTATGACGAGGTATGTACTACAACTACCAAGAAAATGGACTGATAGGCACGTTTCTCAGCACATTCATATCTATCTTTTTGTGAATTTCCTGAAGATCGAAACCAAATCAATCGAATAAAGCCAATTGGGCCGTCAAATTATTATTGATGTCTTTATCTTTTAAATTATAACTCGCAGGATTATAATCGACTATGTTACCACTGGCGAAGTGATAGGTTTGGAGCTGGTAGCACCAGATGCTGTGGCAAAGTGGCGCGCCTGTTTAGGAGCTACTGACCCACTCGAAGCGGCTCCCGGCACGCTTCGACAACTGTATGGCGAAAATAAGCTAAGAAATACGGCGCATGGGTGCAACACCTTAGAGGATGCCACTGAGGTTAGCTTTCCTGCCTCATAATGTACCTATATAGGACGTTTGACGAGTTACTATTTAGGGAGGCGAATTTTATTTTATCCATATAAGATGTAAATTTTAATTTGTGCTTATGCGAGCCGATAACACAGTAAAGGCCTGCGCAGACAACGGACTTTTGTCAATGGAGGACAATAGCCTTCGGAAAGTTCGCGTAGGACTTTATTAAAACGAACGATATGGAGGCTATACACCGTGAATGTTTAAATTACCCGAAAAAATTAACTAACATACTCAGATATCGATATACATCGAATTTGGCGAATAAAAAAAAATATTTTTATGAGAAATTTATTTAAAAGGTCCCTAACATTCAGTAAAAATATGCACCATAAAAGTCCTGCTAATTCAAATAGTAATCATTATCATTCCAACATTAACGGAACCAAAATCCACCTAATTTGGTCGCGTATTATTGGCGTACGGAAGGAATTACTATGAATGAAAACAAATTACACAACCGGCCGACAAAAGACGTTTCTATCTCATTCGGCAAACTCGCGTCTAAGCTCGAAGCTGGCCAGCACTCCCTTCATCAATGAACGGGCGGGCGGAGTCTCACGCGCATCCCCCGCCCGCCCACCATCATTGACCTCAGCTCAGTCCGTCGCGAATCTTAAACGGTCAAGGTTGTGTCACGCAAGATCACCGGCGCACGCGACCTCCGCACCTGTGTTTACTTTAAAGTGAAGTGACGAATACCGTGATGGCCTATCAGTACTGTGTACAGTGCGCGCGTACCTAAACGGCGAGTTCGGAGCGCGGTGGATCGGCCGCGGCGGGCCCGTGCCCTGGCCTCCGCGGTCCCCGGACCTTACGCCTGTGGACTTTATTTGTGGAGCGAGATCAAGCCCCGAGTGTTTGTGAGTGAACCTACTAGTGTTGGTGATTTGCGAAACCGAATCATTGCGGCTTTTCAAGAGGTTCACGCTCAAAGAAACGTGCTTATTTCATCGAAGAATAACTTGCGGAAAAGAGCACGTGTTTGTATCTCGGAGAGAGGAGGACATTTTGAAAAAATACTGCAATACGTGTAAGGTACATTGATTGTTGTTTGTTAATCTTGTAAATACCTAGTGAATTTCATATTTTAAAATACACCTTAACTAAGTAATTAAAATAAACAATTTATTAAGCAGATAAAAAAAAACTCGTGAAAAGTGCTATTTTTATTACTTCGTAATGGCCACGACATACAAATCAACAGATATCACGTTTATTAAATGCTAGTGCAGGATGCGATGCAAACCCGCGATCTTGACAATCGTTAGCACTAGGCGTAGCAGACGCGCATGCGCGGGAGACTGCGCGAGTGCCGCGCGAGTCTGAATGAATGCATGCGTCTCTCTCTCTCATTCAACAAATACTACGAAGATGGTTTCCATGTTTTTAGTGCATTAACAGGATTTATTTGAAGTCCTATAAAACGATATTTTTGTATGAACGCTATAATATTGTGTGTTACTTACTGATATACATATTTTTATCAACGCAAATTTTAGTTTTCTCGGGTAGGTAATTAAAAAGTCACGGTGTATATGATCCAGAGATTACGATGTGTTGTAATTTACTTACTTATAGTTTAAGAACTCCTGCGTGCTTTTTTGCAATCATGTCGGTGTCCTCGGTTGTCCGGAGGACTTGTACGCGGTACTTCTAGTCTCGTGTGTGTGTTAGCAGATGCATTTGTAAGCGATCTATTTTGATGACAATAAAGTTCTCCGAGGACTGTCCTTCGTCTGCACAGGTCTTAAGCTGGAAACATACTATCGGACGCGGCTTACGGACGCGGCTTACAGCCGCGACTTAAAGGAATCTAGGTATTGAATGTACACTAAGGTGTGCAAACCATCGGACGTAAGTCGCGGACGTAACCTTGGGCTGACCTTGAGCTCTCGGACGTCCGACAGCAATCTGGCGCGCTGGATGTTTCTGTAAGCCGAAAACGTCCGCGGACGGTATGCACGGGGTGCGGACGCGTCCGAGCGTCAGAAGGACGCCGACTGCGCGAGAGCTCGCACGTGCGTCCGTCGTCTATCTCATGAACCATGATAGCTGGACAGTTGAAATTTTCACAGATGATGTATTTTTGTTGCCGCTATAACAACAAATACTAAAAACCAGAATAAAATAAATATTTAAGGGGGCTCCCATACAACCAAAGTGATTTATTTAGCTTTTTTTTTGGCCTGGATAATTGTATTTTGGATAAGCTACTATTTTTCAGAATTTAAACGATACAGATTTTCTACTGAAATTACAACTAAATCATCGTCCTCTTTGTCACAAACCTACCAAAAACGTAGAAATCTACTTAAAGTGGTCACACTCATGGCGTCCGCAAGCAACGTCCGAGGACCGTGCACACTTATAAGTCGCGGCTGTAAGCCGCGTCCGTAAGCCGCGTCCGATAGTATGTTTCCAGCTTTAACACCGCGCTACCAGAATCACGTTATAATCAATAATTTATTATGCTGTGAGCCGAACAAGCACCACATTCAGTTTTAGCTCGTCTGGGCTTAAGTATGGGTATATGGGATAGGGATAGTTATAAGTACCTACTTACTAGTCCAATCGCGCCTGCTTTGCGTGCAACCACCACCAAACATTCTTAATTGAATAGCTGGATGCTGAAAACGCGCCTATTGAATCTCATGATTGAAAAAAAAATATATACAGACCTACAAGTTAGTAATTGTAAGGAGCTAGCGTCTTATCCAACTCGCACTTGGCCGGTCAAGCCCGACAGCACAATGGCAATTCGTTAGTTGAGTTTTACATGTTACACGACAAACTCAACTAACAAATTGCCATTGTGCTGTTGGGCTTGACTATGATCGGCCATTGTGTAGGACTAAAGTCCCGTGTGGGCGTGGGCGTTCAGATCGTGCCATAGCATTTGTATCGACGAGTTCACACCGGTGCGGACAGCGGCAGCGTGCAGCTTGACATTCAGCTGTTGCACGCGCGGACATGACATTTAAAGTGCGCTACTATGATATTTTTTTTTTTTCCGAAAAGCAATGACTGAAGCCAACTAGCTTTTTTCTTTCCTCAAATACATCTTCAAATAGCTTCGCTCGGGTAACTGCGTTGGAATTAATTAATGCGAAATTTAGTAAATAAATAAATTAAAAACTCTACATATAGTCAAAAGGTTGAGCTTTTAAATTCGTAGTATAGCAAATAATCTGATAAACAATTGTTAAATCACAATTTCTATAACATCATTAGATATACATACTTACACCTTTATTATGACTAACATTTTTAATCTTCTTTGACTTCATTCACGACTAATTTCTTTCTTGTTACGTTTATACGTCCGAGCGAAAGATACATTTTCGTGCTAGGCCTCCTGAACGCGTAGTGTCCGCTTGTTTGGTGTGAACAGGCCTGCACGCCCACGCCCACGCCACCGCGCACGCCCACGCACACGCCCACGCCCCCGCGTTGGTTTGGCCGTAGGTTTAATTTAATGAACAAAGAAAATTTTTTCGTTGGCTTTTAGATGCTAAATTTATTTTTCGGATACGAAAAAGGATTACCAATAATTCCATTTCGAGCTACCATTAAAGATTGCACATGTTGCGTAATCAAACCGCATGCAGTAATTGAAGGAAATGTTGGGGCAATTTTTGAACAAATATCTACTTCTGGCAAATTTTATATATCGGCAATGGCAATGTTCTCGGTCAAACTACCCAATGCAGAAGAATTTTACGAAATATATAAGAACGTTCTACCAGAGTACGAGGTAAATAATCAGAATAACTCGACGGGTCTAGATGTTGTAGTACCATTGTTTGCATGATTTCTTGAACACGAGTGCTTTTAGGTACCTTAGAATCGGAGCAATGTAGGTTAGTATGTGAAGTTGTCCAATATTTCTTTATTTGTCATTTATCTATTTCCAGGCGATGAGCATCCATTTAGCAGAGGGTAAATGTATTGCTTTGGAAGTTAAATGTGTGGATCCTAAATTAAACTGTGTTTGCGAGTTTAGAAAATTATGTGGCCCTAGAGATCCGGTAAGATATAGTGCATAAATCTTTTTAATTAATATTTATTGGCATCCCGGCGAGTTTGCCTAGGTACACGAATATTTTCAAATCTATAGTTACCTAAGTACAGTCAACAGCACGTCGACCTACCCCAAAAGTCAAAAATTCTCCAATAGATTTTCAACTTTAAGCCTGACATATAGAGATCATTTTCAAATGAGAAAATTTGACATTTTGTGGTAGGTCGACGTGCTGTTGTCCGTACAATACCCCTCCCCGGCATGGATGTTGAGCGCATGTCCCCAGGCAGCGTACCTATAATCTAAGCGAAAACCTCTGAAAACCCGTATTCACCTGGTCGCTCGAAGGGACGTGCTAGATACGACTTTTCAGCTACTTCAAACGGTCACGACTCAAGAAACCAGTCTCTATTTTGGGACCTTTTAGTAGAAGAGTTAAATACGGTTTTATACTAACTTACTTATTATAAAACTGTACTTACTACGTTATGACTCAGTGGCAGTGAATTAAGTCACAATCTAGAATAATAATAATTATATGTGTGACTAGCATTTGCCCGCGGCTACGCTCGCGCTAATATACCTAGATTTAAAAATAAAGAACAATATGTATAAACTTTAAACGTAATTCAATTACAATATAATATCCGACGAGTATATATATCCAGTACGCCGAGCTGTTATGCCGGACGACCATATCTTCGAGATATTTTTCTATCCCGCGGAAACAGTCCTTTTTTTCTGGGTCTATGTCCTTTTCTGAACCGTTGATGATCGTTTAGTAGTAAGACGTGACAGCGTAACAAACAATAAACAAACAAACTCACTTAAGCCTTTATAAAATAAAATTGGTAAAGATATAAGTTCGTATATTTGTTACCTAATCTAATCCCACAATTTAAAAAAATTGCTTCGTTATATCGTATCAATCTATGTATTTAATTAGCCTATTGCAGTCCACTGCTAGACGTAAGCCAAAGACCACGATCTCTTGCTTTTTTATCAAGCCAATGCCAGCCATCTTTCTTAGGTCGTCGGTCCATCGGACTTTAAGATAGGTAGGTTATAAGGTATCATTTTGCAAAATCCAAAGTCCCTAACTCTATTTGAGTAAAGCTCCAACCATAAGATTAAATATTTAAATAATAAATTCAGCGATTTCAGTTCGAAAATGAAGAACTTCAAAACGAAATTAAACCCCCTTTCCACCCCCTTAGGGGTTAAAATTCCAACAACATTAATATACCAAGCGTGAGGTTCTAACCTTAATAATTTTAGTTATTTTTACTTTGAAAACGAAGGACTTTCCACACACAACTTTATCCCCCTTTTCACCCCGAGTCAAGGAAGAATTCATTTAAAACGCTAATACTCACATAAACTTATTTTTAAAGGTAAGCCTAAACACACAATTTAGAGAAACTAACTTTAAAACTGAGGGACTTACATACAATCTTTCATCCCTTAAGAGTGAAATTCTTAAAAATCGTTTTTTAGTGGATGCCTTGTATCACCGATTGCGTGAGTACCTAACCATAAGTCTATTTATTTACTTTGAAAAAACAGAAACAGAATGTAAGTAAATCCTTTTCACCCCCTTAAGGGTTTAAATTCCAACAACAACAATATACCTTGCTTAAGTTTTCAACCATAAGCTTTACTACACAGTATAAAACAAAGTCGCCTTCTCTAACTATATCCCTATGTATGCGTAAATCTTTAAAACTACGCAACGAATTTTGATGCCGTTTTTTTTTAAATAGATAGTGATTCAAGAGGAAGGTTTATATGTATAATAAATGCATAATATAGTAGAGAAAACCTGATAATTACACCCGTTCGAAGCCGGGGCGGGTCGCTAGTTAATAATAAATAGAGTGATTTTTACTAACATAATAAAAAACTTCAAATGCAAAATGCATCCCCTATTCACTTAAGGGTTCAGATCACTACAATACCAAAATACTTTGCGTGAGTTATCAACCGTAAGACTAAATAAAAAAATTGTGTTTTTAGTTAGAAATTATAGAACTACAAATAAAAATGTATCCCCTTTTCCCCTCTTTAAGGGTTGAAATTCCAAAAACAAAAATATACCTTGCGTGAGTTACCAACTATAAGCTTAAATAAGAAACTAAGTGGATTTTATTTAGAAAATAAAGAACTCTAAATAGAAAAATCCCCTTTTCACCCCTTATAAGCAACTTCAGCCCCCTTTTTACCCTATTAGGGGTTAATTTGTCAAAAACGCTAAGACACGTGTTAATGCATTTTCATTCGTCAGCATAAATACAAAATTTGGAGATCATAACTTCAAAACTGACGGAATTTCATACAAACTTAAACCCCCTAATTTACCCCCTTAAGGGTGGAATTTCCAAAAATCCTTCCTTAGTAGATGCCTACACTGTATAAGGTATCTATGTGCAAAATTTCAAGTCTCTAAGTTCAGCGGTCTGGGCTGTGCGTTGATAGACCAACAACCATTTTAGAATTTTATATAGTAGATTTTTGTTATTTATTATCATGAACGTAATTATAGTGGTCATGTAGTGTATACTAAATGTGCGCCGATCGGCTTGGCGCACGCCGCCGGTTACTTTAGCCACGCTGTCGCCGCCGGGTATTTTGTCGGCGTCATCGGCGTCAATACCCAAATAATATCCTAGATTAAATAACGCACTTTATTTTAAAAAAAAGTTATTACTTGCAAAACCTCGGTCACTAAACCTGTTATAGTAGCTCAGCCGCAGATCCAAGAGCTAAGCTGACCCGAATCTTTAATGAAGATATCCCGGACATCAGCCTTTACGAGATTAAGATGGAGAAATAACTTAAATAGCCAATGATAGTTGACCACGAAAAATCACAAAGTAGACAATAGACATGTGTCGTTGCTGGTGAGCAGATCAGAACATATTAACAAATTAAACCGCCGAGCCGAGTGATGACGGATTCACCATAAAGATTCTGAATGCGGGTAGAACACCGATGGAATTTCAACCCTTAAGGGGGTAAAAAGGAGATAATGTTTTTAGTAAAAATCAGTGTATTTATTATTTATGTTTATAGTTGAAAACTCACCCCGTCGGTGTTTTTGGAATTACAACCCTTAAAGGGGTAAAAATGTTGTATTTAATGATTTGAATATACACCGTGAATTTTTAACTACCCGAGAAAATTAACTAACATATATACAGATACCGATATACATCGAATTTGGCGAATAAAAAAAACGGAACGGCGTACGGCGTTAGCGTACGGAAGAAATAACAATGAATGAAAAATAATTCATTCAGTTATTCCTTCCGTACGCTAATATTACGCGACCAAATTAGGTGGATTTTGGTTCTGTTAATGTTGGAATGATAATGATTACTATTTGAATTAGCAGGACTTTTATGGTAAATATTTTTTAAGGAATGTTAGGGACCTTTTAAATAAATTTCTCATAAAAAAAATGTTTTTATTCGCCAAATTCGATGAGTATGTTAGTGATTTTCTCGGGTAATTAAAAATTTACGGTGTATATTTTCAAAGTTAAAATCACTATCTGTTATTTAGGCTTATGGTTTTAAACTCACGCAACGCTGTTGGAATTTTAACCCTCAAGGGGGTAAAAATGGGCATAAAATATCTATTATGATACATAAAATCATGAACTGACTGATTGATGAATATCCATAGCCCAAACTGCTGTACCTCGCGACTTGAAATTTTGTACATAGATACAATATACAGTTTAGTCATCAACCAAGGAAGGATTTTGGGAAATTCCACCCTTAAGACGGAAAATAGACGGTGCCATTTTGTATGAAAGTTTGTCTGGTTTTAAATGAGGATATTTTTTTTGTTTAGGCTGATGTATGTAAATTAATTTATATGAGTCTCAGGGCTTTTGATAAATACGCCCCCGATAGGGGGTTGAAGTTGTGTATGGACGGTCCTTGCGTTTTCAAGGTAATAATCACTCAAATCATTACTCACGCTTATGGTTGGAAACTCACGCAAAGTACTACTCTGTTAAGAAAGTACCGGGAAAAGATTAATAATACACAAAAACATTTTTTAAACGCTTTTTTCGGAATCGAGTTCAGTTCTCGCCGCGAATTATCCTGCATGTCTTCTACCGAATGAAATCGGGTGCCACGAAGTGGTAATTTGAGTTTAGGAAAAAGGAAGAAGTCGGCTGGAGACATATCTGGTGAATAAGGTGGCTACTCGGTGGTATTTGTTGAGTTTTTGGTCAAAAATTCGTTCACAATGATGGCCTTGTGGGAAGGCGCATTATCGTGGTGCAAAATCCAAGAATTTTTCATTCCACAAGTCAAATAAAACAGTCAATATGACTTTGACTTTCGATCGAGTTTGACGCGGTTTCTTCGGTTTTGGTTCAGTTGGAAGGCGCCACTCCGAATCTTGTTGACTAGTTTGCATGTCAAACTCGTAAACCCACGTCTCGTCACCAGTAACAAGCGTTTCATGAATGTTGGGTCGGAATTGACTCGTTCTAGCATGTCCTCAGCGACTCTTTTGCGATTGAGTTTTTGGAGAAAATTCAGGTCTTTTGGGACTGCTTGCCGAGCGGCAACGCCGGCAACATGTTTCATACCCACCAATTGATTATTTAAAATGGTACGAATCGACTCGTGTGACACAGACTCAATTTTTCGACGAAAATGTTTAAGTCTTAAGGAAAGGGTTTTCCTACACTCCAACCAGAACGGCGGCTATTTTGGTGTCGTAACCATAGGATAAGGTCTTGCGTTAAATAACAAGTCAATTTAAGAAAGGAACTTTTAATTATTTTTCGTTACTGGGTGTGCGGGTACGCTTCCAGTAAATAAATATAGGCGGTCTGGTACCTCATAAGCTCATAAGACAAATTGCAGTATTATATTCTAACTCCTATCCGTTAAGGAGTTCTTTGGCTTCCATCATCAGGTCAGCAACATAACTTGATGATTACCAGACCCAAAAATCAGCATTGAGTCAGAAAATATATGCAAAACATTATGGGTGCCTATAAAAATTGAGGGCTGCCCTCGATTTCCCAGGGATCCCATCATCAGAATCTGACTTGGTGTAAATGGGACCACCTCGGGAGTATACCCTTTCAAACTAAAAAATAAATATTATTTGAGCTAGATCCACAGAGCGTTGAAGTCCATGCGTGTCGCCCTGGGTCCTGGGTCTAGACTAGAAGCTCTAGAGGCGAATCCTTGTCTTGCCAGGTATTCAGACTTAAAATGTAATCATTCGCACCGACTCCAAAAAGAACTGAATAGGTATATTATTGAAACTTACTTCAAATACTATTAAGAATCATTCATTATAGAAGTCGTTTAAAATGATTTTTTTTTAACAGAATCGGGGTCCAGTTATTATATCTGGCGATTAGGTCACTGTTCTAACCTAACCTAACCCAGATGATTGGGATCTAGCTAATTCACTGGCAAACAGTGGTTATGGTGGAAAACCATCCAGTAAAAATATATGAGATCTGATGTTGGGTTACTGTTCTAATCTAACCTAACCCATATTTATTACTGTCTTGTCGTTGTTTTGTCGCGTTGTTTTGATCAGAAAATTATTCTAAATACTAGACCTTTAAAATAAGCTTTAGTTTTCACCTCACAACTCCGCCAAAAATGACTTTACAACAAAGTGAACTTAACTAATTTTGGTCCCCTGTGGACCCCCAAATTTTAGGCGACAATTTTTCTAAGTCCCTATCGCACCCCTTCCTACACTCTAACCAGAAAGACAGTTATTCTGGTGTCGAAACCATAGGATAAGGTCTTGCGTTCAATACGAAGTCAATTTTAGAAAGGAACGTTGAATATTTTTTTTCGTTACTGCGAGCGCTGGTTTACGCACCCAGTAAATAAAAATTGGGTGTCTGGTACCTCATAAGCTCCGCGTCTGCTAAACACACTTCTAAATACGATCTGTCGACAGTATTATCTCCTAACTCCTATCCGTTAAGGAGTTTTGTAGCTTTCATCATCAGGTCAACAACATGAAATAATCATTATCAGACAAAAACCACAATTGAGACAGAAAATATATGCAAAACATTGTGTGCCTATGAAAATTGAGGGTTGCCTTCAATTCCCAGGGATCCCATCATCAGAATCAGACTTGGTGAAAATGGACCACCACGGGAGTATACTCTTTCAAACAAAAAAAGAAATTTTGAAATCGGTCCACAATTGACGCTCTAATCGCGTAACAAACATACAAAAAAAACAACAATTATTCGAATTGAGATAATCCTCCTATTTTTTGAAGTAGGTTGAAAAAAAAATTTTAATGATACCGTATCAAACGAAATTCAAAAACTAAAACCCGTCTACGTAAAAAAAAGGGGTCAATTAAGTAGTCGGGTTTTAGTTTTTGAACTTTTTATTTTTATTCCGATATTAATATCGGAAATCAGTATCGGAAATGAAAACCTTTCGATATTACATGCCCTAGTCGATACTGCCCGCAGAAGTAGGTATTTAGGGAAATATTGCCGGCAGCGGCAGGAGCAGTGAAAAGGGCTGAGTGACACGCGGGGTTAGAATACGCATGGCGCATGCATAATTTATGAATGTTTCGTCACAGGAAAGAAAAAACAAACATCACATTAGAGAATTTATAGCAGTGTTTATTTTTTAAATTACAGGATTTGTGTCGTCAGCTATACCCAGACTCTATAAGAGCACAATATGGTAAAACCATTATACATAATGCTGTCCACTGCACTGATCTTCCAGAAGACGGCGAGCTTGAAGTTGAGTATTTTTTTAAGCTATTAGCCAATGATTAAATTGACACCAAAAGCTGCATGTCATTTATGCTTGTACTCATTTTTTATAACAAAATCATTTCCTTCTATTTCTATTTTGTCATACATCCATTTTCTGTTGGTTCTGAAAATAAAATTGATTTAAAACAAATTATTTTTATTGCATTATATACTGAAATCTCACTTTTCATCATTTATGCATCAGGGTGACGACCACACTTCGCGACCTCACTTTTTTAGCTATGCAAAGACCAGTATAGTATAAAATCTAGGCAAAGTGCCCCCGTTTCACGACAGCTGCTTGCCGTATTGTTTAAATACATATTCACGTAGGTATGATATGAATATTTTTATTTGTCAACCTAACCCACATACCTACGCACAGTGTTTTTTTCTACCCGAAAAAGTGACCCGAAAACCGAAAACAAAAGGCATTGACGCAAATATGCAGATGCTAAAACCAGAGCTAATTAAATTAGTTCAAGAAAATAAAGCGGCAAATGTGCGATACGAAATCGATGAACTGGCTCTGGAGTATGGTCATCGCGTTCTAAGAATTCCACCGTATCATTGCCAATATAACGCGATTGAGCTAATCTGGGCTCAAATAAAAGGTAACGCCGCCCGCCACAATACTTCCCCGCCATTCAGCACGAAAAAGATCATCATCTTTTTTAGATTAAAAGAATTAGAAGAAAAGAAAGAAAGAAAGAGAGAAACCCTATTAAAAGAAGCCTGCGGGGAAGTCACTAGAGATGACTGGGCAAAGGTTGTTGAGAAGACTAAAAACCTGATTATGGAACATTTTGACCGAGATATCAGGATTGATTCTGTTATTGATAATAATATAATTATACATGTAGGCGAAGATGATGATGAAGACACCACCTCCTCAAGCGAATCGGAGTGTGATTAATATTCTGTACGCACATTCAATTCAATGTACTTTATTGCATAGAAAAACAGATTGTAACTTTGTAACAAAAAATAAATAAAACAATTTTATTATATTAAAATTACCTTTTTTTTGGTTTCGACTTAAATTACTAAAATATAAATTTTAAATGATTCCGCCAATTTAAAACGAAAATAATCTTAAAAATAACGTGGCGTTTCATTTTGGAGGAACGGTAACGAGCTCAGTGTTATGTTGTGCCCATCACTAGTCGTGACTAACTGATAGGAGTCAGGAACGCATTCTCTGAACGGCCGAACTATAATTAGGTTTTAACTTGAAACGACCGTTTATGACATATTTATGTCATTTAGACGTGACCTTTGGACGTGACACACAAATGCCTTCAAATAAAATTCACTGTTAATCAAAGTTGATAAAAAAAAATTGGAATCGTGAATAGGGTTACCAAATTGTCTTTTTTAGATTCACCTTAAGAATTTATTCCAAAATTATTGCTTTTGGGATCAAAGAAAAATCTCTTAAAACCATTTTTTTACCTGTAAATTATTATTCCAAGGTAAAACAAACGTCGATGCAGCATGATATTTTTAAAGTTGGAGCGTACAAGCTTGTTAATCGTATGCCATGCAATATTTTGCAAAGAGTAAGTTGTGCCGGCCGAATGAAACATTTGATTAAATAATATTTGATTAAATGAAACATGACCAAACAAATACTTGTTAAACAATAATATCCCAAAAATGAGAATATGCTAACTAGAATTAAAATGAGTTGTTTTGACAAATGTTTTTTGCCAAATGAAAATTTACGTAAAATTGTTTTGAGAAACGTTTTTACGTAAATTTGGCCTGTCAGAGTCAGGGGCGTGCTTTGATTTTTATGCTGGGTAGGCACTAAGTAGTAACATTATTAATAAAAAAAAATATCACATTTTCCGGTTGATCCATGCGTCGGAAAGAAAAAGTCACAAGTATAAAAAGCGTTTAGTTTATGCCCCTCTATACGACGAAAAACAAAGATTGGAATTTTATGAAGTTTTATAATTATATCACCAATTATTTCTAAGTGTTTGAACACTTTATGTTCTATCGCATTTTCCGGTTAAACCATGCGTCGGAAAGAAAAAGTCACAAGTATAAAAAGCGTTTAGTTTATGCCCCTCTTTAGGACGAAAAACAAAGATTTGAATTTTATGAAGTTTTATCACCATTTTTTTCTAAGTGTTTGAACACTTTATATTCTATCGCATTTTCCGGTTAAACCATGCGTCGGAAAGAAAAAGTCACAAGTATAAAAAGCGTTTAGTTTATGCCCCTCTATACGACGAAAAACAAAGATTGGAATTTTATGAAGTTTTATAATTATATCACCAATTTTTTCTAAGTGTTTGAACACTTTATATTCTATCGCATTTTCATTAAAAATATCATGTTTCATATTTTTAATGAAAAATAAAGTGCCAAACGCCTTGCACACTTTGCTACACTTCAACCAAATAAAGACTTACCAGGCATTCTTGCTTTCCGAGACAAGCAAAGAAAATTGACTGAGTGAAGATTTATATGGACCACCACAACTATCCAATTGATATTTATAACTCCTCAGCGACATTTCGTGGTTATTACTTTTTCGCGAACTTTGAACATGTCAGTAATCTTTTATCGTAAAATGTTTGCAACGTTAAGCATTATATACTTCAATTAATTCAATAAAGTTGTTAGTTTAGTGACAAAAACTTAACTTGTCTCCGACGTAAACACACACAAAACCGGCGCCCCGGCTATTTTGTTGATTTTAACATGGTATTTACCTACTTTTAAGATTGTATTATTTGTTCACCACATTTTAATACACTTTACACTATAAGAACAATTATCTTTTGACAACTTAACACCCGATTATTCACTAATATTTTTAAAAATCTCCTTTAACTGAGGTGAGGTTATGTTACACTCGTAAATATTATGGCCACAGAATAAACAAGGACATCTCTTTGTTTGTTCCGAATTAAGCTAAAATAAGCTTTGGCGTATTCAAACTATGCAAATAAATTTTAGTTCTATGTGAGATCGATTACGTTACAACTCAATTCGGAACTTAAATTACCCGGCTAATGAAAAAAGGCTACTAGGTTGTCCACAAATGAAAATTGATTTAAGGGATTGGCGCGTAATTTGTCAAAACAAATAGAATTCTCATTACATACTGTACATTGTAGTTTCTTCATTTTATAGAACACAACAACACAACACTGAACTCTGAAATAACTATAATAGCACTCAAAAGAAACAGTTTATGATCCGTAAGAGTAAAAACAACTTTTCAAAACACTCGCGGGATGAAAGCAAAAGCAAACTAAAGAAAAAAAATATGGCCGATCGAAATGATCTCTGTTTACATTATTTTTAGGATAGTTTTAGCAAACAATTAATTATTCGTTTTAAAACTTAAAACTATTTATTATAAATATAATTAGGATTTTAGGGTTTGAAATTTTATTTGAACAAGTTGTAATGTAAAGTTTACTTAAAATAAGACTTTAAATTTTTAAATTGGAGGCGGAAATTGAGCGCCATCTGGTGGGAGCTAAGCAGGTAAGCGCCGCATAATGCTTACCAAAAATTGGTGTTTTGTAACTGTGTACGTATGCGCACAGATTATATAAGTGTGTGTGAAAATTAAGGAAGTGTGCGTGAAATAGTAAGCGGTATCGCGACCGCCTACCGTGGGTCATTTGTATTAAAAGTATTGAAACGAGCGCGCTTTAGTTTGAAAGTTTAATAAAGACGACAAAATGGTTACTGAGACTTTATTATAGATTGTCAATTTGGCAAATAAAGATGGTTAGCTGTCCTGTAGGATTTTTCTTTAGGTAGGCACTGCATAATTGCCTATATGCACCGCACGCCACTGGTCAGAGTCAAACATGTTCCTGCGCCCTGGTTGACAGATGAGCTGAAATCTCTACGGGATAAAAAAAATGCTGCCAAGACCAAGTTTAAAATGGACCCGTCCGATAAAAACCGCGAAAGGTATAAATTTCTTCGGAATTGCTGCAATACTTTGTGTCGAGACGCTCAAAGATGCCATATTCATAAATCTGTTCAAAATGGAGATCCAGCTAAAGTCTAGAAATTATTAAAGTCAATTGGAGTTGGAAAATCACGTAATGATCCTATTGCTAAAGATATTAATATCGACCTTTTAAACAAGCATTTCTCTACATCCGTTGCCCTAGATGGTATAACAAAGAGCAATACTCTTAGTCAATTGTCATCACTTCCAACTCCCGACTATCCGGCTTTTCATTTTAGTCAAGTATCCGATTGTGATGTTAAGAAGAACATACTCTCTATCGCCTCTAACGCTGTGGGAAGCGATAGTATAAGTCGTCATATGATAATTCCAATAGTAGACTTTATCACTCCTATCATCACACATATACTAAATTGCTCGCTCTCCACAATCGTCTTTTCAACGATTTGGAAAGATGCCCAAGTAACACCCATACTAAAAAAGACATCTCCCGCATTGTACACAGACTATCGCCCCATATCAATATTACCGTTTATATCTAAAGTTATGGAGCGCGTCGTCCACCAGCAACTCAGTATTTATTTAAGTGAAAATCAATTACTGAATCCTTTTCAGTCTGGTTTTCGGTCCGGACATAGCACAGTTACTGCGTTAGTTAAAATCACAGACGATGTCAGACTTGGAATCGACAATAAACATCTTACTGTTCTAACTTTGTTAGAACCCCTCTAAGTTGTTGGACTTCAGCAACGCTTTTAACACTGTCGATTTCGACTTATTGCTTGGAATATTGCGTTCGCTTAACATATCTCCAACGGTGCTTGACTGGTTTCATAGTTACTTGCATGGACGCCGGCAACGCATTCGTGCTGAGGATTCCTTCTCTGCATGGTGCGACATCAGCGCCGGTGTTCCTCAAGGTGGTGTTCTGTCTCCTCTTCTATTTGCGATCTTCATTAATACTATTACTTCCAATCTATCCTCTTCCTTCCACTTATATGCAGACGATCTCCAAATGTATGCCCAAGGGAGCCTTAATGGCCTTCCCAGTGTAGTGAAGGTTATTAACAATGACCTTGAGTGCATCCTCTGCTGGAGTAAGGCTTACGGACTCCGGGTTAACCCTTCTAGGACGCAGGTAATAGTTCTGGGTGGCTCTCGGCAAATTGCAAGGATTGACTGGAGTACCTTGCCACCCATTACATTCGACGGTGTCAATATCCCTTACAGCAAAGTCGTCAAAAACTTAGGTATTCACATTGATAGCGCGCTTACCTGGGCAACGCAGGTTGCGGAGGTTAGCAGGAAAATGTTTGCATCGGCAGCGTCAATTAGTAAATTACGCAACTTCCTACCAATACCCACTAAAATTGCACTTGTACAGGCCATCCTATTCCCTATTCTCGATTATGCAGACTGTTGCTATTTAGACCTCAACGAAAGTCTCTTATGCAAGCTCGAGCGCCTTCAGAACTTCTGCATTCGCATCATCTATGGTCTACGTAAGTACGACCATGTCTCTGAACACCGAGCTCTGCTAAAATGGCTACCGATACGAAGTCGGCGTGAGAATCACATTCTCACTTTCTTATGTTCTGTGTTATTTAATCCCAAGTCACCACCATACCTAAAGGAGCGATTTCAATTTAGGCAGTCTGCCCTCGGTCACGAAATGCGGTCCTCTAATAATCTCCACCTTCTTTTTCCCTTACATTCTTCTCACACATATTCGCAGTCCTTCACTGTGCAATCCATCCGTTTATGGAATTCCTTGCCGATGTCTATTCGGCAGTCCCAATCACTCACGTCTCACCCAATCATTCATGTTAATTTGGGTTTGTATATATATATATGAAAGAGTCATGAAGAAAAGACAGGAGAAAACTAAAGTGAAAGGAGATAGGCTTTTAGTCTACTTTTAAAGCTTAAAATATATAAGGTCCGATTTTATTAGTGTTCATCCTGTTAACCTGTGACTATATAGGTGAAAAGCAATCGTAAAAATCAACTTTCAAATGTCTATCATAAAAACTAAAAAAGTTAAAAATAAATTACAAAATAACAACATCGACTTCATATTGCATAAGCTCGTCCTATTTTCAACTCTTTCTCGCTCTGTACAAGGGGAAGGAATAAGTCGGATAATCAGATGGTTAAACGTAGCAAAGATAGGACGAGTTTATGCAATATGAAGTCAATGTTGTTGATTTTTAGCTTTTTTAGTTTTTATGGTACACATTTGATTGGTTTTTACGATAGCTTTTCACCTATACAGTCACAGGTTAACAGGATGAACACTAATAAAATCGGACCTTATATATAGTATATATATATATATAAATATATATATATATATATATATATATATATACGATGACTCTTTCATATATATATATACAAACCCAAATTAACATGAATGATTGGGTGAGACGTGAGTGATTGGGACTGCCGAATAGACATCGGCAAGGAATTCCATAAACGGATGGATTGCACAGTGAAGGACTGCGAATATGTGTGAGAAGAATGTAAGGGAAAAAGAAGGTGGAGATTATTAGAGGACCGCATTTCGTGACCGAGGGCAGACTGCCTAAATTGAAATCGCTCCTTTAGGTATGGTGTTGACTTGGGATTAAATAACACAGAACATAAGAAAGTGAGAATGTGATTCTCACGCCGACTTCGTATCGGTAGCCATTTTAGCAGAGCTCGGTGTTCAGAGACATGGTCGTACTTACGTAGACCATAGATGATGCGAATGCAGAAGTTCTGAAGGCGCTCGAGCTTGCATAAGAGACTTTCGTTGAGGTCTAAATAGCAACAGTCTGCATAATCGAGAATAGGGAATAGGATGGCCTGTACAAGTGCAATTTTAGTGGGTATTGGTAGGAAGTTGCGTAATTTACTAATTGACGCTGCCGATGCAAACATTTTCCTGCTAACCTCCGCAACCTGCGTTGTCCAGGTAAGCGCGCTATCAATGTGAATACCTAAGTTTTTGACGACTTTGCTGTAAGGGATATTGACACCGTCGAATGTAATGGGTGGCAAGGTACTCCAGTCAATCCTTGCAATTTGCCGAGAGCCACCCAGAACTATTACCTGCGTCCTAGAAGGGTTAACCCGGAGTCCGTAAGCCTTACTCCAGCAGAGGATGCACTCAAGGTCATTGTTAATAACCTTCACTACACTGGGAAGGCCATTAAGGCTCCCTTGGGCATACATTTGGAGATCGTCTGCATATAAGTGGAAGGAAGAGGATAGATTGGAAGTAATAGTATTAATGAAGATCGCAAATAGAAGAGGAGACAGAACACCACCTTGAGGAACATCGGCGCTGATGTCGCACCATGCAGAGAAGGAATCCTCAGCACGAATGCGTTGCCGGCGTCCATGCAAGTAACTATGAAACCAGTCAAGCACCGTTGGAGATATGTTAAGCGAACGCAATATTCCAAGCAATAAGTCGAAATCGACAGTGTTAAAAGCGTTGCTGAAGTCCAACAACTTAGAGGGGTTCTAACAAAGTTAGAACAGTAAGATGTTTATTGTCGATTCCAAGTCTGACATCGTCTGTGATTTTAACTAACGCAGTAACTGTGCTATGTCCGGACCGAAAACCAGACTGAAAAGGATTCAGTAATTGATTTTCACTTAAATAAATACTGAGTTGCTGGTGGACGACGCGCTCCATAACTTTAGATATAAACGGTAATATTGATATGGGGCGATAGTCTGTGTACAATGCGGGAGATGTCTTTTTTAGTATGGGTGTTACTTGGGCATCTTTCCAAATCGTTGAAAAGACGATTGTGGAGAGCGAGCAATTTAGTATATGTGTGATGATAGGAGTGATAAAGTCTACTATTGGAATTATCATATGACGACTTATACTATCGCTTCCGATGAGAGGTAGTCGAGGGTAGATCGAAGTAAACACGCGATTCATTGCTCTGTTTATTTAAAATAATTAAAATAAGAAATAAACTAATTTAAATCTGGTAAACAATAATAAGGTGTGGCTAGGTCATTGTATTACGTGGTGGAAAACTGTAATCAGTCAGTGTAGCGCTTTTTGTGTGTCGGTTGTTACGTGCGTTTATTGTGACCAAAATGTCGTTAAGTTGCAACGGATGTCAGCAAGTGATTGAGGACAGGAGGTTCATGACCTGTAGCCAGTGTAGCCGGTGCTACGACCTTGATTGTGCAGGGGTCCCCGAGAAGCATTTTTATAACTCGCTCACCGACGAGTGGAGGGATGCGTGGAGGTGCGTCGGCTGCACCAGCAAGCAGCCTAAAACCGACAACACCGAGACGCCGGCGCGGGCGAGTGGGGTCACTCTGCGTCGGTTCGCCGCCAGGACGTGTCCCATGGACCTGGACGCGTCGCTTCTCGACCAGACCGAGCGGGAGAACCCGGACGACACGGCGCATAACGTGACCGTAGAGGTCACCGACATCCAGGCCCTCGCCATGGAGATGCGCCAATTCAGGGAGGAGATGCGGGACGAGCTGAGGGCGACGCGAGCCCAGATCGAATGCCTCCGGGACGAGGTGCTGGAGCTGTCGGGGCGGGTGACGCGCTGCGAGGACCGGATCGGTGTCATCGAGACAGACGTGAGCGCGCGCATCGGGGCGCTCGAGCAAAGGATGGAGGAGGCGGACCGGCGCCGGGCGGAGTCGGGCCCGGGCTCGGGCTCGGAGGCGGTGGCGGCGCTGCAGCGCACCGTCGCGGGGCTGCGGCTGGAGCTGGGCGAGCGCGAGCAGGAGGCGCTGCTCGCGGACCTCGACATCGGGCAGCTCCCCGAGGAGAAGGGCCAGAACGCGGTGCACAGCGTCATGGTGCTCGCGAGCCGCCTCGGGGTGCCCCTCGAGGAGCGGGACGTGGTGTTCGCGGAGCGGCTGGGCGCGCCGCCGGGCGAGGGCGCGGGGGCGCGCGCGCGCCGCGTGGTGGTGCGGCTGGCGCGCCGCCACCTGCGCGACGAGCTGCGCGCGCCGCCACCTGACGGCCGAGGGCGGCGCGCGAGTCTACGTCAACGAGCGGCTGACGCGCGCGAACCGCCTGCTCTTCTAGCGGGTGCGCGAGGAATGTCGCCGGCTGCAGTGGAGGTACTCGTGGACGAGGCGCGGACGCATATTCGCTCGCAGGACTGATGGTGCGCAGGTTTATCAGTTTCGCACGACAGAAGATCTGGAAAGGGTCTTCGCCTCTCCCACAATCTGACTTCCATGGATCTGTAAAAACAATGCCCCGATCAGTCATAAGAACCTATATAAAATACCGTGTATATTGTTCGTCCATTTAGAATTTATATTGGTTTCAAATTCAATGTTATTGTGCGCCTACTTGTGCTTGTACTTTTTAAGAAAAGAGCAACATCATATTTTAGTAAATTCATTTATATATAATCAAAACAATGTTTACTTTACACTGCCAGAATTACCATCACTATTCAGTACCACAGATTCCAATTACAATCATATTATTATAATTATATATCATTTGACATACAGCTTCATTGGAATAATTATCTTACAACATTTACATATAAGAAATTGCCTTAATCCAATCATCACCGACATCCCACAATATTTATATATTTTTATTATTATCCACTGCAATCAAATAATCATTGACATTACTATTTTACAATATTTACATATTAATATTCACTGCAATCCAATACTTATTGACATTACCATTCCATATTATTTTCATATTACTATTTACTGTATTCCTGTAATAACTGACATCATTATTTCACATTATTTATTCATTATTAATTTCACTAGGGTCACACAAAATGGCTATGCAATTATTTTCAATCACATTTACACTACACTTTATTTCAAAACATTTTGGTGTTTATATTACTTACAGAGGTCACAGGCCTTGGGTTGAAAAACTTATCAGTTGGTCTATACAATGCAGGCTCCTTAAGTACAAAGCACGAGGAATTCATCGTAGCAATGGAGGAACTGGACCCAGACATTATGGCCATAAATGAGACCTGGCTCAGGGCGGGGGAGGAAGGCAGAGCTCCCCGGCTACCTGGATATAAACTAAGGCATACACCAAGACCGGACCACGTGAGGGCGGGGCGCGGTGGGGGAGTCGGTTTTTACATCCGCAAAGGCCTTAATGTTAAGCTGTGTCCGCACCCTAATTCACATTTACAGGTGGAACAAATGTGGATGTCGGTACGTCTGAACAGTCAGAACTTGATTGTAGGTACAGCCTACAGACCACAATGGCTGGATGTAGACGAGTTCCTTGACTCCATTTCTGAGACGGTGGCCACCTTTGCAGGGGCAGATGGGGTTATATTGGCTGGGGATTTTAATATAGATCTCCTGAACGGTGGTTGTGGCAAATGCAGGTCTTTCGCACAGTTTACTCAAAGTCTTAATTTAAAACAAATAATTACTGAACCAACACACTTCACTGACCATAGTAGCACCTTGATTGATGTGATATGTACTGATGTCAGAGCTGTACGGGTGACAGTGAAACACTGTCCTGATTTGGGAAGGCATGCTATGTTGCTAACGGAATTAAAAATTAAAAAGGAAAAGTGTATCCCACAGAAGATCTCATATAGGCCTCTAAAGAACATTATTTTGGACCAATTTAATAAAGATTTAAATACCATTCAGTGGGATAATTTTAAAGTAATTAAAGGTGTCAATGGCCTGGTGGAAGCATTTACACTGTGTGTTAGGGGCCTTTTTGATCTGCATGCACCTGTACAGACACAAAAATTCAAGCACGCCCCCCACCCCTGGATCACAGATACGATTAAGACAATGATGCGAATTAGGGACAGGTATCATAAGCAGTATAAAATGCATGGTGCTGCAAATCTCAAGGCAGGCTACAGGGAGATGCGACACGAAGTCATAGCAGCGATCGAGCGAGAGAAGTCGTGTTTCTTCAAAAAGCATATTAATAACAACATTAAAAACCCAAAAATGTTATGGAGAAAGCTTACAAGCACAGTATTGCCAAACAAAAAAGCCTCAGCTGAATTGTCCCCATCTCTCAGTGATCCAGAACTGTTGAATGCACACTTTTTGAGTGTGCCTGGCAGCGGCATGGTCTCAATATCACAACTTACATACTACGAGCACCATAGACACAAAAGCGAGGCGACATTCTCTTTGGGTACGGTGAGCAGTGAACTGGTTCTAAGGACCATCAAAGGCCTGAAATCCAATGCTCAGGGGAATGATGGTCTGTCTCTGGACATGCTATTGCTGACCCTACCTCACTCACTGGACGCCATTACTAGAATAGTCAATAGCTCTATACTGGAGGGTGTGTTCCCTGAGGACTGGAAGATAGCAGTTGTAAAGCCGCTGCCAAAATCTAGTGAGCCTGTGACAGTGCAAGACCTACGCCCAATAAGCCTTCTCCCGTGCCTCTCTAAGGTATTGGAAAGAATAATTTGTGACCAACTGACGGAATACTTGGAGAAGCATCATATGCTTCCTTACTTTCAGTCTGGCTTCCGCAGGGGCTGTGGGACAGCAACTGCTCTGGCAGATGTGGTTGATGGTCTGTTGACTGCCCAGGACCAGGGAAAGGTTGCTCTTCTGCTCCTACTTGACTTTTCTCGTGCTTTCGACTCGATAAGCATACCTTTGTTGCTGTCCAAGCTTAGTTATTATGGCCTTGACGCTCGAGCTGTGAGATGGTTCCACAGTTACCTTACTCACAGGACACAACTTGTGGAGCTGCAACAAGCAAATGGTTCTAAGCTGCGGTCTAGCCGGAGGGAGGTGAACCGGGGAGTCCCCCAGGGATCGATACTGGGCCCTATCCTTTACATCTTGTACAGTGCTGACATCACATCATGCATTACACACTGTTCTCACCACCTTTACGCGGATGACCTGCAGCTATATCTTCCCTTTGATCCCGCTGACCATGCCAGCGCTATTATAAGGGTAAACAGTGACCTGCAAAGGATATCTGACTGGTGTATGTCAAATTGTCTAACCCTCAATGCAAAAAAATCGAAACTAATGGTTTTTGGAAATCCTAAAACTATTGGAAAGATTAATGATGTTTCAATAGCTATCTCTGTGAATGGGGACCAAATTGAAAGGGTGAATAAGGCACGGAACCTGGGACTGGTTTTTGACAGCGGGCTAAGGTTCGAGGCCCACATAGCCGAATGTGCAAGAAGTTGCTTTTACAGACTGAGGCTGCTTTACAGAATCAGGCAATATCTAAGTGAAGAGCTCCGCATTAGCCTCTGTGAGTCACTTATATTGTCAAAATTCAATTACTGCGATACTGTGTATGGTCCATGTCTGCTGGCTCGATCAGCCCAACTTATCCAGAGAGTACAGAATGCCTGTGCTAGGTATTGCTTTACAATTCCACCGCGGTCCCATGTCTCTCCTTTTCTTAGTGATAGGGGCTTACTTAAGATGGAAGCACGCAGACGGCTGCATCTGGCCACCATGTTATTCGGAGTCATTGGAACGCGAAAACCAGGGTACCTACTTGATAAGCTGCTGTGGGCCCGGGATCGCGATGGTCAAGGTAAACGGGCATGTACTCGCGTGTTTCTAACACCAAGCCATCGCACAGTCGCCTTTCGGGGCTCTTTTCGATTTGCCGCCTCGAAGTGCTGGAATGACTTGCCACCGCCGATGCGCGCTCTGAAAACGAAAATCACGCTCAGGAAAAAACTTAAAAATAACCTGCTGATTCGCCAGCGAGCAGAAGAAAGTTACATTTTAACTCACAAGCAGAGTTTGCGCGTCGCGTGGGCGGGTATAGGCGTCACTTCCCGGCACTTTGGGGGCGGCAGCTGAGGGCGTTGCTAGGTTTCTCGCAGCCGGTTCATCGATGTAGTGACCAAAACATATTCTGCAATTGAAATAATGGGACATTTAATGAAATTTATTGATGTAAATGCACACTTTACACTATTGAATCAGCGTAGTAGGTACTCACTTGAAGACGGGCGGCGTCGCACATTCATTGCTTGCTTGCACTTTGAGATTTATGCGTCGTCACTACACACATTAAGATGTTGCTTTTTCAAAATATAAACCATGCCACATGAGTCATAACATGTGCATATTACGTGGCATCACACCATTTTACGCAAATTACCTGTGTTGCGAAAATGGCGGACAGAGTGAGCAGTAGTATTTCATAATCACTTAGTAGTAAGTTCTTTGGCCGTGCAACCAGAGACAATGCAAACACTCCGGCCGACGCTTATAAAGGCATGCGCACACGCACACGATCGGTGCTGAGCTATCGGCTGAGCTGGTTGTCATTGTCTCTGGTCTAATGTTTTTTTTTCTTTTTTGTGTTACTTCGTGTGTATATTCTTTTCTTTGTTATTGTTTGTTAGGATTTTGTTGATTATTTATTTTATCATTATTATATTTTTTTTTTTTATTTAATTATTTTTGATTGTTTGAGGCCCTCGCAGAATATCAGTGTCGTGGCGGCCTTAAGTTGCCACGGCGAATACTGAGCGAGGGTCCTTTTTGGCACGTTCATTTATTTTTATTTATAATATTATTATTAGTTCTGTGTCAATTTATGTTATTTTCATTTTCATGTTTGTGTCAATTTTGAGTGCCAAATAAATAATATTCTATTCTATTCTATTCTATTCTTCCCACAGCGTTAGAGGCGATAGAGAGTATGTTCTTCTTAACATCACAATCGGATACTTGACTAAAATGAAAAGCCGGATAGTCGGGAGTTGGAAGTGATGACAATTGACTAAGAGTATTGCTCTTTGTTATACCATCTAGGGCAACGGATGTAGAGAAATGCTTGTTTAAAAGGTCGATATTAATATCTTTAGCAATAGGATCATTACGTGATTTTCCAACTCCAATTGACTTTAATAATTTCTAGACTTTAGCTGGATCTCCATTTTGAACAGATTTATGAATATGGCATCTTTGAGCGTCTCGACACAAAGTATTGCAGCAATTCCGAAGAAATTTATACCTTTCGCGGTTTTTATCGGACGGGTCCATTTTAAACTTGGTCTTGGCAGCATTTTTTTTATCCCGTAGAGATTTCAGCTCATCTGTCAACCAGGGCGCAGGAACATGTTTGACTCTGACCAGTGGCGTGCGGTGCATATAGGCAATTATGCAGTGCCTACCTAAAGAAAAATCCTACAGGACAGCTAACCATCTTTATTTGCCAAATTGACAATCTATAATAAAGTCTCAGTAACCATTTTGTCGTCTTTATTAAACTTTCAAACTAAAGCGCGCTCGTTTCAATACTTTTAATACAAATGACCCACGGTAGGCGGTCGCGATACCGCTTACTATTTCACGCACACTTCCTTAATTTTCACACACACTTATATAATCTGTGCGCATACGTACACAGTTACAAAACACCAATTTTTGGTAAGCATTATGCGGCGCTTACCTGCTTAGCTCCCACCAGATGGCGCTCAATTTCCGCCTCCAATTTAAAAATTTAAAGTCTTATTTTAAGTAAACTTTACATTACAACTTGTTCAAATAAAATTTCAAACCCTAAAATCCTAATTATATTTATAATAAATAGTTTTAAGTTTTAAAACGAATAATTAATTGTTTGCTAAAACTATCCTAAAAATAATGTAAACAGAGATCATTTCGATCGGCCATATTTTTTTTCTTTAGTTTGCTTTGGCTTTCATCCCGCGAGTGTTTTGAAAAGTTGTTTTTACTCTTACGGATCATAAACTGTTTCTTTTGAGTGCTATTATAGTTATTTCAGAGTTCAGTGTTGTGTTGTTGTGTTCTATAAAATGAAGAAACTACAATGTACAGTATGTAATGAGAATTCTATTTGTTTTGACAAATTACGCGCCAATCCCTTAAATCAATTTTCATTTGTGGACAACCTAGTAGCCTATTTTCATTAGCCGGGTAATTTAAGTTCCGAATTGAGTTGTAACGTAATCGATCTCACATAGAACTAAAATTTATTTGCATAGTTTGAATACGCCAAAGCTTATTTTAGCTTAATTCGGAACAAACAAAGAGATGTCCTTGTTTATTCTGTGGCCATAATATTTACGAGTGTAACTTAACCTCACCTCAGTTAAAAAAATATTAGCGAATAATCGGGTGTTAAGTTGTCAAAAGATAATTGTTCTAATAGTGTAAAGTGTATTAAAATGTGGTGAACAAATAATACAATCTTAAAAGTAGGTAAATACCATGTTAAATCAACAAAATAGCCGGGGCGCCGGTTTTGTGTGTGTTTACGTCGGAGACAAGTTAAGTTTTTGTCACTAAACTAACAACTTTATTGAATTAATTGAAGTATATAAAGCTTAACGTTGCAAACATTTTACGATAAAAGATTACTGACATGTTCAAAGTTCGCGAAAAAGTAATAACCACGAAATGTCGCTGAGGAGTTATAAATATCAATTGGATAGCTGTGGTGGTCCATATAAATCTTCACTCAGTCAATTTTCTTTGCTTGTCTCGGAAAGCAAGAATGCCTGGTAAGTCTTTATTTGGTTGAAGTGTAGCAAAGTGTGCAAGGCGTTTGGCACTTTATTTTTCATTAAAAATATGAAACATGATATTTTTAATGAAAATGCGATAGAATATAAAGTGTTCAAACACTTAGAAAAAATTGGTGATATAATTATAAAACTTCATAAAATTCCAATCTTTGTTTTTCGTCGTATAGAGGGGCATAAACTAAACGCTTTTTATACTTGTGACTTTTTCTTTCCGACGCATGGTTTAACCGGAAAATGCGATAGAATATAAAGTGTTCAAACACTTAGAAAAAAATGGTGATAAAACTTCATAAAATTCAAATCTTTGTTTTTCGTCCTAAAGAGGGGCATAAACTAAACGCTTTTTATACTTGTGACTTTTTCTTTCCGACGCATGGTTTAACCGGAAAATGCGATAGAACATAAAGTGTTCAAACACTTAGAAATAATTGGTGATATAATTATAAAACTTCATAAAATTCCAATCTTTGTTTTTCGTCGTATAGAGGGGCATAAACTAAACGCTTTTTATACTTGTGACTTTTTCTTTCCGACGCATGGATCAACCGGAAAATGTGATATTTTTTTTTATTAATAATGTTACTACTTAGTGCCTACCCAGCATAAAAATCAAAGCACGCCCCTGACTCTGACAGGCCAAATTTACGTAAAAACGTTTCTCAAAACAATTTTACGTAAATTTTCATTTGGCAAAAAACATTTGTCAAAACAACTCATTTTAATTCTAGTTAGCATATTCTCATTTTTGGGATATTATTGTTTAACAAGTATTTGTTTGGTCATGTTTCATTTAATCAAATATTATTTAATCAAATGTTTCATTCGGCCGGCACAACTTACTCTTTGCAAAATATTGCATGGCATACGATTAACAAGCTTGTACGCTCCAACTTTAAAAATATCATGCTGCATCGACGTTTGTTTTACCTTGGAATAATAATTTACAGGTAAAAAAATGGTTTTAAGAGATTTTTCTTTGATCCCAAAAGCAATAATTTTGGAATAAATTCTTAAGGTGAATCTAAAAAAGACAATTTGGTAACCCTATTCACGATTCCAATTTTTTTTTATCAACTTTGATTAACAGTGAATTTTATTTGAAGGCATTTGTGTGTCACGTCCAAAGGTCACGTCTAAATGACATAAATATGTCATAAACGGTCGTTTCAAGTTAAAACCTAATTATAGTTCGGCCGTTCAGAGAATGCGTTCCTGACTCCTATCAGTTAGTCACGACTAGTGATGGGCACAACATAACACTGAGCTCGTTACCGTTCCTCCAAAATGAAACGCCACGTTATTTTTAAGATTATTTTCGTTTTAAATTGGCGGAATCATTTAAAATTTATATTTTAGTAATTTAAGTCGAAACCAAAAAAAAGGTAATTTTAATATAATAAAATTGTTTTATTTATTTTTTGTTACAAAGTTACAATCTGTTTTTCTATGCAATAAAGTACATTGAATTGAATGTGCGTACAGAATATTAATCACACTCCGATTCGCTTGAGGAGGTGGTGTCTTCATCATCATCTTCGCCTACATGTATAATTATATTATTATCAATAACAGAATCAATCCTGATATCTCGGTCAAAAAACCTTTGCCCAGTCATCTCTAGTGACTTCCCCGCAGGCTTCTTTTAATAGGGTTTCTTTCTTTCTTTCTTTCTTTTCTTCTAATTCTTTTAATCTAAAAAAGATGATGATCTTTTTCGTGCTGAATGGCGGGGAAGTATTGTGGCGGGCGGCGTTACCTTTTATTTGAGCCCAGATTAGCTCAATCGCGTTATATTGGCAATGATACGGTGGAATTCTTAGAACGCGATGACCATACTCCAGAGCCAGTTCATCGATTTCGTATCGCACATTTGCCGCTTTATTTTCTTGAACTAATTTAATTAGCTCTGGTTTTAGCATCTGCATATTTGCGTCAATGCCTTTTGCTTGTAACCAAGCCACCATTACTTTTTTTTTATTAGCTTGGGTATGTGGTTTCTGTATTTGAACCGAGTGATAGGAGGCATTATCCATGAATATTACAGAAGGCAAAACAAAACACAATCGAAGTCCGATTTAGCGCCGATGTCAGTTTGAAAAGCAGAAACAGTCCATTAAACGAAAGCCGGGTAATCTAATAAAAACAGATCGAAAACACTTGAAGAACGTGGTCTATGCGCACGAAACGACAACAGACGACTGTTTTAGCGTCAAAAAATGGCGGCCCATAACGCCATTTGGGGTTACCATTTTCAACCTAAATATAGCGGGTAGCGTACCTCGTACTAAAGCTGACCACGAGATACACTCTTAAGGTCGTACAGGTGTGCGCACCGACTTCAGCACACTCGGACGATGTGGTTGAGGCCATGTATGAGGATATAACAAAGGCCATACAAATGACCACCAAGACTCACTTCACAGTTGTCATCGGAGACTTCAATGCAAAAGTGGGAGTACAGCAACATGGCGAATCGTACGTTGGTCCAACGTACGATGGCTATGGAAGCAGAAACCATAGGGGGCAAATGCTGGTCAACTTTCTCAACATGCAGGGGCTTTTCTGCATGAACACATTCTATCAAAAAAAGCCCCATAGAAAGTGGACCTGGCGGAGTCCCGACGGTAAGACGAAGAATGAGATAGACTTCATCATGACGAATAAACGGCACATATTTAGAAATGTCTCAGTGATCAACAGGTTTAACACCGGAAGTGATCACCGACTAGTAAGAGGCACTCTTAATATCAATCTCAAGCTGGAAAGAAGCCGCATGGTGAGGTCTATTCTTCGTCCGACACTGCTTCAAGCTGAACACGGTTCCGAAGCGTTCCAACTAGAGCTGCAAAATCGATTCGAAGCGCTGGAAACCGCAGATAATGTTGACAAGGACCTCGACAGCGTAGTAGGCGTTATACGCGAGGTGGGAGCTAGGCATTTTAGAAGGAAGCGACCAAACAAGGGGTCCACACTCTCGGCTGAGACTCTAGAGCTGATGCGACTGCGACGGGAAGCGCCAGAGGGAGCTCAGTCTGATGCCATCCATAAAAGGATCCGAAGATTGGTGAGACGCGATCTCCGAAGCTTTAACACCCGCCTCATACAGGAGGCGATCGAGCAAAACCAGGGGTCAAAAGTCTTTGCTCAACGAATGGGGAGATCGCATCTGACAAAGCTGAAAACCTCGGATAGCAGAACCGTCACATCAGTTCCGGAAATTCTCGCCGAGATCGAGGACTTCTACGGCCGCCTATATGCCTCGCATGCCCTGAAACCTCCAACTGACGCAAATGATCCTAGAGCTACGCTTGTACGCCACTACACCGATGATCTCCCAGAGCTAGATGTAGACGAAATTGAGGCGGCTCTCAAACAGCTTCGTAATGGGAAGGCTCCCGGCGAAGATGGAGTCACTTCAGAACTTCTCAAGGCAGGGGGAATACCCGTTCTTAGGGAACTGAAGGGACTGTTCAACTCCGTAATAGCCAATGGGACTACCCCGAAGGCGTGGAGCGAGGGCGTGGTGGCTCTGTTTTTCAAAAAAGGAGATAAAACTCTTCTGAAGAACTACAGACCGATCACGCTCTTGAGCCACGTCTATAAGCTGTTTTCAAGAGTCGTCACAAATCGTCTAGCCACAAGATTTGATGCCTTCCAGCCACCGGAGCAGGCCGGGTTTCGTAAAGGCTATAGTACCGTAGACCATATCCGCACAGTAAGGCAGATTATACAGAAGTCAGAAGAGTATAATCAGCCTCTGTGCCTAGCCTTTGTGGACTACGAGAAAGCCTTCGACTCCGTCGAGACCTGGGCTGTTCTGGAATCCTTACAGCGATGCCAAATCGATTGTCGGTATGTAGAGGTGCTGAGGAGCCTGTATAAAATGGCATTGATGACTGTTCAGGTCCAAAACCATAAGACGAGACCTATCCAGCTGCTCAGGGGTGTGAGACAAGGAGATGTCATATCTCCGAAGTTGTTCACGAACGCACTGGAGGACGTCTTCAAGACACTGGATTTGAAAGGAGCGGGCATCAATGTCAACGGCGAACACCTCACGCACCTCTCCGTTTTGCCGATGATATTGTCATTATGGCGGAATCGCTGAAGGATTTGCAGAAATTGCTGCAAAGCCACAACGCTGCCTCGCGACGCGTGGTCCTGGGGATGAACTTGGACAAGACCAAAGTCATGTTCAATGATCATGCCATCCCCGGACCGGTCTCCGTCGAAAGCGTGGCGCTCGAGGTTGTCAATGAGTATGTCTACCTCGGGCAAGTGATGCAGTTGGGTAGAGACAACTTCGAGCGGGAAATCGCTAGGAGGATGCAGCTTGGCTGGGCAGCGTTTGGGAAGCTGCGTCATATCTTCTCGTCGCCACAATGCCTGAAGAGCAAGGTATTCGATCAGTGCGTCCTACCGGTGATGACCTACGGAGCCGAAACGTGGAATATGACAGTAAAGCTGGCCCACCGACTACATGTCACTCAGCGAGCTATGGAATGGTCGATGCTTGGGATTTCGTTAAAGGACAAAATCCGAAATGAGATCATCAGGCAGAGGACTAAAGTAACGGACATAGTCCAAAAATGTAGCAAGCTGCAAGCAAGCAAGTGGCAGTGGGTTGGCCACATCTGTCGCAGAAATGATGAAAGGTGGAGTAAACGGGTTCTCGAGTGGAGACCACGCCTAGGCAAACGTAGTGTAGGACGACCCCCAGCTCGATGGACCGATGACCTTAGGAAGATGGCTGGTAGTGGATGGATGAAAAAAGCGGGAGATCGTGCTCTTTGGCACTCTTTGGGGGAGGCCTACGTCCAGCAGTGGACTGCAATAGGCTGAGATGATGATCTTATAGTCCATTATTTTCAAATTCTTAAAAAGAAAAACAAAACGTATTATTGTAAATTTTTGTTTTTAGCAATGCCATGCAAGGTTTATTTGAAGATAAATAACACTGTTCGAGTCCCACCTGAGGTCGATGATTTTTTTGTTTAAGTGTTATTTATCTTCAATTAAACCTTGCATGATTTGCTAAAAACAAAAATTTACAATGTTTAAGCATTTCTGATCTTAACCAATAGTCAAATATTTGTAAAAATATTTCTATAGGGTGTTGACGGTAGTATACTACTCAGCTATACATATAGCTACAACATTGATCAGAATACGCTGGCTTTGACAGCGAGAAAAAACACTTGAGGAATTTCATCCTGTCACGTGACGTCCTCACTAGCTTAGTGGTCAAAGCACTCGCCCGGTATGCGATGGGACGTGGGTTCGAGTCCCACCTGAGGTCGATGATTTTTTTTCAAGTGTTATTTATCTTCAATTAAAACGTATTATTTTATAAAGTATAACTGTATAAGAACAGATTACGATACTGTTATTGCCTGTTATTGTTAGCACAGCACTACAAATACAAAGCGCTGACATAACCTTGTAATAGCGCAGTATAGATTTAGAAAAACATTGTTTACCAAGTTATTTGACACTCAGTTTGGCACAAAATTATAAAATCCATTGATTATTGATATAATAATGTTGTTTTAATGCTCGTCAATTGTTAAAACGGTAAACAACCAGCAAAAATATTTTTATCGTAACTGCAACGCCATTACAAAGTTACGTCGTCAGTTCAATCGCGACGTGTCAGGAACGCATTCTCTGAACGGCCGAACTTTAGTAATTTCGTTATTGATTGTCAAGTATCAATGCCAAAATTGCTAATAATTCGGGATAATATTCCATGGGGCGCGACTTCGAATCATGGTCGGCGACAATATTTTTTCGAAATCCAGACTTGTATTAAAATATTTGATGTAAAATTGTTTATTTACATTTAAAACAATTTTTAATTACTAAAATTAGTACTAAACTTGTGCATATATTTTTTTACATAATATTCACAAAATAAATAACAAATAGAAAATGGGTCAAAGCTCGCTATCATCAATTTTCATAAAAATTAGGACCATACTCTAGTGAAATCAGAAACCGACTAAAATGAAAATTAATATAGTACTTAATATCTTTAAAAAGTTATGGATGCGCACTAAAAGTTATTCAAGATAATGTAACCACTAGAAAAAAAAGACCGTAACAGGCGGGATCCGAACCCACGCCTCATTACACTACGAGCAAGTGCCTTTCCAACTAAGCTACAAGGACGTTAGAACGATTTTCGAAATTTGTCAAGTGTTAGTTTATATTTTTTTGACAGAAGTGTGCAAAGAATTGTAAACCTTATGGTGGTTTGTCATTATCTGACGTAACGAAACATAAATTAATGTAAATAAATTATGCTCTATGAATTATGTGCAAGTTATCTATCATTGCGCAGATAGCGCCATCTAGTCAGAGAATGAAACAAACGATGGCGTAGGTAAGTTTTAGTTCCATTTACTCACCACCTTCACTGTCTTCGCGCGAGTTAGGGTGGAAATTTTAAAAGTATCGAGGCTGGCTCTCTCGTTTTACGTAGTATATTTTTTTCTCTATGCTCACGCCTTGAAACAATAGGCTACTTTACTTGACTCATATCAAAAATTAATAAACACATTATTATTTCAATAAGTGTTAGACTTAAGGAACCTTAATACATCGATTTTAATACACAAAATTAAAGAATGACTGGATAAATTCAATTTTAAAAATAATACATTTAATCTATAATTTGAAAACCCGAAAACGCTATCCGCCATGACATGACCGACTATCATCATAGTGACGTCAGAAATCTAGAAAGCAAAATTATTTTCGCATATTTTTTTATGTTTTCTTCGTTTTTTCTTTAAATTGTATCCCATATTCTACACCAAACGTTGCTTGTTACTTGAAACTATTAGGTAATCAAACATTTATAACGATTGAGTAGACTTATTGGCACACATAACCTAAATACTAGTATTTAAATTACTGGCATTAAAATAGTTGTCACATGAGTATCTACTTACATCGAAGTGATCTTCGCAAAAATCAACTTATATTTAATATGTAAACTTTATGGAATCATTATAAAATTAATTCTGAGAAATTAGTTTGTAGGTAATAAACGTTTGTTTACAATTGAACTGATGTCAAAGCACAGATAATCGATAGACCAATATGTCCGGCAGCGTTTTCGTCTGTTTTTAAAAAACATAATTTTAGTATCAAAGTTTCGTATTTTTCTTAGTCTCAAAAAACTTTTAAAATTTTTTTTTCGGTATAATGGAATTGTAATTATCAATTTAAGACCTATTTCAAAAAAGTGTCAAATAGCCTATTGATTGTGACATATTGGGACTAGTCGAAGTAAGAAGAAATGGGTACGAAATAGAAGAACATGAAAAACATGTATTCCGCTTTAAAGGGGAAAGTGATGGACTTTATGGTGCTGGCTTTTTGATAAAAAAAGGATCTCAAGCATTACATAGTAAACTTCACTGGAATATCTAAGAGGGTTGCTCTTCTCCAGCTTCAGCTCACTAACATAGCCGTGTCAATAATACAAGTACATGCAGCCACAGCCCAATCAAATGAAGACAAGATCAATTTATTCTATGAAAACCTACCAGAAGCCCACCTTGCGGGCCGTCCGGTGCTAGTTATAGGAGACTTCAACGCTAAGATTGGACAGCCAAGACCAGACGAAAACTACATAATGGGAAAATATGAACGCGGGAGCCGGAATGAAAGAGGCGAAAAGCTAATAGAATATGCACATGAGCACAAAATGTCGATACTGAATACTTATTCCAAAAAGAAGCCAAACCGCAGATGGACTTTGAATTCCCCAGATTGGTTGACTTAAAACGAAATCGATTTTATTCTAAGCAGTAATCCAAAATACTTAACCAATGTGGAAGTCCTAAACAAAACTAAATTTAACTCAGACCATAGACTCACTAGTCTAGCATCATTTAAGCTGGATAAACCTAAATTAAATAGAAAAACCATTACAAGTAAACCAAGACCACTAACCACGGAAAACGATATAAGAACATTTATAGAAAAACTAGATGAGAACATAAAAACCCAAGAAGTAAATTTAAAACACATGCAAGATGTACAGGACCACTATGACCAATTAGAAAAAATAATTATCAGTAACTCAAGATCAATACCAGACAACAAAAACAAAGTAAGAAAACAACACAAAATATTATCACAAAGTACTTTAGACCCTATAAATATCGCACTGAACTTACGACTTGCAAGAACAAAACAAACCAAAAATGCAATAAAGGCTATTTATAAGAGGACAAGCAAAGCTATTAAGGAAGACTACAGACAATACAGGAAAAATATTATAACAGCAAACATTATAAAATACAGAAGTGTGAAAAGGGCTAACAAACAATTAAACACACACAAAAACTGGATACAAACCCTAAAGAAAGGACACTATATTACAACAACAAGACAAGATGAACTGAAATGTGCAACAACATTCTACAAGGAATTATACTCGAAACAGCCTGAAGACACCAATAGACAGGAAACTAAAACCATAGACACGCCAACCTTCAATGAAATAAATCCAATAGCAGAGACAGAAGTACTACTACACATAAAGAAGCTTAAACCCGATAAAAAACCTGGCCCAGACCATATCAGCAATGAAGCCATAAAGATTGGAAGCCCCATTCGACTTACATTTCGGACAGCACTCTTCAACGTGGTACTAGAAACGGGACCAGAACCACACCAATGGTGTGAATCAGATATAGTACTCCTATACAAGAAAGGAAATCCACTCGATGTAGGAAACTACAGACCAATAGGTCTGCTTCCTAGTTTATACAAATTATTCTCATCCACCATACTTACACGAATAGCAGGCAAGATAGACAGCAAACGGCCAGTAGAGCATGCAGGTTTCCGATAGGGACATTCTACAATTGGCCATATACATACACACCTTAGAGCATGTCATTGAAAAATTTAAAGAACACAACCAACACCTGTATGTTGGCTTCATAGACTACTCAAAGCCGTTTGAAAGTATCTCTCACACCTCTATATGGTAAGCGCTAGAATCTTGCAATATAGAAGAAATATACATAACCCTCTTGAAAAATATCTAAACAAACAGCTCAAGCAGAATAAGGTTGGCAGCCAAAGGCAAAGTGATTGCAATTGAAAGAGGAGTGGCGGCAGGCGACCCCTTGTCCCCTAAAATATTTATTGCTATTCTGGATAATATATTCCAAAAGATCAACTGGGCCAAAAAAAGAATTTGGATAACTAACAAACATATAAGATTCACAGATGATATTGCTATCTTTGCAAAGTCAGCCTCAGAACTGCAAGCTGCAAGATATGATACAGATTAAGCAGCGAAAGCATAAAAGTAGGACTGGAAATGAATGAATGAAAATAAAACGAAAGTGATGACAAATGGCCCACAGAAAGGAATCCATACAGAAAATGGGAACCAAATAGAATATGTCAACGAGTACATTTACCTTGGAAAAAAGGTATCCTTCAATCATGACAACAATGAAAAAGAGGTAGAGAGAAGAGTAAATTGCTTATGGGAAAAAAGACAGCATTCTTATTATTTGTTTAGTATCAATATCCGGAATCCATCTTGAGTCAATCACCTGTCTTTCTACCTTAAGTCAGCGTTTCCGGTTCCTTTCCGATAGAGGCGCCCCCTATAGTATCGGTTTCGTACTTGGCGCCTGAGCACCAGGTTGAGACTTGTCATTATAGCGTTGTTTTTCGCGCCGTTCACAAGTCAGTTCAGTTGCAAAAAAAAAACTTTTTCATATTAAATAGTTATTATCTGTAATTGTTGGTTCCTTACCGAAAATAAAATATGGAGAACACCACTCCGACGCGAAATGAAGACGAAAATACTGAATCGCGAAAACGAAATCGTTCTCCATCACCGAGTTCGGAAAGCAGCGAGTCATCCAGCGTCAACAGCGGGCGTCCCAGGAGAGCAAAGGCAAGAAAAGTCGACCAAACTGTGAGTTATGCACACTTTGCATTTTTATCACAACTAATATAATATGATTTCTAAAAACACTCATGTGCTACCCTACCCTAGATGTGATGCCCCATTGAACCCTAATAAAGACGACGGTTTGTCAGAAACCGTTAGCTTTAATCAGGACCTTAACTTACGCCGACCTTGCGAGCGTGAATCCCAAAATAGTAAACTTTTGTCTGACCCAAGCACTATTGTTAAAGATCCACTTTATGCACGTGCAAAGGAAACTTATATTAGGAAATTGAGGGAATTGCAACGATTCACTAGTGATGATTGGTATGCAGTTCGATTTACGGATGCTCAGAAAAAATATTTGGCTACCCCCGGTTTTGTGAAATTAAACGTTAACGATTCTCTAAAACGGTTTGAGGCTGGTATGTTACGTAACGATCCTCGTTCATATTTGCTAGAGCGCTCTTTTGCCGGGTTAACGAACGCTGTGCTTTAACAAAAAAAAGAATTGCAAAATACTTTACAGAATTTAGTAGACTAGGCTAACGAGTGCAAACAAACATTGACTCCTAATTCATTATTCGACAAAATCGAATCTTTATTTTCAAAAGAGTCGTCTTACAGTAAAGTTATTGATGATATATTGCAAATAGTGTGGTAGGCGTGCAGATTTCATTACTTCGAGAAGGGATACATTGCTGCGTCAAATACCAGAACAATATCATAGGGATGTTTGGTACAAGATTCCCCCCAATGAAGAAACATTATTTAATGATGAGTTAGTTCAAAGCTACCTACAAAAAATTGGAGGAGCTAATAAATTGCTTACTTCACTACAACCGACACCGCGATCGCAATTTTCACAATTAAAGGATAATTTCTGTCAAAATCAAAAACCGTCGACTAGTAAACAAACAGATGATACCTTTTTTCGTCGTACAACTTCCACAAAAAGACATGCACCTCGGCCATCCAGCCAAAACCGTCAGCATAAACCGCAAAACAAGGCAAAATACAAAAAAGACGCGATCGCAAACTTCCTTTAAAAATAAGCGTCCCGAATGACTATCGGGTATTTCGAGGCGGCTGTCTAAAACGATTTCAAGGTGTCTGGAGCAACTTAGGTATACCAAAACAAATTTGCAAATTACTGAACGGGACACGTATTCCGTTCAGTCTTAAACCTCCACTAATATTTCCGAATTATTACCGAATTATTCCGAATTATAACCCGAATAGACCAACTTAAGTGGAGGTGGACAGGTCACATGATACGAGATCGGCAGGAAAAATGGTGCAAAACTGTTACTGACTGGTATCAAAGCAGAGATGGCAAGAAAAGTAGAGGGCGCCAACAAACAAGATGGGAAGACGACCTCAAACTCACAGCTGGTCATCATTGGAGAAGGGTAGCACATGACAGGACCCAATGCAAAATGTTAGAGGAGGCCTATGCCAAGAGGCAAACTGAGCTTTGGGACATTTTATAGAAAAATATTAACATGTCTAATACTAATACTTCTGAAATTCAGAATAATAATAAAAAGGCTTATTATTATTATTTATGCAGACAAAGAGTGTAATGTATTTGGAATTGTTAAGGCATAAAATACTGTGTAAATTGTAACAAGCTAGTTATTGTTCCTTTTGCAAATAGGTTTAAACTAAGCGCTAATATACATCCAAATTTTTATCCCTAGCACTGCTTCGGGACATATATGGGCTAAAGTAAAAGAAATAGTGTTTTGAGTGTTTGTTTAAACTTTTAAGTAAAAGAAATTGTGTTTCGAGGCAAAATGTGGTTATCTAAATGATTTTAATTGTTGAAATAAAATATTTACAACTTGAAAATAGGCAAAACAATGACAAAAGGTAAAATTTGTGTCCGCCAGCATGTTAAAAAATTTATTTCAGTCATACCTGCACTCATGTCCACATTTATTTGAGCTGCACTTTGGACATGGAAAGTGGCAGCCTGGACATCTTTCATCCAAACAATCACAAAGGTCTTTTCCAGTGGCAGCAATTTGTCCTCGTTCATTATAAATATTTTTGCTTTTTCGGCTGTAATTAAAGTAAATCTTAATTGGTAGAGTACTTCAATGCTTTAGATAACTATGTCTACCAGCATATTATGGTTATAGTCGAGACAAGAACTAAAATATGTTCTGATTAGGTTGAAGTCAGACAAATCAGAGCCAATGTGGAATCTATCTGTAAGTATACATATAAGGTCCAATTTTATTAGTGTACATCCAGTTAACCTGTTTCTATACAATCGTAAAAACCAATTTTCAAATGAGTACCATAAAAACTAAAAAAGTTAAAAATAGAAATCAAAATCAACAACATTGACTTCATATTGGATAAACTCGTCCTATCTTGCTTTGGTACGTTTAACCATCTGATTATCCGTCTTATTCCTTCCCCTCATACAGAGCGAGAAAGAGTTGAAGATAGGACGAGTTTATGCAATATGAAGTCGATGTTGTTATTTTGTAATTTATTTTTAACTTTTTTAGTTTTTATGAGACATTTCAAAATTTGTTTTTACGATTGCTTTTCAGCTATATAGTCATAGGTTAACAGGATGTACACTTATAAAATCGGACCTAATAACTACTGGAATTATACGGAGGTCATTCATGAATCATGCCGCCTAGAAGCTTTAGTTGTCGCAGCTACACGTGCCATGCATGTGCCTACAAAGAAGCCAAGGTTCCAGACGTTAAGATTTGACGGGACGGCCGGGTTGACGAAACCGACCATATCCAACCAGTAGGTATCAATATTAATAAAATCGGATCGACCACCTAATACAAGCTCCAATTTGGTCGTGATCGGAAGATCGGCTTCAATCAAATCATTTGTTATTATCTTTAACAGGATCATGTAGGTTAGGTACTATAAAGCAACTTACTTGATGAAATAACTTTTGCGATTCAATTTACGACGTTCACGCGCTGAGGTTTCTGGATCAAAATTATCTAGAAAATGCATCTTCATGAGGCGTTTTATTTTTATTAAAACTATAATGTCAATAAATAAATACGTATGTTGTTTTTAGCAGCAAGATTCTTCCACAGATTAGTCAGAGCAATGAGAATTTAAATACTACGTAATCAGAGTCGGCATTCTGGTAGTAGCCACTGAACCGATTTATGGAAGAAAATTGTATCGCACTGGTAATTTGAAATTGTTTGTACCAACATTTAAAAACACAACTGTCACACTAATTGACAAATAGGGCTTGACGGAAGCTGTTACATCGTTCTTATCTATCGATATCGATAAATCCGCAATCAATCGGTAGGTCGGGTGGGTACTTTTTACCATTAAGATATGTCAGTTGTATGTACTAAACTAAAAACAACAATTAAATTAAACGGATTTATTACATTATGTAATACAAACATACCAAAGCTATTTTTTTTTTACATTATTATGAGTTATTATTACTCTAATGAATGCTGTATCTTCGGCGCATGCCACGTAAGCCGTGAAGTTCACTCGTTGTAGAAAATCGCTGTCGGGGCAAAAGCGCGGCTGGTTTGGGGGAGGGAGAGAGTGGGGAGCTTGATTTCTTTCCAATCCCATAATATTTGGTTGACCTTAAAACTGAAAAATAGATAGTCCTCTTAAGTAAGCTTGTACAAAACATCTCTTACCTCTTATTATTAGTAGAGATTTCCCAAACACTATACACATTTTGTTTTCTTATAGACCGCAGCTAACACAAATTGCAGTTTAGTATTTACATCGTAGGTACAACTATTGCTGTAGGTATGTGTATAATTATATTTAGTTGACCATAAAACTGAAAAATAGATGAGTCCGTTAATGTCAGCTTGTACTAAACAACCATTTATCCAGCATTATTGTCCTTGAGTAGAGTTTATCCCTTACTTGGAAAGTTACAAACTTTTACCTCTTAATATAAGTGGAGATTTCTAGTGTTGCAACGGAACTGGCATAACGGAAGCAGAAACGGAAACAGATGTCAAAAGTAAATCTTAACGGAAGCGGAAACGGAAACGGAAGCGGAAACGGAAGCGTTAACACTATGAAAAAAAAAGAACAATTGTACATTCAAAACTTTTTTTATTAAATTTCTATTTTAGTAGTCAAAATTAAACAGCGGCAAGTTATATTTAATAAACCGCCCGCGCCGTGCCGCCGTCGCGTCTGCTGCACCGCTCCTCATCTCTTTCTCCCCGCTTCCGTTCAGAGTTCTGTTATAAAGTTTGCGGAACCAGAAGCAGAAACGAAGTGAAAAAAAATGCGGAACTTCTGCAGTTGCGGAAGCGGAAGCAGAGTTCTGTTGCAACACTAGAGATTTCCCACACACTATACACATATTCTGCTTTCGTATGGACCGCAGTTATCAGAAATTGCAGTTTAATATTGACATAGTACAACTATTGTTGTGTATAATTATATTTGGTTGACTTTAAAACTGAAAAATAGATAAGTCCGTTAAAGTTAGCTTGTATAAAACAACCCATTATCCAGCATTTTTATCCTTGAGTTTTCCCTTTCTTAATTTAGGGACATCATCTGTGAAAATTTAAACTTTCTATCACGGTTCATGAGATACAGCCTGGTGACAGATAGACAGACAGAAAGACAAACAGACAGACGGACAGCGGAGCCTTAGTAATAGGGTCCCGTTTTACCCTTTGGGTACGGAACCCTAAAGAACAAACATAAAATCAAATAAATTACCTTTTTTGGTTTTATCAGGTAAAACAAAAATGGGAATGGGAAATTCCAAAAGGGTTTGATCAGGTATTGGTGGCATGTTAAATTGCAAGGAAGGTACGGCATTCCTTTTTAATCGATTGCCTTGTTTATTATAGGCGCTTAAAAAGTGGTTTCCACACAAAAAAAAAAAACTTTTGTATAGGTAAATAGGCAACATCTTCGTTTCCAGTTAATTTTACCCATAAACGGCATCTAAAATAAATAGTAAATATCTTGTATCGTCAAATTAAGTAAATGTATTAGTGTACTTACAAAATAAATTTCATTTATCGATAATTTAATTGCATCACTATCGTTTCAATAATAAGGCACGATTAATGCAGATTTATGAGAAAATATCAAATCTAGGAGTGCACTTTGTCGTTGCAAATTGCTATTAACACGGTCAAAACAATACATAAACTCGGAGGATAAGAAATATTTTAAAATATCTCATATTAACAAACCTGGTAGGGTCAAGTGGAAATCTGGCCATAAATATATTACAAGCACTTTTATTAACGCGTCTGATCCCACAAACTTCACATTTTCGTAAAGACTTTCCCATTTTGTATTGATTGGCACGAAATTTAATAAAAAATTTAAATACCTAAATCGCAAACAACTCAAACAATTATCCAAAATTGGCGCGACGATGACAAACTTCTACAGATTAGCCAAAGAAACTTTACAATGTTACCAACACTAAACATAATTATTATAATACGTCTAAATTTAATAGTAATCATGGAACTTGTAAGCCCAAGGAATCAATACTCATTTTATTATGATAGGGTATTTTTATATCTCAATGATAGGACAAAGTAAGTCATAAATACATACTAAAAATACTAAAATTGCGATTGTTTGGTATGTCGACGGCCTAAGTAAAGCTGGAAACATACTATCGGACGCGGCTTACGGACGCGGCTTACAGCCCCGACTGATAAGTGTGCACGGTCCTCGGACGTTGCTTGCGGACGCCATGAGTGTGACCACTTTAAGTAGATTTCTACGTTTTTGGTAGGTTTGTGAAAAAGACGACGATGATTTAGTTGTAATTTCAGTAGAAAATCTGTATCGTTTAAATTCTGAAAAATAGTAGCTTAGCCAAAATACAATTATCCAGGCCAAAAAAAAAAGCTAAATAAATCACTTTGGTTGTATGGGAGCCCCCTTAAATATTTCTTTTATTCTGGTTTTTAGTATTTGTTGTTATAGCGGCAACAAAAATACATCATCTGTGAAAATTTCAACTGTCCTGCTATCATGGTTCATGAGATAGACGGACAGACGGACAGACAGACAGACAGAGTAACATAATACTGAATACGGTGATACGCGGGTTTCTTTTTTGCATACGTTATCAAATCGCTAGCTATCTTATAATAAAAAATTTCATGCAATCAATAAGCACGTGCGAGCTCTCGCGCAGTCGGCGTCCTTCTGACGCTCGGACGCGTCCGCACCCCGTGCATACCGTCCGCGGATGTTTTCGGCTTACAGAAACATCCAGCGCGCCAGATTGCTGTCGGACGTCCGAGCGCTCAAGGTCAGCCCAAGGTTACGTCCGCGACTTACGTCCGATGGTTTGCACACCTTAGTGTACATTGAATACCTAGATTCCTTTAAGTCGCGGCTGTAAGCCGCGTCCGTAAGCCGCGTCCGATAGTATGTTTCCAGCTTTACTTCTTTCTTCTGAAGAACAAGTTATTTGTAAAGCTGGAAAAAAACTATCGGACGCGGCTTACAGCCACGCCATCGGTGTGACCACATTAAGTAGATTTCTACGTTTTTGGTAGATTTGTGACAAAGAGGACGATGATTTAGTGGTAATTTTAGTAGAAAATCGGTATCGTTTAAATTCTGAAAAATAGTAGCTAATCCAAAATAAAATTATCCAGGCCAAAAAAAACCGGCCAAGTGCGAGTCGGACTCGTGCACGAAGGGTTCCGTACCATTTTCTATAAAAACGGCAAAAAAATCACATTTGTTGTATGGAGGCCCCCTTAAATATTTATTTCAACTTTCTAGCTATCACGATGCATGAGATACAGCTTGGTGACAGACGGACAGACAGACAGCGGAGCCTTAGTAACCAGCAAAATAAATCACTTTGGTTGCATGGAAGCCCCCTTAAATATTTGTTTTATTCTGGTTTTTAGTATTTGTTGTTATAGCGACAACAAAAATACATCATCTGTGAAAATTTCAACTGTCTAGCTATCACGGTTCATGAGATAGACGGACAGACAGACAGACAGAGAGACAGACAGACGGACAGCGGAGCCTTAGTAATAGATCCCCGTTTTAGGCTTTGGGTACGGAACCCTAAATAAATCTTGTCCAGGTCCCGGGGATTTCCTGCAACATAATGCTGAATACGGTGATAAATAAAAATGTTCATGCAATCAATAAGCACGAGCGAGCTCTCGCGCAGTCGGCGTCCTTCTGACGCTCGGACGCATCCGCACCCCGTGCATACCGTCCGCGGACGTTTTCGGCTTACAGAAACATCCAGCGCGCCAGATTGCTGTCGGACGTCCGAGCGCTCAAGGTCAGCCCAAGGTTACGTCCGCGACTGACGTCCGATGGTTTGCACACAGTAATGACATTCAATACCTAGATTCCTTTAAGTCGCGGCTGTAAGCCGCGTCCGAAAGCCGCGTCCGATAGTATGTTTCCAGCTTAAATCTTCTTTGTGTTAGTGCACAGTTTTAAAATACCGTGTAATGGTTTTTCAAATCCAAGCTAGAAAAGATCGGTACTAGTTGTCTAATTCGTATGAGACTGGGTCATGTCTGTCTACCTTTTCATTTAGCAAGACTGAATATTGCAAATACTGATAAATGTGACTGTGGGGATGAAGTGGGTGATTTAAATCATCTGTTTTTTTCCTGTCCTAAATATGACCGTACCTCCTTTTTAGTTTCACTAATATCCCTCGGAGTCCCATTTCCTACTAATATATCTTATTTTTTATATTTTAATGATTATTCTATATATCAATGTATAACTTCATTTTTAGCTGAAAACAATATTAAAATTTAATTAGTATCTACTACTATTTGTCTTATGTATTTTCCTCATCTTTTGTTCCTGATTTAAACCTTCGTACCTTCCTGATCTAATCCTTTCCAAATTTCCGTTTATTTCTTATATGCGATTCCTTAGCTTTTAACCCCGTTGTGGCTATGCAAAGGCCGTGTAGGCAAGAGAAAAAAAAAAAAAAACATCATTTGTGACGTGACATTGGCGAAATCGTGTACGACAAAAGTCAAAACACTAATTCATCGCCATAATCCAAAAGAAGAAGAAGAAGAAGTTTTAGAAATCATTACTGAGAGAGAAAAGTATAATTTTGTATCATGGCCGATGCAAATGCAAAAGAACAATCTGTTACGAAAGTACCCATGATCTATGTTTGTGGGGGTAAGTAACACGTACTAACAGTGCCGTAATTAGCTTTTTTGGCGCATTTTATAAGGTATTTTGCCACCCCAAACAAGGTCTAGCTCTTTACGGTACATAACATTAAAAGAGAAGGCAATTCAAAAGCAGGCTTGCATTATTTCAATTTTCTAAACATCTAGCGGATGACTGGCAAACAATGTGGACCCAATCATCAAAAATCAAGGGCTGTCGATACGGTGGTATCCCGCCCATAATCCCTTGAAAACCATGGTTTTTTAAATATAGATTTAATGATAAAGTTGTGATATCCCAAATCTGTCAATTGAGGATTATTCATTCATGTTGTACACTTTGGTTTATAAGCAAGCTTTAAATTCTCAAAAATATTTGACCAAATAAAACTAGGATTTATGAATTGATTGCATTAGTACTTTATGTTTTAATTCTACCTCTCTACCTAATACGAAAGTGCATCGTTTGTTTGGTCATATTATCCGATCAAATTAAAACATTCATTTACCCATATCAAAGGTTTGACAATTTATGAACAATTGAAAACGATCAGGTTTTTTATATGTTAGATTGAGTTTATCATATTTTATCAAAGGATTGACACATGAGATAGGCCATTTTAATTTGTTTGATTTATAAAACCAAACGAAGATACACTTTCGTGCTAGGCCTCCTAATTTTAGTTAAGGGATTACTGGCTAGGTACTTGTTTTAGTGCACTACTATTAACATAAACAATTGTTTATACATTTTTATACTGTTTAAATAAATTTATTAATGTTTATTTTATTTCTTGCAGAATGCCATAGAGAAAATGAAATAAAACCTAGAGACCCTATTAGGTGCAGAGAATGTGGTTATCGGATTATGTACAAAAAAAGAACAAAGAGATGTATCCTTTTCTTAAAATATATTCATATTTCTTTTGAACTCACAATGTTTGTAAGACGGTAAGCCAAACTTGCTCAGTGTTTAGGTAGAGATATTTTGTTAATACAAATTCAGCCATTTGACTCTAGATACCAAATTTTTTTAAATATTTTTTTGTCTTACATAAAACAATTTATGAAATTAGACCTAAAAACTTTTAAATATTTTTTTCCATTTTATATTTTAGCATTAATGTCAAATATGTCCCTTCTCTAGCTACCGAGGACGTCACGTGATCGATGTTGTTGGTAAAGCACTCTCTCGGCATGCGATGGGACGTGGGTTCGAGTCCCACCTGAGGTTGATGATTTTTTTCAAGTGTTATTTATCTCAATTAAACCTTGCATGGAATTGCTAGAAACAAAAAATTTCAATTGTTTAAGCATTTCTGATCTTAATATCTATTTAAAAAATATTCTATCTAAGAAATATTTTTACAAATATTTGACTATTGGACTATTGGTAAACACTAGTCAAATATTTGTAAAAATATTTCTATCGGGTGTTGACAGAAGTATACTACTCAGCTATACATATAGCTACAACATTGATCAGAGATATGCTGCCTTAGACAGCGAAAAAACACTTGAGAAATTTCATTGTGTCACGTGACGTCCTCGGTAGCTTAGTTGGTAAAGCACTCGCCTGGCAAGCGATGGGACGTGGGTTCGAGTGCCATCTGAGGTTGATGATTTTTTTCAAGTGTTATTTATCTTCAATTAAACCTTGCATGGATGTGCTTAAAACAAACCTTTTGCAATAGTACCCGTAGTTACTTATAAAATGCCAAAATTCAACTACAGGATGAAAATTGACAAAAAATTCAGTCACATTGAATTCCATTTAGAAAAATACTCTTAATCATAACTCTTAACTTCTTACCTTTCCAACTGTAGGTATATCACAAACATGTAGTAACATACTTACATAAAGAAATTTGTCAGTTTCAAAGTTTAGGGATGACGGGAAGTCATAAGAAGACAAAAAAAATATTTAAAGAACATATTATGTGAAATCGTATTTATAGAATATTTAAGTGTTGAAAAAAATTATTATTATTGCCAAGCTCAGTCTTAAGATCAACCATTCAAAAACCAAGATAATGGTGGTAGACAGAGTGCAAGTACTTCCTTACACAGACGCACTCGATGGGTATGAGAACTCTGTCACTGGTGACAATATGACCTCTGTAGCCAAGAGTCGAGCACGGACTATACAGGTTTATTTAAAAACCATCAACAACCTCGCACGACTAGATACCTAACATCATAAACAACAATATTGTTCTACGAGTTTTATCATAACTCAATACATTAATAAAAAAATATTTCCAAGCTTTTATTGTACTGGTCGTGACATTTGCAACAAGTCAATGTTCCATTCACATACGAAAATGCGTCGCGCGTTATGCGATGCTCACAGAGATGAACATTCAGACGTAAAATTAAATTGATATTTATTTTTGGTATAGTAAATTGTAAAGTAAAATGCGTCAAATTATCAAATGTAAAACAGATAGTGTTGTTTATGTTTTACCAATATTTATAATATATCTGCGAAAAAATAAATATTGTGCCCCAGATCATAGCAAGCAAGTGTGGTTGACTTGGCCTTTTTTTAAAAACCAAATTGCTCTGGTGTTATTAACTTAAACTCCTGACCTAAACCTCATTAGTCTCTTTTGCAGTGCTATTTCGAATACCTTGGACAGTATTCGAGGCCTAGCACGAAAATGTATCTTTCGTTAGGACGTATAAACCTTACAAATTTAGTAACCAGTCTCATGTGTCAATCATTTGATAAAATTATGACCAACTCAATCTAGCCGTGTAAAATGCCGACCTTTTTTAATTGTTCATAAATTGTCAAACCTTTGATACAAGTGAATGGATATTTTAATTTGATCGGAACGGATAAAACGACCGAACGAACGATACGCTTTTGTATTAGGCCTCCTGGTATTAAAGTTATTATTGCGCGAAATTGTTTTCTAAAATAGCTCTACCTATACACCCAGCAAGTTAGCTTACTGTCTTCCAAACGCCCTGTATACTATTTATCTGTCAATAGTAATGCTGCATTGCATACCTATTAGTGCATATCTAGGCCATAAATAATATTGATAGTGTAATGGCATTTGAACGTCAAACTATTTATGGCTTGGCAACACTAGAATACTTATTATGCAATATTTATTATCATTACCAAAGCTATCGTTAGCGCTGACACTATTGATAGTTTTTGTGTTATGCTTAACAATACCACATGAGTAAAGAAACGGAACAGAGACTAAGCTTCTAAAGAGCTAGCAAAATCTATACCTATTTTGATAGGGTTGGCACAATTGAATAAATTTAAAATATGAATGTTCTTTTTTTCACATTTTTTATTAAAATAGGTTATTTTTTTACAAATTACATACTCTACATAATTTTTTTTATTACTTTTGGTTTTTAAAATCGAATGATAAATTCTAATTCTAATATAAAGTTTTTTCAAATAATCCAATGGGAAATAATCACATGGCATATGAAATGTACAATCTTGCAAACGTGCTAATATGTCATTACCAATATTAAAAATTTGTACATGAAGATCAAAATATTCGCGAAATTTTTGCTCAAGCAATTCAACAAATGCAATAAAATTGTCAGGAGGTATTATCACATACAGTACAATGTACAACCATATTTACAACACTTTTTAAATACTAAAACAAAAATATTACTACGTATTATGTGAGAAACTCGATAACAAAAACAAAACACGCACGACATTCGAGCGTCGTGTCACGCCTGCACGCCCTGAAATTGACCACTGGCTGATCTAGTTTGAAGCGGTTTTGGCTCATAGGTGACAAGCGGCCAGTGGACACGCACACACACGCGTTGCACTTGTAGTGATGTACCTATCACAGCGCATTCGTATGTAGCTTTGTCTCTGTTCCGTTTCTTTACTCATGTGACAATACTATCTATATTTTGATAGCTATCGATAGTATTGGGTTTAATAAATACTGTTGCAATTAAAAATTTTGTTGTTAGCAATTACCATGCTAGGTTTATCTAAGATTTTAAATACTTGAAAAAAATCGTCCGCCTCAGGTGGGATCCGAACCCACGTCCATCGCATACCGTGCGAGTGCTTTGACCACTAAGCTACCGAGACGTTAGTGAACTCGACGAAATCTTTCAAGTGGTTCTCGCTGTCAAAGCCAGCGTATTTTCTGATCAATGTTGCGGTATATACTACTACCGTCAACACCCGATAGAAATATTTTTACAAATATTTAACTATTGGTAAAGATCAGAAAAGCATAAACAATTTAAATTTTTGTTTTTAGCAATTACCATGCTAGGTTTATCTAAGATTTTTAATACTTGAAATTTCAACAAAAATGTAAATTGTTTAAGCTTTTCTGATCTTTACCAATAGTTAAATATTTGTAAACTATTTCTATCGGGTGTTGACGGTAGTAGTATATACCGCAACATTGTTCAGAAAATACGCTGGCTTTGACAGCGAGAACCACTTAAAAGATTTCGTCGAGTTCACTAACGTCTCGGTAGCTTAGTGGTCAAAGCACTCGCCCGGTATACGATGGACGTGGGTTCGGATCCCACCTGAGGCGGACGATTTTTTTCAAGTATTAAAAATCCTAAATACTGTTGCTGTAATTTTACAATTAATACTATTGAGATTGTAATGGAATTTCAAGGTCCACAAGTCCACAAAACAGAGCGCGGGAACGTTTGTTCACGTCAATGTAACGGCAATATTATATGGGTCCTGTCTTGTCATTCGCAAATTTTTGGCTTACCCCGCCTTTAGGGCTGGCAAGAACCATTTTACGAATCATTATCCTTAACTCAGATTTCAGTGGTGGTCTTCGATGCCCGTTAATTAAGATTAAATATTTAAGGGACTCCTAATGTAAGAAACAATAAACAAGTAAGTTTTTGACAAGAAAATTTTATTTATCAATCAATAGGTTCCCTTGAAGCAAAGTCGACTCAATCAAATAATCGAGTTAGACAAACCTCCAAGGGTGGCGAAATTTGGAGGGTTATAGTGGGGGAGGGGGGGGGGGGGGTTGACGGTTGTACGAGGCAGGCAAAATTGCACAAACTGTGGAGCACGCTTAACTTTTCTGGGTATAGCAGGCATCTCTAAATTACGTCCTTGTAGGGGCGGGAGCGTCATCCCTTCTCTCCCGACTCAGCACGTGTAATGCTGTGCTTGACCTAACTTAGTGTGTCGTACGCGCCTACGCCTAGTGATAAAGTGACTCGGCACATAATCTTGGTTTAAATAAAATTATGTATTTCGTTAACAAATTTAAATCCACACAAGAAAAAGCGAAAATAATAGGTTGGGGAAAAACTTTCTTCGCATTTTTTAAGAAAATTCAAAACATTTTTTAATTTTATTTTATTTACATTTAACTAAAGTATGTAGGTACCATTTTGTTCGATAACTTTTTGCCATCTTGTAGATAGGGACATGATCCCATTGCTATAGAAATTTTAGGGCTTCTGATCAAAATACCGCGACAAGTGGTTTTGGCAGTCCTCTCGTGACCTGACACTGCCTAGAGAATTCTGAAGAGAGCAAAACAGGTGGAAATCTGAAGGTGCAAGGTCACGACACTACGGCGGATGCATTAACACCTCCCAGCCAAACTCTCTTAATTTTTGCTGAGTGGCTAAAGATGTGTGTGTATCATAATGAAAAACCACACCCCTTCTATTGATTAATTCCGGCCTTTTTTTCTCAACTTCTTGCTTTAATCTCATCAGTTGTTCGCAGTAGAGTTCAGAATTGATGGTCCTGCCTGGTGGTAACAGCTCATAATGAATAATGCCCTTCCAATCTTACCACACACACAGCATCAACTTGTTGCGAGTTAACCCGGGTTTCGCCACAGTCTGTGAAGCCTAACCGGCCTTTGACCACGACCTTTTTCGCACGTTCTTATCGTACGTGATTCACTTTTCATCACCAGTTATCAGATTCTTCAAAAATGATTCGGTTTCATTACGTCGTAATAAAGAATCACAAATGAGTACACTGTTCATTAGGTTTCTTTCAGTGAGCTCGCAGGGTACCCAAATATCGATCTTTTTTGTGTACCCATTTTTTTTTTCAAATGCGCCAAAACTGTTTTGGGGTCAATTCCCAGTTCTTCAGCTACGTCGTAACTACTGATATGCCGATCTTGCTCCACTTTTATAAAAATGGCATCAATTTTATCCGTAATAGGGCGACCAGAGCGACGTGCATCTTTGACATAAAAAAATCCGGTTTGAAAACGCTTAAACCAAATTTGTGCTAGTCTCACAGATACTGCACTAGGTCCATAAACATCGCAAATTTTTTTCCTGGCTTGCGTTGCATTTTTGCCCTTTTTGTAGTAAAATTTTATAATGTATCGAATTTTTCATTAGATTCATTCAGATTCAGATTAGACCCATCTTGACAGTAAGAAAAACAAATGAAAAACACGGTTCTCTATTGAATTTCATATTTTTTTATCTATAATTTAGTTTGCCCGAAAATTTTTCCTCTTAATATTGATTTTCCGAACTATCGCTTACCATAATATTGAAATCCAGAATTTAACAAGCAATAAAATTAAAATCCCGAAACATCATAAGGTCTTAACGTATTTTCCATAAAAATTATAATCCACAATATGTAAAATCAATAAAATATATTTCTCTAATAGTTTTTAATCATAAATGTTATGCAAATAATTGTAATTTATCCTTATAAACTCATGGAATCAAATGACAAACTACAAATGCATGCAAGCAAGCAAGCTTGCAGCATGCAAGCAGACGGGCGGAACCTATGCATGCTGCATGCAGCATGCTAGCAGGCATATAACATGCCAACACTACACATGCAGGCATGCAGCATGCAAGCAGCATACAAGCAGGCATGCAGCATGCAGCAAGCAGCATGCATAGGTTCCGCCCGTCTCCGGCGCTGCGGGCAGTGCAGTCCTTACGCCCTTCCGTAACAAATATCTGGCACCTATACCAGAACTTTGTTACAGGGGGCGAGAACTGCACTCCCTTCGCGCCTCCTAGTTTTAAATTACACTCTAGTATTGGGCAGACAAGTACCATGGCAAGGGACCACGGCGAGTCGGGTTTCCCTAATCGTTTTGTATTTCAACTTGGTTTAATTTTTTTTCAAACCTTATAGCCGCTTATAACTTTTCACAGATAATCCTAATAATCTAGAATCATAAATAAAAAGACACATCCATCTTAAGTATTTTTTTTATATGAATGGTATCTCAAATGTGTTATATGTATAAATGCTCCGATTCAGATTCTAAACTATTTTTTTAATGATATATGTATATTCGGAATATTACTGCTTATGTTAAAAGATATTTAGGACAATATGTTTATGACTAACAAAATTATGAGATTTTCTATTTATAGAAATAACATTATGACTAAATAAATTTCGGATAAATTAATGACTATAAGACAATGTGATTGATTCGGAGATTTGATTATTATGACAAGTGATGATTCTGAGAACTTTGTTATGGGTTATGATTTTTGACCAAAAAAGTTTATGAAATACAATGGGGTCCGCAAATAGTACAGCCAAAAAGATTTTATAACAAGTTCATACATACTATAATGCGAAAAGACTTTTTCCCCAACCTAATATGTACCTATACTTACAAGGAAAACATATAACACTCTTTTGTCTTCCACTCTATACGATAAGAAAATAAATTTGCTTATATCCCTACTATTTTTTAATATTAGAAATGCGAAAGTAACTCTTGTCTGCCTGTCTGTTACGCTTTCACGCTGAAACTACCGAACCGATCATTGTGAAATTTGGTACAGAGATAGACTAGAATTTGAGAAAGGACATAGGCTACCCTTTATTACAAAAAAGGCTTGAAGGGGTGGAAATAGGGGTTGAATATTTGTATGGAATTTGGTCATTTTCGAAGATAAAATCATGAAACTTTGTATACCAGCAGGTTGTCTGTGAGTTATTATTAAAAAAAGAACAATAAAGAAATATGCTGCCCAAATCAACTATTCCATGTGGACGATATCGAGAGCAAAAACTATATTTTTAATATTTTAAATGTGTCTGCCTGTCTGTTACGTTTCATGCCTAAAATACTGCATCGATTTTGATTAATCTTGGTACAGAGATAGACTAAAGCTTAGTTTAAAGTGGTCATCTACGTGTATTTACGGAAATGAAGGTAAGTTACTTATTTCTATCAGGTGTTATTGGACTGTGATGTGATAACGGAAATAGAAGGTAAGTTACTTATTTCTATCAGGTGTTATTGGAATGTGATGTGATAACGGAAATAGAAGGTAAATTACTTATTTCTATCAGGTGTTTCTGGCCTGGGATTTCTTTTTATTATTGAACCGAATTTTTATTATTGAACCGAATTACTACAACGACTCACTTTCTCTCTTATTTTTTTTTGTTTTGAACTGTGTGACGAAGAACACTTTCGGCTAGCTCAGGCCTGAGTTCCTCGTCAGCATATGTACTGGCCCCAGCCCGCGATGCGTGCGGTGAGGGGATGTGTACCTAATTACAGGATCCTAACAGGGCTGTCGAATGTCGATCTGCCGGTTCGCGTGTAGAGATGTCGCGCCGCCGGATCCTCGTCACAACTGTATCTACCTGAAGGTTGTCTGGAAGAGATCACTTATATAAGTGTATAAAATTTGGCTCCTCTCGGGTGCCACACGACTTACCCAAGATTTTATCACATTTGTATCGAGGCTGCATCGCTTTTGCATCGATGTAGACGCGCGTGAGTGGTGGCCGGAACCGGACGGTGCCAGCATAAGGCTCGGTCAATACGCTGCCAGAATCCGTTGGTATCCGCAAGGATCCGTTCAAAAAACGACCTTATTGCTTAAGCGATGAATTGAATCCACGTTAACCCGGTCCAGTTTCCGGCTGGGTAAGACCGAGCCTAGTGTGGTGTCAAGCCCCAGAAGGGGGAGACTTAGTTAAAGGGACAACGATAAGAATATAACAAACGTAGATAGTCACGAATTGTACGCAGCGAAGTGTACACTACCTGAGAAAATAAGTTATGTCTGGCGGTCTGGGATCTTGCGCTTCTATGGCTATATTAACCTTGCGGTTATATACTGGCCGAATCGCGTAAAATGCACGCTGACTTTGGGCAGACGCAAAATCAGCGTGCTTATCATACATAACTTATTTTCTCACAAACAAATGTATGGGATTAAGAAGAGTAAGTACCTACGTTTATTGAGTGTATGCGTATCTGCTAGTTTACACCGGACGGCCAATTAACAGGTACTCGGTCACAGAAATATATCGAGATAGAAGAAAAGAGTTCAGCAATTTGTATGAAGACCGAGCGTGTAACATTTTGCGTAAATTGCTTAGGTACTTTGATGTCACGAGTGTAATTTAGTGACTGGAATCATAAGCCATGCGAAAACGATACATTTTCCTATGAAATCACCATTGAAATCGATAGTTTTTTTTTTTCAGCTTCCCCATACAAACTTACTCGCATACCTCGATGATTATGTATGGATGGAGCATCTGAAAATAAAATCACGATTTAGATGTTGCTCCCATAGGAAAAGTTGTTGTATATTATTATGACCAGCTGATCACGTGGTTTTAAGGAGTGTCCCATTCTTTTGTACACCCTGTATAGCCGCCATCTTGAACTGTTCTCGAAACAGCGAGCAGAACCGTGATGCCACCGGGCATGGCGGCAAATGTTCATATTTTGACAGTTGAGTGTCTATAAATCTCTGTATCATACATATCATATTGTTTTTTGTCATGCTAGAGGGGCTGTTTCTTCAATTTTTCTTATTGTGAGAATAATTACTCTACATCACTTTCCCTTTTCTTTATTGTTCTCTCCCTGACGGTTGTCTGGAAGAAATCACTTATAGCGATAGCACATAGCGAAGACCGCCTAAATTGTACATCTTTCTGTAAATATCAAATGTAACTTGTTTGTTTATTGTGCAATAAAGAGTATTTATATAAGAACGATTCGGAAAACTGAAATAAAATTGCGATATAGAATAACCATTACCTATTTGTTAATAATATTTGCTTTGCACTACGTACATTATACACATAGCTACATAATAATATAAAAACGTAATTATCATTTTCTCTGCTATCAAAATCGTTTTAATCCTTTATAACCCACAAGTGTCTCGCGGACACAATTTTACATTTATGTATTCATAAAAACTAAAGTATTTAATTTACTAAATCGGCCATTTATCTAATTTATCGCCAATGTTTTACGAATTTGAATGTGCAATGAAAATATTTGTAACATGAATAATTTATTATTTATTGTTAATAAACAAAAATATTACTTCATTTTCGTTTATTAACAATTTATCAACCCACAAGTGTCCAGTGTCCACAAGTGCTGCGCGCGTGCAGCTCGCGAGCGGCTCGAGAGCTTCACATTCGCCAGATCAAGAGACGTATGTTTGAAGCATTAGAAATAAATCTTGAATTCGAACACGAATGTGTACGTTCGCGCAGCAAAAAGTATCGCCTTTTCAAGGATTGGATGATGCAGATAATTAGTGCCCTATATCGTGTAAATGTGCCCGAAATTTTATATTTGTGCCTCCAACAGCTTCAGATTAATTTAAGAAAAACGGATTCTGCTGCACGAACGTTCGCCCAGCAAAATTTTTTTTAATTGATGGGCCTAGCTGTATATTAAATATGCAAAAAGATAGCTTATATACGATCATAAATGTGCCGTGAAAGCCAGATTTGTGCCTCTCAAGATAACAGAGTTATTTAGTTTTTTGCTGGGCGAACGTTTTGGTGATTGCTGTATATCGGAAACGGTTGAACGCACATTCATGATTTTTTGTATACAGATTCGGTACATTTGTGCCTATTTGTGCCGGAATTTTCATTAACATGACTAGCATGGTTCAGATGCAATTCTCTTATTTCCTAAAAAACGGAAAAATGCTCTGGCTCCCGAACGAACAAGACCAAGGACTTCGCGTTAGTGCCGACTGGTAGCCATTGTATATTTACATGATCCTGTAAAGTTTCGCGGGCCTACTACATATCATTTCCGATTTCTTAACGATTTTGTCTTTTTTTTGAGGTTATCTTGAGTGAAATTACTTAGAATACGAAAACACTAGTTTCCTGTGAGCTGGCTTATTACATGCTTCTACAATAATATGAGCGCTGTTTTAAGAATACGTATGCAAAAAATCATGTATGTATACCCATTACTTTAGACAATAACGATTAAAAACCATTCGAAATATTTTTGGTAGATTATCCGACCAAATTGTAGTGAACATTAAAAAGCGGCCGCACGATACATCAAACTATCCTTCCGCACTTGATGGCGTTGTAACGAAATTTAAATAGTACAGTTTTTTGCATACGTATTCTTAAAACAGCGCTCATATTATTGTAGAAGCATGTAATAAGCCAGCTCACAGGAAACTAGTGTTTTCGTATTCTAAGTAATTTCACTCAAGATAACCTCAAAAAAAAGACAAAATCGTTAAGAAATCGGAAATGATATGTAGTAGGCCCGCGAAACTTTACAGGATCATGTAAATATACAATGGCTACCAGTCGGCACTAACACGAAGTCCTTGGTCTTGTTCGTTCGGGAGCCAGAGCATTTTTCCGTTTTTCAGGAAATAAAAGAATTGCATCTGAACCATGCTAGTCATGTTAATGAAAATTCCGGCACAAATAGGCACAAATGTACCGAATCTGTAAACAAAAAATCATGAATGTGCGTTCAACCGTTTCCGATATCCAGCAATCACCAAAACGTTCGCCCAGCAAAAAACTAAATAACTCTGTTATCTTGAGAGGCACAAATCTGGCTTTCACGGCACATTTATGATCGTATATAAGCTATCTTTTTGCATATTTAATATACAGCTAGGCCCATCAATTAAAAAAAATTTTGCTGGGCGAACGTTCGTGCAGCAGAATCCGTTTTTCTTAAATTAATCTGAAGCTGTTGGAGGCACAAATATAAAATTTCGGGCACATTTACACGATATAGGGCACTAATTATCTGCATCATCCAATCCTTGAAAAGGCGATACTTTTTGCTGCGCGAACGTACACAACACGAATACGATTCGTGTGCGAATTCTATTTCTATCACTCCCGATTTTACGCATTTTTGAATCACTCGAATTCTGTGTTGATATTATAGTGAAATTCTTGTAACTATTTTCGTTTCACGCAGAAAACATTAAAAACGGGAATGCAAAAACTTATTGATTTTAAAAACCGGCAATGAATCGCATGGAACGGAACGAAAAAAAAGTTTTTAATCTGTGAACCATATGTTTACTTGTCAAAGTCATACTTCCGAACTTTCTACTAGTAGAATCGAAATAAGAGTGGGTCGGACCACTCGTTGCAGAATTCACAAAATGAATTTTCAAAAATAGCGATTTTAGTCATTCGCATGCGAATCTTGCCATTTCGTATTCGAATTGGAATTCGCATGATTCAAAAATACGTCTCACGAACCCCTAGAAAGTTGTGGGCACGTCCATGCAGTTGGACGTGGCGGCGCCGGCACGGTGGCGGGCTTCTTTATATTATAAATAAAAACAACTTGTGAAACCCAGTTCTCAAAAATTTAATACAAACTTATTGTACTATACTTTCGAACAGTTGTGTGAAAATCAACATGAAAAGTACATAGTTGATACACTTTACATTTCCGGAGTTATTATAATTAAGTAATTACGAAAATAGGACTAGAGTGAAAATATAAAACTAATGCATTGTTTTTTTATTTCGTATTAACTAACAAATCTTATTCATTAGTTTTAAACTTTCACACCTTCAAGCATGAGATAACTTCACATGTAGGTTTATTATTTACAAACCATGTTTATAACACCTAACTGTTGTCTTGATCAAAACTATGAAAACTGAACTAATTTCTCATAAGATTAATCAAGCTAATTTTTATTTGAAGATACAAGTATAATATGATACAGACGATAATATTATTTGGGTTCTTACACTGATCAATGTATGTATATGTATTTACCCAAATAACGAGTAACTATTTAAAATAAATATCTAGCACATTAACTATTTTTGATATGGAAGACTTCAAGGATTTTTGTGTACATAATATCTAAATTTCGTGTATGGGATTTGATATGCCAATTTTTTTTAAGATAGGTATTTTGGAAGTTGTTGTAACAGTATAAATACATGATTATGGTTTATATTTTATAAAAAATACATACAAAACAGTTATGGTTCTTATCGAGCTATACTTCATTTATATTTTCATAATATGTTTCACTGATATTTCATGCATATATTTCTCCAAACTGGACCACAATAGGTTACTGTCAATTTTTTTTATTTTTGAATCGAAGCTTGTAAATAACTTCTTAATTAGTTAAGAGTTTAAGGTTTCAAAGAAATCTTTATATTACTACCTACCTTATAAAAGAGTTACTAATAATAACAAATATACATAAGCCTTATACTGGAAGCAAATTTAACAACATTAAAACTATTTCACTTTGAGATATTTACAAGAGCAAGACATTTCTCAATATATATTGAAACAAAATACAATGTGTATATTTGAAGCGAATTATTTTGTTTCACGCTTCCGAGTCTCACCCCAATATGAATAATTACATCTTAAATAAACAACAAAAACAAAATTGCACATTAAATATCCTACTTAATATATTTTGGCACTAATTATCTGTGGCACTATAATTAACTCTTGTTTCTTTATCATAGTTTTCACTATTATCAGTAGTCTTTATCTCACTATCCTTCTCACTTTCACATGTCCTTTCACAAAGTGAACCATCATCGTCTTCGGAGGAATCTCTGCTCATGGGCAGGCCGTCTGCTGCTGCACTCGAGGGCTCGCGGTACTCCAGCTTTGTCGGGTCTTTCTCGTGCAATTTCCGAGCGAGCGACTGCAAGCTTGCCAGTGAGCTAGCACAATCTGTTGTATCGATATCCGTCAAACTAACACCAGCACGTTCAATTTCAGTAAATGTCCCAAAGGGTAATTTAAATAAACATTCGAGTCGCATGACATGCATTTTACTTCTAAGGTGTTTTGCTAAATGCCCGTGTATTCTAAAGGCAATATTGCAATCAGAGCAACGAAATGGTCGAGGATTAAATGACGTCGCAGCACCGAATGTTGATGTCATTGATACTTTATTATGATGAGATCCAGAGCGTTCATGTTTCTGGAGATGGCCCCTGGTACGGAAACTAACTGCACATACACTGCACCGGAATGGCCTTTCCATATAATGAATATTTAGATGTAGTCTTAATTGTGATGGTTTTGTAAAGGTCTTGTTACAAAAATCGCATACTCTACGCCCATCCTCCATAAGTCGTCCCGGTGGAAATGATGAAGTTTCAAATTCTTTCCCCTTAGTAACTTTGAATGCGACACCACCAACTCCAATTACGACTTTTCTTGCTACGGGATCGTGATCTATAGACGGTAATTTTATGGAGTCTGGGTCTGAAATGTTTAAATCATCACCCGGGGCATTTTCTTCCATGTTTGTTTTAATATTACTTTCATCGCTTAAGTTATCACCCTGATTGTTCAAAGCTTCATCATGAGACTTAATAAGGTTAATCCTTGCTTGCTTTAAATATTCTGAAACCACATGTTTGGCATTTTCAGCGTTTGTTGTGTTGGTCGATGTATTTGTTCTTATGCTATCGACATTTATAAGCGGCATTGATGCAGTTGAATCTCTCACAGAAGTAACGGTCTCTTCTTTAGTATCTGACATTTTATTTAATGCATCATCTGTTTTGGTTTCTACTACCGTAACTTTTGGGACACTTGCAACTCCAGTCGAAGGCATTGAAATAGAAATGCTATGTTTAGAAGAAATAATTTTATTTTCATTTTCTATGGTATCTTTGCTCTCTATATATACTGGCTTATCCATATCAATCTTTCTGATTTTAGTTAAACTACAAGCTAGTTGACTTTGTTTTATCTTGGAATCTAAAAGCGCTCTTTCTGTTAGGTATGTGTGCAACATAGGCTCACCATTCGACCATTGGCTTGGATGTTGGGGAAGTTTTGCCGTGTTCGATGCCAGTGATGCTAAAACACTGGATTCCCGTGCCGTTGGAATTTCGGGTATGTATTGTGTCAATTTTACATCCGTTTTGCTTAAATCCATCGGTTCATTATCAGTGTCTTTTGAATCCACTGACGTGCTTCTTGAGGCAAGTTTTTCAGGTGAATATTCTATAATTGAGGTGTCTAGACCTACAGGTGTATATGGATATGTGGAAGGCCTAGCACTCGTTATAAGACCAGGCGCAGCAGATGAAGTAGGTCTAGATCCACCCAACGATAGTAAACAATGAGCTGCTTCATGTTCAGGCAGCCTCGATTTGCAAACTTCCGTATCTGAAAATAAACATAAATTAAGATTGTGATATAATTAAAAAAAAAACCCTGTACGACTTCGAACACCATAACCATCAGACTCAAACTTTAAAGTTATTGCTAGAGTAATTTTTAGGGTTCTGTACCCAAAGGGTAAAACGTCCCGTTTTACCCTATCCTATTATTAAGGCTCCGCTGTCCGTCTGTCACCAGGCTGTATCTCATGAACTGTGATAGTTAAAGAGTTGAAATTTTCACAGATGATGTATTTCTGTTGCCGCTATAACAACAAATACTATAAACAAAATACAATAAATATTTAAGTGGGCTCCCATACAACAAACCGTGTTTTTTTTTGCCGTTTTTATAGATAATGGTACGGCAGGGGCGTGCGGTGCATATAGGCAATTAGGCAGTGCCTACCTAAAGAAAAATCCTACAGGACAGCTAACCATCTTTATTTGCCAAATTGACATTCTATAATAAAGTCTAAGTTACCATTTTGTCGTCTTTATTAAACTTACAAACTAAAGCGCGCTCGTTTCAATGCACAGTAGGCGGTCGCGAGATCGTCTACTATTTCACGCACACTTCCTTAATTTTCACACACACTTATATAATCTGTGCGCATACGTACACAGTTACAAAACACCAATTTTTGTCAAGCATTATGCGGCGACTACCTGCTTAGCTCCCACCAGATGGCGCTCAATTTCCGGTTCCAATTTAAAGTCTTATTATAAGTAAACGTTATATTACAAATTGTAAAAAATGAAATTTCAAACGCGAAAATCCTAATTATATTTATAGTAAAGAGTTTGAAGTTTGAAAAAGAATAACAAATTGTTTGCTAAAACTATCCTAAAAATAATGTAAACTTAGAGCATTTTGATCGGCCATATTTTTTTCATTAGTTTGTTTTGGTTATCATCCCGCGGTGTTTTGGAATATTGTTTTTATTCCTAATGATCGTAAACGATTTCTTTTAGTGATATTTATTGTTTTTGGAGTTTAGTGCTGTGTTGTTGTGTTTTGTACGATGGAAAAACTACGATGTACAGTAATTCGAAGTCTATTTGTTTTGACAAATTACGCGCCAATCCCAAGTAAATTTTCTGTGTTAAATGGCAAAAATAAAAGTGACCATAGTACCTAACACTTTTGCAAAGCCACTACTGATATCAATTTAATGACATGTTCTAATTCCATTCATTGTTTTGATATTTGTGGTCGTGAATTAAATCATCAAACACACCATTCACTAATTTACGAAAGAAAAAAAAAAAACCCTGGTAAGATATTGTTATTGATTTATGAGCTTCAATGCTCAGATTTTATTTTCGTAATTTTATAGGTTTACGCAATGAAATGTACGTAAGTATTTAAAAAAAACGATTTTGTTAGCGCTTAGCGCTATCTATGATTTTCTTACTAAACTCATCAAACTAAAAGCAACATCCACCAATAATTTCTATAAAATTTGTTAGTTCCGATCCGATTAACTGTTGCCGAATTTACCGAGATGGCGCTAATTAAGAAATAACTTTGCATAGTGCTATGGACATGCTACATTGACCCGACAAAATTTTGACTGAGTGATACTTTATTTGTTTTTTACGCATTTATTTTATTACCTAGATTTGTAGACGGAAACTTTTTTTAAGAAGGTAGTCCTAGTTTTAAGTTTTACGCCTTTTAGGTAGCACTTTTCGAGGACGAGATATGAGGTTCAATTTTGATCGAACAAATAAAGCTTATTTATTGAAACGCACATTACGAGTTCCGGTTTTAATTTAAACATCGCGTTTAAAGCTTACTTGGGATGTTTTACCGCCTACCTCAAAATAAAATCAATGACCGCCACTGTGGTACGGAACCCTTCGTGCACGAGTCCGACTCGCACTTAGCCGGTTATTTTCGGTTTCATTTTGCATTACTTCGAACATATCGCATTGTGAATGAAAACATGTACCGACACGAGTCAAGTCGCTAATTAGGAAAGCCTTCGCGGAAGTGGAAACGCGGTTCTAACGTGACTGATATTATTGCCGATGTCCGTCCTATTACTTCTAAAATTCACAAGACTGATCGGCGCTTTAAGGGAGATCACGTGACTCATTTGTGATGTAAATGAGTTTTTAAACAGATCCTTTTTATACAAGGACAACTTGTACCAACGGTTATTATTTGGTTCAAAATCTTACCACTAGATTCGGTTTCCCCTTCATTTCCTTCGTCACCGTCCGAATCAGTTTCGTCGTCTGTTTCGCCGGAACATTGAGTCATTTCCCCTCCTTCTTCTGTGCCCTCGTTTGGGTTGATTCCCAACTCACAGCACTTCTTGTAATGTGCTTTGCTCTTCATATGTTTAGTCAAATTTCCTTTAGTTTTAAAACTGAAACAAATATATTCCTGCGAGTTATATTATTGAATAACTAACATTATTTAAAAACTAAATAAATTGCGTCATATTTATGAGCTGCGCTGCTAAATGTTTTTTGCATCCCTTTTTGCAATTTATTAATAAACTAGGTAGATGTTGCCCGCGACTTCGTTCGCGTGGTCTTTAGTCACTATCTATTGCTGAAAATTGCATAAAATCCGTTAAGTAGTTCAATAGATCTATGCGAACTGACAGCGGAACCGACTTCATTTTAAACTATGTATGGGTACCGGCACAAGAGTTGTGAAGATTCTAGTGTCATTGACCAGAACCATTTTGCTAAAACTAAAGTGAGCTCTATCGTAAAAGGAATTACGAAATATTTACATCAGTTTAGTTTTCAGTTAACTGTGTCAGTAAGGATCATAAGCAAGTCGACAGTTGACAGATATGCGTCTCCTCGAAGGACATTTGCTCGCTTGTCGTCATTATTACGTGAGTTAATGGTTTAAAGTACCTATCTTACTCAGGAATGTTGAAATTTAATATTTGTAATATTTTATTCAATTATTAATATTTGATTCAATTATTATTAAATAACTGTTGACTCGCAAAAAATGCTGTATAGTATTAAATCCGCCTATTGTATTCAGTTGTTTTATAAAGCTTCAATAAATAAAAAGCAATTATGGTAATAACTCATTTACAATTCAAATTGACAGGGTCAATTAGTAAGATATCTCACACGTATAATTTTATATAAACAAATACTGATCATTATTTAATATTATTGTCTATGCTTGTTTACATAAATATTGGCATTATTAAAAAAATATACGTAAAGCTGCGTAAAGAAGAGTTGCGATCTTGTCTTTTGACCTGTCGGAATGCGTATATGACCATCAGCTTTTCTGATAACATATACCGGTACATTTATATAACATGGTTATGTTTATCCCTGCAAAACGAATATTACTGTTTACTGTAATATCAAAACGATACCTGAAGGCACAGTGCACACAAGTATAAGGGCGCACGTCTGTATGAGTGCGAATATGTTTCTTTAACATTGATGGTTTCTTGCAACGTATTCCACATTCTGAACAAACGTACCGCCCTCTACCCCGACCTCGCACGTAAGTGTATTCTTCGTTACTTTCAAAACCACCAGTCAACTCCCTTTTGGCTGTTGCAGTATTGTCACAGTTCATTAATTTATCATCTTCTGACTTTTTAGTGTCAACCGATACTATTATCTGAAAATAAACAACTGGGTTAATAACGTTTAAAATAAAATCGTTTCAAAAACCAATAGCTGACTCATTCCATGATCACAAACTTGTGAACGTGATTGATGAAACTGTTTTTTTCACCATTTTTTTATAAAGGTCAACATAGCTAGGAACTTAGACAATTTTGGCACCGGCATAGTATAGTTGGCCAAAGATCTGGTTTACCGTCCGCGGGGCAAACAAAAGCAGGGTGTAAATACTTTTCAAAGATTTCTAAGACTTTTGGGACTAGACAGCCGTTATTTCATATACATTTAAGAGGTGCGCCTTTTTTGCATAACTTTTTAAGTCCTATTATGGGATGTCCGAAAATATTTTTATACCATTTTACAGCATAATAATCGCTCTTCATATTTTTACGTCTGAATGTTCTTATCTCTATGCGCTTCAGATCGGGCGGGGCGGTGGAGGGCGGGGCGCAATTGTCGCGCGCTTCGCCTAACATAGACTTGCAAATGTCACGACAGTACAATAAAAGCATTTTAATTAATGTATTGAGTTGTGATAAAACTCGTAGAACAAATGTTGGTGTTTATGATGTTAGCTATCTAGTCGTGCGAGGCTGCTAATTTTTTTCAAATAACCCTATAAAGCTTTAAAGTGTTTTTGAAAAAACTTTCCGCTCCCTTATTAAAGAACATTCGCTTTATATAGAAATTTTAAGCTTTTGAATGCGCCAGCCTATATTAAAAGTTCTCAAACTATTGTAAATTCAAGCTCTAGTTTGTAAAAGAAGCATTCAAAAGGATCACGCGATTTAACGTGGTCCGTCAGTCGTGTCTAACAGGTATCCATAATTTTAAAATTTACTTAAAATTTACAACTGCTAACAATGAATAATGAATAAATACTCTTAGTAAAATATTTGTAATATTTTTTTTTAATATCACCCTTTCCTGATAACTGAATAAAAAATGAGCATGCAGAAGGTGCTCCCTCAATCGATCGCCATAAGTTCACAGTAAGTGGGATCCACAATAATATTTAAAAAATCCATATCAGTAAAAGTACTCGAACGATTGTAAATTTAACCTCAAGAAGTCATTCACAAGTTTCAACCGATTAGATCGTGGTCCCTCAATTGTAACGTTTAGCATAAACAAGAATAGCATTTGGAAGTTAGAAGACTATTGCTTTAGTTAAGGTATGACCAACGCGCGGCCCGCGGGCCTTTGCCATGCGGCACCTGAGCTTAGATTTTTTTATTTAAAAAAAAACGATGATTTTTTGGGTTTCGTGGACTTTTAAAGATGTGCGGCCCGTTAAAGTTTTGCTTAAATAAAAAATGGCACGCAATCTTGAAAAGGTTTGTCATGCCTGCTTTAGTCTTATCAGTAACGCTGATTCTAAGTGGTCCCTGAAAAATTGGCACTACCTTGTTGTTTGTTTGTTTGCGTTTTAATAAAACGGTAAATATTTCAATACCCTTCGCAAATTAATAAATAATAATAATAAACCCCGCAGGGCAGCTTTGTGGCGAGCTGTGATGAGAAGCGACACCACGGGGTCTGTCGTTAATCCGAGTGCTCCCGAGAGTCGACCAAGAACCTCGTCATCGGCTTGCCGAAGTGGAACCCAAGGGGATCTGCAGGACTCTGGCCTCTGGCTTGCCTTAAACGGCCGGCCAGAGTGATGTCGCGAGAGCATGATGCTCGAAGGGTGGATGTGGTTCGTAAGTGGCGAGTGGGCACGTAATGCCGAACCTTCCGAGAGTAGCAGGTGATCGTCGTTTAAAGTCCAGAGCCACCTCTCCACTCTTAGCCGCCAACAACAGTGTTGCCCCTCAGTCCGGTCTTGCTTGACCTATGACGCCGCCCCCCCCCCCCGACGGGGGGGGGGAGTCACCACCTGCCATTTTTTTCAGTCTGAGACTATGAACCAGGGGGTCTAGCGCGAAATGTACCATCCGAATGTTCGCATCCGACCGATCCTCGACCGAAGTTTCGATTGGAACCTTAGCGCGAAACAACATCGAAATCGCGAAGTTCCATCGTGGCCACAGACAATTGTAGAAGAGTATCGGAATGAATGATACTGAGTGCTAGTGTTATGACTACGTATTAAAATTTTACCGGTTTTGTAAAAGTCTCTTGCCGAATCAAAATATTAGTAAACTAATGCGTAAACATGGTTTCTACTAACAGAAAAATGATTATTTCAATCAATTTTAGATATTGAAACTAAGAAAATTGCACCATTCCAATTGTTTATGACATTTAGAAAAATAAATGCTGAACACATGAAATGTCATTGCTTGCTTATTGATTTTAAAAATTGTCCTGAGATACTCGATCGCAAAGTAGTTTGCAAATAATTCGATAGATGGCGTTATGTGGCAAAATAATAAGTTTTTTGTAGAAAATGAGTCATATTTATTAAATAATGCTTTTTAAATTAAGAAAAATAAAATTAATATTATAACGACGTGTTACAGTTTGAAACCATAAAAAAAGTTTGTGTTTGTTATTCTGGTCTGATCAGCTGTCTGTCACACTGTCAGCGCGAATCCGACCAAATATAATGGTCTCTAAGATTGGACAAAATATGGTTGTGTTGCCTACCTATTGCATTTTTAGGGATTCGCGGCTTAGTGCTAATAGTGCATTTCTAATAGTTTCATCCTTAAAGCAAAATAAGAAGAAATGAATTGTTTTGTCAAGCCGGCATACCAAACTATTATATTTGATAGATTTTATAACGTTTACAATAATTTGTGTCGTAAAATTGTACTTGTGCTATGCGGTGGTTATAAAGTTTTAACTTGGAGGTGTGAAACTTGTTGTAAACAATGATTAGGTATGTATAAAATACAAGATTTCTAAGCATGTTAAAGAATATGTCCATTTACGATGGTCAGACGATAGCTATTTAGATGTCGTAAAATTTGACATTAGATCTCCGATAAATCTCTTGTCAAACTCAAATGTTCGGTCGGACCGATACACTTCAGAGTAGGGTTTACGATGCCACTAATGTCAAATGATGATCGGTCGAATCGACTGAAATGCCCGACCAAACCGACCGACCGATTGCATTTCAAATTAGGAAATGCCCGAACAATCGGCCGATATATCGGATTTGTCACTTCGCGCTAGACCCCCTGGCCGGTGACCGTTAGTCTCCATCAATAGCCCATTACTCAGTCCATCAAGTCCCTTTCCATAGACCCGGCTTAGTTTCCATCTTATCTGCAATAGACCTTGCACCTGTCTTTGGGTGATCTTCTCAATAGTGCAGGCAAAGATAGTATCCGCTAGGGTGTACATATCCCAACTCAGTAACGTATCTCAAAGGGATCGTATTCGTGTTGGATCTGTATCCCCACTAACGCCTTCCAAAAGGACCGGCCTCCGTGCCGTGATTTCCCGCAGGAGAGTTACAAATAATAATAATAAATATTTATTTGCTCATAAAAAAATATATACTAAAGGATAGACTAAAGAATTAGTCCTATTTAACTTCCAAATGCAATTTCTATTTATGCTAAACGTTTCAATTGAAGGACCACCTTTAATGGGTTGAAACTTATGAATGACTTCTCCTTGAACGTGGCCTTAGACTTTCAAAGGGTTAGGTTTGTGGCTTTCAAAATATTTTTTTTATTATTACTTGATCTGGTTTTTAAGGTAGTAGGAATAAAATTTTGAGTATACTCGTATGACATTGTATTCAATTATATGGCAAAAACGCTAAGTTTGACAGAAGAATCGTGGGATTGTTGTAATGACAGTACATTTCATAATAGCAAATAATTTTACTTTAAATAAGAGCAAATGAACACTAATAATAACAAATTGGTTATTACCTGTTTACTGTCTTTAGAATGTTTGTTCCACTGCGATGAATGAGTCAGTATGAGATCCTGCTTCATTACAGCCAGAGCCACGCTTTGCGGTCGATGACGTGAATCGTAAAGTGACATCGCAGATGAAGCTGACAATCCGAGCGGGTCTGGCGTTAACTCTGATAGTAGCTGTAATGTTTTAATTTATAATTTAAATAAATAAACTTTAGCTCTTTATAAATTATAAGAACTAAATAAAATCTTATATAATTACCTGCCAGTTACTGTACATAGACAAAAAATGCTGGTTTGGTACATAAGTTGGTTGAGGACGATTTATCGTACAATAAAAAACTTTGGTTGAACATTTCAACCCGAGATAAGTATATGCGTTTCCATTTAGGTAAAGTTGTCCATACGCTTTAGCTGGTCTTGGTGTTTCCGGCGACACTAAAGACATGGTGTTGGCATTAGGTGTGATTCCATGATGCCTTTTAGGAGTAAAAGTACCAGGCTTCAAAGGCAAAGTAGTGGGTCGCAGGAATTTTGGCTTTCTATCTTCTGCAGTTGATTTTGCAGTAACATTTTTTTGAAAATATAATGTTTCGGAACGTTCATTTGGTACAGAACAATCGTCATCCTCAATGGTCATGTTTTTTTGAACTTCAGATGAACTAGGAACTTGATTGTTATAGATTTCAACTTTTGTTATTAAGTTCTCAAAATTAAAATTTCTGATTTCTGATTCAGATTTGATAATGGCATTGTTAATTTTAATTAAACTGTTAGAGTTTATCCTGTCTCTAACTTTAATTTTGTTTGGTGTATAATTAATATTTTCTTTTAAAACTGGTGTTCTAGGTATACAATCTAAACTCCTTTTTAGGCTTCCATCTTGCTTGGAAGTTATGGGTTTTACTATACTCGGTGAAAATGTTTTGCACGGAACATCAGGTTCATCAACATTTTTTATTTTTATAATAGGAACTGCAGAAATATACTGTGGTATGTCTCCAGAAAACTTGTCTAGTTTTTGCAGTTTGTCTGTTCTTAAATTAGGATTTCTTGTGTTAAGAAGTGGCTCGTGCTTGGAACCTGCCATTGCTTTTGGAGACTGCACTTCAATTGTAGTTGTCATATTATGTCCATCATCACGAACTAATTTTGAGTTATTATTTGCATTTTCATTGCTCATGAAATGTTTGGGCTGTGGAGTTAAATTTCCCACAAAAACCCCAGGAGTATTCGGTCCCGGCATACCAGGAACATGAGGTATTAATTTCCCGCCATGCAAAATCGTTGTTGCACCGTTTGGTGAAGCTGATGGGCTTAACGGAGGTAAAGTCAATGGGTTGAATGCCGTAATAGCACTAAGAGGAGGAAATTGAAAATGTGTTATATCATGAAGATTAGGTAGATTTGAACTTGGTATTCCAGAAGTATTGGATATTGAAATTCTAGGTGTCTGAGGTTGTGGTGTCCCAATAACATCTTTCGGTGTTGGAGGATTATGTACCATTGTACCACCAGAATGCAATCCAGATCGAACTACAACACTACTTGCTTCTAAATCGTTAGCTAATTTGGAAGGTGACAAATTTTGTTGGATTAATATTGGAGATAACTGATTTTTACTAGGTTCTATACGTAATGTAGTAGTACTTCCAGAGTGGTCTACTATCTTTACTTCACCTCCAAACATTTGTAAAGACGTGGAATTGTGCCTCATAAGCGTAGACATTTCTTCTAGTGTTCGAAGTCCAGTACTGCTAGAATCGATGCATCGTACTTTCGGTTTGGAATATAACTCGCCTGTACGAGGAGACACATTTTCTATTAATCTTGGACTATAATTATTATCCGATCTGCTCTCAATTTTTCTTTTTGGACTAGCTATTGGTTTAAATTTAATATTATCGTTTTTTCTTGATAATTCATTTGAACTCTTAGAATCAACGAGTCTCGTATTGCCAAGTAGTGGCCCTGGTGAGGGCAGAGGAGCTACAATATCATTAGATTCCGATTTCATAATCACCAAATTATCAGGCTTGTTTCTTAAAGCAGTCGATACCTTATTATGTGTTATTGATTTAGAGAAAGAATTTTGTTGCGTTTCGGGCAATCGAACGTTGACAGAGTTACTTCGCATAAATATGTTTTCAGGTCTCGCTATTTTAATGTCTTTTTGAATTGTATTGATTGCTGAAGAATTTATAATACCTTTACAATAATAGTTTCTGTGAATTTCCAGGTTATCTGTACTGCGAAACATTATTTGGCATAACGGGCACACAAATAAAGGCCCCTGTCCGTCTATCAATTCACTTGGTACCGGCGTAAGGCCATTAGATTTGGTTTTTAAAAGAAGGTCTTTAATTATAGATCCCTCGGGGTTAAGCGGGTGCTTTTGTTGATCAATCTGTGAAAAACTTTCCGAATATGATCTTTTTCTAAAGTTGTTATCGGTCTCATTACTGTTTTTTGTAAGATTAAGTGGCGATGGGTCAAATTTTGCATCGAAATTTTCGTTTAAGAACTGTTTACTTTCCGCTATCTGTTTTATCTTACCATATTTTTTTTGTAAAGGTGTCTCTATAACATCTACGATAGCTTCATTATCTGATATAATTTTAGAGATATGTTCCGTAAGAAAGTCTGCGTTTGGAGAAATCGTTTTCTTTGCTTTGTCTTTTTCGTCCGAATCGTGATAAAACGCCACTCTGAACTTGGGTTTGTAAATTGATTTAGACTTGCTGTTTTCAATTGTAGACAAGTTCGAGCTTATCAGAGATACGCTATCATTAATTAATTCGGGCGAAGAGAACTCGCTAGACCTAATAGATAGGCTTTCATGGCGGAGAGTAGATACATCTGACCCTGTATCAGACATTGGTGTAGGTGGCATAGACGTATCACTTTCAGACCCTCCTGATAAATCTTCATCGTTTAACGCAGCAGAAACATCCGTTCCTTGTAATCTTAAAGCATGTGTTCTTGATCTTCGATGTTTATAAAGATTGGATTTCGTTTTGAAAGCAAAACCACAAGGTACGCAAGGGTAAGGTCTCTCATTTGTATGGGCTCTGATATGTTTTTGAAGTACGGAAGGCTTGGCACAAGATAATTTACAATACGGGCATATATACCGCCCACCTACCCCTCCGTTGTAGGATTCCCTGATAAAATCATTTTCAAGGTTTTCAGTCTTATTAGAAAATTCATCAGTAAAACTGGTGTGACCAGATACTTGAATATTATTATTTACATTACTTAGCCTACTATTCTCATCGTTAAAATTAGTTTGTACATTTTTCTCTGCATTCTCAATGTCCAAGTTTTGCTTATCTTGTTTCAGTTTAATCTTCTCTATTTCTGGGTGGCCTGCGGAGATACTTCCATTGGAAATAAAAGTATTACATGTAGATTGTACTACATTTGTTTCTTTGTGTATATTTTCAGCGCTCCTGTTTGAATTGGCGGGAAAAATTGAAATGGACGATGCCATTTTTTTGAACTTCTTGTGAAGATAGCTCTGGTCATTGTTGTTGGAAAAATTTGCGTCCAAACGTTTATCTTGAGTTAGCGGCATCGTTACCGCGCCGTTATTATCTGGAAAAAAATATATAACAAGTTTACTATTTTATCCTTCTGTCCCAAAATACACAATGCAAAAAGAAACTAATATGTTTTCATTCCTTGACGCATTGCGCAAGTAAATTATTTCTATTGGCGTAAAATGTGACATCATCGTGACGTAGACACAAAACCAGTGTTAACGAATGAGGATATCCCCACTCACGGATTCCTTTTTTTCTTTACGATCATCGAAAGAAATCGCTAAGCATCGTAACTTGCTCGAGTCACTACTGCCTATTAATTTGAATCTATTAAATATCCATATATAAATAGGTCTTTTATTAGTCTGCATCTTTAAAATCACTAATAAGTAACAAGAAGTGTATATGAGAGTAGTAATGTGATCGATTGCAAGTGTGTGTGTGGGTGTTAATGTAGACTTAGTGCGAATACGTGTAGAGGTATGACGACGACCTCGCTTTGCGCTCACCAGTCGCTTGTGGACGGCTGCGTTGGTGCGTTCCAAGAAGGCGTTACAATTTCTGAGAACCGGAGACAAGCAAACCGCCCCACTCGCTAACAACAAGGCAGCAAATAAACGCTATACGCATTACGCACACATCCATAAGTTACACAATCAGTACATTCTTAATGTTCGTTTGCGATACCATATTGATTAAGAAATAGAAGCCCCAAAATGACAGATAAGTACTTGATAAAAAAATATTCAAATTAAGTTTGTGCCACTTTGTATGTACCTACCCAACATTTATAAAATTATTATTTATTACAACGCTCAACCTGTCAAATGCATGTTGTCATTTATGCTATAAAGTTTAAATAAATTATAACACGCAGTATGTCAAAAAAATATTTGAACCACTATATATATATATTGAAGTTAATGTTGAAATAAAATAATGTTTTAGAAAACTGAAACACTAACTTAAATTTCTTCAATGATAGGTTAAATATTAACCAAGGAAGGGAATAATAATAAATACTAGTTAGTGTAGTAATGAGACAAAGGAATCCCGGCGGTTGGCTGCCGCCCGCCGGCCTGGCGCCGAGCCAGGCGGCCCTGGTGACGCCTCTGTCGGCTGCCACCACGCGCCTCTCTCAAACATCACTGAGGCTAAATAAACTTACTGCATACATTATGGAATAGTTTCATCAATATACAATATGAAACAGTTCCATTATGAGAACGGTATTTTTAAGTAGGTACATAGTTTCAATAAAAATTCCATTTCCCCAAACTAGGCAGCATTTTCTCAATTGGTCATAGTTACTTAATAATAATAGTAATGGTATAGTATTATTATGATATTGATACATTCTGACTCATTTGATGAGTATGTCAAAGATATTTTATTCAAATACTTTGTAAGTAGGTACGAATCATTCCTGGCATATTAGCAGTTTTATTTTTTTCTGCATATTAAGTAGGTATAGTAATGATCTAATGATATTGCTATTTAAAACCATTAGGAATAGAATTGTCAATTTAAATTATTATCTATCCCAAAATATTGTGAATTTTGGGGATTCTGTAAATCTTGTACTGAATTTAAGTACTTATGAAAACCATTATAAAAATCTCTACCGACTTAGTTAGCTATGAGTCGCTCTAATTTACTTATTTCAGACTATTTATGTAAAAAAATATACAAACAATAAATAATTCTATCCGTGACATCTGAAATTAACATAATAATGTCTTACCGCGGAATAAGAAATCAGTCCACCATGATATTAATGTCTTGATATCATTTGTTTACGCTTCCAGAATAAATGTCAACAAGTTCGATAGGCTGCATTTCACCCGCGCACAAGTGATTCATCGTTAATAATTGCGCGACGATCCACGCCGCACAAACACACACATACACCTGAATTGTCGTCACCACGCGTCTCACTCGGTCCTCTTATACATAAGCCACACTTTCTTTATCACGAATAGTAGTTATCGGAATATAGATAACGAGCCTATGTATATTATTTGCCTTCAAATCTTCAATGTTCCCTGGTCGTATACATTAGAGTAATGCAACGTACGATACAGGGTTCCACGCCGCGGATGACTGTACAACTGTTTGTACCAGTCGTCGGTTCGTTTCGCTCCGACCGGTCTCCCCGCGCCACCCGCGCATCACCCGCGCGCCGCCGTTCTGACTCTGTGCTCCCTTCAAGTAGTGATTCATGTCGCGTTTTATCTATCTCTCTCCTTCACCGCAACCGGATCGGTCGTTCTTCGTAATCTATTTATACGTATCTATGCACGGACTTTAACACCGCGATTATAGTGCCATCTTCTGCCTATATAATAGTAATGAAGCAGTGTCAACAGATTGGTAGTAGGTATATGTAGTAGGACGTAAAAATCGCCTTCTTGCATTGAATACACGTGAAACAGCAACACGTTTAACGCTTTTAAGTGTATGATGAATTAATTATGGAGATATAAGCACACCTACCTAGTTATCTTGATTGCCTGCCTATTTATCTATCAGCAGCGCAAACGACGTAGTGTAATTTTCATGCAGCACTGATTTCGTAACGGTTGCGCTCGACTAGAACGGTTATTGGCTTTGTATACTAGCGTCCATTGCATACTCCAATGTTAAACGATAGCTACGATAAAGAAAGATCATGTTTATGTTAAACTTAGAAAATATATTAATATGATAGAATATAAAGCCAATTTACCAATCTAAATCGTTAATTGAACAATTCTAGAAAATATGAATAACATTCGGTTGACTGGTACTTTCCTATATATTTAACTTATCTCATGAACCCATTATCAGTAAGACCCCTTTATCAAATTCTTTACTTACAGAAGACAAGCCGGGGTGTCACTGAGTATTATTTATTAATCTATTTTGTCTCTAAGCTGCTAGCCAGATGATAATATTCAGTGGAAACTCCGCGGTACCTACCAGAGTTAGATACGAATGTAATAACACACATATTATTTGCAATGATAATTGGTAGGCGCTTATCACTGGTGCGGAGGCGATGACGCACGCGTTTCGCTGATAGCACTAGGAGGCACTCGCTCGATTGTGAATAACTTGCAGGAAGCAAACGATATGTTGACCTGTCGACACAGCTTATAACATTAACACCCAAGCAAATCAAAATTATTTTTGATGCAACAACAAGTTTTCTTTAGTTGACTCTACATTTGGCGAGTATTAGTATCTAATTGTAATGCGCGATGTCACCATAAACATAATCGTCTGACATTAATTAATGTAATGAATAAATTCGGATTCCAAATTATTTAGCTAGCTAGCTAATATACAAAACATAAATAGCAGTTTATGCGAATGAAACTATGACAGCTGTTTCGCGAATGGCACGTGAAGCGGGGGCGCGGGGCACTTGTTGCGTTGTTTGGTTGGCGTTCTCGCCTGTTGCGAGCGCCGACGTCACGACCTTGGGCCACGCGGCACGGGGAACGTCGGTTTCTTCTGCATCATGTTTAAAATTTCATATTTGTTAGTCTTACTTAGCACAACAATATTATAAAAGTAGGTATCCTGTCAGATATTCGAAATAACAGTTTTCTAAAATGCATTATTTAAGTTCCTTTTACGGTAAATTAGTAAATTTATACATTTTGAAATATAGGTACATGAACACATATGTTACCGTTTCTAGAAATATGACGACGTGTAATTCGTGTATTATATAACATACCTACCTATCTATGTATTCATTAAATACCTACCTATTAGACCAGTGTCGGGCGCCATAAAGTCGCGTGGGCGGGAAACCCGTCTTGGTGGCAGTGTTAACTACCGAAATGATCAGAACTGAACGCATGACTATACAAACCTAAATTTTATGAAATTTTACATGTATTGAATGAATAAGAAAGTTTTTGAAAACAATACTATTAGAAGTGTGTATAATTTAGTAAGTACCAACATAAGTACATACTTCTGTAAACTCTATAGTTTAATAATAAAGGACCTACCTCTATAGGTAGGTCCTTTGTTAAAAAAATAAGTCTTCGAAGATGTTTATTTTGCGAGAAGTAAATGGTATCCGCTAGCAAGAAACGTTCCCGCGCGCCTGTGCCTGCACCGGCCGAACCATAGCCTCCCCACCAAGCTCGGACTTCCCTTGGAACCGGGTCATCGCCTGGCTGGCCCGACCGCTATGCCGCCTCGGTGCCGAGGCGGGCCGCACCCGTATTACCACCAATTCTATCTCCGCGTATGGCTTTCTATAGACTCGCCACGTCAGACATACTAATTTAACTTCCATCTATACACCGATTGGAGCGTTGCCACCAAAACAAAATAATTCGTGAATCTTCGGCCAATTTATGAGGTGCATGTACTTATTAAAGTTGTTGATTTTTTTCAGTAACATCAAATGTCTTAAAAAAATCAAATCATTAATTAATACTTTACGTTAATAATTAATTTAATGCAGGTAAAATGCCAGGCATCTTACTCCTTTATGTCTTGATTTCCTTTTTATTGACTTGGGCTCAAGCCTACTATTACTCGTGTAATACCTACATAATATAACAATTACAATACATATTAATAATAATTTAAAACCAGAGGAGGATTGTGTAATTTATTAATGTATAACTTGTACTTGTATATTTAGATAAGTATGTAGTAATTTTCGCTACAAAATTAATGTTAATTTGCATATCTTGCGGGTATAGTTATACAACTATAGTATGAAGGTACTTGTATCAAGAGAATGGCGTCATTCTCTGCGAATTCATCCGTTCGCGTATCAACGACCAAAATACGCCATATGTATGAATGTGACAATAACACTCGTGAGTCAGACAAAGCCGTCCCACTTGACCAAATAAATAACTATTCATTGTTACAAGTCTTTCCTCAATGATGTTCATTGTGATTTGCATTCAGCATTATCTGATACAATAAAAGTATGCAAAGGGCTTTTAATAGGTACCTGTCATATTTACTTTTATACAAATGACTACAGCTTTTTCTGCTTTTATTATTTGAGCAAAAATTCGGGTTAGTTGCGTTATCCCCCAGTTGCGTTTTCACCCGAATAATAATTTTAAAATGTAGTTTCGTTTTCACCCGAAAACTCCAGTTGCATTTTTACCCGATTAATTTAGTTGCGATTTCACCCGATAAATGAATATATAAATCTATTATTGTGTTATACCTGATTTGTACAGGTACATTTAAGAACGGAAGTAATTTATAATAATATACATAATGTATCAAATTACAAAAAAATAAGAATGTGATTAAAAAATTAACAAATAAAATAAAAAGTGTTTATTTCGAACAATTGCTACAGAGTTTATATTGGAGTTAGTATTAATACGGACTTATTGAACTGGGGTTAGTAAATGGATATCGAGTTTTATTTAAATTTATTTTAGGTAAGTTTTTCTTAAATTATATAAGTACTGTTTTTTATTTTATTTTCTTTATTTGTTTCATGATTTACGTACCAATTGTTTGATTATGTAAAACTCTAATCTTAATATATAAAAAGAAACTGACTGACTGACAATGCACAGTCCAAACCACTGGGTCTAGAGATTCCAAATTTTGCACGTAGGTTGCTTATAAGGTCTAGGGATGCACTAAGAAAGGATTTTTTAAAATTCATCCCCTTACGGGGTGAAATGAGGGTCCAAAGTTTGTACGAAACTTTTTATTCCTTGAACATTATTTGCATGCAATTTGGTACCAATTAAGTACCGCAAAAATAATGAGTTACTTATTTCAGCGTTTTCTAAAATTCAACCCCTAAGAGGGTTAAATAGGGGATGAAAGTTTAAAATAAACGCACAGGCCAAACCCTTAGAGCTAGCAACTTGAAATTTCACACACGAATTCCTCATATGACGAAAACATTCACTAAGGAAGGACTTTCCAAAATTCAACCCCCAATTGGGTGAAATAAGGGATAAAATTAGAATAGTTTGTTACGGGATTGCTACCATGTACCTTATTTTTGAGTTCCCGATATTTCGGCACTGTTGCAAGCGCCATGATCACGGAGTAACTGAAGATCTTGCGGGTAAGTTGTTAAGGGCAAACATATCGGTCTACCCTCTTTCGCTGTCTTTTATTGCACGCGTCGGTACCATTGTCTACAAACTCACTATTTTCTCGCACCTGTTCTCGACACACAACACTAACAGTATCTGACCGCGAAACAGCAGTTTGTTGTTTTTTCCGGTTTTTGCACATACGAATCACTGGATTCCAGACACTTGACAATTTAAACCCATCCTCGCGATTGAAATTTTTGTACTTTGTAATTTCAATCGCTTCCCTGACCATTCTTGGTATGTAGTGGCGTTCTGTCGCAATGATCTGAGGGTTGTGAAACTCAATCCAGTGATTTAGACCTGATTCCAACAAATGTTCCGCGATTGCCGATTTCTGTTTGTCGTTGTTTTTGACCGCTTTTATGTGTTCCTTCATTCGGCACGCTATGGTACGTTTTGTTTGGCCGATATATGAACTGCCACAGCTGCCAAATGCTGAATCGGCCAAACAAAACGTACCATAGCGTGCCGAATGAAGGAACACATAAAAGCGGTCAAAAACAACGACAAACAGAAATCGGCAATCGCGGAACATTTGTTGGAATCAGGTCTAAATCACTGGATTGAGTTTCACAACCCTCAGATCATTGCGACAGAACGCCACTACATACCAAGAATGGTCAGGGAAGCGATTGAAATTACAAAGTACAAAAATTTCAATCGCGAGGATGGGTTTAAATTGTCAAGTGTCTGGAATCCAGTGATTCGTATGTGCAAAAACCGGAAAAAACAACAAACTGCTGTTTCGCGGTCAGATACTGTTAGTGTTGTGTGTCGAGAACAGGTGCGAGAAAATAGTGAGTTTGTAGACAATGGTACCGACGCGTGCAATAAAAGACAGCGAAAGAGGGTAGACCGATATGTTTGCCCTTAACAACTTACCCGCAAGATCTTCAGTTACTCCGTGATCATGGCGCTTGCAACAGTGCCGAAATATCGGGAACTCAAAAATAAGGTACATGGTAGCAATCCCGTAACAAACTATTCTAATGTTAGTGACCATGAAAGTTTAAAACAATATAAGGGATAAAAGTTTGTATGAAATTTTTCATTATTTGGACATATTTGTATGAAATTTCGTATGAATTGATAATAACGTATATCAGCATTTTCAAAAATTCAACATCTTAAGAGGTAAAACAGGGGATAAAAGTTTTAAATAAACGCACAGGCCAAATCTTTAGGGCTAGAAATATGAAATTTCACACACGTATTCTTCTTATGACTTAGTGGGTACTAAGAAAGGATTTTTCACCTTCAAGAAAATTCACCCTCTAAGGGGATGAAATGGGGATCCAAAATTTGTATGGAAGTTCGTCAGTTTTAAAGCTAGGATCTCCAAATTAAGTGTTTACTGTTATGTATGAAAATTTATTCATATGAATCTCAGTGTTTGTGATAAAAATAAAATAAAGGGGGGATGAAGTTGTGTATGGAAAGTCTTCAAAGTAATCATTACGAGCTGGCAGTAGATGGATGAAAAAAGCGGGAAATCGTGCTCTTTTGCGCTCTTTGGGGGAGGCCTACGTCTGGCAGTGGACTGCAATAGGCTGCGATGAGATGATGATGATGAGATTAAACAATAAATAAGAAGTATTCTTTGCGGTTCATTGGTCTATTTTTTAATCTAGATTAGCGCGGTTAAAGCCGCCCGCGACTGCTAGTTAATGATGTAAGTTCTTTTTATTATTTAGACGTAAGATGTTCGTGTGATTTTTGTTTACTTTTCGTAAATTAGAAATATTTTATTTCTATACAAATGTTGATTGGTATCCCATGTATATTATATACATAATAATAATATATATACATAATAATTGTTAATTAGTCATTTAAATACTTGCGATTTTTAAACCAAACGGTGACTGATGTTTACTGTTTTTTTTTTAAATAAGTATATTTTTATTTCTTGAATATTAATTAGTATCTGATATCTAGGTATATAATAATTGTTAGTTAGTAATGTAAATACTTGCGATTTGAGACCTAAAGTGTGATTGAGTGTCAAGTGTGATATTATTGTTAACTTTTTTAGGGTTTCATACCCATAGGATAAAACAAGACCCTAAATAAATAAATAATAAATAAATCATTTATTTGCCAGAATATGGTACAAAGGTAGGTAATATCAATAGATTCCAGCATATTCTATCGCAATGCGACGTGCAAATATTATGTCAACGTATTAATTACAAAAGTTCTGTCGATTATTATGCGAATTTAAATGTCAAAATTACAGTTTTAAAATTAGTACAACATTCTTTATGGCAACAACATTTCAAACATGCAATTAGATTAAAATTATGTCAAAATATTATATAAATGTCAAATTTTATCATTCAAGAATTCATTAATTGTATAGTACATTCTTTCCTTTAAAAAGTTGAATAGTTTATTTTTGAATTTCGTAAATGTTAGTAATTTTAATTCATCTGGAAATTTATCAAATATTTTTATAGCCATACAATAAACGTTTCTAGAGTACAATACCAACTTTTGGGGAGGAATTGTTAAATTTTCGCCTTTTCTGCCTCTGTACCCACTAAACTCTTTATTCTTTTTAAATAAATGAGTATATTTTTTTACAAAAATTCCTACTTCAAAAATATACAAGCAGGGAAGTGGTAAAATGTTTAAAGCCTTAAACAAAGGCTTGCAGCTATCCAAATAATGAGCCCCACAAATCGATCGAATACATTTTTTCTGAACCCTAAAAGCTCTAAGCATGTCAACCGAGTTACCCCACAGTATGAGACCATATCGTAAAGCAGACGAAACATATCCATGATATGCCATTACCGCTGCTTCTTTAGACGCTACTTGCCTAACTCTGTTTAGTGCATATACGAATCTGTCAATTTTATTTATCAAAGAGTCGATATGGTCTTTCCAGTTACACAGTTCGTCTATGGTTATACCTAAGAATTTCGTCGCATTAATATGTTCGACTTTCAAATTGTCATAATTTATGTCAAGTTTTTCGTCATTAATGAATTTTGCTTTAAATTTAATATATTTTGTTTTGTCAATATTTAGATTTAAATTATTAAGTCTTAGCCACGTTACTATTTTACTAAGATTTATATTGGCAATGTTGGCTAGCTCTTCTTTTTTTTTGCATTTGACAACAAGAGTGGTATCGTCCGCAAAAAGTATACACTTTTGATTTGTAACATTCGGTAGGTCATTTATATATAGCAAAAACAACAAAGGACCCAATACACTGCCCTGGGGGACACCGCAACGGTTATAGCGGTAGGAAGAAGAATATATATTTTTTACATTACCAGATAGCCGGGCGATTTCTATACATTGTTGACGTTCCGACAAATAGCTTTCCATCCAGGACAAAGCAGTTCCTCTTATCCCATACCTTTCCAATTTTTTAAGAAGCAATTTGTGAGAAACGAAGTCAAATGCTTTGCTCATGTCTAAAAATATTGCCAGTGTATGCATTTCGTTATTAAGATTTTGTGTTACTTCTTTAATGAGGTGAAAACAAGCTAGAGTCGCAAGCTAGAGCCTATTAGTAACGCTCCGCTGTCCGTCTGTCTGTCTGTCTTTCTGTCCGTCTGTCACCAGGCAGTATTTAATGAACCGTGATAGTTAGAGAGTTGACATTCTCACAGAAGATGTATTTCTATTGCCGCTATGACAACAAATACAAAAAAACAGAATACGATAAATATTAAAGGGGGTTGCCATACTTACTTATACGTATTTAAGTATGTTTATCCGTTATCTAGTTGCCATAGCACAAGCTTTGCTTAGTTTGGGGCTAGATAATTGGTGTGATTGTGGAAACAATTTATATTTATATTATATTTATATACAACAAACGTGTTTTTTTTATGCCATTTTAAAAGATATTGGTACAGAACCCTTCGTGCGCGAGTCCGACTCGCACTTGGCCGGTTTTCTTAGAAAAAGGTTTTTTTTAATTTCTACATCAACGTTGATTAGTATGTATGTGATATTAACATTATCTAATTAAAAAACAAACTGATCAATGGTTAATTCTGTGATTTGGTGTGTTAACAATTTTTGGCAAATAAAGACTGATTTATTTAAATTTGAAACATTTGTCTTTTTACCTGTACCTGGCTAAAGTATTTCAATAAAATCACAATTAAAATTGATATTATTATTTGGGTGAAATGCAACTGGATTTTTCGAGTGAAATCGCAACTCTATTTTAAAATTATTATTCGTGTGAAAACGCAACTGGGGGATAACGCAACTAACCCAAAAATTCAGTTGGGAACCAATTATTTGTCCGAAATTTACTTGTCCGAATTTTATTTGTCCGAAAACGTTTTTTGCTTTAGGTAGGTATGTATTGTTTGCCACATTTTTAAACCATCGAAATATCATTTGACTTATGTATCATTTTACCGAACTCCGTTTTACCGAATTCCAAATAACTTTCTACTATTGTCCGAAGTCTCATTTAAACTTTTTTCATTTGCCAGATGTTCATTTGACCATAAGTAGATAAATAATAAATAAATAAATATTTGACAACATCACACACATTGTTCTGATCCTGTGATAAGCAGCTAAAGCACTTGTATTATAGAAATCAGAAACAACGACGGTACCACAACATCCAGACCCGAGACAATATAGAAAAGTTCGTTTTCCACATTGACCCGATCGGGAATCGAACCCAGAACCTCAGAGATGGTGGCAACGCTCAGTCCGGCATGCTCGCCTCTTGGCTACGGAGTCGTCAAAGAAGAGGAAGGAGGAAGATAAATCTACCTACGTAATTTAACGACTACTACCTCTGTGTACTATGCGATAATATTGTGTTCGATTTTAATGAGCGGAGCAATGCGCTGGCACTCGAGTCTAGTTTCAAACAATTGGCTGCGTATCGTGGGCGTAATTATTTTTGCGAAACACGATCAAAACCCGAGTCGGAGCACCTCGCTTTGCCGTGGTCCGATTTGGCTGGACTCTAGAGCAATTCATAAGCGCGGAGCCAGAAACTCGCGAAGGAAGTCCTGGGAGGAAAGAACACGCGAGGCCGACGCGTAGCGAGTAAGATCGTCGAGTCGAGCGGAGCGTTGGGCGAGTGTGCGAGTGATGCGAAGGGCTGACGAAGCGAGTCTTCCGGCGGAGCACACTTAGCAAAACTTGCTAGCTTGCACGAGTGCTCGCTTGCATGCATGCTTGCTTGCATACATGCTTTCTTGCATGCTTGTTTGCTTGCTAGCAAACTCAAAAAAACTTGCTTGCTTGCATGAATGCTTGCTTGTTTGCTTGCTTGCATGCGTGCTTGTTAGCTTGCTGGCTTGCTTGCTTGCAAGCTTGCATGCATGCTTGCTTTCTTGCAAGTAAAAATAACACGAGTATTAAGCGTTTGGTGAAATGAAAATATGGCATATAAAACAGTGGTGTAATGAATGTTCGGAAACATAATACTTCGAACAAATGTTATTTCGGCCGAACATAACTTCGGCAAAGTTTCTCGACCAAATGAAAGGTCGGTGTTATGAAAAAAAAAACAATTGATAATCGGTCAAATGATTAAGGGGCAAACGCTATTGCGACGAAGTAATAAAAAACGGAACGAAAATGGTCGAAAAGTTTTCCGTCAAAACATTTTCGATCTTATGATAATATCATATTATCATAAGATTACATCTTTGCATTTATAAATAGGGTAACATATTATTAATTTGAATATAAAAAAAAATACAGACGAATTGAGAACCTCCTCCCTTTTTTGAAGTCGGTAAAAAAAACAAACGGTTAAGACGGTTATTGTCTCCGATTATCTTTTGTTTTTTTTTTATTTGTTACAATCTCTGTAAAAGAGCATTCATTGAATGCAAAATAAAGAAGCTAAAAGTTATGACTGTTATTGTTTATAGAGATCTCTTTAGGTTTTTTATTGCAAACATACTATTAAAACGATGAAAAAATCACGTTTGTTGTATGGGAGCCCCCTTAAATATTTATTGTATTCTGTTTTTTAATATTTGTTGTTAGAGCGGCAAAAAAATACATCATCTGTAAAAATTTCAACTCTCTATCACGGTTCATGAGATACAACCTGGTGACAGACGGACAGACAGACAGCGAAGCTTTGGTAATAGGGTCCCGTTTTACCCTTTGGGTACGGAACCCTAAAGAACTATAAAAGTTATTTTAAAGAATAACTGGCGGATTTAGTTAACAGTAGGGTTTGCTAGGTACTCTTTGAATATTTTTTATATAGACAATTCCCATCAGTTAGTTTGTTTATCAATTAAATTGAATGAATAACATAGTTATGTATTTCTTTACACGTAACAATAAAAAAATAGTTTGTAAAAGTAATCTAATTCCAACTTATTGCGTATATTATCTATATTGATTACTAAGCAATCGTGAGCTTTCTGTGTCTAAACGATGATATAGGGGTTTAACTATAACTACTAGCCAGCATTAAGTCAGTGTATAACGGAGTTTAACAGAAAAAAATTTCTGTTTAATTTACAAATCGGTGTGTGGTGGTATCATTGAAATAAATAATAATTATTAAATATTATACTAATAGTGCTTAACTTATTCTCTTTTCTCATTCTACAAATTTTATATTTGGGTACTTTGGACAAAAAGGAAACCACAAGCAAATAACAGTTCACCTTAATTCGTACGCTCAATAGTATTCGGTTAGTCACGTTTACGGTTTACAATCCGAGAATGTTTATAGAATGAGTGGACAATTATTTTTGAATTACTTCATCAATGACAACATTCGTAGACAGCAATCCTTAGTAAAAACCAGTCATTGCGAGTCGGAACACTCACAAGTCACACCCAAGTTTAATAAAACAAGCTTTTTCTTTTCAAATAATACCTACTTAATTGCGAATAACGCTTAATTTGTAAAAAAAACCAACCATCTACCGTTTACACTTCCAAAGCTAGTTTTTTATACAAGACGCCTAGGCGTGGCAACCCTATTTTGTAAACTTTTAATTTTTAGTTTTCATTTAGTTTTATTATTCTTTCACCGTTTACTCTTGAAAATTATTAAATAAATTTTCCTGAAATTGCTCGAGTTTTAATCTTAGAACATCCGCCCTCCTCACGTCCGGGTACACAAGGTAAAAAAACCTGTTACACCCAAAAAAGGGTGATTCTACTAGTCAAGTACAGCAACATTTACTTTGGGAAAAGCTCAAAAAAACTCATCTCCTTTACAAACTGATGTCAACTAGTCGGCAATTTAGTATCGGAAGACGATTATTTTACGATTCAAAGTTGTTCCCATAAGTAAAGTGGTTTTCAAACAGGGTTTTTGTTACACTTTGTAGATACGAAACGGCAGTGTAAGCTGTGTAAGCTTAGTTAAGGCGGGGGTATTCGGCATGTTACTCTAATTGCGGGGGTGGGTAACTCCGCCCACTGTGGGGAGCTGCCCGCGCGGCCGGGTGCGCGCGGCGCGTAAGCAACTGAGCGCCAAATTTGAAATCGGCTTTGAAATTTCCTATCATTAAGCTTAAAGAGCTCAGACTATAGCACAGAAGTGTATTTTTATTTTAATATTTTGTCATCGTAACCTTTATATTTTATAAGCTAAAATTATAAGTTATCCCCTGATCCACTCACGTCAATTATGACAAAATTTCAATATTATTAAAGTTTATCGTAATATTAAAGCTAGGTTATACCTATTATTGTTTCATTTTGATATATTTATATTGTTTTGTAATATGTTCAATACTCATACGGTGTATTTTTTTTACGTGGGCGTGGTAGGTCGAATCCAAAACTATGAGAAATAAAGAAAAACACTCAAAAGTTGTCTCGGGCCCGATTTTGATGAAAACTAAAACTGCATTATTAGATGTTTGAAAAAAAAACTTATTCCTATCTGGCAATCGAACTGAAATCGAAAAAGCCGGCCAAGTGCGAGTCGGACTCGCGCACGATGGGTACGTAACGTACGTAAAAATCACGTTTGTTGTATGGGAGCCCCCTTAAATATTTAAAGTACTCTGTTTAGTATTTGTTGTTATAGCGACAACAAAAATACATCATCTCTTCGAAATTTCAACTATCTAAGTTCATGAGATATAGCCTGGTGACAGACGGACAGACGGACAGCGGAGCCTCAGTACCTAATAGGGTCCCGTTTTACCCTTTGGGTACGGAATCCTAAAAAGTAAAACAACCGGTATTATTACACCATTCGATAGTGTCGATAAGAACAAAGTGTGGGAAGTAGTGACGTACGGGAAACTTAGGGAAAACCTAATTTTTAACAAAATTGCGTGGTGGGTCGTTCTTCGCACTCATTTGGTCAATGCTTTGCACGGGCGCGTAGAGTTTGTTCTCCGGAATTCTTGGTACTGAAATAACCGGAAATTCCCGGGAAAAATCATTGATTCGAATACCAGCAAATATTAGCTAATAGGAAGTATTTCCCAGGAATTTCGATACTACAATTGGATGCCTGTTACGTAAACCATCATAATGTTTTAAAACCCAACTTTACAGGAGCACCATCTAAAGATATTATTGGGTGCAGTTGTTTTGTCTTTTGCCTAGGAGTACAAATTTTTACTATCTATAGTCGAAGTATAGCTTGTTATCACAATATATTATACAGCATGTATTTGTTAATATATTACAGTTTCAGAGATATTGTTGTTACGATACATTACGGCAGATAAAACTAATCTCAAAATTGGTAACTCAACAATACGATTATTTAAGTTGTATAGTAGTAGGTAGCAAGTAAGTAAACTATTAAATTTGTACAATACCAATTAGTATTTAAATAAGTATAAAGGTAGAGGTAAAATTAGTATTTTACCAAAATTGCGTGGTCTTTAAATTGTTCATTAAAGACTATAATAGCGGTTGCTTATTTCGGATAATACATCTAATATTATTTAGCGCCAGTTATTGTGGAATTTCTCGTATTCCTAAAGAATGGTGCATTTTTAGGATTTTAAAGTAGCCTATGTTCATCAGAAATAATGTAGGGATCTAATGGTAAAAGAATGAAATTGCCTCAGTAGTTTTGGAGCCTAATCAGTCCATATAAACAAACAATGAAACCTATCCTCTTTATAATATTAGAATAGATCAACAAATTATACTATGAAAGGTTCTTACTTTGTAGAAAGTGATTCACATAGTGAGTTTATCCGTAATTACGTTTCGATCGGGTTACACCGACCGTGGTCACAGGTTAACTGGTGTGCCAAAAAAAAAGGACAGGCTGAGTTAGCTTGTGACCACATCACCACTGTGTAACCCGGTCAAAACGTCAGGCAAAGGAGATTATATTTTGTTCGCGTTAATTCCCGTTTCATTTATTTTAGATTTTATCCCTTCTTTTTGGTAATTTGTACGTAAAATCATTAAAACAATATAAATCATCCTATCAATTGTTTCTTATTAATAACAAAACAAATATTATTTTTGGCACATATATTTTACGGGTCGCCAGAGGCCAGTCAGATCCCATTCATAAAAAGATCCGGTGCTTGGTAAGACGCGATCTCCAAAGCTGAAACTCCTGCCTCATATAGGATATAAGGCGCCGTGCAAAATATTTGTAAACTTATTATTCTTGGTTGTTGAGCAAAACCGGTGTCAAAAGTCTTTTCCCAAAGAATGGGGAGATCGCATTTTACAAATCTAAAAACCTAGGATGGCAGAACCATCACAGCAGTTTCGAAAATTCTCGCCTAGATCTCGGTCTAGAAGTCCTCGGATTTCTATGGCAGTTAATATGCCTCGCATGTCCTGAAACTTCCACCTGACGCGAATGACCCTAGAGCCACGCTTATACGCCACTACAGCGATGGTTTCCCAGAACTAGACATAGACGAAATTGATTCGGCTCTCAAACATCTTAGCAAGGCAAAGCTGGAGTCACTTCAGAATTTCTAAAAGCAAGAGGGCTACCCATCCTTGGGGAACTAAGGAGATTGTTCAACCTCGTCTTAAGCAATAGGACTACGCCGAGGGCGTGAAGCGAGGGCGCGGTTACTCGGTTTTTCAAAAAAGGAGATAAACTTTTGAAGAACTACAGACCGATCACGCTCCTGAGCAACGTCTATAAGCTATTCTAAAAAGTCGTCACAAATCGTCTAGGCGCAAGTGTTGACGCCCTCCAGCCAATAAATAAAACAGTGTCTCTGGGTTTCGACCGGCGATAATTTAGGGGCTATTAATTCATCTATCGACAAAAAATCCGTCATGTTATTACAGCACTGGAAAAAATGCAAAGAGATTGAAATAAAGAGAAAAGGAAAATGTTCAATTTTAGCCTGCGCGTGGACAAGATGTTTAGGGAAAAATAATCTTCCTTCTCCTATTCCCTGCCCTTTTTGCAATTATTTTATATATACTTTTCCCTATTCCCTATTTTCCCTATTCGCTATCATAGAATAATAAATAAATTAGTCGAGTCAGCGTTCCTAAAATGTCTGGTTAACGGCGGCGAATAAATCAGTATGACGTGCAGATAAAAACTGAATTACTTAAAAAAGCTGAGTGATACAGAGATATGTATTTTTTAAAGTAACATTCAATAATTAAAGATTTTAGACAATACTAGCTGACCCAGCAAACGTTGTTTTGCCATATAAATATTTTTTAAGAAGAAAAATGTTAAGGGTGGACAACCCTTATCACTAAGGGGTATGAAAAATAGATGTTAGCCGATTCTCAGACCTATTCAATATGCTCACAAAATTTCATGATAATCGGTCAAGCCGTTTCGGAGGAGTACGGGAACGAACATTGTGACGCGAAAATTTTATATATAAGATTATTTTTATCTGAATATCATGTCCGTGACTTCTTTGAGCTTCGGCCTGAGCTTCAAACAATTTGGACAGTGTCATTTAAGTACTTATAAATATGATCTCTTAGTAAAATATTTGAAAAGATTATATTTAATCAACTCTTATCACATTTTAGAATTAACGAATTATTGCATGAGAAGCAGTTTGGTTTTACTAAAGGTAGAAACACAACTGATGCGGGAGTTGCACTCATTACGCATACAATTCGATGCATTTGAAAAAAAGAAAGATGCTTTAGGAGTGTTTTGTGATTTGTCTAAAGCATTCGATTGTGTAGATCACAAAACGTTAATAATGAAATTGCGGCATTATGGTGTCTCGAATGATTCAGGAAATTTGTTAGAGTCATACCTCACTGACAGATTGCAAACAGTTAGTATTAATGGAACTGACTCTTCTGGAGCCCCATTACGCATGGGTGTGCCCCAGGGCTCTATATTGGGACCTTTATTATTCCTAATATATATAAATGACCTTCCTTACTTTACTAAAGACCCTTGTGAGATAGTATTGTTTGCAGATGATACATCTTTGATTTTTAAAACTGATAGAGGTAAAGCTACCTTCGACGATGTGAATGATGCGCTCTCACAAGTAGTACGCTGGTTTACTGCCAACAATCTCTTACTAAATGCGAAAAAAACCAAGTGGATTAAATTCACTATGCCCAATGTAAGGCAGGTCAATACGCATATAAATATGTCAGACGATCATATAGATGCGGTTGATTCAACAACATTTTTGGGAATCACATTAGACTCACGACTGCAATGGGGTCCCCATATAAATGACCTGTCAGGAAGGCTCAGTTCAGCGGCTTATGCTGTGAGGAAAATAAGGCTGTTAACTGATGTCGAAACGGCAAGACTAGTTTACTTTAGTTATTTTCATAGTTTGTTGTCGTATGGTCTATTGCTATGGGGCTCAGCTGCTGACATTGAATCAATCTTTGTGTTGCAGAAAAGAGCCGTACGTGCAATATACTGTCTTGGTCCTCGAGAGTCTCTGAAGGAGATTTTTAAAGAGGTCAACATATTAACCGTTGCCTCCCAATACATTTTTGAAAATATTATGTATGTAAGAAAAACTCTAAGTTTGTTTAGTCTAAAAAGTGATTCACATCATTATAACACTAGAAATAAAAATAAACTTGCCGTTCCGTGCTTCAGATTAAAAAAAAGTTGGTAATTCATTTATGGGGAATGGCATAAATTTTTTCAATAAATTACCACAAACTCTTGTTGAACTTCCGATCCATGAGTTCAAAATTAACATTAAAAAAGTCCTTATGACAAAAGGATATTACAAATTAGAAGATTATTTAAACGACAAGAGTGTATGGACTTAAACTACCTAGCTCGCACTTACTATTGTCTTGTAAAATTTATTTCCTGTAAAATCAGGCTGACAAAGGTGAATGAGTTTGTTGCGCCGTTTCTTCTCATCACCAGCCTATATGTAGTCCCGAAGCGGTGGTAGGGCTAAGTTATATTTTGGGACGTGTATAAGTGCCCGGAGGAGGGCCTACATACAGAATAAATAATTTCATTTCGATAATAGTTGTAAGTTCAGACGCGTCAGAATGGCGGGTATATGTCCTCAAACGATAATGCCAATTTATACAATAAACAAAATACATGCGCATTCTGTAGCAAAGTTTCCCAAAGACGTTGTTGTAAATGGTCATATTTAAGATTTGTTTTCTCATTGGAGCAAAAAAATAAAGTAAGGATCAGTGGTAGGATAAGTAGTAGAATGTAGGCTGTGCAGTACCGGTGCTGAAACTGATTTTTGAATCCTCGGTACAGTAGTCAGCGAGTACCGGGAAATACCGAGAATACGTTCCATACGTTACGTTCGATACCGGATAAAAAACTAAGATAGTAATACTGTGTTGATTAGTCGTGCTCGTGTTAAATAGCTCAGTGTAAATTACAGATTTTTACTGAGGATTTATTTACAAAATATAGCCATTTTTGTGTAATCTTATTATTCACTTTAAAAATTTAAATGACACCTTTGACGAAGGGGAAAGGGCGTTCTTCTGTTTTTAGGTACTTCCGAGCAGCGGGAACCATAGGTTACTTGAAGCAATGTATTTTCCCGGGAATTACCAGTTATATGTATACAACGGCAACGGTATGCGGTAAAGCTATAAAGCTATGCCATTCGATTCGTGTAAATTTTGTTTGTAAATATTATTTTAGTTTTATAAATAAATTAAAATAAAAATAATATGTAAGAAACCTGTATGACTTATTGAGATCCCTCATTTGAGACCAATGGCATTAAGTCCGCCTACTACACATTTTGTGCTTAAGAATAAAATAAATAAACGCGTAGAACTTGTTGAGACTCATTTCAGACCAAACACGAGGGGTCTATTATCGTTGGTTTACAATATAAAGTCAATAAACTAATTAACCTAAGAATCGTGTATAACTAGTCGATACCTTTTATTTGAGACCAAACACGGTCTATAGGGGTTTATAATCGGTGGTTTACTATAGTCATAGCAATTACGAATTATTATAAAATATATATAATATACTTTTACATTTTAAATTGTAAATTATGTATGTACTATCACCGTATTACTTACAACAAATTACCAGAGTATTTCTTGTACATGTAATAATATTGTATTTTCATTGATGTAAGTAACACCAAATAAAGTAAAATTGAGGTTGAGGTATGCCTGGCTCCACACAAAAAATCTAAATATTTACAAGAATTAAATTTCGTAGCTATTGCGATGGTGTGCGGGGGGGCGGGGGGAGTCCGAGCGCAACACAACACAGGTCCTACCTCGGCGACGTCCTACTGGACACTGGCGGGGCGGCTTGCACGCCTTTTGTGCATGGTTTTCGAGGTTTTTTAATCTTTGGTACTTAATAACATAACAAAATTGATTTTTTTTTACACCGAGACACTAGCAAATTTTGATCTTTAGTTAACTGCTTAATTTTTACATACTTGTATCATATAAAATCTTTCCAGAAAATCGATCCAAAAATCATAAACCGACCTATTTCTAACAATTTTTTTCTATCGAGCCAAGTTTTTAGTATCGTGTTTTGGTTTCACCGAGACATTAGATAAAAGATCAAATTTTTTAATAGTATTTTTATTTTTCTTATAAGTTCCTTAGTTTTGTGAATAAATCCGTCGGAAGATGACTAAAAGTTAAATACGCCCGCCTTAAAGACACCCGTCTTTGAGTAGAGAACCTTAATAACCGTACTATCACTATCTGCTGAACAATAATAAATAAATAATATTGTATTGCACAGATTAACTAAATAAAATGATGGAGAATATTAACGGCGCTTTTATTTGAGTCTTTTTGTGCTGGACGAGGCACATAAGGTGCGCTGCGTACTGCAGCATTACGTTCAGCGAAAATATTAAGCGTAGTTCAGCGTTTTCGTCCAAAATTCAATGACTTGACTGTACGATCTTTTAAAGGTCCGTCGCCGTCGTCAGCAACTTGATTGAAAAGCAGCAGTTAACATACGTCACATTATGATTCAATGGCTGATACAACTAGTTTTGTGACATAGGAAAAAGATGAGTTGGACATATCTATAATAAATATCATATCTCCAACTTGGAGTATTATCTCAACCCGCGTACGTAATGTGATACCAGTTGGAAATTGAATATTTGTTTATTCATAGAAATCTTTACTGCAATTGTTTTTTCATAGGGCGAACTCACTAATGTTATATCCACCATTGGTGCAGCAGCAGACATATTGAGTAGGCGGCGCTTAATAGCAGAAAAAAAATAGAATTATGGAAGAAAAATTTTTTAGAAATATCATAAGAGTTTAATCCAATGGATGAAATCAAACTGGTGGTGGGGTGACCTGTTCATTCGAGACATTTGATTTATATTTATAATCTAGCTATGTGTTATGATAATAGATTGTAATTTATCATCGTCGTTCAGGTCCAGAATACCCAATTCTCAACATGTCCAGTTGCTAAAACATATCCCATTACCTAAATGTTAAATCTTCCTCAATTAGGTTTTTGAGGGTGGAATACCCTGAAAATACCTAAGTAGAGGTACGGGTTGAAAAAAAGGGATCTAATTGTATTTCATAAGACCAATATGGGTGTTAATTTCATGGGATAATCAGAGGTTAATAAAGAAAAAAAAACGTTATCTTTTTTTAAAACAAATAACATAAATTGGTTGCTGAGGTCTTCTTTTAAGTATGGATATACTTGTGCCAGAAGAGCCCACTTCTATAAATATATTATATGCTAAATATGAAGTATTTTAGTACTGAGTTCTTTAATCAAGACCAACGTTATCAACGAGACATAAAATAATTGAAAATGATTTATGTTTTGTTCAAATATGTGTGTGTATGTTATGGCGGTTTGTATAAGCTGTGTTTATTTGTAAATGAGCATGTGCTAAGCAAGTGAAAACTATTCCACTGTATGTAAATATAAAGAATATACAATTACCTATTTGAAATACTATTAAAAATATGTACTATTAATAAAATTGACGGTGAAGAATTTCCTCAGTTTTTCGTAAGTTCGAGATTTAGGCCAAGAAATTAGTTTCTTTTTGCAATAGTAATGTGTTTTAGGGTACGATTGTAATTTTTTATTAATTTTTTTATACATATAGGTTACCTGAGTTAAGAACCGATGATTGGCAAAAGTGGACTTAGTAAAAAAATCTTTAAAACTGATAAAACATTAACGAATGAAGAACTCTTCAATTATCTGGATCAACCACCTCCTACAAGATTGAACATTTTGGAAAATGGTCATTTCGGGAACTGGAAACTCATGGAATAGGGCATTTTAATACAGCTGGGCATTGAGGAAATTAGACATTCTGGACCTTATCGCTGTTTTTTACTCGTTGTATTTCTTCCATTCTCGACTAAGGCAGTACTCTTCGAGTAGTTATAAGTGCAGTTTAATTATTTAAAAATATAAATTGAAATTCAATGGTACCACTCTGTACAATTACATACACCTTGCAATTGCATCCATGCATCGATACCATGCACCTTAAGGAATGAATAAATGTAAAATAGGTTGATATGTCGTGTGGGTTACCTGTTGTTTTGTTCATAGATGTCATGGGTGAAGAACTGAAGAGAGTGCTATGGTGATGATGACCCTCCATTACGCAGTATCAAAAATGCCACGTGGGACATTTTGTTTTCTGAAAGAAGAAAATTAAAGTTAATCCTATCAAATTTTAAGCAGTTTGGTTTAAGATCGACTTTTCATGATATCTTTACGTGACGCATCAAGCAAATTAAAAAAATCAAAAGACAAACTATCTACAAAAAATCGAAATAACACTGCTTAAGTTAGTATGTAAGCGTTCATGACAGGAGTGAGTTTATTTATAATTGGGTTTTTTACATCTGTGGCTCATTTTCTACTACATGCCTTAACGATCAAGCAATCCCTCATTCGTTGCATTATAAGCAGTAGTTGTTGGAAACGTTGTGAAGACCTTTAGATTTCCTCGAAACCTATGTATTATTTGTGCTAGTTTCTACGAATATGTATAAAAACTCTTTCGTAGGCTCTTAATGAAATAAGTGCCTAGAATTTGCTGAGGGGTTCATACGTAGAGCTACACTTCAACAGCTGCCTTTCAATTTTGACCTTTAGGCTCACTTTATACAGAGATATGATCGGGAGCAGCGGCTTAGCTTACTGCTTATTATTAGGGCAATGCTTTTTAGGTTTCTAATTGCCTAGCATTATCACTATACAGGGTTATGACCCTATAAAACCGTAAAAAGTATGTATGTGTGAACATTTATGCATATAAATACTATAGTAGTCAGAATATCATTATTTTTGTGACCTTCACACCAAAAAATATACTAATAAATAAATAATACCCTTAGAATATACTTAACAAATGTTACATTATATTAGACTTTAAACAAGTAAGGGACCTGTTATGATTGTTTAAAAATTATTCTAACAACTCAATTGTTAAATTAATAATTGTACTTATTATCTAGGAACATAAACTGCTCTCTTAATTTGCAATGCCTATTATGTAACGAAGAAGTCCTGTTGCACTCAGTAAGCAAATAAAGAATTAATTAAATAGAAAAAAAAACATGCATACATTACACAAATCATTGGTATTAAAATAAGCTCTGTAAGTAATTGTGCGATTAAAGTATTATATAATTCGTTTGTAAAGTTTTCTTTAAGAGAATCGAGTCACCAAAGTTGTGGATATAATTTCTTAAGAGTCAATATTTATATATTTAAGCCTGAATTTAATTTTGCACATACTTTAAGACTTTCATGATATAACGGTTTGTTAAGCCGGCTCCACACGCTTGGCAAACAGCTACAAACAGCAAACAGCAAACAACAAACACAAGCATGTGGATAGCTGTTTGTGAATGTCTGCCTGTTTGTGTTTGTGTTCGCCACTGTTCGGCATCGGTGTGGGTTTTTGGGCACAGATCAAAGGATGTTCGGCAAACATGTTTACTATGTATCCACACGCTTGGGAGCAATCAGTATTGCGCACGAGCTTGCAGGCGGCGGACGTATTAATCTGTGGGCGGATGTAGATGCTAGGTTGATGAATTTTAACGAAAAAAAAACTTCAATAATTCGCACCGACTCCAAAAATATATGATTACCTATGTTTAGTTTAGAAAATATTATTTTTTGCCTTTTAGTTCATTTTGAAGTCGGTTCCTAGTTTTTCTAACCTTCCAGCCAGGTTCGATCCCCGGTTGGGTCAATGTAGAAAACGAAATTTTCGTTTCGGGTCTGGGTGTTGTGGTACCGTCGTTGTTTTTGGTTTCTATAACACAAGTGCTTGAGCTACTTATCTTAGGATCAGAGCAATGTAGGTGATGTTGTCCAGAATGTTTTGTTTATTTATTATTATTATTTATTTTACCCTTTTTTGTTACCCAGGACTTTATCAATACTTTTTCGTCCAATCGAGGATCTATCATTATAAAATATCGTTATCAACGGAAGTGTCGTAACCATGGTATAACCGTTCAATGCTTGCTTAAGTCATTTAAAAAACAATCTAAGATTGTTTTTCTTGTTTCTGAGTGTACTGGTTTACGCCCCCAGTAAATAAAATTACTGTATCGTAAGCGCCACGTCTACTTAATACACTACGAAATATACATACATACATTGTAACATACATACAAACACACAGGTCAAACTGACAACCTCCTTTTTTTTAGTCGGTTAAAAATGACTGATTGGCCTGAAAACATAATAATTATTTTATTATTAGAAGCATTTATCAACATCGTTATAGTTTTTTCTTCGATGTATATTTCATTTTGCTTTATTTTAAAATAGAAATCGGCTATCTCCAAAGAATATATCGCTGCGACTAGCACAACGTCCACCATGTTTGCCTTTCTGAAATACACTAGCATATTCGCCAAGCATGAGGACGCCTGTTTGTGTTCGGTGTTTGTGATCAGTGTTTGCCACTCTGTTTGCCGATCGAGGTGTTTGCGACAAACAGCAAGCATGTGGAGCCGGCTTTAGACGCATACGATTCTTGGAATACCCTCGAGCACGCGCCGCCTGACGGCTGCGACGCGTCAAGCTTTTTCACATTTACGATTCCAACATTTCCAGGAAGTTTTCTCGTTCCCTATACAACAAAGGAGTTATTTATAAATGCACAAGGGTGCACTTTTGACAATCAATAATACATGTAGTCATGTAGCTATTCATTATTTATAAAAGAAATAATATAGAGCTGTTTATTTTAATTAATTAATCGATCCAATGAAATTAAAATAAGGTAGGTACATTGTTTTGAGTATTGTTGAATAATAAATAATATGTATTCATCGGCGACGTCACTTTCTAAACTTAAGCAATATAAGATTACTAGGCTACCTATAAGATAATGTTATCTTTTCCCGTGCTAGCGTTAGGTACACAATAGTAAGTAACAATTTTTTTTGCAACAGATAGGTAACATATTATATATGATGATGATGTCACTCTATTATAATAACAGAGTTGCTCTAACATTTTATAGCTACAAATATGTACTTTTGGCACCGACTCCAAAAAGAATTGATAAGGTTTGTTTTAGATATTATTTTTCGCTTTTAAGTTAACAGCGGATTGGTCATTTTGGTGGGTAGATGTATTCTGTGAACCGCATTAAGATTTTCACCCAAAAATAGAAAAAAAAACAATAAATTTTCGTGGTTACGCATACTTATTACTGAAACCCTTTTTTTTTTCATCGGACCCATGCGTGTGTGGTATCTATGTCTTCAAAGGTGATATTAACGTTTCTAATATTATTTTTTTCTCAACTGAATAGTTTGCGCAAGAGACACTTTCTAAGTGGTAAAATGTATGTGTGTGTGTGTGTGTGTGTGTGTGTGTCCCGTAACATCTAAAATAAGAGAATGATATAGTCTGTATTAGTCCAAATTATGTGTTATTTTTAACGAATACATTTCGGAAACTAGCCAAAGGCGCTGCTCAATTCGAAATTAAATATCACCGCCAAACGAGGAGAATCACAGTGAAAAGATTCAGTCAAAATTCGGGAATAAAAGGCTGTTTACTTTATAAATAGTGCTTTACGCAGTCCACAGCGTTGCTTGATATGGCAATACCATACCACTCATCCTCGTGTAGTCCACGCAAACGAAGTTGCGGGCACAGCTAGTCATCAATTAATATGTTACCTAAAAACCGGCCAAGTGCGAGTCGGACTCGCGCACGAAGGGTTCCGTACCATTATCTAATAGCGGTTTAAGAATTATGACGTATTAAAAAAAACTACTACTTACTAGATCTCGTTCAACCCAATTTTCGGTGGAAGTTTGCATGGTAATGTATATCATATATTTTTTTTAGTTTTATCATTCTCTTGTTTTAGAAGTTACAGTTACATACACACATTTTAGCACTTTGGAAGTGTCTCTCGCGCAAACTATTCAGTTTAGAAAAAAATGATATTAGAAACCTCATTATCATTTTTGAAGACCTATCCATAGATGGGATTTATGAATTTTTTTTTTTTATAGTTTCAGTTAAGTATGGGGAACCCCCAAAATTTATTGTTATTTTTTCAGTTTTTGTGTAAAAATCTTAATGCGGTTCACAGAGTACATCTATTTACCAAGTTTCAACAGTATAGTTCTTATAGTTTCGGTAAAAAGTCGCTGACATACGGACAGACAGACAAACAGACAGACATGACGAATCCATAGGGGTTCCGTTTTTTGCCATTTGGCTACGGAACCCTAAAACAGTTAGCATTTGCTGACTGTACATAGTATTTTCAAATGTTGGTTACTTTAAGTAATTGATGATGTGATGACTGATTGAACAGATAATTTTCAAACGTAGCTTATATGTACATTTTATGTATTAACGAAGACATCAATAAATTTATAGTCGCGACGCCGGAAGCAAGCTAACGGGGCTGCCGCCGCGCCGAGTCTAATAAATAAAATTCAATAAGGGTCATTTAGTATTGTATTGGTTCACCTCTGCTACACTTACATAAATAATTACACATAATGTATTATGAGTACTTTTGCACTTATCACGAACGTAACGAGTGATATACCTCTACAGACACGAGTTAGCATATCAGAACGGGATTGGTGTCTCTTGGTTGAACCTATCAAAGTTTATTAGATTTACATAGGCATCATGTCCTTGAATCAGTTTAGACCCTGAAATTTGTCATATTTAGTAAAATAATTTGACGTGGCCTTATTTCAGATTCCAGGTCAAGATATCTGAGAATTACATGTATATACAAACTTCAGATCATAATTATCTCCCTCGAACCTTGTGTGCAATGTAAATTAAGCCTTCCTAGTTTAGTTGGTGCTGCCACGTTTCAGATAAAATATGGAAATAATGGTGTTTTAGATTTTTTTCTTTGTTGAACTTTAAGGTCTGTTCTGTACTACTGTATCTGTGTTGTTATATACTGCGCTCTAACGAGAGCAAATAGTCGCAAAGTCATATTATGCACCTGTCAGGCTGTTAAACAAGGTTGTTTCTTTTCATTTAACAGTTATTAACCCTTTTAGTGCGTCGAAATAAAATAAAAAAGTACGTCTTGCGAGGCCTTAAATTAAAATAAAAACTGCATTCCTAGTTTCTTTAGAATCAATTAAATTAGAATTAAGAAATATTACAATTTCACCCTAAAACGGATAACTCAAGAATAGTGTTGCTTTAATAAAGGACAGGCTTTTACCTATCTATTCTAAGTTTTCATCTTATATTAGTCAAAGTCAAGTTATTTCCTTAAGTTATATACCTACTAACGTAATAATAATACTAACTAATCGTGCGCTGTGGCGCTCCTTGGGGGAGGCCTATGTCCAGCAGTGGACTGCAACAGGCTGATATAATAATATACCTACTAACCACTACTAGTCCTTTTTTTTTAACTAGTGCTTCATCGGTAACTCGTCTGCGCTAAAGTACCTACTTAAATATATCAAATTATTTAAGTAGGTACTTTTAAATCTTCCATCGTAATAACAAATACGCAAACCCTCATCGCTGCCCAAAAACTAGCATGGGAACAACAACGAAAAAGTAAAATTCCCTGTAGAAATTTTAATGAGATTACCTGACCATGAATATGCAGTCTGTTCAAAATTTGTGTATTGCCCCTTAGAGGTTTAGCGTATTTGGTGTTACACATTTTATGTTAAACAGTTAATCTTATGATTAACGTATTGAATGACGAATAATTGCACTAGAAACTTCTAGAAATGAAATGGAAACGAGTCAAAGAGATGAATGGAATATAGCTTAAAATAAGGAGCGCGGAGGCTGATGGGAACCTGTGGGACCGGTCGCGCAACATCGCTTTTTGTTCCCGGCCGGTGTCGCCAACCAGACGCTTTCAGCCGCCGTATAAATAAGACTGAGTGTTATTGTGAAATTCATTACTTTTAATTTTATGGCTACAAATTCAAATTCAATTAAATTCAAATGTTTTATTTGCTATTAAATAGGGTGGGTACAAATAATGTTGATGGTAAATTTAATAACATGGTACACCTATTTAGCCATAAACAATAGCATGCACAATAGCAGTGTAGCAATAAATTAATGATAAATATTATTAAAATAAAGTCTTAAAAAATATTAAATTTCAGATCAATATTGTATCGATTATTTTACTATCATTAATTTTTAGTCCTTGTTCTCTAGAAAGTCTGACAGAATAAAAGGTTTTTTCCATTAGCCATTTACGCAACGATTTGCTGAACATTTCGGCTGGCAGTTGCTTAATCGGTTTTGGAATTTTATTATAGACAACCGTGCACATAGCAGGACAATTCTTTAAGAAGCGCTTCGTTTTAGGCACTGTGTCAGTTTCTTAATCTCTGTAGGGCCGCTTCGAAATGAACACGCGGCAGCGTTATTCTGTGATTATGTAAATAGTAATCAACTAAGTAATTAACAACCTGGATTTAGCAAGAGAAGACTGGTAACGTGATTTAATGACTATCTATCATATTAGTGGTAACATGGTTTGAATGATCTCACTTCCCCATCGCGACTGCAAAGGCAACACAACAGGCAGTTGTTTTTGTTTGCTTAAATGTTATTAATATCTTTTTCACTATCTTTACACATTATTTATTTCTAAATAAGGAAATAATCATTAAATCGATCATAAAATTTCAAATTGTTGATTGGTGAGTGAAAGCATTTTTTTTTTATAAAGTCAATAATTATTAATGATAAGATTTTTTGTTTTTCTTGACGTCATGTAAGCGCGTGCCACGCAATGTCACCGTGTGTTCGGCGTCGAAAGGTGTGGTGTGAGATGGGACCGAGATCGGCATGTTGCGGGGGCGGGCGGACGTGCCAAGGCAGGCAGGCAAGCAACATATTTACTCATACGCCCGAGGCGTAAATCACCGTGCATCTATTTTGAGTTGGCCGGTGCGGGCACGGGCGAGGGCGCGGGGCGCGGGCAGACGCCGATGCCGGTCTGGCGCCAGAAGGATTCCCCAGCGCCCCGCGCCCCTCAGCGACGCCCGCCCGCCCCGCCACTCGAGGTCACCGCGCACCCGTGCCTTTCCTTGCTGTCGCGAGCGAACGAGTGCCTAATCTACGCAGACTCATTATTTAGCATAGTCGTTGCGCTCAAACAAAATAATGGGCGGGACCTACCTACTATTGAATGAAACATAAATAAAAGCGCTTAATCGGGAATTCGGAATCATCAAAATGTATTCTGCTGACTAAGTAGGTAACAAAAAAAGATGCAAAATGCTTGTTCGTTACCATGAGGTAGTACATAGACCTATTTTGCAAATATGTCATTGGTTTTGTTGGTGTAGTTTAATAGTGTTTAACTATTTATAAACATATTGTCCTTTATTATTTATTTACGTTACACTTTTCAGTGTGTTTTTCACCATTATACTTAAATTATAAATCTTTTACTTAAGACCTTTTAAAACGATAACAAAATAACCACTGTCGTTAAACATTACAGAACTGAAATGTGGTTTCTCTGTGTTATGTCTTGTTATCATTTTATCACATCCCATCAAAACAAATTAACCCTTCATTAATAAATGCATAAGTATTTAGTTAATTATGCAATTTGTAATAAATTTTCTACATCCGCAATTTAATAATAATGATGACACATACAACTAAAACATAATAATATACACAACTTTATTGCATAATTGACGTAGAATGTATTTTAGTACGTACTCACTTGTCATTGTCCTCCGATCCTTTGCGAGACGAAGCAAGCATGAGCCTACCGTTGTGTAGCGAGCAATCTGATCTTCCCTTCCCCCCGCCCCGCCTTCACCGCGCAGGGATGCCCTGCGGTCATTGGTTACTCATACATCTTGCAAAACCTGTACCCGTTCCATTACACAAATTTTTAAAATTAGTTTACATATTATTTCACAACACAGGTGCATATAACTTCTATCAAACTAGATCAAACAGTTTAAAAACTTTAGTGTAAATTATATTCTACATAAAGACAAGGAATGTATGTCGAAAAATAGGTGCACATGTAAATACGCGCAGCGTACGGATCACAGATAGCAAGCGAATGAATAGACTTGTCTTGTCAACAGAAAGTGTGTTGTACACTACGCACACATCCATAATCGCCTCTTTGGTTACACAAAACACATTGACAAACAAAATACAGTAGTCACCAACACTAATTTATCAAAACAGTATAGGCCTTATCGTTCACATGATAAGGCGCATAACCATTTCAACGAAACTTACTCAAAGATTCATTCGGCTAGCGAAAAGTGCTACTAGATTATTAGTAATCTATGTAATGATTACCCATATTAATATTATTTATCATTAAGAAATTATTCCCTACTTATTTGATTTACTACATTATAAGGGCCTCATACTTACATAAATAAATCGGTATGTTTCATATTTTTAAACTGCCTTTACCCATTTTTGTAACATAAAAATTTAAAGTACTTACATGATTTCCTGCAAAATTATATTCCTTTTTTTGGGATTTCGTATATACAGGTTGTCCTAAAATTCAACGATAAAAAACACCAGATGGTGGGCCTGCTTATAGTTACTCTCTTTACTACTCGGGGAAAAATAGGAAAAACATCTTATTTCTTTAATTACTTACAAAATTTCATATTTCTATTTGTTTTGTATCAGCAACCTAAAAAGTGCTGCTTTCCACCACAATCCTAAAAATATCCCAGAATGCCAGTAGTATTTTTACAAAAATCAATAAAAAATATCTTTCCAAAAAATTTTTAAAAGTTTTTACTTTTAGTACACTTTCACTGAGCGTAGTGAAAAAAAGTATCGTTACTACCATGGCATGTTTCTTTAAAAATGAACCCAACTATGGTATGGTAGTTATAAATGTCATAAGTAGAGTCAAATTTCATGGATTCATTTTTTTGTTTGTAATTTAAAAAATAAAAGAAGTTTTTATTTCATTGAGTAGTCATAAACAGGCCCACTATCGGGTGCCGTTTTATCGTTGAGTTTTGGGACAGTCTGTATATGAATTAAAAATTATAATCTTTCAGAAGTATGCCTCCTGCATAAAAATCAATATACATTGAACTATTCATATAGGTATTTGACGACGAGTGACGTGACGTCCATTCCACATTTTTCGTGCTGCTGCCCTCGCCCACTGATCAAGTAACCATTTCGTTTCAGTCAAGTAGAAATGCGCCAGCCCATGGAATGTTCATTCAAATATCTATTCAAAGGCATGTAAAGCCATGTAGCTATCAATTAAGAAACCTACAAAAAATGCAGTTTAGTAGCCAGGTGGGATAGAATCGAGTTTAGAATATAAAAACAATATTTTAATAGTCCATCCATCCAGAAAATCCAGCCACGCGCAGTATATGGTTATGTAGTTGCCCGTCGTTACCACAATATATTTCAGCGATTACTTCATTTAAATCTCTTTAAACATTTTCCTCTGAGAAATTTTTTAACGACTAAGTTGAACGACTACTACTCTTAAACTAACTGGTCTATCTTAACCGTTGTTTTCCTTGAAAGTTCATAAAAAGTACTATTATCATGTATTTTTCCAGATTTTTCAAGACAATAGTTTAGCTTTTAGAGGGGGGGAACGCCCTACTCGAGCAAAAATTGGCACTTTAAAGTTTAATATATCGCAAACGGATTCCTAAATCAAAAAATTGTCTTAGCAACCCCTGAGGCATTTTTAAGGACCTATTTAACGATACCTCACACGATAGGGTAGACGATAAAAAAATAAATCATCTTCATGTTACATGCGATGGTGGGAGCTAACCTGAAAAAAAATATATTTTTCAAAATTTTATTCTACCATTATGTTGCTTGGCGTGATTGATATACATATCTACACAAAATTACAACTTTCCAGGGCCAACAGTCTCCAAGCAATACCTCGGACGGACAGACAGACATGACGAAACTATAAGGGTTCTTTGTCAGGACTACGGAACCCTAAAAATCAAATCACCTGGTGTCGTTTCACCTAGACTTTTATAGGGTGTTATTAATCATTTAAGGTTGCCTTCAAATTAGTGGTGTGAGGAAGCGCTGCAATGGGGCCACTGTGGTGCGCTAGCCGCGCTACTACTACTAGTTTTCATACAATATCTAAAAGCGCAGTCGCAGCGCCACTATTGTGACACATCACCAAATTTTCGTATAGGGAAGGGAACCATCTCTAAGTTGAAGTAACTCCGTAAACTGGTTTCTGTTCATTCTAAAGTAATCTTTAGGGTTCCGTAGCCAAATGGCAAAAAACGGAACCCTTATGGATTCGTCATGTCTGTCTGTCCGTCCGTATGTCACAGCCACTTTTTACTGAAACTATAAGAACTATACTGTTAAAAATTGGTAAGTAGATGTATTCTGTGAACCGCATTAAGATTTTTACACAAAAATAGAAAAAAAAAAACAAAAAAATTTGCGGGTTCCCCATACTTAGAACTGAAACTCTATGGATAGGTCTTCAAAAACTGATAATAAGGTTTCTAATATAATTTTTTTCTAAACTAAAGAATAGTTTGCGCGAGAGACACTGCCAAAGTGCTAAAATGTGTACGAGAACTAGTAAGTAGTTTTTTTTAATAAGTCATAAATCGTAAACCGCAATTAGATAATGGTACGGAACTCTTCGTGCGCGAGTCCGACTCGCACTTGGCCAGTTATTTTGAACTTTTGATCATCATATTTGCATCTGGTAATTATCTTGGTATTTGGTAATATTCACTATTATTATTTTAAACAAAGTAAAGGAAAGGAACGTTTTCTAATATGTGTTAAATTTTTTATAAATGTTTTCTTTTTGGTGTTTCGTAGCCAAACGGTAAAACGGGACCCTATTACCATGTCTGGTCAACGCCATATATCGTAGGTTTAGTACATATTATAAACGAATAGATGTCACTACAAGGCTCATTAGGATTGTGGTTGATTTCAATCAACGATAACTCTTGATAAAAATGTAATCAAAAAATTTTTTTAACACTTGTGTTTTAAAAATGAAATGTTTATAGAATTTTAACATTTATTCAAAACAAATCATTTTAACTAAAATTTAAAACATTTACTGTATAATGCCATCTATCAGTTTTAACTTAAACTATCTTTTATGGAAAAGCAACGTCAGCTATTGGATTGAAAAAAACTAAACCCGGCATTTAAGTTGATTATAGAGGTAATATGCATTTCGTATTATTTTTTCGAATAATTTATAAAAATAAATAAAGAAAATCCAAATTTTGAACATAAGTATTCTTTTTAAATGAGTAATTATATACTCTCTAGTAATTATTAACGGTCAAAAGCACATGAGTAAAGAAACGGAACAGAGACAAAGCTTCTAAAGAGCTAGCAAAATTTATACCTATTTTGGTAGGGTTGGCACAATTGAATAAATTTAAAATATAAATGTTCTTTTTGTTCACATTCTTTATTTAAATAGGTTATTTTTTTACAAATTACATACTCTAAATATTTTTTTTAATTACTTTTGGTTTTTAATAATTTGTTGTGTCTTTTAATCGAATGATAAATTCTAAATCTAATATAAAGTTTTTTCAAATAATCCAATGGGAAATAATCACATGGCATATGAACTGTACAATCTTGCAAACGTGCTAATATGTCATTACCAATATTAACAATTTGTACATGAAGATCAAAATATTCGCGAAATTTTTGCTCGAGCAATTCAACAAATGCAATAAAATTGTCAGGAGTTATAATCCAATCGCTCGCTCTATCGTAGATCCCATCTATGCTCTAGAGCAAGATTGGGGTCAAGAGTAAGCCCATCTCAAATAAAAAAAATAAAAATCACACACAGTACAATGTACAACCATATTTACAACACTTTTTAAATACTAAAACAAAAATATTACTACGTATTATGTGAGAAACTCGATAACAAAAACAAAACACGCACGACATTCGAGCGTCGTGTCACGCCTGCAAGCCCTGAGATTGACCACTGGCTGATCTAGTTTAAAGCGGTTTCGGCTCATACGTGACAAGCGGCCAGTGGACACGCACACGCGCGCGTTGCACTTGTAGTGATGTACCTATCACAGCGCATTCGTATGTAGCTTTGTCTCTGTTCCGTTTCTTTACTCATGTGGTCAAAAGCAAGAAGCTTTAAAATAATGTAGGTTTTGGACAACCGTCAAATATTTGTTTGTAGCTAGGGCTACCAGTTCGAGCATTGTAGTTTATAATATGGGGATTTGTTTTAATATTTGGGAAGTGATTTAAAAAATCAATTTTTAGGAGGAAAATATGGATTACCAATGTTTAGCTAGAAAACGTTCCCAAAATATCACAACCCACTATTTTACGCTAATTTTCATTTGGCAAAAAAACATTTATCAAAACAACATTGGCAATTATTTGCATTATTATTTGCATTCATTTGGCAATTATTTGCTTTTGCAACTTATTGCAATTTTTTAGTTACGAAATCTATTTTTTTGGGATATTATTGTTTAACAAATAATTGTTTGGTCATATTTCATTTAATCAAATATTATTTAATTAGATGTTTCATTTGGCACAACTTACTCTTTGCAAAATATTGCATGGCATACGATTTACCAGCTTACTCAAACATTAAAATTATCATGCTGCAACGACGTTTTTTTTACCTAGGAAAAATAATTTACAAGTAAAAAATGATTGAAATGGCTAAAAGGGTTTTAAGAGTTTTGCTTTGATCGAGAGATTTGATCCCAAAAGCAATAATTTTGGAATTAATTCTTAAGGTGAATCTAAAAAAGACAATTTGGTAACCTTATTCACGATTCCAATTTTTTTCATCAACTTTAATTAACAATGAATTTTATTTGAAGGCATTTGTGTGTCACTTCCAAAGGTCAAGTCTAAATGACGTAAATATGTCATAAACGGTCGTTTCAAGTTAAAACCTAATTAGTAATTTTGAATTGATTGTCAAGTATCGATGCCCAAAGTGCTAATAATTCGGGATAATATTCCATGGGGCGCGGCTTCGAATCTTGGTCGGCGACAATATTTTTTCGAAATCCTGATTTTTTCGAAATTGTTTATTCACATTTAAAACAATTTTTATTTACTTAAATTAGTACTAAACTTTTGCATATATTTTTTTTCATAATATTCACAAAATAAATAACAAATAAAAAATGGGTCAAAGCTGGCCATCATCAGTTTTCATCAAAATTAGGATCATACTCTAGTGAAATCAGAAACCGACTAAAATGAAAATAAATATAGTACGTAATATTTTTAAAAAGTTATGGATGCGGATGGAAGTTTTTCAAGATAATGTAACCACTAGAAAAAAAAAGACCGCACCAGGCGGGATCCGAACCCACCTGTTGCGGTCTTTCCAACTAAGCTACGAGGACGTTAGAACGATTTTCGAAATTTGTCAAATGTTAGTTTATATTTTTTTGACAAAAGTTTGCAAACAATTGTAAACCTTAGGTGGTTTATCATTCTCTGACGGAACGAAACAGAAATTAATGTAAATGAATTATGCTTGAATTATGTGCAAGTTATCTATCATCGTGCAGATAGCGCCATCTAGTCAGAGAATGAAACAAACGATGGCGTAGGTAAGTTTTAGTTCTATTTACTCACCACCTCGGCTGTCTTCGCGCGAGTTGAGGTGGAAATTATCAAAGTACCAAATTATAGTATAAAATTATCAAAGACTATTAAAAACTATTAAAACCAATTTATTTCTGTAAATAGGCTTAAACTAAGCGCTTTTACACGTCCCAATATTTTTTTCCCTACCACTACTTCGGGACAATTTTGGGCTAGCGCCGAGAAGAAGTAGCGCAAGAAACTCGGTCACTATTGTCAGACTGACTCTCTGTTTTACGTAGTATATTTTTTTCTCTATGCTATTACTAAGGCTCCGCTGTCCGTCTGTAACCAGTCTGTATCTCATGAACCGTTATAGCTAGAGTTGAAATTTTTATAGATGATGTATTTCTGTTGCCGCTATAACAACAAATACTTACTAAAAAATAGAAAATATTAAATATTTAAGGGGGCTCCTATACAGCAAACCTTTTTTTTTTTGCCGTTTTTATAGAAAATTGTACGGAACCCTTCGTGCGCGAGTCCGACTCGCACTTGGCCGGTTATTTCTTTTTAACAAAATTAGCAAGAGTAATGCTTCTTCGTCGATATCCATTGCCTAACTGATGAACATCACTGAAGCATTACTGTTGTGCGTCTACTGCAACACAGACGCACCGCTGCAGCGCTTCTTTTTGGTAGCGCTGTATGAGTATGAGTATAAGAGTGGACTCCCATTTCCGCACTTAGACTCAAAGTCGGTCCTTTGTACGAGGAGGTTGCAACCAGCCTAGCTCCGCCCAGAAGCGCAGAAGTTTCCTGGGTTTTTCACAGGCTTCGCGAAGCGACCTTGGGTTTTTAAGGATTTCATTGCAATGTGATGCACCGCCTCGCATTCCAGGACTACGTGGGCGGCGGTTTCATCTGTAGTTAGACAAGCCCTGCAGAGAGGGCTGTCTGTCTTGCCTATGGTGTAAAGGTGTTTGTTTAGGAGACAGTGACCGGTCACTGTCCCCACGATTATGCGCAGATTTTTTCTTTCGATTTCTTCTTTTGAGTATACGCCGAGTCAATTTGAGTGTGACCCCTGAGAGGGTCAGTTTCGATTGTCTGCATGCTGTACTCAGAGTCCATCGTGTGCCCAGTGTGCCCTGGCCCGAAATTTAACCCTGCTGGTCTGCGCAGAGGTCGCTGGAGACAGGCGGCCCTCCATCAGCCGTCCCTCGATGGATTTGCGCAATGTCGTGGCCTGTTCCGCCGCGGGTCGGGGTCTTTTGTTCTGCTGTGCCGGTCCAGAGGTGGGCTGTTCCGTTGCAGCTGGTGTGGGGCCAGCACCGCGCCCGCCTGGGTTTCGGTTCCTCCGCCTTGGACGTCGCCGAGGTTTGGAGCCACCACTCGTCTTCGGCAGTGCCTCAGACGGGACCGGTTGGGTGGTGTTGCCTTCCCCGGTCGCGGGTTCTGCTGCTGCCAATTTCTCCGACTCCACCTTAGCTTTGAACTTCCTCCCAGGCGGGAGGGGCTTGGCCGAGGTGATCCGCTGCTTCCTCCTGGATTCCACTACGGTCCATTCAGGCTCTGTCGGTGGTGGTGGGATGGCATCCATCAGTGCTGATAGCTCCATGACCGAGGGCGTCGCAGTCTGGGTAGACGCGAGGCGGCCCTGGTCTGGTGGTGGTGGTGGGATTGTTAGGCTACGCGTCCGTCAAGAGGGCCATGCTCCGGTGCGGCTTAGTCGGGGACCTTGCCTTGCCGGTGTTGGGTGCCTTGTTGGATGCGGCGTTGGTGTGGTTGGGTTGGTTGGTTAGGGAGGGTGCGCTGTGAAGCGCAGTCCCTGGGGCACAAGATGCGTTGTGAAACGCAACCTTGGAAGAGCCCGCGGGCGTAGCAGTCTTAGGTGGGGTTGGTGCGTTTAAGGGCGCAACCAAGAAGAGGGGGGTTGTGGGTGGGTTTTTTCTCTCAGGTTCCATGGGCATGAGGGTTTTTGGTTCGTCTGCATAGCTCTCTACCCGCCACGGAGTTCCTAGTCGGGGACGTCATGCGCTCTGCGCACGATCGCCAGAGCTACTAAGCTATATTTTTTATATGTGACTAAATCATCATTACCAGCCTATTCCGTTACTGCTGGACACAGGCCTCTCCAAAAGGAGGATTTTGCCATAATCGCCACGCTTGGCAGGCGGGTTGGCGATCGCAGTTTGACCAAGGCTCGGCTAAGGAGGTCGTCAGATTACCTTGTAATTATAAATAGATTTCTAAATTTCTTCTATTGGTGGATGATGGAATCTCAGGAAATTAAGGACAAACCAAAAACTTATTTTTGAAGTCGTTTTTTATTATTTTATATTATTTATCTTACGAAGGTAGTATGTTCAGCAGTGCCGCAGCGGAGAGTAGCGTGGAAGTGTCGGTTATACCTACTTTTCCTATCTACCCTCAAAATATGAAGTGAAAATAGTTATTAGAGTATTGTGTTATTTGTTTTTTAAGTGACTAAATAAAATATATTGCACCTAAATTAGTTAAGTTCACTTTGTTGTAAAGTCATTTTTGGCGGAGTTGTGAGGTGAAAACTAAAGCTTATTTTAAAGGTCTGGGATTTAGAATAATTAACAAAACAACGCGCGATCCGAGCGACAACGACAAGACAATAAAAAATATGGGTTAGGTTAGATTAGAACAATGACCCGACACCAGATCTCATATATTTTCAGTGGATGGTTTTCCACCATAACCACTGTTTGCCAGTGAATTAGCTAGATCCCAATCATCTGAGTTAGGTTAGAACAGTGACCTCATCGCCAGATATCAAAACTGGACTCCGATTCTGTTAAAAAAATAATCTTTTTAAACGAATTCTATAATGAATGATTCTTAATAGTATTTGATGTAAGTTTGAATAATATACCTATTCAGTACTTTTTGGAGTCGGTGCGAATGATTACATTTTAGGTCTGAATAGCTGGCAAGACAATAATTCGCCTCTAGAGCTTTTAGTCTAGACCCAGGACCCAGGGCGACACGCATGGACTTCAATGCTCTGTGGATCTAGCTCAAATAATATTTAAAAATAATATATTATATTACCTGGGCTTCTTAATACAACATGTCATACCTTTTGGTGCTCTTAAATGTTAATTTATTAACTCAAATAGAAACTTTCACTGATTCCGATATTATACGATATTGTATCACTCAATATCGGAATTGTAATATCGGAAAATCGTTCCAAGATTCCGATATTACGAGATTCCGATATTCAATACCCTAATGGATACACATTTGTCAGAATAGTGAAAAATGCTGCAGTTTTGTAAATGTATACATATTAATGATAAAAAGCCATAGTCATAACCGTTTACATTTATATAAAATTGTCCTGTTTACATTTTTGAAAATAGTATGTTGATTTATTTTTGTTAGTCATAAAGTCTTCATAATTTTGCTCGTAAAAGTGTATATGTTACAGTCAAAACTCATTGCCGGTCAAAACCACTTTTGACTGCAAAAATCAGTTAATAATGGTTTTGACTGATGTCTTTAGTCAAAAGCAGTTTTGACTGCTGTTCTTAGTCAATACTGGTTTTGCCTGACTTAAGTTCAGACTATCGGTCAAAACTCATAAAAAGTTAATAACGGTAGTGAAAATTACCATTGAAATCATAAATAAAGTTTAAATTTAACTATTTTTAAGAAACTTTAGGTCTATATAAAAAAAAAATACATTAAACGAGACCAAGGAATTGCAGAAATAGAGCTTGATTTATTTCGTTGGTAGAGACCACTTTATATTGATAGTTTATGGGGGATAGAGCTGTTCGCGTCCGTGGGTTCTTCTATATAGATACCTACAAGTGTCCCCTGGGTAATGCTAAATGAACAGCAACTAATATGAAGCTGGGCGGAAAGAAGTGAGCGAAAAGAATAGTATGAAATAATTTGTGAAATATATAAAAGCACCGCTCCATTCCCATCCCAGCTGCACTGGAGAATAAGTGGCTTCGTTTTTTTCCTGATGTGGATCATGAAGATGAATTTTAAACCACCCGGTAGCTTACTGGGTGGTTCAAAATTCATCAATCAAACTTGAGTGCCTTATTCTGTTTCTAAAATAAAAGAAATCACTTTTCAATGCAAACAAGTTTGTTTTATTTGGAGATTTTAGTAACTATGTAATAAAAGTTATTTTATTTTACCAATAGAATAAGACACTCAAGTTTGATCAGTGATTTTTAGATTTTTTATGTAAAAGTTTATAAAAATGAGTGGAAACGAAAAGAACGAACGCTTTTTATTAAGACTTCAGACGATAGAAAATATAAAAAATGGTCACTACAATGTGATGACGAAGGAAGAATTTAAAAAGTTTATGATTGAAATGGAAGAGGCAAAATTTTCACCAAAAAAGACACCGGTACAATATAATAGACTTAAACGTTTTAATGTCATTGAAGTATGTGGTATTAAAAATTGGTTACAAATACCGAGCCAATAAAGTATTACGTACCCGCTGAAGAGATTTTCGATATTATTGATGCTGCTCATATTTCGATTGGGCACGGAGGCCGTGACAGTCTGGAAAATTAAACGTCTAAGAAATATGCAAACATTACATATTTCTGAAAAGTACTAGTGTAAATATTTTTGCCAAAAATGTGGACATTTTTATGACGGTCTCTGGTGGTTGTAATATTGTGCATGGTTATCGTGATTTTGTTATTGTTTTTTTTAAGTAAACATTTATTTGAAAAACTGACAACGTATAAATATCAGTGCACGCGACTGTACATACCTCCACAAAAATTACAGCTCTCTAGTGCCAACAGTCTCCAAGCAAAAGCTCGGACGGACAGACAGACGGACGGACATGACGAAAAGGGTTCCTTGTTAGGACTACGGAAGCCTAAAAATTTTTGTTTTTGTTGATTCTCTTTACATTTTAGACATACTTTCTGCTTTTTCTACGAAATAGTGAATGTACTTACTTAGTGTAAATAAACGCCGTGCGCTATTAGCTTGACGGGTATCTTCTGTTGTACCGACTACAGACGCAATCGCCGGAGTGGTGTCTAGGACATGACGTGAGTATTCTGTTCACATGAGTAGACATGCCTCTGAAACGGTGAGACGCACAGTTTTTAAATGTCGGGTACATTGACGATATATATATACGATATATATGGCACTGATTTTCTCCATCATTCAATTCTTGGAAGAAAATTATATTTAGCTGGGTTTGCGCACACATTTTTAGGAACCAGATTTTTCTACCTTTTTCTATTGACCTTCGGAAACCCTCAAGGGGCCTCAAGCTCTTTAGCTAGTCCCTAGCTAGTATCTTCTCTAACTATTATAATTACGTGTTCCTTGTAGACGCGCTCCAGCGTTAATTGATTTACATATTATGCCAGTTGCAAGGCGTCGAAATAAATGTTTCAAAAATATACACAGCCGTCCAAAAAATGAATGAGAAAATAATATAATCTACTAACAGCTAATTGTTGAGTGGAAAAGTTATGTACTTAGTGTAGATTATTATATTATTTTCTTGTTTGCATTAATTATTTTTTTCTTGTCTGCATTATAGTAAGTTTAAATGCAGCGACCATCAGTGGTCGCTGCATTAAACGACTGTTTATAAATATTCGAATCGGAAAAAACGATCGAAAAGTTAACGTGAATTTGTAATATTGAAATTTTATAAAAGAAATTCACGTTTACTTTTCAAAGAAACTATATTTTTTCCTACAAATCTGCATTTACGTTCTCTCAGCATGTTTTTGGCGACAAAGATCTGGGCGCTCGTTTGGGAGGTTAGTGTACACGGTCACGGTTACAAGCGAGCATTTTAATTATTTTTAAAGATAATAAATTTTAGCCAAATACTGCTGTTCATAAACAAAATGCTATGACAAGGCTACAATAATGTATTTTCGGATAAGTCATCTCATTGTCCGTTACTCTGCCGATCGACAAACGATGACCTTTACAATAAGCTCTTAAAGCAGGCATGCTTTTAAACTGTCCTGCTTTTTCATACAACTTTGATAAAGGGGCCCGGAAAACTTCGGTTCTGGTAATTTTGCCATTTTTATTAGTTTGTAAACAAACCAGCCTTATTTAAACTACGAAGTACTCTTTTGGAGGGAAAATTTTTCATACATAAAAAATATAAAGTTGAGAAAAAGGACAAGATTTTATAAGGTTTATCAGTTACATACTACAAGGCCTAAAGTTAAAAGGCCTAAGGTCATTGCTCATAATACCTAAGTTTATAACATATAATAGTTGAAATACCTAATGAATGGTTTACCTAAAGTCGATTAACCTAAGGACAATACACCTATAGACGAAATATCTAATTTCAAAACACTTAAGTCGTTCAACCTACGTAAAGAATTATTTCGCTCAAAGATAACTTATGTCTTTACTTGTAAGGAAAATTAAGTAGTTGATGTGTATTTAGAAAACTTATTTGAATAATATATATTTTAAACTTTATAAATGAAACAAACTTTATAAATGAAATGCAACAAAGTTACCAAAAATGTATACACTTATCACAAATCTAATCTGGGTTAGGTTAGGTTAGAACAGTGACCGCACAATTACATTTTTCGTTAAAAACATGTGCCATTGTAAACCGTTATAGTATAGTGAAAGTACTAGTAGTACCTACTAATATTATAAACCGTTATAGTATGGTGCTATTACTATAATGGTTTACAATGATAAACATTTTAAGCTGAAATTGTATCTAAACGCTCGCCGTCCGCTGCCGCGGCACGCTCGGCTTTGCGCTTTGTGTGGTCTAACCTAACCTAACCCAGATGAGATTTGTGACCACTTTAGATATACACTGATAACTTGATACCCTCAGGCCTTGTAATAAGTTACCCTTTTATCACGTGACATAACAACAATTTTTACCATTCGTTCAACTGCAGGGTAATATTAGAAATATTAGATTATAAGCTAGAATTTTTAAACTAATACTGTAGTGTGGTAATGAATTAAAAACAATTACCAGTAATAATTAGCAATTTTATTTAAAAAATGGTTTACATTTTGGCATGCTGACCGCACTGTGTTGCCGCCTCGCAAGTTACAAGTTATCAATTTTTTTTAAGTATCTACAACATATAATTTAGGGCTCATCCTGAAGTACAATTTAACTTTATTCTACAATACCACAACGTGTTATAGAGTTAAATTAGAAAAATAGGATCAGGATCCCAGCGGAATAAATTCCATTGTTACTTTTTGGGGACTTGCCAATTTATCGAACAAAAAAAGTATGCTCCAGAGATTTTTAAAAAAAATTAGTAACGTAATGGCTATTCTAAAAATAAGATAATTAATTCTCAGTAAAGCAAAAAACAACATTAAAAACTTATGACAGATACACAATATGTTATTGGGAAATTATTAAATAAACCTAAGAATATGAAATACAAGAATAAAGAACAAATCTGAAAAATATTAAGGCGAAACATTTCACCGCACAAATCAATCGAGTGACATTCCAGCATCACCGTCTTTTTTGTCATTGCTATTATCTCTAGGTTTTTCATCTTTCTTTTTATCGCCACCTTCTTTAGATTTGCTGTTATCAGAAGCATTTGAAGTATTTTCCAGAGCTTTGAAAAATGCTTGCATGTCGCCAGTATTTGCAGCCGATGCCACTTCAGCTGGTAGTCCGAATTGTGAAATTACCGGACCCATTTGCCCAGACGTCAATGCTGATGAAAACTGGTTTGCAGCCTGTAAATTATGAATGATTATAATCTAATTTTGATAGTATAATTTATAAGGTCAAAAATGAAAGTAGGATCACACTCAGACGTGGCATTTATTTATAGGTAAAAATATATTTTAAATATATGTACCTATATCGTTTAAATTATATATCGGGTGTAAAAAAAGGCTTCACCAAGCCGAATACCACATATTCTACGTATTATTACGATCATTTTTTTCTTTTACACTATACCTGGGAAATGACGGGTTACAGAGTTATTGACAGTCAAAGTTAAAAAAAAAATTCAAAGATTTTTACAAAATTGACTTCTGTTTGATAATACTAAACTTTGTTACAAAGAAACATGATAAAAAATTTCAGTCCTTCTTTCATAAAAGGCCTTTAAAGGGCACAGCCGGCAATGAATCGTGCGCAGTGCTCTCGCGCCACCCGCTCGCCCGCCGACCGCTTACACACACAGGCATAGTCTGTGGCGTGCGCGCTATACATTGCGGGTTAGAAATAAGTTATGTTTTTTGATACCCAAAAATTAAAGTCATTTCCCAGCAATTATTTTTTTGCATTCTACTTGGTTTTATGTATAGAATTCGTGGTTTAAGGCTTCGTTAAGCCTTTTTTTACACCCTGTATTTTGTTTCGCTAATTGACTGGGCTTTAGGTGTCCTACAAATTATTATAAGGAACAATACACTTTTTAAACAACATACCACTTTCTGAGGTTTTTCCTCTTTTACATTGACTCTGATGCTCGTGTAATAAAGGAAATGGAAATGGTCTACATGTAAGATCAAATAAAACAATTGCAATTTAACCTCTCGTTTAAAAATAAAATAAATAGGTTGCAATGACAATACAGAAAAACTGCAAACATTTGACTTGTATCCCGGGATATTTTTGGACTTTATTGTAATATTCGTGATTTTAACTGAAATCTCTCTAAATGTTCCCTATAGATATTTCCGTTTCTAAAAATGTCGGCTACGCGACCTATGGTGTGGCCCTAAATACAATATGTTACAGTTAAAAACCATTTCAGTTATAATGCATTTTCTCTACCTAAACTTATAAGGTGCACCAACCAACAATTGGGTGGTACAAAAGGTGGCAAAAAAAACGGGGTTTTCACTGTAACATTATTATCTATTTCATTCATCATCATCATCATTTCAGCCACAGGACATCCACTGCTGAACATAGGCCTCCCCAGTGACATCTGCCATTTTTTGCCATACTCGCCACGCTTGGCAGGCGGGTTCGGTGAGCGCAGTTTTTCATATTATTTCGCGCGCAGACGCTGCTCCCCGTCTCGTGCTACAGGATTTAGTCGCCTCTTACGAGACGCCTCCTGTTGGCGGTGAGGAAGTGTATTATTTACGGCCGTCCCCACACGGCAATCTATTTCATTATATAACATAAATTGGCAAATATTACATAATTGGCATTAGTGTGTTAATAATGCAGATAAAAAAAGCTTTCCTCACCTTAGTAGTTAGCTCTTACAAGATGAAGTGATGGTTATTACATCTTCATCTGCGATTTTTTTAAGCAAAAGTAAACACAAAACAAAAACTACACCTCCTGTAATTCCTTTCTCACACCAGTTTTATTTCTATAAGTTTTGATTGCCATTTGTATCTTACCACCAATTTATTCATGCACTTGAGCACTTTGGAAACACTTAAACTTGCACAAGCACATAGTCAATAGTATTAAAAACCGCAAGTTAAGAAAAAAACGATGTTCAATACAATTGCCTGATATAATAAGTTAAGAGTTAGCCCATTGGAATTTCTACCAAAATTGTCTAATTAAAAGAGCTCTATTAATGACCAAATGATTGACAACACCGAAAACAATTTATTATTTGTCGACCCCATTAGCGTCGTGTTAAACGCATTTCTCCTTTCAGTCAGTTCAGAGTTAAGAAAACGAACAGGTGTGCTAGGAGACGCTCCTGGCAAAATTCATTATCTGGCACACGAGGATAAGTTCAATCAAGAAATGACTCAAAAGAGGGTATAGAGCGCGTCAGTGGGAACCTAAGCGATTTCTTCAGAAACTTCTTAGGGAGAAAGCAAAGCTAAAAGTCCTGATGTCTAGGAGGTGCGCCGGAGGGGTTTATCCCCACAAATTTTGTAATTAGCTGATGTATGAAAATGAATTAACACATGTCGCAGCGTTTTTAATTGTCAACCCCCCCCCCCCCCCCCCACCCCTCCGGCGCACCTCCTAGACATCAGGTCTTTTAGTATTTTCCCCTGAATAACTTTCTGAAGAAATCGCTTAGGCTCCTGCTCACGCACTCTACAACTACTTTATTGATTGGACTAGATGTAAATTTCTTAATAAAAACCATGATAATTACTGTATTCTCTGGCACAAATGTATTTATAACATGTAATATTATATCTTCACTTTTACAGTGTGAGAACGGAATACCGCCAGCAGCTAAACAAAACTCAAACAAACATGCACGTTAAAAGCGTCAATCGAGCATTCATCGTTACTGCACACCCGCAACCTCATAAGTGTATGCGGGTAGGACCGTTAGCCCGGCACCCTGATTACGTATCTTGCAATCAAATCGCTCACCGATTGCTTTGCTGTCAAAGACCTATAGGGAATACGAAAATGACACAAAGGCAACGAGATTGGACCGATGGAATGCACAATATAGTTTACTTATTGTTCGGTATAAGCAGCAACGTCATTAGATTGCTTTCATTTTGTTTATGCTGTCAATCGCTATCGCATTGGTTTTGCAAGGTACGTAATCAGGGTGCGGGCTAGGTGGCGCGGTCAGAAGCAGGTGCGCAATACGTGAGGGTTCACCTGAGCGAACTGCGGTGAGAGCAGTGTGGTCCTTACATCGTCCTGCGTGGTGTCGGGCGGCGCGGGCGGCAGGTGCGGCGCGAGGCGCTGCGCGTTGGCGGGCGCGGTGGCGGCGGCGACCACCTCGGGCGAGGCCAGCGCGGCCGCCAGGTCCACGCGGCCCGCCGTCGCCGCGCTCGCCGCGCCAGCCGCGCCAGCCGCGCCCTCGCTTTCCGGGGGCGCGTTGCCTAGTCCCGAAAAGTAGCGTTGCAAGTCCGATAAGACAATTTGACCACCTGAAATTTTATTCGATTCACTTTCTAATTACGAAAGCGAAGTGCTTTTAGTTATGTGCACACGGTGTTGTTTTGTTAGTGTTAACTGTGACGCGTACACATAAATAAAGTCAAACGTTTCGTCTAATAAAGTAAAATCTGAAGCAAAAGCGGTGGTCAAAATATCTTATCTATTAAAAAAAAAAAAAACGCTGTCCCCAAGGAAGGGATAAAAATAAAATACTACCTTATAGCAAATAGCGTGTTATTTTCTTTTATAAACATTATCGTCATGATAACCTAAGGTTAGAGGTATACACATAATATAAGGTTATCTTACAGCTTTTATCTCGTTAAATATAATGTGTCATTGACTAAAATCATACCATGCAATTACTCGGTGAAAATAGGTTATGGACTTCGGTTTGGTCATTCATTAGTTTACCGTGATGCTTTATTTTAACCGAGTAATTATTAACATCCTCAATTTATGCATTCCCAGTATTATAGGTAAACTTTCATTGCAGTATTGAAGGTATTTACATTAATGAATGAAAGCTTATGAAAGAAATGCTTAGCTTGAATTGTGCCATAAGTTATCTGTGCATGCAAGGATCTCTAAAGAACTAGAGAGTATTTTTTGGGATTTAGGGTGTTACTTCTTTTATTTATTATTTTATTCAGAGAAAACCCTAAATTCATAGAACATTTTCATTTCGTTTATACAGGCTGCCCCGGAAAGTTTGAATCAAATCGTAGCGGCGGTGATTAACAAACTTTTTGGCTCTATGAATGTGGGTTCCATTTTCATTTTCATAGCTCAAACAAATAATAAATACAAAAACAAACTATCAATGAGAACCGTTTCATTTTTTGTTTAGAATATTGTAGGAAGGTTTGCCTTTCCTTGGGTAGCTAGCTCTTTCGATCATCTAGCATACAAGTGTACAGTGGGAGGACAAATATAATAATAAAATATTGGACAACATCACATACATTGCTCCGATCCTAAGGTAAGTAGCGAAAACATTTGTGTTTTAGAAATCAGAAACAACGATGGTACTACAACACCCAGACCCGAGCTAATATAGAAAAGTTCGTTTTCTACATTGACCCCACCGGGGATCGAACGCGGAACCTCAGAGATGGCGGCTCCATTTAAAGTCTGGCGTGCTAGCCTCTCGGCTACGGAGGTCGTCAAAAATATGGCACAAAGATTTCGCACAAACAAATATTTTACTTCTTTTTCAAGCAATTCTCGTGAGAAAAAATGTACGACCAAAAGTCATCCTTGTATTACAAACAGTTTCTAATCTTATACAGATTTTTTAGAGATATGAATCATTAAGCTATTCTAATTAACTTACAAACAGGTCGTTATTTTTTCATTTTGTTATAATATTATTTTACTTTGAGGCTGAAGAGGTTTATTTTTACCATTTGGCTATTGGTTGACTATCCAAGTTCTAGAGAGCGATTACCTAATTGTGTCTGCCATCTCCAAGCTCACTTACCATTTATATTTACAGCCCAAGAGTATAGACTTTCGTAAGAAAATGTTACGTAGCATCGTGAAACTTTTTGTAATACATGGCTAACGTATGCGAGAATTGCTTGAAAATGAAGTAAAATATTTGTTTGAGTGAAATCTTTGTGCCATATTTCTCCAGTTTCTCCTCCCACTGTACGCTTGTATGCTAGATGATCAAAAGAACTACCCAAGGAAAAGCAAATCTTCCTACAACATCCTAAACAAAAAATTAAGTGGTTCTCTGAAATTTTGTTTTTGAATTTATTATTTGATTGAGCTCTTTGCTCAATCACAACTTTTTTCAGGTGTCAAAAATGCAGTTTGTCATGCATGTATGTATGTCAAACCCACATTCATAGAGCCAAAAAGTTCGGGTATCACTTGATCCATACTTGCAGGGACATCCGATATAAGGTGTATCAAAAATAGCCATAATGTTTAGTAAAAACTTCAGACTGCGTAAAAAGTGAACATAAAAGATGAAAACAAGATTTAAAGTATCAATTTGTAGTCTAAGGCATCAAATCTAAGTTACTTGATTCGACTTTTTCTACACGGATTTAAATTACTTAATTAAGTACTAACGCAGTGCATACCAAGTCAATCATCATTATACTGTTAATGGATTTGATGCCTCCGACTGCAAATTGATTCTTTAAATCTTGTTTTCATCTTTTAAGTTCATTTTTTACGCAGTCGGGTTTTTTGATTTTTACATTAATTTATTTTATTTTTGAATTTTTAGTTTGTAGTGTTCTCCTACTTTTCAATGAACTATAAAGCCTTATTTGTAACTCTTATAAAATATAGAATACTATTAGCACTGAAAATATGTGACCCTTAGTTAATAAAAGAAAGTTTCAAAATCGGTTTATCAGTATTGCAGATCCGTTTTTCCCGCGTAAGTTCTGTTCCCGCGGGAATTTTGGGAAATAACATACTCCTTGTCACTCCCACAATTGAGACGAATCTATTGATATATTATACTTTAATATCCGTTAAACGGTTTAGGCTGTAGGGCGTACCAAAGAAATAGACAGACATCTTACATACATACATACGCTCGAAAAACATAACCCTCGTTTGGCAGTCAGGTAAAATATGAAACAAATAGACCTGTGCCTGTGAGTAAATGAAAAATTTATCAAATGGCAAGCCATATAGTATAGTAGCAATGTAACGATCGGTACATCATTTTACGTTTATTAACAATATTTGAAATATGATAAAAACCTTTGATTTTTTATAAAGATGGCTCTATACTTTTGAAAATACAGGGTTACATTGCAAAGGGGTGCCAAATTTTCAGGGATCACCCAGAATTAGAGATGAAAGAACTCGAGTCTTTTAAGTCTTTTAAAAGAAACTCGACTTATGACAGTTCACAACTCGATCAAGTCTTTGAACCCTGAGTCCTGAGCCTTTTAGGAGTCTTCGACTATGACTCGAGTTTCATTTTTAGACTGAGTCAATTTAAAAAGACTCGATATTTTTAAATGACTCAGTCGTGACGAACCGACTAGACTCCAACATTTTAAAAAGACTCGACTCGTTGGAATCGTAAGTCGTAAGGCGCGCTGTAATGAGATATTAGATGAATGTGGAATTGTGGATATAATATACTTTGTTTGTGTACACACACTCAATAATTAATACAGGGTAATCTATCTATTATTTAATAAATATTTTATTATTTAATTTTAAACAGCTCATCGTATGCTAAACGACTCCAGTTCTTTATTGAAAAACTCGCGACTAAGTTGTAAGTCTTTTAATAAAGAACTCGAAGTCGTTTTATTTCCGACTCGTATTATAATGACTGGCGTCCCCTCAGATTAATAAAAACTTGAGTCGTATTTTTGGAGTCGAGTCTTGAAAATCGAGTCTAGTCCTAACTTAAAGGACTTAAAAGACTCAAGTCCTTTCATCTCTACTCAGAATCAGTAACTAAATCGATCTACGATACAAACAATCTAAAATATAAACTTTTTTATTTTATTACTATCCGCTGTTCAAAGTTGGTACGCGTGGATAATCTTGCCTCATTCATAAAAAATACGCACGCACTATCTCTGTGCAACCTAGAAATTCAAAGATCAATGCAATAATAGTCACAATGGCGCGCGAAAACAAACCTTAGCCTTTTCGATGTAAGATACATTTCTAACAGCAGGAGCATCTGCGCATACCAGAGGTTCAAATTGACAACAAATACCATAAGCAGTGCACCTCTAGATCTTATTTTTAAAATTTGACACCCCTTTGCGATGTAACCCTGTATATGATATAGTGTAGATTTTTTCTGATTTTTTGAATTATAAAAAATGAACTTCACTTATAGTAATGATTTATATAGGATATTATTATATTATTATTATTAGTTCGTAGTCCCCGAGAATCATTTAAGTACTTTTGCTTAAATAGAAGATGGTTGGCAGTGGATGGATGAAAAAGCGGGAGATCATGTTCTTTCGCGGTTTACGTCCAGCAGTGGACTCCAATAGGCTGAGATGAGTATGAGCTTGCTTAAATGGCATCTAAGGGACTACGCCCACTATCAGCACGGCAAGGGATTTTTAGGTGACGACTAATAATGTACCTTAATATTATAAGCTTAAGGTTGAAATTAATAATTCAGTATTCCTAAGCATACCGCGACTTGCTAAAACCATTTACATTGCAACTTCGACCTTAGTGTCATTATTAATCGTCACCTAAAAATCCCTTGTGCCGTGCTGTGCCGAGTGGGCGCAGTCCCTGAGCCATGCATAGGCAAATGATAATAGAATACTCACTTCGTGGCTGGGTAGCGGTGGCAGTGTTGGGTGGAGTAGCAGTAGGTGCGGGCACGTCGCGTGAGCGGGCCGGCGTGCGAGCGGCGGCGGCGGCGGGCTCGGCGGCCGGCGCGGCGCTCGTCGTGCGCGGGGCGCTGCCGCCGCGGGAACTGTTGCCGCTGCCGGCTGACGGCCGGCTGCTTGCGTTACCGCCGCTGCTGCTATTGTTGCTACGATTGTACAATTAAATGCTGTAACTGATTATTTTTCATTCACAGAATAACCTGGCATTTCATTAAAAAAAACTCAATTTTTGTATAATAATTATTCTTAAGTTTTGTTTTTGACAAATCCACCAATCTGACCAATCAAAATATTTTATGATTACTTTTAAACTTTCGCGTTGCATTATTTAACTATTAAACTCGATGAAACGGGAATTAACGCCAGTACAAAATGTTTTTGTCAGGCAAAAAAGGTAACATTTTTTGTACCTAAATTATGATCGCGTTTCGCTAGTTTTATTGAGTTTAAAATATTGTATGCTTGCTACCATAGTAGAATAAGAGAAGTAGGTCGACTTCATACATGCGCACCGAGCTCGGTTTGTTTATCAGCGCGCTCGTGCGTATGCGCCGTCGCACGGCACACACTGACAAAATTTATCGGTGATAAAGGTGCGCCGCCAGTCGTGGCTGCTACGCCGTACGTAATACCGGCCGCGAGGTAATTTGTAGGTTCGTAAGGATGCCAAACAATTCAAGTAGAAAACATTGCAGTATTTATCGATGTCTCAATAGCAGTCAAATCAAGAATTTTCTTTCTTCACATTACCTAGCGAACAAGAACGGGGAGTATCTAATTTGGTTCTAGCTGAAACTTATTTGTCGAAAATGTTTAGGAAATATTTGACGCGGATTTTGTTGACCAGAGACCGATTTGTAGTTAATTTATTTTTAACAGATTTAGTAAATGATTCATCATCAGTTATGTAATATCGCTAACATGTAGGTCTGTAAGTACCTCACGCGGCTAAGAAGGTACATTCGACGAAAATCAGTCAGCATAAATATTATTTATAGGTAGAACAGCAACAGAACTTAAACCATAATATGAATAAAATAGGTACCTATATAGAATACTTAAAGACTACCTAGTCTTCTATTGTAAATTTACATTTTGATTAATAGCTGCACACAACATTTTAATAAGGTAAAAGAGAAAAAACGTCTACTTAAACATCCATAAATTATGGAGAAGGGTTTGGTATTATTTCAAAAAGCGACAGCCCTACATGTTTAGGTTATTATCGCTTGCTGGAGGCTCGAGTTGGCGTACTTCTCTTATTCTACTATGTTGCTACCGACTCAAATCAGTATCAATAAAGTAACTGATAAGACAGTTCAACCTAAGTACCTATTAATTAGTTTTGTCTGGGGTGACCAGGTAAAAAACCTTCTCTACTAACTTTTAATCTTTTTATTTCAATGACATCAGTTTTTTTATGTATGGCCTAAGTATCTAGGTCCTAAATCTCATCTAAAGTAGAAAGTAAAACATTAGTGATAGTATTCATTCTCAAAAACACATCTCACTGTTGCCTTGCCAGTTCTTTATTATTACCTTGTCAGGTGGCCATTCATTTGCTTAGTAACATTGGGAGACACATGTAGCATAATAAGACAATGACATTGTTGTTACACATTGTAGTGTAGTAGCACTTAATGTATTATTACGTTGTATTATGATTACAAGTATGTATTATGATTTTTTCCATTGCTAATTTATAAAACTTACCCCATAGTCCCAAGAATTGATGAGAGGCCGCCAATCTGTCCGACTCCTCCAAACAACTGCATAAGCTGTTGCTGGGACATGTTGTTCAAAAGATTTTGCAGTTCCCCATCTTGAGCACCCCCACTTCCTCCGCTGCGACCGCCTGATGTCGGCGGGTTATTCAGAGCCTCATTAATGCGGCGACATAAATCCTCATCCTTATCTGTCTTCGGTTCCTAATATTATATAAGTTCACATTATTACTTAGTTCCACCTGCAAATCTATGAAATAGCTAATTTTATTCCATACTATCTAGTAGCATGGTAATAGCTTAACGTCATTTTATAGCTTTTTCATGTTAACAGAGAAAAAATTATGTCAGACTCCAATTAAAAATTGTAGAGTTCATTGAGTATTAAGATTATCATGCATTTAATTAAATTTCTACATTTTAATGAACTCCATAGCCGAGAGGCTAGCACACCGGACTAGGCGTTGCCATCTTTGAGGTCCTGATTTGATTTTCAGTTGAGTCAATGAAGAAAATGATATTGTCTAAGTGATGTAGTACTGTCATTGTTTCTTATTTCTATACCACAAGTGCTATAGCTACTTATCTTGGGATCAGAGGAATGTATGTGATTATCTTACCTGCATCCAGAAGAAGTATTTTTTAGAGAATGACTTGAATTTAAGTACATAAACTCTTCCAGTTGTGCATTCATTGACACGGACAAATTCACAGTCATCCGGGAATATAAGTAGATCATCCTCCACCTCTCCTGTAGTTCTATCTTTCCAACAAAAATGCATTAACGAATCTTCCCCTTGATAAACATACAACAATCCCTTCCTTTTGTCTGGGTGGACCATGCGCCCCTTCAATGTCATCCTACCAGCACGGAACTCTACTATATGCTTGTTGCCTCCGGAGCTTCCACCCAAAGCTGATGTATTTCCAAATAATGCAGTAGCTGACATGATGAAACACTGTTGAAAATATTTATGGTGAAATTATGCTTTTTTATATAAAATTAAGATTGACAACCTACACTTGTCTACATAGTGTATTTGGTTTCAGTTGGTATATAAAAAAAAGTACTAAGAGAAGAAAGTCTCTCAAATAGTAGTTTTGGCCCATTGTGCGGTGCGACAAACAGAAGCAAAAGCAAAAGCCGTGCCGTCATCATCACTGTCGGCCGACGCTTAAATAGAAGAGATAGGTTCGAATTTAATTCCTTCCTCATTTTTTCACCCTACATTGCGATTCCGATGACTAATAAAACAATCGTCTAGATGTGAAAACTAAAAAATCTATTCGGTTTTGTTATAATGATCGTAGGGAAAATCAATAACTTTTAAAATAAGTTCATGATGTTATTAAAAATAAAACAAGTTTGTCATACCCTTCCTTTAATTAATTAGTCGATTATCGAGAGGTTGTTCGAAGGAGAAGAAATCTAGATTTACACCAAACAACAAATCAAGAATTATTGAAATAGAACGTGACAAGATCAAGAATGACGCTGAAAAATGCTGATTATTATATATTAATCTGTGTGCTGAATGGAATGACCATATTAATCTGTGGGAATGACGTGACAAAATCAGTGGGACAAAAAGAAACACTTATGACGTGATCTGTCAAAAACTGGACAGGTTCCTGTCATATTAAGTTCTTGCCAAGGAATTTACAAGTGTCGCATCACTCGCACCGCGCATCGCAGGCGCAGCAGCCATATAGTATAAATTCGTTATTCCTAAAACAAACGGCGTCGTCCGTTTGCAAACGCTCGTTGTTTTGTAAAATGCCTGGTCACTTTGTAATTGGGGTTCACGCACTTAGTCTGGAGCGCGCTCACGAAGGTACGCGAACGCGAACTGTGGAGCCGATTGTGCAAGCGTTCGCGGGACCTTCTCGCGACACCTTTGCCGATATACTTTGAGTGAGTTCCTAGCCGTAAGACTTAATTATAATTTTAGTGATTTTTACTATGAAAACTTTGGGGTGTTTTTGTCAAAAACGATGAGACTCATATGAATTAATTTTCATACATCAGCATATAACACAAAATTTGAAGATCCTAACTTTAAAACTGACGGACTTTCATACAAACTTTGGACCCCCATTTCACCCCCTTAGGGGTTGAATTTTGTAAAATCATTAATTTATGGTTGCCTACGTTATATGAGGAATACGTGTTTGAAATTTTTTGTTTCTTGCCTCAACCCTTTACCGCATGGATTTTTTTAATGGGGAGAAAAAATAACTTTTTATTACGCCAGGGGCGCTTATTGTCTTGTACCTAGATCTGATATAACATCTGTCAGATTGTATGGAAATTTGCAATCATTTCTGTTTGTTTACCATATTTTCGAGGATTAAAGTAGCAATGCATCAGTGTGGTGCTTTAAACTGTAAAATTAAAGTAGTTCATTTATTCCCTAAGGATTATAAACGCAGAAATCAGTGGGAATCTGCTTAACGGATAAAAAAATGCACGATTACTCACAGCATATTTCATAGAAGAAGACTATTTTTTTAGAATTTATGAAGGACTCCACTACTTGCCTGTATCTCTACTGTAGAGTGCCGTGAACTTTTAACTAAATGACAAAGCGGAGGCAATATACTCGCTGATAATGGACTTACAAAAGGGACGGAAAGAAATGTAATAGTTAGACCAGGTACCTCCTTTTCATAAAGGAAAATCTCAATTACTTACTAGGCCTCACTTTTATAAAGAACTGAGAAACTTTAAAGTGCTGCAATTTTAGGGAATCTATTTATAAAAAAAACAATAAAAGTCTAGGAAGTTATATCTGTTTTTTTATTATTATTTTCAAATAACCTTCAAAAATGTTACTTACTTTAAATATACTATTACTTCTTACTGATAATTATAAAAAAAATAACATTTCACAAATGTAAGTATCATACTTATTAATAAAGAAATAGTATCACGACTACATGCTATGCATCAATCAAATTGCAGAATTTGATACCAGTACAAAATAAATATCTATGTGTTTGTGTGTAGTAAGGAATTTTCTTTTTAAAGGACAACTCTCTTACAATAATACTTAACTAAGGCACAGTAATTTCATATATCAAGATTTTTTTAGCTTTATACGGGTGCTTAATTTAAAACCGCTCCACTGCAGCGCAGACATATTATGGCTGCTGTCAAAAAGTTGCCAACTGCAGACCAGCCATAATATGTTCGCTCAGCTGTGATCTTAAATTTCTGCTTTAAATTACATTACCTGTGAACGCAGCCGTGTAAGAATGAAACGGAACACTGTAGGAACACTGTAAGATAAACAAGGACGACATATACTTTTTCTTAGAATTCAGTCATTCCCGCGAACGATTTGAAAGCGCGACGCGAGAATTTTGTCCGGCCAGTTTTTGTAGTGGATTTTGTGGATTCCTGACTAGGAAAACAATGAACAGGTAAACTATAAACTGTATTTAATTGTTAAACAGTCTAACTAACAAGATTCCATTAAGAAATTTGCTAATTAACTAGCATGCCATAACCCGACTAAAACTTTTGAAATTCCCGGTATCTTTCCGAGTTTCGTTTTGTAATAAAATTGTACATGTTTATATTATGATACAACAAGCTAGCTTGTGTTTTGAGGAACACAACGACATAAATTACATGCACACAGGCCAAGTGGGTGCCCACTTATCCCTGTTTTTGTAACCGGAGTCGTCAATGGCCATTAAAGCGGGGGGGGAGGGCACGCTGCAGTTGACGTCATCGAAGTTCCAAGATGTCTGCGGTTGAGCGGTTATTGTATCTTTGCTTAGAAGTTTATCAAGACTCCTTAGAAATTTACAATCCAATCCACGCTTGTCCACCACATATCCTAAATACACTTCCCATAATCTGGAGAACTTTCATGACCTCTGGTATTGAATTAGAGATACATGTTTACATCATGAATACATGCCACTATCCGCAGCGCTCACAATGGTATAAAATTAACTTTCTTCATCCTTGCTTTACATTATCCTTTCATGTATGTGATATCACCAGCAGAGTAGAGGTGAACAGTTAGGAGATGACATGCTTCATACAGAACTTTTTCTTGCTTGCTGTTGTATCTGTGAAACAAAAAGCATCAGATGATGAATACTTATTATTTAAAAAGTGTATTGTATAAATATCAGGAAATTATTTGAATATAAGTTCATACTTCCTTACCTTTCTAAATAAGGATTCATTTCATTTTTCCTTAAGCTAGGAAGTGGAAAATCGGCATCAATATCTCTGAATTTTTCTATCTAGTATATTTTAGTTATTTTCATAGTTTATTGTCGTATGGTTTATTGCAGAAAAGAGCTGTACGTGCAATATATTGTCTTGGGCCTCGCGACTCTCTAAGGGAGGTCTTTAAAGATATTAAAATATTAACAGTAGCGTCACAATACATTTTTGATAATATTATGTATGTTAGAAAAAACATTAGTTCGTTTAGCCTTAAATGATATTTACATTATTATAATACTAGAAATAAAAATAAACGTGCCGGTCCGAGCTTCAGATTAAAGAAAGTAGGTACTTCATTTTTGGGGAAATGTATAAAAATATTTAATAAACTTTAACTCTTGTTGACTTGCCTGTTTATAAGTTCAAAAACCACATCAAAAAATCCTTATGGAAAAAGGATATTACAAAGTTGAAGATTACTTAAACGACAAGAGTGCATGGACTTAATAACCTGCCTAGCTCGCACTTACACTATCTTGTAATTTGTAATTGTATTTCCTGTAATAAAACCAGGCTGACAAAGGTGACTGAGTTTCTTGCGCCGTTTCTTCTCATCACCAGCCGATATGTAGTCCCGAAGCGGTGGTAGGAAAAAAAATTGGGACATGTAAAAGTGCCATTGATGGCCAATTTGCAAAAATAAATGACTTTGACTTTGACTTTGACTATCGCCAGAGAGGCATATGCAACATCATCTGTAATGTTATAGTCAGAGTTTCGGTTCCGCTCTTAAGCCTCCAATCTAGAAGAAAAAATAGATATAGTCCAAATTAACCAGAATTATGCACAGGAAATAGAATGTAACCTTCAATATTTTCAATGCTTACCTCTCTATCAAATCACAACATTTCCGTTAATTGTTCTGGTCCTTTTACGAAGTCCACTTTGAAGCTCGGAAAAAGACATTAATGCATACATTTTAAACGCTGAAAAACTTTAAATGCGAAAAAATCGCAAATACACACGACACTAGCAGTCAACAGGGTACAAGCGCCGATCGCGCCATCTACAAAAAGCTTTGCGTGTTCCTCCCCATTGTATACATAGAAAAATATTTCTATAGTGGAAAAAAGGAAGCGTGGCCATTAATCATTCAATAAGGAAATAACAAATGTGTAATTTTTTTAAATAAGGTTTTGAATCGATCTTTATTTTATTTTAAGAATAACCGTAATTGTTAATTTATAACATCAAAATTAAACAAAATATTTTAATTATAGCATATTTTTATTATTTCATTTTACTCAACACATCTACTCAGAAATTAAGCCCATTACTATAATTAATACTCATTAATTATTTTTGTAAGGAATGCGCCCATTTTGGGTATGTCATTCATTATTGCTATTTGTAGAAGCTGCACAAAATTAGATTAGTTGCTTACCCTCTAATTGCTTATCAAAATTTTATTAAACATGTCTCATATAATATTATGCTGTTCAAAAAATTTTACAGCCGTCTAGAATGTAAAAAAATGCCGATTGATTTGATATTGTTTGCTAGCCATGGTTTCCTGACCAATCATATATTTTTGCTTCCAGAATACATTTTTCTGATAACAAAAACATGAATATTATTTTAACCCGTTAAGTACACCCGTAAAGAATTATCTATATTAATCTGTGAGCAGAGGCAGAGGTTCTACGTAGTTTATTTGATCAGTGCTGACCAGCAGCAACCATAGTTTATTTGATCAGTGGCATACAACATTGTGGCTTTAGACATACTCTGACTAATCTGTGGTTACAAGTTATATGCTCTGTGGGGTGGCACAGTGAGTGAGAATCACAGATAAAATATAAGATTAAAAGAAAAGTTATTTTGTGGTCTAGAAAATTAAATATTTATTTATTTTAACAAGTTAAGACTGAGTCTTCTTTGTAAATTCTCGAACAAAATGAGCGGAGTACAAACAGGTAAGTTAGTGTAGAAATGTCTGTACTGTAGGCTTTTGCTAGTTTGCAGTGCCACATCTTTGTATTTGTTTTTCAATTCTTCACCATTCAATTTTTATTCAATTTAGATAATAAATAATTATGAATAAATAAAATTTTATGTTATGATGTTAATTTATTTGATTCAAAAATTTATGTTGAAGAATTTTGTTTTTTGGTAAGTCCTATCCATAGAGGTTCCTGATATCAGAATCTGAGTCACACATTCATTCGTTTGAAGTTCCTTTTTTTTTCTCAATTTACGACCAATTTCGTATACTTCATGTACCAGTAAATTGTTTAATTCAATTAGTGAGAGGTTAAAGGTGCCTACAATTCTTATCAACCAATTAGTACCTATTACTATCACAGGTAAATTGATAATTTTTCTAATCTATTGTTAGTTTTTTACTTTAAATAATCGTCATTCAAATGAAATTTCGCTGCCTTGAGTGATTTATTTTATCAATTATCAATGCATTCCCACCAGAATGAGAATTTTTTTTTTCAATATTGATTGAGAATAATAAAGGACAATACATCCAGCAGTGGGATTAAATTGTATAGGTTACTAAGTTATCTAATACCCCTTAATTCTTAGAATCATATTGCATTTTAATGTGTGTAAGCTTTTACCTTGTTTTCTATGCTATTGCCTGATTGCACAAACAATACCTAGTTTATTTATTGATATACAATAAATTTGTAAGGTGAATATTCTCGATTCGCACCAGTTACATTAACACTTATTTATTCTAGTCAAATACTAAGCAGTGAATATATTTGAAACACTAGATAATTGAGATTTTCATAGTTTTCTGGTTTTTTAAGAATTTTTAGTATCAATAAAATAGCAAATGTTTTAAGGTAACTTGAAATATCATATGAATGAATGATTGAATGAAATAATTTATTTGCGTAAGAAACACGGTACATTTAAGATCTTATCATATTATTGTGTACATGTGTGCTCTACCGATTGATGGCATGCAAAAGCTTTGTTTTAAAACTAGGTAATTTGTGAGGTCTATACAAATAATACAATTTATTATAATACTTGGAGATAATTAAATTAGGTATGTCCATAAGGAAATTATAATATTATACACATGCTTGTCAGATAGGTATTACATAATTCATTTTGATTGTTTATAGTCAAAATATTCCTTCATGTCATAAAAGCACTCTTCGATAAGCCAACGTTTTAGTTTACGTAAAAACAAAATAGTAGGTAGTTTTCTAATTTCCGAGGGAATTTTATTGTATACGCGTATAGGCATTATATGACAGTTGTTTTTATGGAGTGTACTATTATGTTGCGGCACCACTAGCTTGTCCCGATCTCTTGGTCTTAGTCTCTGTATATGAGTTTGTTTATTAAAGAATTTCATATTCTGCCTTATAAAACTTCCTATTTCAAAGATATACATAGCTGTAACTGTAAGTAAACTGTATTTTTTAAACATAGGTCTACAGCTATCACGTGGCCCGATGCCACTTAATGCTCGCACACATCTCTTTTGGGCAAGAAACACTTTTTGCACATCTGTTGAATTTCCCCACAAGATTATTCCATATCTCAACACTGATGATACATAACCATGATATGCAAAAAGGGCAGTATTTTCATTGGTTGTGTTTCTTAGGCGATAAAGAGCGAATACGAAACAGCTCAATTTTTTACAGATACCCTGTACATGGCTTTTCCAATTGCAGTGGCGATCCACTGTTATACCTAAGAATTTGGTCTCATTGACCTCGTTTAAAGTCTGTCCTTGGCATTGTATATTTAGGTCTATGCTTTTACTTTTGATATTATGAAACTAAATATATTTTGTTTTTAGAGCGTTAATTGAGAGATTGTTCCGTCTTAACCAACTGTCTATATTATCTATTGCTTTGTTAATATAAGCTTCATAGATCACTATATTCTCGTTTTTTTGTATCACGAGTGAGATATCATCTGCGAACATTATTGTTTCAAAATTGGTGGCTTTAGGTAAGTCATTCACATATAAGAGAAACAACAAAGGTCCCAGTACGCTTCCCTGAGGAATACCTGATATATATATTTAATATATATATCAGGTATTCCTCATAATTTTTATGTATTTCCTATATTCCTGATTATAGTGTAGGAAACAAATGAGCCCTAGTATTATTATGTATTCTGTGGTGGCGAAATGTCATTCGCTTTGATAACTTGTATTCCAAACTGACAGTAGCTGTAAGCTTAAAAACCATAATATTATCAAAATTAGGCTTTATGAAGTGTGTTTTAGTTTATCACACAAAATCTCAGCCATCCTCCTGAAATTTTGGCCCTTGCCTAACATTCCCTTCCATTCTGCTGACCCATTGCAATTGTTGCCCTAAAGAAACTTAGTTTTTTTTAGTTTTAAGCATGACTTTTTTAAAATAAACATATTTGTTAACAGTAACCCAGAGACAATAGATAGAACATTTGTTATGCATGCATCGTCTGCTGCATTTAGTAGGTACCCTTCTTTCATGGAAAAAAATCATGAGTGTATTTTTTGTTATTTTTAAATGTTGTCCGAGCGTGCCTTTATCGGTGCGCGGCGCCACCCTTGAATGCCATAGAAATTTGCGTTTAAGTCGCGTAAAAGTGAAAGAAGCTGCTAGGGTCAGCTAGAGTTTCCCAAAAAGCGAAGAGCTGTTTTTTTATACAAACGACTACGAAAAACCGGCCAAGTGCGAGTCGGACTCGCGCACGAAGGGTCCCGTACCATTATCTATAAAAACGGCAATAAAAATCGCGTTTGTTGTATGGGAGCCCCCTAAAATATTTATTGTATTCTGTTTTTCAGTATTTAATTTGTTGTTATAGCGGCAACTGAAATACATCATCTGTAATTTCAACTCTCTAACTATCACGGTTCATAAGATACAGCCTGGTGACAGACGGACGGACAGACAGACGGACAGCGGAGCCTTAATAATAGGGTCCCGTTCTACCCTTTGGGTACTGAACCCTAAAAAGGAGTCCGCTCTTAAATGTAAGATGAGCGCGTGGTCGACAAAGACTGATCAACAAATTACCTATATACCTAAATGACGTGAAAGTCGGGAAACGTGTTTGTTAAATGATTGATAATATGCATTAGCAAGACAACACAACTGTCCATGTCTCGTAGTAAGGAGCCTAACATTCTTATGTTACGAGGTTTTCTTCGCGGAGGTAATGCGTTACGCATACCATACAGGACCTACACTAGTCGTGGGTATGTGGAGCTCTTAACGAAGAGCGGTGATGACTGCTCACCACCACTCGCCAAATGTACCCACTAATAAAAAACCCGCGTGTTCCGTCCGGCCCATAGAAATCTGAGGTCCGGCCATTATTAGCGGGACGACTACGGATCGCTGTTATAGCATGCAACCCGTCGTCCCAGTCCCAGCGATGTTACCTGACAATTAATTTTACCAACGGTCCTATTTTTATCATAGTAATCGAATTAAGTTCTTTAACAAACTTTATGCTGTAATGGGTATGGATAATAGAGTCATGCTCCTTCGAGTATCTAGTTACATATACATACATATACTACTCTGTCAAGAAAGTACCGGGAAAAGATTAATAATACACAAAATGTTAGTATTTCATCCAAATGTATTTTATGACCTTCAAAGTATGCTCCTTCAGAAGCGATACACTTACGCCAACGAATAATCCAATCATCAAAACATTTTTTAAACGCTTTTTCCGGAATCGAGTTCAGTTCTCGCCGCGAATTCTCCTTTATGTCTTCTACCGAATGCAACCGGGTGCCACGAAGTGGCAATTTGAGTTTAGGAAAAAGAAAGAAGACGGCTGGAGCCATATCTGGTAAATAAGGCGGCTGCTCGATGGTATTTGTTAAGTTTTTGGTCAAAAATTCGTTCTCAATGATGGCCTTGTGGGAAGGCGCATTATAGTGGTGAACAGTGGCGGCGCAAGACCAAAATTTTATGCGGGCAAGGTACATTTCGCGAGGCCCTCTGATGGTGCTAATATAAAATAAAAAAATATTTAATTTCGGTTCTCTCAGAAAGTAAACCGACTAAAAGTGTATGAAATAATCGTAACATTCATAAGAAAAAACCGGCCAAGTGCGAATCGCGCACGAAGGCTTCCGTACCATTATCTATAAAACGGCAAAAATATCACGGTTTTGCCAACTTAAATATTTATTTTATTGTTTAAAAAAAAATGAATGTGAAAAAACCAAAATGTTTTGCATCATAGAACTGTGTAGTGTAGTGTAAAAATTTCATCCAAATCCGTTAAGCCGTTTACGCGTGAGTGAGTCACAATTTCACAAACATTCTCACAAACTTTTGCATTTACCTATAATATTTGTGGGATTCCAGAGCAGATTTTGGAGTACGGGAGTTAACTAAGTAAGGTAGGTACTAACGTACCCACCCACCGTTAGGTATTAGAATCAAGCAACGTATTAGAAATAAGCGCAAACGAAGCGAGCGCGAAAAATTTTTTTCGTCTTAAATCTTTTTATGATAAATTTTTCACTGTAGTGGAGTATTTCAATCTAACCAGAAAAGTGCGAGCGAAGCGAGCTCAAAATTTTATTGAGATATTAACATATTATTGCACAAGAGGCCACGGTAAGGCAACGGCGACAGCATTATTGAATGCGACGGTAGCAGCGGCATGCATTTTATCTATTTGAGTTCTACGCAAAATGTATAAAAGCCGTAAATACAATTGCACTTTCATACATTTAGGCCTCTACCTTTAGCTAACGGACAGGGATAATGACGCGTAATTTATATCAAGTTTTGAGAAAAAGGGTAAATTAAGTAAAACATGAGGAGCAAGAACATATTGCAAACGAAATTATTATAAACCCTATGTTTTTTTAGTAGTATTGTTGGTAAAGTAACACTATGCAACCCAAACAAAGCCGCGAGCGAAGCGAGCGCGAAATGGTTTCTATGATATATTGGAGCAGATGTTTCACGTCTTCATGAATCGACAGAGATGATATTTTTTAACTAAGTAAGTAATAATAAGTAGCTTTTCCATACTTTATCAATTTTTTTTTAACTTTGTCAAAGAAAACAGTCATCATGACTTTGACTTTCGATCGAGTTTGGCGCGGTTTCTTCGGTTTCGGTTCAGTTGGAAGACGCCACTCCGAAGCTTGTTCACTAGTTTGCATGTCAAATTCGTAAACCCACGTCTCGTCACCAGTAACGATGCGTTTCATGAATGTTGGGTCGGAATTGACTCGTTCTAGCATGTCCTCAGCGACTCTTTTGCGATTGAGTTTTTGGAGAAATTTCAGGTCTTTTGGAACTAGCCGAGCGGCAACATGTTTCATACCCAGTTGATTATTTAAAATGGTACGAATCGACTCGTGTGACACAGAAAGTTCGACAGCTAGCTCTCTCAAAGTTGAATGAGGATTTTCAGTCACTATTTCCTTCACTTTTGCGTTGTTATCTTTAGTAGCAGACGTTGATGACCTACCAGAGCGAGGCAAATCTTCCATCACATCTCGACGGCTTTTGAACGCTTTGTACCACTCATAATAAACACGTGTTTTTGATAAAGTAGATTCACCTTAAGCCTTCTGTAACATTTTCAGAGACTCCGAACACGAAATCCCATTGGCGATGCAAAATTTAAGACTAATTTAATTTAAGTTTTTGTCCATTATGAAATTTGCATTACACACTAGATATGGTATAACTAAAAACAATACTGTATTTAATCTAATTATCAGATGTAACTCAAACTCCGCGCCAAAATGGAAAACAGTTGTGCCAATCTAACAACAAAAAAACAAACAAATTCAAAATTATATTTTATTTTGAATTTGGAACCATAAACAAATCATCAATTCCCGAAACTTTTTTGACAGAATGTATATTTTTCGTACATCAATCAAATCAACCCCTGAAGCGGCCATTTAGGCCCTTAGGGCATTGCAGTTTGTCGGTTTAATCCGAAATGCCAGTGAATGATCCTGACACGAATAAAAATCTTTTGAGAAGTTTCTACAAATCAACATTCTCAAAACATTCTGCAAGCTGTCTTCCTCTCCATGCTGTTTTTAAATTTTGTTACGTCGTCGTAGCGCCAACAAAACAATCAAAAGCCGAAAAAGTGAATTGCAGCATAATTTTGATGTGGCAACCTTTGGCAACCTAGTAAGATGTTTTGCTCAACAGGTAGTGCACGTTGTGACTTGCAACTTGCAATTGCAACATCACGAAACTTAAATTAGCTAGCAGGTACCACTGCCTACCAACTATTTAGCCTAAAATTCTTAAAAATAAAAATAAATATTTATGCCCTTACTACAAAAAGATAGACTAGTGTTGAACACTTTTGAAATGTTGACACATTAGACATTCGAGACTTATTATTATTATGAAACATTTCAAATTGGTTGACTAATCTTTCAACACGAGACAAGTGTTTAACACTAGTCTATCTTTTTGTAGTAAGGCCATGCCATTAAAATCTAAAAACCGGCCAATTGCGTGTCGTGCCACGCGCCGTATAGGGTTCCGTAGTTGCCCGTCGTTACCACAAAATATTTAAGCAATTTACTTCATTTAAGTCACTTAATGTTTTCCTCTATGGAAATTTTTAACGACTATTACTCTTAAACTAACTGGCTTACCGTAACCGTTATGATTTTCCATGAAAGTTCATGAAAAGCACTATTATCATGATTTTTTTCTAGATCTTCAAGCCAATAGTTTAGCTTTTAGAGGGGGGGGGGGGGGGGGTGCTAATCGAGCTAAAATTGGCACTTTAAAGTTTAATATATCGCAAACGGATCCCTAAAACGTTTTTTTTTTCTTAGCAACCCCTAAGTTAATTTAAAGGACCTGTTCAACGATGTCTCACACAATGAAATAGACGATGAAAAAAAAAAAAATCCTCACTTTGCATGTATGGGAGCTACCATGAAAAAAACTATTTTTCATAATTTTATTCTACCGTTTTGTCGGCGTGTTTAATATACATACATATCTCCACCAAATTACAACTCTCTAGAGTCAACAGTCTCCAAGCAAAACCTCGGACGGACAGACAGACAGACGGAAATGACGAAACTAAAAGAGTAAATTATAAGGCTATAAGGGTCCTTGTCAGGACTACGGAACCCTAAAAAGAACGCGTAACCAGCACTCAAAATAATAATCAGAGTTGTCGGTGATCGTTATTTAGTGTCCGATTTTTTGCCCTATTTGAACAAGTTTAGAATGACGTAACTCTTTGTCCGACGCGGGGAGAGTCACCACGCAGCTTAAGTTTGCCGCGGGCGCTGCCACGCTCTGTCAATAAACTTTAGCCGTACAAGGTGAACTCGGCTTGTGTTGTTTTGTTCGTCTCAGCACGATCAAAACCGGCATCTTAACGTAGGTATACGATAACGAGAGATACCTTAGGTTTCGAACCTCTAAAATAAAAATAACAAAATCCTCGAGAAATAGAACACCGTTGTCCATCTTTCAATCAAAATGTTTTTTCTTCTAAAACTGATTAATAAGATATAAACATAAATGTAATATCAAAGACTTCTATCTATTGTTTAGCGGTAGCACACAAGCAAGTAAGGGTCAAACTTTATTGATTGATAAATGCTAGGTAAGGCCGTTAATCGCTAGGCAACAAATAATCAGGAGCTGTCAAGTGTGAGTTAATTTCGTGCCCTGTGTACGATCGGCTCTGACATAGAACTAATTCCCAATCCAGAACCAAATGAGGGAAATTACGGTGAAACGTAAGCCTCGGTGTGGGACTCCGCGTCGCTCTTGACTGGTTTTACTATTGAGTTAACTTAACATAGTTTTACTTGAAACAAAATCTTCTGAATTGTGATATTGTTCAGAATATTTGTTAAGAGGTCAAGATCATAATATTTTAGAATTGTAAAGACTAGCTCGCATGATTGTTGGTGAAAGTGGCAAACACGAGCACTCGGGCAGCAGCGGCGCGAGACGGGCGCGGGCGGGTGTGCTGGCCGAGCCCGACGTGGCGGAAGACACCAACTCAGCTCCATTGCGCGCCGGCTGCGCACACATTCATGCCGCTCGTGCTCAGCGCATTACTAAAGTCGCGTTATGTTTTAAAGTGACAGTACTTTCTTAGAAACTATCATGTAACGCTTATTTCATCAAGATATAAACGCGATCACATTATTGTTTTGTTTCTGATGCGAACGGGTGATGATTATTATTCTGTGCTTCGAAGAGTATTGTGGTGATTCCAAGGCGTACATCCGAAATATGTTACATTTTCGCGGTAGACGAGGCAGATAGCGATTTGGGGTATGGCGAGCGATGGGACGTCGAGCGGCGGCGTGGAGCCTACGAGCCTGGAGTACATGGAGGACCCGTATTTTATGCCGCCGGACGACGACTCAACGCCAAGCTTCGACGTGGCCGTAGACGAGTTGGACGAGGTAGAGGAGATAACCAACTGGCCACACGATGACCCCGATGCAGATTGGCGCGCATTGCCTGAACTTACAGAATCTGGCTTATGTATAGAGACAGAGTTTTACATGGATAATCGGCGCCGACGGTTACGAATATTTAGAAAAAAAATGCGGGAAGTCCGAGTAACGTTTCAAGATTTGTCTAAACCGTATCTTGCCAAAGTTTCAAGTCACACAAATTACAAGAAGTTTTTAGGTATCACTCTCGGAGGTTAGTTCGGAAATAAAATTATAATTCAAAAACGTTTGTCGTACGGATAATAAATAATAGATAATAACTTGTCGTGTGTATATTTACCTTATCTCAAAAATACAAAAAAAATACTTGTACAATACCAATATTAAGGTGCTTCAAAAGCAGCACCAGTAATTTAAATTCTCTACCAGATGAGATGTAACAATTTAAAAAACGTTGATGACTTTCGCAATGAGACGAACATTGACAGTGCCTGCTTTTTTGCTCCAATATCACATTCAATTGAGGAATATATCAAAATAACTAACAACAAATCACTGTGTCGAAATTGTTTAAATACATTACTATTAAAAACCGAAATACATTTGTTTTATAGCCATGATAGTTAAAGTAATAAGCGATTTAATTTTTAAATGTGTTTGATTACTACCGTTTTGTTGGCGTGATTGATATACATATCTCCACATAATAACAACTCTCTAGGGTCAACAGGCTCCAAGCAAAACCTCGGACGGACAGACAGACAGACGGACATGACGAAACTATAAGGGTTCCTTGTCAGGACTTCGGAACCCTAAAAAGTCGATGTTCCGTAATAAACACTATAAATTATTTAAGCAGGTAAATCGTATCTTATATTGTTTTATTTGGAGTTACACATAACCAAGTTAGCAGAACATAGTTTAAAATGTGATTTTTATGTATGAATGAATGACTCGGCCTAGCGGCGAGCACGCTGGACTTGGTGTCGCCCTTTAGTTCCGGGTTCGATTAATCGATTCCCGGTGGACTCAAAGTAGAAAACGAACTTTTCTATATTATCCCGGGTCTGGAGGTTGTGGTAAAGTCGTTCTTTTAAACATGTGTTTTGCTACTTTACCTTAGGATCAGGGACTTCTTACATTATTATGATGATACTTACAATATTGAGACTTTGAGAGTAATGGTTTGTTTTTTTTAAAGCTGAGGAGGCAATGGCTGCAACGGGCGCCGCCGGCGACGCGCAGACTCCTGACGAGCTGGCGGGCTTGACGCCAGAGCAGGCGGAGCAGCTGCGCGCCGAGTGGAGCCGGGAACTAGCGCGCGTCGAGGACGAGATCGCTACTCTGCGCACCGTACTGCAGAGCAAGGTAACTTAATGACTAACTGGTGTAGTGTTTCGCACTAAGTACATACAAATAAGGTTGCGAGTGGCGGCGCGCAGACTCCAGACGGGGAACAGTTGAAGCAACTGCGCGCTGAACGGAGCCGGAAACTCGTGCGCGTCGAGGACGAGATCGCTACTCTGCACACCGTACTGAAGAGCATGGTAATATATGACGAACTGGTGAAGTGTTTCACACTCAGTAGTCAGAACTACAAAGAAGGTTGCGGGTGCCGGCGCGCAGACTCTACACTCGGAATAGATGGAGCAACTGCGCGTGGAACGGAGCCAGGAACTAGCGAGCGTCGAGGACGAGATCGCTGCTCTGGGCACCGTACTGCAGAGCAAGTTAACTAAATGACGAACCGGTTTAGTGTTTCGCACCCAGATCTACAAAGAAGGTTACGGGTGCCGGCGCGCAGAGACTCCAGGCGGGGACAGTTGAAGCAACTGCGCGCTGAACGGAGCCAGGAACTCGTGCGCGTCGAGGACGAGATCGCTACTCTGCGCACCGTACTGCAGAGCAAGGTAACTTACGGACTAACTGGTGTAGTGTTTCGCACTTAGTACATACAAATAAGGTTGCGGGTGCCGCCATGCCGGCGCGCAGACTCCAGACGGGGAATAGTTGAAGCAACTGCGCGCTGAACGGAGCCGGAAACTCGTGCGCGTCGAGGACGAGATCGCTACTCTGCACACCGTACTGAAGAGCAAGGTAATATATGACGAACTGGTGAAGTGTTTCACACCCAGTAGTCAGAACTACAAAGAAGGTTGCGGGTGCCGGCGCGCAGACTCCAGACGGGGACAGTTGAAGCAACTTCGCGCGGAACGGAGCCAGGAACTCGTGCGCGCCGAAGACGAGATCGCTACCCTGCGCACCGTACTGCAGAGCAAGGTAACTTAATGACTAACTGGTGTAGTGTTTCGCACTTAGTTACATACAAATAAAGTTGCGGGTGCCGGCGCGCAGACTCCAGACGTGGACAGTTGAAGCAACTGCGCGCTGAACGGAGCCAGGAACTCGTGCGCGTCGATGACGAGATCGCTACTCTGCGCACCGTACTGCAGAACAAGGTAACTTACGGACTAACTGGTGTAGTGTTTCGCACTTAGTACATACAAATTAGGTTGCGGGTATCGGCGCGCAGACTCCAGACAGGGAATAGTTGAAGCAACTGCGCGCTGAACGGAGCCAGGAACTCGTGCGCGTCGAGGACGAGATCGCTACTCTGCACACCGTACTGAAGAGCAAGGTAATATATGACGAACTGGTGTAGTGTTTCACACTCAGTAGTCAGAACTACAAAGAAGGTTGCGGGTGCCGGCGCGCAGACTCCACACTCGGAATAGATGGAGCAACTGCGCGCGGAACGGAGCCAGGAACTAACAAGCGTCGAGGACGAGATCGCTGCTCTGGGCACCGTACTGCAGAACAAGTTAACTAAATGACGAACCGGTTTAGTGTTTCGCACCCAGAACTTCAAAGAAGGTTACGGGTGCCGGCGCGCAGATTCCAGACGAGGAACAGGTGGAGCAACTGCGCGCTGAAAAGAGCCGGGAACTAGCGCGCGTCGAGGACGAGATCGCTGCTCTGCGCACCGTACTGCATAGCAAGGTAACTAAATGACGGAACTGGTAGTAGTGTTTCGCACTCAGTATAATCAGAACTACAATAAAGGTTGTGGGTGCCGGCGCGCAGACTCTAGACGCGGATCAGGTAAAGCAACTGCGCGTTAGACGGAGCCGGGCACTAGCGCGCGCAAGATCGTTTATATATTCAAACTTGTGTTGTGGTTTGCGCTCCGGGCTACAAAGGAGTCGCCAAAGTGCAAACTCCGGACGAGTAGGTAAGCCTGACGCCGGAACTTGCGGAGCAACTCCGCGTCGAGTGGTGCCGGGACCGGCAGCTCGCGCGCGTTGTAGACGTAATCGTAGGTACTAAAGGACAAGGTAGCTAAACGATTTTTTGATTTTTATTCAGAGGTCATTAATCTAAACAATCGATGGACCGACGACCTTAGGAAGATGGCTGGCAGTGGATGGATGAAAAAAGCGGGAAATCGTGCTCTTTGGCGCTCTTTGGGGGAGGCCTACGTCCAGCAGTGGACTGCAATAGGCTTAGCTGATAATAAATCTAAACAAAACATACATTTCATTGCAATGTCTATCTGTGCAATGTTTTCAGTACTCATAAATGCATGCGTTCATAAAGTTGTGAAATGCAATTTCACTAATCTTATAAATGCAAAAGTTTGTGAGGATGTTTGGATGTTTAGATGATTGTGACTCAATCACGCGTAAACGGCTGAATCAATTTGTATGAAATTTTGTACATATATATAGTCGAATTATCCTTAGCTGATAGTTTTGATAAACAAACAGCACTCATAACAAAAACTCGACTTTCCGACTTGATCTCATCATGTATTCTGTGTATCAACGTCTTATATCATATAAGAAATATCGTAGAACACATTTAACACTGGAAACTGGCAATATTTATAAATTTTCTATAAAATTTTAAGCAAAAACGGATATTCACCTTCACAGACAAATAATGACACGACTGTTTGACGTTCCGTCACTCATCATTGTCTTTGGATTTTATGGATGGGAAAGGAGAATGGAATGAATGACTTTATTAAGAATGTAAAGAAAGACTGGTGTACCGTAACCAAAGATCTATCATATCAAAATAAATTGAGCACTATGCGAAATAACGCGTGCCGCCAGAGAGACAAAGCCGAAGAGTTTTTCTCTTTCTAGCGGTGACCAAATTGGTGAAAGTAAAATAAGTTCTTTTAGGTCTAATTCTAGGTCCGTCCAATTCCATCCATCCATTTTAATAAAAAATTGTTATTGGCGGGGGTAGCATTACCGCAGTAAGAAGTTTGGCGTAGCATACACAGACACATTGTTGGTATATAAGGTCTAACAGTTTCCACTGATGTCTGTTTTGTCTCGACGCTAGATGCTGCGCTCTATTGCTCTAAAAGTAATTATTGTATGTGATGTTGTTTATGAAAATCGTTAGGTTTAAAATCATGGTTCAAAATTTTGGATTATTGACGAAATAAATACGATTGAAAATATTATCAAACTGCCACTGGGTGAGCGAGAACAAATCTCTCTGGTTTTTGCCTTTCACTAGAAACAGTTTTTCAATTTGATAACATTAATTGATTACTGTAATACTAAGGCCTGCTAAAGGTTGCAGGACGACGCTGGCTGCAGGCCGCTTCCATAGATCAAGTAAAATAATTAGTCAATGGCCGCTTCCAACCGGCCGAACCTGGAAATCACTGGGGAAGGATATGTTCAGCAGAGGATGGCCTGTGGCTTAAAAGATGATCATGAAGGCCAAAAGTGTGTTAAAAACATTTTAGAAGTACTCATCCAGTTTCATCAAAAACTCATCCATCCAGCTCCATGACATCAAAAAGTTATTCATAAAAAGTTAAAGAAGGTTTTTATCATTTTGGATTTCATTCACAATTTCATTCAATGTTTCCCAACCCTTTTTTGAACCTATTGTGCTATTATTGTCTATAGTCATCCGTCCGCCATTATTGTTTACTACGAAGACCAAGTTAGAATAATTCGACTATAGAATAATATCTAGATTAATATACAGGGTGTTCGGAAGAAGGGTGAACACAAGAAAATGACAGGTAGGTGGGGTCTTCTCCTATGTGCTCAGCCCATAAAATTTGACCTAGGCCCTTCTTTGGGTTTTACCCGATTTTTTTTTTAAAAACCCGACTTTCGACGCTTTCACACCTTTAAACTTCCATATGTTTCCTTTTTATTGACAAGTCTGGCAACATTTGTATTTTTTTCTGATCTTGATACATAGTAGGTCTTCAAATAATCAATATTTTTTTATAAGAATGCCGGTTGACAAAAATAGAAGCATCTAAACTACAAGAAGAGGTAAGAAAATTATTTAAAGATGAACTTTGCATTGCAATGAAAAAAAAGTACAAGAGATCGATGGCTTCAGATTGCATGTAAACATCTCTAATGTATGCCCTTTCTAACGGTATGCGATTTTTATGTTTTTTTCAAGAATAACTGGAGTCATTCATAAATTTTGTCAAATCGGACGATTTTGACGAAACTCTACTTTTGGAGAAAATTAATTGTTTGACAAAATCTAAGAACAGGAAGCATTATTAAACAAAAGTAGGACGTTACCAAATTCAAAGTTGTTAAATTTAACGGTCTTATGGATACCTAAGTAAAGTAAAATAAAGGAAACACAAAGTTATGTAGTTGACTACCATTTATTAGCAATAATTACAATAATTGTTCAAACTGCTGGCCTTCATTATTAATACAAGCCCGGCACCTGTTTCGTATCTCTACTGTGGTTGTTCTTAATAACATTTCCCCTTTCATGATATCAAAAGCAGCATTTATTCGGTTTATTAATTCTTCACGATTAGCCACTTCTGTTACATAGACCAAGTCCAAGTCTTTGGCCCTTCCCCAGACGTAAAAGTCGAGCGAGGTGAGGTCTGGGGATCGCGGAGGCAAAGGAATGGGTCCACCACGGCCAATCCACGAGTTAGGGAAAGAATTATTCATAAATTCCCGGACTAGTACCAGAGAGAGTATCAGAAAAAAAAAATGTTGCCAGACTTGTCAATAAAAAGGAAACTTATGGAAGTTTAAAGGTGTAAAAGCGGCGAAAGTCGGGTTTTAAAAAAAAAAATCGGGTAAAACCCAAATAAGGGCCTAGGTCAAATTTTATGGGCTGAGCACATAGGAGAAGACCCCACCTACCTGTCATTTTCCTGTGTTCACCCTTCTTCCGAACACCCTGTATAGGATACTTTTTATCCCGGTTCAATGTTTCTGTGGGATATGTGATATACAGAACATTCTGTAGTTCACGCGAACGAAGTTGCGGGCACAGCTGGTTTCGGTAAATAAGTTGTCATTGTAATACAATCCTTTAACCTTATGTTATGGTTAAATGTTTTTTTTTTCATTTTAAATTTTGCTCGAATGTACGCCAAACAATAACAAGCTGTGATCACATCTTTGATATCAAAATAAACATCTGACATTTAGTTATCGTTTCCATCAGCCATCTTTTATGCGGCAGAAATGCGTTACGCTTTTCCACTATCAGTGCGATAGATTTATAAGAGTTATCACTTAGTCATAAATACAAAGTAGGTATTTCCGTACCTTTTATAGTGATTATTTGTGTATGGTTAGGCAAAAGTAAAGGCATTCGTGATAGAGACTTGCAAACAATTGAGAAACTGAGTTTGTCTCGTTTTGAATTGCTTAGTAGGAAATTATTATAATTGGAATTTCTTGAAATGCTTAAATATAAGTATTACCTTACTTAGTGTGTGCTGCTTGCTATTCAAAATACAAAGAATGCGAGCTCACGGAAACAGTCTCTATACTAAAAGTACTAATTGTACCGTACGCCACAAAATTTTGCCAGATATGTCCATGGTTAGTAGGGTTACCTAAAACCACTGCGGAACATTATGTAGCCGAATTACTTTTGGTGCCATACTTTTTTCGTTCGCTACACTAAATTGTGGTAGCATTCGTATATCATCGAATCAGAATAAACCGATATAAATTCTGTTTATTAAAGTCTTATATGGGCAAAATTATTTCGATACACAGAACTTTTATTTACTTACATCTCTACATGCTAAACTTGTATGCGTTTTGAAATATATTCCCAACTTTTCCTTTAATTGTTACAGATTCGTCAAAGTTCCGAACTCAAACGAAAACTTGGCATTACAGTGTGGAAAGAAATAACTGAAGATGTTAATCAGGGTTTGAAAAATGTTAAAGAAAGCCAAGTGTAAGTATAAATGTATGTATTTTATTTTACAAATCACAAACACATTATTTCTTTAACACTATGTTAAGTATTTCTAGAGGGTTAGAACAGTTTTAGATATTATACCTGCCTAGTAGTGGTGTGTTTTATCGCTTTCCTTCATTGAATTTGCCTAATGCTTGTCAATAATGTAGAATGGTGGCATGCTATTTTAGTTTCTTTTCATTTCACTTTTGGTTTGTAGCTATCAGTCGATAGAAACACGCGTGGCTGCACTTTCACAGGCTGTGACAGAATCACCAATGTAAGTATAGTTGACATTGTCGTGGTCATAGAACTTTGCACATTAAGCCTTTTTGTGTAACCAAAATGTTTTATGCCATTTTGTATTTTTTTATTAACACTAAACCGCTTCCACTAATTTTAAAACATTTAATGTGCAGTAAACTAAAATTTATAGGAAATAGATAATTTCAAGGATATGAGACAATTGAAAACTTTACTCTTTGTGGCAAAAACGGTCTTGTATCAAAATTGCTGGTTTTGGTATTTACCCCGTTCTAACCCGAAAGAAAGTTTTCTACATATTGTAAATGTTCATGCTTGACGTAAAAGAACAACACATACTGACAATACCTCATAGTTGAAGTATAAGTTGCGGTTGCTGCATGGTAGATATTTTGAGTAACAGATTTATTTGTTGGTTTTGGCAGAATAATGATGAATGCTTTTGTAAATATTATGCATAGCATTAAAATACCAAGCTCGCCGTATTTGACGTCGCCATCTATGTACTCCCGTTCATGATACTCCTTAGGAATACCCATTAAAATCTTCGCGACTTATTTCCGATTACAGTCATCGACAGGATAATAAAAATTGTATATATATATATCTCTCTCTCTCTCTCTCTCTCTCTCTACATACCTGCTTTTTTGACTAAAATAAATATTTGTGGCTATTCTGCTATAGTAAGTAGGTATAAGGTACCTACTAATCTCAAAATTAACTAAAAGTCAGTGTAGCAAATGTTACAAACCTAATGATTTATTATTATAATGACTACCCAAATACATACCTTATCGGATCGAAATATATCGGCATTTTAAAAGCAATATATATTTGCTCATGTTTTAAGTCTACAGATAGGCCTAAAAGTTATATATATTTTTAATTACCTAACATATCAACGTTATTTTAAAAACAATTAAATATAAATCTTACTAATCACTACCTATCATAATAGCATATAAATATAGCAAAAGTTAAAACAATAGACACATTTTCTTAGCTTTCGCTTAATAAATTCACGAATGGAGGAATATATTTTGGAAAATAGAATTTGTTTTGGAGTGGTAAGTGTATAATCTCGTTTACCTTTAGCTTTCACTTATTTGATATTTAATTTACAAAAAAAAAAATAACTATACCTAGCAGGTCATTATTCTTGCGCTGCTACCTTAAGCTGTTAATGAAAAGCGAAAGGAAACGTTTTCCTATAAATTTTAATACTTTTTGGGACCATCAAAATACCTAAAAGTATTAGTAAATTAATTCTCTCATTTAATTAGCGCCCATATTTGTGACGCGGCAATGTTATTCAATTGCTATTTTTTTTTCCAAGCATACGGGTTAATCATTAATAAATATTATGAAAATGTAATTATTTTGCTTACAATCATCGCTCAGTTACGCCGGCATGCAAAAGTTAGTACCTTAAAAAGGTACTATAACTTTATTTAACTTAACTTTAACTTTATAACTTTTGCATTTGTCTATTTCGCATGCAATTTGAGGGAGGGAGGAGGTGCTCTTTGCATGTGCCTGTGTTTGTCCTCAGATTACAGGTGGTGTAATTGGGGTTCCTATGCCGGCGTAACTGAGCGGAGGTTTTAAGCAAAATAATAACATTTTCATAATTATTTAGTTATGGATTTCCAAAAAGTAACGCTTGATTCTATCAATTTTTAATAATTAATATCATAATTTTTCGCTGTCCAGATACCAAAAAACTGAATCTGTGATAAAAACGACGGCGGAGAAGACGACCTCGATCCTGGGCGGCATCACGGCGGGCGTGTCGAGCAAGCTCGGTCAAATGCGCAATTCTGAATCCTTCCGCTCTATCGAGGAACGTGTTGGCTCCGCGTATGAAAACGTTAAGGTCAGTTCATCTTGCACTATTATGACACTAATAAAGCCCGCAGATTCCGCCGTCTTTTTGCTTTCATCATTTCAGCCACAGGACGTCCACTGCTGAACATAAGCCTCCCCCAGTGACTTCCAGATCGGCCGGTCGGAAGCGACCTGCATCCAGCGGCTTCCTGCAACCTTTACCAAGTCGTATGTCCACCTTGTGGATGGACGTCCTACGCTGCGCATTATTTTGTCCCTTTTGCCCTAACATATGTCATTTTTTACCAACTGCACAGCAACATCTATGTTGACATCTATTTTTCAAAATTCAAAATATTTATTTGCTTAAAAACATGGTATAATGGACATGTTTGGCCTTCCACTTGATGGCATGCAAATATTGGTATCGCAAAAAATGTCGACAGCAAAAGACAAAAGATTATAACACTACAACATACATTTTACTTCATATTATATCATTACCACTAAGTTTAATTATCATTTATTAGTATTGCGATTATTTAAATTATTATTTATTATCTAGAAATTATTTGATGTCATAGAAATTGTGAGCGATGAGCCATTTATGTAAATTTTGTTTGAATTGATTAATATCACTTTAAATTAATTAGGTATCAAATTAAAGATTTTCACACATATGTCAACCAACTTTTTTTGTACTGCATAGTTTTCGGCGTTACTTGCCGTACCAGTCTATGCGAGTTTCTTGTATTTTGTGGGATAAATGTCTCATGCTCTTTTAAACAATTGCATATTTTTCATCACAAATAAACATGCTTCCTGAATATATAGTGATGTCAACGTCAATAAATTAAGTTGTTTAAATAGAGGGCGGCAAGATGTTAGTGGTGGGACAATCAATTCGGACAATCGAGATAGAAAGTAGCTTAATAAATGCTTCTAGATTTAGAGGGTTTATTGTCAATATTGGTCAAGGTATCGAATGAGTAGTCCCGTGTATTACCTCCTATACCCAAACACCTTTACATCTAGTAGATTAACGAGTTAGCGTAATCCACGTGTTTATTTATGGTGGTGACTCGTCCCAGGTTAGGCCCTACAGTTACCAAATAGTAGCGGGCAAAGTAGCTTAGTTAAAAACTTGAGATAGTTAGAATTTCGTGAGCTACTACGACCGATTAAATTGATAGAATCAGGCGTTACTTTGCGGAAATCCATAATTAAATAATTATGAAAATGTAATTATTTTGCTTACAACTTCCGCTTAGTTACGCCGGCATAGGGTTGCGCAGACATTCGTCAAAAACTTGTTTGGTCATATCCTAGATAAGTCATAAGCTTAATTCGTCAATTACGCAATTCGTCAAATCCTTTAATGGTCATAATCCTTAAGTTTTTGACGAATGTCTGCGCAACCCGGCATAGGAACCCCAATTGCACCACCTGTAACCCACAATCTGAAGACAAACACAGGCACATGCAAAGAGCACCGCCCTCCCTCAAATCGCATGCGAAACAGATGAATGCAAAAGTTAGTACCCAACACCGACATAAAAACCTCGACGCGCGTTTCGCCACTTCACGTGGCATCATCAGGAGAGATGTTGTCGTCGAAGCGCAGCCGAGGCGAGGCGTTACACTTATCAAGCTGTTAAACCGCATGCAGATGCTAATACTCTCATGGAAGAACTCAATTCTAGGAATGTTGCCATTGGTCAAAGAAAAGTTACCTTATATTTCACATTTGAGTTACATATATTAATTGCACAAAAATCCCTTGTTTGGCTGTCGAGTAAAACAAAAACAATGCCACTGGAATTATGGATCAAACCAAACAGGCGCATAGTGGGGTAGATTCCTAAGCTTTTTGGCTCTATAAATGTGGGTTCCTTTTGTACAGGAAAAAAGTTAATCGTGAAAGTTCGTAACATCGCATAGAGCTTAAACAAAGCTCAAACAATCAAAGATAACTGTTAAATTTTTTGTTTAGAATGTTGTAAGAGAGTTTGCCATTCCTTAGGAAGTTAATTTGATCAACTAGCGTTTGCTAGTTGATCAAAGTGAAATTTTAATCGTCAAAAATAAAACCTACATTCACATAGCCAAAAGTTTGGAAATCACCCCGCTATGCTCCTGTTCGATTTCATCCATACTTCCAGGAAACAACCTGTGTAGCTTACAGATTTGCAATTAGGACTTTATGCGTAACATCATACCTAAATAATTTTATCCATATACATATTTATTTCATACCTTTAATGTTAACCTTTTTTATATTTACTATATCGAATAAAAAATCTCAGTCGGTAAGAAAGCCTAGGAATAAATATCTCATCAATGTGTTTCAATTTTCTATTTCAGGGCAAAGTGGCCTCCCGATCTAATTCGACGCAGAGCTTCGACGAGGCGCTCCGCGACGCGAGCCGCGCGGCCAGCGGCGCCACCTCGCCCACCATCCCCGAGAACAAGCCGCTGCCCTAAGCTCCCCTACCTCCCCCTATCCACGCCACCACGCAAGCGAACACCATATTACAGTTACACATTTCAGTATGTCGTCGCGAGTTCATGTTCCCCTATACAATTGTATTACGACTGTATCGATGTTAGGATTAATTTGTACTTATTGCAAGGTGTTAAGCGGGTTTATGCGTTAGCTCTTGTCTTTTGACAATAAACATGAATAAGTGTTAAAGATCATCGGCGATAAGCTTATTAACCGAATAGGTAGGTAGGTATGTATCAGTTAATAATAACTGAGTGCATTCCCAAAAGAAACATTGTATTGTAAAAGTAGAAAGGCGTGTTTGGTTTAATAAGTAATGATTCGCGGTCAAGGATTGGTACAGCATGATGTCTTCATTTGGTACTAAGTCGTTATCTAAATTAATATAATTATGTTGAATTCTTGTAAGCCTTTCATTATATGGTTTGAGCGAGAACCTACTAGGCCGTGGTTGCACTTTTGTTTTCATGTTTTAGCAAGAACTTAAAAATCACGTTACAAAGTTTCGTCTGAACATGCATTCCAAAATTATTTTTCACACGTAGACGGGTTGTAATGCAGTGTCGCTTAATTTTATCACTGACGGTGGAAGGAGCTTATATTAAAACTCAGGAGTGTTATCATCGAGCACAGTAAAGGTCCATGTAATAGTTTAACACTTTTATATCAATATTACACATGTTGTAACCTTGTTGTGTAGCAAAAAGTGTATATGACAAAATAACTTGCCGATGCCTATTAGGTCGATGAAAAAATGATATTTTTATAAGATGCTTAGCTTTCCTTTACTTGATAAATGTTTTCACTATTTACATTAATTACCTTTGAAGATGGTAAATAAATTTCTGTATTAAAATATGGTTATCATTTCATCCAGTAAAATGTGTGGTCTCATTGATTTAAGACTATAATTCATAGTATCGGACTGGATGGAACAGGCAGAAGTCCGTAAGGCGCCGTGCAGACGTTAGCGTTAATATCGTTATTCTAGTTGCCACAAACAAAGCCGATAGCATACATCCGGAGAGCATTATACGTTAACACGTTTGCAATTTATAGAGTAACGAAATCTTTCCAGTTAGTTTGCCATACCATAGAGAAAGAATAATACGCTATACTATCATTTTTAATTAAAACGCCTAGAAAAGTCAAATTCGCACTAAATACATAATAAGATATAATTCCACACCAAATCCAGATCTCTATTAATTGCACACCCTAATGCTTTTACAACTTTTGATTTCGTTGCTCAATAAATTACAAACGGGTTTACTTAGCGTAGCTAGCTCTTAGACCGAAAAAGCATTACAAATAATTGGTACAATAAAATGATCCTCACACATACACATGCCCATAAACAATTATTTGTATTAGCAGCTTTTTTTTTACCTTTTTTTAGGACCATAACTGGCTTTAATCCACTTTGGCCTGCAAAGCCCGATTCGCCCTGTTTTAAAACTTAGTCGAGTGACGAGTTATGTTATGATGCCTTGTCCTGAAAAACGGCCAAGCGCCTGCGCGCACACTGCGATGTTTAGATCGAAAATTAAAAATGACTGAAACTATAAGATCACGAAAACGCGATGCAATCGCCAAGTAGTAGATGCTAAAGATATTGTTGTTCGGACTTTGAACTCTACTAAACTTGACTAGGCCTACTTGCGCATTGAGATGCTTAGCGAATTTATCCCACACATACGGTATTTAACATAATTCTAATTCAATTTGCAATGTATGTAACTACTTATTTATGTTCGGGTGGAATCTTGCAACTCAATTTTAATGCAGATATCTTCAACTAAGAGATACCTATCTCTTGTACACACGTTTAGATTGGATGACAATGCATATGACGTCATTCTAAATCCAAGATGGCGGACTAGTTATTTTAATGCACTCTTACACAATGGGTATAAAGTACTACACTAAGTTTAAAGTGAAAACTGAATCCAATATGGCCATAGACTTAGCATTCGCTACGGTCTTATGGCGGACTTGAAAGATGTCAGACTAAGTTTTGTAAGGTAAGTACATATTCAATAAAAGGGCTTGCTCTAAAAAATCGCAGATTAGTCAGAGCACGTATTTTCTTTGCTAAAAAGTGAAATTAAATAATTTTAAAAACTAATGCGTGCGTAGTTTTTATTTAAATACGCTAAAGAGAATAAACTCTTGACGTCATTACACAATATATTATGTATAAAAAGCATGTGGCGAGTTTTAAATACCTACTCATTACGCTTTATTACTACATAATAAATTGTGTAATGGCGTTTTAAGTTGATAGTAAAAGTTTTAAAGAAAAGGTTTATTTAATTCTATCAGAAAGAATAATTTCTACCATTTCATGAAGTCTTGTTACTTTATCCATAGAGAAAGAATAATCTTTATCTATCATATTTAGAGAACAGTATCCGCTGCCTACATTATCATGTGGACTGGCCAGATAGGTACTCAGCCTTTAAGAGTATAAACAGCTAAACGACTACCTACATAATAATAAATGGTCAATCATAGTTACTACACACACCGGCATATTTAGCGGAACATAAAAAAAGGTTTGATATCAGTATCATATAAGGTTGCTGGCTGGTTAATACGTCATTTAATTTAAAAAGCAATAATTTCAAATTAAGAAAACAACTGAACATCACATTTTATGCAATTGTTTTAATTTTTGAACGCGAACCAATGGAGTAAGGTATTGTTTAGTGATGAGTGCAGAATTCTCTTAAATCAAATTGACGGCAGGCAAAGAATATACAGACGCAAAGGAGAACGATACATTCAGACAAATTTTGAAACTACAGTTGCATACGGTGGTGGATCAATAATGGTTTGGGCGGGCATTTGTTTGGGAGCTCGCACAGACTTGGTAGTGATTGACAGAGGGAGTCTGACTGCAGACCGCTATATCAGAGAAGTTTTAGAAGAAAATGTCGTACCGTTTTCCCCATATACGGTGACGATTTTGTTTTTATGCAGGATAATGCTCGGCCGCATACCGCTCGGGTAACTCAAGCATATCTTAATGATATGAATATCACTGTTATGGAGTGGCCGGCGAGATCACCGGATATGAACCCAATAGAGCACGTTTGGGACTTGCTGAAAAGAAAAGTTAAGTCCAGAATTCCAGCTCCTGCCAACGTGGGTGAACTGAGAATCGCCGTAGTTGAGGAATGGCGGAGACTATCCCAGGAGACCATCGATAACATCATTCTCAGTATGCCTAGACGGGTAGAAACTTTAATAAGAGCACGTGAAGGAAATACGCGATATTAATCACCATTTTTCTAATTTAATAAATTGTTATTTTAATATCAATTTTTACTTTTCCCGGTTACATAAAAAGTTAAAAAATGTACCATTTTTCACAAGAAGCCTTTACTCGCAAAATGTATTCTTAATGTGTTCTCATTTTAATTAAAACAAATGAAACTTTAAATAACAAAAGAAGTGTAGTGAGTAGATTTTAAAATAAAACCATATTTTTTCAAATTATGGACTTTTTTTGTGTTCCGCTAAATATGCCGGTGTGTGTACATTTTCAACCAGAGGGCCTAGTGAAAGTGCAACAAAATGTCCGCGTCGTTTACTTTTTTCGAAAAGTTAATGTTAATATACAGGTGTACAAGAGAATAGGACACTCCTTAAAACCACGTGATCAGTTGGTCATATACAACAACTTTTCCTATGGGAGCAACATCGAAATCGATAAAAAAAAGTAGGGAAAGTTGTTGTATTTCACCAGCTGATCACGTTGTTTTAAGGTGTGTCCCATTCTTTTGTACTTCCTGTATATTACTTTTCAATCTTTTCGATTTAAGTGATTTGGTCGTTTTGTGTAACTGGTAATAGTAGGCACCCAGTATGTGATACATCATGGCGTCGGACATTATTTATCCTGATAGGTATTGTGAATATTGTAATAGAAAATGAATCCCGAAACAATCAATTCCAATATCTGGCCGCGACATACTTACAGGGAGAAGTTCTGATGTTTACAGATAACAAGTTTTAATTCTTGTCACAACATAGTCTTTAAAGACTTGGGGTTTTAGTCGACAGCTTCCTGGACTCATCAACTCATTGCAAGAGTACTTAACTTTCATTTCATTTTACATAAACTTTCATGATGGATATTGAAAATAGTAGAAAATATTTTTTTTATTTATATTTGTGTCAACAACAGCAATTTAAATAATTACCCGAAAGATAAAAGTCGACCACGACAAATTACTTATTGTTACAAAGTAAAGTAGACGTGTCGCTGAGCACATCATAAGTTGAGTAAATTGTAGTAGGTTGATGAGCCGTTGACTGTACAACACATAATGCAGAAAAATTACAAATAAAAAAAAACTACAGAGTTAAGGGAAAATGTTGGTGTTACACATCTTTTATTTGGGTACGATTTAAATAATATTATTATTATTACATTTTGTTTGGGTTCTATCATGCTCACTCTCCAATCTTCTAAGATCATTATTGTAAAATATTTTTAAAAGTATGAAGTGGTATGAATATCACACCTGTAGATTTTAGACCAATTGACAAAACAGATGCTGAAGAAGCGGGCATTCTAATACACAATTAGTATATTTGTGAACTATTTGTTATTGTACTCCGATATCATCGTGCGTCATTTCGCCACGTAAATAGTGATGTGATAACACACAGGTGTTCTACTTCGCGTACAAACTTACAAAATGTCATCAAGACTTGCTTGTGGCTGATTATCTAAATACAAATAAAACTAATCATTTTTTTTGCGACCTCGGACATACCTAAATACACATTTTATAGGTAATTCTGTTTTATGCGACACTATTACCCAAGGGCGGTAGTTAAACAAATGTTTTATGAAATCTCATTTCGTCCCGTCCATAGACACCCGTACTGTACAATCTAATTATTTGTGCGACCCAATACTGTGTGCTTAAACTAATCCACATTGATACTAAAAACGCCCTGAAACGGCAAAAAATGAAACTAAATAAATAAAAAAAGAAGCAGTTCATTTATCCCGTAGAATTATATTTTAATCACATAAAACGATTCGTTGGTGGGGCTAGGAGATTTGCAGGGTGTCCAAGAGGTTTTTTTACGAGGGAATGGAGGTCATTAATTCATATAACCAATAGTCTTTCTCAAAGCAAAAAAAAAAAGGAAAAAAAAATAAAACTAGGAACTATAAAAATCGCGGAACATAGATTCTATCAAAATATGTATATTAATTAAGATATCAAGAAAACATTACAAAGGAAATACTTTTGGTGAAAAGCGTGCTTTAATATTAGAATTAGACGATGGCAATAATTAGCACTACGACTAAGAAGAAGAAGTACGATTAATTTGTTTATGCCATTAACAACATTAATAATGAATAATTTTCATGTTGCCACATCACTATTATATATAAAAAAGCTATCAAACGCACGCTGATACATATAAATTATAATGGCAATTGTCAGCACTGGTAAGCTAGTGACAGCGTTGCCAGCTACTGTCACAGAAATGGCCGTGTGTTAACTTTTCTACGAGCGTTGGACTCGCAAATACATTTTATATGCACCAGTTACTATTAAAAGTAAGTAGTTGGTGACAGTGCAGCTGTGCCTTCGTGTAAATTTGCCATTACGGAGTCTACTCATCATAATAAATATTCATTTACATACAAGGTCATATTTTATTAGTTAACGGCGATTTTGTTGCTCAACATCTTACACTTAAAAGATCCAATTCGGAACAGGTGATCGGCGAAATAGTATGTGTAAGTGGACTCTTTTGGGATTCCGATGTTGGCCTTAAGATAGGTTGGTTAGAAAGTTATCGAATAAGATAGGCCCTTATGTATTATGTAAACTTACAGTATACAATTTAGGGATAAATTTTATACTGTAGTTTCTTAATTTAAAACACCCTCCAGAGGTAGTTTAAAGATAAAGAACTCAGGTAGGAAATTACATTACGAGATTTAGAGACATTTAAGTAGGCGAGTAAATAAATTTTAATTATCATTAAACGACTTGAATTATCTTAATGGCTGTTTAATTTGTGTCGTGAACATTTATTTGGAATACGGCAAAGTATTGAGTGACCCAAACGTAATGTTTAATCAAATTAACGGGAAGAAGAATGATTTTATTACGACACATTGTAGGGGCGGCACACGCATGTAACACCTATTTCACGTTTTCATACATAATTAGTATATTTAACTCGCAAATTGAGCTCTATATCATATCATAACAGACGTTACCTGACCCTGCACGAAGAAATTTTGAAACTATTTTACGTTATACTCTATATCAAACCCCACAATATTGTGGCTTCTACACAATTAAAGCAATTTGTGTGCAACACCTAAATGATTTTACACAATACATACTTTACATACATTAAAAGCAATGTATTATGGTCCGATGGTAATATGTAGAACTCGATACAAAACGAAAATTTTATAAACTTAAATATTGTTAACACTAAAATGAAAATTCATTTATTAATGAAGCTCAAACAAAATGACAGATTGTTTGTCATAATAATGATTATGTTCGATATATTAGTGACTTCGATAGACCTAGTATAGTATTTTAAGTGTAAATTGTTCGAGCTTCTACTAAAAAGATAATAATATTACAAAAAAAATAATTGACAAACAATATAAACTTAATAACTAAAAGGCGGTAAACAACCGGATTTTTGGCCTCAAGGATTGTCTGCAGTTTGAACCTTAGTTGTATAAAATGGACTAAAATTCTAATTATTGCATAGCTTATCATTTAGGAAGGTGTTCTTCAAAAAATCTATCAGCTACAAATATGAATTTCTTAGAAATATCCTCGGTGATTTCAGCGGTCCACATACAAGTTTAAAACTTAAATAGCGCCAGCAAACGTTACATTGACACAAGACCGCACATACATATACATACTAATTCTTAAACCAATACGCAATGTATTATTAATATACCCAATATCAAACTATAGCTCTTCTTACGTTTTGTGCTGATTCAATTTCATTCGGTACCTTACCTTCCAAAGGTATTACGAACTCCTGCAAACTGACAACAGTGACTACATTGCGCACAATAAATAAACTAAATATTTTATACCATATAATTATACCTACTTAAAAAAGAAATAAACCTTAACAATAGGTTGACACCCCGCCTTGTTATTTTCTGTTAAGATGCTTTCATTTTATAACCGAACCGGATAAGAAACAAGGGGTACTGATTAAAATGATGAAAAATTAGATTAAAATCTGCTAAAATCTTGACACTTTGGATAGAATATAGTGAAAGTATTTTTCACATTGTCTATGATTTAATAAAATTGGTCGTAAGATACCCTTACGCACTAAAACATACACAGTAAAAATAAATAATATGTAATTAGTATGATTGCTACAATTCCGGATATAAAAATATGTGATCTAACTTGGATAAATTTATCATCTAGAATAAAATGAATGGTAATAATTACCGATTTGAAGTTATGTTAGCGGTATAGAAATGCATTTTACATCCTGTTTATACATGAATTTTGTGATCTATACGCAAGAAAGAAGAAACCTTACTAGTTACATGTACATTACTTTTAAATATGTATTTGAAGTAAATGTGAATATTTACTTATATCTAGATTCTCCATGTCCCTTGTTTAGATTCATAAATATGTTTAAATAACTTATTACAAATATTTCTAAATCTAATGACGTCCACGTGATTTTTTTTTAATGTGGCCGCCGTGAAATTTTCCGTTGGTAGCAGGCATTAAGTAACAAAATTAGCAAAGTCTTACACACGCAAACAGCAACAGGGGCAGTGTCCTCCACACGCGGCAACCCGAATGGCAACCAAAACAGATTTTTTTGACTTCGACTGCCACACAGCAAACTAGCTTTTATGGGCTGTTGTGCCAATTTTTTAGCCATACGTTAAAACTGAGTCGGTTCCATCGGCGCGGGCGCACAAAAGACCATTGCCACGCGTCACGACCTCACTCGCCACCTCACACCGTGCAACTTTTGGAGGAACAGACTCACTTAAACGCTAGAACTAGGACTATTAGTTTCCTATTGAACTAACCGAAACGCCAGAAATTGAAAATAAAATTAATTTTAAATAGACACGTGTGATTGTACTACGACTTAAGATCTTAAGTAGCATTGAATGATAAAGGCACACAAAACTCGTTCGATACTGAAACATCGCATCGCCTTTTCCCATTTCTATGTTCATGACCGTTCTTTGTAATAACCTTTGTAATGTTCTTTGTAATGTAATCACTGTGACGAGAAGACGCCTTAAAAAGGAGCGGCTGACGCGGTAATTACGTTCGATAGAAACCAGAGAAAATAATTTATTAGCTAAAGTACATCATATTTCTAATAAATTTCTTTTTGGTGGCCAGCAATAATATTTGCACAAAAAAAACGTGTACAAATATGTAAGGTTGGGTTAGCTATATACGAGTAGATACGTAATAAGATAGCTTACTGGCAGTTTTAATTCATTTGTCACATAATATAAGAAGAAATTTGTATACCACGAATGATTTCTTGGAAGCAGTTCTTTAGGTATCGAAATAAAATCGCAAGCCGCATCTAGAAAATTAAAAAGATTTTATGAAGCGTAATGGCTTTTGGAAAATTTTAAGGTCAGGGATCCAGCGTGCAAGAACAGAAGTGCGGCGTGATTGCCGCGTGTTTGCCACGCGCACAATTTCAATACACAACTAAATAGTTAACTACTTATACTAGTGTAACATTTTATAACCTAAACTCCAAATTTAGAGATATATTTTGATTGCAAAGTTTTACCTTAAAGTTTTACATACCTACATATTTATTTCATTTTCATTATGATTAAGTTTCTCTGATACGATTGTTAAGAGTTAAATCGTTTTATTTAAGTGCCACTATTATAAAACAAAGCCACTTATAAAAAACGTTTTAATGTAAAAATACAATGACATCATCTATTATTGTTTCTGTCATAATATAAAAAGTGATTGTTTACAAAAATAATGTACTTGGTGTTCGTGATCAATTGACTTACTTTTTCAATAAACATTCTATTACAAGTTATCGTCACAAATAGATTGGGAATATTTAATCTAATGAAAACTTCGGATGCAAATATTCCAACTATTTCGTAAATCGCATGTACTGTAATTGATTACGAGCGAATATTAAGACTTATTATTATTAAGCGGCTCGTTGGTTAAAGCTTAATCTTTAGAATCGAGACAAAAATATGGTCTTTATACTTATAACACAGGCCTTTGCTCGGTAACATTAATTTATACCGAGTAAGAGAAACACATACTACACCTAACCATAGGTGGGTTATTTTTCATCATACAACATTACCTGCCAACAAAGGAAAAGGGTCTTGGGAATGACAGCTGTCGGTCAAATGTATCATCCAGAACTGTGAGTGCATTTTGTAATTTCAACCAAATATTTAAAAAAAACAATATTTGATTTTGGGTCAGCATTCTACGGGCTGGAAACCCCATACATCCCCACAGACGGACCACAGCAGTGACAGCAAATAGTTTTCCTTTTTGTCGAAATGAAACGAAGAATTTCAACTTACACCTTTTTCCTAGTAATACAAGATTAGTTAGCTGCTGATTCTGTCTGCTTAAATATAAATTAATTAATACACTCGTCAAACAATTGTTTCCGTAACAATTGTAACGTATTGTATTGTAAGTAATTGTATATGCTTGTCGGACTTGAGTTGATAAGTCTTAAGTAACTTTTGTTCAACCCTTAGGAGTTGAACCAGGAACATTTTTTTTTTAGTTAACACCATTCAATAACCCGGCGTACTATATACTTAAGTCAACTGTTCGAAACCTATTTAAGATTCGCTGTTAGAAAGACTGATATTCAATATGCACTGAAAATCAGTTCTTTGCATCACTTAGACCAAATGCTGTATAAAAGCTGACAAGACCCTTGACCCAATATTTTGTAAATGCTACAATTTGATCGATCACAATAGTTTTTCGTGTGAGGTAAACATTGTCCTATAATCTTAAAAAAAATGTTAACACTTAAGTAAGTTTAATTATTAAGGCCGCTATTTGTATAAATTTTGTACTGGAAGGGAATAATTTAATGTCACCGGTAAATATCTGTACCTTAGAAGCATAACACTGTGCAAGTCTTTTTTTAGAAAGTCACACGGGATTTTGCTTAAGAATCACATTGATTTACTAAGCACAGCAAGCAAACAACTTAGGTGGCAGTCTCTGATAAGTGAATTTCAATGTCAGATTGCTACTTTACACACCCAATACTAGTCACAGCTATCACTTATTACCGGAAGCATTTACCGGAATACATTATAGCGAAAATTTTAAATTTTAAATGAATACATGTATAATCATGTGTGATTTTAAGAAGCAAATTAAAAAAAGTACTTAACGTTTCTTGGCCTAATTTCAAGCTGCATGTCATTATATGCAAGTGTCGTCCGAATCTGTACGCGCACGAGTTAATAGCTTACGGGAAGAGGCTTACACTGAGATTTAAATAAAATAAATCTGGGGAAACCGCGCTCCACCACGGGAAGGTGACAGAAAAGAATATTTGTTAAGTAAAAAGAAATGTCAATATTGCCATTCACCACATATGCTTACTCGTCTAAGCACTTGCGGCTATGTGTAGGTGTCAATAGAACAAGGGGATGTGCGGCGGTTTTTTTGCGGCAATTTGTCAATGTTATTTTATACAAGAATATGAATTTATTTGAAAGATAGTGCGTTTCCATTAAGATGGTGACATGTGAAATAAGATTTGCAAGAAATGACAACATTTGTATGAATGCATAGCTCCTTTGTTCTCGTGCTCAGTAGAATATACCTATCTCGTGCGCGTACAGGTAGTGTACGTACCAGGGGCGTGCGGTGCATATAGGCAATCAGGCAGTGCCTACCTGATAAATCAAATGAGGTAGGTATGTCCTTACAAATGTGATTTATTGATAAAAACTACTGATTTTCATCAATGAAACACCTTAGTAAGTACCTTCTGCCTACCTCCAAATCAAACCAATGCCCGCCACTGGTACGTACGACACAGCTGCCTAACCTGTCGCTGCTTTCACGATATAACTCATCTCACGCTTTTCTTCACAACTTGCAAATCATAAAAAATTAAAGCAGACATCATCATAATTGTTACTAGTTAACTTAAAAATCCCCAGCAGATCTGAATAAAAACGTTAATTTATACAATATAAATTCTATTTACCTACTATAAATAATGATTCTATGAACTTATAAGTTCTATCAAAATGATGCGATCTTTTTGCTCCTCTAGATTAAATTACACGATATTATAAATTTTCCCTTCCATTAACAACCTGCAGACTAGGCAAAAATAAAGATTCTAATTAAAAGCTCATAAAAAATTATCGAAAAAAAAACGATTTCAACAATAATTTAACCTGGAGGAGGGCCCGCCTTTATGATTTTGAACTATTGCACAGTTATACGAGTAGTCCTGGTACGTTTACTAAGCATTCAGCGCTAAAATAAGTGCAACGGCTCGTTTGCTGATATGATAGATATTAGTAATATGTACTTGGTCTTCGAATATCGCAGATTTAATTCATTTATAAGAAAACATCATGATCCAGCTGCACTCAGAAATGTTACATAACTAAAAGCTCTTTAAAACTCGTCTATCCTGCAAACAGATACGAACAATAAATGATTACGATTTATATTTGTGAGTGCAGTCGTCTAATATGTGGCAGTATGTCACTTTAACAATACTATTTTCTATGATGGATGATACAATACAATAGGTTAATTCTAAGCGATTAGCGGTGTAATAAGAGATCTGACATGAAAACATTAGCTGGGGGTTGGGCGCCACATCGGAGGCTCTGCGTGTCCGCCCGCCCGTCTAACACCGATTCCACGGTACAGAAATAAAACTCTCTATACAATGTATAACATGCGTTATTTGTCAACAATTTCTAAGTATGTGGATCCCACAAGCGCGAAGCGTCCAGCCGGGACCGAGCGAATCGCATCGCGCCACTATAAATATTACAATAGTACACAATAATAGTTTCTCGAGGTTGAAACCGGTGCGAATTTAATCGATTCGTACACGGAACAAATTTCGTAGTGATAACGTTACACCCCGCTGTAGTCGCATGGCTGACTTCGTCTTGTCAACAAGAAAAAATAGGTTGGACCGTCAGAAGTAAAAATGTGTAATCACATTCGCACCTGGAAATCGCTGCTTCTATCAAACAAACATTTTAAACGATGCGCTCGTCACGTCTCTATGCTAATGTTAGCGTTGCCTCTCGATAGTGCCTATCGGTAGGTTATCGATAGTATTGCTTACTCTTCTAGTGGTATCGATGGGCTACCGACAGTATTGCTTAGTTAGTCCATTAATGGTGTCGATATATACTAGTGACTTATAATAATATCGGTAGGCAACACTAGTCAATATCGGGCACCACACAAAGAGATCTCACTGTTGTGACTCGAGAATCAAAGTTCTAGACTGGATTAATAGTTCCAGTGCCGGCGCCCGTCGGTCGTGCCGAGAGCGATCGTTATAAAACTGTGAATGGAACAATAGCCAGCCGCAGCGTGGGTGTGTGCCGCGGGGCGCACTAGTGGTGGTCACGTGACGCGTGGTGTCGCCTAAGCGAAGTACATGACCTTCTTGGTGACGGCGTGCACGGTGATGGCGCGCGCCATGGCGCCGGGCGTGCGGTCCTCGCTGCAGGCGGACTGGTGGCTGCCCTCGCCCGAGTCGTGCTCCTTCTCCACGAGGTGGTAGCGCGCGCGGAAGGCCACGAGGTGCGCGTAGTAGGCCGGCGCGGGGATCGACACGGACCGCGTGCAGCGCACGTACGTGTGGCACAGCTGGTACGTGAGGCACTGCAGCTCGTCCGACCCGAAGTGGTTGTCGTCCCACAGCACGTGGTAGTGCGAGGGGCGGGATGTGCCCTGCGGATACGGTTTGTGTGTCATGTTGGGATAATACTTGCCAACTAATAGTATTTCGTTAAGAATGGACTACCTTCGAATTAATAACTATTCACATACGCTAGACAGCACACCAAACGCAAACCAACTCACAGTAAGGAATTAACATCCTTGTGACTTCGAGCACACGTCCAGAGGCGAACTAATTAAGAATGTCATTTTGGGAACCGAAGTTCGAAACTTCGAACAAGCCAAACTAAAAAGCTACGCGTGGGCGTGCGCGGTGGCGGTGGCGTGGGCGTGGGCGTGCAGGCCAGTTCACACCAAACACGCGGACACTACGCGTTCAGGAGGCCTAGCACGAAAATGTATCTTTCACTCGGACGTATAAACCTAACAAGAACGAGATTAGTCATGATGATGATGATGAATGAAGTCAAAGAAGATTAAAAATGTTAGTCATAATAAAGGTATCTCATGATGTTGTAAAAATTATGATTTAACAATTGTTTATTAAGTTATTTGCAGATATACTACGAATATAAAAGCTCAACCCTTTTACTAAGTAAACAAAGAATTTTTGTAGAGTTTTTTATTTATTTATTTCCTGAGTTTCGCATTAATTAATTACAACGCGGTTACCCGAGTGAAGCTATTTGAAGATGTAGGAAAGAAAAAAGGTAGTTGGCTTCACTCATTGCTTATCAGAAAATTTTTAGTAGCTTTTAACGTAAAATGTATGTTATATTTATATTATCATAGTAGCGCACCATCTGTCTGTTGAGCCTGTCACGTCAAATGCCATGTCCGCGCGTGCAAACGCTGAATGTCAAGCTGCACGCCGCCGCCGTCCCACCGGTGTGAACTCGTCGATACAAATGCTATGGCACGATCTAAACGCTTACGCCCACGCCACCACGCACGCCATCGCGCAAGCGTTGGTTTAGCCGGGACTTAAGTCTGACACATTTAGCACCAGGAGGTTCTGATAGCACAAACTACTCTTCTACGAGTATGCAGAAATTGAATCTCCACAAACACGAAACCAGCTGAGTCTGGCATATCTGTTTGATGTCTGTCTAGTCTGCGCGCTAATGTTATGACAAGACACCTAAAATTGCAGTCCTGCCGCTACCTATGGTAGGAACAATTAATGTCTTGAACGCGGATAAAACTTTATACAAGCTAGCCGACCAAAGGGAGATTTTCAGTAGTCAATGCGTACTTACTGACGGGTATGATTTATTAGAAGTGAGTGTGTCAGTTCAACAACTGGCCGTAGCCAGGTGTTAATTTCGGTGGGGAGGTTCTTTTATGCCATGCTTGGGTCAACTAACCTGTATGCCCTGGTGGCTGCAGAGGTAGAAGTCGAACTCGGTGGGATGCGTGATGCCCAGATCGACGGTGGTACCGGCCGGGATGTTGCCTGACTTGCCGGACTGCTCCTTCTTGTCCGCGCAAAACAGCCGCGTGTGGTGGCGCTTCTGCACCACGATGAAAGTGATGCCGGGCTTGTATTCCGCTTCAAGCTGGAATGTTTCAGTCACAATTATGTAGTAATTGGCTAGATAGACACAAGAGTGTACGTTGTAAAAACCACGTTGCATTCAATTACTGGATTTACCTACCTTTAATTTCTATATGGCGACAATAACAATAGTGTTGCCTATCGTGTCTACTCATCGTCAGGAGGATAAAAGAAGTGGTAATAATAGAGATCAGGCCACTTACTCTTAAAACAGAACTGTCTATAGACTGCCCTGCTTTGTAGATGTAAAGAATAGCTACTAATTTGAGGGACGGCATGTTTGTTTAACTTTCAAATAAAAACTGTGAAGAAACGACATTTTTTGTAGTCAATCAAAATTGGTACATGCATCGCCGATGAATTCCCTTGCTATTTATGCCTAACTTGAAAACACATTAAAGAGGGATGATGACACCACGAATCTAAGAGGCAAGAGCTGTCAAAACGAATTTATTACTCCATAGCTTTTGTATGATAGTCGACCGTTTCGGTGCACAGCGCACTGCTCTCCTTCAAGAGTTCGAAGCCGTGGAACGTTGCCAGTATCTCGGCTCGGTGATCACGAACAAGGGCACTTGTGAACCGGAAATACGCAGGCAGATCGGCACGGCCAGGACAGCGATGACCCAACTCGGCAAAATATGGGAAGATAGAAACATCTCGAACCGGACTAAGACTTGCTTCGTCCGCACTCTCGTCTTCTCCATATTTCTCTACGGGGCCGAGACCTGGACGATCAAAGCCGCTGACAGGAAGAGAATCGACGCGTTCGAAATGTGGTGTTGGCGCCGCCTGCTAAGGATTCTTTGGACAGCCTTCCGTACAAACGTGTCGGTCCTAAAGGAACTGAAAATGGAAAATGCTAAACGTCTGTCCTCGATTTGCCTACACCGTGTTGTGAGCTATTTTGGCCATATCGCACGAAGAGAGGCCAACAATCTTGAAAAGCTGATAGTAGCAGGAACAATTTAAGGAAAAAGAACCAGAGGCCGCAGCCCGAAGAGATGGTCGGACCAGATCTCCGAACAGCTGGAGATACCAGTCAGCGCCGCCCTTCACCGGGCGACAAACCGTATCGGTTGGCGGCAGACCATGAAGCGTCTCAGGAGTCACGATCCTCAGTAATGGGGGAAAGATTGAGAAGAGAGAGATTTTGTATGAGAACAGTGGCGTGCATTCCATATCGGCTATTATGCAGTGCTTACCTTAGTAAAAATCCTACAGAACGGCTAACCATCTTTATATGCCAAATTGACAATCTATATTATAGTCTAAGTTAGCATTTTGTCGTCTATGTAAACTTTCTAATCAAAGCGCGCACGTTTTAATGCAGTTGACTCAAAGTAGGCGGTCACGAGATTGCCTACTAATGTCGGTTTTCTGAAATGATGCTCACTAAAGTTCGGCCGTTCAGAGAATGCGTTCCTGACACCTATCAGTTAGTCACGACTAGTAATGGGCACAACATAGGGTAAAACTGGGTAATACGCCCCAGTTGACAAAATTCCCCACTACTCTCACACGCAAACTAACAGTTAGGCGGCGCCACTGACGCACATTGAGTACACAACAGTCGTATGAGAAGATAGCGGACGATTGCGGGTAATAGCTTTGCTGGTGACAAAATTATTGCTTTTTTTCCGTTTTTGGTGTTTTGACAATTTGCGGTAAGTGTCAAACAATTTTTTATAATTAAAATATTATGTTTTTCATATCAGTTTCATCCACATACCCTGAAAATAGATAAAATAACCTTTCTTTTTCGAAACACTTGAGCGTTATAACCTTGAAGCTGTCGTCAAGGGCTCGGTGGGGCATATTAAAGACACATTTTTACAAAACGCCCCATGTGCTTGAATTTAAAATGCCCTACTTATAATATCAATTATAAAATGTGTCTACCTGCCTATCTTTCTGTCTATTGATTTATTTAAATTCGTTGAAGTTTCTTGTATAATGTTTACAGACGATGCCTCGTCAGTACGTGAGGAAGACTTTACGTGCAACATGGAAAGATGAAGACTTAGAAGAAGCTATGAGTGCCGTAAAAAGTAAGAAAATGGAAGTGAACGAAGCATCAAGGAACTTTGGTATACCATCCAGAACCTTGAAAAGACATCTTTTGACTGGAAAGTAAAAAGATGTTTTGTAAACTACGTAGGGCATTTTACCCAACAGTGGTCAGGTAAAACGCCCCACACCAAGTTTAAAAAACAAAATTGTGTATGTTATTTTAGTCTTACAAAAACCCTATATGTGCCATTTTCTTACTGAAATGTGAAACATTAATCAGAATAAAACACTTTTTTGAATACTGAACTAAAACTAGTTTTATTCACAGTTAAAAAAAACTGGGGCGTATTACCCAGTTTTACACACTGAGCTCGTTACCGTTCCTCCAAAATGAAACGCCACGTTATTTTTAAGATTATTTTCGTTTTAAATTGGCGGAATCATTTAAAATTTATATTTTAGTAATTTAAGTGGAAACCAAAAATAGGTAATTTTAATATAATAAAATTGTTTTATTCATTTTTTGTTACAAAGTTACAATCTGTATTTCTATGCAATAAAGCACATTGAATTGAATGTGCGTACAGAATATTAATCAGACTCCGATTCGCTTGAGGAGGTGGTGTCTTCATCATCATCTTCGCCTACATGTATAATTATATTATTATCAATAACAGAATCAATCCTGATATCTCGGTCAAAATGTTCCATAATCAGGTTTTTTGTGTTTTTTAGGTTTTAGGTTTTTAGGTGGCAGTACTGAGACGTCAGGTCCAGAAACCCGTCAAAACTATCAGAGCCCCTATATTTTCGTGTCTGAAGTTTCTGTATTTCTTAATTAAATACAATAAATATTTTATAAAAATCGAAATGCAACCATGTTTTTCAGTTCCTATGTGCTCAAAAAACGGGAGGTCATGTTTCCTAAGAATAAAATACGTTTATTAAAACAATCCCTTGTAGCCATTCGTAGAGAACGTTTGACAATAGTCTTGTATGCAAAGGTTTCTTTAGTAAAGACGATTACGAGCTGCCGAAAGACTCAGTGGTAGAGATACGTAAAAAAATATAGTCTCTTTATTAATGTGTAATTAAACATAACATAAGTTCAAGTCCAAGTACATAGATAAACTTGTTTAGTATTAGTTGTTGAGTGGATTATCTATTTTTAAATAACTTTAGGAAGGATTGAAAACAAAAAACAGTGCAGAAACTATTTTATAACATCTAACAGCAAGCGCATTAGTGGGATGGGAGACCTGTTGTCAAAGTGGCGCCAACTGGTGGCGTAAATTTTCGCGAAAACCCTCATTCACGCACACTTCCTAATATTAACACACACTTAGATAATCTGTGCGCATACGTACATAATTCCAAAACACCAATTTTTGTTCAGCATTATGCGGCGCCTACCTGATTAGATGGTGCGCAATTTCCGCCTCCAATTTAAAGTCTTATTATTATAACGTCACATTACATTTTTTTTTTAATTTTATATTTTTAACGTTAAAATCCCAATTATATTTATAGTAAAGAGTTTAAAGTTTGAAACGAATAATAAATTGTTTGCTAAAAACTATCCTTATAAAAATAATGTAAACATAGAACATTTTGATCGCCCATATTTTCTTTATTAGTTTGCTTTGGTTATCATCCCGCGAGTATCATTTTGGAAAATTGTTTGTATTCCTACTGATCGTAAACGATTTCTTTTAATGCTATTTATTGTTTTTGGAGTTCAGTGCTGTGTTGTTGTGGTGTTCTATACAATGGAAAAACTACATGGATACTATTTTGCGAAAGAAAAAAAATACCCTGGTGGTAAGATATTATTATTGATTTATCAGCTTCAATGTTCAAATTTTATTTTTTGTTATTATTTAGGTTTACGCAATAAAATGTACGCAAGTATGTAAATAAAAATATTTTAACATAGCGCCATCTATGATTTTCACACTTAACTTATCAAACTAAAAGCAACATACGAGTACACCAATAATTTATTTTAACTTATTAGCTCCGATCCGATTAACTATTACCGAATTTACCGAGATGGCGCTACTATTTTTTTTTAAATTATTATTAAAGGACAGTTACAATATGAACACAATACAGTTTCAAAAATACCATGAAACCTTATTAGGTTTGAATTGGCATTTACATTCGAAGCTACAATTAGTATAAATATATATTAATTACATCGTATAATTATATTTGCATATTGTTATACACATGCTACTTTGACCCGCCAAAATTTTGACTGAGTGATACTTAATTTGTTTTTATTCGAATTTATTTTATTACCTATATTTGTGGACGAAAACTTTTTTTTAAGAAGGTGGTCCTAGTTTTAACTTTTAAGTTTTACGACTTTTCTAGGTAGCACTTTTCGAGGACGAGACATGAGGTTCAATTTTGGTCTAACAACAAAAAAAAACTTATTTATTTAAACATACATTACGAATCACGGTTTTAAATTAACATCGCGTTTAAAGCTAACTTGAAATGTTTTAGTGCCTACGTCAATCTAAAACCAATGCACGACAATGTGTGGGAATACATGGCTAAGACACCACTTCTAAGTAGCCTATTACAAATTCAAATAACTGAATATGATTGATTCAAAAAATTAAAATGATGATGAAATAAGTAGTTATTTTAAATAAATAAAAGCGGAGTCTTGAAACTTTGCGTAAATGGTATCAACTAACGTCCCAAAGAAAGTTACACTTAGACTAGGTTAGAAATAAAGACTCTCGGAGATTTAGATCGAAACGCGTAGTAAATGAAAAATAACTTGTGTAGGTCGTTTCGCTTCGTAGTGTGTTATTTGGTAATCAGGAGGGTGGTCATACTTTGAATCGTAATATTCATCATCACCAAATATACTTTACAGGTTTATGAACGTGTACTCTAACAAAACAGTCCGAGCTTGTATACAGCACATCATTGATGGCCATGGAGCACGTAAATAGCTCAGATCAGAGAAAGGACTAGATATGTAATGGAGGCGTGGCGCGTAACTCCGCGACATGGCCACAAACGAACATCGCTCGCAAAACAAGCCGCGCCACTCTTTAATGACAGTTCAGACGTAAAACGGTAATATTCTCCGATATTTTTGCAAAATGCCGAATAATTATTGTGTGGTTACGTGCAAAAACAGAAGTGAAAAGAAAAACTACAAGAATTATTGAGTCACTTACCTAAATCATGTCTGGTCAACGCCATATACCGTAGGTTTAGTACATATTAAAAACGAATAGATGTCACTACAAGGCTCATTAGGATTGGGGTTGATTTCAATGAACGATAACTCTTGATAAAAACGTTATCAAAAAATTTTTTTAACACTTTTGTTTTTTAAAAATGAAATTTTAATAGAATTTTAACATTTATTTTAAAACAAATCATTTTAACTAAAATTTAAAACATTTACTGTATAATACCATCTATCGGTTTTAACTTAAACTATCATTTATGGAAACGCAACGTCAGTTATTGGATTGAAAGAACTAAACATGGCATTTATGTTGATTATAGAGGTAATATGCATTTCGTATTATTTTATCGAATAATTTATAAAAATAAATAAAGGAAATCCAAATTTTAAAATATAAGTATTTTTTTAAATGAGTAATTATATACTCTCTGGTAATTAACGGTCAAAAGCAAGAAGCTTCAAAATAATGTTGGTTTTCGACAACCGTCAAATATTTGTTTGTAGGGCTACCAGTTGGAGCATTGTAGTTTTATAATATGGGGATTTGTTTTAATATTTGGGAACTGATTTTAAAAATATTTTTTTAGGAGAAAAATATGGATTACCAATGTTTAGCCAGAAAACGTTTCCCAAAATATTACAACCCATCTATTTTACGCAAAATTTCATTTGGCAAAAAAGCATTTATCAAAACAACTCATTGAAATATTTTATTTACGCAATCTCTTTTTTGGGATATTATTGTAATTGTTTGGTCATGTTTCATTTAATCAAATATTATTTAATCAGATGATTCATTTGGCACAACTTACTCTTTGCAAAATATTGCATGGCATACGATTTACATGCTTACGCTCAAAAATTGAAATTATCATGTTGCATCGACGTTTGTTTTACCTTGGAAAAATAATTTACCGGTAAAAAATGGTTGAAATGGCTAAAAGGGTTTTAAGAGAGTTTTGCTTTGATCGAGAGAGAGATTTGATCCCAAAAGCAATAATTTTAGAATAAATTCTTACGGTGAATCTAAAAAGGACAATTTGGTAACCCTAATGACGATTCTAATTTTTTTCATCAACTTTGATTAACAATGAATTTTATTTGAAGACATTTGTGTGTCACGTCCAAAGGTCAAGTCTAAATGACGTAAATATGTCATAAACGGTCGTTTCAAGTTAAAACCTAATTAGTAATTTCGTTATTGATTGTCAAGTATCGATGCCCAAAGTGCTAATAATTCGGGATAATATTCCATGGAGTGCGACTTCGAATCTTGGTCGGCGGCAATATTTTTTCGAAATCCAGACTTGTATTAAAAATTTTTGATGTAAAATTGTTTATTTAAATTTAAATCAATTTTTAATTACTAAAATTAGTACTTAACCTTTGCATATATTTTTTTACATAATATTCACAAAATAAATAACAAATATAAAATGGGTCAAAGCTCGCCATCATCAGTTTTCATAAAAATTAGGATCATACTCTAGTGAAATCAGAAACCGACTCAAATGAAAATAAATAAAGTACTTAATATCTTTAAAAAGTTATGGATGCGCACAAAAAGTTATTCAAGATAATGTAACCACTAGAAAAAGAAAGACCGCAACAGGCGGGATCCGAACCCACACGTCTCATTACATCCGAGCGAGTGCCTTTCCAAATAAGCTACGAGGACGTTAGAACGATTTTCGAAATTTCTCTATTGTTAGTTTATATTTTTTTGACAGAAGTGTGCAAACAATTGTAAACCTTATGGTGGTTTGTCATTCTCTGACGGAATGAAACAGAAATTAATGTAAATAAATTATGCTCTATGAATTATGTGCAAGTTATCTATCATTGCGCAGATAATGCCATCTAGTCAGAGAATGAAACAAACGATGGCGTAGGTAAGTTTTAGTTCCATTTACTCACCACCTTCGCTGCCTTTCGCGCGAGTTAAGGTGGAAATTTTCAAAGTACCGAGACTGACTCTCTGTTTTACGTAGTATAATTTTTTTTCTCTGTGCCTAAATTAAGTATTAGAATTTTATTGTTATTTAGCTTAAAAGTAAAAAAAAACATAACAATTTCACGAAAATTCAGTGCCAAATGAGCTACCATAATACTGAACTTGATTGTGATGTTTATTTAGACATGTTATACATTGATGGCTTAGTACAGCAACCACATAATGTTACATGTAATAATACCGCAATGTATTCTGTTGCTACCGATATCCACTGCTGCGTTATCCACTAATCTTCACGAACGGCCGCATGCGCCGTTCATGAAGATTAGTAGTGCAGTGCTAGTGTTTATTGCGGTTGTGATAATATCGATAAATAGGATTAGATATACTCAAATAATAGGTATCTATTTTTATTATTTAAGCTATGTTGTTATTTGCATTGCGTGACGAATATTAAATTGTTGTACCGAGTAAATTTGTATAAGTATACAGCTGAACCGATGTTACTACCTAAAGACCTAGAAACGTTAATTACGTGTCTGTGTTGTAGTAATCAATTAAGAATGATTTAATAAATCTTAAAAGTAAAATAATTTCACCAGTATGAACAATCACCACTAATTTGACTAACTAAGACGATAATGGAAAAATATATAAATATACGATTGCATCACCTCACAAACAACCCAGCTTCTATTTATAGAAACGACAGGTATTAAACAAAAACCTACATTTTGCAGGGTTATAAAAAAATAATAAAAAAGATGTTATATTTGATTAAAGCAATAATTGCTTCATTTCGAGAATAAATTATAGATTACAACACAACCAAGTGGTCACTATTGACATCTTTTCACGAAAGGAAGTTAAAATTAATTACAGTATATTTTTATTATTAATAAACGATCGAATTTTCATGTAGATATTTACAATTTATGTTACAAGGGACCTGGTATGATGGACTGAACTAAAGCATCTCCCCGCGTCGTCCACACGCCTCGCCTCTCATCTTGTCCTTGTCATATCGTACGCTTACTCATTCCTAAAATTTCCATTGCTCGGAATTCAACTCGTGCGCCTAATATTTTTTCGAAATACTTTAATCTCCCTTTTATTGGCCAGCTAAATAAAAAATTAAAAAATGTCCAACTTGGCTCCGTACTACTTTTCCTTCCTTTTTTGTGCAGTGATTTTTTTTTTTGTATTCGACCTAGTTACATGAATAAATTTATGGGATTGAAATTTCTCCAGAACCTCACTGTTACATGATATACATCCATGATAGAATTGAGATATCGATATCTTATCGATCCTATTTTTTCTTTTTTTCTCACTAGCGTAGGTGAAAAATAAATTGCTTTTTTAAAGTGTGCGTGAAGTGCCTTTAGGCCAATCACAACACCCGTATGCGTGTTGTCGTGGACTCTCAGGCTCCTCCTGTTGTTTTGTTTTTACACAGTTTAATGTGTGTGTGGGAGGTATGGTCAGGGAAATTCGGCGACACCGGTGCCCTTTGAAATTACAGTATTATTGGTAAATAGAGTAGAAATGTCATAGACATTTTTAAATATGTATTCAGTATCTCTAATGTTTTAACCTACTAAACTAAGTTAATAAGGGGCGAGAGTTGACAGAACTTGTCATTTCATACTCAATGTAAGTGAAAAATTACTTACTTTAGAGAAAGATGGTCCATATTGATTGGTGCTTCAAAGGGATACGTGCTCGATGTTGATGGCACTATAGACGAGAAATTCCCAGAAGTAGGATGAAGACAAAAGACGGTATGTCTCGTTTACTTGCACCTGTTTGCTTATACTATCGATATCTATATGTAGGTCTTGCAAAAATGCAATACCAAGACCGCCTAGTTTTGGCAAGACCAAGACTAACCCTGCAAGACTTGAGCAAGAACAAGACTACGCCTGCAAGACTTTTGCGTCTTGCAGACTTAGGCATTATTGTATTTGGTTTCAAAATCGTCAATAACAGACATTTCCCTTAGGAGTTAGCACTGGCGCTCGTTAGGCCTATCAATAGTCGAACTATCGATTGAGCTATTGATATACCAGTAATGTTATTGATTGAACCCAATACTATCGATAGCATCAATACTAGCAATGGACTAAATACTATCGATAGAATGGACATAACGGGTAGTTTTTTTACAATTTATGGTATCGATAATATTGTTACCTAGTTTTTGTGTTTTGCTTAACTATCATCATTTCAGCCACAGGACGTCCACTGCTGAACATAGGCCTCCCCCAGTGACTTCTGTCATCGGGGGGTTTTTGCCATACTCGCCACGCTTGGCAGTACTATCCATAAAATCCATATCATTGATATATTTTAAGCAGTAACTGTCGCTACTTTTGAATGAATACAATTTCAAGGTCAGCTGTCGATAGTTAAACTATCAATAGTTAGACAACTCTAATAGAAGTAGGAAAAAACTACATTCTTACACATGCTGATCAATGTTTTGCATTCTCTTGCTCTATTTTTGCTACTTTAAGCTGCCAAGCCACACGGGGTCTGACGCAGAATGTGCACTTCGCAAAACGTACACTCGACAAAAACTGTGCATTTCGCATTGAGTGCACTTCTCATAATGAGCACTTCGCAAAATGAGCACTTCGCAGAATGAGCACTTCGCAAAATGAGAACTTTTTGAGAAAGTTATTAACTTATAAAAAGATAGGTAATATGATTCTGTTTGGTTTTGTTTGTCAATTTAATATTTTCACGTTTATTTGTATAAAACATACGTTAAACATAATGGAATTCTGTAATTTAAAGGGTATATTTTTTATGAGATTATAAACAAATTGAGGAAACTGATTTGAATAAAAATTGTTTAAAACAGTAGTTTTTTTTTTAATATCTGACTTGAAGTATTTTGTAAGCCTGTACAACGTATCTACTCTCACACATATTACTTTTTTTTTATAAAAAATAAGTTGTAAATACAAATAGAATAGAATAGAATAGGATATCGTTTATTCAGAACCATGCATAGCATACAATATAGTTACAGGAAATTAAAAAAAAATGATAACAGTGTTATTTACTTATATGTATACAACGGTACATGATACTGAAAAGGTATCTGCTCAGCATATGTCGGAGCATATTACTAATGCTACGACGCTGGTCTTCCGTAGATGCCCAGGATAAAAAAAGAGCGCACTGCTACACCATAATATATAAATTATGTATAGAGAATAAATGTATTTTATGTGAACATATTATTAATTATTAAACTTATCTGTATTTACTTGTAAATTAAGGTATATTATTAAGTTGAAATATAGGTACTTATATAAAAGTTTAACTAATATTAACATAATTACTCAAATATAAAAAATACTTATTATTTTTTGTTTAAAATCTGTACAGCAATAACAATAAAATAACAAATAGGACATCTAATATTTGCATTTACAACTTTTTAATGTGAATCTTGATTCTATTTTTTGTAAAAATTGAGTAAAAAAATAAAAGAGAGCAATTTTTTTTCTGTTTTATAATTATTTTTGTAAGGGTGATGTATAGAGCCAGCCATATAATTCCATTATGTTTAACATATATTTTATACAAATATACGTAAAAATATTTAACTGACAACCAAATCCTAGTGGACTAAATAATTTTGAAATAAATTTAGAGTATATTTTTTATTCATATTTTTTTTAGTTAACAACTTTTTTCAAAAGTGCTCATATTGCGAAGTGCTCATTCTGCGAAGTGCACATTCTGCTAAGTGCTCATTATGAGAAGTGCACCAAATGCGAAATGTAATTTTTTTGTCAAGTGTACGTTTTGCGAAGTGCACATTCTGCGTCAGACCCATTTTAAGGGTCAAATTTTATTAAGGTGGTTTGCCACTACTTTTTAAGTCTATAATGTTATTTAATATTCTTGTATTTTTTTACAGACTTTAACAACAAAAAATGATGTGCTAAAAATCGTAAAATATATTTTTATTAAGAATAACTAAAATCATAATATTTTTAAACGGTTAAATATTTTATAAAAACGGATTGATATGGTGCATGCATGGTGATAATTACATGCAATTTAAAAATTACGCCCCAAAGGATAATTAAATGACAGCTACATTGATCAAATTGTATTCTTCAGCCAAAGAGTTTCATTTTTAAATGTTATAATTACATTTTTATTGATCTGTAACTGGCCAGTTTCTGAATTTTCGGATACATAAATAGCAACCCTCGTATGATGCTACTTGCTGCCGTTGTATTGGTTATAATATCGGTACTACGGTTTCTTTAATTTTAACGGCCTTATTACAAAAAAGCTAGACTAGGATTAAACCATGTCTAAAGATTAGCCAACCAATTTTAAATATGGGTCATTATTACCGAGATATGTCTAATGTGTCAACATTTTAAATTCGTTGGTTATTTTTTGACATGTTTAAACCTAGTTTAGGTTATTTTTTTGACATGGTTTAAACCTAGTCTATCTTTTTTGTAATAAGGCCATAATAGTTTACAATTTTTTTTCTGCACATGGACTTTACTATGTCTATGTCAACATAAACACGAAATAAACTAAATCTGTTAAGTTGATCCAAAATATAAATCAAAACGTATTTAATTAAAGCAATAGGCTAATTAATAGATAATTGCACGACTTGCGAGACTCTTGCTGCAAGACAAAGACCAGGTGTGTTGTCGCAAGACCCAAGCCGAGACTAAGCTAAGTGTCGTCTTGGTCTTGCATTGGGCAACACTAGTTTTAAGTTCGAGCCAAGTTTTGTGTGTCGGAATAATGTGAAAATATTTATAAAATCGATATATATATATTTAATTAAGACAATGTTTGGAAGAAAATATTAAGGTGGTTTAACATAGGCATTGTAAATACATTTTTTTTTTATATTACTGACTATCCATTAAGACATTCACAACTTCGTCCTTCCTTCACGCGCTGCGTCCTGTTTAACAACAAATCAGGCTCTAGCTAGGGTACCGGTGGCAGAGCTTTGGCATGCACGTCTGCATGGAATACACCATACCATGCTGATTAATTATAATGCCATGCAACTTTGGTATGATTCAGATGAAAGAAAAAAGCACTTGTTATGTCAAAGACACTTAAATTATCCGCCACTACATTTAGTATACTGCAAAAAAAAAACGAGCAATAGTACTACCGTGTGGTGAACGGAACTTTCTCAAAAAGTGCTCATTTTGCGAAGTGCACATTCTGCGAAGTGCTTATTATGAGAATGTGCACCAAATGCGAAATGCACATTTTTTGCCGAGTGTACATTTTGCGAAGTGCACATTCTGCGTCAGACCCAACTGAACGTTATGATGTTTTTTTGCATATGAAACTTAACGATATATACGCTTTTCCACACTAATTGCTAGGTTTAGGGTACCATTCGGATCTTGGCAGTCGCTGCCCTATATACTCTATCTACGCTACTCTATCATGTACTTATTAAAACATCACATCAAATTACAGGTAATTGAGCTCGAGCCTTAAACTAAAGGTACCATTCGGATCTTGGCAGTCGCAACCCAGCAGTCCAGGCACCGCTCTTTAATAGTTTTTATGTCGGCAACTGTTGGGCAGTAACCATCAAGATCCGAACAGTACATTTAGCTGTTACGATTAGTATGGCGAAGCAAATTTTTCTATGGATTTAAATGGGCTTGTAAAACAGATTACAAATAAGCTTGTTAGAGCGCCCCCCCCCCCCCCCTAAGTTAAAAAAAAACTTCACTTTAAAAAAACATTACGATTTTCTTATCTGAACGTAAACAAACATGCATTTATTTTTGTTTTTTTTATTGGTAACGTAAGATTTGACAGAAGGGGGTCAAAGATTGCGCTCTTAACATTTTATTGGGCCACTTGTACACTAGTAGGTAGGTCCATTAAAGCGGTGATAGGGACATGAAAGAAGCTTTTTAATGCTGATAAAAACAAAACAAACTATTTATTTTAGACTATGCCCGTAATAAGCCACGTTGAACACTAACCTTCCAGTGGCTTGTTCGGTATTTTGCTTACCTCAGTGTGATAGGTGGATGCAAGATAATCTTGCCAATACTAATGAGCAACGTTGATCACTTAACTACAAGCGGCTTGCATGCTATTCCGCTTACCACTGTATCATTAAAGTGTTGATAGGAATACGCAGGATGCACTGTTAATATTTTTCAGCCAAGTTAGGCACTTACCTTCAAGTGGCTTCTCTGCCCTTTTGCTTAGCTCATTCAGTACCATTTAAATATTAAAAGGGGATTCAAGATAAGCTTGTCAATACTAATGAGCCACGTTAAGCAAGTGCTTATATAAGCTTATAGATACTAATTATATACTTGTAGGTAAGTACCTACAAGCGCCTTGCATGATATTCCGCTTATCTCAGTATCATTAAAGAATACGCAAGATACGCTGTCAATATAATTGATCCAAGTTGAGCACTTACCTTCAAGTGACTTGTCTGCTATTTCGCTAAGCTCGTTACCATAAAACTAGATAAGCCTATAAATACTATTAATTAAACCATGTTGAGCACTTACCGTTGAGTTGCTGACCACATTGATACTATCAATTAAGCCACGTTGAGCACTTACCATTGAGTGGCTTACTACATTGATCCTATAAATAAGCCACGTTGAGCACTTACCGTTGAGTGGCTTACCACATTGATACTATTAATTAAGCCACGTTGAGCACTTACCGTTGAGTGGCTTACCACATTGATACTATTAATTAAGCCACGTTGAGCACTTACCGTTGAGTGGCTTACCACATTGATACTAATAATTAAGCCACGTTGAGCACTTACCGTTGAGTGGTTTACCACATTGATACTATCAATTAAGCCACGTTGAGCACTTACTGTTGAGTGGCTTACCACATTGATACTATTAATTAAGCCACGTTGAGCACTTACCGTTGAGTGGCTTACCACATTGATACTATTAATTAAGCCACGTTGAGCACTTACCGTTGAGTGGCTTACCACATTGATACTATTAATTAAGCCACGTTGAGCACTTACCGTTGAGTGGTTTACCACATTGATACTATTAATTAAGCCACGTTGAGCACTTACCATTGAGTGGTATACCACATTGCCATTAGAGTTTTAAAGAGGGAGATGCAAGATAAGCTTGACAATGCTATTGAGCCATTTTGAGCACTTACGTTTAAGTGGCTTACCTATATCGCTTACCTCAATACCAGGGAGGTGTTGATGAAGCTGTCAATACTATGGTGTTGGATCATTTTATTTCAAGTGGCTTACCTCAGTGCCAATAAAGTATGATATGCAAGATACGCTTGTCAATACTATTACGCCACATTGAGCACTTACTTTTAAGGGAATCACTAACTTCGCTTACCTCAAATGGCTCAGTAGCATTAGAGTGTCTATCTACAGGGAGATGCAAGATATGCTTGTCAATACTATTACGCCACATTGAGCACTTACCTTCAAGTGGCTCACCTACTTCGCTTACCTCAAACGGCATAGTACCATAAGATTGTTGATAGGGAGATTCAAGATACGCTTGTCAAATTGTCAATACTATTACGCCACATCGAGCCCTTACCTTCAATAGTGTCACCAACTTCGCTTACCTCAAACGACTCAGTGGTCAGTAGCATAAGAGTAGATAGGGGATGCAAGTTACCTTGATGCAGGCTTCCCTGACGGCGGTGAGCTCGTGCTGCAGCACGTGGATGAACTGCCCCTCGGAGATGCCGTCGCGGTACATGATGATGCGGTGCGGCTTGAACCCGCCCGTGCTCTTGTAGAACATTACCAACAGCTCCTGCACCATGCTACTCATCTCGTGCACTATTTCTTGTCTGCAAGAATTTGCACTACTATTACTTGATAGCTTCGAAAGTGATACGAATTGCCAGCTTAGATTGTAATATGGGAAATGAATTGATTTTGATTAAACTGACAGTTGAATATCATATGATAATTCCGTATTTATCTGTCACATTGCATGTATAAGCTAACTTCTGCAAACAACTTTGTCTGAGTAGGAATAATCATACAAAGGCATCGCAAACATGTTTTTTAAACCATTCAGGCGTTAAAACTTTCTTGACTAACAAAACAACCTATAATATTAGTAAGATATTTACAGTTTTCTCATGTACGATAAAGTGAAGATAACACGACTCAATATCCTAGAAGAAAGATCGAAATTGTGCTTTTTAGGAGACCACTGATTCTTAAAATATGGGTATAATTTGGGAAATGGCAAAACTGATTTTACAAATTTAAAACATGAGTTTTTAATATAGACATATTTTGTGTATTTAGTCGATCAATTAAGTGACGTAACAATCCAATTAGAGTTATAGAATTCTTAGGAATTTTGATTAGTATTACAATTTAGAAGTTTAAATCGACTTCCATTTGTATAATGTTGCAGTATTATTCGATAGTTTCTTTATAGTCGTCCTCTACCAGTGGGTTGCCTGGAATTGAATGATTTTAGGGAAAAGACTACATAAATACATACATTATTTCTGTAAACAATTTTTCTGTTGTGTTAACCCCCAAAAATTAATTTGAGAAATTCCAACTTAGCAACGAACAAGCTAACGGTAATTTTATGTCAAAGTGAAATTGTCGTATTCCATTATGGCGCTGGTAATGATGTCATCCATGACGTCACGCTGTTGTTGAAGCAAAAATGCAGAATACGAAGGCATTACTGCTTTGCAATGGTATAAAAACCAGCCGGAATTTTAGGAACTAACATCAAAATGACACTTTACTGTATGCAGTCAAATGTTAAGTTAAGTTATAATATTACAATGTCCGTTTATTTCAGTAGTCAGCAGCCACCGTAGTCTGGCTGTAGTTGTCCAAAATATCCATCGACTGACTTGACATAGCCAGCATCCCTTTAGAGTTGTCTACTCCACTATCATCATAACTAGCCCCCGCATCAAGAAACTGCTGGATGCACTGGATCAAAAAGGCCTCTCCCAATATACGCCACTGACCCCGATCGTTGGCTATTCTTCTTCAGTGGTAGCGAACCAGCAGCGAGCCTTGCTGGTAGACGCTCTAAGCTGCGTTTTAGAGTCAGTTTTAAAACGACCATCTCAATAATAAGTCTACCTTATCAGCACCCCAAGGAGTTATACCTGACGTCCAAAATGTATTGATATCGTATTATTATTCTGAGTGCGCCATTTAACTCTAGGACCGATATGCGCATGGGCGTGACAGCCGAGCGTAATAAAGTAATATTACCATCTACTTGTGTTTATAAACAATTGAAAACGTTCGTATTTTTAACCGACTTCAAAAAAAGGAGGAGGTTCTCAATTCGTCTGAATGTTGTTTTTTTTGTATGTTTGTTACGCGATTACGCCGTCAATTAAGAACCGATTTCAAAATTTATTTTTTAGTTTGAAAGGGTATACTTCCGAGGTGCTCCCATTTGCATCAAGTCAGATTCTGATGATGGGATCCCTGCGAAATCGAGGGCAACCCTCAATTTTATATAGGCACCTATAATGTTTTGCATATATTTTCTGACTCAATGCTGATTTTTTGTTCTGGTAATCATCATGTCATGTTGCTGACCTGATGATGGAAGCCACAGAACTCCTTAACGGATAGGAGTTAGAAGATAATACTGCTCTTTGTCGACAGAACGTATTTCGTAGTGTGTTGAGCAGACGTGGAGCTTATGAGGTACCAGACCGCCAATTTTTATTTACTGGGGGCGTACCCGCACACCCAGTTCCGAAAAAAAATTAAAAGTTCCTTTCTTAAATTGACTTGGTATTTAATGAAAGACCTTATCCTATGGTACGACACCAAAATAGCCGCCGTTCTGGTTGGAGTGTAGGAAACCCTTTCCTTAAGATTTACAAATTTTCGTTGAAATATTGACCCAATATAACACCTTATTTTTATCATACCATTCGATGGGGGGTCCATGGAGGACCAACATTAGCTAAGGTTACTTTGCTGTTAAGTCATTTTTGGCGGAGTTGGAAGGTGCAAACTGATGCTTATTTTAGAGGCGTCTGGGACTTGTAATAAATTTCGTCGAAAAATTGATCATTAATAGCACCCTATTTTTATTATACCATTGGGTGGGTGGTCCACAGAAGAACAACATTTGTCAGGTCACTTTGCTGTAAAGTCATTTTTGGCGGAGTTAGGAGGGGAAAAATAGAAGACTTAACACTTAAAATTGTGAAATAAAATAAGTTTAGTAAAAAACTAAAAATCGACTTCAAAATGAAACTAAAAAGCGAAAAATAATATTGGCTAAAACATACCTAATCAGTTCTTTATGGAGTCGGTGCCAGCCATCGAGAGTTAAAATGTGTTCATTCGCACCGACTCCAAAAAGAACTGATTAGGTATGTTTTAGTCAATATTATTTTTCGCTTTTTAGTTTCATTTTGAAGTCGATTTTTAGTTTTTTACTAAACTTATTTTATTTCACAATTTTAAGTGTTAAGTCTTCTATTTTTTATACACGGCTAGTTTCATAAGTTAAATAAATGATAACAACTGTAATATCACCATCTCGTGCTGCATAAGGCTGTTGAGCAATTTAAGGTGTACAATATCAAAATGTATTTAGCTCACATTGAAATTGATTGCTAAAATTACAACTATCAAGATTGTGATTGGAACTTAAATTGTATGGGTACCGTTTCTATTCAAAATACTTTTTAATACTGGGTGTTAGGTAAGGGGTATATCAAGCCGAAACTAGCCTATGTTAACATATGCATATAAATAGTATGGTAAAGTCAGTAATATGAAATCATCATTTGATTTTTAAAATTTTGATACAAAACATTTTTTTTAAATCTGATTTGTATGAAAATATTTTTTTCAAAAATGATGATAATATCATATTTCTGATTTCACCATAGTATTGTTACGGAAGTGGGAACGGGATTGAAAGGATACAAAGTTTTCGCTTTACTAGACTTTTAATAACTGCCCGTGGAGCGGCTTGCAGCCCCTTATATGTATTACCCCTAATCGAACCTTCGAGACCCTAATACGATAGTAATTTCGTTTGTAGAAATAGAAATAGAATAGATTATTCGATAGTCATTTCGATCTTTTTTTTTTCTTTTGGTAGATTCCTGTATTCACTAGAATTTTATTAATTTTTTGAGGCCTGCGGTGACGTAGGTGGCATGGACGTCACAGTATTTATATGCCCGAGTTAACATAGGCTAGTTTCGGCTTGATATAAGTACCATTTAGCTAACACCCTTTATAGTAAGTAACGTAAGAGTGTTATGGAAGGTATAAGTATAGTTAATAGTATGAGTATGGTGAGCGAGGGTACCTGTGCTGCTGCACGCGCACGGTGGCGGCGTAGCGGCTGGGGTGCGCGTCCATGGAGCCGACGACGGCCGCGATGGACGGCTTCTTGTTGTCGCCCGCCGGCGGGTGCGTCACGTCCACGCCCAGGAATATCACCGGCTCGTTGAACACCTACACAATAAATAAATACAGGGTTACTTTTGGAACACCCGCCATATTTTTTCACGTCACCTTCAGAAGTAGCACATCAAATTATAACTTGTTTTTCCTATTTTTAAAAACACAAAACAAAATTGTTGCCACTCTGTTTGTTGCGCTAGGTACTATCGCGGTCTCCGTGGCCTACCGCTTTTTAGAAATATTCCTGTGTAAGCTCATCGCTCCGGACACGCCCCAACCCGCCCTGATGGGTTATGCATTTTACTACGTTTAACTACAACCAACCAAAGCAAGCAAGCTTCTATGTATCTAACATTGAAGCTTGCTTGCTTGTGCCTAAACACCTATTGTCTTGATTAAACCCGAAACATAAATGAACGTAGGGCGTGGCTTGAAGTGAGTGGCAATGAGGTGCTTGCAAGCGATTTTAGCTTTAAGACTGGTCAGGCCTCGGAGACCGCGATAGTACGTTGTGTAACGAGTAACGTGTAGCGCGTAGGTGCCGCGGAGTGTCAAGCGATAGGGTTATCAAACGCGCCTACGAATTTAGGATTTAAAAAGTGACTGTAAAATACGGTAAGATAAAAGCAAAAATATATACATATATGTATATACAGGATGTAAGTGGCAGCGCGTAGGTAAATTAAGGACATAGCTCAGTAAACGATTCTGATCATGAATCAATTAAAAAAACCGTACAGTACCGTTCTTGTATTTTCATGAGACTATCCACATGTATCCTAAATTTTGGTTATGGCGCACGTGGCTTGCCCGCTTTATCACGGGCCGTTTTCGTCTTTCGGCGTACCATACAATTACAAACAATTAATAAACATAACGGCCCGGCTAACGTTGTACCCATGAGTTTCGGACGTTTTGCGGAATGGTTCCCAATGTGATAATTTCATACATGTCTAAATTTATTCAGTGAAATTTTTTATCTAGACTTCTCATTTTACCTTGACTTTAATTTACCTACATGCTGTCCTATACACCTTGTATATTTTACACTAAATATTTTTCTTACTTTCCTTAAATTATATTTAATTTTGACGGGGAGTCCAAAAGTAACCCTGTGTTGGACATAGTCCAAAAATGTAGCAAGCTTAAGTGGCAGTCGGGCACATTTGTCGCAAAACTGATGAAAGGTAGAGTAATCGGGCTCTCGAGTTGAGACCACGCCTAGGCAAACGTAGTGTAGGACGCCCCCCAGCTCGATGGACGGACGACCTTAAGAAGATGTCTGGAAGTGAATGGATGAAAAAAGCGGGAGATCGTGCTCTTTGGCGCTCTTTGGGGAAGGCTTACGTCCAACAGTGGACTTCAATAGGCTGAGATGATGATGATGATGAATTATTGGACAACATCACATACATTGCTCTGATCCTAAGGTAAGTAGCTAAAGCATTTGTGTTATAGAAATAAGAAACGACGACGGTACCACAACACCCAGACCCGAGCCAACATAGAAAAGTTTGTTTTCTACATTGACCCGACCATCAAAACCAGGATCTCAGATATGGCGGCGCCATATACAGAGTTACTTTTGGACCCCCACCAAAATTAAATATAATTTAAGGAGAGTAATAAATAATTTTTTTGACTACAAAGGTTGCCAAATAAACAAACATATATTCATCGGTAAACTCGTGTCCTAATTTTGTCCCGACATACAACTAGCGACACGGATGTTGAGCGCTGGGTGGAATATGCCCAGAAGACCATTACGATACGTGATTGGCCAGTCGCGCGACGTGCCATCACTGCCGGCTGTAATTGGTTGCTAGCACCACGCACACGCGTCTCTGATACTGATGCGCAAAGCGATCCCCACTCTTTGCCCCGGCGCTCGACATCGGTGCCGGTGATTGTAGACAAAATCTAAAAGAACACAACAAGGTTTTACCTTGGGACGCAGCGAGGGCACCAGTATAGAGTTGATGCCGCCGAGCTTGACGTTGATCTTGAGGCAGAGGTTGCTGAGCGTTTGCGGCGACGTCTTGTTCACGTTCTTGGCTTGCACACACTGCGTGGCCATACCCAGCACCGTGTCTCCAACGCGCTTCACTTCAGCTGAGACAATCAAGATTTAAAATGTATTTATTCGTCTCAAAACATGCTTCCGATTGGTAGGAAATTGTCTACTGGAAAATCACATGAAACTTGATTTACCCGTTGTAAATTTGTTATCGAAGGGTTCTGAATCGGGGGCCTGATTAAAGATACAATGGAATTGTTTACCTATTAAACGTTATGAGACAAAATGTTCAGTGATATGGTGATATAGACCTATTATTCCAGCATGGCTTTTTGTTTGCTTTGTTTTTTATAATATCCTAACCAGTCAAATGCAGTTTTAATTGATTGCATTTAAAATATAAAGATTACGAAAGGTTTGTTTAGTATTCTGGGTTAGGTTATCTTCAAACAGTGAGTACAACTTCACTGCCTAACTTTATTATAATAATAATAATACGATAAGGATTGAAAGCTGAATAAGTTTTAGCTGGTAATGAGCTTGGAGTGTAACATAGGTATCATTTTGACAAACTTTCATCTTAGTATCGTCGCTACACACTCTTAATAACAAAGTAACGTGTTACAACACTTATAACTCTAACACGGCTGGATCGATTTTCATGCTTTACAATTTAAAAAACAACTTTTAGGCGGTACGAAGTTTGCCGGGTCAGCTAGTACTAAATACAAGGCTGTAAAATTGGTAATAAAACCCTGTATGTTTAAACATTTTTGACTCCGACTGTAGTAATCAAAAGCATCAATTACCGTAGACGGGCGTCTTCCCCGGCAGCACGACGACTACTAGCTGCAACTGCACGAACGTGGACTTGAGGTACTTGAACATCGGCTCCACCTGGTCCGGGCCCGTCGCGTACTTGCAGAAGCACGGCTGACCTATGATCGGCATGCCGGCGTCGTTCGATATCTTCTGCAGTTGCTGCGTAAAGTTTCTGAAATTACATAGGGTTACTTTTTAAAACAGCCGCCAAAAAGGAGGCAAATGTATTTATCAACACAAACAACTTTTACTACCTAATTGAACTGTTAAAATTGATATTGAACTGATGTTACAAAATGTTGCTGCTCAATACATTGTAGTCGAGTTAGAGTATTGACAACAGAAAAAGAAATCAATTACAATTTTGACGGGATAAAAAAAAATATTCACTCTTCAAAATTGATAAAGAACTGTTCTAAAATGTTGTTTGATGAACTGCCTTCAACAAAAAGTGCTAAAAATTTTCTATATCTTCGAAAAAGAAGAGTAGGAAATTGTTTGAAGATCTGAACACTATCTGTATTTATCTGACTCAAGTGAGAAGCTATCCTGAGACATCACTAAGTAGTATATAAGTACTAAAGTAATCTTAATTTATACTAATTACTTAAGTTTACGACTTACTTGAGCGCGTCTTCTCTAACGGTCCTCTGCGGCGCGAAGCATGCGATGGCCCAAACTCTAATTTCGACCCCCATGAAGAATTGCTTTCCGCGCATGTCCCATACTCCTTGGTTGGGTAACGCTTGCTGTGGGACACGGCAACAATAACGCAATCGTTAATGGCAAAATATGTTTGGAAATCATTTAAGGTCACTACTACTAAACTTTTATATGCAACTGAGATGTTGTATTACAAAAACAGAGTAAAAGTATCAAAATTTTATAGAAAAATATTACAACCGCGAGCAACCAGTGTCCGTGTCACGCAACGGCGCTGTTTGACTTTGCAGAAACAAACCCGCTCCACTGAGAGTCGGCGTGGTTTGTTAGGTTCTTACGGTTATCCATTTGGCTAGCTATGATGGCCAGATGTTACATTGCTCTTGCCGATTCACTATCGCGATGTCTCTTTCCTGTTCAACAAAATAGTTTTATCGGGAACCGTATTACTTTTCCTCCGAATGATAACAAAACTGCAAGCCACGCCACGCAGCGGTAATAAACCACCGAGACTCGGTACCGGTATTCGAAATACGATTAAAACATATAGAATTTATAATATTTAGATTTAGGCCTATCATAGCCTGATGCTACACTGCTCTTGCCTCGATTCTGTATTGCGATGCCTTCGGTGTCTGTGTCTGTTCTACAAAATGTTTAATAGGGAGAAACGTATTACTTGTCCCCCGAGCGAAGAGACGCGGCCGCCGTACTGCAGCTTGGGCGGCGGCAGAACTCGGCCGCGCACCTCCATCATGTTGTTGGATATCGTCAGCCCGAACTCTTTCACGTATAGATCCGTGTTGAAGTTCGCACGACGCACCAAGTTGTTGATTTCCCGCTCCCTGCGGGATAGACGGTATCATTAAAATCGGCTAAATCTAGCTCGTCGTCTTTCTTTACTCATAAATACATTTCAGCAATCACAAGTTTTATTTACAACAAAAATTAAGTTCTCTTGACCAATTTCGGTCACAGCAACTGCCATACGTCTTAGGAGCCTTGATCAGCTTTCTCTTTGGTGATAAACTTTGTACTATAAAAACTATGGTAGTTTAAAAACATCTGATTTTAATCAGCCTACATTAAGGTCATAAAATTCGTATAATTTTTAATGAGATCATTAACATCATACCTATGACTCAACTCATATTAGCCAAGTGGTGATAAGTAAATAGTTGTTTAATCAGCATTTTTCCTTGAAGCGCACTACACAGTAGCATTATCCTGTTTTATATTTAACTGTTTAACATGTTTTATACCTACAGTGACGTTAGGTACATACCTATCGGGGGCAGAGCGGGCAGTGGCTTTGATCATGGTTGATGTTTGCATGTCTGTCAATTTTTTGATACACCTTTGCCCGGGCACTATGTTGCACACTTCTAAGGGCAGGTACGTGTGTTTATGCTCCTGTCCCACTTGCAAACACGGCAAATGGGGGTATCGAAGTTTCATTTTATATTTGTCCAAAAAGTATTTTGCTACAGTACATTCTACAGTTTGTCCATTTTCAAGTTGAAGTGGAAATCTGTAAAAAAAGACATTTATACTAGCAATGTATTTAAGGAATAGAATTATTTAAAAAAAAGTTATGGGTCGAAAATTCACTTACGATTGCATTTGTGCAGGTCTGCGCGTTACATTGCACACCCTGTATTTTCGTTTCATAGTACCGCAATGAGTAATTTCTATTTTGAGTCCTTTGATTTCTTTCGTAAACTTGACTCGCTGTGAGTCTGTCAAAGGCTTACGTTGGTCATTAATGTCCCGGATGTCCAGTACTTCACACATAAATTCTATAACAGGCTGCGCCTTGTAGAAGGCGGTTGCAGAAACTGAAATAACAATAATTATTGTATTTAAGATAAAATTATTAATATGTTGAATTAAAAGATCTTTTAAATACTCTTCATTAACTAATTTGTACAATAAAATTCCGACATACCGTCAATATTTAGCATCATTTTCCATTGGCTAGGTCTTACTGATTGATGGAAACCAAACCATACTTCACGGCCCCCACCCAAAGGATGATAATACCCTTCAGGGGAGGAGAAAAACGAGCGCCCAACAGGTGTGTACATCATCGAAGGCAAATGTCTCATGACGACATCCAGGGCTAAGATGGCGTCATAAGGGATTTGTCTTGTGCGCCCTTCTAATGCTTCTTCTAGGGCGAATAGTGACACCTATAATAATTCACATACAATGATATACTTAAGTGTGGGAAATAGGATAGGATAGTATAAAAGAGATGGAAAAAGTTCATAACTATTTTAAGAGAAATATTTAATAACATAATTGTTCTTACCTGAGCTACCCATTTGATAGTGACACGGAACACTCTGTCCTTGCCTTCACCTGGTAAAATAACTTCTAATTCTACTCTATCATTACCAATCGGTAAGGGATCCCTTGTGTACAAATTATTTCTACCATCAAACACTGGCTTTAATGCACCAAATATTTTATTGTAACAATGAACCATAGTCTCAACAATTTCTCTATTCACCTGTAACAATTATTTATTCAATTTAAATATCGATGTATCACACATGGATAATAATATATGTTTTAAGGAGTTCATCAATGGGTTTCAATATCATGATTTTTATACCTTTCTTGGACACTTGTCTGGTTGAATATTGACATCATAATGATGAACATATCCTCTCGGCATAGATATTTGGAAATGGTTGGCTCGTAGCATAATAGGTCGTCCTTCATGGCCGAGGTTCGGTCTCCTCGGACAGGTGAGCACGGGGAGGTCTGGCGGCGGGGCGGCGGCGGGCGACACCAGCGAGATGGGTCCCGCGGCGGCGGCGGCGGCGGGCGGCGCGCCCGTGCTGGGCGCCGTGCTGGCCGCGCCCGGCGCCGCGCCCGTCGTGCCCGCCGCCGTGCTCACCGTGGCCGACACGCCAACGGCGCCCGCACTTGTCTCCCCCGCTGGAGCTGAGTATAAACGTTACTGTTAACTCTTCAACAAGTAAATCAATCCTGGTTGCATCCAAAGCGATCGTTTTGGAGCCCAGGGTCTGCTAGTTAACTACTATACATAAAAAACTTCACCCGCATGTAATGAGGCTTGTGACACTCCAATCCAATGTCCTAATTTACAAACTTTAATTTAATCTTCCCGCACCCTTTGCAAGCTTTCTGCATGACCCAATGGTTGACTGGCAGAGAATGATTTTAGCATTAAGTCCACCATTTGTACACTTATTGTAAGTTTGTGCAATAAAGTTTTAAATAATAAATAATAATAAACTTTATTTTGCTATGGTAATATATTTTAATGCAATGATAATCATATCAATAAGAAATAAGTTTGCACCAAACAACATAACAATTGCCATGGTTGTAGGGTTTTTTCACAAATACCACAACCACAACAGTCAGGTCTTTTTTAATTAATCCTAATGGAATGGGCAGACAATAAAAGCATTGGGCAACCATGTAGTGTGTGTGGCAGAAAAGGACTAGAGAAAAGTGTTCGATATTAAAGCAATATCTTTTAAACCATAAGGAACATGTGCATCTGGATTGAGGGCTCTTTTTTTAAAACCTTGACAAATGAAATGAGACTTACAGGCAATTTAGTTAAAAATAGGTAAAACTTAAAGCAAAGGGCCATAAATTTCTTTAACGTAAATTGAAAATGTTATGATGAAATATCTTGAACCCTCAATCCAGACGCTTGCAAATTATATATAGCATAGCCTCGATCGTTGAAAGTACTATCTTTTATCGTTAATAATTTTTATCCAGGAATTTAGTTAAGAATTTCTTAAATGTTTTAAGAAATTCCCAAACCTGTAGAATATATTATTATATGGTTTATGACGATATATTAAGAGCCCTCAGTTTAGTAATGTCTGTTCAGACCAAAATCATAGCTCAACATTTTCTCCTGTATAAAATTGAAAATTAATTTTCTCCTTATTTATGGCATTTAGAAGATCGGACGAATGTTATATTCTAGTTAAAAAATAGTAAAATAAGACTATTAATCTGAATTGATTTATTTAGGTTTAGCCTAGTCAATATAGCCGAAAACATTGAGCTCTCAGTTAAGACGTTTTAGCAAAATTTGACTTTGATTTACTTTATAATGATTTACTTTGCGGCAGCATTTCTTTTTCACAAATTCACAGAGACATCAAAGTTTAATGTATTCAAGTCTTATTTAGGTATTATCTTCAGATAAATTCGTATTTTGCAGATTTCTCAGGTCAGACATTACTGAACTGAGGGCTCTTAATATATCACCATAAACCATATAATAATATATTCTACAGATTTGGGAATTTCTTTAAACATTTAAGAAATTCTTAACTAAATTCCTGGATAAAAATTATTAACCCGGAGATAGTACTTTCAGTGATCGAGGCTATGCCACTTTTTGCAAGCGTCTGGATTGAGGGCTCAAGATATTTCATCATAACATTTTTAATTTACTTTTAAGAAATTTATGGCCCTTTGCTTTAAGTTTTACCTATTTTTAACTAAATTACCTGTAAGTCTCATTTCATTTGGCAAGGTTTTAAAAAAAGAGCCCTCAATCCAGATGCACATATAAGAAACAATAAATGAATTATGATATGGCAGTTACAAAATAGCATGCGCATTTGCATCACACATAGAACATGACTTTTTTTTTATTGCTCCTGCCCTGCTTTGAGAACATGCTATTGTCTTTTTTATAAAAAATGTTGTGTGAAGGTACTCTTACTGAAGGGCTGTGATACCGTTTTTACTAATAGATTCACAATTCAGGTTTTTGCATACATGTGAGTTGAGGCAGGTCAACAGATTTCTATAAAGAAAATCAATGTCCAAGGTGATTCAAGATTACAATGAGGAGAACTTATTAATGCTCCTTATGCCATCCTATAATTCACATTTATGGGATGGCATAAGGAATATTAATAACTCAGAAGTCCACCAAAAGACTGTCTACTTCTTTCTGTTTTATCACAGTGTTTAAGTACTGATTTTATTTATTTATCCTGGTCTAGAAATATATTATAAATAAGGCAGCAATACCTTGTTTGATACATTCCTAAAATTGGTGGAGGTATAACAATACCTCCAATTTTGGGAATGTATAACAAAAACTATGCTTTTTATTTCATACATAATACATAGCTAGCATTTTTGACCAGATTTGTAGTGTTAAATCTTTTAATAACTAATAATGAGTTTTGGGTTATTGTGTACCTATTATCTATTTATCACTTTTAGACCAGTTAAGATGATACAGCAGCCTTACTACAATTCAATATTTTTTTATTAACATTTACTAGAAATGTCAACTAATTTGTTTTTAAACATAATTCCTGCAACAAATCAATTAATACATTTTTTTGAAACCAACCTCAAAACTATGTTAATATCTTTAGTGGCATAAATATTTTTCAGGGATTTTCAAAAACTTAACTCACTTTTGTACATTATTTTTGATATTACTCAAAAGACAAAATCTTAAAAGTTGCATGTCTAAATGAAAATTTGTAATGTATTATAATGTGATTCCACAGGTTCGTTCATAACAAAAAAGAAATAAAAGTATTTAAAAGGCATGCCAAAATTATTTTTACTATGAATTATGTACTGATGTTGGTTGGTTGGTTGCAAACAAATTATTTAGGGCACAAAGAAATGATGATGCTGGTTTGCATCTTTAGCGGTTTACAATATTTCATACATAATACTTACGTTGACCAACGGGGTACATCTTGTCTGCTATATGATTTAAACGAATAAAAGCTTGAAAATAAGAAACTATAAAGTCCTCGTGTCGAAATTGTTAAAATGTGCTATTGTAATACATAGAAATAGGTGGCCTCCTCTTCTTGACTTATTTTGACATAATGCTTTTTTTATTTTTTCCTAATTGAAAACATTTGACACACGTGCACGCAAAGGAAGCAAATAACACAAGGTTCTATATACAAGTTTGATTGCATAAAGGTATATGTAGGTACCTTTATTAATCAGTTATTAATCATTTCATGGCCATGCATGAATGTCAAACCTTTTTTCATCCATGATTCCAATAAACATATCTTACCTCCTCCTTCCTCTTAGCATTCTCACTCAGGTTCGTCGGACTATAAGCAGCCGGTAACCGGAACGACTCCGGCGCGCGGCGCCGACCTCCTGCTAGTGGTGTGTGACCTATGTCAGGGATTGCAAACTATGGACGAGGATTTGGTATTTTTAGTAATAATATTAAGCCTTTATTCAGATCAACCTAACCTAATAACAAACAAAACTTGAAACTTTGAAAGTAATTCTAATATTTGCTGCTTCTTTATTTTCTGTAAATTAGTTTGCCAGTCGGCAAAGGCCTTCTCCAACCTTTTCCATTCTAATCTATCTTGAGCGACTCTGTTCCACATCACTGTCCTGCCACTTCTTTTATATCATCATCCCACCGTTTCTCGGGTCTGCCTCTTTTTCTCTTGCCTTCCCTGGGATACCATCTTGTCACTTTCTTACTCCAGTTATCATGACCTCCTAACATGTGCCCTGCCCATCTCCATTTGAGTCTTCTAATTTTCACTTAGATCATTTTCAATGTTACATCTATTGTTTTTGTTTTACTTCGGATGACACGGTTTTTCAATCTTTCTGATCTCTTGACATTTAGCATACTTCTCTCCGTAGCGTATTGACTAGTTGCGAGTTTGCTTGTCATTTCCTGAGTTAAAGTCCATAATTGGCAGCCATACATAAGGACGGGTAGTATGCAGGTGTTTAATAATTTACTTTTGATATTTATATGCAATTTCTTATCTTTCATAACCTCTCTCAAGTTCCAGTATCTTTTCCAACCGTTCATAATTCTTCTCTTTACTTCCTTGTGCATAGGTTCTTTTTGAGTTATGAGCTGTCCTAAATAGATGTATTCATCAGTGTAGTTTATTTCGGTATCGTGGTTTTGTTTGCATTTGTCATCAATCTAGTCTTTTCAGGATTGAGTTTTAAACCTACTTTCTCACTTTCAATTGCCAGGTCTTTTATCATTCTATTGATGCCTTCAGGTGTTTTTGCAAATAAAACTATGTCATCAGCGAATCTCAAACGCGACAGCGATATACCATCTACATTGATTCCTTGATTTTCCCAATTGATTCGCCTGAAAATTGATTCCAAAACAGCGGAAAATATTTTTGGAGATAGGGGGTCTCCCTGCCTAACGCCTTTTTCTATCTTTGAACGGATGTCCTTTCCTTTCTAACTGGATTCTCGCTGTACTATGCCTATATACGTTTTTTATTAGTCGAATGTATTTATGTTCAATCCCTTGTTCCACTAGTGCCTCCCATATGTTTTTGTGTAGTAGTAAGTCGAATGCTTTGCTATAGTCGATTCTCTATAATCTGACGAACCACATGGATGTGGTCAATAACCGAGAAGTTCTTACGAAATCGATGCGTTGCTCGATGGGTTGATGTTCGTCTAGTGTTTTTTCAATTCGTCTTAAAATGATCTTGGCAAAGATTTAATAATTATGTTGGACATAAGACTGATAGGTATTTTTAGTAGACAGTTAAAAAGGTTAGGGTCGTAGAGAATTTATGTTGGTGTGTGCTATTTGCAGATGCATGCAGATATCCAAGCTACTTTTAAACTTTCGCGTTGCATAATTTAAAACTCAATGAAACGGGAAATTATTGCTAGATGGCAATTATTTTGCTTTTCCAAGGTCAATATTACCTCCAGATTGATGGTGTCGCATTGGATGGGAAGCCCTGTAGCCCCTGTACTTGCTAATATCTGGATGGAACATTTTGAAAAAAAGGCGCTGCAACTTGGCCTTGGAACCGTCTGACTATGGAAACGCTACGTTGATGACATTTTCGGATTACTAATGTTTGGCCAAAAAACGTTTCCCAAAGTATCACATACCAAACTATCTTTCACAAATTTTCATTTGGCAAAAAAACATTTGGCAAAACAACTTTTCGCAATTTCTCAGTTAGCAAACATTATTAATGGCAAGTTATTGTTTAGCAAATAACTGCTGGCAATGTTTCATTTTACCAAATATTATTTTTAACATCAATTTTTTGGGATATAACATTTGCCAAAATAAAACATTTGCCTTAGTGAAAACTGACAAACTAAAATTTTGCCAAATGATAATTTGACCGAATGAATAAGTGCAAAATGTATATTTACTAAAGATTCATTTGGGAAATGAAACACAGGCGATATGTTTTTTGGGAAGTAAAATTTGGCGAAAAATAATTTGGCCAAATGAAAGGATACCGACATTTTCAGTATCATCAAAGGTAACGAGCAAGAAGTAGATCGATATTTAGAACATCTCAACTCGATTCATCCTAAGATCAAATTTACAAATGAGTTGGAGTCGGCAAGGTCGTTGTCATTTCTGGATATCAAAATTACAGTGAGATCGGATGGGTCCTTGTCGCACAGGGTCTATAGAAAGCCAACACACACAGATAGATACTTATACGCTGCCTCACATCACCATCCACGCCACTTACAATCCGTAATGTCATCATTCAGAAATAGAGCATATGATCTCTGTGACCCTGACCATTTGAAGCAAAAGCTAAATCATTTTCAGGAGGTTCTCATTTAAAAACGGATACAAAGTGTCACCACATCTGTTGAAGCCACCGATAAAAAAACGCTCTCTAAGTCCGAATGTAAACAGACATCCCGCATTTTTGCCTTACGTGAAAGGAGTGAAGTGATTGACAAAATTGGCTGAAGTGGCGAATTAACCACGAAGAAAGTGTAGCAAATGCTACGGGCCCCGCGCTTTTGGGGGCCCCGCGCACTAACGAATTCTGACCGTAAAATAATGAATATCAATTTACCTACAATATTTACGACGAAAGAGCTAGTAAAATAATCTACCTACAATATTTACGACGAAAGAGCTAGTATCTTTCAAACTGATCAAATTTCATTTAAAATTTTAGTACATTTCTAAAAGTGAGCACTACTGGTCACACCAAAAATTGTGTTTTGCACCGCACTGCACGCAAGTTGGTGACAGACACTGCAAAACACTATAAATTCCTTGATATTCTCATCGAGCTAGTCGTCGAGCTGATGTGGCTAAAATTACTGACAATAAGCAGCACGAGCTTTTGATAAATAATTCTTTCGAATCTTTGTTCCCAAACGTAGAAATTGATTTGCGCATTTATTTTTCGCACCCTATAAATCACTTGACCGCCCTTTAAATCATAATGAATTCCCTAGAATAGGTATATGTACGGACAACAGCTCGTCGACCTACCACAAAATGTCAAATTTTCTCATTTGAAATGATCTCTATATATCAGGCTTAAAGTTGAAAATCTATTGGAGAATTTTTGACTTTTTGGGTAGGTCGACGTGCTGTTGACTATACATAAAATTACGGTTAGTTCAGCTGGACGGCAGTTTAAGGAGAGATATTTCAGATTTTAGAAAAAAAAATCGCGCTCGCTTCGCTCGCGGATTATGTTTTCATTGTATAAAATTTAATTAGCCTTCAACAACGCTTTATTAAAGAAAAAAAAGTATGTTCATGATTTATGCTCTTCACGCAATAAAATATTATTTTCTGATTTCTCAAAACTTTAAAAAAAGAACGTATTATACGTATCTTCCTTCCCTGTCAGTTAATCCTTTATTTTTATTTAAATTATGGTAAAGGTGGAGATATAAATGTATGAATGTGCAACTGTATTTTACGATTTTTATACATTCTGCGTACCGCTGCTGCTGTCGCATTTGCCACTACCGGTGCCCTCTTGTGTAAAAGTGCCACATATGTATCTTGAAAAATGATAGGTCCTACTTCGCTCGCAGTTTTTCCGGTTACACTAAAATAGTTCTTTTCAGCACACCTATTATTAATGAAATTCTTATCTTTAGAAGATTTAAAACGCAAAAATTTGCGCGCTCGCTTTGCTCGCGCATGTGACAATATGCCGTCAATGGATGCTCCAGACGGATTCCCATTTGGTAATGAACGTTCTATTAACCTATCAAGCTTCAATTCCCCACCGGTGGCCGCGTAATAATAGATTGTTTATTGTGTCTCTTGACCTTGGCCTGACAGTTAGACAAAGTTAAAAAGTGAAATGGCTTAATTCAGAACTATTTATCGAATTGGAGCCTGCCCCGGCTAGAGTAGAAATAGAATATGCGACCCCCCCCCCCCCCCCTCCTCCTAGAAAGCTAGATACACCCTTGGCTGACCCCCTGACCCCCCATACGGACGCGGCGGTTAGTGTGCAGAATAGGGACACAAGCTGGAAACATACTATCGGACGCGGCTTACGGACGCGGCTTACAGCCGCGACTTAAAGGAATCTAGGTATTGAATGTACACTAAGGTGTGCAAACCATCGGACGTAAGTCGCGGACGTAACCTTGGGCTGACCTTGAGCGCTCGGACGTCCGACAGCAATCTGGCGCGCTGGATGTTTTTGTAAGCCGAAAACGTCCGCGGACGGTATGCACGGGGTGCGGACGCGTCCGAGCGTCAGAAGGACGCCGACTGCGCGAGAGCTCGCACGTGCTTATTGATAACGTATGCGAAAAAGAAACCCGCTTATCACCGTATTCAGTATTATGTTACAGGAAATCTCCGGGACCTGGACAAGATTTATTTAGGGTTCCGTACCCAAAGCGTAAATCGGGGGCCTATTACTATTCCGCTGTCCGTCTGTCTGTCTATCTCATGAACCGTGATAGCTAGACAGTTGAAATTTTCACAGATGATGTATTTTTGTTGCCGCTATAACAACAAATATTAAAAACCAGAATAAAATAAATATTTAAGGGGCTCCCATACAACCAAAGTGATTTATTTTGCTCGTTACTAAGGCTCCGCTGTCCATCTGTCTGTCTGTCCGTCTGTCACCAAGCTGTATCTCATGCACCGTGATAGCTAGAAAGTTGAAATAAATATTTAAGGGGGCTTCCATACAACAAACGTGATTTTTTTGCCGTTTTTATAGAAAATGGTATGGTAATGGAACCCTTCATGCGCGAGTCCGACTCGCACTTCGCCGGTTTTTACAGATAATGGTGCGGAACCTTTCGTGCGCGAGTTCGACTCGCACTTGGTCGGTTTTTTTTGGCCTGGATAATTGTATTTTGGATTAGCTACTATTTTTAAGAATTTTCTTCCAAAATCTACTAAACGATACAGATTTTCTACTGAAATTACTACTAAATCATCGTCCTCTTTGTCACAAACCTACCAAAACGTAGAAATCTACTTAAAGTGGTCACACTCATGGCGTCCGCAAGCAACGTCCGAGGACCGTGCACACTTATCTATCAGTCGCGGCTGTAAGCCGCGTCCGTAAGCCGAGTCCGATAGTATGTTTCCAGCTACAGTGAGTGTAGTGTGTGACGGTACTTGACGTGAAAATAATATTATGAAGGTAGATGAAGAATCTGCTTCTCATACGGAGTGAAGACATCGCTATTCCAGTCAGCCTGTGACCACGGTCGGTGTAACCCGTTAGATATATTTTAGTCAATATTATTTTTCGCTTTTTATTTTGAAGTCGGTTTTTAGTTTTTTTATAAAACTTTATTTTATTTGAAAACTTTACACGACGCACGTACGCCGAGCGACACAAGACCAAAATCACAAATTACGTATAGCGGCGTTCTATTTTGTGGTCCGGTGAAGTACGGTTTCAATCCGTCGCTTAAGCAATAAGGTCGTCATTTGAGCGGATTTTAACGGATTCCGGCTGTTTGGAATCCAAGCCTAAATAAGGTCGTTTTTTGAAAGGGTTCTGAAAAATTGCAGTCGAAAACAGCTGCTTTAACTCCGAGCCTCACTCACTATCACTCTACTACCCACTCATGTACAGCAGCAGTATGGCAGTGATGTCAGAAAGAAATGGACCAAGAAAATAGCAGTTTTCCCAAACAAACAACAACCAACCCTGGTCGATGAGCCTAACCTAACGTAACATAGCGGCATCTAATAAATGCTATAGGCATAGCGATAATATAAAAATAATTAATACTAGTACCATCTAAGTTGCTATTGTTTGGATAGCCGTTTACTGCCATCGGCCAAGTAAAATGACATTATGACATTTTTATGTTATCTGTAATGCTGGGGCTTCATCTGCGTCTAATGTCGTTAATTAGTGCTCTATTTGACGTAGTACGCAGGTGTGACCGGTCTTTGTGTGCTAATTTGCTTCAATAACATTAGACGTAAGGCGATAGCTCGGACGGCGGTAACTTTTGACACATCAAAGGGATTAAGCGGGCGTCTAGTGCGTTGTTGTGGCTACACCTATACACTAAACATGTTAAAACACGGTCACATTCAAAAACTCTTTGTGAAATATATGTTAAAGTGCAAAGTTATTAAGTTAGAATGGAGTAGACAAAACGAAAAAAGTATTGAGTTCTTAGAAGCTTTTTATTTTATTTTAAAGACACACTCACAGATCACACGCTAACTACGTCGCTAGACGCTAGAATCAAACATCAAATAAGTGCGGCCACGCACTTAGCGCGTAGCTTAATGCCTTAATTTATTTATCGCTAATCATGCCTTTATTTGAACGTTAGGCGTCACGCAGGTGAAGCCCCAGCATAAAGGTCTACATAGTTTATTTGATCAGTAGTAAAGGGCATAGAAAAAAAAAAGAATGATAACCGGCAGAATTTAGTAGCCTATTGAACAATTTGGAGCCTATATCTTGTCTCCCTCTAATACAAAAGGATGACGCCCTCTTCCCCTTTTGTCGCATGACTCGCATGACCAACATTTATTACCCGTGTTTTCTCTCAATCGATCCAAATTTTATCCCGTAATTTCTAAATAAAAAATATGTCTATCCCTGCCAGCGGAACTTTTCGAAGATCAGGAGGTGTAGTTTCAGCTATTGGGAAACAATTGAGATCTGTGAATTTGAAAGCGGCAAAGCGAATAACAGTAACATTTGATCCCTTTGCAGACAACGTAACCCATACAAGGTTTGTGTTTATTTTCAGGAGTGTGTGTGAATAGCCTACAAATATTTCCTTGCTACTAATAAAAAAATATATATTCCACTTTCAGAAGCTTTCTGCACTATATAAGTTCACCTAAAATTAGTTTATCGAACCCAAATTGTTCCCTAAAAACTGAAATAGTTTGTGATCGCAGAGAACCAACAATAGACATTGCAATTTTACCAGCAATCGCAGGTAAGGTTTCACAATAAATAATTCAATATTCCTTTGTGTTCTTTACTTTTAATGTAACACCAATACAATATTATTAATCTAAACAGGTAGAACTTGTAAAAATATTTTTTATGGAATATTTATAAAGCTTAGATTAAACAATGCTCAAGATACAAAAACATACAAATATGTATGCATAATGTCTGTAGGTATACTTGTTTTGTTTCTATACCTACTATTTATTTTTATTTCAGATACAGCTAATATAAAAAAGGTCACTTTTAAAAGTGGAAATTTAACCTGTTTGGAGCTGTTACAATTACTCAATAAGCACATCTCATCTCTAGCACCAGTAGAACAACCTGTATCAACTATTCAAACTAAATCAGAAAGAAAGAGAAAGAAGTGAGATTGATAATAATGACTCAATCCGGTAAAGGCAACCTGCATGTTGTAGAGGAACTGTATAATCAAATACCAGCATTTACTGATGTGTTTTCAGAAGACACATTTTACATATTTGTTGTATTTTTTGTCCTGTCTACAATAATGGTTGCCTTTATCCTTTCAAAATTTATAACTATAAAACCCATAGAATAGTATTTTAATTCATGTTAAAAATAAAAATATGATGTAAAAGTTTAATTGTTTTTTTAATGCTAGGAGATTTATCATGTAGCAGAAACCCTAAAAAATACTTTAAATATAGTATTTAAATGTACTTTAACTTGGCCATGGATAATCAAGACACAATATAAATTCTATTGTTACTTAAATTGGTCACATGAGACTGCTTGGATGTTGTCATGTTAACCCTTCAACCATTTAAAAAATCAAAGTAAAGATAGTAAAAGAGCTAAAATTTAATACAGAGGCAATAACACGCCTTATTCCTTAAACTTTAAAGCGGTTTCCGGTTACTGCATGTCCATTGTTATTCAATTGTAATCTATTTTCGCTGAGAGAGGGTTAAAATGGAATGTCCATTTAGTGTGTAATGTCAGCATTTTGCGGCGCGCGTTTCGCATACGCTTGCCGAGACTCATTACTACATCGAAGCGCTGCACGCGGTGGAGTGGGTGGGACTACCGAAACGCGTAGGTTAGTTAGTTAGTTTAGCTGGGTAGTTTCCGAACTTAGCCTTTTGATTAAGCCATTGTGCGTGCTGCAAATTTTTCCTTTCTACAACTAGCCCAGGTCATCCCAAACAGACAGGTTGTTGTGCCCGTTGTTCTGCCACGCTCCCTCGTACTTGGTGGCATTTCTTCTGCCTCCATGCATCCTCTGCATATGGGGCTGTCTGTTACTCTTACCTATGTTATACAGGTGTTTGTTTAGAGAACAATAGCCGGTTATAATACCATCTATAACTTAGTAGCGTATGTAGTTGTGGACTTACTTACAAGCGCTTCGTCGCGGCTAACAGTTAGCCGCTAACTCTACATTGTGTTAGCGATAAGCTGCTTACTGTTTGTCTAATACATAGGGACAGCCTGACGCTAGCTAAGCTTATAAAACAAATGATGGCTTTTCTGGTTTTAGGCATGTTTATTTGAATTAGGTTTTGATTTTCAGAGAATGGACTAGTTGATTAATGGTGGCATCATTTAAAAAAAACCGACCAAGTGCGTGTGGGATTCGCTTACTGACAACTGATCGGTCGGTACTACTTACCGCGTATTATTATTATTTATTTACTTCATAGGCCGAAAACCTCTCGCCTCTTGGGCGGTAATGACCGGCAGATGCACATTTGGCCGGGTTCAGGGCAAAAGAGAGAGAAATCGGAGGGTGCTATGCGTGCGGTATCAAGCCGCCGATGACCAATATTCTGTGACATACCCAGATACCGGTACGTATCAGTTTCGGAAAGTGTTTGCAGTTGGACGACACCAAGGTTAACCTCCTGCGACCGAGTAATCTTTCCCCTCGTCACATGGATAACCGCACACTTATCAACCCCGAACTCCATTCTGATGGAGCCACTAACATCAACAACGATGTTTAGTAGCTCCCTCAGCTTCGGAGCTGTTGGGGCTAACAGCTTCAGGTCATCCATGTAAAAAAGGTGCGACACCCGATCTCTCCCTCTCCGAAACTGAAATCCCGTCCTCGAATTCTCCAGCAATCTGCTTAAAGGGGTCAGGGCAAGGCAGAACCAAAGTGGACTCAGACAATCGCCCTGGTATATACCCCTCTTTAGCCATGTATGGGGGACTGAGTCAAATGCTTTTTTGTAGTCAATCCAGGCAGCAGAGAAGTTCCGGCGATTGCGTTTGACCAGTTGGCCAGCGACAGCATCTATGAGGAGAAGCTCCTTTGAACCGCGACTACCAGCCCGACATCCGTTCTGAGTGTCAGACATAAGACGATTCGCGTCTATATGATCACGAATTTTGGCGCTCAGAACGGATGTTAGTGTCTTATAGATGGTAGGCAGACACGTTATCGGGCGGTATTTACTCGGGTCCGCGGTGTTTTGTGTTTTAGGAGCTAGGTGAGTGACCCCAGTAGTGAGAAAGTTAGGGAGAGCTCCTGTCTCTAGCGCCTCCTGAAATTGGCGGGCCAAGGTAGCATGGCATACCGAGAATCCTTTAAGCCAGTAACTCTGCAGGCCATCCAGTCCCGGACTTTTCCAGTTCGGGGCTCGACGTACTGCAGTGGCTACGTCTTCATCAGTGATGAAGACAGGGTTCATCGGAGGGACTGATGCACACGCCTCCTCTATCGCGCCAATCCAGGGTCCTTCGCTGTGCTCCACTGGTGTTGACCAAAGGCCACGCCAAAAGCTTACAACTTCGGCCTTGTTCGGTCTTGCACCAGTGTTGCGAGGTTCAGAGCTCTCCAAGCGTTTGTAGAACTTTCTCTGGTCACTCCCGAAAAGGCGATTCTGCTCGTATCTCTCAACCCTTTCTGAGTTCCTTCTGATACGCTTCGCCCACGCAGCGATCTTCTGCTTCAGCTTGTCGATGCGCTTCGTCAGTTTCCGAGCAAACTCTGGGTTAGCCAAATTAATTGTTATCCTAGAAAACTCCCTCCTGACAAAGCGCACAATCCTTGGCCTGGTATTGCCCGAGCGGAAGCACGTCAGTTTGCCGATGAGGACTCTGGCTTGCTCGATACGTTGTTCGAATCTTCTCTTCCAGGCTGGCACAGTGTTACTCCTGCGAGTAGTACGTGCAGCACTTGGACTTGGTGCAACTCGGATGCCTGTGAATCGGCACACCGTCATTGCTGCACTGAAGAGAATCGTACTGGTATCAGCCAGGCCAGAGCTGCTCTCCAAATGCTGGGGCAGCATCTGGTTTACGGCCTCAAGGACATCCCGGATCCGAACACTGAGTGGTAGCCTCGGAAGCCTTAGTCTCTCTTCCAGGGGAGTATTACTGTACTCCAAAATCGCCTCCTCTAACATCCCCCTCATTTGCTCTATTATTATTATTTATTTTTGGTTCGCACTTTTATCTCGGAACTCCGGAGTTCCGGTTTTTTGATTACATCACGGGTTTTATAACCAAGTGGTGTAATCATTTATCATAATTACTCTTCCAAAAATCGCCTTACGATACGGCACGTATTCAAAATCGCCGCCTTTTGCATATTGTAGTAAGTGTTGGTTGGGAGGTCGAGAGTGTTTAAGCTAGTGCGGAGTTGATGTGGTATGACTCCGGTGTTGGAAAGTACCAACGGTATGATGACTACTTTATTCTGTTTCCATATTCTCATTATTTCCTGTTTTAAATCTACATATTTAGTTAATTTTTCTGTAATAGTTTTTTGCACGTTATGAGTATTTGGTAGCGCGATGTCAATTATATAAGTAACTTTATCGTTTTTTTCTTGTAAAATGATGTCCGGTTTATTAAAATGTATTGTTTTATCTGTTAAAACTGCTCGGTCGTAGTACATCTTATAATTGGTATTTTCCAACACCGGCTTTGGTTCATATTTGTAATACGGTAGTGGTTTGTCTGTCAATAGTTGATGCTTAAGAGCTAATTTCTGGTGAATTATGTTGGCCACTTGATTATGTCTATAAGTGTAATCAGTTTGTGCGAGATTCATGCAAGCCCCTGTGATGTGCTGAATAGTTTCAGACTGCCGGTGACATTTTCTGCAACTATCGTTTTGTGAAGATGAATCTTTAAGTATAAATTTCTTGTAGTTTTTCGTATTTATCACTTGATCTTGAATGGCTATCAGAAAGCCCTCTGTTTCTGGAAAGAGATAACCTAACTGCAACCATTTATTTGATGCGTCTTTATCAACACTAGCCTGTTCTATTTCCTTTACATATCGCCCATGTAGCTCTTTCATTCTCCATCTCTCTATTTTCTTCTGTTCTCTGTTCTGGCGCTCTATTGTGGGTTCTGCTGAATTTTGCAAATTTAATGGAGTATAATTTTGATCAACTTCTGTAACTGCCAAATGAATATTACTTTCTCTTGCTTTATTGTAAAAGTGCTTCTTTAGGTTCAGAATTTGTGTTTCAAGTTGTACATGTAAGTCTGTCAATCCTCTACCTCCAATTTTTCTTCCTAATGACACCCTTTCTATTGCTGATTTGGGATGTGCATATCGATACCTCGTAAGTATAGATCTTGTTTTCATTTCTAGTTTATTTAAGTCTGTTTGAGTCCACTTTATAATACCGAAAGAATACGTCAGTACTGGTATGGCAAACGTATTTATGGCTTTGAATAAATTCTTAGAGTACAGTTGTCTTTTGCATATAAGGTTTAGTCTCCTAAAGTATTCTCCTGTAAGTTGTTTTTTAATGTTTATATGATTTACTACTTTCGATTGTTGAACGCCTAGATATTTGTATAATTCATCTTCATCCATTATAGGTATGCCTGTTTCTTCGCTTGTTATGTTGCTGTGAACTATTTTACCTTTTTTTATATGCATAATTCTACATTTATCCAGGCCAAACTTCATGTTGATATCTTTACTGAAACTACTGATTGTATTTATAAGTTGTTGCAAGTTTTTATCGTTGTTAGAAAATAATTTGATGTCATCCATGTACATTAGATGGGAGATATTTGTGTCTTTAGTTAATTTATAGCCTAGTTGGTGTGATAAAAGATTGGACAATGGATTGAGAGCAAGGCAAAACCACATAGGGCTCAATGAATCTCCCTGAAAAATGCCGTTTCTAATTCGAATTTCAGATGTCGTGATTCTAGTAGACTTTGACGTTAAGTTTAATGTCGTCGTCCAATTAGCCATGGCATTCTGCAGGAAGGTAACAATTGTGGGGTTTATTTTATAGAGTCCCAAAACTTTATTTATTTTATTATTAATCATACAATTTTTAAGCCTTAATGCTAACATTGTCCTATTTTCATAACATTATGTTTTACTTAGTCCGGGAGCCGCGAGCCCGACTTACACTTGACCGGATTTATATTGGCGATGGTGATAATAAGAAATCCTGAATTTCTGACTTACTGAAGCAGCCTGGGAATATAGAATTTATTTCCACTAATTGAGCAGTAAAGACAAAGGAGGCTGAAGAAGTGAAAAAAATGAAAACATAGTAAATCTGGGATAGTGTAAATTTATTAATACATACATTTAGTACAAATACAAAATTGAAGTTACTCTTTTTGCGACACTAAATAATTCTTCACTTATCTCAGAATTCTTGAGCTCCCCAACGTATCTGAAAAAAAAAACAAGGTTTTAAGTGTATAAAACACAAAAGCAATTTTTTACAAAATTTATAAAGTTCTGATCTCTGACTCTGACTACAGGAGTGCCCCAGTTTGTGTGGCGCGACCCACTGGCACAAAATCGGAATCTATTTTTTATGCAAAGCCGCGTTTACACTTCGATTGAATTCAAAGTTAATTATGCTAACCTTAAATGGGCAAGCATTTTACATGTATGATTGATTGAAAAAACGAATCGAGGACCATGTGGTTTAGTGGTTGGCATTTCTAGGCAACTGATTAATAGCAAGAGGCGCAAGCAGTTTACATGAGTGATGGATTGACAAGACTGAAATTGACGACCGTCAGGTCTACTGGTTCCTAATCCTATGATATCAACGGTATTGTTTTAATCGCAAAGGCTGCAAGCATTTTACATAAGAGTTAGGCCTCCTACACACTAGCGTCTATCAAGCGTCGACGTCGCGGCAGTGCCCAATCAGCGTTAAGTAAGTTCCGTTAACACTGATTGGATGCTGCCACGACGTCGACGCTCGAAAGACGCTTGTGTGGGGGGTCCCTAACTTACGTCTTGATTCCGGGCTTTCTGTTTCCTTTCAACCAGTGAGGACAGCGCTTCCGAGCGCACGGCCAGGGAGTCGATCCGCTCGACCAGCTGCTGGTACGGGGACAGCGGCTGCGCGCCCATCACGACGTGCCCCAGCTTAGAGTCGATCTTGGCATCCAGGCGCGCGTTGCGGATGAGGTTCACTATCCAACACTCTGCTTCATCGGGCTGCATGTTCAGGTTTTCGGCTAACATACTGTAAATATGATCTTACATGAAATAAAAGTAGCATGTGAACTGTTCTTTAATAATATAAGTTGCCACGAATAAGGTAAAGACTTAGCACCTAAATAAGCATTCATCCTATCTCTTTATTATTTAATTAAGAAAATATGTATTTGTTTCGTCCTCATTTCAGCTTCAACAGCTCAATGGAATTAGTTGAAATCTGGCTTAAATTAATGCAGCTATTGATCCAGCAACACAGTATAATTATTTTAATCCCGATTTCGTGTTCAAAGGAAGATTATTCATCCTTCTTTAGCTTAATTTCGAAGTCTACGCAGACGCAGTCGCGGATAGAAGCTATTTCTGTTCTAAATTATGATTAATTTCACACTTACCCAATACTAATAACTTGATGAATGCGACAGAAAGTTTCGAAGATCATAAGGCGCGCATTCTCAACAAACTCTTCCAGACATGCTATCAAAAAGAAGTCTGTTAACAGAACATTCTGGCACTGGTTTAGTTTTCTGCGAGCTGCTTCAAAATCAAAGTTGACATACAAATGTTCTATGAATTCGGTTATTGGGTCTCTGGAAAGAAAAAATAAACAATTAGTATGGAATTTACTACACAACAAAAACCGGCGCAAGACAGGTATTAAGTTTTTGCGCCCACTTCTTGCTTCTATGGCCACGCTTTCTCTAATCATGTTACGTCTTTAGCGCTTCTTAAAGCGTGGGACATACACGAGCGACGCGGGTGTGGCTCGGGCGTGGCGCGGACAGAACCGACGGGTCTTTTCGTGTTTCGCTTGTCTATATCTCGCACCCAGTCATTTATATACATTTTGTATGAAATAAGAAGACTCCTTTCATATTTCTCTCCTTTCAAAGGAGAGACGTCGCGTCTGGCCCATCTCAGGTGCCTCTTGTGTCCCGCGTCTTGCTCATTTTGGTACTCTCTTGCCTTATTCCAATCACGTCTTGCTGGTATGCGCCTTATTATTCTAGTTAAGTCGGACAATTGCAACACCGAGTTTTCGTTTTTAATGTTGGTCCAAGATGAATTCTATATTACCTGTAAGTATATGCTTCTTGCTGAATGACCTTTACTAAGTCTTTAAGAGCATTGCGTCTTGACCTATTTATGATGACAGCTGTAGCCAAGTAGCGCAGAATGTGAGGGCACATCGTTTGGATGGCGTTCAGGTACCTTTAAAAAGAAAACAAAAAAAAATAGTAACTATACTAACTATTCTTAAGTTTGTCATTTCTGTATTGATCATGAGAAATTAACTCACAGTGGCTTGTATAAGAACATCTCAATTATAAGGTCCCGTCCTTTAACGTGGTTGAAGAATACAAAGAGGGACCAGTGGACAAGCCATGTCCGTTGCTGCAAAGCTTGCATATTGTTGGCGGTTGCCCCAGCAGCACCATTATCAATGAACTCTCGCAATTTTGTCAGGTCATCAAGTGCTCCATCCCAGTTTTGGACAAGAATCTCACTTGCCAGTTTGCCCCAAAGAACGGACAGGTAATTCTGAAAAATAAAAGTCTTTCATGTTTTGTTTTGGAAACTAACATAAGAACACCTTCTCACTCTAATCCATCTTGTTTGCTCAAAATGATAATGAAATGGGACCTAATGCTTGTAGACAATCTTAACCAGTCAACATTTGGTCTAGATACTAAAAATATGTAATTGGCAATAAAAACCTCTTTAGTTAAAATCTTTCTTTGATAGACCAATAACATTTATATTTGGTCTGAAAAAACAAAAACTACTAAATGTCAGATGTCAGAATTGGAGATTTCAAGATGTCAGTAAAATTATTAGTTCATAAATTTGAGAATGGTTCTAATTGTAAATCATTAATGATCACTATTAATGATGAAGAAAATGCTTTATCTGAGACGAAATTCAGTTCATGGCTGGATAGTACAGCTTTTCAAAAGAAGAAATTAAATGAGAAATCTTCCCGTTTGGTTGTGAAAATAGTAACTGGAAGTGAGTCAAATGATTTAGAACTAAATCTCTCTTCTTGTGCTAAACTAGTAGATTCAGAAATAAACACCACTCAAAGGGAATTTAGCCCTGATTACAATCAATCTGAAAGACTAACTGATAATGAAGTAAATGTATCTGTTGAAAACTTTGATACTACCAATGATGCAATGACACTAGCAAACATGAATGCAACCAACATGTGCTTCAACACTTTAAGCCCACTAGAATATAGTTTAGAAAAGGTTAAAGAAAATAATGCGCGTATTATGGAAAACATTCACATGCTCAATAGAACATTGAATTATACAAAAAAGAAAGAGATATTAGATACAGTTTATCCTAAACCAATGCGCTCATACCCTTGTGAGACCTGCGGGAAATGTTTTGTGTATGAAACAGGTCTGAAGAGGCATTATGCAACGAGACATGCTATCACAGAAACTCAGCCTCGTTGGCAAGTTGTGTGGACATGTATTGAATGTTTTCAGGTGTGGCCTCGACATGAATTTGCTTTAAAACACTCTAAAAAATGTTCTAAATTAGAAAGTGCTGATTGTGTGAGAGAAATAAAAACATCATCATTGCTACAATGTGAATTTTGTGAAAAGGTTTTTACAAGTATTCCTAGATTGCTGAGACATTCTAAGATGCATTCAACACAAAACAATTATGAGTGTAACACTTGTGAAACTTCATTCTTATCATTTAGAGAGGCCGAGGAGCACTGGCAACTATGTCCATGGCTCAAAGCATATTACAGTTTTTCTTTGCCAAAGCTTTTACTATGCAATGCATGTGACCGAAAATTTAGAAACTATGAACAATTGTACAATCACAGGTAATAATTAATGTTCTATTAATCAAAATATATGAATTATACATTAATTAAGTTTAATAATTTTATGTAAGGTTTTTTTTTAATTTTTAGATATAAAATTGGTCACTTTATGTCAAAGAATAGCAGTGATTGTTTAGATACATTTGTATATCAATGTGAGGTGTGTGGCAAATGTTTTGCATCTGTTCAACCACTTCAAACTCACAAGAGACAAAGTCATCCATTTTTAGATGTTACAAGCTACAACATTGTAAGTGTGTGGAATATTGTTTGGTTTTACTCAGTTTAACATCATTCAAGAAGATAATATGATTTACAGGTTGCCAACTACAACAGCTTGTATCAAATAGAAGATGAGCAGTGTGTTATTGGAGAACATTAACATAATTCAAGTTTGAAAAACAGTTATTTATATACAAATTATACCTACATAATATGTGAAATGTTATTTAAAATATATGTAATGACCTAAATTGTATTTTTTTATCAATGATCGTAGTACTTAATCTAAATAATATTTTTTTTCTTACCCTGTCAGTAGGAGACATAACCAGCTGGCAGAAGTAGAGGTATGATGCAGACTCAACATAGTTTCCACACTCATATCTGTATTTGGCCAACCGATACATGCTGTCGATCATCTCAATTTTAAACTGAAAGAAAACATATTTAAATAATTTAATTCTAATTTCTTAAGTACAAGGTGGTTTGTTGATGAAAATAATAAACATGCATAATAGTATTAATACATCAACTTAAATAAACTAAAACACAATAAACGATCAGTTTCAGATAATCATTTACAGGTACCTACCTCAAATTCCTTATTAGTAGTTAAATAGTTGATCAAAGTTTTGGGGTCCCTCATTGTCTCAACAGTTTTCATAACATCATCTCTCTGCATGAGCCTTAATACAGGCTCCACAGCATCTTGCAGCACTTGCAGCTGTGAGAGGACTACACCTCTTCTGGACTTGATTTCCTGGTAAATAATGATAATATAGACTGGAATAGTCATACACAGATAAAATAAATATCCAAATACATTTATTAGGATAGAAGCCAAGTACTTACTTCAGGAGTTTCCTCATCCGGGTATAGCATGCTTCGAATGTCAATGACATAATCGATCATGTTAGTTTTACTCAGTATTTCCAGTTTAGCTTGGAGAAGTTCCGATTGGTCATATGTCTGAAAAGTAGTCCGAATCACTGTAAGTGGCTAGCATTTAATGTTTTCGAGAGATATATTGCGTATACCAATACATAAGAATATTTTACATAGGATTTTTAATGTATTAATTAATAAAACATCCAAATAAAATATTAAAAGATGATGACGAGTATAGTTTACCGTACCTCCTTTGCAGCTAAAAATTCAAGTAAAGGAAACACAAGATGACGGTCTAAATATTGACCGATCTTAAACGTTAGATCAAACTTTGAATAACTCATTTTGTCACTTTATTCAGCACATGAACTTAATAATTTGTAAACTTGCTTTCGTAGGAAACAACCTAACCTCAAACTCAAAACCCAGAAAGAAAGATTAATTTGACACATTAGCGGAAACAGAAATGGTCTATTGTCATAAAAGCATAACATATCTAGAGATGCGAAAACCGACTTTTATGACAGAACCACATTTTGTTGGACTTGGTTAGCATAGTAAAGCTACGGCCAAACCAACGCGGGGGCGAGGGCGTGCGCGTGGGCGTGCGCGGTGGCGTGGGCGTGGGCGTGCAGGCCAGTTCATACCAAACACGCGGACACTACGCGTTCAGGAGGCCTAGCACGAAAATGTATATTTAGCTCGGATGTATAAACCTAACAAGAAAGAGATTAGTCATGAATGAAGTCAAAAAAGATAACTAAATAAACAAATAATTTTGTAGAGTTTTTAAGTTATTTATTTACTGAGTTTCGCATTAATTAATTCCAACGCGGCTACCCGAGCGAAGCTATTTGAAGATGTAGGAAAGAAAAAAGCTAGTTGGCTTCACTCATTGCTATTCGGAAAAAAAATAGTAGCTTTAGACGTAATTATTTATATTATCGTAGTAGCGCACCATCTGTCTGTTGAACCTGTCACGTCAAATGTCATGTCCGCGCGTGCAAAATCTGAATGTCAAGCTGCACGCCACAGCTGTTCGCACCGGTGTGAACTCGTCGATACAAATGTAATGGTACGATCTGAACGCCCACGCCCACGCCACCACGCACGCCACCGCACACGCGTTGGTTTGGCCGGCACTTAAGTCCGACTGAGCTTTTTTAATCCGTAGGGGTCCTTCCTTTCCCTACCCCTACCCTTCCTTTCGCTTCCTTTCCCTTTCTTGCTTTGTTGACCCATCAGTTGATACATAATTTTAAGTCTCGGTCTATACCCAGCCGGAAACCGGACCGGGTTAACGCGGTCTCAATCCATCGCTTATGCAATAAGATCATTCAATTCTTCGTTTTTTTAACGGAGTCTTGCGGATTCTAACGGATTCCGGCAGCGTAAAGTCCGAGCATAATCGCGTTTTAGTGCACAAAATTTTTACCCCACACGGCCACACACGGTCAATATTAGGGTAAAAAAAATAGTCATTGGGCACACCAAGTTTCATCTATAGTTTTAATATAGTTTATCGTAGTGATTATTGTTTTGCTGTGCAAGCTAGGAAGTTCAAGCAAGCTGCAAGCAGATAGAATCAAATCGAAAAAGCGCGGGAATCTTTAGACTCGACGGGCGTCTTTTTTTCCTTCTGAATTTTATTTTTAATATTTAAGGGATTGCGTTCAGGACGGTAGTGTTTGTGTAGATAACTATTATTTGTATACATATATTTATTGTTTAGTAGTGTTTATTTGGGAAAAAGTAGGTGGGTTGCACAGTTTTCTTTTGAAAATGAATGACCCTCCCGATGATCCGGGAGGGTCACCTCCTCCACTTTTATCCGACGAACTTGCCGATCTTCCTGATGTTAACCTTTCTCCACCTCCGGCAGGATACTTTGTAACTATTACAAACGATTCTGACACCGATATTTCAACTTCAGCTACAGAACATGAGCATATTATTAAACGAAAGCGTAAAAAATTAGGCCAAGTAAACCGAGAATCTGTACCGCGCCAGAATGATTTGCCTGCTTCAGTTCCACATGCAGTTGCCAATAGTCAAGACTTGCCGAATTATAACACACCTATAGGGCGTAAAACTTACAATGACTCAGATATTGCTCCATATGTTGTTCATGTGCAAAAAGTCTTAGCCTCTCCTAATGACGGAGCCACTTTGCACCCGATTGAGGTTGGGAAATTCTTAAAAAAGTATTCCTTCAAAAATATAATTGATGGCAGTGTTAAAAGTATTGGCCGTAATAAAATATCAGTATCATTCTTGAAGTTCTCTGATGCTAACTTCTTTATGGGCCATTATAGCTTGGAATCTAACAAATTGAAAGCCTTTGTACCTACATTCAATGTCACCAGAATGGGTCTTGTTCGTGGTGTTCCTGCGGATTGGTCACCTGATGAAGTTAAAGCTAACATGTCTGTACCAATTGGATGTGGAGAAATAATGAAAGTAAGACGCCTTAATTTCAAAACTTCTATTGATGGTTCTGCATCTTGGAAGCCATCCCAAACAGTAGTTATCACATTTGATGGACAAACTTTGCCCAAACGAGTCTTCATTTGTTACAATGCTTTACCAGTAGATTTGTACATTTTCCCTACAATTCAGTGTTTTAACTGCTGCCGGTTTGGCCATACCAAAACACAATGCAGATCAAAGCCCCGTTGCTTTAAGTGTGGACAGAGCCATTTTGGAAATTCTTGTGCTATTGATGATCATCATGCCTCTTGTTGTTTGTGTTCTGGTTCACATTTTGCAACCAGTAAGTCTTGTCCAGAATTCATGCGCCAAAAAAATATTAAGACTTATATGGCTGAAAATTCAATTTCTTATGTAGAAGCTTCCAAACTTCACCCTCCGGCTTCCAAGTCATATGCTGATATTTTGTCCTCCAGTCCTGAAAATGTAACACAAGTGATCAGTCCTCGGGATACTTCTGCTAAAATTAAAACTTCCAAGGCAACAAATTCTTATAAAAAAACAGTTCTTTTGACCCCTCGCCCTTCACCATCGTTTTCTAAGGGCTATGACAAAAAAGCTCATAGTGATTTAATTAAGGATTATTCCTTCCCCTCCCCAAGGGATGGTTGCGCCATTATGAGCCAGCCCCAAGATCAGCAAAAATCGAATCTTACAGACCTTATTGTAGTCCTAATTAATTTAGTTTCCCAATTTAATTCAAACTCACCGTCCAACGCTGCCCCCATAATAAAAAGTTGCATTCGATTCCTCCAAGATGGATTTACACGCCAAAGTAATTCAATGGAATTGCCAGAGTATTTTAAGCAAAAAGAGTGATTTTTATTATTTAATTAATATGTATGAGCCATTTGTTTTTGCTCTGTCAGAAACGTGGCACAAACCTAATGTTATATTTATTTTATTCCCATGTAATAGAAGTTATTCTACCTTTCCCTAGTCTCCTGATCTCGTTGTAACTCCTTTTTTTCCAAATTTCGATCTTAGGCCTTAATATTTCCCTGATTCCCCGTTTTTTACTCGACACTGGTAGAGGGCAATCCGCCCGTAGCCAAATAGACAGTGTTGTCATGTCATCACTGTCAAATAAATAAATAGAATCAAATCAAAAGAATGCCGCCCGTCTGGTCACCCCTTTGCGTCGCTATATTTACACCATAGACAAAATAATGTTACGGCTTGCATGCTTCACTTCACGCACACACATCACATCACTAGTCACGTTTTTCGTGCATGCTTGAGTAAAATAATATTTTTGGTTACTTTTTGATTTTGAAAGAAATAACAAATAATTTTCTTCTCAGTATCATTTTCCCAAGATATTAATGGTGTTTACAGCATTGTGTTAACGTAATTATCTCGAACAGGACTGCCAGGGCGGCTGATACGTTCCTAAAATGGCGGCGGGCGCTCTTCTTTAGAATGCGTCGTCGCAAATAGAAGCGGTGCATGTGTTTAAAATGGCTATAAATAGAAGACTTGCATTTTCGTAACTGCATTGGATTGCTATTCAAAATGTCAAACACTGTAATTACTAATTACACGGACCTGAATGGGCCTTCCACGAAGGCTGATAGTTCTGTTGTTGTTATTGTAAACAAGGATGGATCTCTTTCTGTTGATCAGAATTTACTTGGTACTTTGATGGGTAAGTAAAGCACATAATTTGATTTATTCAAATTTATAGTTGTTACTGTTGTTAGGCTTTGTTTACTTCCAAGCTGTAAGTTAATTAATTATAAATTGTTTAATTTGTTGTAAACCCCTAGCCTAGCTGAAGATACGATTTGTAGTTTGGTTTTATTACCTATTTTATCTTCACATTGAATTCAACCTCTAATATCTCAATAATTTCCTAACATCTCTAAGAATAATTATACTTGATTCCACTCATTTGGCGATAGCTAACATTTTGGCGCCAAATGAAATTGTCATAAAAAAAATATTACATACTATATTAATGTATTCCATTATTTTGGCTGGTATTTAGTTACATAAATATATTTGCAAAATTGTTACAGGTACTGATGGAACCCAAGCTGCTGGTATAAGTGTAGTTCGAGTTGGCCATGAGGGTAAACCTGATGATGCCACAGACTCAGAAACAGAGGATGATAAAGTGCCTCATGTCACACTTTCTGTAGACAGTTATTATGATGAACCTAACAGCATTATAAAATATGGTGAGTAAGACCTTTTATTTAATTATAATTGAATGAGGTACTTAGTTTGAATAATAATTTAATGTTTGCTGTTCCACACATTTCACTTTTTATTTTTAATTTTTACAGATAGTGGAGCCGAAATGTTACAATCCTTGAGAATAGAGACAAGAGAAAACAGTTTGGTTGGTTTCCAAAATGATCATTGCTATACACCATTTACTTCTCCCACTCAAAATTTGCCACAAAGTAGTGACAGATATGATGATCCTGTTATTGAGATTACACATACTCCACCACCAAAGCCTGTCCCCAATTCAAAGAAGATAACTATTCTGGAACAGCAAATAATACCTAAGGGTAAAAAGATTGTTTTAAATCCTACTGAATCCCCTGTAATATTGAAAGGCAATGATGTTCTTAATAAGCCTTTGCCTCTATCAAAAACGAAAAACATTAATGAGCTGGAAAAGAGTATAGATCATTTGCAAAGGACTGATGAATCAGGAGAATCATCATCTATCAGCTCAGGAGACAGTATTCCTGACAGAGATTCTGATTCTGACTATAAAGAGACTAAAGATAGGAGTGGTTCTGTGAAACTAAAAAAAACAAAGTTAAAACCTCGTATTTTGAAAAATGTGCCCACTCCCAAAACAAAAGTAGATCCTAAAGTAGCTTCCAGATTAAAAGTTAATAAGAGTGTTTTGAAAAAAGAAATTAAAGAAAAATTCCAAAACAAAAGTATGTTAGACAAGAGAGTGTCTAATGCTAATGTTGATTTAGAAAGTCTTATTCCATCATCTGAAATATCCCTAAACATGCCTGCTGTGACTGCTGTCACTGATCAAAGCAAAACGGTAGTAAAACAAACTCCAAAACCAGTCAAGAAAGAGAAGAAGACACCAGCTCATGTTACAGCATTATTATCTGACATGACATCACTTTTCTCTACACCTGATGTTATCAGGAGAGTGTCTACAGATAACAAGATTCCAACAAAAGATGCTACAACTGTGGACAAGAAATTTACTTCTATTGTGAAAACCCCTGAATCAAATACTAATGAGTTTAAAACAACAGAGAGTATTCTTAAAGTGCTTGAAGAAAGTACAGATAAGCCAAAAACTAATATTGCACATAAAACCTATATGAAACAGAAAGAGAAATCATCTCTTTCTAAAGTGTTTCCAAGTGATATTCTTTCTTCTCCAATACCCCAGCTAGATGATGCCAGCTTAGCTCAAATACTTCAAGATACAACAGGTACAACAAACCCTGTAAAGATTCAACCTGGTATTTCAACTGGAAGCTCAATGAACAGTCCAGGCTTGGCTGGGCCTTTGTCCCCAACCCTGGACTTACTCGGTGGGTTGCAACCAGAGGAAGAAGGTTTAACAGAAGATTTGTTGATGCATGTAGCACAATTGGTAGAAAGCTCTGAAAATTTACAAGAAGTTATAGATAAACAAGTTTTGGGTAAAGTTGACACAATTCCGGTTAAAACATCTGTGCAAACTCCATTTCAACAAGCACCTAGTAGTTTATATGCCCAAACTCTTACAAAATCTGCGAAGAGTATTGCTGTTCGTAAAGATCCCATTGAAATAGTTCGTAGAGATGGCAGAGTCATCACATTGCCGCCAATAGAGGCTCCTGCCACGAGATCTTCAAAAAGAAAGAGTCAGATTGAGACACCCAGTAATGCAGATGTGTTACCAGCCCCAGAGTTGGCGCCCCCTCCACCAGTGGCCACGACTCCTGAACCTCAGGTGCAGGCAGTGTCTAAACAATATGTAAACAAGAAGTTGACAAGTAAGAAACAGGAGCCAGTGGTTGCAACTCCAGTAGTTGATAAAATATCTGCAGAATCACAGGAGAGCTGGAATTCAGAAGATGATCCTTACAGGTATTTTGATTTGACATTTAATTTAGGAAATATTGAAGCAGAGTTAATTTTTTTATTTCTAACATTCTGTTTTTATTGTGTATATAGCGAAACTTATAATACTGCTTCTCTTATTTGTAGGTTGTGGTGTATCTGTAGACAGCCCCACAATAATCGTTTTATGATATGCTGTGATGGATGTGAGGATTGGTTTCATGGTAAATGTGTTAATATAACAAAAGCAATGGGACAGGCAATGGAAGAGCAGGGTATAGAATGGAGATGTCCTAATTGTATTAAAAAGACCCCAAAAGCAGCAACGAAGACTGCATCCAAGGATTCCAGGGTATTGTATAATTCGAACTAAAATTAAATCCTGTCTTGCTCTGTAGTGCTACATCTGTCTATTTTTCTCAACTTTTCCAAGACACAAGATTTATTTTCATATTAATGGGGTATGTTTTATAAAAATTATTTACCTATGCATATATTGTAGGTACATGTGTGTTGTATTAAGAAAGGATTATATTAATTTAATTGTTTACTATTTTTATGCTTGTAAATTATTGTACTTTCTATAAATAATTTGTAAAACTCTTTACCACCTAACCCTCCCAATTTAAATTTACCTGTAGGTTGTTCCAAAGAAATCGCTTTTAATGATAAGGGAAAGACTGCCTGAAATGTGCTTATCTTGATGTACTTTTTCTGTAACTTATCTTTAGTATGGTGTGCAATAAAAAGTAACTATTTATCAATAATATGTCCATAATCCTTCCCCAACTTTAATGTATAAGTTTGAAACTATAAATTTGTTTTTCTATACTTTTAATAGGTGGCAGCAATGCAGAAGAAAAATGAAACTGATGTGATAAATACATCTTCTCCAGTTGTAAAAGAAGGATCGTCAAAAACAAATTGCATAGTGTGTAAGAAACCTGCGCGGGCTAGCAGTATATACTGTAGTGATGCATGCATTCTGAAACATGCACAGGATTCTCTTAGTGTAGCAGGTCAGACGCCTTCAAACAAATCTGAAGGTAGCTCTGGGAAAATTCAAGGCAAACAAAAGATGGAATCAAGGGTAAGGTTTTATAAAAGATATGATTTTTTAAATTCTATTTATTCTGTATAATAGATATATGTAGGTATATTATATATAATTTATTTCGTAACAACACAAAATTTAGCATTGTTAACAAATCTTTTACAGGTAATTGTTTTTGAAAGAAAGACAGGAAGGTTATTAGCAGGGCCAAATGCTCCTACAGCAGAAAATTTAAAGGCTTGGTTACAAAAAAATCCAACATTTGAAGTAGTAAGACCTGATAGTCTAAGCCCTATTAGACCAACAATTACGAAGAAAAAACCACCCACCAATGAGCCTAATAAAATACAAACTACTCTTAATTTTGAGAGAATTCCTAAAAAGTCAACAGAACAGCCGAGTACTAGTAAATCTTTATTACTGGAAACAAAAGGCAGAGGCCAACAGCTGGAGTCTAAAATAAGACATCAATCGGAAGCGAAAAGCAAAACGCAGCATATGGAGCCAAAATCTAGGACTCAACAGCAAGAAAAGTTTATGAAATCAGTTATTTCTCCAAAAGAAGAAGTGAAGCCTTCGCCGCAACCCAGAACACCAGTTTCACTGAAATCGCAACCACCACAGTACCCCGACACTCCCCGGGCAAGCACCTCTTCATCGAAAACCCCCGTCAGTGAACCGCGGCGAATAGTTCGCACTTCAAGCCGTTCACAGGCAGCAATTGACAAAGTAAGAGGATTCAATTTTTATTTTCTGATTGTTATTTTTCATAATTTTTTGTTTTGTATAATCTATCTAATTAATTACTCATCCTAATCTGTCTGGTGTAGACTAGTTCGCGCTTCGGACTACAAAGCCTAGCGGTTTCGGGTTCCAATCCCGCAAATGTTTGTGTGATGAGCACAAGTGTACCTAATTAGATGTTTATAAACGTATTTAAGTATGTTTATCCGTTATCTAGTCGCAGTAGTAAATTGCTCAGTTTGGGGCTAGTTAGGTAAATTGTGTGATTGTGAAAAGCTTTTTTTTATCACAAATTGCTCACCTGCCTAGGACAAAATCGATTTGCCACTATTTAAAAGAATAGAGTTGAATATCAATAGAGCAAATTTGATGTTTTTCAGTAAGTTAACTGAGACAGTACTATAGTCTTATGGAATGTTTTACATATGAATTATCTAATAGCAAATTCTGAACACATGTACATGATGTAGCCCAGATCATTATGGAAACTTTGTATAAAAATGTATCCTTTTATGATGGCATATGAACTTGAAGTTGTTTGCACTTTGATTACTAGCTTAGATTGGTAGGCTTATGATAATTATTTATTATTCAAGGTACCATCAGTTTCGCCTTCAACATCACGCCGAAAAGACTCTCTGGATAGTAAAAACAAAATGGTGGACTCGTCTGATTCGATTCGCGACAATGTGAAAAAAGCTTTGCAAGAACAAATGAGTCTTCGGATGGCCGAGAATCCTGGGAAGAAGTTTAGTGAAGATGAAATAATAGACTTTGCAAATGAAACTGAACTCGAATTACATGAGTTGTTTAGAGATGTCGGCATGAAGTACAAGGCGAAATATAGATCCCTTATGTTTAATATCAAGGACCGAAAGAATCTTTCACTATGGCAGAAGATTTGTGACAGAACAATTACACCAAAACAATTAGTAAGTAAAGCTGTTTGTTTTTTAAATATCAAACAATCTATTTTTATAGCATTTAATAATGATAACACTTCTTCAAGGTAAGACTATCACCAGAAGAACTGGCAAGCCAGGAGTTAGCTCAGTGGAGAGAGGATGAAGCAAAACATCAGCTGGAATTAATAAAGAAATCTGAGTTAGACTTATTAGCTGCAAGCAAAACTTATGTTCTTAAAACACATAAGGGTGAAGAGGTAACCATTATTTTATAATTTTTATTACCTGTCTATAAAAATAAAAATAATTGAACTACAGCTCTCTAAACGTCTGTAATGTTATAGGTTATGGAAACGAAGGAATCTGTTTCAACCGAGCTGGATCCAAACGTGCCTATTGAAGATGTGGTCACTGCTCTAAATGAAGAAGCGGCCGTTGACGAATCAAAGACTGAAACTGCACAGGACTTGTATGTTAATAAATTCCATCAATCTAATTTTAAATGTGTTTGTGAATAAATATATATTTATTTAATATCATTTTAGAAATATCACTTCAAACAAAGGAGACAGTGTCGAGAAAAAGCATAGTCGTAAAAGAGGCAGAGACGACAGTTTCGAGTACTCAAAAAAAGACAGGCGGGACTCCAAAAGGGACTCGGATAGCAGAAAATCGCGGTCGTCCCGGCGCAAGTCTGAGATGAAGGAGCGAGATTCAAAGGAGAGTCGGAGATCGACGAGAAAATCGGAGAAGCGGTCGAGTAGAGCGAAGTCTGTGTCTCGTGAGAGGTCCGAGGAAGTGAAGGAGAAGGCCGAAGGCGATCGCGCGCGGCCCAAAGAGACCGGCCGCGCCTCGCGCCGCGACCCGCGCCGCCGACGCGACCCAGAGCGCTCGCCGCACGCAGATAAACTCAAACATCGTTCCCGGTCGCAGGACCACACTCAAACTAAACACGAGTGAGTAACTTCGACAAATCTGCGTATTCTGTGATTCCTATTTTTTTCCTTGAAGCTTACTCTTTGCCACTATTAGGGGGAACATTTTTGTTCATACATTTGTGATGCATGAGTTGTTCTCTGGTTTTGTTAACTAACTTGTAGAAATATGTCTCTCGTTCGACTTAACACACTGTATGCATAGTGACCGATGTGATATTCGTGATAATTATCTGAATGGGAAAAATATGAACTATTTTACGAATTTGTGTTATCCTGTTTTCGTTTGTTTCAGCTCCACTGATTCCGATTCCATAGAAAGGCCTAAATCTGCGATGTTGAAGGAGGCGCATCCAGAGTATGATCCCCATGAGCCGATGATAACGTCTGCATTTTCGGAGGAAGATTTACGCAAGTCGAGAGAGGATGTCTACGACGACACCTTCAAGGATGAAATGAATGAAGAATATGATAACAACGAGTATGACGCTTCAAAAACCTTCTCCATTGATGCCAATGAGATAACTCCTGATTCAAATGCTCGTAAAAAGGATAAAGTCTCAGGTATGTAAAGTAAATAAAATATATTAATGGTAATTCATTGATTTTCTCTAAAAATACTAAAAATAAATACTAGTTACAGAAGCTGAAAGTGATCAAGAACCTACTAGCACAGTGGAAAATGCGGCGGCTACGGTTTGGAATGGTTGCATCAACATGGTCGATGTTGCCAGATTTTATGTCGCTGCCCATGAGGTAGGTTTTGATAACTTAATAATGTGAGATAAATTTCACGTAATCATGAAATTGAACGTAAACCAAATTGTTTCTGATAATAATGGTGTGTAATTAATATACGACATAGTTTAATTAATAAAATTATGGCTTATAATTTTAAATATTGTACAGGTTTCTGGAAGTGCAGCAGATTTGGAAGAAGACTTGAGTGCTGAATTGGATATTGTAGGCAGAATAAACCCAGACACAGTGTGGGACTACATCGGGAAAATGAAAAGAGCCAGCAACAAAGACATAGTGATATTACGGTTACAGGCCGCGAATGACGAGGAAAAGATGCAATATATCGCGTTGTATAGCTATCTTAGTAGTCGAAATAGGTTCGTAATATGCTTAATGTTTATGTTTAAAATAAAATTGTTTTTGCTTGACGATTTTTCAACAGTACAGACACTAATTTGTGTTTTTATTTACCTATCCTTACCCATTCATAGTAAAACAGAACAAAAGTATTTTGGTATTATATTTAGATGCGATATTAGCATCTGATGTCATAATGCATTGTTATGATTCTAGGTTAGGGGTGGTGAAGGTTTCGAACACTACGTCAGTGAAAGACTTCTACATAGTCCCACTGCCGGCCAACACGAGCGTGCCGCCGGTGCTGCTGCCGCTGGACGGGCCCGGCCTCGGCGAGGGCAAGACCCACCTCTTGATCGCCATCGTTATACGCCAAAGAAAACGGCGTCTACCACAACTTATCCCCCAAGAGATTGTCCCTGCAAAGGTTAGTTTACACTAGGAGTGAAATTGAAATAAAAAAGTTGTTTTGTTATCGTCTTTTTTATTGCATTCGAAAAGGTAATATAGAAGGAGGCTTGCTACTTTTATTTGAGTTAGGTGCATTACGAAAAACAACACAATGGTTAAAATAGAACACACCAGAGTCAAAAATCCTTGCGACGGTCTCTAATTAGAGCCTTGGCATTAAGCAGATGTATGTAGGTATAGTTATGACCAAAATAGTGATATCACCGACAGCAAAATATTTTATTACAAGAAAACCTGAGAATAATAATGTTTTCACCTCCTTCGCCATATCTTTAAAATGCATAGCATAACATCTCAATAGCTTTGACTATGTCAATAGGTAACTCTTGAGGTTCATTTCATAACATAACAAAGGGCTTTTGAGAAACATAGGTACTATCATACAGTTATCTGCGCAACAAGTTGGTCCTATGTAAATGATATTAAATATCCTACTTCACAATTTTACTAATCTCTATTGACAATAGAACTTTTGGTAGGTAGTATGAAAAATATACAACCTGCTCAGATAATCATTACAAATCATGAACTCATATGTAGACAACTCGCGCTCTCACATGTTTAATTTAGATTTCCTAATCGTACAAATTAAATGTGTAACACCCAACTCGGGAATAAAATCGTTATAATTATTGCTCCCTCAAATAATTTGTTCGGTTCATTCTTAATATTAAAAGAAACTTCGCCATCGCGTCAGGTCGCGCGCGAGTCCCGCAAGCGCTCGTACACGCCGCCGCTCGCAGCTAAGAGTGCGTACGCGCCGGCCGCCGCGCTGCCGCTGCCCGCATACACCTCGCCTGCGCTCTCCACTTCGGTCAAGGACAAAATCGCAGCCTCATTGGGTATGTACCTACTCTTTATTATTATGCCCTTTTAATAGACATTTCAAATGTTTTTTTTCAATTGACCTTTTGAAGGTCATTAACCAAGACACTTGACTTGGTTAATCACTTATTATTACTAGAAGCTATTGCTCGAGTATCACTTGCATATCAAAGACTCCACCAACCAACTTCCAGGTTTAAGTTTAATCTCGATTTTATAAGATCGTGCAAGGGGGCATCATTAGTAAAGTCAAACGATATCGATGGGATACAATTAGTTTTATATTACCTTCACTCTCTACTATTGCAATCAAATCTTGGAATTTATAGTTCATAAATAAACTTTGTAAGTATGTATCGGACATTCGGTTAACAATTTGATGCCATCGTGCTGATCTGATGATCGAGGCAGGCGGTGAATAGTTATACTCTTCAACAACTAGTTTGTTTGGGCTCATTTGATTTGGTTTGACTAGTTCAAACCATTTAACAGTTTTTTAAACGTTGTGATTAATTATTTATGTAGATGATTAATTTCATAACATTATGTAATGTATTCAAGCGTCAGCAGACGACGACGAAGCGTACAGCCCCGGCTCGTCGAGCAGCAGCGGCAGCGCGGCCGCGTCGCTCGCGCCGCCCGCCTCCAACACGCTGCGTACCAAGATGGAAGAACTGAACAGACAAATTGAGGAACAGAAACAGCAGATTCTTAAAATGGCACGAGCCGATTCTTCAGTCGCTGAGGTGAGTTTATATAAAAAGAATTTAACTTACCTTAAGAACATAAAATGTTAAAATTACAATATCGTTCATGTATTTCACGCTCATACGGTTCTGTAATCTCTGTGCCGTAACTTTCTTCCAATCGGCCGTTCTGGAAGTCTCTGGGGGAGGCCTTTGTTTAGCAGTGGACGTCCTGTGGCTGAAATGATGATGATGAACTTTCTTTCATGTCGGTAGTATTTATCAATCTGGTCAAACGTGATTCACTCGAGGGTGACATGTATTATTTGTAATTGCAGGATGAAGCGTACTCGCCATCGCGACCTATGACGCCGCCGGCGGCGGTCCCGCTGGCGGACATCGCGCTGCCCAGCAACCTGCAGGAGATCCTCGCCACCATCAAGCAGCGATCCGAGCCTGCTGCGAGTGACGTCGACATGCGTACCCTACCTTTACCGTGATGGACATTTTCCGAAACTAAGTTTTTGGTTATTTTTTATCAATAAGCACAAGATTAGTTAATAATTTGCAATGCATTCAAATCATAGAATTATAATAGTTTTTTATATGTATAGTATATTATTTAGTATACTATATTCTCTTTTTAATACTTGTTTAAGTTATATCTGTGGGATATAGAGCCTACATGATCTCGTTCTGTAATTGCCTTTTTCAAAAAGATGTGCTTAGACTGTTCTGTAAAATACATATTTAAGATATGTGTACTTCAGTGAAATCTCGAAACCTAATTTATGTAGATTTATGAATTTCAAAAATAATTGTTAAATGTGCAAGGCATATTAATAAAATATGTGTGCAATAAGCGAATGCCATGCTGAATGACAACAAAATAAATAAAGAAATGCTAAATGTATCATAATAAGAAAGTTGTATGAAATTTGAACATTTCATTTTCAAATTAGCATTATTGTATATAGATATACATTTGTTCGAAATCATTTAATGTGGTGTACAAAAACTAGTTTGTAATTTTAATTATTTTTACTTAGTATATTGTAAGAAATTATATTTTATCTTCTCTTCTCTATGACAAAATATAAAACTTAAAACATATGAAATAAAGACATGTTTAATGCTATTCCTTATTTTATTTATTCATACACTATCATCATCATACAAAGACTTTCTTGATTTTATTTTTTTTTCCTTTATAGTATAACCTTTTACCTTTGATTGAGAACTAAGATTCCGAAATATGTCTTCTTTTAATAGAGCATTATTTTTAATTCTCTTTTGCATAGCTAATATTTTAGTTTGCATCAATTTTCTTCGTGGGATGTGCCTTAGGGCAAATTCCCAATCCCCTGAGATTTTCAAGTCTGAGAGTATTGGTATCATGTGATTGATATTAAGGTTCTTTTTTGAACCTGGAGCCCATTCCAAGTATCTGTCTAGAGGTAACTTTGCCATTCTTATACCATCTCTTTTAGCCTTTGCTAATGACAGAGGTTCATTGTTGACCTAGAAAGAAAATAAAATCATATTATTAAAACTTATTAATGTAAATGTGGTTTATATATTTTTACAGAAAATATGCCAATTATAAAAAAATACCTTATCAACCATACATCCAACAATGTAAATAGCATCATGATCATATTTTGTTAATTCTTCTCTGCAGTGAGGTGTCAAATACACCAGCTTTTCTTTAGGAAAAATATCCAAGTAACTTTTGGTATGGATATTCAAGGGAAACCATGGTTCTTCTAATGATGGTATGTTCTTCCGAAGTTGCCTCATAAAATCACCTTTTAAACTTACATTACACATATGTATATCAAAAGGGTCTTTATGGATTCTGTTGTCTCCAAATACAAAAGTCATTTGTTTGGCAGAATTTACAATTTCTCTTAATACCATATTTTCCTCATAGGAACAGTCAATGACTACAGGTTGTCCATACTGAATAGCTTGCAGCGCCCTGAAAATAAGAATGCAATAAACACTAGTCTAATGACAATAAGATTGTATGAAATTTTAAAATGTTCTTACTTGTAATTGTCATAATTATTCATCGACTGATCTCGAATTCTCAAAAACAAAGCCTGATGTGTTAATCCATATGAAAGGTCATCAGGGAATTCTTTAGTTTCTTCTGGTTTTGTTTCTAAAAATTCTTTTCTTCTTGCTTCCTTTTTTGCCTAAATAAAGGTGTTATCAAAGTTAATATTACTAAAACTGAATACTGATCAAAGATCTAAATATAGAATATTCATACTTTTTGATTTTCTCGAGCTTTTTCCGTTTTCCATAGATATGTAAGGTAATTATTCCTTTGGTTTCTGCTATATAAAGTCATTAAATGCTGCCATTGGCTTATGTTTAATGAGTTTGGTGCATATCGACCATCTTGCCGCATAACTTCTACTTCTAACATTAGAATTCTTAGCTTCTTCTCAAGTTCAGCATCATTTTTACACAGTTCTTGGATTATTTTATCTATAAAAAATAAATGTTCTCAAAATAACAACTTTGAATTAAATTTCTTACATCTTGTCAAATACAATACCATACCCTAGAGTAAAATATATTCTGAAGCCTACTACAGTCACCAGTATAGCCCAGTTGAGAGGAGAGAATAATGAGAGAAATCATTTAATTCTACTTGCCTGATTCATCCAACTGTGTAATAAAGCGATTGGGCTGATAAAAAATCTTGTTATTACCATTCATTACCTTTTGAACGGTAAGCATTTTTCCACGAGTTTTCAAAATGTTGAATATCGACCGGACACAATACATAATATAATTTGTAGGTTATTTGTGTAGTCAGAATTTTTTGACAAAAAAATGTAAACAAACCAATTTAATTACAATGGTTAAACCATCAGTTTCACTCTTTCTTTAGGTATATAATGTTGAAAGAAATTTAAGAAATAAACTAAACTCCATTCAAGATCGCTCTCAAACTACTGCAAGCAAAACACAGATTATTCAAATCAAAGTATAAACAAAAAAACTACTGTCATATGTCAGAATTGTCAAAGCGACGCTCTGACATGACAGTATTTTTTAATTTACGGCTTTTGACAGCAGTCCATACGGCTTTAGTTTTTTTTTTCGTTCCCGTAGGAACAGGCTAAGGTCAGGGACCATGCTGCCTAGTCATTAATTGATCCATACGGCTATAGTTTGTCTTCCACATATGACAGTTCACACTTATAGTGATGCGCCCCAACGAAATCTAATTGATTTTTTTCAAAAATCGAGAAAGTTTATAAAGATAGTTGGATCGATTTTTATTTTACTGACTTTATTCTAATATGAAGAAATACTGCAATGTTCTATTGCCTGATTGCCGGAAAAAGATTTTTGGCATGTTGTTCAAAGCTTAACAAACTTAAAAAGCAAAACAATAAAAAAATCTTAAAGAAAAACTCAACAAAAACTGTAATAAGGCAAAACCGGAACTACTCTGAAGCACAACGAAAACACAAACTACTTAAAAGGCAGACGCACTCCTACTGACGACAAAGCATAGGCTTTGACAAGCCGATCGGACCGATTCATCGATTAAGTGTCGATTTTGTGTGGTCAATCCCTATAGGAGAGCGTTCTGTTTTACGCATCAATTATTTAAGGACATTTTAAGTTCCCTTATTTTTAAAATTCTTAAGCAATAATAATGAATCTAGAAATCTAAGAGATTTGAATAATCACTTAGATTTCTAGATGCAATGTTTTAAAGAATTTTGCAATAATTTTCAATTAAAATAAATAATGATTTACAATATTAAATTATTAATTCGTAAATAGTATAGCATGGGTGAACTTGTAGGATCCTTACCTATTATATTATTTAACATATAATAAATAGCTAAACCTACACATAAACTTATTTATTATAAATAAATAAATATAACCAATATTAATTCTAACTACATAAATTAATAATATACACATTTAACATTAGAAACATATTTACATTACTTATATACTTACTTTACATAACATAAATACTAACTAGCTAATATTTAAAAATGCGAAATAGCCTGCAAGTCGAATTCATAGCTTCGCATATCTTTCGCACGTCGCATGAATATTATCGCGGCGCGCTGGAGCGGTCATTGGTGCAGCTGATAGCAACTACGTCACCGCGTGGCGGCCTTAGTTTGTACCAGCCGCTCGGCGAGCACCGCCGAACGCACGCATTCGCAACTCCCGAACCAGTCCGATTCAGTACACGAAGCGGAGCATACGTCGCCCGCTTGCTACCATACCTATCGGCGCGCGCGATTATAACTCGTATTTAGTGTCGTTATTTCTTCCCTACACTCCTTCCATATAAATAATCACAGCGGTGTACCTCGCCGCCAAACTGGTGTTCCCGTATTGTGCACGAAGATTGGAACAATGGAAGAAGATGGCAGCCACGAGTTTCACGACGCGTCAAAAGGGCAAGCGTCCAGTGAAAGCGATAAGAGTGATGTTCATCATGTTAAAGTTAAGAACATACCATTTTATCCGGACAAGCCATCGCTTTGGTTCTCGATGTTGGAAGGTCAGTTTATCTTAGCTAATATCACTAAGGGCACCACCAAATGTTACCACACAATTGGCATGCTCGACCACCAATATGCCATTGAAGTCGAAGATGTTATCGAGTCGCCTCCACCACACAATAAGTACGACAAGCTGAAGAGCATATTAATTAGGCGTCTATCCGCTTCAAAAGAGCGCAAACTCCTTCCATATAAATAATCACAGCGGTGCACCTCGCCGCCAAAAACTGGAGCATGTGAAGTGTCAGAGCGATCATCTTATCCTGAATGGAGTTTAGTCATAAATATTTGAACCAACCACAAATTATTTGTTGTGGTAACAACAAATAATTTGTGATAGTAGTAGTAGTAGTATATTCACGAAGGGAAAGGTCTGACTAATCTGTGGGGAAAGGCGATATAATTTGTGTCACAGGGCAATATCATTGCCCTTCAAATGAATTTTCCATAATGTTTAGGCACTCCAGATCCTTTTCTAAAGTATTTTTTTGCATGCTATACTATAAAAGTTTTAAAATATTGAAATGGCTGCCATTTCAAGAGGGGGTGGGTTAGACCCCAACATGAGGGGTTTTTCGTCGATAAAATTCATAGACTTAGGATTCGCTACGCTTAAAGACTGACAAAGCTTGCAAAAGAGACATCATATCCTTGCGGACACCCTACAAGATGGAAAGAGATAGATGTCAATGTGTCTATGTGACACAAAAAAAATATTTAACTGACTTTATCTACCTCCAATTTCATACGTCAAACCTAATTATAAAAAATAAAAATGTGTGCGTGTACTAGTGTACACACGTAAGAAGTGAAACTTCTTTATGGCCTTATTTTTCGAAAAATGATCTACATGCAACTTTCCAGAAATTGGTTAAATAAAGTTAAATTATAGTAATTGCATTCGAAGATTCCTCAGGATTTGTGGATTCTTCCATCATTGAATCTACAAAAATTAGTTAATTGATTTACAAAAATTATATAACATATTTCAGAATTGATACTCTATGCCAATTAATTGATGTTCATTAAATTAGCAGTCGTATTAATTAATAAATACTATTTTAATGAAATCATATACATTGACCTGAACCAACCGTGGTAGGGGCAAGAAAAAGATGGCGCGTAACGGAAAAATGTGACGCGTAACCGAAAAATGTGACGGTAAATTTTTTTCCAACGCCGATAAAGAAGTTTCACTTCAATAAAATATAAAAAAATACAAAAGGAAAACATATTTTTTATGTTTCTATAGACAGGGGGTGTTGTTCAATTATTATTTGTGATGTAAGAAGAAAATACAACCCCAATAAACACACATTTCACAGGTAAATACATTTTTGATAAAAATATTTCGAAACAATATTGTGTCTAATTCATAATAATAATCGACAAAGAACTTAGATTTTACAAAAGATTAGTATCTTTGTTTGGGGTATGTTTGTGTATTTCGTAGTTATAGGCATAATTACAAAAAATATTAAGTAAAATAGTAAATTGCATGTTTATACTAGGGCTTGAACTAGCGGTGACGTCATAAGTATCGATAAAATATTGACAGCCATTTGTAGGTATGGGACATTTTTTTCAATTACTAAAGAAATATTTGTTATGTTTAATTACAAAAAAGAAACTCTAATACTGTTATTTTGTGATGACATAATGAAATTTTCGTTTTATTTTTGGTCTTCTAAAATAAAACTTTTTTATAGTATTATGTAAGTATAGTTTCACCAAATATTTAGTATAATTTATATATTTTTTAAGAATACCAACTTAACCGACGTGTTATCTTAACTTAAGAGTTATAAACAGGCTAGAGTGAACTGCGCGAAATCACTCAAAGTCAACAATTTGCAGTAAAATTTTGAGGACAAATGTTTCTTAGAAAGAAATTTTCGATGTACCTATATTAATAAAATATTCAGTACTAACCTGCCTTATTTGTCCTTGTAAGTTAATCATTTTAAGTGTATTAAAATAGCTTTTTATAATATACCCAGACCTTTTTCTTAAAGATATGATACGTTCATACGTGATACTGGCATAGCTGATATTACGTTTAACCAAATCTTACTTTTTACAGATTAAACTTTAACAAAGAAGGTCCGTGATTATTGTTTTAATTGACTTTTATTCATGACATTCATGAGTTCTTGATTTCCAATCCAAATGACCACTGACAATACATCTTTTTAATAAACATCAACTGTATTGTATAAATTTCCGTAAAACCGAACTTACCCTCTATTTTGTTTAAAGATTAAGTTTACCTTTAGATGCTTTAAGTTCCGCGGCGATTGTAAGTTCTGCCAAATCAATTTTTTTCCCGGTTGCAATTTATCGATAAAAATGTGGCTTAAACAACACTACTACACACACACATACGAGTCACAGTTTTTGTATCATTTGCAATGAGACATTGTCTATCTTGTACATTCTATATCTATGATAAAATTAGATAAATTAAAACGATTTTGACACATCCCATCTGACGTTGACAGATTTCAAAGCACAACCTCTTTTTTTTTCAAGTCAAACTCATCACGCCTTATCGTGTCAGTGATGACGTCACAAGCCCTAAAATTTCAAAAATATATTTATAAATAACTAAGCATCAATTTAATTAAATATTTAAATTGGTTTCTTAAAATGCTCTACTTTTTCTAAAAAATATATAAAAACAGTAACAATTTTTTTTTGGACAATGCCCATTATCGCGGTCGAAACCCAGACACACTGTCATATAAGTACGCCAAAATTGCTTAATCAAATAGGTACGAAAATAGTTTGACAGCCAGTCCAGTCCAGCTTATCACAAGTCAGTGATACAAACAGTAGTTACAAGGTCAGTGACAAACGTCAATAAATTGTAATTTGTTTTGAGGTTAAGTTCTTTCTTAGTCTTTCCTTGAGGTTATGATGAATGTATTTTTTGGTAACTGAACTATCTACCTACATTCATTTTATAACCGGGGATTTATTTTAACATTCAATATGGCTATCAACGCAATATTGCGCCGTACTTTAGTCAATGGAACTTTATATTCAGCGGCAGCACTTCGTTTTGCTTCGACACAGTCTGAGAAGAAAGTGTTCTTTGATGTCTCAGCAGATGGAGAGTCCCTTGGTCGAATTGTAATAAAACTAAATACTGAAGAAGTTCCAAAAACTGCTGAAAACTTTAGGGCATTATGTACTGGTGAAAAAGGTTTTGGTTACAGAGGTTCTTCATTTCACCGAATCATACCCAATTTCATGTGTCAAGGAGGGGACTTTACAAACCACAATGGCACTGGGGGTAAATCCATATATGGTCGCACTTTCCAAGACGAAAATTTTAAGTTGAAGCATACTGGCCCTGGTATTTTATCCATGGCCAATGCAGGACCTAACACTAATGGCTCTCAATTTTTTATTACTACTACAGCGACTCCATGGTTAGACAGAAAACATGTTGTATTTGGTGAAGTTGTAGATGGTATGGAAGTTGTCAACAAAATGGAGAGTTTGGGCTCCAAGAGTGGCAAACCATCTAAAAAAGTTGTCATCTCAGAATGTGGTGAGTTAAAATAAGTGTTAATTTGTAGAATGTTATTATTTCTAGACGTTGCATAGTTTGTAGCTGTACCTGTGTATAATATCTATTAAAGTAATTAGAAATTATTTTGTGTGTATTATTACTGTATGTAGTCCATTAGTGCCACACATTTCAACAGAAACTAGACTTTATGTTAGGTCATACATATCAGCATATGGAATAATAGGATTAGTTACCTCTTACTCAACTAAAGATCATTTAACTATAGAAACTTGGTTAGCTCTTACTCAGCAAAAGATCATTTAACCTATTAACCGCCTGACAATCCTGCAAAAAAATGTGCTTCTAGCGCCAATCACTTATTTTCAAGGTTAACTATAGTGCTGTGGACCAATCCCTACAGCAAACTAGATTCTAAGGGTAAAATTACATGTTTTTACGCAAATCATTTTTTTAAAATTATTTACCCCATAAAAATAATCCCTATTGTTGCATTTATACAACCCTGGCGCTATCATTAGAGATAAACAACAGCGTAGATAGTGCGTACAAGTGACATTATTTCCAGTTATCGATTTTATTGCCAACTATTAATACATTTAACTGTGTATGACAAAGGGTAATAGAAAAAAAACTTTATTTATGTTCAATGATAGCATTTAATTGCCACTGCTTTAACGGACATTGCTGTGCGAGTCTCCGAAATGGCAATGACAGAGCATTTCATTTCCACTGCTTTAACGGACATTGCTTTGCGTGTCTCCGAAATGGCAAATGCAGGTATGTGTTAATTTTCTTTATTCAAAAATATTAATGCTATTTGCTTTATTCCAACCAAAGGCTAAGTATAGAACTTAGCCTATGAATTCCAACTAAACGTAAATACTTACAATATTATGTGTAGTAAATTTGTGTACAGGTATGTACACAAATTTACTACTCTTCTAAGTCATTTTCTTCTACATCTCCCTTGTAACCTTCTAAAATCCTGATTAATTCCTCTGTACTCGAAATTTTCCGATTCAAACACAGCCACAATACCCAATGAAATAAATTAGGTACCCACTAACTCATTAATAATTTTTATCAAAAAAAAACAGATATACCCTCACTTATCATTACGAGTTCGCTTATCTTATGACGTCACAAGCGGTTGCATATGTACACAACTCCGGCGCTGGACTCCTTTGATAACATTAAAGTGCTAGGGTTGTTACTAAAATACAATTGAGTAAAAACTGTCTATCCAATAATAATTGTAATATGAATCTACCTTAAATCATATAAGGTTTTAGATGTCATAGTTAGAAATAGAATCAAACAGCAACAAGCATTGAAGTACTTTCTAATTCTGAATGCCTAACTTATTTGTATATTATTTGAGTAAACTAAAGTTGCCATTAATGACTAATAAATAAACTTATGTGTTACAGCACTACTGTTGTAATTATATAACTCTGACGGTACAAGTTAAGTCAAACCTGCATTTTGCAATGAGTTTTATTCATTTTTTTATTCATTTTAATTTGGCGCTTTGCTTATGTGATTTTAGGGAAAACTAAAGAAAATTTCTTGAATGGCAAAGGTGGTCTTTATGATTATTATAAAATTGCTGCTACGTAAATAAAAATACGCTTGAAAATCACTTCATAGACTTTATAAATATACAACTGCGGTACCAGGGGCTCAAAAATGATGTTGCTTATGTTATACAACTGCGGCGGTTAATGGGTTAATTATAGAAACTCATTAACACCATGTTGATAGACACTTGAATAGTTCCTTAGTATAGTTATTAATAGATTTAAGATCTGATTGGTAAAGTTGATCATTTTTCTTTATTTTAGGTGACTATGAAAATATGATTATTGAATGAGGATAATTAATTTAACAAAATAAAAATTATTGAAGAAGTTAATGTTCTTTTTTAATGTTCTGAGATTTGATTTGTTGTGATTAAAATTGTGAATGAATATGTTTCACAGGGATAAATAAAATTTACTTTAAAATAGGTATGCAATTTTTATTAATCACTAAATGCAACAAATTAGTTTAAGAGTTGCTACTATCAAACAGTTCCATCTGTGACAGATGTAACAACTTATATACAGCTAAGTCAGTATCAAGTCTTATGAACTATTGTAATAAGGCATTTTTAAAGATAAAAACACTCTCTTCCATATCAAACTATTTGTCTCTCTTAACATATATGACAAAAATTTACAGTGACAACTTACTGTCTTTTAATGATAAAATCTGAGATAAATATATTGCCATTTTCTATATGTGCACATTTATTCACTAAAATAATATTGTAGTGGCGTTTACAGTGTAATGTGTGTGTTTTAACAATGTGGTGTTGCTGTGGTATTATTCCCCAGTCTTGAAAAACACTTTTCACTCTAACACTGTAAATAAAGCCCTAGATGTAGCTTAACAATTGTCTTATTTAAAGAGCAGCCGAAGAATTGACAATATTTCGAATTTACTAAGAGAATTTAATAAATGCCATACTTTAATTATTTATGAAACAGTCAATCACCACTTGATAATGAAAATAAATGGGGGAGTACTCCAAGTAAGAATATACTGCTGATAAGATAACAAACATATTTTTTGTTTTGTTTGTAATGTAATGTATATCAAATCATTAAGTAATATTTCTTATGAGAACCGAGCAGATTATGATTAGAGAGAAACATAGTTGTTAAACAAAAAAATAGTAGTAGGTAGGTACTTTCAAATGATGATTGAAAAGTATTGTTTGATCCCCTTAAGTAATTTTTGATCAAAGTAAATACAAAGCAACCCTTTAAAAAATTATGTAAAAGATTTAAAAATAAAATATACTTACAAATTAATTAATCTTGCATTATGAAAAGTAAACAATCGTACTTCACACATTAGGCAAAGACATAAATTCACCATTTTGAGATCACAATACAGGAAAAACCTTTATACACAAAGTGTACTTATAGTATTTGCTACAACTTTTTATGGATTTGTGCTTGTCATTGAAAAAAAGGTAATTAGTGGATACTAAAGGAATGTTAATTAAATAGTAATATACAAATATTTTCTAAAATATATTTAAGTGGCAAATACATGGTGCGCCTGTGTTGACTAATCATTTTTGTGCAATTTAATATTTCTGTGAAATGTGATGTTTATTATACTTTTTTTAAATTTATCTGGTACCCAAAGTCATATAGTCAACATACATGTAACACTTATTTTTGTAACATAATGAAGAGTTACAAATTTGCCAATCAATGTTTTAATATTATAATCTGTAGGCCATTAAAATAGTTCTTTGATAACCTTAAAAAAAATAATTAACTAAATTATGTATGTACATATTATACAACTACCATTATGCCATGTTACTGATGTATGCAATGAGGTTATTTTTGCCAGTGAGATTCAAAAGATATGCCTTTTATCCAAATGTGACAGGGTGTACATACATATTTGCACAAATAGCATAAGGTCATATGAAACTAGAAAATGTGTTTTTAAATCAAACATTACCGATTAAAGTGTTCATCTTTACAAATAGGTACTACTGTAATAACTTGACCTATGGTGATATAGCAATAATTTAGAGTGGTGCTTAAAATGCATGAGTAATGTTACTGTAATGTTTGATTTGTATTTTTAAATATAATTAGCTCCAGTGCTTATTTTGTGAGAGACACCAATCAATATTAAGTACATTAGAATAATCAAATAATCATACATCTTTTTTTAAAAATTTATTATTTAAAATCAGTTTCTAATCAAAAGCCACTTAATAAGTTAGACGCACCTGAGAACTTGAAACAAGGCAAAGGTTATGAGGATATTTCTACTTTTAACACAGGATTTCTATAATTGACTTCCTTCATACATATAACTTCAAATTAACTACTATTAACTACTAAAATAACTAGAATTCTGATGAATTCGTAACTACGAAGAGTTCGTTAAGCGAATTTTTCTAAACTTCAATAACTATAAGAAAGCGTCAAGACTACCTATAGATATGATTTAAAATCACTCATTTATTTATAGCTAGATTCGGAACTTGGAATTGAGTTCGGAGCTAAGATTTGTTAATTTCACTAAAGTATCACTATGGGGCTTGGTCACTAACCTATATTATTACACGGAATCGGCTTTCCCATATAAATGATGCCAAATTTTATGTGTTAATTTAAATTATGAATTAACAATATCAAGTGTCCCACGAACTAATTTCGACGCCGTCTTTATTGTGCGGACAATGTTAGTTTTATTTTCATTCGCATACAGCCAACAGTGCCAAACTGGCGACAGTAAAATGGGCGCGAATTCAATGTGACAGTAGCCCGTCCAGTGTAATACAGATCAGTGGGCCCGGTTCACGGTGAGATTCTGGTTGTGAGTCAGACGCGCGGGTCGAGCGGCGCGGACAGCTGGTCCGCGCTGCGGCCCTTGTGCAGCTGCAGGCTGAGCTCGCTCGGCTCCACGGTGATGTGGTGCGACGACGTGCGCTTGTGCCGCGACTCGCCCGCTGGAGGTTTCATGTCCTGCGCCACAAGATACGTTTGTTGTTTCAATTTTGGCAGTTTGGTACAATTTAATTTTCGAATACTATTCAATTTCGGATCAATTTAAACGTGTTTTAAACTGGCTTGAGTCCGGTTGTGCTGGGAAGGGGAGGCGCCCCTGGCGAAATACAATATCGTGGTTTTGCCATGATAATTCGCGTGATGTCTAGACATCTGGCAACACTTACTCTCGACATTATGGTGTTGTAGCTTGTTTCGATTACGATCTACGTGGGTCCTGTCTGAAAAACGGGACGTCCCGGCAAAAGTGGTACATCTGGCAACACTACTAGTAGTATGGAAAGGAAAAGGCATTGTTACAGAGCCATACAGCCAACTGGCAAAAGTAGTATGTGTGTGTGGACTGAGGGCCCACACAGTGGCGGGCATTGGTTTTATTTCGAGGTAGGCAGTGATACTTAAAAATGTGTTTTAATAATGAAAATCAGTGGTTTTTACCAATAATACACATTTGTAAGTACTGTAGAGGTTTATAGCCGAGCGAATAAAACCTCTACGTCTACCAAGGTATGTTCGAAATATGAAACTTGCTTTTGAATATTCTTCTTTGACGTAGAAAGAACTTTTGTTTTCGAGATTCATTAGAAAATCTGAAGTCGAAGGAAAATAATTAAAAGATATATAAAAGTAAAAGCTTGATCTTTAAAATTGAGCAAAACGATTCAAAAGTTAAGTATTTTCTGCATTCCTCATGTAAAGAACCTTTTAATAAATATAATTCATTAAGTGAAATAAATTGTTCTCGATCAATTCCCAATAGTCTATCCCAGCTTCGGCCATTGGCCCGTTACAGTACGTTACAGTACGTTATAGTACCTACTGCCTACCTCATTTCATTTATCAGGTAGGCACTGCCTTATTGCCTATATGCACCGCACGCCGCTGGGCCCACACGATATTTAAAATTCGTAATATGGTGCACTCGCAAGGCAATGGTATAGAGCCATACAGCCACCCGACCACATAGTACCGTGGCAGATGGACAGAAGCCGAGCTCACCTTAGAGCCGGTGCGTCGGTGTCGCAGCACGCCGCCCTCGATGAGGCGGCGGCTCTCCTCGTCGGGCCGGCTGAGCGGCAGCGCGCCCAGGTCCAGGCTCTCCATGCTCTTTAGCGCCAACTGCTTTAACTGCTCCAGGCTTAGCTCGCGCGAGTCCGAACGCGAGTGCACCTATGCAGAGACAATAGGGATGATGCTATCACCAATCAATTGACCTACTTTTTATAATCTGTCAATACTCTCATAGATGTTTTATAGGAATACATTTCATCATCATCATTTCAGCTACAGGACGTCCAATGCTGAACATAGCCCTCTCCCAGTGACTTCCAGATTGGCCGGTTGGAAGCGGCCTAAATCCAGCGGCAATACATTTACGACGTTGTGTCTATGTAGCATATAACGAAGTCAAATGACTAAATATTTATCGATTTCTAAACGATTACTATTCTAAATTCAAACAAACACTTGAAGAATTTGGATGCGAGGCACTAAGTATCAGAGGCGTGTTTGCGCGGAGTTCATTTCACGCGCCTTAAAATGTTTGTTACTAATTTTAATATCATTGTGGATTACTTATCCAAGTATACATCATTATAGGTAAAATTCAGATTATCTTTATTTGATATGGCTTATTAGACCGGTAAATATTTTTTTTTAGCAGCATTGTATAGATGACTTAATTTAAGTTATTTTAAGACGCACGCAAAGGACTTTATAAAGAGCAAGTGATGTTTCTAAGTGGACGGTACCTTAAAGTCCCTTGAACCGGACCTCGAATGTGCGGGGAAGTCACGCGAAGCGGAGCGCGGGAACTCTCTCCGCGAGTCTCGCGAATCGCGCGAGTCGCTTCGGACCGCACGAGATCGTTCCGGGTAACCTGAATAATAATATGTTAGGTAAAAATTACTTCCATTAAAAATATGGTATGCTTGGCTAGGCTTGTTAGGTTAGTGTACTAGACCAGCTAAAGTGCGAAGATTGAGTGCTTAGCATGAGGTACGAGTCAACCGACATGACCTCAACAACCTCTCGTGTTGCTACTAAATATAGCCCTATAGATTTTAGGATTTTAAGTTGTAGAAAAATGGTTTTCATTATTTCTCTACAGTTTGTCGTCGAAAAGGAAGTCGCCTTGTGCCTTCGCACCTAAACGCATAACTGTACATAGTGACCTTGTCCTGACGTGGGGTCCGCATCTAAATCAAAGTAGCATGTTTTCTTCACCGCGGCCGGGTTCGTTGAGCAAGTGATGACGCTTATGCATCGCGAGCTGTATAGAGTCATTGCGCAGCGCAGGTGCCGCGATATAAAGGTCATACGTTATAAAACAATAGTTTACATTATTTTTCTATGGAGTCGTCGGAAAGGAAGTCACCTCGTGCCTTTGCACCTACAGGCTTCAGCGGCTCTAGGTGACCTCGACTCGACATGCGGTCCTCATTCAGGGTGTCGCATCGCTAAATATACTTACCACAAGGTTATACCTTATGATCTATACCTCAAAATATTTCCTAAGTTCTGTAATTGCTGAGAAAAATTGATATCTCCGCTATCAAATTTTCCAATTCGTCGTCCTAAAGCAAAGGAGCAAGTGGTAGTATTCCTCACCGCGGTCGGCTTCGTCGAGCGAATGTTGTCGCGCGCGCGGCTCGAGCTGTATAGTCTTGGAGTCGTTGCGCAGGTGCCGAGACGCGACGAGCACGCGCGACGTGCGAGTGCTACCGCGGGCTGAGTCCTGATAAACGTAGAAAAGATACATTAACTAAATAAATGTTAGTCGAGCTCTTGCAATCATCATCATCAGCTCTTGGAAGTCCACCGCTAGACATAGGCATTCCCTACAAAACGTCAGAGCGAGCGGCTCTAGGCTGTATGCATCCAGCGGCAACCTAGTAGAATTGATTTTTTAAAATACTGTGTTGGGTCATTGTACATAGTGTTCAATAGAAAAAGATACTCTATAAAACCACGTGTTGCTCCCATAGAGAAAGTTGATGTATACGATCAGCTGATCACACGATTGTAAAGCTTTTCTTTAGAAACGAAATGTTCATGTTTAAAACCTGTAGAATAAATAAGCCCAAATTTAAAACTTTAGTGTAAAGGGGCCCCGAGGATACATTGGCTGAGGCCTCGACATGGTTAATCCGGCCCGGCAGCCAAGATGCGAATAGTACCTTTACTGGCGCTAGGTTATAAGTGTGATTGTTGGAAGAAAGTATTAAATGATTGTAATATACCTGCGAGTACTGCGAGTCGGTTCGCTGCAGCGAGGCGGGCCCGGGCGCGTCGTGCGGCGACGTGGCCGCGCTGCCGCCCGACCGGAACCCGCTCGCGTTGTCCGCAGACGGTAGCTCTTCGAACACTAAAATACGTAATACAAGCATTTTAACCTCTCGAATCAGAGGGCCTAGCACGAAAGTGTATCTTTCGTTTGGTCGTATACACCTAACAAATTAAAATGGTCAGTCTCATGTGTCAATCCTTTGATAAAATATGACCAGCTCAATCTAGCCTTGTAAAAACCCGACGGTTTTTAATTGTTCATAAATTGTCAAACCTTTGACACGGGGGAATGGATGTTTTAATTTGATCGGATAATACGACCGACCGAACGATGCGCTTTCGTATTATAGGCCCCCAGCTATTATACCCTACTGTGAAATACTACGTTCGTCCGTACGGACAAACCGAAAAAAGTTATTTCACATATTAAATCTGGAATTACTTTTTAGATTTTTTCGGTTTTATACACAGACTGTCAATGTTCAACTATAATTTCGTTCTTATTGATCGATTTCCTTGCTAGTAATGTTGCTATTGCTTAAATAATATTATTACTACCAATATTATGTAATTTACTTTGTAAACTAGGTATCAAACATTTATTTATGGCAACACATCAAAAGCACGAACTTCATATTGCATGTCTAATTCAAACATTACACTACAAAAATATAGTGACGACCAATTTAGTATGTACCAAGTATTGCATAAAAATAGAGACAAAAAACTTTCAAAATCTCGGCAGCTATAAAATGATTTCATAACCAAAACGCCTTACGTTTGTCTAGACTGATAATGGACCCGGCGATGTCTTTATGCGGGTCGAGCGGCGGCGAAGTCTCGAGGTTTCTGCGGCGGCGCACGAGCCACCAGTCCGCCATGAAGATGCCCAGCGCCACGATCTTTATGCCGCCGCACAGGCCTACGTATCTGGAACAAGGAGCATTTGATTCATTAGATCTCGAGAAAAACAAGAGAAAATCGTCGCGAGACAACAGAAATAGCCGTCTTTTGTTTTGGGGTGTCTCCAGGCCCACTTGCAGTGATGCTGAGATCAAGTCATTTAGTTAGTGTATGAAAGGCCATCATCTGTTTTAAGTTACTATTTACTATGTACATATTTTAAATATCTTGTTAGTGTAATGTTTTTCTTTATTAGTGATAATCGAGTGAAATAGACAAACCTATACGAAATTACATTTGCTTTGCTAACATAACTCTTTTCCATCTCGCCCCAACTATTATTAAATTTGCACCACCTGGGATTTAACAAAGGGATTCTGTAATTCTGACAAGAATAAACTTTGATAAAACAGCTAAATGTCATATCATTATTATTTCACAAAAGTAAGAAATGAAATAAGAGATTTGAAGAAAGAATACAAAATATCCATACAAGTACCCTATTAACTATACATCCCTCCCACATGGGATTCCACAAAAGGTAATAAATGAAATTAGATATTTGAATAAAGAAAACAAAATTTCGATGCATGTACCATGTTAACTATACATTCGTGCACATGAATCGTATGTCGTATTGTTTATTTATGTCTCACCTAAATCGGAACTGTTCGATGTCGTACAGCAAGCAGCGCCCCCCCTTCTCCCCGCTGCAGGACTGCTTCCACAGCAGGCAGGTGGAGTCGATCAGATTGCCGAACACTATCGGCGCCGGGATGTACCCGAACAGACGGAATATCACGAACTGCATGCCTAGGGCGAACGAGCGCTCTTCCTCACTTACAGATCTACAAAAAAATAATGAAATAAATGATTATACTATTGTTATGCAGTGGTAGTCATGAAAAAAGTGGCACAAAAAAACGAATAATGTGCAATGCAAGCCAAGACAGGCACGATGGTCACTATCTCTCGTTGCTGCAATCGGGAAATTTCGTATGTCCTTACCTGAGCACGATCATAAGCAGCGGCATCTGCGTGACCGCCACCACGAAGGTCATGAAGAACAGCAGCACCAGGAAGGGGAAGATGGTGGTGCAGGGCGGGTTGCAGGCGCCGGCCGTGGCCACGGGCACCACGGTCACCTCGCCGCTGTACTCGCGCGCCGCGCCGGCTGTGAGCGCGGACGCGGACGCGCCGCTGACCACAGCGCCTACCCCCACGTCGCGGACGTTCTCGTGCACGCCTGGACATTCGATAATGTTACGGTCGACGAACGAAAACGCTCAGTAATAAATTAAACATTATCACAATCAGCCCATGTCAGACTTTGATTCCCAATGCACGCTACTGAGCCCGATCCTCGGCTATTCTTTGAGTATTTCATCGCTTTACCTTGAAATAGAGAACCCAAGGCAGAGTTTGCCAAGTGGTGGTTACGACATAGGAACACAATAACCTGTCTGTACCAATACCCATAAAAAACATTTATTTAATTAAAATAAGTATTCACAACAAATTGTGGCTATCTTAAAATAATCACAACACGAGTTTTGATATATTAGACCACAAGGTGTTTGTGTAAGTTTTAAATGAGTTTTAGGCTTATGTTGTTACGGTTTGTACCGTGTGTACAGTGATGCTGCAGGTCGTAATAGACAGGAATTGTCAGCCGCTGAGTGTAAACGGAAGTTACAGGGTTTACCGTTTTTCCATACATAATTAAACTTTTCATTTATACAGAACCAACTGTTGTAGTTGACTCTTGGCGGCCGATTTTTTTTACGCTAAGAATCCAATATGCATGACTCCAAATCAAACTTGCCCAGTTTGTTTTATTAAGTCAACCAATTAAGAGTTCCTGAACTCGTACAAAGTATTATCTAATACAGCCTTTCTCAACCGCTTTTAAGGGCGCCCAAACGATCGGCCGCATTAAAAGGCTCTATCTACAATTCCTTTTTTCAGTTCGTTTGACCCCCAGAGACAATGTAACGGACCGCTGGAGAATCGGAGACTTAGGTTGGAAAAAAATACTGATCTGTATTATACTCACAGGCGCAGTTAGTAAAATTGTACCGCGACGAGAAGGCGGCGCAGCCGGCGTGGCAAGGCGAGAAGTACGTAAGCCCGTTATTGCCGCACACCGGCTCCATATCCGTCTCCGTGCACAGGCAGTTGAAGTTGCACGCCGCCGTCAAGTTGACCTTGAACGGTTCTAAGTTGCTGCGAAAATAACGTCAAAAACGGTCAATTTACGAAACGTACATCGTTTTAATATGCTGAAGTAGCGGTAGTTTAATACTATTAAGTGTTAAAGAATATAATCTCTTCACGAAATCCTTTTTGAATTAGCTAAATCAAACTTTAGATAAAGTTAAGGTATGTTAGACTTAATCAATATTGCCATCAAGCCCTAGCCCTGGAAACGACAGGGAAACCAGACCATTTTTGGACCATGACTATCAATATAGATTTCTTTTAGCATATATTTGTTATATGCACTACATGTGCACGACTGGGGTTTTATTTACATTAGTGTCACCTAATTTTGAAAATAAAAACCATTATAAGTTGAAAATTCGTGAATTGCTAATTCACATAAAGACCTTCAATAAAAAAAGAGGTCACATAAAAATGATTTCAGACTTCCAAACTTGTTTTGAGTTATAACGATGCCCTTTATTTAAGCAGTTTACATGAAGTAGCTTTTATACTAATTGCAGTTTTCTACGATGTTGACTTCAAAGAAACTGCGAGCCTTTCTATTGTGGCGTCACCCCTATGCCTCAGCCACCATTAACGATTGCGTAACCTTGCCCTACCCTAACGCGCCGCTACCTACAACAAAGTATTTGTCTTGTTAAAATCTTTTTTTTTTATAAAACATTGAATAATTTTTTTTTGTCATAAGATTATGAAACGAAAAGTTCTTTCTTCGTATGTTTGTACACTTCAATAAGTCAAAAATACTACTGGAAAATACACATTGCTTGACCATGGCTTTATCCAGTTAATACAACTTTCATAATGCTTTGTCAACATGACCTTTGCAGATTCGAGTGTATGTTTGCAATCAAAAGGTCAAAAAGCCGGTTCTGTAGCAGTTCCGACAAAGTGATTTAAAATCACTAATGTAAAGCTAAAACACGTTGCTTGTAAATCCTGCTATACGCCTTTGTTTAAAGAAGCCCCTTTTTTAAGTCCTTTGGTAAATAAATCCATTAATACTTTAGCCACAAAGCAATAAGGAACTAAGTGTAATTACGACGATTTCTATCCTTACGTCGATTCATATTAGCAAATCAAGTGTATAAAAAATCTTAATTCATAATATCTTATATCACGATTCACGATATTCATTGAATCCGAATAACCGAAAAACCTAATTGTGTATAATTACCGTCCAAATACTAAGGAGTTGCATAAATCGTCAGGTTTTAATTCCACAACAGTACTGTTCAAGGTGCACAACTATGCAAGGTCAATGTTTTTTTTACAAAACAACAATAGAAAACTTAATAAAAAGAATCGGATGATAACTTCTGACAAGCCAAGGGCGTAATTTGAATGATAAGGACAGGCAAGACGTTTTTTAAGACCGAAGCAATTTAGCTGTTATATTTTTCTTAGCATTAAAAGTCTCAACAAAACTAAAGATAGCTTAAAATAGCAGAGATTAAATAGCAGAGATAAAGATGTGCATCGCTCGTCCTTTCTGCTCGCAGAAATTTAAGGTTCTGAAGGTCAATCTATATTTATTCTTGACGGAAACGTGTCACTAAAATAGTAAGTTTTCTTATCTCATGTAATTGTTAAAATAATTCTAAATCCTGATGGATGAGAAGTGGAATAAATTACAGTAAAAGCAGCTCAGGGTTATTATGTGGTCGGGATCATTATGTGCAACGAAACACATTCAACGATTTTCACCAATCAGTTTGGGGGTTTTCCAATGATGCTTTCCTTCGCTGTAACGCTCGGTTCACTCGACAGTATACTAACAGCATTTATTGTGACCGCAACGCGGCAAAATAATGCGACGTGAATATTTATTACACAAACTCTAAATCTATTAACAATTAATAACGTGCTAGATATACAGCCAATAAAGGATACAAGGTACACATCTTTGAAAACACTCATTAGGTCTTAAATACACATAGACGGTTGTAAACCTTTATATTCGACTCACCTGTTATTGGTGTACGGTATGGTGGTGCCGGCCATCTTGATGTTGTCGCAGCCGAGGAAGAACAGCAGTGCGTAGCACGAGAGGCAGATGGTGTTAGAGATGAGCACGAACTGCACGGCGCCCTTGGGCCGCAGCTCTAGCCGCTTCAGCAGGCAGCCGCCCATGAAGATGCCAATGCAAGCGCCCGGGATTGCTACTGAGCCTAAGGAACACATGTCACTATAAGCACAGAGTACATAAGTATTATACTGCGTAAAACTATAAATAACACCTAGCTCGTCGAATAAAAAAGCTAAAGTGCCAATGGGCAGGCCACATTGCTCGCATTGGAGCTGCCAACCGTTGGGGAAGAACGGTTCACGTAACTACAAATTGGATGACGCAGCATGGGCTGTCAAGGTGGACTAGTCAAGGTTGCAGGAATCCGCTGGATGCAAACTTTGTACTTAACTTGTTGTTTTTCCACTTTCTGTTGAATTTAATAGGGGAGGCCTATGTCCAGCAGCGGACTTCCGAAGGCTGAAAATGATGATGATTATATTCAACACCTATGCTGCATCTTTACGTTGCACGGCACGTACAACGTAAAGGTGCAATATGGCAGCGTTATAGGCACGTTATTATACGAATACTGAATGAAGTAGAGCAAACATTGAAGTTTTATGCGACAATTAAACTTAAGCGTCACATCATTCTCTATATGACATGTAAGGCATTGTGAATTGGCAGCGTTACTGAGATCATTCGTCGTCACATTATTTGAGATAGATTATTGCAATCTATTATATTGTTGACTGATATATATTATCTTGATCGCAAAAGGCTTTTTGCTAAATTGTTTCTGACACTAAATATTGGAACACTACACTTTTCATTACTTATTGCAACTAATCATATTACAAGATATTATTACACATTCGAGACGCATAAATTTATGTAGCCTATACATGGCTTTAGGTGGGGTGTATGTACCAAGATAAGCGAGATTTATCCTAGCAATAAAAGCCACGTGTACGCTGATATCCAAACTGCAATATGATATCCTTAAAACTGTAGGCTGTTTGGTTTAGGCTGTAATGTATTACATGTGTGAGTAAATTACTAAATACTACTTGGATTATATGGAACAATCTCCAAGGCCTTTAATTCCCCTTATTTCCTTATTATTGTAGTTGCGACACAGGAGATAGGTACGTACCGTGCGGCAATGAGTCAATTAGGAGCGACTATGCGATGTGTGTCATTTGAATTGTGTCATGGGTTCCAAATTAAAATCGTATAGAAATTGCCGACAGGTTCACACAGCACGTGCTGTTTTCACGCGTACCTAATAGTAGGTAGCGAAACGGATATTGGACGTGAGGCAGAACTCTGATAGCAACAGTCTGATTGATTACGCCGTTGGAAATAAATACTTTTAGTATTTATTATATAAAACGTGTATAATTATGTCACATTGCTAGCGTGTAAAAAACGTCTGAGACACAGAACAAGTAAGACTCGTTTGATCCCTTTTCTGTTGTCTGAGAGACTACACAACTAAAACTAGATTTAAAAAATATAAAAATAATAAGGATAGGGTTCATGTCTTTCAGCTTAAGAATCAGTTGCTAGCAGTTTAGCAGTTTTACCGTACAATAAAATAGTGTAGGTTATCTTTATAGACCAGTAGTAGGATTTTAATATATTTGCATTTATTTCCACACATTATGTTCATGTGACTAATATGTATAGCAGCTACTCCGTGGAGTTTTGTATCTCTAAAACTTGACTAATATTATAATTTATGGTTGAACGACACGAAACCTAAAATCTAGTCTCCCATCCAACCTAACTTTTAGGGGCTTGTGTGGCGCAAATTAACCAAGTAACAGATTTTGTGAAGCTGGGCTTTATCAACTGAAAAGAAAGTGACTGCAAAAGGCTAAGTCAAAATTAAATAAAAAAATTGCATAATTACACTCAAACTGATTTCAAATACCTTGTGACGCTACTAGTACTGATGACTAAGAAAATTGCAGATTAGATGTTATCAAAATGAACGTTATTCTTGCTCTTACGTCTCATTGTTTATTAATAACAATCAGGTTAAAGGAATTACAGACTATTTCTACCACTTTTGTATTGATTTCCCAAGTCTAATAGATATTATATAGACAAAGGTTTTTTATCGCACACCAAACAAAGCAAATTACACATATTTTCTTTAAAATATGTACAATTTAGGCAGTTTAATCGCGAATTGCGATCTCTTCTAGACAACCTTCAGGTAGAGGACAAACATAGAGAAAGGGGAAAATGGTGCAAAGTTTCTACAATTCTACTTATTCTAAAAGCTATTAGAGTGTTACGAATATGTAATACCCATGTTTAAAAATTTTGTTTATCTATGGTAGTTGTCTGTCATTACAAAAAAAGATAAATAAAATGTCAGATTAAACCTAGTTATTAAATAATTATCACATCATAAAAAAACCCAAAAATATAAAAATGAATTACCAGTAAAAACGCTGGCCTGACTCTTCCCGAGACTGAACTGCGTTTCCAGGTACTTGGGCAGAAACACTACGAAGCCGGACACGATCATCAGCTCCATGCACGCGCCGAGGCACGTCACCACGTACACCGGGTTCTTCAGTAGACGCCACATAGACACGGGTATGTCTGGAAGCATTACACCCATGATAGTAGATTGTATAATACTTTAAGATGATATAATACTTGAAAAAAATCGCCCGCCTCAGGTGGGACCCAAACCCACCCCACTTTTCCCCTCGTTTCTCGCTCTTAAAGGCAACGTTCTTTCTGATCAATGTTGCGTCTATACGTATACCTAAGTAGTATACCAAATAAAGTAATAAATACTACCGCCAACCCCCGATAGAAACATTGTTGCATATATTTAACTATTGTTAAACATCAGAAAAGTTTAAACAATTTAAATAAGCAGGATAAGGTTTACGAACGAATCCTGCGTTTTTAAAGTATCGAAATTAGGCAGAATCTTACTAAATGATAAAGTTTTTGTTTGTTACTCAATCACGCTTTAAAGGTTGAAAGAAATTGGCTGTTTGGCACACATAGTACATATTCATCTAAGAATCAGAATCTTTATTTGCAACAAACATGGTAATTAACTTCTCATATAGCATACACTTGAAACGTTTACGTTTCGCTTATTAACAACAACATGCAAAAATTAACAATGAACAAGATTATTTTTAATTAAATACAACTAGAAGTACATTTGACTATAGAAGCTGCGAACATTCAGCCTAGCTTCAAAATTATTTTTATCCCGAAAATTTTGTACTAACGAATGATTTTCATTCCTTTTTGACATAATTCTTTAGTCTACGCAAAAGGAATCGCGGACCGAAGCTATCTTTAAATTAGTCCAAGATTAATTTACTATTAGAAGTACACTAAAATGTATTTGCTTTAGAAGTCGACGATAACAACAGTAGGTAAAACTAAAATGCCAATGTTTTTCAGAGAACCCGATGATATGTATTTTTTATGTATATTAGTTGATAAAGTTGTTTGTCTTTTCGTCAAGGCTTATCATAAATCTAAATTTACTACTATTTGTTAACAATCCAGTTAACACTTATTTTATTTAAAAAAACTACATTTTAGTTATTTCCTTATTTAATCAAGCTATTTATCTAAAACACTATTAGTTTATTTGTTATTTTTGCGTGTTAAATGTAATTAGGTAAGTTCTGTAGCAGTACGATCGTGTAATGCAAATATTAATTAAATAATACAAAAACCCTATATTGATAGAAATACCTTTTATGTCTTTGCCATATCCCGTGTCCTTTGTATCAGTTTGTGGTTTTGGTGGTTTGGCAGAAGAAGAGCCACTAGCTGCTGCTGCTTTTTCCACAAGACGGATCTTCTCTTTCTCACGGACAAGCACTTTGGGGAATGAGAAGAACGGTATGGCGACTAGGATGAGCAAAAGGCCACAGAGCAAGAAGCCGCCCCACCACATGCCCACCCATCGGTGATCGCCAGGATCTGAAAACGAATTGAGTTTTAAATAATTTAATTTGCACGAGATTTTTTTTTAGAATAACATCAAACTTACTGCGAATTAGTATATTTACGTCGGGGAGTCAAATAAATTTCCACAAATATTGTAACACTGTATACTGTACCCATGCGTATGATGTCGCCCGAGAAAGAATCCATATGGAACGACAGCAAATATGCACCAAGCAGAAAGCCGAGGACAGGTCCGAAAGCAGCCATGCTGTACATACAGCCTAGAAAAAAAAAACTTTTCAGTGTTGGACGCCAATGCCAATTTGTTGCATTACTTAGGTAGGTAATACCTACTCGTTTTTACGTAACTAATCTTTTTGCCCTTAATATCTGACATAAGGAGAGCGTAATGCTTCGTTAACCCTCGTATACATAATTAACCCCTGTACGTAAGAAGTCCGTTACTATTCGGCATCATATTCATGCATTTTCTATGTAGTCAGAGCTCATAAGTCGGATAATCTACGATAAGTTTGTTTTGCTTCTTACGTTTAATCTAAGTAACTAACGCATGATCACCATTCGGTGACATTGAGACCAAAATGTTAACATACATAACGTAAGTTGCATTTTAATCGCAGTGTCACAGCTTGACTTGTAAATCGGTATCAAGCGGCGCAGGGAGGAAAAGGCTGCATGCAGTAACAGTTACTCGCTTGCAGACATTGCGGGCCGAAACTAGGTCACTCTTGTTTTGCACGGCTGCAAATGGCGCGGATTTCGCGGCATGTATAAATGACTAATGGTCTGCCAAATTCGCATCGCGTGCCAGACGTACCCCTGTATCCTATTAGAGCCTTAATTATATTTTTAAATGTCCTTGAACTTTTAAAGATATTGTTACTTTTCTATGCATTAACTGGTGACGCAGCACTTTTCGTACTAGACTCGTTTATCTAACGATCAACTAAAACAGTTATGTAAGAAATTGAGTGGCTCAAACACAAGCTCAAAGCTACCTATTAAGATTACGTAGGTAGACGTAAGATTTGATGAACTTATTGCGCAACATCTACTTATGGTTGCTAAATAATAAATTTCCGACCCATTCAACATAAATATTATACACAATGTCACCTATTTAAAGTGAAAGTGCTATACTAAAATATAACGCATTTAAAGTCGCATTTCTGTACAAATCTAAGCAGTGATGATGAATTAGGGAATTTAATTAGGGAATTATTTATATACAAAATTAGAGCTTTGTTATAATGCTCAATTCAGCGTTTTTTAATTCATTGCCCTTGACATTAGAAATGAGAATAAAAGGAAGTGAACGAGACCTAATTCGCAGCTTAAGAGGCTCTCACGGGTCTCGGCTCAGAGCGCACCTGCAAGACCGCATACAAGAGAGACCTTTAAAGCCTCCGTGCAACTTACTAGTGATGTGACAGATGTAGTAATCGTAAACTTAGAAAAAAAGTAAACTTCTCAAACATCTACTAAGTACCTACAGTATGTATGTATGAGTATGTTACAATTAGTAACTATTGACCAAAGACAAAAAATAGGAGAAAAAGAGGAAGTAGCATTTATTGTATCTAGTTTAGCAGAGTAAGGGGTGTCGGTGTCATCACGACTTGCTGCTACTGTTTCTATCTGAGTACGTTCGGGCAGGCGGTAAGTTAGTCTTAGAAAATGGCGATTTCAACGCGACCGGGACGGACAGCATCATTACTATCAAACCTAGTCAGTTAACTGTTGGATTTTTTTTCTTCTGGTAACTAGCGTTGCATATGTCATGCTCATGACTTCCCCTTGTCGCAGGGCGCCCTTTACATGTACTTCGCTTTTGCCAAGTCGCGGTATCCAGATCCACTTAACTCTCCGCGGTCTATCGGCGAAATCGATCTGGACAGATCAAACGAAAATACTTTTCTAATAATCGATTTAGTTTTGTCTTATAGAGTTTCGCCTCTATCATTCGTATTTTATATCATAATTGACAAGCAAGAAGCCAGCATAACAATATTCTGACTTGTCGCCGTTTATAAATCACAATTTCCTACTACCGCATACGTGCGGAACATTTTTTTTGCCCTCTCAATCACAAATTCAGATTACTCAACTCATCTGTAATATAATAACGCTAAGGTGAGATAGCAACGAGCGAAGTGACACATAGCACAAAAAGACTTTAACGCGAAATCTGATTGATTTCCTGTACTTGATTACCAACGCACTCTACATAGGAAAATTGCAGTTGTTTGCAGGAAGAATATTTTTTATTGAATAAGTACATATGGGGATATTTTGCAAGAACAGTTTATTTTCAAGAAGATTGGAGTTGTTTCTTTAACATTTCAGTGGCACGATAAGTCGAAGACACTATATTTTATACATGAGCCTCTAACTTCGTTTCTAATTATAAAAAGACAAACGCATTATAACGCAACAAAATATGAACTTAAAATGTCTATACTCCCAAATACATTTGAACTGTGATCGAGCAACAAAAACAAAATTCATAAACAACAATCGAGATTACAACCCGTTAGTAACTATCATAACTGACGCGCGTTGGTAACAATCGTGTGTCGTTATTCGTCCCCAATACCAGTTCCGATTACGTATGTTATCAAAACCACGAATACACTATGTCAAAACTAACATAATAATTTATCGTATTCACAAGACATCAGAAAATGTAAAGGCCCCGTTACATTGATTACCTACACAACACTATATTCTTAGATATATTATAATTTTAATTTTTTTATTGTACAACTAAAATAACATACTATATTCCATTTTATTTTATAAGTACGCTGAAATATCGCATTGATAAAAGTTTAGGCATATTAAAAACAAACAAAAAAGTTTATACAAAACTGAGGTTTTGGCATTCTTGTAGGAGAGCCACTGTGCCGGTAAATCGACAATTTGCACACAATTACTTAATTATCTTAAGTCACTTCTAATCGCTCTATAGAAAATGACACTGGAGCGTTTGATGCCGTGGTCTATCCCCTTATTATTCAAAGTATTGCGAACAATTTTATTGTACTGGGGTCCTAAAGGTGCTAAACAATTTGTAAGAGTAGGTAACGGATGAAAATAAACGATAAAAACAATTTTACGTGTGTCTGATGTTTTGATTCGGACAGCTGTTCCCTAATACGACCTCCGCGAGCAAAGTTGCGTTATAAAATCGATACTCGTGACAAATGGATATAAATATGACTGTGCCTGCTATAAATAATGTTCACGATTTTTAGACACCTTCAAAGCTTGTTATTACAAGTCGCATGGTTAGTAGGGGAACAGTTATTTTTGCAGTGTTTTTCTTAACCTACTATTATACTTTAGGTCCTAAAGTATTGGCCCGTTGCAAAGAAATAGCCCAAGCGACCCCCCGGTGGAAAATGGCTGCAAAATGTTATTACTACGTCCAACATCTTAGAGATTTTGTGGTCAGAAGAGCGTCTTATACTGTCTTCAAATAAAATATCATTGATTTTTCAGTAGTTTATGGCGGCCCCTGTATGCTAGCGGGCGTAAATAAGTCATTGCACGGGCAACATTAATACGAACTCTCACTACAAATTCTATAATATGCCTGAAAGAAACACTGTTCATACCTTCAATCTTTTTCACTTTCATTTTTTATTTAGAACCGATAATAGAACCACTAACATTTGATATTGATTTTGCTAGTGTTGTAAAAGAACTGAGTCTTTTAGTTCTCATTTTGCGGTTATGAGTTCTTTTTGCAGAACTCAAGACTAATTAGTCTTCCGAGTCCTGAGTCTTGAGTTCTTCTGAGTCTTTTTAGTTCTTTCAGTCCTAAAATATTTGAGTCGTAAGATTTATTCTAAGTCCTTTCGGTTTTTTTCAGTCCTTTGAGCTCTTTGAGTCATTTGAGTTCTTTCAAGTCCTATGAGTCATGAGTTATACAGCAGGACTGCAGTCCAATCAAAAGGACTTGGGTCATGAAGCCTATGAGTTATTTTAGTCGTAAACTTTAAAGTAGAGGACTGAGGAGCCCAATCAAAAACAAGGCGCTAATGCAAATTTCCTTCTAGGTGGAAGTTCATTTCATTGATACCATACATACATACAATCACGCTCTTTATCCCCGAAGGTGGGCAGACTTGAAGAAGCATTAAGCTCCTTCAACCACTTTTAACCATTGATCTTATACATTAATTAAAGACTCAGTCGCGAGTTCTTTTCTTACGACTAAGCTCTTTTTAAAAGCACTCAGTCGCTAGTTATTTTTAAAATGGCTAAGTTTTTAGTTTAAAGGACTTAGTCTTGAGTTCTTTTTATAAAGACTGAGCTCTTTTAAAAGACTCTGTCTCGAGTTCTCTATGGCAAGACTGGAGTATTTTTTAAAAATACTAAAAACTCAGAGAGACTTGAGCTTTTATTTATTCTTTTTTTAACTTCGAGTCTTAAAAAAGGACTCTAGCCTCAACATAGGACTAAAAGACTCAGTTCTTTTACAACACTAGATTTTGCCGTGAGTATGTTAGATCGATTTACGATAGATAGGCGTGTATAGAGAAATAGTTCCTTCGATTCGTGCTATTAGGGTAACTGGGGTGGGTCAAGGCCGGAGTCTCAACAGGAGTAATAAAGCCTAGAGCTCACGAGAGCCCGTGCTTGGCGCTTGCAAGCCCCGTCGCAGAGCTCTGCCATGCGATTCAACACTAAAATCCTCTATTGCGGCACCTTTCAACTTTTACGAGTATGGAAGTCTACAAAAGCCATGCCAGTTACCTGACCGAACGCATTTCTGTTCATGTCATGTATGTTTGTCGTGTATTGTTTATTATTTTATCTAATAATAAAACATGCTAATTTCTCTATTATTACTTGCAATTTGTGTCGGAAGCAACAGAAGAAATCAATAAATCTTTGTTGAAGATGTTATTTACTTCATATACATTTGTAACAAATACAAGGTTTTTTTACCCGACTGCCAAACGAGAGTTATGTTTTTCGAGCGTATGTATGTATGTATGTAAGTATGTCTATTTCTTTGGCACGCCCTACAGCCTTAACAGCTTAACGGATATAAAAGTATACTATATCAATAGATTCGTCTCAATTGTGAGAGTGACAAGGGGTATGTTATTTCCCGAATTTCCCGCGGGAACAGAACTTACGCGAGAAAAACGGATCTACAATACTGATAAACCGATTTTGAAACCTTTTCTTTTATTAACTATGGTTCACATATTTTCAGTGCTAATAGTATTCAATACTTTATTTTTCAAAATTCCTACGGGAACAGGCAAAAAAATACACTGAAAAAATAGAAAGGAAAAACCGTTTAATGGATTTCAACATATGATATGTCATTAGATTCGTCTCAGTTGTGGGAGTGACATAGGCTATGTTATTACCCGGAATTCCTATTGGTACATGAATTAAACGGGAAAAACCGATTTCAAATACTACTTACTCGAGTTAAACCTTTTTTTTTCAATGAAGAGTTACAAATAAGGCTTTATAGTTCATTGAAAATTAGTAGTAGAACACTACAACTAAAAAATCAAAAATAAAATTAATTAATTAAAAAAATCAAAAAACCCGACTGCGTAAAAAGTGAACTTAAAAGATGAAAACAAGATTTAAAGAATCAATTTGCAGTCGGAGGCATCAAATCCATTAACAGCATAATGATGATTGACTTGGTATGCACTGCCTAATTAAGTAATTTAAATCCGTGTAGAAAAAGTCGAATCAAGTAACATAGATTTGATGCCTCAGACTGCAAATTGATTATTTAAATCTTGTTTTCATCTTTTAAGTTCACTTTTCACGCAGTCGGGTTTTTTGATTTTTTTAATTAATTAATTTTATATTAAATACAATCTGATTCTGGTGGTCAAAGCAACATTTATTTTCCCTTTCAAAACGATCAATAAAGCTTGAAATTTCAAAAACACATGAATGCATAAATAATTTAAACTTTTTACTTGAGTATTATGGTGAAAGACAACGTTGATTACCATTAACTTCATTAACTTAACTTCTGACAATCTCCGTAGCCGAGAGGCAAGCACGCCGAACTGTGTATGGCGCTGCCATCTCTGAGGTTCTGGGTTCGTTCCCCGGTCGGGTCAGTGTAGGAAACAAAATCTTCTATTATGTATATATTTAAATATTTATTTATTTTATTACTCTATTTAATAATAATAATAATGTATTTATTTATTTATGTTAGTAGTAGTAGTTTAGTAATTTAGTTAACCGAGCATACTGTTCTCTTTTATTTACGCGAACACGATACATTTAAATGAAACTAGGCCCCGCACTGCAAGACCTCTAGATACAGTTAGCTCTTTTTGCGTAGATAGGAACACAAATTAATATTAACTGAGTGACGGTAGTTTATAGTTTTTTCAAAATATTGTAAAGACGAATAACACCTTAGTCTACCTGTGACCACGAACGCTGTAAAGTGTTCGAAACGTCAGGTTAAATAAAATGTTAATAAATCGCGAAATAATCCGTAAAAGTAGTTTCATTTAAATTAACCGAGCATGTTATTCTCACAGTAGCCAACATAATAACTGTTTTGTACTGCAATTGTTCAAGTGGGTAGGTAATCGACATTTCTGAATATAGGTACCACCGGCCAACCAGAAGTCTCGTTATTTGATTGCTTATTTAGTAAATTAAGTACATAAAACCTAAGTAGGTATTCCATTATTTAGAATTTCTTTAGAAAGTTTGTTTTAAATTTAACTTTTTACTCAGCTGCTCTAACGATGTTACCTTACGCAAAGGTGGTGGCTATTTAATTGGCTAGTGTTATTTTTTAGATTTAATGTAATATCTACTATATGTAAAGCTGTTGAGTTTCCTAATAAAAAAAGACTAACCAGATAATACGATATGTATGGAGAAGTAATGTGTTCAATCAATGTTGGCCTTATACTCGTAGTAAAAGTAGTTGTATTTGAGTACCTACTAAAATCAAAGAAAGAGCATTGTATAAACAAATAATAACGTTGGTTATTGACGGAGTTGGACATGACGATCGCTTTACAATTTTTATTTATATCGTTAACTGTCTAAAACTCAATAACGCAGGTACACTATGTAGTAGTAGATAAATGTTCTTCAGACAAAAGAACATTTATCTGAACCCAGCTTTAAAAAGATCTATCTATCTAGCGTCCTGCCCCAGCTTCGCACAGGTGAAATTAGATTAAAATGATTACTGTGGGTTATCTTTTTGAGATATTCAAATACCATTGATTCAATCTACTTTAGGTACTTTAGAGGAGTGTTTTTTTTTATCAAGGACCAAATCGTAAGTCACGAGAAGAATAGCAATGTACGTATGACACGCGAAGAGCAGCACGTGCGAGTTCAACAACCTTTATGATGAATTCAATTATTAAATGGATCCTGCAGTTTTATGCTCCACGTAACTGAAGCAGACGGTATAATAAATATACTTCTAAACACATTGAAGTAGCACAAGAGTAATTTATTAACAAACGTTCAGTATTATTAATGTAAGAGTAATTTAGGTCAGGTTATTTTAGTATTATTGCCATTCGTCAATTACCTACTTTATAAAATGTGAGTATACATACATTAAATTTGTTGTATCAGAAGAGCATTACATTAGCAAACATTCGGGATAAGGCTTTAGTGGAATTATCGAGATTTGGAGGTCTAAGGACAGGGGAAACTAACATTGAATTAAGGGAATATCTTCTTCGAAAATTTGTGAAACCTTAGGTACAGATTCAGTCACGGAACCCTTGTATTCCGCGAGAATGTATGTAGAAAACATTTATTTTCACTTCAACTCAATTACCTGTACCCCAAAATAGATCCCTGGAAAGGTCGCCAGAGGACAAACGGCGACCATAAATATTAGCAGTTTGAAACTAGACAGAAATAAAAGCATTATTGCTAATGCTTACCTATGTACATGCTGGAAGATTCAGGGCGAACGTGATCGTCGACGTATGTCGTGCCGAGTGTCAACAAAGGCGATCCGCCGCAACCGAGTAGTAACTGAGCTACCACGAACACCATTACCGGCATAAATGTGCTCGGAGTACTCTGTGGAATGAAAATAATAAATTAATTAAACCATTCGTAACAAGTTACGAGAGTTCTTGTACCAATTGCACGATACGTACTTTAATACAATTGTCTGGTCTCAAGTTACTAGGTGGCAGGCCTGACAATCGACCCAGTCCACCCATATCCTGGTCTAGAGGTCTTGGCAACCGACAGATATTATCGTCTGATTTATTGTTCATTAATGTTTCACTATTCACTTCCGCTATGAAATGTGGAAGAACAAACACTAATGATCCGATGCCCATTATAACAGCACCTGAAACAAAAATTTGTTGTGTAATAAAACCAATCTATCAAAAGATTAGAAAAACAATAATATTTGATGTCATGCGAGGAATCTCACCAACTGCTATCCATACTGGAATGTGTCTTCTACTGCCGAGATATGAAACGAAGATAACGGTGATGACATTCCCGATCTCGTAGCTGCTCGCGATTAGTCCCGAGAGACTTGAAGGAATCTCGAAACGCTTCTCGATTGTTGTGATGACAGAGTTTATGTATCCCGAACTTAACGCCTGTTGTAGCGTCACCAGGAACGAAAGGAAAAATACAAATACCTAAAAAATGGGTGGGCATTAGTATTGAAAAATAAATATAAATCATTTTGATAAAACAATTATACTTACTTTAATACTAGAAAATCTCTGTATGAAAAGCGGCCTCCACGTCAAGATACCGCAATCTCTAGCGTCATGAGGAATGTCTAATATTTCTGGATACATTTGACGAGGCTTTTCTTTCTCTCTTTCGCGATCTCTGGAAGCGTCATGAAAACATTTAGTAACCTACATAAAAATTTACTACCTAAAGGCAATCAGGCTGTTGTAGAAACTAACTTATTCATACCTGTCGCAAATACCAGCTGAGGGATTTCGGCTGTGACATTTGCCGGGTTCTCGAGGCGGATGTGATGGGGGTGGAGGTGTGCTGGGCCCAGGTACATCGTCCCCTGCACCCTCCGTACAACCGGATTCCGCGTACAATCCCGTCATAGCATACATTGACTCTTGTCTCCTGTTTAAAGCGTAATCATGTTTTACTACTTATAATAATAACATCAATGAGCAATTTATAGCTAAATTAAAAAAAACCTGTAGGACCACGTAAAATTCTGTGATACGACAACCTTCGCGACCTCGGTGCGCGAGAAAGACTCTCAGTTGGCCGATTTTCTTAAATTACGTATAAAGATAAGATACGTAAGTATACGACATAAAATACAATAAAAAGCTATGTTATTTCTTAAACTGATGGTCGCAATGATCTAACATAATATTATGATTGCGGAACTCATAAACAAGAAACTAATTTACAAAAAGGTATCAAAAATACTTATTAATTCATGACAATAGCACAGTAGTAATTTAAGTGCAACTAATAATACATAAGTGTGATGAGGGGAAAGTGTACAGGAAATCGTGGGAAACAATGAGCTTTGTTTATAAACATAAGTCTATCTTAAACGTAAGTACATAGGTATTAACGGTAATTAGATGGATTCACACAAAAGATCAATATTAATTCAAAGACGATGTTTAAATCGTGAGTCATTAACGTTATGGTTGGTGATGCAGTCGATCATACCTCAAAAACACGGATGATGTTCTGTTGATTTTTCCGTCAGGTCGTTGCTAGTCACGAACATTTTACAGTTGTTACTGAACAAACGTCCTATTTTATTTAATATTAGTTTAGGTAAATTATTATACCCAAGTCTCGACAAAAATAAGAATGATTTACAGAGTATAATAAACTACGTTACGTTTACCATTTAGCAGATTTTATTTGTACCAAAACCAAACAAATGTTCTAGTGAACTGAACTCGGTATGAGTCAAGATGTCCGAAGGCTAGAATGGATGATATCAGAGTAAAGACACGTGCGATTAGGTGTTGTTGTAATGTGGGTCGTGTGTCGCAAACTTCTTCACTATCTGATTATCACAGTTGTAACCTGTTCTAACGAAAAGTAACTTATCGCGTATGGGATCAATTTGGGCGTAGCTAACAGTAGTTTTCCCCTATAAATGAATAGCCTGTGTGGCTATGATTCATACTAGCTTGTTTTTTTTTGTTTTATAACGTCGAGAAGACATGTCATTTACTCTGCGTTTTCACTATCGTATGAGCATTCCAAATTCCTAAAGCCGGCAATAACGTTTATTTTATTACAAAGAACACAATAACAGTACGATTTACTTAATAATTAATACCTACAATGAAAACATAATTATGTGGTTGTTGTAAACATTTTTTGCCACTATAATGTGCCTAAACCTCACCATGAAATAAATAACAAAAATGGTGCATGTTTTATAGCAAATCATTCGGTTAAGGAACTAGGTAAGCAAATGATTTATTTAAAATAATCACATGATTTTACAATTGACCATGAACTGACCTTATTTAGGTAACGAACGCCACTAATTGCAAATGTCATTACTTTTCAACACATTTTAGTTAGTCACGTGGCAATGAACATTAATGATGTTGTGCAGCTTATTTAAAGTAAGTTAGCTATCTACATAATTATAACGTACAACTTAAAACATTACATCTAAATTAAAGTTTACATTTTTATAGCGTCCATCATTTTGTGAAACTTAAATAAATTCGTTGTTTTATTATCAATTCGATTAATCGGCTCTGATGCAATTGGTTTAGGAATCTGAACGTGTTACTAACATGTAATTAAAGTTTTGAGAAACAAATATTCAGAAACTAATTTGCGAATGCGATTTAAATTGAAAGAAATACGGGACCATTATAAGATTACTTTGTTGTCTGTGTAAACTACTTGGTGAGTAATTTATATGACATTATTTGATGTTCGTTTGCTTGGTACCAAACAGCAAAATGCTGAAATAAACAGCCTTAAAGTTTATGTATTATTTTGATCGTATAGACTACATACAATCAATCAATCGATTGCTCGATTTGATAGATATTAATTTAGCCCTGACCCCTGACTTTGAAGCCCTTAAAGTAGCAACAGGGAGGGTAGTATAGTAAGAGCATGGATGGATGAAACTATTTTATAGTAGTTTTACATACGGCCTATTGAGAACCATATTCTTTTTTGTCGTAATGATTATCTTTTCCGACTGACAGACATTGACATAATTTGCCATCCCTCCATATTGTTGCCGCTCCCACACACCAGGAGTTGATTATTACAGGGTCCATATTGGCTCTCATAACATTATTGTACCAATTTTTGATTTTACTACGGCTTTGTGTTCATAATAATCACTTTTCATAAAGGTTTTTTCTCTTACTTTTTTGTTCATATATTTTTATAACTATTATCGGAACTCATAACAGACAGATCTCATATTATTTTTATTAATACTTTCATTACTAAGAAATGTTTCAACTCATAATTTTGTTTTTCATAATCATATTCTTCATATCAGTCAGTAATCATAATTTTCTCATTATTAATTGCATTACTAAGAAACTATTCGAACTCATAATTATATTATTGGTAAAATATTTTTTGTCATTGTAAAATTTGTAAACCGTTAAGTATGTACAGAATGTACATAGTATAGTGCTAGTACCAATTTTAATGACACAAATGTAAGGTTATTTAAACTAACAATTAAGAATTTTACTTATGATGAGACAACCAGTTTCATTTACACTTATGATTAAAAACTATATGAAAATAAATATTAGTGCAACAAATTAATGATTATTAACATTATGAATAACAACAATTAAGAAAATATCAATTATGATTAAGAAATATATGAAATCAATTATTAGTATAAACGAGTTATATTACTAGTGATATTATGAATTCCTATGATTATGAGTTTCGATCATTAGTATTAACAAAAATTATGAAGAGTGATCATTATGATTTCGGACTTCCGATAATAGGACTTAAAAAAATATGTGAAAAAAGGCGCACACATATTACATTATTAGCATTGGCGCGCAGATTGCAGACGTATAATGTTAATAAAACTGATATTAAGGGCACAGGAATCGATGCATGTTAATGCTTCAATAACAAGGACATTATATTTTTAAGATGGCAACGGTACGGACAGAAGTAAACACCCACGTAAATATTATTGAAAACCAGATGTTGATCGTGTGAGACACAGTTCCAAACATCCTGGTCGTAAAGATCGTATATAGCCGAATCGAAAGTTTTTATAACAATGAAACTACTTACGTAGGTGATTGATATAATCACTGAAACATTGTGCCAATGCATGTTTGTCAATCTAGATAGCAGCATAAGAAATGAATAACATCGATAATATATTGCAAACAATAAGAAGGGAATTTGCTTCAGTTGGCTGAGATTAAATTGGTGTAATCATAAAAATACAAAATAAACCAATCAAAAAAATATTTGCCCGAACGACAAAAATGATTTGAATCTGTAATAAGTATCAATAAATACACCACCAATGATCATGTGCGTTAAACAAAGTTTATGAATGAAGATATGAAACAGTGTGCGATCAGCTCCGACTGTTAGCTGATGTAAGTGGATCTGGGTCATAATCATTTTACGGGTGATGAACGCTCATAAATAATGCATGCTTTATGACCGGGGCTTTTGCTTATTAAAATTATTAATGATAGTTATACTCACTTTCAAAGGTTGCAAAGGATTCAAAGCATTGAATTAAATAAGACATTTTAAAATACATGGAGTCTGGTTCGGTTTGGAAATAAGTTGCTACCGATCGGATATAATAACTCTCAGCTATATATACGATATAACAGCTAATTAGCTTCTTAGGTCACCTTTCTCGATAAAAAATCGACCACGAGCGAGCGCATCAGACAAAAACAGCATTCAAAAAAAATTGTTCAAGATCTTTAGCGCGAAATCAATACACGCATGACGGGTTTTATTATGTTTTGTTTTATACGTGGTTTACAATATATTCAAATATATCTAAAGACGCTTTAATCACACAATGTCTGGCGTATATGTAATGAACAAATTCTAGATTCGTATGAAGTACCTAATAATGTAATGTTTTGAACTTGCCTGTGACCTTTCCTGTGTTGGGGCGCGGCGTTGGTGCCGCCCGCGCTCTGCTGTCTTTCGCCCTCTGTCATCTTGATGAAGCACGCCGAGTCTCACCGCACGCCCATACCACTCACCGCGACACTGCTCCACCTGTGACAACAATGCAATACAAATAAGTGCCACACGAAGTAGAGGCATGTACGCAATATCTGAAAATATGCTTTCAACATTATTATCAGTACGATTTTGATTTTAATCCAGTGCTGTTGTAGTTATACTTATTATTTCATATCTAAAACGTTTCTAAAGAAGTTCTAATTTACTACTGACGTTATAACTATATTTGTGTAACAAAATGTACAAATACTTGTGTGATGAAGATATAACTTCAGTTTCAAGACAAAGAGAAAGGAATAAAACTTCAGAAAATATTAACCTAGTGTAAGTATACGTTCTTTACCTATCTAAAGTATTTTATTTAAAATTTATTGCACTGACAAAAAATATGTGGTACAAATGGCGGACTTAATGCCAAAAGCATTCTCTACCAGTCAACCATAGGGCCAGACAAGAGATATGGGCGGTGCAACAAAATAAGGTTGTATACAAAGATCGAACAAAGGCGACAGGTCACAGCCACAACATGCGACCCACGGATGTCCTTAAAGCTAAAGGGCAAAATTTACAAAACTATTATAAGACCTGTCTGAGAAGGGAGTGAATGACTCGATGACGAGTGGCCGAATTGCATGGAAGAGGAAAACATACTGCGCCGACCCCAGATAACCTGGAAACAGGGCAGGCGAATGATGATGATGACAAAGATCGAACAAATTTAACATAAACTAGATCAATACATACATACTAGATATATACATAGATAATATACTTACACATACATATGTAATATTTTGGAGATAAATTAAACACAGTCGTCCGGTAGTTAGCAGCGTATATTCTGACTGACAGACACAACATTACCCTCAACACATTACAATAAATAATACAGAGATACCTACATTACATCCCTCTGCGCTTAATTAATGCCTAGTTCTTATTTATAAGTATACATACATTTTTTTTATCTATTCCTAACCATCACCATTTATACATAAACAATATTTTATTCTAACATTTAAATTTAATATATAATTACATTTATGTTTTATATATAGGACGCTTATTTAACCTACATTGTCTAATGGCTCGAGCTTTGGGCGGTGACACGGTCGGCGAGACCAATAGTTTTTCTAGAGAAGCTGATGTTGAAGTTTCCTCCCTATTGGGCTGACCGATATGCTCATCGACATCGCCAGGCGTCACCAGCTCCACCGACTCCACCGACTGCCCTTCCAAAGGAGTGTCCTCCTTAACATAGCCGTCAACTGTCTGAGAATTCGTGTGCGACTGGTCGCTAATATTCGTGGGTGCAGAAATAAGTGATGCCCGATTCCTACTGGGGCGCTTCTGCAATTGATCTATGTGTCTATGAACCATTTCCCCGTCCTTACCTAATACTCTGTAATTACTTGAGCCTAACGTGTCAATAATACGCCCTGGGGCCCATTTCTCCCCCTTCAAATACTGTCGGTACCATACATCTTCTCCCTCATCGACAGCTCTGCTTTGTCCTGCTGCTGCTGCTTGCTGTCGCTGCTGGGAACGACGCACCTGCCCGTCCCTGTCTGGTTTAATAATATCTAATCGCGTACGAATACGACGCCCTAACATTAGCATGGCAGGACTTTCTCCTGTAGTGGAATGTTCTACATTTCTATGATAGGCCAAATATGACCATAAGGCCCTTTCCACATTAACTTTTTCGGATAACGCTTTTTTAATGACACGTTTTAACGTTCGCACCGCATTCTCAGCCAATCCGTTTGACGCTGGATGATACGGAGCACTAAAAATGTGTTCTATGCCGTTAAATTTAGTAAATTCCTCAAATTGCTTAGATGTGAACTGGGGTCCATTGTCACTAACAATTTGTTTTGGGAGCCCCCATTTACTGAAAAGCTCACTCAATTTGTCTATGAGTGCTGTCGTGTTAGTACTGTTTGCTTTAAATATCTCTAACCACTTGGACATAGCATCAACCACGACCAAGTATGTGCACCCCGCAATCGGACCTAAAAAGTCTAGGTGTAGCCTGGTCCAAGGCCTTTGGGGCCAAGGCCACATGCGCGGTGCCTGCCGCGGGGGCGCGTCCGCATGCGCTGCGCACACCGCGCACGCTCGGCATAATTGCTCGACTGCTTCATCTACTCCAGGCCACCATACATAACTACGAGTCAACGCTTTGGACTTAACAATTCCCATATGGGGTTCATGAATCATAGTTAATACTTTTTCCCTACACTTCTCAGGAACCACTAGCCTATGTCCCCACATAACACACCCTAACTCTTCGTACAGTTCATTCTTTCTATTAAAGTATGGTTTCAAGTTGGCCACATCGCACTGATGTGGCCAGCCGTCCCTTATAAAACTTAATATTTTTGACAAAAATGGATCGCGTATTGTTTCTCGTTTAATTTCATGATAATCTAACATAAGGGCTTCTTGAACAAAATGTAAGTGAGTTTGTTCTGGTGTACATTGATTATTTATCTCTTTATTACACAACGGTAGCCGAGAAAATCCGTCCGCACAATTCTCATCCGTGCGCACGTATTCTATTTCAAACGTATAAGCAGATAGAATTATCGCCCATCTTTGCATGCGACTAGCTATCATAGTCGGTATACCCGTATTGGGTCCAAAAATTGATACCAAAGGTTTATGGTCTGTTCTCAGTATAAACCGACGCCCATACAAATATTGATGAAACTTGTTGACACCGAATATGATAGCTAGTGCTTCCTTATGTATCTGTGAATAGTTTTTTTCTGCATCGGTTAGAGAACGCGATGCGTACGCGACGGGCCGCTCCCCTCGCCCCTGCGCGCCCGGCTGGCTCAGCACCGCACCTACTCCGTACGGGCTCGCGTCGCAGGTCACTATCAATGGCTTTTTAGGGTCATAATGAGCCAACACCTCTGTGCTAGACAATACTTTTTTTTATTTCTAAAAATACTTTCTCACATTGGGGTGACCAATACCATTTTTGTCCCTTTTTTAACAGATTATACAATAATACTAATTTAGAGCTCATATCTTTAACGAATTTACCGTAAAAGTTTATTATACCTAAAAAGGATCTAAGTTCTGTAACATTAGTCGGGCTTTGTATTTTCTTTATAGCCTCGATTTTGGAGGGGTCGGTTTTTATTCCGTCTTTACTGATAATATATCCTAAGTAACGTACCTCATTTACAAAAAATACGCATTTGTCGCTTTTTAATTTTAAGCCATGTTCATAAAGCCTTTTGAAAACCGTCTCTAATGCAGTAATATGCTCACTTCTACTTTTCCCCCCTATAATGACGGATGACGTGTCATCAAGGAATACCTCCACATTCGGGATGTTTCTTAATAAATTACACATTATTCTTTGGAATATTCCCGGGCTTGACGATAGGCCATATACCAATCTATTATACCTATATAAACCCCTGTGTGTGTTAATTACCGTTATTTCTTTCGTATCATCCAGCTCAATTTGATTGTACGCCTGAGAAAGGTCGATTTTAGAGAAATAACGAGCGCCACTAAGGTTAACCATAAGGTCATCTATTCTAGGTAACGGGAAGCGATCAATAACTAAAGCGGGGTTCACCGTAGCTTTAAAATCTGCACAAATTCTCAGAGAGCCGTCAGCTTTGTTTACCGGTACCAGCGGGGAGGCCCAGTCGGAGCAGTCGACGGGCTCGATGACGCCGTCGCGCAGCATCGCATCGAGCTCGGCGTCGATGCGCTCGCGCAGCGCGAACGGCACCGGCCGCGCTCGGTGAAACACCGGCGTTGCCCCTTCCCGCAACCGAAGCGTTGCCTTGCCGCCCGTGTAACGGCCCAAACCTCCGCTGAATAAATCCTTATACCTGTTAATTAAAACATTTATTTCACTCGACATTTGCACAATTTCATTGCCTACTTTATGACAATTAGTGAATTTTGGTATATTAATGTTAAGTTCTGCGAGCCACTGCCTTCCTAATAATGCGGTCGTACCTCCATTTATAATAAACAAATCCAACTCCTTAGTACGACCACAATATTCTACTTTGGGCGTTATAATACCTAAGGGTGTAATTTTTGATCCATCGTAAAAGTTTAACACAATATCATTTTTCTTAATTCTAAGATGTTTGAAATATCTATCGTAAGTTTCTTTACTGATACACGATACAGCGGTACCTGTATCTATTTCCATAGAAACAGTGCGGTTGTCTATTAAAATCGGCAAACTTACCGCTCTATAGTTATTTAGACACAGCTGATGAAAATCCTCCTGAAGCTGTTGTGGTTCCTCCTCTTGTTCCACAACTCCGCCGTAGTGGAAGCCTCGGCCCGAGCTACCCGGATGGCCGCGCCCGCTTCTCGTATTGTTATTTTCCCACACACTATTGGAACATACGCGACGCAGATGCCCGATTCGGCCGCAACGACTACACTCATAGTCCCGGAACCGACACTCGCTGTATGCATGGTTTGTGGCACCGCAAGCCGCGCAATGTCGTTCTCCTCGGTCAGGCCCGCCAGGCCTGGCGGCGCCCGCGCCGGAGCCGCCGGGCGCGCGCCGGGCTGCCCGTGGCCCGCGCCCCCTGGCGCCTCCGCCACCGCCGCCGTGCGCCCGCGCCTGTACCGAGTGCACTGGCGCTTGCCCCGCGTCCGCTGTCGCGTCAGTCCCACGAGCCTCCACTGCGGCCGCATCGCGCTCCGCCGCCTCCAGTGATGATGCTAACTTCACCGCCTCTGCGTAGGTTAACGAATCGTCCTCCGCGAACAACCTCTGTCGGATGATGTCACTTCTTATCCCGCAGACGAATTGGTCGCGGAGGTTTTCGTTAAGATTCTCCTGGAACTTGCAATTTCGAGCCAACTTCTTAAGCTCTGCGACGTAATTAGCAACGTTTTCCCCGTTAATCTGCCTGCGTTGCCGAAACCGATATCGTTCAGCGAGGGCGGACGGTGTCGTTTCCAGATGATTACGTAACATTTCGACTGCACCTACATACGTCAACTCCGACGGTTTCTTTGGGCTAGCGAGATTCACCAATAGTTCGTATGCTTCATTACCCATTACCGATATTAATGTTGGTAATTTTAGTTCCATACTGATTTTATTTACTACGAAATACATTTCTAATCGATCCACGTAGGAAGACCACGCCCCGTTCGCGACATCGAATTCGGACACTTTTCCCACCGACATTGTCTCTTTCTTGAATTTCTCGAATCCAAAGCAAAACAAAAGCAATTGTCCTCCGTTCCACACGCGAAATCAACAGCCTCGTCAGCCAATGTAATATTTTGGAGATAAATTAAACACAGTCGTCCGGTAGTTAGCAGCGTATATTCTGACTGACAGACACAACATTACCCTCAACACATTACAATAAATAATACAGAGATACCTACATTACAACATACATATAATATACTTACACATATACACGCATATAATATAGTTGTACACAGAACGCATGCCAGCAAGAACCATTGGGAAATGAACAAGAAAATAAGAGAGGGTTAATCTTTAAAATGACTGCGCAAAGCCTTCTTAAGGCATTAATTATAACAGGCATTCATAGATTTCCCTAGACACGGTACATATTTCAGATTGAATAAGAATGTCTGTAGCTAAAGTGTAGCTAGAGGTACCTATTGCAGTTACTACGACTTACAAAATATATTTTACGTCACCACATGGCACTGCCAATAAAACTCGCCAAGCACAAAGTAAATTTGTTTTGGCATTTAATAAGTTTCAGCCCTAATACTATATTAATTTTTTACATATTATTTTAGTTAACTAATTAAGTAAGAGTCACAAAGTAATTCTAGTTGACATGACAAGGTCGCTCTGACGCCCGTCTAGCTAGGTTTAACAACGAAACTTGGGCGAGGGTGTTTTAGCGAAGCAAGGTCTTGCTGTCTTAGTTATTAGCATTCCATAATATTAAGAAAGGTTGATCATTTACATAAATGTTTTATGCTATGGTGGATTTATGTCTTTGTACACGAACTTTTTATGCGCTCGTTTTTGGATGTAGGTATGTGGTAGACCATATTAGAGATTCGACCACTTACTTATTAATACTTTAATGCTTACATGTCTCATGTGCATATGGAGACGTCAAGTGTCAGTTGACCCCCTGCTACGTTCCATATACAGAACTACACATGTAGCAGACATTGATGATTCATTCACGAACTGTTTATTTGTTTCGAGTTAAAATTAGCATAAATTAAAATAGAAACTACCTATCGCAGAAGGAAAGTATGTATATGTAATTGTTTTCGTCTTTTTAGTCAATTTAGAAAGCGTTGTCGTCTTATTCTCTGATATGTTTGTGAAAATAAATATTGTGTACTTAGGTACATACTGATTGTTTATTTTTTATTTTGTCGATTGAAAAACGTATGTAATGAAATGAAACACTTAATTTTCATTAGTAAAAATATCGCTTTGACCGGTGCAAACTTGCTCCTTGAAACAAGATCTGAGGTATCACATGGGTATCATTTCAGTTAAAAAAAGGGTCTCGTCCGGCACCACATTTCTCTATAATTATCATCTCGTAGTTACGGGTTTAGCCATCTCTACTCTCCTCGTACATCGGGGAGCAAACAAAGTAGATAATTGAGTCTAAAAAGTCTAACCGATTAAATACACGTGCGGAAATTGCGGTTTCTGCCTGTGTATTGCCAAAAGTACCGGTAGGTATAATAGTTCCACACGGATGTACGGAAAACTTGTAATTGGTAGGATAACTGTATCTATGTAGCGAATTTATCTACCTTTACAAAAACACTTACTAACAGAATTGAAAGCAATTCGTTTGCAGTTAGAGAAGAGTTAGAGAACACAAACATGCATAGGGAGCCGAAAACAAGAAAAAATTAAAGCTCGTAAAATTGTATAGGAGCATTTATGTAATTTCCGGTGACCACACAGTATATTTTTTATTATTAAATGTTTGTGGTTTATTTAAGGCAGAGGCAATTAGAGACTCCGCAGCAGCTAACCAAGTTGTGCATGTTCAAATTCTATTGCAGCAAGGCTATAACGGGGGTATACAACTTTATTTTTTTATTTTATTAAGAAGCATTACTTTATACATAATACTTTTGTACATATATCAGTCAATCGACAATAGCATAACAAACCACTGCTAAAGGTAGTCAAATAACAAATACTTGATAAGTAATAATTAAATTTAGTGCAGATAGATAGCTATTTGCTTCGGATTTTTAAGAATAACTTTGAGACAGATGCTAACACACCGTCATGGGAACTCTGGGAATCGTAATGCGCTTTGTTAAACGTGGTCTCACGGTAAGTGTGACGACGAGAGGCTCTGGATAACTGTCTATCCTGCCACCGTAACCTGACCGCTATGAGCGCCGCAGGTTGAACAGGTTCATGACTAATATCTATTGCATGCCAATAATACTCCCATTCGATGCAGCACGGAATAGACCTGCCAGTTTGACGCCGGTATATTGCAAAGCTAATTATAAATATTTTGCTAAAAAAGTGCCCAGATGACGTAAGCTCAGAACGAAAAAAGCAAATACCTACCACATTAACGTTGATATAATACAGCCAATGAATATTGTTTACTATGCAAATTGCTTTCTTACTTTAGCTTTATTTATTCATATTTCTCTTTTATTTGATATTGTGTAAAGAAATAGCGGAATGAGACTAGAACGCTCCATGAAATTGTTTGCGTAATAAACACCTCACATGCCAGATGGTGGTAACTTTAAAAACTTCGCTAGCCTTATGGCACCTAGCAATAAATACTCGACGCGACACTTTGCAGCTTTGGTCCATCAGCAACGGTGTCGTGGAAATGAGAGAAAGAGAGAGCGGGTGACCGCGATGGATTAGGTCTTTAACGGGATCACCATTCCATAGCACAACCATTATAGCAAGCATACAACATTCTCATATAAGTCGATGCATTACACAGGTGGCAATAAAACAAACTGTACTGCGGTCCATTGTGTCGATTCTGTGAACTGTATCATTCATTGCACAAGTACAGTAGAGCAGTTTAGCAAAATGAGAAGATATAAGGCGAGGATTAATTAAAATTTACTAAATATTATGTTTAATGTAGCTACTAGAGTGGGCGCAAACCTGCATTGTTACGTAACATCTTTGCAGAGTAGAACGAATGCCAAAATTTCTCTCCCGCACACATGTCGCTGCCCGGAGGGAGAGTGGCATGGCAATGCTCGGTTTTTGGCTGTTAGTCGAAAAAATAGATTCAGAACATTTGCCAATTTACTAATATTAGGAAAGGTTATTGTACATAATGTATTTCTAAATTACCTACATCATGTTTTTGTTTTATTATCTGAATGAGATATCGGCTCTATTATAATTGCAGATTTTCAATATATTAGGTAGTGAATTATACAAAAAGACAAATCGCAAGATTCAAGAACAAAGTATAAGAGCCGATAAATAAAAAAGAGCTTGTGTGTGAATCGGGGGTTGTGTCCAAGGTTAATGTCGTGGACCGATTGCGTTCGGTCGATATGGACAAGTCTTTCTTTGGGCATTACGAATAATACTTTCGATGTGATGAGCCCATTATTCAATGTTACTGTCGCGTGGTTTACCTACTATATATCTATTTGTTTATGTATGATTTTGCATAAGTGGCTATCAAATAAATCAAAGTGATGAAATAATTAATTAAACTATCAACCTATATATTTATTGTAATTTTTTAAAGAAGTAGGTATGAGTAATTGGTTAAAGATTGATTAATAAAAGTGGGTGCTCCTTTTTTCACATAACTTTTTAAGTCTTATTATCGGAATTCCGAAAATATTTCTCATACTATTTTACATCATAATGATCACACTTTAATTTTTACACTTTAACTTTAATTTTTTTAAATACTAATCATCGAAACTCATAATATCACTAGTAATACAACTCGTTTATACTAATATTTGTTTTCATATATTTCTTAATCAAAATTCATAAGTGTTATTTTGCCTAATTGTTGATATTCATAATGTTAATAATCATAAATTTGTTTGCACTAATATTTATTTTCATTTACAGTTTTTAGTCATAAGTATAAATGAAACTAGTTATCTCATAAGTTAAATCCCTAAGGTAATACCCTGGATAGTTAAATAACTTTACGGGCGAAAGGTCTTATTTTAATGTATCTAATAGTCGTTAAACGGTTAGAACCGTTGTTAGGTCTACGTTTACAGTGTCTTTGTTCAAGTCATCTCACGACGGAAAAGCACTTGAGGGTGTCAAATCAATTTATGGTATGGTAAACTTATCACAAATCTCATCTAGGTTTGGTTAGGTTAGTTAGGTTAGAACAGTGACCACACAAAGCGTGAAGCCGAGCGAGCGTGCCGCGGCAGCGGCAGGCGAGCGCTAAATTACAATATTAGTTCAAAAATTGTGTCATTAAAATTAGTACTAGCACTCTACTCAGTGGCGGGCATTGGTTTTATTTCGAGGTAGGCAGTAGTTACTTGTTATGTGTTTATTGATGAAAATCAGTGGTTTTCATCAATTATCCACGTTTGTAAGTGCCTACCTCATTTCAATTATCAGGTAGGCACTGCTTTATTGCCTATATGCACCGCACGCCCCTGACTCTACTATATACATAACGGCTTACAATGACATAGTTTTACACGAAAAATATATTTTACCAATATTTAAATTATGAGTTCAAATAGTTTCTTAGTAATGCCATTGTGATTCAGAAAATTATGATCACTGACTTTTATGAAGAAAATTATAATGAAAAAAAAAATCATTATGAGTAGTGATTATTATGAATACAAAACGGTAGTAAACCCAAAAATAGGAACAAACATTTTATAAGAGCCAATATACCCGATAAAATTATATAAGCCATCTAATCCAAATTGAATGTACATTGACAAATAGTTTATTTTATACAATGAAGCCATAATTCATGCATTATTGCCGAGTGTTATTCAAATGGAGTATTTACAAATTGCAATGAACCATTTAAAAATAATAGTTGTTGTGTTGCTGGTAGTTAATTCTTGTGGTAACTACGTTCACTCTACGGCTACCACCAAATATTATAATACTTATTATTTTCGTGTTATTTACATTGGAACAACTAATATTTCATGGGCTTGTGTGACAGAGATTGGTGATAATTTAATTTACAGTGTAAAAGATAAATTATATGTATGTGGTTTTCATTAAGAAAAGGAAATGTGTACACCCGCCCTTTCAAGGACTAAAAATCTCTATAAATGTCGAGTTTCGTTTTATTTGAACTAAATATTCGTATTTGGCGTAAGTGGCGTGCAGGCGCTTCAGTAAATTGTATATATGTATACCTACTTTATTAAAGGAAAATCCGGGGCATTGTCAAATGTACGGGGTATTCTTCGAGAATAACAGTGTTTACAGTACCTACATCGCAATATTTTCGAACATTTAGCTTGGCCATATAATAATTTTGTCTTTCACATTTTTAAATCCATACGTGGGACCGACATGAATGATCTGGGAAAATAATTGTACAAAAAGTTGTACAGTTCGTAAATTCTAACAGGGACAGTTTTATCACAAAATCGAATCGCAAAACAATCTTAATTGAAACTATCGAAAATTGACATTGCATTACTATATGTATTTTTAAATTAAAAGATTCTTGATCTTATTATTGCAAGTTAGTTTAATAGTTTGGTCGGTTCGCGTGCGTGTGACATTCGAATCGATCGCCAGTGGTAGGTTTCGTTCGCCCACCCGCGGCCTCGGAGCCTTTCCCTCGTGACGCAGCATCGGAGGTCGGCATCACTAGGCGGACCTGTCACACTTACCATAGCGCCGCAACCTAACACTATAAGGAACAGCATGCTAACGCACGACTAGACCTCACGCGTTCATATAAAACAATGTGAAAGGTAGGTACTATTTCGAGAAATTAATTGGTTTTTATTTACCAGACCCTTAAGTCTATCGAATTCTCTATAATAAGTGTAATTTTGATTTGTGCCATACAATAAGTACAAATCAGAAAATAGGATTGCAATTGTCACTATGAATATACATGTCAATCGAGATCGGTTACTTAAATAAATTCCCAACCAAAAACTTGGCAACAATAGCTAATTGTCGTAACCAAACTTAATCCATTTTTCCCAAAATATTAAGTAATGATGAATTGACGTCGAAGTCGCATTCGCATATGATGTCAAATGTAGTGTGATGAATAGTGAGAATCGGGCGAGGGTCATCAGTGATGTGAAAATTTGGTGTTATTTGAAATCATAATTATTGCTTGTTAGCTGATGCAATACAAAATGGGAATTGAATTTGAAACGTTTCGTGAGATATTAGATCGAGTAATCCCCGAGCGTTTTCGCACCAAAACTTTTTAATCAGTTTACTGTAACTAAGTGGGCATAGTTAATAGAGTGAAACAATAAATACTTCATGCTGGACGTAGTTTTCAACACTATACAAAAGCCCGAAGGAACATGGATGGAAGTAGGTATAGCTATCATATAACTATAGGATGATAGTTTAACCAAATATCAGCTTGATAGACTCGATCGAACTCTAAGCTATATATAAGGTCCCATTTTATTAGTGTTCATCCTGTTAACCTGTGACTACCTATATAGGTGAAAAGCAATCGTAAAAACTAATTTTCAAATGTGTACCATAATAACTAAAAAAGTTAAAAATCAACAACATCGACTTCATATTGCATAAACTCGTCCTATCTTTGCTACGTTTAACCATCTGATTATCCGTCTTATTCCTTCCCCTTGTACAGAGCGAGAAAGAGTTGAAGATAGGACGAGTTTATGCAATATGAAGTCGATGTTGTTATTTTGTAATTTATTTTTAACTTTTTTAGTTTTTATGATAGACATTTGAAAGTTGGTTTTTACGATTGCTTTTCACCTATATAGTCACAGGTTAACAGAATGAACACTAATAAAATTGGACCTTATATAAGGTTTATTGGCAATAATATGCTGGAGGAGAACTTCAATGTTTAAAATGTCAAATTAAAATACTGTCTTGTACTGTTAAGTTGCATTTAAAATGTCTGTAACATAGACAGATAGACTAGGTCCAAACCCTAACAAATTCGAGTGTGCAATGCAACGTTAAGATTACAAAGCATCTTACATGGAGCATTCCATCCAGATCGGTAAGTGCCCGTTATTTGCCCCAAGAGCCCAACCCAAAAACGCGGTGACGCGGGAGAGGGATAGGTAATGCGATGTTGTGATTCATAGCATACTCCGGCATTAAAATTGAGATGACTCATCTCTAGAATTCTACTTTAATGCGAAGCTTTCACGCAGGTGACGACTCTTTGCGACTATAGCGTTCGTGCATACTGCATACAAATATGTTTAGGTAAATGAAATATCCAAATTATGATAGTTGAGGTATTTTACTATATTATGATTTGTTAAACTTTATTTGGCCTTACTACAAAAAGATAGACTAGTGTTAAACACTTGTCTAAAGATTAGTCAACCAATTTGAAATGTTTGTTGATAATATGTCTCGAGTGTCTGATGTGTCAACATTTCAAATTGTTTCACTAATTTTAGACAAGTGTTTAACCCTAGTCTATCTTTTTTGTAGTAAGGCCAAATTTGTTAAACTTACCGTTACTTCTGTCTTTGAATTCGCTTTGTTTTCATTCCCAATTCTGAAACAAACATCGATTAAATTTAATATTAATTCAAATACAAAGAAGTAGTAGAGGTAGAGTCAACAGCAAAAACACGAATTTGATGATTGAGGTCACTACTTCAAACATCTAAATCCGGTTGTATTTGGACAATCAGAAATATATTTTATGCAAAGAGGTTACAACAATATAGTTTAACGTATCATAAAGTAGAGCTCTCGATTCCGAATATGGGGCACGCACAAGTAATCGATAAGTCCATGTCCGCACTACGACTTACGTGACCTAAGATACCAGCTGTCGACTGCCTTCGCGAATATCACGAACTTAAGAAACAATATCGTCCTAGAAGATATCATAAACAAGGACATGCACGATAGATATCACGCGAAAATGGTTGGACCTTTAGCGCAGCTGTTTAATTAAAGCATGATGTAACTTAGTAGTAGTAGTAGGTATTGTAGGTACCTTATGGACCTATATTTACTTAATTTTCTGTTTCCTTAATATATTTTAAGATTTTTAAAAAGCTCTATATATCTATGATTTAATAACGAAGATTGTTGAAAAACTGTGGGCGCGTCTCTTACGAACCAACAACAAAATATGATTCATTAATAAAGAATAAAAACATGGTGGTGGTACAAAAGAATAAAAACAACAACACACAATAATTTAATTAATAAATTTAAAAATTCATTCGTCTCAGTTTTTGTTCTACGTATTACATTATAAGTAAGTACCACCCGTTCAGTGCCTCAGTCAATGCAGTTATCAGCGTGCAAACAACACTATGTGTAATTGTAAACAATGTGTGACGGTAAACGCGACGACGTGGTAGCTATGATTCGATTTTTAGTTTAATAAAGTAACAAAATAATAGCGAGTTGCAATCAACGAGATCTAGGCAAACCGGTGATCTTTAAATTACCGCATTAATTTTGCATTAGAGGCCAGATCACACGTAGGACTTTTTAAACAAATATGTTCAGCTAAAAAACATTTAGGAAAGTTTTTTTAAATAAGACACAGCCAATGAACATGACTACCGGCAGTAACTCTTTGCGCATTATTATAATTTTATCTTCATCAATCCTTTATAGTCCAATCAATAAAGTAGTTGTAGAGTGCGTGAGCGGGAACCTAAGCGATTTCTTCAGAAACTTGTTCAGGGTGCTTTGAGAGAAAACATACTAAAAGTCCTGACTATAGACGTCTAGGAAGGAGCGGGCGTGATAACGGTCCCAATTTTACATTATCTCAATCATCTCACAGACATCTCAAAAATGTTGCGTTGGAGCGATTAATGTTCTTTAAGGGGATGAACGCTTATAAAATGTTATATAACTTTTATTCTATACATTTCTTTATATTCCCAACCATTTTTGAACTACACGCTCCAGAAATGCAAAAATAGATATAGGACTATAATACCTAGGGCTTTCCATACACAACTTCATCCCCTTTTTTAACCCATCGGGGGTTAATTTATCAAAAACGCTGAGACACGTGTTTATTCATTTTCATACATCATCCTAAATACAAAATTTGAAGATCCTTACATCAAAACTGACGGACTTTCATACGAACTTTCACCTCCTATTTTACCCCCCCCCCCAAGAGTAGAATTTCCAAAAATCCTTTTTTTTGTAGATGCCTATACTGTATAAGGTATCTATGTACAAAATTTGAAGTCTCTAGGTTTAGCGGTCTAGGCTGTGCGTTGATAGGCCAAATCAGCTTAGAATTTTATTATGAAATTTTTACATTTCTGGAGCGTGTAGTTCAAAAATGGTTGGAAATATGGAAAAAGTATGTAGAATAAAAGTTATAAAGTAAGTAAAAGCGCTTGGTTTAAGCCTATTTACAGAAATAAATTGGTTTTATTATTGGTTTTTATAAAACATTTTATAAGCTTTCATCCCATCTTATAACATTAATCGCTACAACGCACCATTTTTAAAATGTTGGTGAAAAACCTAAAATTGGGACCTTTGTCACCCCCCCTCCCTCCGGCGCACCTCCTAGACGTCAACATGCTGTTTTCTCCTACGGGTCTTTGTACATTTATTCGCTGAGATAACATACATATAACAGAGCTCAATGGTTTACCTGATTGGGTTGCGGATAATTTATCTGATAACATTTAAAAACAAGTTAAAACTACAAATATTATCTATAAAACTTAAGTAATGATTTCTTTTTTAACATAAAATATAAGTATAATATTTACGGATTTTTTGTTGAGGTAAAAAAAATCGCGGTCTTAGCTCGTTGATGTCTTTTTCGTTACGTTTTTATTGTTCACTTGTTTCTCACGCATTCGTTTTATGATTTTAACACACATTAATTATGTTGTTTTGTACGATCATTTGAATATTGGGTACTTAGCAGCGGTTTTGCAGAGTTGAATTATTTAATTCGATTATGACATGTTCATCAAAGATGGTCGTGTTACCAATTAACCCAGTACCTACTAGCTACATACCTAGGTATAGTGTTAGAGGAAGATTCAGTGAAGTGTAACATTCATTTCTCAGTCGTAACCAGAATGCGAGTGATGTAACGACAGAGCGGCTGCGTCTCAGCCCAGAGCCGCCAACCATGTAACCGAGTAATTACACGACGAGAGACAACCGCAAGAAAAACACCGCAGTTGCGTATAGAGGTATAAATGCCAGGCAACGTGCCAAATATTTTGAAAGTTATGTTTTTTGTTGTCGTATGTCTTACTTTGTATTACATGGTTTATTGGAAGGTCGGAATTAACATTGCAACCTTATTAATATTTCACAAACACGTACGGTACGGTACTCACAACGTTCCTGCTTACAACATTCATGTATCCACGCAAATTTTTACTCGTGTAATAATTTGCGTCAAAAGTCTGTCGTCAGACTCTACCAAACCAATTAATAAACACGTTTAAATAAATGAAACAATTAATGTTTACAAGTAAAAAGAGAAGACCGTTAAAACAAAACAAAAAAATCTCATTCTGCGCATGAGTGATTTTCTGTGCTTTCTTTTTTTTTAGTCGTGCAGAACCAAATCCTATACTAAGCCTTAACTCCCACCTTAAATATACATACCTATTTAAGAGTTGACAATAATGTCTAAGGCCCCTAATATTTTGCATTAGGGCTCTTACACATAAACAGGATACGACGAACACCGTGACGTTGTTGTTGCGGCGTTTTTTTACTATGTCGATTTCGTGACGCGACGTCGTATTGTGTTTATGTGTAAGAGCCCTGAAACAGCTGCAAGTCTGAAAGTAACATGGAGGGCACTTGAACTTCTAACTAAACGCAACGATTCTAGTCTCCAAGCTGTTCGGTATTCGGTGCGGTAGGGCTGTGAGGCGGCCTAGACGGTCAGCCGCAGTCGCAAAGCGATATGACGAGGTGAGCGACCGGCCGCGCGCGGGTCATCGTCGCGCGCGCTCCTTGCCGCACCCGCACTGATTCATCTCTTCTCCCGGTCGTTGTGCAATTCGATGCATCGTCTACCATCTACGAAACTGTTTCAAAACTCTTAAAAGAGAAGAAATAACAACTTAATCATGTTTAGAGGTAGCAAAACACCAACGAAACTAATATTTTGTTTTGGAGTTTTTTTAAATAAATGTTTTTTTATACACAACGCTGATTCTATATTGTATTGTGTGTAATCTTAAATCTAATTGTACTCGTAGTAAACGTAGCGACCTAGAAGGAACGTTTTATCCGATTTAAACTATTGTACTGTATTGTGTGTGTGTGTGTGTGTACATACATTATATATCATGATATGCCTTGTAATATGCAATACTTTCAAGTGCACGCTACAAGTCCAGAACAACTACCGTATTAATACAAAAAGATGTAACTTTACGGTAACAATCCATCACTGCAAGACCATAAACCTACTTTTAACTATCTATTCTCTTATGCAATGTAGGTGTCACCACAGAACAACAAATTGCTCGCGTTGTTAATAGGATAACAATATCATTTGGATAATTAGAGGCGAACTCGTGTCATTAGTTTGAGGCTCGGATTAAATCATTATGTTAAACTATGGTTATTGGGCATACTTGGCGATAACTGCCTTTTTTAGGGTTCCGTACCCTTAGGGTAAAACGGGACCCTATTTCTACGGCTCCGCTGTCTGTCTGTCTGTCCGTCTGTCACCAGGCTGTATCTCATGAACCGTGATAGCTAGAGAGTTGAAATTTTCACAGAGGATGTATTTCTGTTGCCGCTATAACAACAAATACTGAAAAGCAGAATACAATAAATATTTAAGGGGGCTCCCATACAACAAACGTGTTTTTTTACCGTTTTTATAGATATTGGTACGGAACCCTTTGTGTGCGAGTCCGAGTCGCACTTCGCCGGTTTTTAAAAAATGTATATGTATATTTAGAAAAAACATAATTGAACTAATAAATGATAACAATAAAAACCAAATTAGTTTTAATCGAGATTTAAATTTCTGCAGTAAAGTTCAATAAAACTTTAAACTGAGAAAAAGGGGAGCGGCCACACTAAATATTATGGTCAATAAAACCATTATTCATAATATTACAGAATTTATCACGTTTTTTTAATAACGCGCTTGTTTATATTTCAATGAAGACTTATAATCCACATTTCAATGCCTTTATTAGGAAATGAACAACAGTATGAATGACGATACTGCGCTCTTGGTAATGTATGTACGTTTCGATAAGAATATAGAAATAAAGGATACAAAAGCAACGCGGCAACGGGGCTCTATTACTAAGCTAAACATCGCTGGTCTTGAAATACCGGTTAACTTGACCTAAAACCATTTTTCTTCTGGTAGTGGAATATTTTCGAAGTCACTTAACATGCCTGTTTATAAAAAAAAGGAAGCAAGTCCTCTGCTCTCTTTGTAACCAAAGAATTCGATGACACTTCTTGTGACTAGTTCTTTAAAATCTAAGAATGCATGTATAATTGAAAACAACTTTTAGGCGTGGGCGTGTGGAAATAAAGAACAAAAAAAAACATACTTTTTGAAAATAAAGAACAAAAAAAACTCAATACACAATATGTTTAATAAGATATTTTTAATTAAAAAAAATTAATAATTCAAACAAAACAATAATTTAATGGAGGGCATTAAGTAAAATACTGCATCATTTTTAGAAAACGATTTATGTGATTTAAATAAGAAATTGCTAGTAAAAGAAGACTGCATAATACAAAGACAGAAAACATGTTTTAATTACTTATAACTATGAGAATCAAGACATTTTTTTAACACAATCTTTTTGGTGACTGTCGACCAGTAATTGTAAATTAAGATCAAACTGGAATTTGCTCGTCCGTCTATCTATTCCTTAACCGGCATGAGTAAAAATAGTAGATTGCATAATTTGATTTCGGTATACGCTAGCCAGAATATTGTACGAGTATGATACTCGTATAAGTAATGCATATTACGATTATCTTTGCATTAGCCCTTCGATCGCGGATAGTCGGGATAATCCAAATAATTACCTTTTCATTTAAACATTGGTGGTTTCTTGATTCCATGAAAAATGCAGGTCGATAAGTTTGAGTGCAGGAGAATAGCAGACTGATATTACACATATTAATGTCTTTGTAGGTTTGGGCTTCAGTCGATTAGGCTAGAGGTTTTGTTGAAGTTTTATATTGACAGTGCAATGTTACCATAATATCGCTGGGGCAGGAGCTAAGACTGATGAGCAATCCAAATATAGTATTACTTCAATCTTGTTTAGTATATTTTTAAAACACTTTTTAGGTAGTTACTAGGTTACTGTTACGGGCAGCAGCGTCTCCTCTCCACCATTGGCCAAACTGCGATCGCAAACCCGCCTGCCAAGCGTGGCGATTATAGCAAAATCCTCCTTTTGGAGAGGCCTGTCTCCAGCAGTGGACTGATATAGGCTGGTGATGATGATGATGATGAAGTTATTGTAAGTGTTTAGGGTAAGGCCCTAGATCGAAGTTATAAATAAAGCCAGTAAATAGCCCTTCCGTGACAGTTGGGTAAAAATAACAGGAAACATTATTCAAAATATTTTTTGCAGTAATAGAGATCAATTTTGTTATCATCAGAGTAGCCCACGAATGTGACGATGCCCCGAACTGGCCTTGTGATTGACAAATTGCGCAGTAAAGTTGTTGACTGATGTTTTGGCATTTGTTTTCGCGTTTAACTAGGTTAAACGACAGTTAAAATCGGGCTATGTTTTTTATGCGTACTTAAGTAAGTAGGTACTCAGATAGTAAGCATCCCTATGGCTGGATACATTTTAATCAGGTGTCATCTGCTCTAAAAGTCTCAATCGTGCAATGGTTTTAAATCAATTTAAATAACTGACTGAATTAGAAATTTTGGTTTTTGTGTGTGTGTGCAAGTGCATCCAAAACTTGGTAGTACCTACCTACCAAGTTTTGGATGATATGATTTCGTTAAAATTATTACATTAAACCCGAAACACTTTTTCGCAGTTAACCTACGTACGCCGAACAGCAGTGACCTTTGAAGGTCGCTGTGTTGCCCTCCCTGATTAATTCAAAGGAGCAATTTTGAGGTTGTTTCAAATTAACTTTATTGCCGTTTTACGTGTTCGCACAACAATAATAAAACCATGTTTTGAAAGTAGTATTGTCGTAATCATGTCATAAAGCTACAACTACCTTCATATACAGCAGCAGTAAGTAAGTAGTTACATACCTAGTAAAACAAATGGGCACTGGTGATAGAGCCACGTTGTGTTGGCCTGGCCTTGTTCGACCTATTGTGTTCCAAGTTTCCAACCTGCGAATATGAATGGCAACTGTCCGCTGTTTTCCGTCTCGAGTACAATAGGTACTCAAGAATAGGCTTATTTTATTATTGTGACAATGATATAGCGTTGAATAAATAAACGAGCAACAACAAGATTATTTTGTCAAACAATATGAAAACTTGTGCAAATCTTGGCAAAACCCAAAACTTTGAATAGTAATAGTTAAATATTACACGGAGAGTATTACTCATAATAACAGAACAGACAAAAATGAGTTACTTTCTCCTATAATAAAAAACAGGACAAGAAACATACATACAACATACAGTATACAGGAGAACTGGTGAAAGGGAACATGATGAACTTTGGATGGATTTTGATTCAGGAAAAAAGTTGCGAAAAATATCTCGGTTAATAAGAATGGAGAGTTATTTGACCTAGAATGCACACATTGAACACATTAAGAACAAACTTTCAGTCCTTATAGGATCTATTCGACGAATTGTCCGTTGTATTCCACATCGAATTCGCTATACCCTTTATAATTCCCTGGTGAAGCCTAGCGCTTACTTTATTTATTTAATACAGATCTGGGGCAGTTCAGCAAAATCATGGTTGGTAAATCTTCAGATAATCCAAAACAAAGTGGTAATTTCGTTGTGTACTTGGAATATGATTTCCAAAATTTACGAAGAAACTACATTAATAAATCTCAAACAATTATATGTTTACAACACGTCATGCATTCTTCTAAGATTTTTTTTAGGAAACTCACTCCACACTAACTTAGCCTTTTACTTGTACTATTAGCTATTCTGTGCTTTTACGAAATCCGTTACAAAATACGATTTAGGAATCCGTTTGCGATATATTAAACTTTAAAGTGCCAATTTTTGCTCGAGTAGGGCACCCCCTAAAACCTAAACTAGTGGCTTGAAAAATCTAGAAAATTTCACGATAATAGTGCTTTTCATAAACATTCAAGGAAAATCATAGCGGTTATGGTAGACCAGTTAGTTTAGGAGTAATAGTCGTTTAACTTAGTCGTTAGAAAATTCCTTAGAGGAAAACATTAAAAGTGACTTAAATGAAGTAATTGCTGAAATATATTGTGGTAACGACGGGCAACTATGGAACCCTATACTACGCGTAGCACGACACGCACTTGGCCGGTTTTTTGAGAATGAATGTCTTTAAACCTATTTGGTTTAATAAGCGCATTTGACTCATATATGCAGTTTCTCTAGAGCTTCTGCTTTCAGCTTTACAAAGGTGCGATACTGGCCGGCGCTGGCGCCAAAGTAAGTTTTTAAGCGTATAGGAAGTGTTTGGTTTTTTCTTGTATTGTGAGTCGTTTGTATGTTAATTAATCCATGCCATCGGCTTTATTTTTTCATACGTAACACTTATACTAAAGAAAACCACATCATCATCACTACTACTAGCAGTAGAGAGAGGGTTATAATTTCTATAGGAGAGGCTTTTAGATTTCGAAGAAAAACAAATTGGCTTCCTGATTTGCTTATTTACGAACAAAAGTTAACATATATCACGATTGGCGATTTTTTTATTCACCTGTTATAAAAGGTCAACTATGTTTTTAATTTATATTGTATTGAAGTCGGAACAATCAGAAACTAGACCGATACATCGACTGACTCATTGAAAGTAGATTTCTAAGCGCGACGCGCAGGCCTGATATCGGTTGCTGGCGGCAAAACGCTTGCGCAACGTGTCGCTTGCGTCAGGGATTGGCGGCTGCAGTCGAGTGCTAGCAGTGATCGCATCGCAGACAACAAAGTCAGGGTATTAAACTTAACAGGATGTTTTGTAAAGTTGTCCAATTGTTTAACCTAATTATTTTTAAATTAGGATTTAAAAAGCACTTGAAAAAATATTTGACAGATTCAGTTTTTGAAACAACAAAGAATTATTTGTTCATTCAGTTTAATTTTTTAATGCTCACCTTGGCCTTGGTATCTGTCTCTACTTTACAAGTAATTTGTAACTAACTCGTATAGTATTCTGGGAATCTATAGATGCCATGTTTGTTTACATTTTTGCCAGTCCAGATAAAACAAGTAGTAAACAATTAAAGCTGGGTCCAGTATGTTCTTTTGTCCGTACCGTCGTACCTCCGTTCTGTAACAGAGTTGCGTTGCAAGAACGCTAGTTTGGACGCCCGTTCGGTACGGTACGGTGCAGTGGTACGCGTCTCGATACGGACGGATACAGGTACGCTCAGATCCATCGCGAATCGGATTTTTCGCCCCGTTCAAAGGCGATACGATACGGTGTTACGCGCAAGTCTGGACGCGACCCTCTGTCACTGCGTGAATCAGCTACGTAATATAAAAATACAGTGGGATAACGACAATATCGTGAAGCTTATGGATGGCTATAGGGATATTTTTTCGTTACAATATTTTGAATAACAATGAAGCACGCGCAACATATCGCCAAATTCGGACGAAAAGAAAACGCGATGATCGCATCGACGTAGAAGATACGGGCTATTTTAACTTTGCGTCCAGATTTATTGGAACGCGACGCGACGCTGATACGAAACGGAGGTACGGTACGGACAAAAGAACATATCTTGACCCACCTTAATGATGTCAACCGCTATCGAAGGAAAATAGCAATTTATCAATTTAGTAGGGTAAATGTACATTGTACAAGGGGATACAAGGGCCTGACCCGACTGTAATGCATGATGGATGATGAATACAAGGCCTAAGTGAACAAATAAACTAGCCACCCACACCATCTCCAGCTGCCGTTGGACTCTGTTAGTGGAGGCAGTTATGAAATTAACCAAAAAGAAAATTATTAAGCTATGAGCGTCATAACATATTATTATGTTCCTTGAGTAATTATAAGCATTTCTAGATAAGGAGGCAATTAGGAACGTGATGCTAGTCGGGGAGGGGGGTCCAAAGATGACCACCACCCGTCATCTTTAAAAAATATCTGTTCTCGTCCTGGTGGATACTAGGGCGTGATTAGTATCCTTTTCGTATAAGCCATTGCTGAGATTAGAAAGAATTCATTGCTGATATAAGTTTTCTTCGGTTTATTAGTATTTTTACAAAAAAACGTTAAAAGGTGAAATTGTTGGTTGGAAATTTTTGCTTTGAGAGCTAATAACTTTAGTGTAATGACAAAAATCTCATACAAAAAAATACTATAATAAAGCGCCGTTTATGCAGGGTCTGAAAAAAAATACTTTTTATACTATCCTTATGCAAAAGATAGTGAAAAAAAATATTAAATGACCGGAGCGTGGGTAGCTAAACTTTCGCTAGGCGGCGTTTATCCTACAAAATGGTCGAGTACGAGTATAGGCTTATGCTTACTTTGTTAAATTGTATGATGCTAAATAAAACTACTTTCTATATATTTTCATAAAAAAATATATCAGCAATGAGTTCTACGTCTTTGGTTTATACGAAAATGATACCAAACACGCCCTAGTAGGCAAGAGGACGAGAACAGATTTTTATTAAAGATAACGGGTGGTGGCCATCTTTGGAACCCCCTCCCCAACTAGCCTCACGTTCCCAATTGGCTCCTTATCTAGAATTACTCAAGGAACATAATTATGTTATGAAGCTCATAGCTTAATATTTTTTTTGGGTATAAATGGGAGCGATCCATAACTGCCTCCACTATGTAGGTCTCATAATATGAATTATCCATAATGATTTAGCGTCTAAGTTTATAAAACAGAGTTTTTTCTATTTACACTAAATTGTATTTTAGTCATTGTACACTTTGTGTAAGAAATTTTCTAAATGATACTGAAAATACTTTAGTAACATAATAGAAGACACAAAAAATAGCGACTTTGTTTACACTTTGAATTGATTAAGTACGTTCACGTGGCGTAGGTCAAGATTAACAAAGTTTAAATTGAGTAAACTACTCTTAAGAAGCCGACTTTTGTTAAACAAGGTTAATATAGATCCTTCAAAGTACATGATGCTGCTTGCTAAACTACACTACTTGTATAAGTATAGGACGAACATAGAAATCGTGACGAATATTATTTCGTACAGTCAACAGCACGTCGACCTACTCGAAAAGTCAAAAATTCTCCAATAGATTTTCAACTTTAAGCCTGACATATAGAGTTCATTTTCAAATGAGAAAATTTGACATTTTGTGGTAGGTCGACGTGCTGTTGTCCGTACATTCTAATAATGTATGTATGTAAGGTAGGTAATCTATATTATGATGATAGTTTAATATGGAAAGATGATTAAAAATTCTGGTATTCACGTCATCAATCATTGTACTCAATCTGTTTTTGATCATCATTGAAACGTAAAGGCGGCACAAATAGTTGGCAAGAAGTGCACATTTCTGAGCCGACGATCGGGACCGACACGGAAGCACATACTGACCCACAATGCTCTTCTGCTTTGTACGCGATGCAAATACCATCAGCCAATGTACTGAAACGGTGCTAAAAAAATCGCACACGCACTAGTCTGCCGTGTGAATTATGTGAAGGTGAATATTGTTCTAACATTGCATGATACACTAAATGTAAACGGACTTATGAAATGAAAAATCACTGCTTAGATAGATATCAATATAAAACCGGCCAAGTGCGTGTCGTGCCACGTTGCCACATTATAATATTAAGCAATTACTTCATTTAAGTCACTTTTAATGTTTTCCTCTGTCTGTTATTAGGTAAGAAATTTTCTAATACATATATGAAGTTGAACGGCTATAACTCTTGAACTAACTGATCTATCTTAACCGTTATGATTTTCCCTGAAAGTGCATGAAAAGCGCAATAATATCATGATTTTTTTCAAATTTTTCAAGCCAATAGTTTAGCTTTTATATAAGGGGAGGGGGGGGGGGGGAGGGCTGTCAGACGCTTTACTCAATCAAAAATTTGCACTTTAAAGTTTAATATTCCGCAAACGGATCCCTAAATCGAAATATAGTCTTAGCAACCCCTAAGTCATTTTAAAGGACCTATTCAACGATACACAACACAATAAGGGTAGACGATGAAAAAATACATCAACACGTTACATGTATGGGAGCTACCCTAAAAAAAATATTTTTTTAAATTTTATTCTACCACTTTGTCGGCGTGATTGATATAATATACATACCTTCACAAAATTACAGCTCTCTAGTGTCAACAGTCTCCAAGCAAAACCTCGGACGGACGGTCAGACAGACAGACGGACATGACAAAACTATAAGGGTTCCTAGTCGGGACTACGGAATAAAAAGTTATAAGTAGGTAAGAAATTATTCCCTCTCGTCATTCCAAGCCGCCATTTACAAAAAATAAGTAATCCCCAAACAAACCTAAAAATGCTCCGACTTTGATGCGGTTTTCAGAAAAGTATTTGTTATATTCTTGAGAAGGTTTTACTATGCATATCATACTGCTAAGCTGATGATGGAGGCCACAGAACTCTTTAACGGTTAGGAGTCAATAGATAATACTGCGATTTGTCGGCATAACGTATTTTGTAGTGCATTGGGCAGACTTGACGCTTATGAGGTACCAGACAGTAATTGTATTTACTGGGGACGTAAACCAGTACACCCAGAAACGAGTAAAATATATTAGTTCGTTATTAAAATTGACTTAGGCATTGATCGCAAGACCTTATCCCATGGACACTTCTGTTAATACGATCTTTTTAAACAACTTCTATAATAATAGATGCTTAATTGGACGATATTGTTAAAGTCCTAACACTAAAAATGGGTATTTTTTTTTTAAACTAAGAGCAGACATCAAAAACTTAAAAGGGAAAATGATATTTTCTAAACTAAAACATACCTAATCAGTTAGTTTTGGAGTCAGTGCTCCATGGAGAGTTAAAATGTCTTCATTAATCGCACCGACTATATTAATTTATTATTATTTATAGACTGTGATAAAATAGAGGGCCTCTTAACTCTGTATTGTAATGTGCATGCGCCTTAGGAGCATCAGAAAACATATCACAGTAAGTTATAATGATTGAAAATCAATAATTAGGAAAAAGTTATGTGCTTCAACGCAAGACGTATATTTACGTCTTGCGTTGAAGCACATAACTTTTTCCCCCCATCCATTAGGATCAAAATAAGAACATTTCGTGAAATGGTAATCCTTAAAAAAAGCCCATTTCAATAATGGTCGCGAACTTTGAGGTACTGGGTCAAAAATGCCCAACCTTTATACAATAAGTAAGTATATACATAACCAAAAATTATTTATTTATTAAAATATTATGTTTTTTTAATGCGAAAAGAAGGTATTTCCAGTTTATCTATGTTATTTATTTAATAGTTATGTTTATTTTTTGGTAATGATATTACGTAATTGAATGATGCTTATAACCTTTATGCAACCTTTTAAAACTTATTATTGATTTTGATTGTTGTTTTTATTTTTAATAGGGTTACTGACACGGTGATAGTAATCCTGGTTACTAACACGGTGATAGTAATCCTGGTTACTAACACAGTGATAGTAATCCTGGTGGTAAATAGGGTACCTATGTGAACTTGGCACCCGACCTTGGAAAAAAAAATCTTTTTTGGGTTTGTTTGAAAGAATACGGTATGTAGTGGATTGTAGTGAAGTTAATTTCGTTTGTAGTTTTTCCGAAAAAAAATTATAGACTACAAAAAAAATGTCAGCCCCCGAGATTGCAAAAACTTACTTTTTCCGGATGTTTCTTATAGAGAACCGTTAGTAGTGGTTTGTAGTGAAATTCTTTTCGTTTGTAGTAAAATAGAAAAATTACAAAAAAATATTTTAAATACCGAATATTTTTATTTACTAAATAATTCGATTTGAAGCCAATACGACTACTAAACACGCTAAAAATTACCGAGAAGCGTTCGTTCAGGTTGATAGTGGATTGTAGTGCTAGAATTTTCGTTTGTAGTAAAACAGAAAAATTATAAAAACATATTAAAGATCGTGTAATCATCAAAAAAACATATTTTCTGCACAATGCACTTTGAAAGGCTATACGACAACTACAAACGCTAGAAATGACTGAGAAGCATTCGTAGAGGATAGTAGTGGATTGTAGTGGTAGAATTTTCGTTTGTAGTAAAACAGAAAAATTATAAAAAGATATTAAAGATCGTGTAATCATCCAAAAAAAACATATAAATTTACTACACAATGCACTTTGAACACACGTTTTTTTCTAATTTTTGTGTGCTACTACAAACGAAAATTCGAGCACTACAATCCACTACCAACCTCTACGAACGCTTCTCAGTCATTTTCAGCGTTTGTAGTTGTCGTATTACCTTTCAAAGTGCATTGTGTAGAAAATATGTTTTTTTGGATGATTCCACGATCTTTAATATTTTTTTTCTATTTTTTCTGTTCTACTACAAACGAAAATTCGAGCACTACAATCCACTACCATCCTCTACGAATGCTTTTCAGTCATTTCTAGCGTTTGTAGTTGTCGTATAGCCTTTCAAAGGCATTGTGTAGAAAATATGTTTTTTTGGATGATTACACGATCTTTAATATTTTTTTCTATTTTTTCTGTTCTACTACAAACGAAAATTCGTGCACTACAATCCACTACTATCCTCTACGAATGCTTTTCAGTCATTTCTAGCGTTTGTAGTTGTCCTATAGCCTTTCAACGGCATTGTGTAGAAAATATGTTTTTTTGGATGATTACACGATCTTTAATATTTTTTTCTATTTTTTCTGTTCTACTACAAACGAAAATTCGTGCACTACAATCCACTACTGTCCTCTACGAATGCTTCTCAGTCATTTCTAGCGTTTGTAGTTGTCGTATAGCCTTTCAAAGGCATTGTGTAGAAAATATGTTTTTTTGGATGATTACACGATCTTTAATATTTTTTTCTATTTTTTCTGTTCTACTACAAACGAAAATTCGTGCACTACAATCCACTACCAACCTCTACGAATGCTTCTTAGTCATTTTCAGCGTTTGTTGTTGTCGTATGGGCTTTCAAATTGAATTGTGTTCTAAATATCGTTTTTAGTAAATACTCGATCATTGATGTTTTTTTCTAATTTTTGTGTTCTACTACAAACGAAAATTCTAGCACCACAATCCACTGTCAACCTCTACGAACGCTTCTCAGTCATTTTCAGCGTTTGTAGTTGTCGTATAGACTTTCAAAGTGCATTGTGTAGTAAATATGTTTTTTGTATGATTTCACGATCTATGATATTTTTTATAATTTTTCTGTTTTACTACAAACGAAAATTCTAGCACTACAATCCACTTTCAACCTCAACGAACGCTTCTCAGTCATTTGCAGCGTTTGTTGTGTTCGTATAGGCTTTCAAATTGCATTGTGTAATAAATATTTTTTTTGATTATTACTTGTACTTTAATATTTTTTTATAATTTTTCTGTTCTACTACAAACGAAAATTCTTGCACTACAATCCACTACCAACCTCTGCGAATGCTTCTTTGTCATTTTCAGCGTTTGTAGTTGTCGTATTGGTTTTGTATTCTTAATATCGTTCTTAGTAATTACTCGATCATAGATATTTTTTCATATTTTTTCTGTTTTACTACAAACAAAAATTCGAGCACTACAATCCACTACCAACGTCTGCAAATGATTTTCAGTCATTTTCAGCGTTTGCTAGTTGTCGTATAGGTTTTAAAATTAAATTGTGTTCTCAATATCGTTCTTAGTAATTACTCGATCATAGATATTTTTTAATATTTTTTCTGTTTTACTACAAACGAAAATTCTAGCACTACAATCCACTACCAACCTCTACGAATGCTTTTTAGTCATTTTAAGCGTTTGTAGTTGTCGTTTGGGCCTTTAAATTGAATTGTGTTCTAAATATCGTTTTTAGTAAATACTCGATCATTGATGTTTTTTTCTAATTTTTGTGTTCTACTACAAACGAAAATTCTAGCACTACAATCCACTGTCAACCTCTACGAACGCTTCTCAGTCATTTGCAGCGTTTGTAGTTGTCGTAAAGACTTTCAAAGTGCATTGTGAAGTAAATATGTTTTTTTGGATGATTACACGATCTTTAATATTTATATTTTTTTCTTATTTTTATGTCTTACTACAAACGAAAATTTTAGCACTACAATCCACTACCAACCTCCACAAATGCTTCTCAGTCATTTCCAGCGTTTGTAGTTGTCGTATAGGTTTTAAAATTAAATTGTGTTCTCAATATCGTTCTTAGTAATTACTCGATCATAGATATTTTTTCTGTTTTACTACAAACGAAAATTCTAGCACTACAATCCACTACCAACCTCTACGAATGCTTTTTAGTCATTTTAAGCGTTTGTAGTTGTCGTTTGGGCCTTTAAATTGAATTGTGTTCTAAATATCGTTTTTAGTAAATACTCGATCATTGATGTTTTTTTCTAATTTTTGTGTTCTACTACAAACGAAAATTCTAGCACTACAATCCACTGTCAACCTCTACGAACGCTTCTCAGTCATTTGCAGCGTTTGTAGTTGTCGTAAAGACTTTCAAAGTGCATTGTGAAGTAAATATGTTTTTTTGGATGATTACACGATCTTTAATATTTATATTTTTTTCTTATTTTTATGTCTTACTACAAACGAAAATTTTAGCACTACAATCCACTACCAACCTCCACAAATGCTTCTCAGTCATTTCCAGCGTTTGTAGTTGTCGTGTAGACTTTGAAATTCAATTGTGTTCTAAATATTGTTTTTAGTAAATACTCGATCATTTATGTTTTTTTTCTAATTTTTGGGTTCTACTACAAACGAAAATTCTTGCACTACAAACCACTACCAACCTCTGCGAACGCTTCTCAGTAATTTTTTATCGTTTGTTATAGTCGTTTAGGCTTTAAAAATATATGTATAGTAAGAGACGTAGTATGGTAAAATTTTCGATCATTAATGTTTTTTTTTTAATTTTCTGTTCTACTACAATGAAAAATGTTGCACTACAATCCAGTGCCTACCTCTGCCAATGGTTCTCAGTAATTTTTAGCGTGTTTAGTAGTCGTATTGGCTTCAAATCGAATTTTTTAATAAATAAAAATATTCGAAATCTAAAATATTTTTTTCTAATTTTTATATTTTACTACAAACGAAAAGAATTTCACTACAAACCACTACTAACGGTTCTCTATAAGAAACATCCGGAAAAAGTAAGTTTTTGCAATCTCGGGGGCTGACATTTTTTTTGTAGTCTATAATTTTTTTTCGGTAAAAACTACAAACGAAAATACCTTTACTACAATCCACTACATACCGTTTTCTTTCAAACAAACCCAAAGAAGATTTTTATTTCCAAGGTCGGGTGCCAAGTTCACATAGGTCTGTGGTAGTACCACGGTGATAATTACCCTATTACATATCCTACTACCTATCACATCGGTTACACCTTCTCAGCCATTGAGGTATAATGTACTAATGTTCTCAGCAGAGTCAGGAGTCAGGAGTAACCTTCCCAGGGACTTTTTCGATGACAATTTTATTTAATGTATATTGCCAATGCCTGAAAGATGAGAGGCGAGCATGCCGGACTTGGCGTCACGAATGTCACGATTTCTGAGAAATCAATGTAGAAAACCAACTTATTTATATTTTCTAGAGTCTGGTTAATGTGGTACCGTCGTTGCTTCTGATTTCTAAGTGCTTTAGCTACTTACATCAGGATCAGAGTAATGTATGTGATGTCGTTCAATATTAAATTTAAAAAAAAATGCCGATGCCAAGCGGTTGCATGAGTCCATGTTCGGATATTGGGACTACAGTCGGCCGGTTGCGCGAATCCCGTGAGGGGCATATGTTTGTGTGATGAGCACGGGCATTTGTTCAAGTCATGGACGTTTATAACATATGTTTATCCGCTATCTTGTCGCCATAGTACAAGCTATGCTTTGTTAGGGGCTGGCTAATTATTGGTGTGATTGTGGAGACAATTTGTAAATTTATTATAAAATATATTACAATAAAATGTCTATTGATTTGTGTCTCTAACATTCAATAGGATGAAAAATAATATATTGCAGTTAGATAAATGTATGTTATTTATGGAAATGTCTTTTAAAGTCATACATACTGAAGTAACAATTTATTAAAATGAGCTTTGTAGGTATTTATGCATTAAAAAAGTCGCAAGAGTAAAGTGCTCAATAAAATTATATGTAACTAGTGACGTTTTCGATTAATCTATCTGTGAGTAGGTAATAATAGCATTTCAATTAAATTAATTTCTGGTTTGATTACGATTTTGTATTCCAAATAAGCGAACAGTAAGTAGTGGCTAGTGTAGTCATTTATTAATTAAAGTTACACATTATTGTAGCTGAACTAATTGCAGCAAAGAAGGTACACATTTGAAGTTTACAGCTTGCCAAAGTTTCTAGGGTTCCATACCCAAAGGGTACGGGACCTGACATACATAGCATATAGGGGCGTGCGGTGCATATATGTAATGAGGCAGTGCCTACCTGGTAATTGAGATGAGGTAGGTAGTGGGCACTTAAAAACGTGTGTCATTGAATCAATAAAACACCTAAGTAAGTATCTCTGCCTACCTCGAAATAAAACTAATGGCCGCAACTGATAGCAACATACAACAATGTTCTATGGGGAAAAAACAAATGCTCTATCATGTTAAGCTGGTTATGAATGTTACCTAAAATGAAAATTTTAACCATTTAAAAAACTAGTTCAAAGGACCAACATTTTGCAATAAGATGCCTACATTATCCGAGTCGAATCCCTGGTCGGTTAGTAAGATTTCCTGATAGTAAACATTTTGAAGCTGACTAAAAAGTAAACATTTAGCTGACCAACAAGGAAGACCTTTAAAATACTTAAACAAATTGTTGTTCTAGTTAGTCCATACATTTATACATTATCAAAGTATTTAAAAAAATATAGTTAAGTTTTTGTTCATAACATTTTGATTTTGATAACGGAATAAAGCAATCTTGTAAACCAAGACTTGTGTCTGTCAGACCATGCATCTGTTATTTGGTACATTAAGGCTATTCAAATGTATTAACTATGTATAGGCCTATTGTAATTCAGGGACTGAAGTCTCTTACTCTTGAAATAAACTTTATTTAAGTACCTATATGTCTAATTGCACTCATGTAGTGCATGTATGACTGATTTGTGGCTGCATGTTTTATAATACCTACCTATCAAATTAAAATTATTTATAGATTCTTGTAGTGTTTTGTTTCTTGATAAACAATGGAAGGTACTTGTTGTTCAATATTATTAACTATGGACACTAATCTACACTTCAAAATAAGTGATTTGTCTTAGCTAATAGTTATGTTAATAAGTGCCCATTTAGAACTAGGAAAATGCTTATCATGATCTACAGACTACAGTACAGTACAGTTGGTGAAAGTAATGTAAACATTTTTTGCATTTCTTTAACAATATCATAAAATATGATTATTACCACTAGGTAAACTAAGTAAGTACCAACAGATTTTAATAATAGTGCATTGATATATTTAACTTAATGTAGCAATGTAATTCATATTTAAACCATCTTTGACATCCGTGTAAATAAAGGATTTTCTCGGTATGTATTCGAGGAAAGCAAACTTGTACGTTAAATAGGTAGGTATAATGGAGTCTAAAAGATTAAATACACAACATAAATAAATGTGGGGTCTTTGATTGCAAATCAATACTGGGGTGGATATTACGTGGGGGCGATGAATTTCAAAATATATTTATAGACAAAGAAAATAAGTTAGTCGGTAGGTACTTACGATTTATAACACAAAATTGAGATAAATCTCGAAACAATGCAGAAAACAGTTCAGTCTCCCGTTTATCCTTTGTGTTGTGAAAGGAAGGAGTCAGCTGAACGACACACACAAGATTTTTCAACACTTCGTAGTAAACTCTTTTGTTAGGTAAGATTTCACTTTTCTTAACATAAGGCTTTCACTGGTTTATGAATTTGTCAACGGGATAAAATGTTTCGTAATGGATCAAATCGAATGCACAAGTCACAAAGGCAAAAACGAAAATCTCACTGACTGGCTGGCTGATTTTATTTCTGTGTGAATGAAAAGGTATGAAGTTGTCAACGAATGAAAAGCAAAACATCATCTATCAGATTACAAACAGCTGTTTAGCAAAGTTTAGTTGTTAGTTTTGACTAAATTTTACAGATGGCGGTAGAAAATAGTTGCAGCGACATCTAATTATAGATTAGTAATGTACTTTGCGATAAGTTTAGCAATCGTGTTTGCTTTTGTGCATCTTCCGTTTTTCTTTTAGTTTTATAGGCAACTGCTAGATGGCACTTTTTCATTCATAAAATAAATTTATTGTAAGAAACTGCTTTTCAATAAATTATTACTGTAAAAGGAAATAAATGCATTTTAAATGGCAAGTACTTATTAAACTACATAATAATAGTAAGTAATTAAATCTTATGAATATTAGAAAATACTAGGTACTTCGTGAATCATAGTTTGGAGGTTATTTAAATTGATTAAAAATGTGAATTATTTCTAGATTGTATTAATGGCATTATGAAATGTAAACGGCCACGTTCATTTTATTCTTTAAAAGCTTTAAGTTTTAAGCTGTTTCTAATTTTCAACTTCATATGCAAGCGGCCTCTTGGTCTAGGGGTATGATTCCTGCTTTGGGTGCAGGAGGTCCCGGGTTCAAATCCCGGAGGGGCCCTATTTTTGTGTATTGCATTTTTAAAAACAACTACTAGAACTTGGGGAAGCTTAGCATAAATAATATTTTATTGGTAAAATCATTAAATATACAGTTGAGTTAGGTGAAAGCGGAGTTCGCTTTTGAAATAGTATCTCGCGAAGGCAGGTGGCATGATTGGCCACAAAAAAAAATATCGTATATTATTTTTTCTTAGTTATATCCGAATCTGTCCTACGATTCTCATGGCTAAGAAGTAAATAAGCTAGCTCGTAGGTGGGACAACTTTAATACTTTCAAGATGAAGAACCAGAAATAAATTCATGCTCAAGGTTTATTTAGATATGGATTAAATACTGAATTTGAGAAAAATAACGTACAATATAAATGAACGTTACAATGACGACAATACGGATACTTAGGTTTTTAGCCTGGCATTCCATTGACGCAAGTTTTTGTTTAATACTATGAAGTATTTAAGCTGGGTTGCATTACCTTACTACAACCTAATTTTTTCTCTATGCTACAACTTTAACCGGTGTTTCTGTATGGAGTTTGACAGACTTTATACGTTTGTTAAAATTAAAGTAAGATGGTGCAACCCAGCCCTAGCTTTTTCTAAAACTTAGGGTAGTTTTTTCAAGTTTGTAGATTTCATGTTAGAGAACATAACGTTTTTAACTTTAGTTGCATTTTACACTAAAACACTATACACAGAACGGGTATTAATTAATAAAATGAGATATGCTTAGAGCATCTTAGAGCATTGAATGCTCTAAGGAGATAAGTGTTTTTTAGATACTCGTTCTGTAATTGTGTTTTGTGTTAAGGAATAGTCGAAAAACAATAAATTTTAAGGAAAATGTATATTTTTGTTGAAAATTAATCTATGACGAAGTGGTAGAGAAACTTTATTTTCCGTTCGTGACTTTGCGCCGGAATTGATGCTATTTATATGTAAGGCAAGAACAGGTTAGAGCTTATTTGCAGTCCTTACGGGGCGTCACACACGTGCCTCAGGCAATAAAATGTAATAGCCTTATGTCACTTTGGCCACGCAATTTGACGTAATTACAAATTACATGAGCGCATTGTACATGAAACTTCGATCAAACAAGGAAGCGGCTTGCGTTACTCGAACATGTTAATCACTCAGCCGCGAATATTGTGTAATATTTGTTAAGTATTTCTAATAAATTGACGATCTACTTGGAAATAATATATTTTATTGTAGAGAGGTTAAGAATTGAGTAAACAATTATTTAAATTTCGTAGGAATAAGGCCAGAATAATAGCAACAATTAAGAAAGGTCCTATATACGTCGATGTGAAGTCTATTTGTCTTTGGTCCTTATCGTAGTTCCTAAAAGAATGAAAGGAATACGATCGCTGGCTTAAAAAAAATAGAAAGCTAGTTTATCTATTGTGGTTCTTAGATAGGTAAGTCTGATGAGGATCAGATCAGCCGATCCGAATATTATTAGCACTTTTCCTTTTTGGCGAAGAAAAGAAATTATAAAGTTTTTAACTCGTTTCTTCTATTTCAAATTAGGTAAGTTCTTAAAAAAAACGAAGTTTAAATTGCTTGACGTAAATCAAAACGTTACAGAAATCCACATAGGTGGCATCAATTATCATACATTGACGTATCTAAAAATAATCTAACGTACCCTGAGGGTACGTTAGATTATTTTTAGGGTACTACCCTCGGTACATTCAGTTTACATTTTTTTGATATCTCTGATAGTTTATTTATGAATTAATTGCCTATGCACACTATTAAGTATTAGTAGGTTTTAATTATTAAATTAAACCCGTGAACGAAATCATACAGTGAAACATAAAAACCATACATAGAAATCACGCCTAACCTTAGAACAGTCGTACAAAACAATTACTTATTATACATGTAGTGCAATAGAAATAGGACACTCCTGGAAAGTACGTGATCTGCTGTTCATTTTTTTTTAGTTGCTTGATATATTATCATCGACGGAGCGCGTTTTTTTTGTATGGACGATTCATTTTTTACCGATTTCTATGTTGCTCCCATAATAAATGTTTTGTGTGTGATCAGCTGATTACGTGGTTTAAAGGAGTGCTCTATCCTTTTGCATACCCTGTATGTAAGCAATCTTATAGATCGACGACAGAACTACTTAACGTACTTTTACAATAAATTCGAATTCTGCGAAGATATTATCAAAAAGAAATGGTATATAGCATAGCGTGTTGCAAACACGTTCATTGAATCATCGCGCGCCGGTTCTAATGAGGCGAGCGCACAGACAAGACAAGCAAGTTCAAGAAACTTAATCAGCTGCCACTTGCCGCGCTCTGCATCACATTGACTGCATAGTTCACACGTCTGATACTTTAATAGAGACGAAACTTTTTATCATTTTAGGCATCTATAATTGTTTAACGAAATAAATGAAGTTTCTTTTTCATATTCATGTCCTTAATAGACGACGTCACAAGGGTCTTCCAATAAAATTCAAATCAACTGATTTTAACATTTAACTAAAACTTTTTACGACAAATCCGAAAAACTATTTGGATACATCATACTTAAGAGAATATTGTAGAGATAAATTGTTCCTTGGCACTAGAGTTTTAATCACAGAACAAGTAAGATTTGCTAACGCTCCGATTCTAATAATGTATTATGAATAACTATTCCCTCCCAACTAAAATACTTAAAATTTAACAAACGTCATGTTTTTGTTAAAGTTCGACATTAAGTTAATAGTTTTGGTCTTAAGTTTTGTCTGAATCTGGTCTCTGACACAAGAATAATGTTGCCTCTTTTGTAGCGTAACGAATAATTTAAAAAATGCAGTTCCTTCACAGAAAACACGCAATATAATAAAAAAACCGCAAACACACAACAACATTTCCAATTTACAACAGGGCCATAACCATGAACTCTTAAAACAATCTCAAAGTTGTCAAATCTGACAATTTTGGTTCGTCATTTCATACAAAATTTGACAGAAATGATAATGTTCGACAGATTTGTTATTGTTTTAACAGTTCATGGTTAGGGCCCAGGTCCTCTTTTTTTCTGTCAATTAACCGTTTGATAACTATATTTGATTTAGTAATTGGCCCAATAATTTGATTGAATGCCGGCAATCAATTAACAGGTTGGTTGGCCATTCTATTAAATGTTTGATTAAAAGCCAGTAGGCTGCGACAGATAAGTATTGGAGTTGTTGATAATTCAATGGTCAAAAGTCTCTTGGCATTTCATTTTTTTTATTCTTTATTTAATTTGGGGCTTTTATCCACATGGATACGCCAGCCCCATTGTATTTTTATTTTATTTTATTAATGGTTCTAAACCAATGGTTCTAATTGAATAAACTTTAGTTAAGTCAAGTCTTCCATAGTAAGAATTTCAAGTTATTTTGAGGTACAGTTCTAAAACGAGAAAAATTTATATCACTAGTGTACTTAATGAATTTTATACAGTGAAACATAAACACTTCTTCAATAATATCGATTATCACGTACCTGTACAAATTTATTTGAAATGAATGTATCTTTGGCCCATTTAAATGTACTATACTATCTGTATAAGAAGAGAATGATAATATATTAAAATTTTGAAATTATCTAAGCTAATCCAGTAATAGAAGAATAAGCTTTGTGTTCGTATAGAGTCTGGGTGTAAACCGCTAATCTAAATGGGTCAGCTGTGCTGTTCCTATTGTACCTACACATAAGAATAGGATCCATGGGTGTGTATGTATATCATAGTTCGTCAACCTGCACTTAAATGAAGAGATTTACCTATACTTACATGCAAAATAGGCTCCTGGTAAACGTTAATTTTGAGAATTTGAGGGATTGCAGTTAATTTGGTTATTGCTACAACCTAATAGTTGTGCTAATGAAGAACGATCTTAATTCATGTAGTAAATATTATCAGGTCTCTCCTTATTACAATAAAAAATATTGTGACCAGTTTATTTTATTACGTTTCGTATTGTGTTCAAACACCTATGGATTTGCAAACTGGATATTTCTTGATACACCTTTCTTGGGAGACCTTGTATAAAAAAAAGTCGGGATATAGTCATAGTACTTGTAACTCAAGAACGGCTGGACTGATCTTTATAGCTTTATCTGTAGATATGGGGCTTTTATTTAGAGGGCTTTTACTTGTACCTATCGGAGATACACATTCACCTTCACCGTTCAAATTTGGCTACTGTTCAAAGCCACATTCTGTATTTATGACTTCTTTCCTATTTGAGATTTTTTCTTTTCAATTGTTAAAATCCATATTTACGGACATAATTAATAGTTAGTAGTTAACGTTTTTTGATAATGATAACTATTGGCTATTATTTTTGTGTTACTGACTCGTTGGGTTTGATTTCTTGCACACTTCTTAAAATATTTTGCTACTTGCTTATATATTATATATATGTTAAAAAAAATGTCAGCTGTGGTTGTACGTTCTTGGTACCTTTGATCTGGTCGTCAGAGAGTTGTATGGCCTTTTTTAACCAAATTCAAAAATTGAGACCCTTTAATTTCGACTACAAGGTTTTTTTTATGCTATTTAAATGCAAGCCAAGCTTGATGTTTTTTTTAATTGCAAATAGTTTACTTCAGCGGTGGTAACACATCAATATTAAGCATAAAACAGCCCTAATGATACATACGGGATGAAATCGGTGTACAGATAATATTCCATAACACCCAGAAATTATCATGTTGTGTGTATTTCAGTTTGGTTGCTCAAGTACTATTCCTACTTTGTTTAGTCCTAATACTACTATCAATGTAGGTATTAAATCAATGTATTTTATCAATGTTCATATTGATTGTCATAGTTTATTCGAAGCTATCGTTTTTTTTTTAATAAAGTTGATATCTTGTTAGAGCTGAAATTTTTTGTCTCGTTAAAAACAGATCAAAATTTTTACACGTAGTAGTTAAATATTATGTACCGGTGGCGGGAATTGGTTTTATTTCGAGATGGGCAGTAGATAGATACTTACATATGTGTTTTATTTTTGAAAATCTGTGGTTTTCACCAATAACGCACATTTGTAAGTACCTACTGCCTACCCTATTTCATTTATCACTGCCTAATTTACTATATCCGCACGCCCGTAATGTACAAAATCAAATCAGTTATTTTAAGTATTTATTTTATAGTGTACCACTTGTTTTATTTCAGATGGTTATGGTTCATTGAGTTTTTGAAACTTGTGTATTTGTGGTATTTAAATAAACGTCTTTATCCTTGTACCTACCTAAAATATTATCATATTACAAAAGTCTCGCACTGTCTTAATATGCAACGTTATTACTTAAAAAGTAGTCTTGAATCTGCAATCTGTGATCACCTTGGCAAACCACGTAAAGATCCGTAAAGATCCATGGCAAATATTTTTGAATAAACATGACTAAGTGAGACGTATCATGAACTTTGAAACTTTGTGGTCTACCATTCATTTGACCACACATAGGCGCGACTTCTCATTTAAATTGCGAAATGGTGTTTCGACTACTTTATACATACATACCTACTTGGGCGCCATCCATCGCCTGAGCGTTTGACAAATAGCAGAAGGCCACCTGGCCGGCTTTAAGATGAAGAGCGTATGACATAGAAAGTTAAGTGTGTAAAATAAAATGTCTTCGCGAAAACTGAACATGCCGTTTTTATTTAAATATTGATGAGCCGTTGAGTGTGGCAATGTTATTCAGAACTTGGGACCGTTAATTTATATAAAAACAACAAATTGTTCACTAGTTAGGGTTCCGTAGTCAAAGCGAAATCCTTATAGTTTAGCCATAGAGAAAAAAATATACCACGTAAAAGTTTAGCCATGCCCGTCCATCCATTTCTCCGCGGCTTAGTAATAAGTACGGCTCTTAATACAAGAAAGCTATAATTTGTAATTTCAGACCTCCCCCTATATACACATGGTTGAATTAATTTTCTCGTTTATCCCACTGTGTGGTTATCGTTGGATAGATGTTTTTCATAGCCGCGCGATTCACAACAAACTTTTATACATGTTTGTCAATCGCTGGTCTACATTCTATCTGACCCGACGCGCACGCTCGCACACACGCACTTGGCCGGATTTTGAATTCAGTTTTTTTTTCGACTTATGTAATTAGCTTAGGGCTTTATTGTGTGCAGACACATTAAATATTATATTTCAGTGATTTTATTTGAATATTTTAATCTATTGCGTAAAAAAATAATGTTTTGCGCTATTCCAACCATGCCATTAGTAACAGAATTTATTAACTTACTTACTTAATGTCCTAGGTCCCCCAGATGGGGCAGAGGGCGTCCACAGTAGTTCTTCATCGCGTTCGGTCTTGAGCTTCGCGTTTGATTTCACTCCAAGTCTTGCCGATCTTTTTCGCCTCGTCTGCTAAAGTGCGACGCCAAGTCTGCTTGGGGCGACCACGTTTGCGTTTTCCTTGGGGATTCCAATCCAAAGCCTGTTTGGGAATATGATCGGGATCCCTCCGGAGAGTGTGGTGTGTGGTACTTATTTTTATTTTATTTTATTTTTATTTATTAGAATCAAAGTCATACATACATATAATAATAGTAATATATAGAAAGAACATGATAAAATTGTTTTGTTGGAACATACATATTTTAATATGCCATCTGTCGTCTCATGATCCATTCTTGGTAATTTTTGTTTTGGGTTGAGTAAGAAAGAGCACAAAGTTAGTAACCGATTTCAAAATTTATTATTTAGTTTGAAAGGGTATACTCCCGAGGTGGTCCCATTTACACCAACTCAGATTCTGATGATGGGGTCCCTGGGAAATCGAGGGCAACCCTCAATTTTTATAGGGACCCATAATGTTTTGCATATATTTGCTGATTTTTGGGTCTGGTAATCATCATGTCATGTTGCTGACCTGATGATGGAAGCCACAGAACTCTTTAACGGATACGAGTTAGAAGATAATACTGCAATTTGTCGACAGAACATATTTCGCAGTGTGTTGAGCAGACGTGGAGCTTATGAGGTACCAGACCGCCAATTTTTATTTACAAGGGGCTTACCCGCACACCCTGAAACGAAAAAAAAATTAAAAGCCCCTTTTTCAAATTGACTTGTTATTGAACACAAGACCTTGGCTATAACCACGAACTCTTAAAACAATCTCAAAGTTGTGAAATTTGTCAATTTTGGTACGTCATTTCATACAAAATTTGACAGAAATGATAATGTTTGACAGATTTGTGATTGTTTTAACAGGTTATGGTTAGGGCCCTTATCTTATAGTTACGACACCAAAATTTGAATTGAATTGCATGGGGGTCCATACATAGAGTACCAAAATTAGTTAACGTCACTTTGCTGTAAAGCAATTTTTTCTAACACTTAAAATTGTGAAATAAAATAAGTTTAATAAAAAACAAAAAACCGACTTTAAAATGAAACTAAAAAGCGAAAAATTATATTGACTAAAACACCTAAGTAATCAGTTCTTTTTGGAGTCGGTGCGAATGAACACATTTTAACTCTCGATGGCTGGCACCGACTCCAAAAAGAACTGATTACTTGGGTATGTTTTAGTCAATATTATTTTTCGCTTTTTAGTTTCATTTTGAAGTCGGTTTTTTGTTTTTTATTAAACTTATTTTTTAACAATGCGGTAATATAGGACGAGTTAGGAATACCAATTTGGATTAAGCAAAAAATTGCAAAGAACTAAGGATGAGTTATAATGGATTGAATATTGAACAGCCTCGGAATTTTACTGTACCAAACTACCAACTTTGTTATCTTCTCATCTCATTTCTAAAATGCGTAATGGGCAAAATGTTTATTGAATTATACTTCTATAGTTTTTTTCTATTCATATACTCTCATACCCTTTTATGTTTATGTCTGGCTTTGTGTAGGTCTAATTAAATAACTGCTGCATACTCAAAATAATCAACATCAGAAACATCTGGGTTTTTAAAAGTAGTATACTCTAATAACTATTACCACTTATTAGATATTGATTTAACTCGTGAAATATTATTCCATAGAATTTAGCTACGGAACTTTAACGTTTAAGAGACAGTAGCAATGTTGACATTTGACCATTATCCTTAACATGCACCACACTTACTTGTACTCTTTATACCTTAATCTTAATACCTGTGACAGTGACTCGATGAATGCATTTAAGTTTAGTTAATATTTTTGTTAGTTTTTTTTATTATATTAGATATTGAGATAGTTTCAAGTTTAGGTTATGATGGGACTGTCATACTCTGTAAAAGTCCCTAAACCAATAAAGAGAAAACAAAAACTAATTACCTACCTATTTACGATGGCATGTTATAAGCTTGTTTGAGTGAATGATGCAACGTAAGAATAGTGGTAGAATCGTACGCGATTTATTGAATGCGGAATGAAAAAATGCAGTCCTAGAATACAACAATAATATTATCTAACAATCGATCTGGCCGCTCGTGTTTATACAACAACTTACAGACGGACAGTGGAGCCTTAGTAATAGGATCCCGTTTTACCCTTTGGGTACGGAACCCTAAAAACAAACTAAAGGTGGTCTTAAATAATTATCGAGCGTTATCTTCCAGTCAGCTTCATGTCTCTTCGGATTTTCGTTCGTATTCTCAGTTGCCAATGAGCTCTATTGTATGTTAATTACGAACGAACCTTATTGAAAAGGTTATAGGTACGCTAATTTTATTTACCACTAGCTGACCCGCCAGACACTCGGAAATCCTGTACAAATTTGACAAACGTTGGCGTAACACGCACTATTAGCAAAAAACGCATAGAGAAAAGGAAGAATCGTATTATTTCTTCTAAATTTTCTTTCCATAGAAAAATTACATCAAAAAACTGCTAAATTGGTGTTTAATATATCTACTATCGTTAGATAGAGGTAAGCTTCACTCTAAACCTTACATGGTAATTACGTATGATTTTTAAAAATACGTCCTATATAGGCGGTCTTCTCGCTAGTAGCGACGCTCTTCCGGGCAATCTTCAGTTACAGGATAAGATGAACACTAGAATGTCGTAATAATAAGTTAGTTGCTATAGCGACTGCATTTACGCGATGATGAGATTTTCTCGAAAAATCGCATTATTGCGAAAATACCCTTCGTTTATTCGTGAAGACACGGTTTACGCTACCCTTACGTCGACATTTACAAGAAGTAACTAGCCTTATTAATGCATATCCTCTTAACGGCTTATTCTGGTGCGCAAATTCAACAAGTTTTTGTATGGGACCAACACTGAAATCGCAAAAAAGTCGTTTCCCCATATATGTTTATCTTAACAGCTAATTGGACATTCAATCAATATGAAGATGTAGAAGTTATTTTGGTAATTTCAATGTCGGTCCTATACAAAAACTTGTTGTATTCCAACACACACCAGAATCAGCCCTTAATAGGATGTGCGTTAATTAACACCTTGACGTATGTAACGTCAATATGAATACATAGACCTCAACAATATATGTTTTATTTTATGCATAAATTGAAAGTGGTCCTACTTTCCAGCATGGTAAGCTTAGGAGAGGGATGAAAAATAACATGTGTTACTTGTAGTCCGATTTCTTTGTTTTTTTGTTAGAAAGGAGGTACTCTTTAATGATTGTCCCGTGAATTTCAAGGGAATCGATTTTGAAGTTCAATCGCAAAAAATATTAGACAACATCACATACATTGCATTGATTCTAAGGTATATATGTAGCTTTATAGCACTTGTTAATAGAAATCAGAAATAAAGGTACCACATCACCAAGACCCAAGGTAATAATTATTTAAATAAAACTCGTTTCGGTTAAGCTCTATTTTTTTAAAACGTGTGTAGTATATATAAGTTACAATTTATTGCAGACATGTAGTAATATTTTGAAGTCATAACTTTTGTTACCCCAATTTTGGTAATTCATTCTTGCCAGTCCATCTGAAAATAAATGATGATGGTTTATTGGCGCCTGTGACCTCTCCAGATAAATGTTTCCGAGATCGGAACTGTTAATAATAAGTATTGTAATAATCATTATTACTGATACCTTGGTAAGAGTTAACGAGTTTAATGAATCGATAAGGTTGTTTTTGGGCTATGGTTACCTACCGCATATAGGGGATACCACTTATTACATACCTATTAAAGGGCGAGCAAGGAAGTGAAAAATTGTACTTCACAGTTCCATTAAGGGCTTAATAAATAATGTATAAATGGGTGTGGTGACGAAATTTAAGATATTCTTTCGAACGTAACCTTGAAAGCAGTTTGATATTTTTATTCGCTGTTGAGAGTAATTTTCTTACTGATAAATTAACTACGTTTTCAGATACTTCGATGAGTTTTAGCAATTACGTAATTAATGATCTTGTTGTTATTAAATTAGAAGGTCAATTAGTAAAAGGAAACTTTGCTTTAATACTCAGTTCAACAAAAATTTGACTACTTCCGTAAAAATTGGGTTTAATGATTATTTATTTGGGCTTTGGTTTGGTTCTAAGTATTTGTATTACTCCCTTAATTGGATTTTAAAATATGGATGGATTTTGACATCAAGGAATATTTGCTTACAATTGAAAAAAAATTGGCACGTCAGCTGAAGCCTTGCGTTATCCTTCACTTCTGTCAGCCAGTCGCTATAATATACTGTTATTATTAGATTTATAAAAAAGAAATTTTAATTTTAATTTTAACATTTTGGTGAGATAAATGGCATAACAAAACATAGTTTTACTTCCTGTTGTTGTTGACGCTTAGTCCCGTTCATAGTCTAGGATAGGTACGCTTGACCTTAGGGCAAGTCGAGTTGAAATAAATAAAGTCATTGAAATATCATAGTTTATTTCATTTTTTTCTTAATTATTCGCATAATTTTAATGATGATATGCACGCGACGCGACGACTGTGTACCTGCTAGGTTTCGTGGTTCAAGGAAAAACGCGATGCGTTCGTGTTCGCAGTAGCCGCTGGTAGGTTTGCGGTGCAGTGCTAGCTGCCCTCCCCCAGAGCTTCGCTTTTGCAGTCTATAAAAGAATTCGACATCAATTCATTGTGATCTGTGAGTCAGTGACCGCTGCAGTGTTGTGTTGTGTACTCGTTACCAAAATACCAAGGTATCATCAAACTTATTATACACGAAAGAACGTGATGTGTTTATTTCACGGGTGCTTCCTTTAGTTTTACGTGCGTGAAAAATCTTAACAACATTCGTTCTAGCAGTTAAGAATCAGTTTATTTATTTTGTTTTTTTATTTAGGACAACCAACAAAGCATACACCACACATTTACATACTAAAAAATAAAATACATTGTTACAGTGTTGCCTTACTTATAGGCTGCCACGACATTCACAAAAATACTGCTGAGAACAGATATTATGTCTTAATTAATTTGAAGTAGATAAAAGTAAACAATATGACTTGATTATTACAACCTCTTAATATCAAATGTTGTTTGACAATAACGCATGAGATTTACGCTACATAGTGGTATAGTTTATTTTGGGTTGACGTGTGTAAACACTGCCGATTTATTTAAAACCATGTCAGTTATGTTTGTCGATAGGATACATACAAGTTATGTTTGTCCTGCAACAAGTGCCAACAATGACGTTGAATTGATGATATTATTCAGTTCCATTACAGTCTTGTTATAGCGTGTTTGGTAGGTTTTAGCCGATTAACTTGTATAGCTTGTTTTGTTATGACATGGACCCGTTTTAGTGCTGGTAATAGCTATCTCTGTTATGAATAATACATAAACGATACTGGGGCACAATCTGCGCCGAGTACAAGATATTTTTGGCACCGTTTTAGTGCAGTTTTTTATTTATTCATACCTAGTTTTCAATAGATAAAAAAGCGAATGTTTTCCTCTCGCCAGCCGCAACCGGATCGCGGAGGAGATAGCTAGGAAATGTTGAACGAAAACCAAATAGAAATGTCTCAATTTCCGTAGCAACGCTTCCTCGAAAGTTACAGGATTCCTTTTGCTGTAAATTTATCTCAAAATATTTCTTCAAATGGTTATTGCTTTTAGCTCGTTGCTTACGGTGTATTTATTTATTCTGTAAGTTAGAATTTTTTAGCGAAAAATAAGCCTTGTATTACAAACAGATCTTCAATCATATATGAGTCAGTACTATATAACACACTTCAGTTTAGTTTTGAGCGGTAAATTATTCGGTAGGGTGGTAATTGTTTCATTAATGAATTTGAAAATAAAAGCTTTAACATTTTCATTATCATAAGTCATAAGGACTTTGATTAAAACTTGTTTTACATAATAAAACGAACTAGGTTAACTCGAGGGAAATAATAAACTGTCAATTGTTTCGCTTTTCTGGGCTGAGAGGTAAAATAAATAATCTAAGTTTTTTTTCCATACATAATTTTATTTCTTTAGCCGTTCTACGAAAACAATAAATTTTATTATGACAATTATATAATTCAGACAGGACTAACTACCGTAACATTATGTTAAGTCGAAACAAAACCGGAATATATATATTATTTTCCGGCCAATCTACGCCACGCACAGACACCGGTACAATTAGATTATTTTTACCGGGTGCGCTACGCGCGAGGCTAATGTGTTTATTTTTATCAATTTTGACTATTAAAATGATTTTTTAAATAGTAGTCTGTTCATGTAAAACCTAATGTTTATTGGAGAGTTTATATAATCCATTTCATGATATTTTATGGAATGTGAGTGAGTTTGATTCCCAGATTAGACATTTTTGTTTTTGTTTGATTAACCTTGTATAGAGAAATGTTGTAAAAGTTGATCCAATTTAATGACAACAAAGCTGTTTTGGTAGAATATAATTTAGCTGTTGTAGGTCTTTATATTTTTTAGATTAGCGGGGTAACCATGAACTCTTAAAACAATCTCATATCTGTCAATTTCGAAATTTGACAAGATTTGACAGATTTGAGATTGTTTTAAGAGTGCATGGTTACCCCCAGTTATCTAAGCCGTGAACCATTAATGTCAAACTATAAAGAGAAAAATAAAAACAGGTTAAATTAATATTTTTATGAAACTTTTAGCCCACTGAACTAAGTAAAATATCCTTTGAATTGCTGTTATCTTATAAGTAGGTACATCTTTTGCCTAAAAGGTCAACACAAGGTCTAAAAGGACCAACATGGATACTCAACACTTATTTAGTAGTAAGCTATTGGTTTTTCTTCGACACTTTTTGTTACGTAAATCATTGCCTTGCATCACTGAATGACACGATGCTCATAGTTGTATAAATAAACTTGACATGATTTTAAAGTTTATTTGCCAAACTACAACCATAGTCAAGCCTCGCAGCTGCTTAAAAGGCTATATTAACACGTTGATGTTAAAGATAAAGATAATTTACTTGCTTAAAATATAGTTTACAAGATATTAATATATTATGGTACAGTTTCTCATATTTTACCAATGTGGTGGCATGCAAGTAGTAAACATAACTAATTAAAATTACATTATTTAAAATGTCAATAAATTACTAATTTTGTTTTTTTACAACCATATACACATATTAAAGCTAAAATTTGATTTACTAAAGTTATTTTATATAATTATCTATTTATTATTCGATAAAAATGACATTTATTTTATAAAAGTTTTTGTCTTAAAGCCACATCATTGTAGTTTTCGTCTAAACAATGTGGTACTAGGTAGATCTTTTATTTCATTTGGAATGGAATTGAATATTTTAACACACATTGCATAACACTGTTTTTGATTGCTAAATGTAAATGGGGATTCGCTATTTATTTTTTTCTATTTGTATTTATACAAAATCATTTACGTTGATGATTTAATTCTATCGCAGTTTCGATGTTTCCATAAACGGGGTTGTTGTAGCCTGTAGTTCTCATCGAAATATTTTATCTCGAATATGTCAACGAGAGTTGGGCCAGATGGCAAACAGGTAATGTCGAAATACCGTGCTATTTCTGTAGAGATGCTACAGAAGGCCGGTGACCTGTCGCAAGGCTATCTTATTAGCCTAAAAAGATGTTAACTTACTGAAACGGTGTCCATGCCAGTAATAATTAACATATAAGAACGCGCAACCTTGATTTTTGCGACATGTCAGAATAACATTTCAATACGGGCTTGTCTGACCTGTTTTCAATATTCGGTGGGCTAATTATATTATTTTTCGTATAGGTTTAAACAAGTGCCCTTTTACGGTTCCGGGGTTTTTAATGAGTTAGTCAGATAGCCTTGCGTTTGATTTAGGTAAGATCGTTTTTTGCTTTCATTTTACATTGCATAGCATTAGTTTAAGATCTTAATCAAGGTAAAGCTAAATGCAGTAATTTTTCAACTTTAATATATGTGCTAAAATATAAGTTACTTAAAAAATGTTCTTATATATAAAAACAGGAAAAGTTACTCGTAATAACATCATTAATATTGTTAGAAGAGTCTACATAATTTGTTAATATAGTTCTGCTGCTGTAGGTTTTGTATTTTAGTGATGGAATAACCATACAAATTGAAACGTTTTATACCAAAATTCAATGAATACCTACCTAAGTATCTTAACACTAAAACACTCACAGATTTTAATAACGAACATTAATAGGCGTAAATAAACAATGAGCCCAAAGCACATATCGCGCTTGTCAAGTATTATTTCGTTATCAAAACATGTGTTATTTTTTTTTCTTTCACCAGCCACAACAATGCATTCAATGACAGTAGTGTTGCTGCTATGCCTGGTGGCAGCCGCGGTGGCGCGCACGCAGTATGTGCACTACCCAGAGGGAGCGGCCATTCCTACCGACGAACTCTCGCCAGAATCAGAGTACTACCCTGAACATGAAAGCACCCTCCGGTCGAAGAGAAGCTTGCTGCTGCTCAAAAAGAAGCTACTTCTCGGTACGTAGAACCTTGAGACAACGATCTTAGCAGTTCGTTGAATGACTTTTATTGTGCACATCACTTAATTGTCGTAATAAAGTATTCCACTTGACCTCTCTAATCGCATTGTTTTATAGTAAAGGTGAGAATATTATGATTTAAAAGTAAGTATACATTGTTTATAACCGACCATTTTCATTACGGTGATTAGATTTATCCTGAATATAAGTACTGAAAACATAGATCATTTCATTTTGCACTTAGCCTTAGAAGTATATGTATATTATGCTAATCGTGTCAATGCTGTTTAGCGTAAATGTGTGATGGACGGAAAACAAAGATATTGACATATATTTATATGTTAATATCTTTGACCTGATCAAACACCAATGAAACCGAACCGTCAAATATAAGTACTAACTGAGAGTACTAACTAGGTATTAAGAGTAAAAAGATAAATACTTAAAAAAGTTTTTAAATTTTAATCCGGCAGTTTATTCTTTACCGCCTGTAGAGGACACATACAAAGGTACTGCATGTATTATTAATTATGTTTCTGGATTGCTCTTTAATAACGTCGGTGGCCTGTAGAAATAATTACCAACTGCATAAAGTTGGAACTCGTCCCAATGTCCGTGGGAAATTGGGATTTTACTAGCAAATTGGCAATTTCGAATATTTACGATAGGGCACGTATACAATGCGCGCAGTATGCCGTCTCTATATCATAAGCCTGCAGTGTATTACTGGCAGAAACTTACGGGTGCGTTCTGCTACCAACGGATTGCACAGCATGTAAATTTTGTTCTCTGTAGTGATGCGCCTATTTGAAATTTGAAATTGGGTGAGTTTGTAGTCATTAAGCGAAGAAACGTTGTGGAATAAATGGGCCTAATGTTGAAATCCGCCGGTGTGGAGTCCAGTATGAGGATACATGACTTTGAGTACGAATCAAGTTATTGGCTATGTATACGAGTACGAGTAAACTAAATTACGCAATTATGACTTTAACATAATTACGAGTATCATGTTTAAGGGATGGTCTAGGATTCTTAGTGTAACGCTGTACAGTCTGCTTCAAAACTATGAAGCCATCAACTTTTGACAGTTCAACTACAGTTAATAGTAAACATCTAAAAAAACCTACACACACATACAGTAAATTTTAAGGGGAAATTATTAAAAAAAAGACAAATATGAAAACTGTTCCTATTCCCGTAAGTAAATCGACAGCAAGCTGTACCTACCTACTACATTCGATACTTTGCACATCAGTAACCCCGGTCTTAGTAACTGTGGGAAACCTATTGTGTGCATTCGAATATTGTTATGCTTCAAACGAAACCTCGTTTTCTATCCACTTTTTGAACACAACAAGCAGTGTTTTGTTTTAGCCTTAGTAAAAACCGACAAAGCGCGAGATGGCGCACAGAACCCTCGGTTGTACCTCTACAATTGTGTTTTCTTTTATTTAATTCAAAATCAAATAAATAAATCCTTGACCATAAGTCACACTAACTGTTTTTAACATGTCTTGTTTAGCTACTACACCGTTGGTTTGCATTAATCACACTCAGTTTGTCGATTGGAATTATCGTTTTTACTGTAGTCGAATCCATGTTAAACAAGAATCATAATCCTAACGTGAAAAAATGTACAAATCAATGTGTTTATCAATCAATATACTTACTTGTGCTATAAGATACTTCTTACCGAATTTCATGAATCTGGATAAATGTTTTTAGTCTTGATAACTAAGTATGTGTGTATTATCATAGGTAAGTATTGAATGACTTAGAAGCCTAAATGTCTTAAAAAGACCTTACCTTACCATGTGATAATAATTTCAATTTGATGTTTATATTTTACAAAATGAACTTTTCCGTTGCATACCTACTTCTGATTACGATACTTAATCAGAAAAATAATATTTAATTCTTCAAGACAAACTAAAGGATATTTTGATTAACGGGTTTGCAAGGTTAGTCAATTACGCGAGCCAATCATACTTTAATTTGCAAATAGTCTTTTTTCCTATTTAGTGATTGTTGTTGAATGAACTCGGAAATATGCATAATAAATCGATAATGAAAAATACAATCATAATATCAAGTACCTACTCCAAGGGAAAAGCTGACTGTGAAAAATGTTTTTCTCAATTCTCAAGTGGCCTACCTCACCTGATAAAGTAATCACATTTTTTCTGGATTCGATCTTAGGTTCAATAACAACTTAATGTAGGATTGCACGCACCGATATTAAAGGAAGCGATGTTATCTCTTGTGGTTTCTAGTAAGCTACCTCTTGGTTTTTGTAGCCTAGAAGATAAACATTTTATAAGTAAGTCCTACACATTTAATATAATAAAGGCGAAATTTAATATTTGTATTATTTGTAGTATTTATACAAGACAGAAAGTAATAACTATCTATTCAAGATTACAACAACCTGCCTAGCTCGCACTTCATGCCTTGTAATTGTATTTCCTGTAATAAAAGGCTGACAAAGGTGACTGAGTTTGTTTCGCCGTTGCTTCTCATCACCAGCCGATATGTAGTCCCAAAGCCGTGGTTGGGCTAAATTATATTTTTGGGACGTGTACTTATAAGTGCCGGTAAGAGGACCTATACACTAGATGACTTTGACTTTGAATAGCATTTAAATTTAGGTGATCTGCCATAGTAGAAACATGGCATAACCACTAAACATTGCTGTAGTCTATCAAATATTTAATTTGGTCTTGAAATCAAAGGATATGTTAATTTATCTTTGTTAAACTAGTTTAAATTCGAGGAATTTAACAATTCGGTCAGACCGCTTACCGAGTTGGTTACTCAAGGTTATCTCTTAATTCTATTGATGCATGTACCAAATTTACTAAAAGGATCGTGTTTGTAATTTCATAGGAATAGAGTTAACAAATATGAAAATAAAGATAAATTAACGAAAACAATGACACTGTCCCAGGTTAAGGTAGGAAACTTTTCAGGATAACATTTATATTACATATTTGTTATGACATCATAATACGCATTTTTAGATTCTGTAAACCGTTAAAGATCTTTTGAATACTTAAGGGTTTATATTTTAATACAAAATTTAATCTATATCTATAATAATAATCTACTATGTTCCACTAATGGTTGCAGGAGCGGTGGGCCTGAAAGCAGCGAAGATCGGCGCCCTTGGAGTGGGTGCACTCGCCCTGAAGAAAAAGTCAGTACCCCACCCACCAGTGCGCGTTATTAACTCCTATGGGTACTAAATATTCTAACAAACCATAACGCTTGCCCACCCTAACGATAATTAATCACTAATATCATATTTTTTGTTCAAAACCTGAATCGGCAACCTTCATGCAATAAGCATTAAATATGCAAACCGCTTCAAAAACTGCAAGCACAAAGAATCTAAAAATATCCGTGTTGATCTATAGACATAAAATATTCGAAAACCGTTCGCTAGTATTTGTAAATGAAAGACTAAAATTGTGCAATTTAAATAATGGTGTTAAGTGCCACATGATTGTATATAATAGTTGCCAAATTACATAAGAAAAGGTCATCGATTGAGTTTGTTGAGAGGTTAGAAGATAAACCCTTAAAATGTTTATTTGATAAAGTTGAGCAACTATCACATTATGGCACATATAATAAGGCAAATATGTGATAGTCATGGTCAGTCAACAAAATAAAATGATGTTAATTAGTCTCCCATCTACCTTTTGAGATGAGGTCGTTGCTATGATTTGACCATTGAGCAACATGGATCGTCTTATTGCTTAGCAAATAGTAACATATTATTGTATTCCTAGCACGGATACGTGAATATTTGTATTTATAAAGTATGCTTCAATACTAATATTTCGTATAGGGTTGACCCAAATTCGAATTTGCATAATATTATGATGTAGTTTGACATATTAAATAAAGTTATTGCAATTTTGTTGATAGAGTTATAAGCTTAATTTAAATGTGTAATGACTTTATAAAAATTAATTATCAAAGTACTGAATGGTTTATATGAGCATTGACTGCTGCTGATCAGGTTTTGTGACGCTACGTTGTGGTTATAAATGGTGGTGAGGTCATAACAAATAATGAAAAACTATACCTACTGTCTACATTAATATGGAAATTTAAAACCTCATTTATTACCAACACCTAGCATTCATTTAACTGTTGTTGCTTATTATATTAAAATCCTCGTAATATATATTTTTATTTTGAGAAGTTTGTATTGTAACGTATCAATTTACTAACCCATTTGTTTAATCCCTTGCAGCCATGCTCCGTCATGGACAGTAGAAGTAGTACATTGGTGAGTTTAGGTTTCGGAAGCGTTGTTGTAGGTACTGTTTATTATAATGACTCTTTCTTGCACAAGGTATTTCGTTATATCACAAACTTTTATAGTTATGATTTTTAAAAAAATATTGCACATACGGTATATTTGATTACATTTTCAATACATGCATGGGTACAAATTCATATTCATGCACATGTAGTATAGAAATTGGTAAATTTACAATACTTTTACAGTCTTTTACTGGCATGGCACAAAATATGTTTAGTAGTACTAATAATACTAATGGTAGTACTAGCAGCCTTTGCTGCTACTTATAACGATTAAAAGTTGAAGATGGTAAGACAAAACTATTGATTTTCAAATATAAGAATGTTTTAAATTAAAATGACGCTTCTTTTATAGATATTGTTGGAAAGTACTTACATTGTTTACATTTCAAGAAGTTCGTCCTATCAATATTTAACAGCTGTCCAAAGTTTAAATTAATCAGTTCAAACTTCAGACATATCATTAATGTATCATTGGAAACTTTTCGATGCTCTGCGATTAAATATTTTATATTTTTTGCTCAGTGTCAAACTCGCACGAATAATTTTTAACAATTTCAAAGGCAATTTTGCTAGCGCGGTCGTTGTCGTCAACGACTAGCTCAGGCGTTTTTAGGGTCTGTTTAACAAGAGATATAAATTATAAGTAAGGTAATGGCATTTTAAATACACATTTTCTTTTTAATTGAACTGAACATGTTCTAGGAAGATAAATCGTATTTAAGGTGCATGTAGTTATACCTATTATTTGATTATCATTCACATTATTGCATGCGAAAGCTCCTAAAATATGTCTTAATAAAACTGCAAGCTTCGTATTTGGAAAGTTGTAGCAATCAAAGAAGGTAGAGTTGAGAAAACATTGCATTTGTGGAAAAGATTGCTGTTGGTTTTGCACAGGTTGGTAGCTAAGCTCTTTATATTCCTTGCTTATCTTATACATCTAACTGCAGTAAGGTTAGAATACAACTAACTACAGTCTATTATGTACGAAATAACGATTATAATCCATTTTAATTTTAAAACACGAAAACGTATACGAATAAATTATAATCGAGTTTTATTTCAACACTTGGCAAAATAGTTGGGTAAACCCAAACCTATGTAAAGAATGCGGATTCCTCTCGGTCTATTAATTTGAAAATAAACAGCAATCGTTCTTTTTTTTAAATCTAACATGTTTATGGTTACCGTATTTAAGGACGGAGATTCTGTAGGTAAATATTATTTAGTTAGAACAACAGGTTAAAACATTTAATTTGTCGATCATTATATTTTACTGTTTGGAATGCGGATTCCTCTCGGTCTATTAATTTGAAAATAAACAGCAATTGTTCTTTTTTTTTAAATCGCTAACATGTTAATGGTTACCGTATTTAAGGACGGAGATTCTGTAGGTAAATATTATTTGGTTAGAACAACAAGTTAAAATACTAGATTTATCGATCCTTATATTTTACTGTTTTTCTCACTTTTCAGATTTTCCGGCTAAGCTGAGCGGCCCTGACTTGCAAGTTTTCAGAAAAACAAGAGCAACATCGGGGATAATTTAATTTAAGGATAATTTTAGAGCCTTACTGAGGTGCCACTTTTGAGTTAATATACCTAATGTAGTTAGAGTTACTTTAAAATATCTCACTATGTACTTCATTAAGCTCTTAAATAAGTAAGGTATAGGATTTCTAGTTATGCCATACACTGAATGATTATGTCAGAGAGAAATGTCTGTTACCTGAGAGGGTGGTCAATGGTTGTTATAATATTTATAACAAAAAAGGTCATCCCTTTAATTAAGTGTATAGGTAGTTGAGTTTTGTTTTTAAATAAATAAATATATATAACTGCGTGTGTTTTATTTTACTTAGATAACATCTGGTGCTCACCATGATTTTTAGAAGCAGTCTAATACTTATATAGTTTACAGGATATATACCGATATATCAATTCAATATTGTTTTGTTGTTATGTGAAGTTTAATGTTTAAACAATATTGCTTAGTTTCAGTTTAACAACGTCAAAGTAATTTATTCAGAGGCCCTCTGCCGGGAGCTTATTTACGTTCCAAAAATATAAGGTTAGGGCCCCTGAATATAAAAAGTATGTTTGGATTAATTCAAACAGTCATCATTGGCTAAATAATAAACACTGATTATGCAGTTATTAAACATTGATTATGATTGCCAGTGATGGGTAGCTCTTTAATGGGGGCTGCATAATCTTTAATTAATTAAGATTAATTGAATTGATCTATTTTTATGTCCGATAGTTACTAAATCCGTATCTTAATAATAATTTATAACAAGACAACCTTGATGAAGAACCTAACTTAAATGTCAAAATGCTGCAGTATTTTGCAATGTTTGTTATTGAAATGTGCAAATTAGATCCCGTCTAAAAGACTTAACGAATCTAAAACTACTTAAATAAGGTCATTTTCTAAATAGCTGGGATTGTTGATACATTTTAGCTGAGTTTTGTCTATTATTATTCGAAAACAGCATGTTAGATTGACTTTTAATTGACAACATAAGCAACTTTTGCGTCAGGGAAAACCAGTTTAACAAAATTCTTCCAACAAAACAATATTAACTATTTAGATACGATGATTTACCGAATTTTGTAGAGAAAAATAATCCTTTGACATTAATATTCAGTAAATATATTTATTAGTATTTTATAGACTTTAAAGGCTTAACAGTCTGTAACTTTTCTGGAACTGTCTAACTAATATAAATTGATAGTATTTTTTTTTGACAACGGTTTCGTTGCTTACTTGCAATTATGTTTTCCTTTGCACTGGTGAATTAGGAATCGTCACCAACTATTCACATTAGTTAAGCCTCTTTTTGCAATTGAATCACTGGTCAAAATCCATCTATTACTTTAAGATAGTGCTGATGAAAGACAGCGCAACGCGCATCAATCTGCAGCCAATTAATATCCAGTTCGTTATGTAACGCTACCGAGCTCTATCTTTGGCTGCTTCTCTTCTAAGTTTTCAAGTAACTATCTAATTATATTTTCTTATAATATCTTTACTGGGCAATGTACAAACAAGCACGTTATTTGGTGGCATAATAAGATTAACTAAATTATTAATTAACTACACAACACTACTTAATTTCTTACTTGATAGATATCCTACATACCACAGTAAAAATACTTCATTTTTATTTAATGACCTATTTAATAAAACACAAATTTTATCATTAGTGAATTTTATGTTTGCTATCTTTTTATAGGTACATATGGTATTTTTGTGTGTTATAAAGTACGTGTATATGTATATGCCGTGGCCCGATCTTAGTATTAATCATTTCATGATGTGGCCAATCATTTCATAAAGTGGTCGTTTTTTATGATGCGGCACAGTACTTACCCGCTGTCTACATCTGAGTGGTTATTCCAGATCAATGAATCAATCAATCAGCGTTTGACGATAAATAACACAAGTGTTATTTATCTTCATAGTTACATGCCAATTGAACGATGAGGTAAATATTTAGAAGTATGCCTAAGACAAATCGTTAACTTAAGTGTTAGCTTTACGAAATCCTCCTTTAGTATGTATTTTAAACAAACCGGGTAAGATTAATAGTTTTACTTTTTAAACATACTTTTCGTTTAATAAGAAACATCAGCAGTTTTAGGATAACCTACTAAGATTATACTAAAAATTTTCTAATAAAAATATATAAAAATCAGAAACCTCAGTTCATGTACTTATAAATAACATTTAAATAAGAAAAATAAGAAATGTGTCGTAGATCGATCATAAAATTAATCACTTCATGATCTGACCGGCCATTTCATAAAATGGTCTTATTTCTTGAAACGGCCAACTAAAACTGACCATATCGTTAAAACGTCAACGTTTGATAATATGTCAACTAACGTTTGGCCATATCATTAAAATAGGTATAGATGTCGTGGCCCGATCTTAGAATTAATCACTTCATAATGTGGCCAACCATTTCATAAAGTGGTCGTTTTTTATGATGCGGCACAGTACTTACCCGCTGTCCACATCTGAGTGGTTATTCCAGATCAATGAATCAATCAATCAGCGTTTGACAATATGACCGACTACTTCATGAAATGGCCAAACTTTAGTCGAGAGTATAAGAGGTCAATGATTTTTTCAAGTGTTATTTATCTTCAATTAAACCTTGCATGGAATTGCTAAAAACAAAAATTTATAATGTTTAAGCATTTCTGATCTTAACCAATTGTCAAATATTTGTAAATATATTTCTATAGGGTGTTGACGGTAGTATACTACTCAGCTATACATATAGCTACAACATTGATCAGAATACGCTGGCTTTGACAGCGAGAAAAAACACTTGAGGAATTTCATCTTGTCACGTGACGTCCTCGGTAGCTTAGTGGTCAAAGCACTTGCCCGGTATGCGATGGGACGTGGGTTCGAGTCCCACCTGAGGTCGATGATTTTTTTTCAAGTGTTATTTTTCTTCAATTAAACCTTGCATGGAAATTGCTAAAAACAAAAATTTACAATGTTTAAGCATTTCTGATCTTAACCAATAGTCAAATATTTGTAAATATATTTCTATAGGGTGTTTTGACGGTAGTATACTACTCAGCTATACATATAGCTACAACATTGATCAGAATACGCTGGCTTTGACAGCGAGAAAAAACACTTGAGGAATTTCATCTTGTCACGTGACGTCCTCGGTAGCTTAGTGGTCAAAGCACTCGCCCGGTATGCGATGGGACGTGGGTTCGAGTCCCACCTGAGGTCGATGATTTTTTTCAAGTGTTATTTATCTTCAATTAAACCTTGCATGGAATTGCTAAAAACAAAAATTTACAATGTTTAAGCATTTCTGATCTTAACCAATAGTCAAATATTTGTAAATATATTTCTATAGGGTGTTGACGGTAGTATACTACTCAGCTATACATATAGCTACAACATTGATCAGAATACGCTGGCTTTGACAGCGAGAAAAAACACTTGAGGAATTTCATCTTGTCACGTGACGTCCTCGGTAGTTTAGTGGTCAAAGCACTCGCCCGGTATGCGATGGGACGTGGGTTCGAGTCCCACCTGAGGTCGATGATTTTTTTCAAGTGTTATTTATCTTCAATTAAACCTTGCATGGAATTGCTAAAAACAAAAATTTACAATGTAACTATGAAGTTAACCAAATAGTTAATAGGTGTGATGATAAGTTTCTTTAGCTAAATTCCGTAACCTGTGTAAATTACATCAAAAGTGGTGAGACGCTTTTAACACACACTAGTTAATTAATCTCGTTTCTATATGAATACTAAATCTAAATTACCATTTTAGAATAGAATAGAATAGAAAATATTTTATTTGACACAAACTCATAACAAGCGAAATACAGCAAGAACATAGGTAAAAATTGACAGCTGTTGACACTACGACGCTAATTTTCGGCGGGGACCCAGACGGTAGGCGTACAGCGAGTGACGCGACGGCACATCGGAACACCATAGCAATACTGCTACAGACTCCGGGCCCTTGTAGAAACACAAGAAACCCGCCATACCAGATGGTCCGATTTCAATCATGTCAGCCTAAATCAGTCGACTGCTGGACATTAGTCTCTAAAGAGCATCATTCAGCCACTGCCAGCCATCTTCCTACGATCATCAATCCATCGAGCTAGGGGGCGTCCTAGACTACGTTTGCCGTGGCGTAGTCTCTACGCGAGAATCCTTTTACTTCACTTTTCATTGATTCTGCGACATCATTATGTGGCCAGCCCACTGACAGTTTACTTGCTACATATTTCGACTATGCCTAAAAATAAATGAAAGTAGATAAATAAATAAAGTCTTCTGAAAACCACACCAATTATCGAGCCCCAAACTAAGCGGAGCTTGTATTATGGTAACATAGATAGAAATAATAGGCATACCTAAATACATTTTACATAAAATGACATCCATGGCTCAGGCACAAATGCTTGTGCTCATCACACAAACACTTTCCCATTGCGGCATTAAGAACGATTCTGACTCGAACCACCAAATCAAGAATCGTCGACGAATATTATAAGCAGGCACAATATCATTCTCGTAAGAATTAAAAAAATCGCTACACTTAGATACTTTTCGCATTTTAAAGAAAGGTCGTAACCCTGTAATTCCGATAAATCCTTCAAAAATACCCACGGTCAGTTCCTCTAAAATTTTGTGCAAGCAATGCTGCGGTTTCACTATTTGCTAAGGTTCCGCAAGCAAATGCGTACTATGCGTATTAAATCAAGTTTGTTTAATAGGAAGGTATTTCGCATTTGTGTCGTACAGATGCAAAGTACTATATAGTGTATGTCTTTATATGCATTAACTATTTTAAATGTTTTTATTAAAATAAAGTTCCTGTATTCTACACACTCAATTCTGAGCCATCCCCTAAACCTTGGCTCGCCCTTTTTTGACACCCTCTCTAATGTAATCTGTGCTTGTTAGCGTATTTCTTGATTTAATAAATTGTTTTAATTTTGAGAGTGTGTCACCGCTGAAAGGGAATAAATAGTACATCATTGTTGTTGCGCTGTTATTAAGTGGCTGGATATAAAATTGAAACATTATATAAAAGTTCAATAGAAATATGAAAATAGAACTAGTATTTTTTATAATTTGAAAGCTATCAGTTGAAAACGTTTCTCCCTAGGGCTGAAAAGTATTACTTTCAACCCGCTCCTCAGGTAACTTTAGACCTACTTTTCGAGTATGAGTTATAAAAAAGATTTATGACTTTCATTATTCGATTGATTTGATTTTCACTAATGCCTTGGTAAAGTTTCTACGGAACTCTACCATGTATGCATGATCCAGGTCGCACTTGATCTCGTTTTGATTAATGTTACTATACCACCTTCATGATTAAATGTTTGTTGACACCGGAAGATAAATATTATAGTAAACTTATCGTAAAATAGAGTTGTTCGATTTTAAGCTTTAAGATAAATGTCATTAAACTAAATGTTTTACGCTATTCAACTATTTTGGCGAAATGGAGACAAGTTCGATGCTCGGTTTACCTTGCGTGATTGCTGTGTTGGGTCGTTCACCTCAAAATATTAATAAAAGTACCAATTTATACTTGTATGCTAAATGATGGATTTCACGTATCGGAACGTATGGAAAGACATGTCGAGAAAGAAACTCAAATTGAAATTAGGCAAACTTTGTATACTATGATGATTTCAGGTTATTACAAAATAATAAAGGGTATGGTGTGTAAGGTGTATGTCAAAATACAAGAAACTATTACGTAAACTCACTCATGAACTAGTAACAAGGTAGTAAATACCTATTAAATGTATTATCGTACATAGCTACTATACCATAGAACGAATAGAGTATAGAATCAACACGAAAATTATTTAAGTACATATTAACAATTTAAGTAGAATAAATAAAATGAGGGTGCACAACTTTAATCATATTTGTAATGGTAATTTCGCTAAATATATTTAACTAGTTTCTGGATAAGGTATACTCGGAGCACTGCTTTAAACAAAAACTACTGAAAATACGACCACTCTATGCGTTTTTCGTAAAAATGCTTAGATTTTAAAGCTTACTACCTACATAGGACCGCATTTAAGACCTTAAATAATTACTTCTGAAAACGAGATCTTAAAGATACATTACTTGACGATTTTCTACTTTAAAACGAACCGAAATCCTTCATACACCTAGTGGACCTAGTCAAGTGGTCGCTCGCCGTAGCGTTCTAGGGAAAACCTGTGTCCAACAGTGGGTTTCTAAAATCTGATGAAGATGGTAAAGAGTAACATCTTGAAAAAGCAGTAATCGTAGGCGAACATGAAAAAAACTACTTGACTAATATAAACAAAACAAAACAAATATTAAAAATAAATATCTACAACAATAATTTAGTAAGTAATAATAATAACCAGGACAGCTTTTTAGCAAGCTGTGTTAAGTAGTTTTTGTAGTTCTCTTTTTCATTAATGTAGTTACAATCCGAGAACTCCTGAGAGTTAGTTATAGCATCCTTATCTACGGCTTGTTTAAGTAGAACCCAAGAAGGTTGCCTTAGCTGACCGGCACAGTCGAGCCACTACAAGTACAGCTCGGGGAAAGGGTACCCTAGGAAAAAGTTGCATAGAAAATCATAACTGAGCATGATCCCGTTGGTCAGTCACAGAGTCAGTAATAGTCACACAGTACGTAGTCAATACTATAAGGTTTCAGGTTGACTTTTTTACAAGTAAGGCGCTTACTAGTTTAGACGTGTGTAACCAAAATTGACCGGTAATTTTTAACCTTTAAGCTTACGTCGCGCACACATGTGTGCGCGGGTCCATTGTTATTCAATTGTTGTCTTAGTTTCCGAGCATACAGGCTGACTTCAAAAATTAATTAATTAAAAAATCAAAAAACCTGACCGCGTGAAAAGTGAACTTAAAAGATGAAAACAAGATTTAAAGAATCAATTTGCAGTCTGAGGTATATGTATTGTATATGTTTTTTTTTGTATGTTATTAGATCTCCGCCAATTAAGGACCAAATTTTAAATTATTTATTTAATTAAAAGCGTATACTTCCAAATTGGTACCATTATAACCAAGTCAGAATCTGATGATGGGATCCCTGGGAAATCGAGGATAGCCCTCAAATTTTATAGGCTTACATAATGTTTTTCATATAATTTCTAACGCAATGCTGATAGGTGGGTCTGGTTATCATCTAGGAATAGTTAAAAAACCTTTTTAAAAATCATCTCATGTTGCTGAGCTGATGATGAAAGCCACATAACTTCTTAAAGGATAGGAGTTAGAAGACAATACTGGTTTGTCAACAGAACGTATTTCGTAGTGTATGAGCAGACGTGACAGTTACAAATTATTTTACTACTGGGTTCCTAGAAACGAAAAAAATAAAAAAGTTTATTTCTCAAATTGACTTAGGTATTGAAAACAAGACCTTATGACATGGTTATGACACCAGCAGAATAAAGTAGGCTTACTTTTAACTAGACCCCGGCTTCTGTTACTAATTAAACTTTTTAAATTACCAAATTTATCAAAATTTGTTAAAATAAAATATTTTTTTGTAAAAAGCTTTAAACCATTTTAAAAATAAACTAAAAATGTCTTATAAATTTCTGATTACCATTATATTATCATTTTATAATTTTTATTTGCGCATTTGGCCCACCATAAACACCTTACGAGCTTAGAAATAAACGTTTTTTTCTTTCTTTTTTTTGTCAACCCATTAAGTTCTACTGCTGAAAAAATAAGTAGGTCCTACTACAAAAAAGTTTTTAATAAGTCAAAATATCTAATATTAGAATAATAATAATAAAATTCTCCCAAAATCCAGTTTTTTTTTTTTTTTTTACTTGAGATGGGCTTACTCTTGACCCCAATCTTGCTCTAGAGCATAGATGGGATCTACGATGGAGCGAGCTTGCCCAGAAGATGCCTATTCACTCTGGACTTAAAGAGAGTCAGGTTATATGCACTCGGAAATACAGACGCAGGCAGGGAATTCCAATCTTTAGCTGTGCGCATTATTAAAGATGATGAGAAGCGCTTAGTGCGGATTATGGGTATATCAACTAAGAACGGATGGTAGCCGGCCGTGCGTCTGGATGTCCGATGGAAGAAAGGTGACGGTGGTATGAGCTCATGCAGCTCATGAGCACACTCTCCGAAGTACAATCTGTAGAAGACCGATAGGCAAGCAACTTTGCGGCGGTGAACCAGACTGTGCAGCTTGGACGCCACCAGTTTTTTATCGCCTATTATTCTCTATCTGTCTAGTGCAGGAGCCAGTGGAGTTGAGGTCCAAAGACTGAGAGAGGCCATGGTTGAGCGTAGGAGCCTGACGTTAAGTAATGTCTCCCAGTGGGGCGATGACAATGTCGTCAGCTTCAATGCCTCTAAGACGCAGGCGTGTCTTTTCTCTACAAAAAGGAGTCCTTTCACCCTTTCTCCTACTTTCCGAGGTACATCTGTTCCAGTGACCGACACTCTACAACTTCTTGGCATGGAGTTGTCCTCTGACCTCAACTTTGGCACCACCATCGAGTCTAAGGCTCAAATTGCAGCTAGAAAGTTGGGCGTCCTGAATAAAGTCAAGCGGTACTTCACGCCTGGACAGCTTTTAACTCTTTACAAAGCCCAAGTCCGATCTTGCATGGAGTACTGCAGCCACCTTTGGGACGGCTCGGCGAAATACCAACTTGCTGCACTAGACTCGGTGGAACGCAGAGCCAAGAGAATAATAGGCAATAAAAAACTTTTAAATATATAATGTTGATATTCATGTGATGTTTCTCTTTTAACTGTCTCTGCTGTGTTCACTAAGGTATAATGTACTAGTGGTTGCGTTATATGGTTTGTCGTTACTAAAACCATTAAAACCAATTTATTTCTGTAAATAGGCTTAAATTAAGCGCTTTTACACGTCCCAATATTTTTTTCCCTACCACTACTTCGGGACAATTTTGGGCTAGCGCTGAGAAGAAGTAGCGCAAGAAACTCGGTAACTATGTCAGCCTCTTTTTAAATAGTATATATTTTACATTACAAGATAAATGTACCTGTGCGAGCAGGGCAGTATTTATTTCCAAATATTTTTATCATTTATATAATCATTTACAGTATAATATCCTTTTTTCATTAAAGTTGTTTTAATATGCGATTTAAATTTTAACAGGGGCAGTTCTACAATAGACGTTGGTAATTTATTAAAAAAGCGAATACATATTCCCATAAACGAATTACCCACTTTATGCAGTCTGAAATTGGGAACGGCAAGCTTATTCTTATTCCGGGTGCTAAGATTATGAATGTTACTTTTCTTAAGGAATAAGGACAGGTTTTTGCGGATATACATTATATTTTCATAAATAAATTGGGATGCTACTGTAAGGATATTAATTTCTTTAAACAGTTATTTTAAGGAGTCTCGGGGTCCAAGGCCGTAAATTGCCCGTACAGCTCTCTTCTGCAGTACAAATATAGATTCAATATCTGCTGCTGAGCCCCATAACAATATTCCATATGACATTATACTATGAAAATAGCTAAAATACACCAATCTTGCCGTTTCAACATCAGTCAGTTGTCTTATCTTTCTCACGGCATAAGCAGCAGAGCTAAGTCTTCCCGACAGAGTCTCGGTATGCGCACCCCATTGCAAACGGGAAACTAAAGTGATTCCTAAAAATGTAGTGGACAAGTTTTACGTTGGGCATTGTGAATTTGATGCACTTTGTTTTATTTGCATTGAGCATAAGATTATTGGTGGTGAACCAATGCAATACTTGCGAGAGTGCATTATTTACATCGTCAAATGAATCTTTCCCTCTCTTGATTTTAAAAATCAATGAAGTATATACTGCAAATAACACTGTCTCACAGAGGTCTTTTGTAAAAGATGGAAGGTCATTTATGTAAATTAGAAAGAGCAGAGGCCCTAATATTGATCCCTGCGGCACGCCCATAGTGAGAGGCGACCCAGAAGACTCAGCTCCATTGATACAAACTTTTTGTGTTCTGCCTGTGAGATAAGAGTTTACTAAATCTGAGGCATCGCATGAATTACCATAGTGTCTAAGTTTTTTCAGTAAAGTTTGATGGTCCACACAATCAAAAGCCTTAGAAAGATCACAAAAAACTCCCAAAGCGTCCTGCCTACTTTCCCAAGCATCAAACACGTGTTTCAAGAGTGCAACTCCAGCATCTGTAGTGCTTCTACCTTTCGTGAAGCCATATTGTTTGCTATGTAACAATTTATTAAGGACAAAGTGTGATAAAGGTTGATTGAAAATTACTTTTTCAAAAACTTTACTAAGTACTGATAAAATTGAAATTGGTCGAAAATTTGAAGGATCATTTTTCTCGCCTGATTTATATAAAGGAATTATCTTACTAAATTTTGTCAAAGTAGGAAACTGTTTATCATCAATACATTTATTAAAAATAATTGTAAGATAAGGAGCTATCGTATTTATAATTGTATTGATAATATTGACTGAGATCCCCCATAAGTCTTCAGTTTTTTTCATGTTTAATTCCTTGAAAGTTTTTATTAGTATATCAGGATTAATAATAATATATTAATACTAAAATTCAATGGAGTTTTGCACTCATCAACACCCGACTTGAGAAGGGATTCAGCTAGTTCAGCATAAGAAGCCAGTTCTTTAGTTGTAGAGGGAGCTATATTCGAAAAGAATTCCTCGAAAGCATTCGCAACTTCTGCATGTGAATTAATTAGTTCATCCTCAATTTTAAGAGAGTAAGAGTGATCATTCTGTTTACGCCTACATGTTTCTTTATTTGTTATGTTCCATGTGGCCTTTGCTTTATTATCAGAACCCAAAATAATATTTCGAAGATGATTTGATTTTGCAGTGGCACATACTTTTTTAAATATTTTAGAGTAATTTCTAACATGATCTATGATCTGTGGGTTCTGAGTGTTTGCTTTTAGACTATACAAGTCATATAATGTTCATCTACTTTTATAAATACCAGGTGTAGCCCATTCATTAAACTTACACCTGACTTTATTTGCTTTTATTTTTTTTTGTGTAAATTTTTAATCAAATTTATTTTTAATCAAGCCAAAAAGATCCCCATATAACAGATCAACACTATGTATAGATTTTAATAAATCTATACCATTACACATTTTTCCTTTAAATCGGTCTATTCTATTTACGGTTATTGGCCTGCAGACAGCATCTATAATTTATCGGACATGATGGTGCTCAAACGACGCCCTCTGGCCACTATGGTCAGACCTTAAATAATTTATAACTGATTTATCTATTACATTGCTATTGCAAAAAATATTATCTAAGCAAGTAGCTGTTGTGGGAGTCACTCTTGTTGGTTCATTAAATAAGTTAATTAAATTAAACGATTTAAAAAGATTAAAAAAACGAGTTGAATTCGGTGAATTTACTAATATATTGACATTAAAATCTCCACACACAACTATTTTCTTACTAGAACTACAGACTCTTCCATATTGGATTCAAAAAGCTGGTAATTGGCTGATGGGGGGCTGTACACGCTTATTATTATATACTGCTCTAGCTCAACACATGCTAGTTCAATAGTTCGTTCAATCGAAAGTGACACTATATCTTTACGTTCTTTAAAGTTTAACTCACTATTTAATAGAATAAGTGACCCCCCTCTAGTAGTGGACTTCCTTGTGAACGAACTGTCGATTTTATAATTTTCAATGTTTATCATTAACTCATATTGATTAATCCAATGCTCTGTTAAACATAGTACATGTACATTTAAATCTTGTAAGAATAAGGCTAATTCTAACTCTTTGCCAGCCAAGCCTTGCATATTTTGGTGCACAATATTAAAGGTAGGCTTAGCTTTTGTCTGCTCTCTTAGTTTAAATTATTTGAGATTGTCACAGGAATAATATTTAAATTAGTACTACTTCTAATATGTTGGTCACAGTTTGAATTTTTATTAAATAATAAATTGTTAATATTATATGCTAACAAAGAAGCAATTTGTTTTTTAAATTTATATGGCAGGTGTAAAAAGCCGCCCGTTAATACAAATTTCTTGTTAGTAAATTTGTTTGTGTATGTGTGTACTAATTGGAAATATAAAGTTTTCGGGCGGGCTTCATTCAATCTTAAGCAATGTTGTACTTAACTGTGGTATTATTATCAGCGTTTGATCTAATGCGGAATTCCCGCTCACAACAAACTTGTAAGTTTGGTAACAATGATCATCAACAATTTCATGTTTGTAATAACGTAACGTCTAATGAATATTGAACACCTGAAACTAGTCGGCCTATTATTATGATGCGTATTATATTGGCATATTCTCTAGGTGCGGGCGCGGTGACATACCTTCCAAACAATACATATATAGCACACCTCAAGCAATGTAGAGTCAACTCGAATAGTTACGATTTTAAATCAGTTAATAATATTTAAGCACGCCATTGGGAATGGCTAGTCATGCTGATGACGTTAGCTTCATAAATATATTTTCCTTTTCAAATACGTAGGTATGATTTTAACTGCAGTATCTTCTTATTCTTATTAACTTGTTACGAATGAGTTAAATGTATAAATGTCTAATTAAAGGAACTTGGTTTGGTACCTAAAATGTTTTTTATGCCATTGTAGGGTCTTAAATTGTCTGTTTACTCGTTTGCATATTAGTAGGTAAACATTATCCATATAAATTATTAAAACCGATAAACATTTTCAAAATATGTACCATACCAATTTAAACGTCGTGGGCTCAAAATCTTAGTTTTAGCCAGGTAGATTGGTAGATATTGAATGTCCTGACACATCAGTGTTGTGTGCATGGATTCGTGACTTAATCAGTATGAAATAGTTATGTTGAAATGTTACATGTTTTTATGGTTTTGTAAGGGGAATATTTGTTGTAAATAAGACAATATCATGACTTTATTATTATTTTTGTCAGCTCTTATAGTTATGTTCAGGTGTGGCTTTAATAGTAGTAGTTATTTAATGCATTTAAACTATAGCGTTTGAGTGCCTAACTTAGTAGGAACATGGCTAGGGGTTTTTCATTTTGGATTGTTTAGAATGCGTAGATACGTCTAAGACTTAGTCCATTAGCTTTACTTTAGAAATTATAGTTACAATATTGTTTAACGCTTTTGGTTTCTAAAATAAATGCAAAATAAAAATAAAGAATATTTTTTTATGGTCCCTGACTCCTTAATTAGCATTATCTATCATGATACAAGGTGTTTATATTTCTAAATTAAACCTAACTATTAACCAAACTGGGACCTATTTAGTTCAAGGCTAACAAATCGCCCCTAAGCCAATCGGGTCGACAGTTAAGTCAAACTACTGAATCAGAGATCCTATGACATTAGGCTTAACAGTATAATTATGAACCAAAAAATCGAATTTTTAAGTTGACACAGTGTTATTAAGTGCCATGCGAATATCATATTGGTCGTATGTCCGGATTGCCGACCTATAAAAAGTCAACGGCAGGACCAAGGTGGACAGTTGATTTGTGCCGGTGGGACGAGTGCTTGTTAGGAGATAACCGATCAAACAGGTAGGTGCTACTTTATGATAAAAATAATATTCGAATACAGAAATTAATTGTTTAATAATAAAAAGTATTATTCACTTTTTAGAAGCTTTGAAAAAATAATAATAATAAGAATAGTCCAGACTAAGGTTAAACCACTGATTTTTGTACGTTAGTACAGTGGTTTAACCTTAGTCCCGGAATACCAATTTGCAAATGCAAATGTACTCTGAATAAGACAGTAACAGAACTGGTAGATTAAAGAAGATCCATTAGTAGCTTATAATATGTCATTACCAAGGTAGTAACATAATTTACCCACAATGTACAATACAAGGCCAGTTCCGATGTGTTACCGAACTTAACAAACCCGCTAATATTTTCCAACGCCTTTTTGGTGTAGCCCATTAAAACCAGTTTATACACTCTAATAAGTAGATCAACCTGTTTCATTCAAACAAACCGTCGATTTGTACTATAACAGACAACTTTTAAAATAATTTTCTGGAACATGGAAGTCTTCAATTTAACGTATCCTTAACCTTAGATATGTTCCTAAATGAGTATATAAAATATTAAAGATTAAGAATAAAGAAGACTGTAGATAGAGAAAGAAAACTCTGATAAGGAAAATCAATATTTAGAATAAAATAATATTTACTTGACACTTATCAATAATATACAAAACTGACATTGCACACATCACAAGACAAACTTAATTGAGACAAAACCTAAAAAGACTTTGCATTATAGAAAAGGTCCGAACTAATAGCACATATAAGGAAAGACTTCTTCCTTTAATTATAACTTTTTTATTTTTTTATTCCAGAATTAAAAATGAAAGTGAGCATCGTCGTATTAGGAGTGTTGGTGGCGTGCGCGGCGTGTCTCGCGTCGGAGGCCGGTCCCCTGTTGGCCGCGCTGCAGCCCGAGACCGGAGAGGTCGTGCTAGTTGAGCCTGAGCACGCGCGCACCAAGAGGCACGGTCTGCTGTTAGGTACGTAACTAATCATCATCATCATTACAGCCATATGACATCCAATGCTGAACATAGGTCTCCCGATGACTTCCAGATTAGCCGGTTGGAAGCAGCCTGCATCTAGCGGCTTCCTAAAACCTTTACGACGTCTGTCAGGTGGTAGGTGGTACGTAACTTTACAAGCTGAATAAAATAGATAATCTAGTGAGAATAGGAGTTAGAGAGAAGATAGTGTTGGAGACGATTGCAAAGACAATCTTCTGTTAGTGTTAATGTAATAGTTTTTTTTTTAATAAATAAATATTGGACAACACCACATACATTGCTCTGATCCTAAGGTAAGTAAAGAAAGCACTTGTGTTATAGAAATCAGAAACAACGACGGTACCATAATACCCAGACCCGAGACAATATAGAACAGTTCGTTTTCTATATTGACCCGACCGGGGATCGAACCCGGAACCTCAGAGATGGCGACGCCATTATAGTTCCGGCGTGCACGCCTCTCGGCTACGGAGGTCGTCAAAAAAATTAGCCAGTGGTGCTACGCCCTATCATAAGACTCAGAATAGACTACTCTCAGTTACAGGTACCATGTTGCTAGGAACTAAAGTTGTTTTACAGTGTCACTAATAGGTTAGCTATGTTAAGCTCTGGGCATTTCAGTTATTTTTCTCCGTGCAAAATCCATAATTTGTATCAATCAATCAGCAATCAATGCAATCAGCGAAAAAAGATGATACAACAATACGATTTACTTCTGCATTAGCATGTAAAGCTCCGTGTTCTATTAAAAAGGCCATAATCCAAAGTTTACCATGAATAAAAAAAAATTGTAGATGTTAAATTGCTCTACCGCACCTACCAATCTTATTGTTGAATCATAATATATTATTTTTGTTAAAACAGTGAAGAATAATGCCATATTCATTGAAAAATGACTAGTGCGCGTCAGGATCTATTAATTAACGAGACATTTATTATTTAAATGCGTGTTAATTCTGTGTTTCTATTTATCCCAAGCTTAATATAGACTACGTACGATCTCTAACTTACCAGCAAAGGTAATATTAACCATGGTCAAGTCATTAGTATACGTTCTTTATTTATTAATTATGCAAATTATCTACGTTATACAAAAAGTAAATAAATTAGCAAGTATCGGATCATCCACAGTTAAATATATTTAACTAAATAAATATTGAGTAAAACCTGGTTTGAATTTGTCTATCGGTCTTGCGTCATTACTACTAATTGATGGATTGTCGTAATCAATGCGTGATTCCAGTCTCTAAGGGCTGACTACCAACTTTCTAGCCCTTGTGGGATTACTGACAAATTATAGATGAGTTATCAAACCGCTGGGATTTGACGAATGTACTAGCCAGGCGGATTTGAATAGGAACATATCTGGAATATTAAATACTTAATAAATACTAGCTCTGCAGTGGTTCCAAACGCACGAAATAAATAAATGGGACAACATCACATACATTGCTCTGATCCTATGGAAAGTAGCTAAAGCACTTGTGTTATAGAAATCAGAAACAACGTTCCAACAAACAAACAGATCCGAGATAATATAGAAAAGTTTGTTTTCTACATTGACCCGACCAGGGTTCGAGCCCAGTACAATACTAGCTAGTCTCTAAAAATACATTTAACATTTTGGATCAGCGACATCTTCTGACATCTATTTCGAATTCCTTTGGAATGTATTTTTATAGGTTAGGGTTTTATTATAAAGAAGGATTTGTCGATCTCGAAGGACTTAAAGGTTGATAATAAATTGGTCAAATAATTACTTTATCACTTTCGGAGGATTATTAGATTCTTCCACCTCCTCACTCAATCAAACTTTACCTTTTTACAATATTGTAGATTAATAAGAGCTTAAGGTCGTTTGCATAGTGAAGTCATTTGAATCATCATTTTGAAATTTAAAACGATTTCGGTAATAAGGTTTTGTATAGAAGTAAAAATTATATATATAAAATAAATTATTGTATGGGAAAACGAGAAATTACCTACTTCTACATTTTTATCAGAGGCACTCACCTGGTATCCTCAAGATGTGTTCTAGGAAGTACCTCCAATCTGGTGTCCGGTTCTGGTCTCTCGAAGCGATTTTGTGTGTACAGTTTGATCTAGCACTAATTTAGTAGTTTTTCGAATAGGTTTCAGAAAACGGTGCCCGCGCGACGCGTTCCAAGTTGAAGACAGAATGTGAAGTTTTTTTTTTTTAGAAGGCAGCACTAGTGACTGCGTTTTGTCACGGCGGCGCTGGGAATTGGGATTGTGCCTCTGAATAAATGTTTCGAAAAGAGAAAATAATAAGAAATATTTTTTGTGCTATAAATATCTAAAGCTAATGAAAGTACGGAACAATTATGTAAACAGGATGTAAAAAGAGGCTTAACTAAGTCTTAAACCATGAATTCTATACTTAAAACCAAGTAGAATGCAAAATAAATAATTGCTGGGAAATGACTTTTATGTTCTAACCCGCAATGTAAAGCGCGCACGCCACAGACTATGCCTGTGTGTGTAAGCGGTCGGCGGGCGAGCGGGTGGCGCGAGACGCGAGAGCACTGCGCCCGGTTTGAAAGACAGCGTAGTTTGTGTGCGTGCGCACGATTCATTGCCGGCTGTGCCCTTTAAAGGCCTTTTATGAAAGAAGTACTGAATTCTTTTTATCATGTTTCTTTGTAAAAAAGTTTAGTAAGTATTATCAAAAAGAAGTCAATTTTGTAACAATCTTTGAAAAAAAAATTGTAACTTTGACTGTCAATAACTCGGTTACCTGTCATTTCTCAGGTATAGTGTAAAAATAAAAACGTAATAATACGTAGAATATGTGGTATTCGGCTTTTTTTACACCCGGTAAAAGTTAAGCCTTTTTTACACCCGATATTAAGTTAGTAAAAACCTTTTTCAAATTGATTTGGACATCATAACCTAACATCCTTCTCTTTATGTATTAATGTCTATGTACCCTTATAATTCTATGTGATAAACATACAACAAACGAAAACCTTACTAAATAAAAAATTAAGTTTAAAAAACTATAACCCGACTACGTTAGAAAGGGGTCTAAAAAGGAAGAAACAAGTAAATAATTCAAATATAAATCCAAAAATGCACACGTACAAAAATGGTCAAGGTAGAGCCGTGGTCGTACTCAGGTATGTATGTATGTATAGACTGCCAGACATAGACTGCCAAAATCATTACCCTTCCTTTTGGCTTCGCCGTAGTCGGGTAAAAAATATTACTGGCGCTTATAACGTTACAGAACTGATGACCAAAATATTATATTACTTAATGGCTATGAATTTACCGTTTAAATAAATAAAAAAAACACTTATTAAATACATGCATGTTATGCCTAACCTAATAAACACAGTAGCTGGGTTAGTAATAATTACTAGGTCGAGTTAGTTAATTGAATTCTTAGTATATCATCTTCATAGGTCTAGAATAACTTAAATAACGAGGTATAGGTATAGGAATATAATTCCAACAGTTTAAATCGAATAAGTTTCTTAGTTGATTCCTTAATATTATGAACATTTTTATACCAACAGCAATCTTTTAAAATAATGCTCACGTGCAGCCAATGCTAGCGCTCGTTCACTCACACAATAGGATACTGTAGCCATCAAAGGGCACATGCAAGAGCTGATCATCCTAGCCCCTCTGTTAATAGTTAGGAGCGGACACCATAGCCGAAATCGGCTGGGAAGTACATAGTAGGTATAGTACCTAAAGGGGAAAATGAAAACCCTGATATTATGAATACTCAACATTATTTCAAATGTTTCCATCATCTCAACTGGAAGGTCCGAAGTAAATCTTGGTCTCCGACATCGAAGCTTACCACTTGCCTCCCTTGCCAGTATTGTTCACTATGATAGGACGAGAAATTATTAATAATGTTTTTTTTTCAGGTGCGGGAGTGTTAGGCGCCGGCGCCATTGGCGCTGGTGTTCTCGGCGCGGGAGCCCTGGGAGCTGGTCTGATCGGCGCCAAGGCCCTCGGCGCGGGAGTCGTCGGCGGCGCTCTGGCAGCTAAAGCTTTCAGCGGTAGGAGCTACGGACACGGAGGCGGCCACGGCGGCAGTTACGGCTACGGCGGTGGCTACGGCGGCGGTTACGGCTACGGCGGCGGCTATGGTGGCAGCTACGGTGGCGGCTACGGTGGCGGCTATGGTGGCGGCTATGGAGGTGGTTACGGAGGCAGCTACAGGTAATGATTTCAAGATATTTCTAGACGGAAGTTTAAAAAGTCTTTATATTCAGAGAGATGCTAAAAAAAGTAATGCGTATGGATCACAGAACAGCAGCGGAGCGTAGCGAGTCTTACTTGTTCTGTGGTATGGATAATTTATTATGAAAAACAACATTCAGACGAATTGAGAACCTCCTCCTTTTTTTTGAAGTCGGTTAAAAAGAAAACTCATCTTCCTTATTCGATGAAGTGTGAAAGAGTATTGTTTGATATGCATATTAAACACGACACAATGGGGTGGAATGTGATAATAATAATATAATTATTAATTGTATCAATTATTTATTTATTGAATTGGCATGTTTTAACATAAAAGTAACTGCCTGATTTGACTAAACAGCCAAGAGCCGTACTTATAATGTTTTCTTCCTTTCTTTCAGATCTTACCCTGCTTACGTAGTTGAGGAATCTTGGTAAAAAAATACAAATTAGTGCAAATGATATAAATTATAAGGTGCATTTGTTGATAATTTATTTACTTTATTTTGTAAGTATTATAAATGTGTTACGTGTACTACGTTTCATAGGTACGACTGATCTGTATGTTGTGTGATGTATCATAGTAAAAAAATAAAAACCTATTTTAAACATTTCGTTTTTCTTTCTCGCGAAGATCCTATCACGCCACGTTCTAGTTGATCTACCAATAAATGCCAACCGGCGTTAACCGACTCGTAACTACGATTATCTACCTAGCACAACAGCCTTACATGCCTAGACTTTGATGAAACAGTGCTAAATCAATCAGTTTTAGGAAACCTATTGATGGTTAAGTTTAGTAGTACATAAGTATCTAATCTTCCGGCTTATAACTAGGTTAGTTGCTTATTGGTAAAAAAAATGACAATAAACGCTGAGTTTAGTTTGTAAGGTGCGATTTTCCGCAAGTTATACTAAAAATATCAGAACATCCACAGTGTTATCACGCAAACAATTTTACATTAAGTTGTAGCCGAGTGCCTGGCGGCCAAAAAACATTTTTGCATATATTTTTTCGTTCGGTTTACAGGAGTCGGATAACCATTTATAGTGCAGGATATTGCAACATTGGATGCGAACTTTTTCGAAGATAGCGCTATAGTTTTAAATGCCGGCAGTGTGGAGGACGGCAGCGGATGGAGCGGCGCTGGCGTCGAAACAGCATTAACGGAGATGGATGGCTTCGGCCCACGCCATCGCCTCTTTAATCTCGCGTACAAAAGAGATATACGACTGTGCTCCAAGTCCATGTTGCCCAGTATTCGTATTTTATGGAACGCTTTACTGCAAGGTGTCGAATGGATTAATACCGATAATGGTACCGTTTATCTGTAGTGATGAAATGCTGATCCCGCAGTTTTGCGAGCTAGCGCGTTAAATCTAGAAATGGTTTTCGGTTTAAAGCGTGAAACACGGGAACGTGAGCGTTAAGTTTTTCTTGTTTTACGTGACTGAAAAATATGTGTAGTTTTTATTTCGAAGTTATCGTCAGAACAAACGACTTTATTCAAAATTAATATTTTTATTGACTGAAGTAAATTCATCTCCTTCATCCAATATTTACCCACTATAGGGTATAAGCCTCTTTTTACCGAGTCACTTTTCACAGTCCTGTACCAATCTTTCCCTAATATGATCCGGAGCAAACACACATATATTGTATTTGCTCCGGAAGAAACTTTTCTACGACAACATGAAAAAAAAAAACTTTAATTTGGTCATTTTAAGCGTTGGGATACTCAAAACATTAATAGGAGTACGGTCACGTGGAATCTCGCGAATGCCTAGCTAGACCAATGAAGTTTATTCTCTAGTTTAACGATTTTCAAACAAGAGCTATTAGAGCAGTTGATAAACATTCTTTGTCGACACGATTGGCGCAGTAGAGGGTAGCGCAATTTTTTTTTGTAAATTGACTCCCTCTTAGATGTGCTGGAAGTCTAGAAGACTACTACTACTAGGGTTGTATGAAAAAGTCGTTGCAACCAGACAAGGTAACTACTTCGTATTACAACGTTCATTCCTTCAGTTTGGGACCATGGCAATTGGTGTGTATTTCCTGACTCATAGTATATTTATTTAATTATTATTCAATAAATATAATATTATACCCTACATAAACACCGCACACAGTAAATAGTCTATGACTAATAATGAAGGTAGAAAAAATCTTTTGATTTATTATCTTTAAGTTTTATGCTGACTTTGTCAACGCTATAAATCCGCTACATTATTCAGCATTTACAAGAAACCATGGTGAAAACAATTTAATAACAATAATTGTAAAATCAGATAACAACAACGCTGTAAATCTCTAGATTATTCAGCACTTAACCATGGTGAAAACAATGGAATAATAATAATTGTAAAATCAGATAACTAGGAGCGTATTATCTGAGTAACACAAATCGCGTCACAATCCATTCCGGCGATCCTGGAGCATGCCGAACGTCTTAGCGCCATTGTTTCCGGATAAGGGCCAAAGCAAACTTAGTATAAATCGACGACAAAAGCAGCCGTATCAGTCCGCAGCAGATCTCGCAACATTGACAAAGATTAATTACTGCTCAATAATGACGGAACACTTATCTGACGCCATCGATCGCAGATTAACAGAGCCATTTGGTCTGAGCCGCGTCATCATTGACTGTATATTTCATCGAGCCTTCGCGTGTATTGTTTTCGGTTGGTGCTCCCAATATGTGGAAAACCCGTCATATAGTATTGTAGTGTATAATAGAAAACAATACATAAAAAAATATACCTACAGTGTAGTGTGTGTACTGGTTGTGGTCTGTTCGGGAAAAATCTTTAATAACGCGTCAAATGTTGACTATCTTTTCAAGTTACAGATATTCTCGTCAAGGCCGTAACTTGGTGAATATTCGAAACATATTTTATTTGAAAATGCGTTAAATTTTTGCTTTGCGTTGCTTTCTTTTAGGCCTGCCTGTCTTGGCTCAATACTCGAGTATTGCTTGAAATATCATCCAATCTGTACTGGCTCGCCACTCGTAAAATATCTTTCTGTATTGTTGTAACAACAACACAAATTTTGAGCTAAAGACTTCATTTCACCCTTGTTTCCGGAAGTAGGTAGTAAACCGCGATCGTCCGAACTTTACAAATAAAACCAATGAGACCCCTTGTTTACGCACTTTGTTGCTCCGTCCGCCCTTTTCTTTGTTCCAATCCAACTTTGTACTGTTCTTATAGTAATTTGTGGTTATTTGTTCCAACTATTTTCTTTATTGGGTTTGTGGAGTTGATAGGTCTAAGTTGCGAAGGTCTGGCAACATGTTACAAAATAGGACTTCGGCGAATTTTAAGGATTTTTTATTCTTTCATAATTATGGATGGTGGGGAGTTGAACGTCAGACAATATTATTATTTAATAGTTCACGGAATATGAAACTGAGCCAACAATTAAACCAAACATGTAGGTATGTAACGTGTCTGTGTCTTAATTCTGTCAAGCACAAATAAATTAAATTATAATAGTCAAATATTAATTTGATATCAACAATGAAAAAAATGTGAGCCAACTAAGAGCGTCTTTCTCTGTTGACGTTAAATTGATTGAAATAACTATAATAATCAATTTAACGTCAATAGTTATAACAATAACTTTAGCTGTGATTGAACTAAACAAGTAGGTGCTATTATTACTTCTAACAAGTTAAATTGTTGCATCTATCATGTATTATTTTTTCTTGCATGATTTGATCAAATTCTAATAGTTAGCATAAACAAATGAGTATGTTGAATCAATCAAGTGTGCATACTAGTTACTATTGACTATAAGGTTTTTGTTAGATTTAAAAAAGTTAAATTGTTGGTATTATTATTGTTCCTGTTAGTATTTAATAAGATCTTAGTTATCTTAGTAGATATAATAGTAAAAGCAATGTTTCGAGAAAAGGATGGTACGGCCGTGCCGCTTTTTTGCTCAACTTGGGGACCAGTATCCTTATTATTTGATGTATGCAATGTCTTGTTATGCTCGTATGGAGTTAAGATACTTTTTCACACCAGTTACAATCTTGCTCGGAGGAACCATTTTTATTTCAGTGAAGCCATTTAATCTCGTCTTATCAATTAACTTTGACATTTACACTTTCTGCTTGATTCTACAGAATAAAATGCTTCACTTGCAAAATTCTAAAGGTCAAGCTAGTCAAGTCTAGCTCGGGAACGTAAACCTAGTCAAACTGAAGTACAAGAAGTTGGTAGTAGAGTATGCAAATAACCTCTAGGAAATGCTAACAGTGCAGCGCAAATTGTTAGAAGCTTGAGTCATATCATCACTAAGGTATACGTTTAAATTGGAATTTCCCCGACTGATTTACCATAAATAGAGTTTTGTCTTTGTGTAGTAAAGGTTTAATTGTATGAGTGGAAACGAAAAACTAAAATACAAAATTTAATTATCATCACAACTTGCTAGCTTTATTAATAATAGTGAGAGCAGTTAGGGAATTAAAGCATTTATCGCTCAGATAAGCCCTTTGAAGCTCCATCTAGCAATATGAGCCCCGCTGAATATTCATACAGTGTGGGGCTGTAGGCAAGTCATTAAGGTACTCCTGCTATATTAATGAAAGCAAATTCACTAGATCGAGTGTTACAATTTGTAGAAGGGATGAAGGCGTTGTTTTGTACTTGTTAACTTAATTGTCTGACCCGTAGTTAAGTAGTTTTCTCATTCTATTACACATTCCATTGACGTTCCGAGTTTAATAGTCTGTAATTGTGCGAGGGTCTCTTATTTAAGTACATAATGTACAAATGTTGTTGTTAGGTTTGGCACTCAAAAAGAAATATGTATAGGTAAATACGCTTACCAAATGATTAAAGTAAATAAAACTAATAAACTCTTTTATGTATCAATCTTGTTTTTTTTAGATTATTTGCCTTTAACCACTATTGCTTGGAATGGGGTAGGTAATATTGTAGGCTAGCGCCGAGGAGAATCAGCCCAAACACTCACACGAACACACACACACCCACAACATTAAAAGAAATTGCACTCTTTTATAGTAGATAAAGACTCGTACAAATCACTTTTCTTATTATTATTTTTGTGCGAACCACAATGGAGCTCTGTACCTAAGTTTACTAACTTCTAATCATACAACCTAATAATAAATTGCCTCTCTTATTATGAGTCACCACAGACCAACTAAACACGCGAAAAAAGTTGCGAGCTCAGCTTGTACCTATTGTTATCAAATCTATTGGATTGACATTAGAACGCTTATTTACTACCATTATTGGAATGAAGGGATGAACTTTTTGAAATTATGCAAAATAACGTAGAAAATAATTTACCGATAATTCCATTGCACAATACCGCGTGATTCCCCGCAGGGTTACAAAGTGAGGAGCAGTCGCTTTGGAAACATGACACAGCGAGATGTCAATAAAGCAAAAGGCAATTCAATTATATTATTGTAAAATTTTTAAACATGCTGAAACTTTATTCGGTACGCAATTAAGTCTACTTACACGTAAATTATATTTAAAAAAAAAAACGCTTTTTGGTCGTGACCTAAACAGTTTGTACGTAGCAACAAGTAATGTAGACGTAAAATATATTACGTAAAATGCAATGCAACCTTAATTTGCAATACAAAGTAAATACCATGAATAAATAAATTCAATTCTGTTTCATGTTTGAAACCGTACAGATAACCTTTTCGTGTTTAGTGGATTGAGTTCATTTATTAGTGAACAAGCAAATCAGGTCCCTGTTTCATGTGTGCTTGTGAATTCACAAAGAAATCGAGAGTCTATTTTCAATGCGGAGTGATACTTACATATTAAAATACTTTGCTGTAAGAGTGTGGTATTATTTTCATTTTTTTAATATTACAATTTGCACCTCTATTTTTGAGGCAAGGAGGTATTACTTACAATGCCAGCGGATATTACAAAATAGAAAAGAATTTTGGCGAAACTTGACTCATTTTTTTTCCAGAGGCGTTCATGTTGGAAACCATAAAAAATAAAGATAGTAAGATGAACTAGTTTTATCCACAAAAATGTATTATTTTTAAACTAGAGATTTAAAAATTAAATTATTATAGTTATTAAAAAATTCCAAATAACAAAACGTCCCCAAGGAAGCAAAAACCAAACGATTTGTTCCAAATAGAGCCTATAATAATTTTAGTTTACTAAAACTAGAGTTTGGGTACGCTAAAACCAACTTCGGCTCTATTCGGACTTCTTTTTATTTTTTCACTAATATGGCTGTCAAATGTCAAATGGAAAAATGTAAACAAAAATATTTCTATGAAGTGTCGTTTGCTTGTAGATAAATGCTTATCTCCGTAAGTATTATCATAGAGAAAGAATAATACTACGTAATAGTAGAACCAAATTTATGTAAGTAGTCGAGTTTTGATGACATGTCAGACATGATAGTCAGACGAAATAAAAATTACCGTAGAACAGAACCTAACCTCAACATTTAGCGTTCTCGTAATACTTATCTCTAGGTAATCCCAACTTTAAGAGGGTACGTTTAGTAAACTTTTTAAATTAACTTTCTTGAATTTACCAATATAAGTTGATTTCATTGATGAACTGCGTTTCATATTTTGGGTCGGGAACTCCTTATAAGCCTGCCGTCCTTCTTTCTAATTACAGCTACAAAATTTCCAACGATCCAATTCGCAAATGAAGTGGAAAAGGAAAGATCCAAAAGTATTTGAACTCTGACGTAACGATGAGCTATTAAAATTGGAATGCTTTCAATTCGACAAAAGGATGGTTCAATTGAAATATCGTACCGTATCGACCGGTATGTACTTTCATGAGATTATTTTCATCTTGAACTTACAACGCCTGGCGGTTGCGAGTTCGAATCCCCGTTTGTATATGTGATGAGCGAGCACGATCATTAATACCTAAGTGATGGATGTTTAAAAACATTTTAATATGTTTATCCGTTATGGAGTCACCATAAACCAAGCTTTGCTTAATTAAGGAGGTGTGAGGATTTTTTTTACAAAATTTTCCTATTGCATGGTGTCACAAACCCTAATGTATCATGTAATTCGATATAATCTGGGAACACAAGTCGACGGCCGCCAGAAACAAACGTTCCAGACTTGCTTAGTGAATTTCTATTATTGTCTGAAATCGGTGTTACTTTAGCGTCCACAGTTCTACAGTACGACAACATTTTCTAATAACGAATTCATTTTAATTAGATCACGGCACAGAATAAAAATACTACTTAGGTGTGTTTGTACATCGTTTTCCTTGTGTCCTAATTTCAGTCGTCATGTTTTGTAGAGTTTCAAATAAAACTTTTTGTCTCGTCGTGGCGTCCAATTAGTTTGTGTTAAAACCGTATAGTCGTATTCGCTAGCTCCGTGGTGCTGGCTGACCAACTGGTATAGACAGGCCATAAATATCTTCTCACCGGCTGCGCACACTACCCACATGAAGCCTGTAGGTGTTCATTCAGCAGTTTCTATATGCATCGCTTCAGTTACTCCAAAAAGTGTGGTTTTCATGTATTTTATATAAAATATAAGTCCACTCTTTCAGTTGAAAGTATTTTAATTATTTTTGAAACAAATGACACATATAGGTATTTGTATAGGGACAGTATGTATTAGGAACTCTTGGCGCTAAGTGCCTAAAGCAGGGATGATAATTTTTCGTAACATTAGAAATTTATTTAGCTTTGTTCCGCATGGAATAATTGGAATATTTTTGTCTATAAGTATAAAAAAGGGTAATAATAACTTACTATTTGTATATTGATAGAAGATTCACAATCACATTGTAATGGTAATGCCATAGTGATAGTTACTCGTAACTTCAATAATAGAAACACTAACGTATTTATCGAAGTTCAAACTTTTAAAATTTAAATAAACACTATTTTATTCTTTAATAAACGTACATTCACAAAATGAATTGCTCGTTAGAAAATAAATTCTGTTCGTTCATATAAGATAGTCACTTCTCTTCGCAAGAGTAAATAGGTACGCCATCAATCACATGAATGCATTAGCAAAAAGATACTTTGTTTATCGCACAATAGATCGACACTATCTCGATAAAAGAACGTCGCTCAAACGATACACGCTCCGTGAACAATAGATGAATATCACATCGATGCTTGGTTTGCGGTTTGACGGATGAGGTACTCTGCCAAGTAGGTACTAACGCAGATGTTAGGCGCGGCATACAAAGGTTTACCATTTTTGGGAACCTTCGAGAAAAGGGGTAGGCCTCAGGGGCATGATACCGCAAACGAGCCGGCCCGAAGTTTCCACTTTTCTCTTTTTCGTAACGAGAAAAATAACAAACTTCGAGCAGCGGACCGGTTAGCCGTAAGTAATTTTCTGAGAAAATTTTTGTTGGAATAAAGTAAGTAAAGGAGTGTATTATAATATTAAAGTTTACTACCTATTGGCAGTTAGCAGGTCCAACAAAATAATAATATTATAAAAAATATTGGAAACATGGCATCGGGAAATCACGTATGCAAACAGTTTCAGCGGTATCATATCTGACAAACAATGATGAATTTCGACATTGTTTCGATACGGAGATATTGCCAATTTTCTAAGCCTCAATACCTTAATTTAAATTACCTACTTACTTCAATATTCCATTTTCTAAAAATGTCTACATTAAATACGCATAACTAAACCAAACTAGAAGCGATGTAAATTGTTCAGGGAATTTGGTAATGGTGTTGTATTTCGTATATTTTTAGAACAGGAAACAATAAGGCATTTTACTTATTTGTAAGATCAAAGGAACTCGGTCTTTGATTTATTTTTTTTACCTTCTTAATTAGTTGTGATTCAAAACAAATGAATATACCTACACTACCAGTTCGATGCCACGAGTCTGTGCTGAAAGGAACTTTTTACTTTGAATTTGAACCGTAGGCACAGGTCGAAATTTTAAAAACCCTACAGCAAATATTGACTTATTTCTTATCAAGTGCAAAATATTGATGTTTTATGGTTTTATCTTCGACAATGACCAACTTCTATACAAAGTTTCATGCCCTATTCAACCCTTCAAAACATTTTTAATTTGCAATAAAAGGTAGTCTATGTGTCCACTCCACACACGAGCATAGTATCAAAGACCGGAGGGGACTGTGAACGAGGATCGGCGAACGGCGGCGAATGACAGCGAGCAACATCCGGTTCGCGAGCGTACGCCGATACTCGGTCGAACACTCGTCGCTTTAGTCTCTTCCAAAGTCGCTTCATTAGCTTCAAAGTGTGCGGTCATTGTCTTGTATTATACATTTTATTTTACAGTCCGCTTTTTATTTAACATCTACATCTCAAATCATTTTTTTCAAGTGTTATTTATCTTCAAATAAACCTTGCATGGAATTGCTAAAAACAAAATTTACAATCTACATCTACACCACTTACGCCACCAAACACTTTGTCGTTTCGCAAGCTCTAGTCTATCTCTGTGTCAAATTTAATCAAAATCGGTTCCGTAGTTTTGGCGTGAATAAAATTTATAATATTATAGTAGGGATTTCCAACATCATTATTTATTTAGTTTGGTTAGGTTAGCATTAGAAAAAAGCATTAGCTAGTTTAATTTATAAATATTTTATTATGTTTCGCAGGTGCTTGCAGATCGGTATAGCGCTACCGCATTGTAAAAACTACCAAAGTATAGCAAGCGACACTGCGTTTATAAATGAAATGGTTGATAAGTCTAACCATATTTAGTAACATTTGTCACAGGCATCTCCGTGCTTTGAAAGGTACTAAATTTGGTCCCGGTTATAATCGTTTGATATTAGACGTCAAGCCTATTCATAGGTCTTAAGCGGCTTGATTCCATCTAACACTAGGGTAGTCAATTGTTCTACAGCACCCAATCCGGACTGAGCCCTCGTAGTAGATTGCTATGGCCTAATGAAGCACTGTAACCACCTTTGGAGTTAAGGTGAGGTCTATGTCCTGCAGTGGGATGTTAAGATAAAAGTACTTTAGCGTTAAAAATTAATTCAATAACTTTAAATGTGGAAAATTATTTCATTTTTCCACAACAGAATTACTCAGTAATTTATACGATTGTTATATCTCTCCTCAGGGCCAAACAAAATCATTTAAATTCATCGTTTGTTTATGTAAGGCATGTAAATCGTATTGTCGATGAACGCAGCGTTTACTCGTATATAAGATATTTTTAAAGTATCAAATCGTTGTGTTTTTTGAAAATTGTTTGTTAGGCTGTTTTTTAACGTAAAAAGTCTTTCATTTCGGTCATTAGGGTGTAACTTGCAAAAACAATACTCGTATATCTTTACTAATATTATAAATGTGAAAGTTTGTATGTATGTGTTTGTTACTCTTTCAAGTAAAAACTACTGAAAGGATTTGGATGAAATTTTGCACACACCTATAGGATATTATCTGGATTAACATATAGGATACTTTTACCCTGGTTAAACGTTTCTGCGGGATATTTAACCGACTGCCAAACGAGGGTAATGTTTTTCGAGAGTATGTATGTATGTAAGTATGTCCATTTCTTTGGCACGCCCTACAGCCTAAACCGTTTAACGGATATTAAATAACGGATAGTATAATATATCGATAGATTGGTCTCAATTGTGGGAGTGACAAGGGGTATGTTATTTCCCGAAATTCCCGCGGGAACAGAACTTACGCGGGATTTGCAATACCGATAAACCGATTTTGAAACTTTCTTTTATTAACTATGTGTCACATATTTTCAGTGCTACTAATAGTATTCAATACCTACTTTATTTTCCAAAATTCCTACGGGAACAGGCAAAAAATACACTGAAATAATACATTGACTAAAACATACCTAATCAGTTCTTTTTGGAGTCGGTGCCAGCCATCGAGAGTTAAAATGTTTTCATTCGCACCGACTCCAAAAAGAACTGATTAGGTATGTTTTAGTCAATATTATTTTTCGCTTTTTAGTTTCATTTTGATGTCGGTTTTTAGTTTTTTATTAAACTCATTTTATTTCATAATTTTAAGTGTCAAGTCCTCTATTTTCCCCCTCCTAACTCCGCCAAAACTGACTTTACAGCAAACTGACCTAGACAAATTTTGTTCTTCTGTGGACCACCCAATGGTATAATAAAAATAGGGTGCTATTAATGATCAATTTTTCGACGAAATTTATTTCAAGTCCCAGACGCCTTTAAAATAAGCTTCAGTTTACACCTTCCAACTCAGCCAAAAATGACTTTACAGCAAAGTAACCTTAGCCAATGTTGGTCCTCTATAGACCCCCCCATCCAATGGTATTATAAAAAAGGTGTTATATAGGGTCAATATTTCGACGAAAATTTTTAAGTCTTAAGGAAAGGGTTTTTCTACACTCCAACCAGAACGGCAGCTATTTTGGTGACGTAACCATAGGATAAGGTCTTGCATTAAATACCAAGTCAATTTAAGAAAGGAACTTTTTTTTTTCGTTACTAGGTGTGCGTTTACGCCCCCCGTAAAAAAATTGGCGGTCTGGTACCTGATAAGCTCCACGTCTGCTCAACACTGCGAAATACGTTCTGTCGACAAATTGCAGTATTATCTTCTAACTCCTATCCGTTAAGGAGTTCTGTGGCTTCCATCATCAGATCAGCAACATGACATGATGATTACCAGACCCAAAAATCAGCATTGAGTCAGAAAATATATGCAAAACATTATGTGTGTCTATAAAAATTGAGGGTTGCCCTCGATTTCCCAAGGATCCCATCATCAGAATCTGACTTGGTGTAAATGGGACCACCTCGGGAGTATACCCTTTTAAACTAAAAAATAAATTTTGAAATCGGTCCATAATTGACGGCGTAATTGCGTAACAAACACACAAAAAAAAACAACATTTAGACGAATTGAGAACCTCCTCCTTTTTTTGAAGTCGGTTAAAAATAGGAAGGAAAAACCGTTTAATGGATTTCAACATATGATATGTCATAAGATTCGTCTCAATTGTTGGAGTAATATAGGCTATGTTATTACCCGGAATTCCTTTTGGTACATGAATTAAACGGGAAAAACCGATTTTAGATACTACTTACTCGAGTTAAAATCTTTTTTTTACAATGAAGAGTTACAAATAAGGCTTTAAAGTTCATTGTAAAGTAGTAGTAGAACACTACAAACTAAAAAGTCAAAAATAAAATAAATTAATTTAAAAAAATAAAAAAAACCCGACTGCGTAAAAAGTGAACTTAAAAGATGAAAACAAGATTTAAAGAATCAATTTGCAGTCGGAGGCATCAAATCCATTAACTGCATCATAAATAATGATGAATGGCTTGGTATGCACTGCGTTAGTAGGTACCTAATTAAGTATTTTAAATCCGTGTAGAAAAACTCGAATCAAGTAACATAGATTTGATGCCTCAGACTGCAAATTGATTCTTTAAATCTTGTTTTCATCTTTTAAGTTCACTATTTACGCAGTCAGGTTTTTTGATTTTTTTTAAATAATTAATTTTATTATCTATATATTGTCCTTTATTGGAAAGTTTTTTGTTACATATTACACCAAACATGTACTGTAGACACAACTGTAGCACAGTACATATATTTATACAGTATGAAAACTTGGCCTGTTTGTTGAGATACGTCAATTACGTCAATGGAGCGTTAGGGTTGTCTTATAAAGTTGATTAAAAACCGCGCGAACTGAAAACAATAGAAATAAAGAAGAAGCGTTGACCAAGGAGCATAATTAATTAATTTAAAAAATAAAAAACCCGACTGCGTAAAAAGTGAACTTAAAAGATGAAAACAAGATTTCAATAATCAATTTGCAGTTGGAGGCTTCAAATCTATTAACTGCATCATAAATAATGATGAATGGCTTGGTATGCACTGCGTTAGTAGGTACCTAATTAAGTATTTTAAATCCGTGTAGAAAAAGTCGAATCAAGTAACATAGATTTGATGCCTCAGACTGCAAATTGATTCTTTAAATCTTGTTTTCATCTTTTAAGTTCACTTTTTACGCAGTCGGGTTTTTTAATTTTTTTTAATTAATTTATTTTATTATCTATATATTGTCCTTTATTGGAAAGTTTTTTGTTACATATTACACCAAACATGTACTGTAGACACAACTGTAGCACAGTACATATATTTATACAGTATGAAAACTTGGCCTGTTTGTTGAGATACGTCAATTACGTCAATGGAGCGTTAGGGTTGTCTTATAAAGTTGATTAAAAACCGCGCGAACTGAAAACAATAGAAATAAAGAAGAAGCGTTGACCAAAGAGCATAATTAATTAATTTAAAAAATCAAAAACCCGACTGCGTAAAAAGTGAACTTAAAAGATGAAAACAAGATTTCAATAATCAATTTGCAGTCGGAGGCCTCAAATCCATGTTACTTGATTCGACTTTTTCTACACGAATTTAAATTACTTAATAATTAATTAGGTATTAACGCAGTGCCTACCAAGTCAATCATCATTATCCTGTGAATGGATTTGATTCCTCCAACTGCAAATTGATTCTTTAAACCTTGATTTCATCTTTTAAGTTCACTTTTTACGCAGTCGGGTTTTTTTTTTTTTTTTTAAATTAATTAATTAAAATTTTGACTTTTTGTTTGTAGTGTTTTACTCCTACTTTTCAATGAACTATAAATCCTTATTTGTAACTCTATATTGAAAAAAAAAAGTTTTAACTCGAGTAAGTAGTATCTGAATCCGGTTTTTCCCGTTTAATTCGTGTACCAATAGGAATTCCGGGTAATAACATAGCCTACGTCACTCCCACAACTGAGACGAATCTTATGACATATCATATGTTAAAATCCATTAAACGATTTATCCTTCCTATTTTTTCAGTGTATTTTTTTGCTTGTTTCCGTAGGAATTTTGGAAAATAAAGAATTGAATACTATTAGAACTGAAAATATGTGACCTTTAGTTAATAAAAGAATGTTTCAAAATCGGTTTATCAGTATTGCAGATCCGTTCTTCCCGCGTAAGATCTGTTCCCGCGGGAATTTCGGAAAATAACATACCCCTTGTTACTCCAACAATTAAGACGAATCTATTGGTATATTATACTTTAAAATCCATTAAACGGTTTAGGCTGAAGGGCGTGCCAAAGAAATAGACATACATACATACATACGTTCAAAAAACATAACCCTCGTTTGGCAGTCGGGTAAAAATACTACGTTTTTACGTTCTACAGCGACAGTGACAACTGACATCATCTTGTCTCGTATCGACAGTATTCGGCATCCCCGACTCTCAGTACTCTTATTTTACTGAGATTTCTTGTTGAGGCGTGCACATGTGTGAGTACGTCATTTTGACCATTTATAGGTAGAGAATACTGTGACTGTAGTCAACGCAAATACAGTTGCGGGCACAGCAAGTAAAGCTTCGGCTAAACCAACGCGGGGGCGTAGGCGTGCGCGTGGGCGTTGGCGTGGGCGTGCAGGCCAGTTCACACGACACTTTCTACTATTTTTTTTCGGAGAAAAAAAATAGTAGAAAGCTACTATTTTTTTTTTCATTTAAAGAAATGTAATTATTTATATTGTCATAGTAGCGCACTATCTGTCTGTTGAGCCTGTCACGTCAAATGCCATGTCCGCGCGTGCATATGCTGAATGTCAAGCTGCACGCCGCTGTCGGCACCGGTGTGAACTCGTCGATACAAATGCTATGGGACGATCTGAACGCCCACGCCCACGCCACCACGCACGCCATCGCGCACGCGTGCGTTTGGCCGAGACTTAACGAAATATAGAATCCGTTATTGGCTGTAAGTTAGGTATAAATGTCAATTGTAACTTTTTTAAGAGCTGTGGAATTTGAATAAAGAAAAAATGTACGTGCGTCATGGATTTCTTTTCGTTACCTAGACGCCAGTCAGCGTATTTAGATTTTTTTTGTAATAAATACAAATAAATAAGTACATATAACTACTTAAAGCTATAGCAGTACTAATATATAGATATTAAAACAAGGGTTTTTTTTTTCTAAAATTACCTACAAAAGGTTACATTTTTGTAATACCACCTAACACAGGTGTTCTTAGACTTAAAATAATTAATTAAATTTGACGACCGTCTGGTGTAGTGGTTCGCGCTTCGGACTACAATGCCTGGCGGTTGCGGGTTCGAATCCCGCGAGGGGCAAATGTTAGTGTGATGAGCACTTGCACCTAAGTCATGGATGTTTATAAACGTTTTTAACGTATGTGTGTATCCGTTATCTAGTCGCCATAGCACAAGCTCTGCTTAGTTTGGGGCTAGATAATTGGTGTGATTGTGGAAAAAAAAGCACATACCTACAATACAATTAATAATACAAACAACTAATAACTACTTATTACTCATGTAATACTTATAAGTAGAAACGTTCTAAAGCAAGGTTTTTTTTGTTTCAACAAATACACTTTTGTAAAATTACTTGAAAATGGTTTACCTATATACCTCACTCAAAGTTTCCGAGGTAGTTTTTCCGGATTGTTAAGTCGTTTCTCTTGGGGATGACAAGCGGCGATCTGGAAGGGGTTTTCTGGCTACTGGTGCCAGGTGTGCCTGGTTATACGAGATTTCGGGGGCTCAGCGGACTAGGACGTTAATTGGCACACGGGCATTGTTTGTTAGGATAGTCCCAATGGTTATTTAGTGGTTACTGCTGTTGTTTTGTCGGTGTTGTACAAAAGGGCCGTGTGGTGCCGGCACGTTAAAAGAATTGCACTACCCCTTCTCTTCCTATGGGTGTCGTAAGAGGCGACTACAGGAGAACCGCCACAAGAAGACGGGCAGCAGCGTCTCCTCTCCACCATTGGCCAAACTGCGATCGCCAACCCGCCTGCCAAGCGTGGCGATTATGGCAAAATCCTCCTATTGGAGAGGCCTGTGTCCAGCAGTGGACTGATATAGGCTGGTGATGTGATGTGATGTGTACAAAAGGGGTTTGCTAAGTTATACTGCTTTATTTGGTTTAATGTTTTTTTTGTAGCTGACTATAGTGGTAATGGAACCCGTGAACTGTGTAAATTTTTGAATAGGATTGTTTTAATTACAATTTTGGCCTAAGTAGATTTATAAGGTTTAAGGTTTATAAGGGAAGGCTTTAACAAATATATTTTGTGTGTAATATAAAAGTCGTTCATACTCTGGTTAGTTTCAGGGACTTTGTGTAAAAATATTCTGCTAGTGCACCTATTGCAACTTACAGTAGCAAGTTACTGAGATTTCAAACTAGGCTGTTAATTGGTGCACGTGGAAGGCAAAAAGTTCCCGTTTTTACCGCGCCATAGCGGCGCCAAAGTTAAAAGCTAGTTTTATGAAGTTACACGTTAAGGTTAAAGTTCAAAGTTGGACATAATATTTTTGAAACTACTTATTAAATGTTTTTGCAGAACCAATAAAACTTGTAATGCTTCAATATCAAAAATAGATATGCCTAAGTAAGTTTTGTAGAGGTATTGTAGTCATCTAGGTTTTTTCCCATTGTTTTCGATTGAATTTTCATAAGTTTAATCATAAGAACTTCAGAGTCCAGCAAATCAAATTCCTTCTCATTCTAAGGAAATCGGATCTATTTTAGTTTTCGTGTTCATCTTATTCATATCTGACATAATATCACCATAAAAACTTTACTTTTAGTTGGCTTTCAGGATGCCTAGGCTTCTCAGTATTTAGTAGCTAATAAATTTTTTTAATGTAAGTTTTAAAACAAAATAGTATGAACATATAATCCTAGAAAGTTGTCATTTATTATAAAGATTCTTTTTAGCTGTTCTTAGTTAAAAAATAATCATTTTAGCATGAATATATAGGTATCTAGGAAATAAAAGTTGGTTGTAATAAAGATATTTTTGTTCACCGCAAACTTTCATGGCCGTCATTCCCGCGCCGCGGCTTGTAATGCACGGTAACGGGCATTTGTTCGAAGATACCTCATTAAACTCGTGCTATCAGGGCACGGCGCAGTTTGGCAGGTTAGTTCGCGAGTCTCGATGAGCTGACTCGGCGGTAAAAGTTGGCACATCAATATGCAAGCCCCCTGGCTCCCGGCCAAGCTAGGATACGCCAATTGAATATTTTGGCTGTTCCCAGGTCCTTCTGCATCCCCGATACAAAACTCACGATAAGTTTAATGGAGTGCTCATAATAACGCATCCACTCAACGTTACTACCTCATCTCATGTTGGCATGGGTTATGAAATATGTATCGGAATATTTTATTTCAGTCGCAATGAAGAGTGTGTGAATAAATGCTATATGAAAATATACTACACGCTAGTCATTTTATAAGGTTGCTTTGAGCTGCCATTTGCTATTTACTGTAAGTAATTTCTTTTAATATAAATTTGTACTTAATTTTCGATATTTTACAAGTTTAAAGTGTAATTTAATGATTGTAATAAAAAGGTTGTGTGTGTTTGTGTAAATGCACACACACATACACGTAAAAGCATGGAATTCAAAAATAGTTTAACAATTCAAGACCTTATAATTTAAATTGACATATCTCCGTATTCAAATATTATCTGGAGCAGTATATTGTCTGATTTACAAATAATGTTTTATTCCGTCGTTTACGCCAAAAATTGAAAAGATAACCAAATCATTGTAATGAAGTAGGTACTTCAGACCCAGAGCCCCCTTGCCCCCTAAGTATGAAAAATTGGGGAAGTAAGAGTATAAATAAGGAAAACAGAGAATAGTTTAATGAAAGGGAACAGTTTTGTGTAAAATACTGGCGCCACTGCATCGGTAGTTAGCGGCTACACCGGCACGGGAAACATTCGCAAATTGAACTAGTTTGTATGCAACTGATGTTTTTCATAAAGAGTTCTCGATTTGAAACTAGAGACGCGCAAACCTACAACGCAGCACACTAAGCGAACCAATGTGTACCGGCGAACTTTAAGTTTTAGTTCAACGGGAACTGCAAAGGAATTACCTAGAATACAATAAAATGTGTTTTATTCTGCACTGAAACTTTCAAAGAATACGCGCTTACTTAGTTTTATTACGGAATGTTCTGTTTTGACTTGCAAATTCCAGCTGCAATGTAAAATACTAAGTAGGTATATCTAACAAAATCGTTCGAGGTAAAAGGCTATTAACCTATCCTAAATCTACCTAACCTATTATCAAGTATACATTATACTGACTTAAACAAATATAGTACTCAAATCTTTCAGTTTAGAAGATGTGTACAGGGACATCTCTAGCCCTAGGGCAAGTTTGCCATGCCTTGGCAAAGCAAAAACTGTAATTATGCGAAGAATGGAAATTCCTGGTACATGGGGTGCTTTTTCAAAGCGAAATTTTGTTTCCGTGTTATTAAATTCTTGACACTGCATTCGTCTTTTCCGGACGTTGAATTTCAAACAGGTATCTGTTGTGCTGATGTTATGAAATAAATGTTAATACTTGGGTTTATTTTTGCATTTCCAGCTTTAAAAATCAAATTTCAGCGCTACTAATATTTAAAAGAGTATATTTTTTTAATTTAAAGGTAATTAACACAGAGTTTGCAAACATAAAATAATTTTCAAAAGAGGCAAAGGAGCGGCTGTTAAAATTCAAAGGGAGGAATATTGACGGAGGATCTTACTCCGGCTTTCATTCAAAGGGGATGTTTTCAGGAATAGAAAATAGTAAAAAGACATTTTGAAATATTACGTGTAAGTCGACTTGATATTTTATAAAACCTGATGGCGCAGAAAGTAATTCGAAAGCGTCACGTGAACTGTATTTCGTTAGTACTTGCGTTAGTGGGCGTGCCACCTTGTTTTTTGTGTATTCTCTCTAGTGATTAGTAGGTATTTATTTCGTTTGAAGTAAAGGTAATATTTGCAATGAAAACCAAAAAATATAAATAGCAATTTACCCTGATCTCTGTCGCTCAGTTGCACCTCGTCGCATAAGTCATCAGGTAGCAGTTCTTATGGAAGGACTGTACGGCTGTGCTAACCTGGGTTTCTACAACGTTACGCAAGATATGATGGTTTTTGGCCTTTTAAAGGCTATACTTTCCTTGAAATATAAAATATACTTTATTATGTACCTTTATTTAAGTATATCAGCGATTCCTACTACGACTTCATTACTGTTATCTACCTCATGTATTTGCTTAATGGGAGAATAATTGGCAATCACGAATGTATGTAGACTCTAAATATTGACCTAATCAGTGACGTGACCGTGTCATAAACGCCGACAATAAATCATAATAACAATGCACACCTAGTGTATATTAAACTTATAACCACATTCGGCTGATGAGGGTGACACGATGCTGCAGACTGAAGGTCTGCGCCAGGGACAGCAGCCATCTCACTTTAAAATAGGTCATCCATATTTTAACCACATCCCCAATCAAAACCCGAAACCCATTAAAAGGAATATAATTGGAAATTAATAAAATGATGGGGTTGATATATGCCATCGTGAAAACACGTGGTAAATTGTCATAGTTATAGATATCTCACAGGCGATGACCTAATATAAAAATATTTGCATTGCTACGGGGCGAAATATTACCATTAATCTTAGTCCTCCCCCCCCCCCCCCTATTCAGAATCATTTGATAAGAAATTATCAACAGGACTACCGGTAAATAAAAACCTAGAATAGATAAAAAACTTTATTTATTCTCAAAACATTAACACTTTTTGAGACATTTTTCAACATCAACTCCAATTTCTGTGCCTTTTAGTAGTCAAAAGTACAAAATCGCTCGTCGATTGGTCTGGCGTTGGTTTCTTGACTAGTGATGGTACGATCCGATTATACTATAATCGGATCGTACCATCACTAGTATAATCATTATAGTTTGTCGGACGACCGTGACTAGGCTCTCCAACTACACCGAGCTCCGTGGACCCGAGAGCAAACTCTATACAATTTTAATCCCTTCGTTTCCAAGTCTCCCATTTCATAATTTCTATCTTCGGTTTCCTTTAACATTTCTTTTATTTCTTATTGAAAAATAAGATTTAAGCTCTCAAATTTTTTCAAATACTATTTCAGTTGTTATCAGTCAAGATTAACGGTATTTAAACTCTGTTTCATGCTAAGCGTTTACTGAGCTGTTCATCAATCACCGTGGAAACTATAGATCCCTTACAAACTAACGTTGCATAATTTGTCGCCATGGAGAAGAGATGATAGATAACTTACAAACTTACATTCAATACTGTGTTGATATAGTTAGTAAATCAGTGTTTTTGTGAAAAAAAAGTAGCAAGACAAAATATGGCGAACCTAAATTGCTTCATATTAAAGCACCAAATATATCTAAGTGAAAGAAAAATCGAGTCGTTTCCGTGGCCTGATGGGCATACTATCTTTTATCTCTCAGCAGATTCTCAAAGCTCTTCCACGTGTACTTAGTTATGATGGACCAATCCATTTTAACAGCATTTTAGTGATAGTGATGTAAATTATTTTGGATTTTAATTTGTGCACTCTGGAAGTACGCGACAATTACTCTATTTGGCTTATTATAATGTTGGCCCTGGTCCAGCCTGGTAAAAGGGAATATAAAATGAACTGTTGATTTTTATTTGTTTAGTCTGAGTTTTGTGTTGCGGTCAAGTGAAATACATATGAACATAGGAATTTTACTAGTATATTTTTAATTGCACATAACTTTATATTAGTATTTAATTGGGCCTAAATTATCTATTACTGTAGATAGATATTGATGATATTGATTATAGTATTACTATAGATAGAAAAGAGGTTTTGATGGGTTCACTGTCCCAAGAAATGAATGTTAAAAATAATTTGTTTAGTAGCATACCACAATACAACAGTGAATCTGTTAAAAGATGTTATGACTGTTAATAGGTTCATTTATTGCATACAACAACAACAAAAAGTTAGGAAAGGCTTTAATAAGTACAAAGAATACAATTAAACTGATAACTTTCCATTATTGGAGTAGGAAACTATCATTTTTTTATTGCCTTTTTTGCACAGATAAAATACAATATCTATCAGTTAAAAACATTAAAAACACAAAAGGATCAGACTTTAAAATAGAATAATGGAAAAACCTTACTTGCAAGGCATTTTTTTCTACTCATAATGCTATTTATAAAAAAGACCAAGAGGTACAATGGCATAAAGCCGTAACAATAAGGTTTAACTCTTTACAGAGACATCTAGAAATCCAATTAGCCAGGTTCTGTTTGGTCGGGGGGTAAAAGGGGAAAGGGGGTAGGGAACAAGGGGAAAGAGACACTAACTAATGTGGAGTATTGTGACGTAACTACGCGAAGTTACATACCTCCTTGTTACGGTTGGGAATTAATTGAAATAGTTAAAGTATACATGTGAACTTTCGGATTCGTACAGGTGGGTGTAACTGTGAAGATCGTTTCTATGTAGGTATCAAGCATGAGTAGGTACAAGGATGATGTGAAAATGGATCAAAATAAAAACAATATTTTGTTTCACTTTAAGTGCAAGTATCAAAAAATGGATAAAAATATCTCGTGTCTGAGAGTGTGTCTGAGTGGAAGCTAAAAAATCTTTCTCTGGTAATTTGTAATGTAACGTTTCTATTTGTTTATCCCGTACTTAAAGACACAGCCAATTAGTACGCGGCATTGTTTGGCACAAAACTTATTTATTTACAATGCTAATAGATATCTAGTTAAACGGCTTTTTAAACCTGACTATAGTGGTATGAAGCGCACGCCATTTAATAAAATACGTAGGTAATTGGTAAACTTAAACATAAAAAGGCAATAATACAATGATTATACTTAACATCATCTCAGCGGGCGGAAATTACGTCTGAAAAGACAAAGACTGCATAATATACGCTCCGGACTACCTGTAATGAAATCTGCATATATGCTACACACTTGTTATTAGAGATTACGTTCACGGAATTTGTGATGAAATTTCCCGTACAACACTGAACATAAAGGCTACAATAACTGCATGGTTTTTAGACGAAGTGTGCTTCTAAGATCGAGTAGCTTTTCTTATTACTAATGTATTTTGTGTGAAGCTATAATCGAAACAAGACTTAGGATCGTCGTCTTTTTGAGTTCCAAAAAATTCGTCAATGCTGATTTATTCCGCTAGAGGTTTTGAGTTTTTTCGCATAAGAACGTGGCACTAGTAATTATTTTATATCGCACTGCATGAACTTTAAGATGAATACTCACTATTTGTTTTTTTTTATAATACCTATTGAATTATGTGGTTTTTTAGTTAAATGGGTATGTTATACAATACTTACTACGTAATTTAAAAAACCGGCCATCAAATTATTTTGGTCTAATAGGTATAAAAACCAGCCAAGTGCGAGTCGCACTTGCGCACGAAGGATTCCGCAACGACAAAACACAAAACGGCAAAACATCACTTTTATTGTATGAAAGCCTCCTTAAATATTTATTTTATTCTGTTATTTAGTATTTATTGTTATACCAGCAACATAAATACATCATCTGCGAAAATTTCAACTATGTAACTATCACGGGTCATGATGATCAGCCTGTTGACAGACAGACAGGCAGACAGACAGACGGACAGCGGAGTCTTAGTAATAGGGTCCCGTTTTATCCTTTGGGTACGGAACCATAAAAATATACCTAAATCAAATTGAAAATGATAAATCAATACAGCATGTTAAATAGCTCAAAGCAAATGAACAGATTTGATGTGGATCTCGCAATTTCGAATACGTACGTACGTATCACAAGGCCTCTGGGAAATACAAACTAATACAGCGCAGCAATAAAACAGAGTTCCACGTGTTCTATGTAAATCCTATAAACTGTATTAGTAGGTATATAGAGTACAATGCGTGGATGTGTGGGTGTCCCCCGCGACTTGTGGTTCCGCGGACAGACCCTTGTAATACATAATTACATTGCAGATACTGTACCGAATACCGATTACACGGGCACTTGATCACGTTAAATACTAAAATAATGAATCAATACACATTAAGAAGATCGTGGCTGAGAGGCGAGGACGCTAGACTTGGTGCCGCCATCTCTAAGGGTTTTGAGTTCGCTTCCCGATCGTTTCAATGTAGAAAATGTAATTATATATATTGTCTTGGGTCTTGGTGTGGTACCGTCGTTGTTTCTGATTAGTAGTTTTTAAACGAGAGAAGACCGTAACTTGCGCTTATAGGAAATAAAAAATACACAGACAACGCACTTTTTGCATGGTTGCATTAAAAACATTCGGCAATTTTTTTTATAACATTTCTAAGGTTTAAGACCTTAGAAAATTCATTAACAGATTTTAAGTTTAGAATTCCTGCCGTCTATTATTTCAGCAATATACCGTACATATCTGAGAATCCACACTCGAGTCGAGTTTAAAATGATAATTGAATTTTAGATTTACATCTGACGGGGCTTATTACAAATACGTCTCTGTAAGCCCAAGTTTTGCCTTCGCGTTTCGGGATGATGATGTTTAATCTAATATAAACGAGATAATTAATGACATCGGAGCTGATTTTGAATAGGTACCGGTAGGTGTTGTTGTTGTGTGATTGTGATTGAAAGTGTAGGTGCTATAGTTTTTCCGTCGACTCAAGCTGTCTTATTCAGAGTGCATTTGCTAGTCCGGGACTAAGGTTAACCCACTGTTTTATGTACGTTAGAACAGCAGGTTAACCTTGGTCCCGGACTCTGATGCACTGATGCAAATGCACTCTGAATAAGCAAGATCTCATAAAAGCTCTACACACTCAGTAAATAACGAAAGAAAAGGATTTTTAAAAATGACGTTCAGACAAAAGGAAGTATAGATATCTTGTCTATTGTATATCCGCTCATATACTAAAGTTTTTTTAAACCGACTACGGCGAAGCCAAAAGGAATTTTGGCAGGCTATGTATGTATGTATGTTCCACCGTAGCGACTAAACGACTGAACCAATTTTAATAAACGAGGTGTCAATAGATTTGTAATTATAAAATAGGCTATATAGATTTTATCAAAATTTTATATGACGGAATTCATACCTCAGATTCCAGCCTTTAAAAAAAAAGATAATCACCACGTGTTTGGTATCAAGAGAAAGGTCTTGGTGAGCACATTACAAATATCTTTAGATATCATATAGTTTAAGTCAAAATATATCTTTAAAATGAGGTCGTACGTTTTTTTACATAGTCGGGTTATAGTTTTTTAAACTTATAATTATTTGCAATTGCAAAGCTTAGGCAGTATGATAACTTCCTAGTTAAAATACCTTTATTGTAGATTGATAATTTTACACAATCATAACATGTAAAGCATAACTCATATATATCCACTTACTGCTGAATATAAATATTAAAACAGTAAATGATTAAAAAAATATAATTCAGTTTGAAGATTGATGTAGGTCGACGGGATCTATAATTACTCCCGTTTGATAAGCTTCAAAATGAGCTTAATTAAAAGACTGTCTGGGTTCCACTTAAGTTAATAGCAAAATATTCATATATCTGATAATTATTTATGTAGCCGTTATAGGCCAGTGGCCTGAGTTATTTGTGCCGAGTGTTATTGATCTGACTTATTTGTGGCTACACCACGTGCCGTCTGCCTCACTCGCTACTGACACTGCAGGTGTAATATTTTGTGTTATTTTAATTTTTATCATGTCATGCTAACTGGTCCTGGATTGTCATTAATGCACTCAGACTCGTTCTATATTTTAGTGACGGCTATATTAAGAAATGTTCACTGGGCATTTGATTAATGATTAATGTTTTTACTATTTCACTTATGATTTCATGGGCTAAACTAGGCAGACCAGGAAGCTAATATGGGCGATTCTTATCTGAAGATTGAAATCATGTTTTTGTCATTTTAACTTTGGGTATTTTTTGCATAATAACGTAAACATTTTTGAGGCTTCTGTGGCCTCGCGGCTAGTTTAGCCGCGCATTAAGCTGATAAGTAGCCAATGCAGTAAATTATACATTCCCATAACCATTATTTCATAGACGGATTTTTAAAGTTTTACAAGGCACCTCTACTCGTTTACAGTCTATTCTATTACCACTATTATAATATCTGCACATGCGTAGGCATTGAAATATCGTTTAACAACCGTGTAATATTACCGCCGACTAATTTGAGACTCGATGATTTGCGCATTGAAGGAAGACCGCGAATCATTCTACGTAATAACACCTTCGCCCGGTCGGTGTTAAGATTTACGATTTTATTCAATCCAACGTCCCGGTAAATTACGGGGAGCCGAGATCCATTAAGTGCTTAAGTGCCTCCCGAGCACGAAATTGGGGATGATAATGGAAATGGGTTCCTTACTATGTTAATATGGAACTTTACACCGAAAGGACAATTCACGCGTTGTTTTAAGCAATATGCGAGGACCGAGTTCTAAGCACAAACCGTCTGTAATTTAAATGGGACCCTTGTAATTACGGTCTCATTACACAAATATGTGCACTGACGAAATAGCACAGGTGAAGAGCTCTAAATTAAAAACAGAGAACCCATTACTGCCTAATGGATGGTGGCACTAACGTTAATATGTATGCTGACCCTCTTATGTACGGCCGCGTTCGGGACTATCTGAGAAAAATACTACGCCCCCGGGTGTCAGCAAGTTACGGAGCGGTCACATTTATCACGCGCAAGTTTCATAACGATCCATCTATAGCGCTGTAGTGTCACTATTGTACGATAATTTATCGGTTTCGGCTTGCTAACTCGATAGAAATGGAAATAGCCGTTCTCATTCGCAACTTTGGCACAATAAAGAAGTTCCAATTCCTTCACGCTGGGGGTACAAATGGGATAAGTTTAAGAAAGCAATCGGCCTTATATGGTCGTTATGGACCACTACGTAGTAGCGGGCGTGAAAACCGTTCGAAAGTTTCCTTTATTGCTTCATTTGATATAATTCTTATACAATAGTTGCCGTTACGAAAATAGGTCGGAAACATCCACTTCATAATTCGAAAATCGGTAAATATTAAAAACGAACAGTATGAAACCGTGTAAAGTCAAACCACAGAACGTTGGGGTGGGGGTCGTTGCAAAACAAAATTAATTACGAAATAGTCGAGGAAACTTTTGGGTTGGCGTCGCGTCGTCGGAATAATTGTTGCTAATTGAGTTCTATCTACCTGGGTTAGAGGACGGGGCGATGGGTTACATTTGCTAATACGACAGTTTACCGCGGTGCAGTAACGAGGAGGCTTTAAATTACACGGCCTGACGCGTTTGTGCCAAGGAAAAACCTAAGGGGAGTCTTGATCGAACGTTATTAAAAGCATTTTTACACCTTTACAGAGACAGTTATACGCGTCTGTACTGGATAGAGTGGCTGCGTCTGATTGAAACTGAAGACCTCTGTCATAGTACCAAGAGTCGACTGTTACAACGGACAGGTGAAAGATTTGGAGAGTATTTTATTTATTCAACATTTTAATGAGAGTAATTTCATCAACTTACACAGCACCTCAAATTTAATCGGTTGATATTAAACTCTACAAGCTGACATTTAAGTTTTGAATGGGTAGAGGATATCTGTCATTATAAAACGGTGGGTTGACAATCTACTGAGTTAACAGTTCATCAGTTTGATGGAAGAGCTATCCTACTCAACGTCAAGAAAAAGAGTCTTAAAACTCCCAACTCCTTTGAAGAAAATTAAATTATCTCGTCTAGTTAATGCATTTCTCTTTCCTCGCATTATAACTAAGGCTTATGTGATTTGAAATACTAGTGGCTATGAAGCGTGTTCAGTACCTATATTTGTTTTATTTTTATATTTTACAGCTTAGCAGCATGGTTATGCGGAGGTAAGCTAATCAATTAGACATTTGAACTCTAGCTCCTAACTTGGCTAACTGCATTGGCTGCGTTGTCTTCGAGTGGCCTATAACATGACATAGATCCGTGTCGGATGACCGAACCGAGCCCCTATTAATATTTACCACTACTTATAAATAAAGTCTACACAAACAAAGTAGCGGGCATAATGCAGCTTCCTGCATTTGTTATGTATAAGTACAGTGTTATAAAAATGCAACTTAGGAGAGTTAAAATAAAAAATATCACAAGCCCCTTAGATACAGCGTCTACTAAAGTCCTGTGCTAATCGAGTTCGTTAGATTCCCGTCGTTCTTTTGATATCACCGTATCTAGCAGGAAAATATATTAATTATTGAAGCAACCAAAAAGTCAGTTTTTGTTTGATTGCTCTATTTAGAAATAGAGTTACAAATGTGTTACGTTAATTCAATATAAGTTGGACACGCACTCGACCGGTCTAACCGCGATGCAACATTGCGTGTGTGGCGTGTGGCCATCAAAGGCTCATATAGTAGACTCACTCCTTAATAACTAGGCAAATAGTACAAGGTATACTTATAAGTTTTATTCTATTGTTTTGTTATGTATTTCATTGCAATCCGTGGTAAAAGAAAATTAAATTAACCTGGGAAGTAAAGGGTTTTTAAATCCGCTTATTATTCGTTGGAATCTTAGGTAAGTAGGGCATTTCTTATTATTAGACATAACATTGAAATAAATTGAAAATTGTACTACCCTAAGGTAATTAGGTCCTCCCTAATATTCAGCAATAACTCGACCACAATCGAGTAAAAGTGTTTGTGTTAAGGCACTAAATAGAAAACAACCCGTAACTTACTGCGCACATTTTTGGCTTAAAATAAATCTTAGAAAGCTAGGTTCCTTTTATGGATCTACTGAACCCACTTCGATTGTGGTTACGTCTGCGGTACTGCCGGCACGGCTCTCTGACTGGCGCTCCGCCCGCGGAGCGTGAACCTGCATCTAATTACTACTTTCAAGGTAATTCAATTATGTACTACTATAATATGGCATGTAAGTATTACATATTCATTAGCTGATGGTAATAGAGGCGGTCACGAGTTCGCGACTCGACCCATCTTCTTGATGTACACGTATAATTCCATGCTTAGGTTTCTACAACTAATTAATATTTCAGTCCAGGACCCTAGTGTAATTCTGTGACCAAACGAATAAATACTTTAATGCAATAGGGTAAAACTGGGTAATACGCCCCAGTTGACAAAACGCCCCACTACGCTCACACGCAAACTAACATAGTTAGGCGGCGCCACTGACGCGCATTGAGTACACAACAGTCGTATGAGGAGATAGCGGACGATTGCGGGTAATTGCTTTGCTGGTGACAAAATTATTGCTTTTATTCGGTTTTTAGTATTTTGACAATTTGCGGTAAGTGTCAAACAAATTTTTATGATTAAAATATTATGTTTTTCATATCAGTTTCATCCACATTCCCTGAAAATAAATAAAATAACCTTTCTTTTTCGAAACACTCGAGCGTTATAACCTTGAAGCTGTCGTCAAGGGCTCGGTGGGGCATATTAAAGACATATTTTTACAAAACGCCCCATGTGCCTGAATTTAAAATGCCCCACTTATAATATAAATTATAAAATGTGCCTGTCTGCCTATCTTTCTGTCTATTGATTTATTTAAATTCGTTGAAGTTTCTTGTATAATGTTTACAGACGATGCCTCGTCAGTACGTGAGGAAGACTTTACGTGCAACATGGAAAGATGAAGACTTAGTAGAAGCTATGAGTGCCGTAAAAAGTAAGAAAATGGGAGTAAACGAAGCATTAAGGAACTTTGGTATACCATCCAGAACCTTGAAAAGACATCCTTGACTAGAAAGTTAAAAGATGTTTTGTTAACTACGTAGGGCATTTACCCAACAGTGGTCAGGTAAAACGCCCCACACCAAGTTTAAAAAAAAAAATCTGTATGTTATTTTAGTCTTACAAAAACCCTATATGTGCCATTTTCTTACTGAAATGTTAAACATTAGTCAGAATAAAACACTTTTTTGAATACTGAACTAGAACTAGTTTTATTCACAGTTGAAAAAAACTGGGGCGTATTACCCTGTTTTACCCTATTTGGCTAATATTGCAACACAAAAGCCGCAAATAAAATACATAAAATTGAATTCAAGTATTCCCTTTAACCGACGCCAAATGGTAATACATTCCGTAAACATAAACCAATGATCTGAAAGCGTATCAGGATCTGAATCACTTTGCTTTCTGTTGCAAACAAATAAATGAGACTATAAACTTTGTACCAAATGTTAAGAGGGAGCTAAAGCTTTTGAAGGAAACAAATTCCATCTAACGTTGGTGGCTAAGGGCCAAGTCACAATGGAATAGATACAGCAGAATCACTCAGTAAGACACAACACAGAAATCTATCACACTTTTCAACCGACTTCAAAACAAAAAAAAGGAGGAGGTTCTCAATTCGAGTGAATGTTGTTTTTTTTTGTATGTTTGTTACGCGATTTCTCCGTCAATTATGGATCGATTTCAAATTTTTTTTTTTTTTTGGTTGAAAAAGTATACTCCCGAAATGGTCCCATTTTCACCAAATCAGAATCTGATGATCGGATCCCTGGGAAATTGAGGGCAACCCCTTAATTTTTATAGGCACACATAATGTTTTGTATTTATTTTCTGCCTTCTTCTTTAATATAGTTTATTTAAATTTAACTAAAGTATGTAGGTACCATTTTGTTCGGTAACTTTTTGCCATCTTGTAGGTAGGGACATGATCCCATTGCTATAGAAATTTTGGGGCTTCTGATCAAAATACCGCGACAAGTGGTTTTGGCAGTCCTCTCGTGAATTTAACCTGACACTGCCTAGAGAATTCTGAAAAGAACGAAACAGGTGGAAATCTAAAGGTGCAAGGTCAGGACTATACGGCGGATGCATTAACATCTCCCAGCCAAACTCTTTTAATTTTTTCTGAGTGGCTAAAGATGTGTTATGTCTAGCGTTATCATTATTAAAAACCACAACCCTTATGTTGATTAATTCCGGCCGCTTTTTCTCAACTTCTTGCTTTAATCTCATCAGTTATTCGCAGTAGAGTTCAGAATCGATGGTCCTGCCTGGTTGTAACAGCTCATAATGAATAATGCCCTTCCAATCCCACCACACACACGGCATCACCTTGTTGCGAGTAAACCCGGGTTTCGCCACAGTCTGTGAAGCCTCACCGCCCTTTAATCACGACCTTTTTCGCACGTTCTTGTCGTACGTGATCCACTTTTCATCACCAGTTATCAGCTTCTTCAAAAATGGTTAGGTTTTATTACGTCGTAATAAAGAATCACAAATGAGTACACGGTTTATTAGGTTTTTTCAGTGAGCTCGTGGGGTACTCAAATATCGAGCTTTTTTGTGTACCCAGTTTTTTTTCAAATGCGCCAAAACTGTTTTGTGGTCAATTCCCAGTTCTTTAGCTACGTCGTAACTACTGATATGCCGATCATGCTCCACTTTGTCAAAAATGGCATCAATTTTATCCGTAATAGGGCGACCAAAGCGACGTGAATCTTTGACATCAAAATTTCCGGAGTGAAAACGCTTAAATGAAATTTGTACTACTCTCACAGACATTGCACTAGGTCCATAAACCATCAATCCATTTTTTGTAGTAAAATTTTAAAATGTATCTAATTTTTCATTATAGATTCACTCATCTTGACAGTACGAAAAACAAATGAAAAACACACATTTGCCTAATTTGAATTTGGAATTATCTTCTTTAAAATTTAAACTTTTAATGATACCTAAATCAGCCAGATACAAATATTACAGCCAAAGAGATTTTATAACAAGTTCATACATACTATAATGCGGAAAGACTTTTTCCCCAACCTAATATGTAAGTATTTAAAAAATATGGTCAAGTCAGTTATTTTATCTATCTATCTATTCAGCCTATTGCAGTCCACTGCTGGACGTAAGCCTCCCCCAAAGAACGCCAGAGTGCACGATCTCCCGCTTTTTTCATCCAGCCACTGCCTTCTTCCTAAGGTCGTCGGTCCATCGGGCTGGAGGGCGTCCTACACTACGTTTGCCAAGGCGTGGTCTCCACTCGAGAACCCGTTTGCTCCACCTTTCATCGGTTCTGCGACACATATGGCCAACCCACTGCCACTTAAGCTTGCTACATTTTTGGACTATGTCCGTTACTTTGGTCTTTTGCCTGATGATTTCGTTTCGGATTTTATCCCTTAACTCAGTTATTAAATACTATCAATTAAAAAACCGGCCAAGTGCGAGTCGGACTCGCGCACGAAGGGGAACCCTTATCTATAAAAACGAGCAGAAAAATCACGTTTGTTGTATGGGAGCCCCCTTAAATATTTATTGTATTCTATTTCTTAGTATTTGTTGTTATAGCAGCAACAGAAATACATCATCTGTGAAAATGTTAACTGTCTAGCTACGACGGTTCATGAGATACAGCCTGGCGACAGACGGACAGACAGACGGACAGCGGAGCCTCAGTAATAGGGTCCCCTTTTACCCTTTGGGTACGGAACCATAAAACATACAAATCGGGTACTAAGTAATCAAGTTTTTTTTTCATAGATAAATGTACCAAAAGTATATAACTTTATCTTTCTACTTACCATTTATTGAGGTATTCTTGAAGTCTTACCTCTCAATGAGATACAGAACCCTTCACTGCAAATGTACACGCACTTGCTTGAGTATAGAAGCCGACCATTAGTGCGGAGAGTGCCTGCTGTGTGAGCCCCTACTTGTGGCGCAAGTCCCACTCAGAGCGATTACACTGGTTCCTTGATCTGCCAAGGAACATTACGTTAGTACATTTCGAATTCACAAAGGATGTACGAGGCATACCTTGAAGCGACTTGACAGTTGTGAAGGTATTGGGTCGCCATCCACCTAAAATAATAGCTACTATTAAAGTCTGATCTAGAGCTATACGTATCATTTTTACAGCAGTCTTAAAAAGCACCAAAATACAACAATTACTCTGGCAATTACTAAATTACCTTTAGATTTACCTTAAAAAAGGAAAGAGTTGGGCGTTAAGGTAAGCTATGCAAATTGAATAAGAGCCGAGTCGAATGGCGACAGAAAAACTATTTACAGAAGGTACAAACGTAAAAAAATGTGAAGGGTTCGTTCTAATATTTTTTTGTTATATTGCAGCAGTAGCGGCTAAAAGACAAACTCCAAAACTAGCCAAGTGCGAGTCGGATTCGCGGATGAAACACTCCGAACACATTAGTTTTAATGTATTAACAAAAAAAAAATTTTTTGTTTAAAACTTACAATAACAATATCCGCAATATAACTTTGAAAGCTTTAATCGGGAAAGATACCTATCACGGTAAAAACACTAATGTTTCTGTACTGAACAGCATTAAGCATTTCTAAATAGGATATCCAAACATTAATTGAATCAGAACGAATTGCTATTGTAAATAAAATAATTAACAAATAACCCAGGATTTTGTACGCGGTAGTGTGCAAACATTTAAATACATTTAAACTTTCCTTTGTGTACATTTAAAATATCGAATAAAAAAATAATTCGTACTAAAATTAGAAATAATTTATTGGTTGGCTAAATTCGTCAAACTTGGTCAAACTAATATCAGCCGATATTCCGGATGGATTCCACGAAAATATAACCGTAAATAAGTCAGGCTTTTGTTTGTTGGTAGTCATTAAGGCTTCTAATCTCGATGTTAGTTCGGGTCCTGTGGCCTAACCATAAAGTCTTTAAACAGTATTATCTTGCTTTGTTTGTTCTGCATAGATTTTAACTTAAAAACAACACTACTTCGCTACTGTTTAGAGTTTTAGAGAAATGGTTTGATTCTGGGACTGAGTTATGAAAGTATTCAAAATTAAAAGCTATGAAGAAGTGTTTTGGTTTGCTCAACTCGTCAAATCATGAGATCTTTAAAAAAAGGAATCATCACCTTTATTTGTCTGATATAAGAGCCTGCGAATCAAAACCTGAACCTTCATATGGAGTCCATTGTTAGTAGAGATTATGCTGATATGTCCAGGAAGCGAGCGCTAACTATTATATAAGCTAAAAATTAGAGGTTAAATGTCTGATATCGAATGAAGTTAACTATCTATTCAGCCTATTGCAGTCCAATGCTGGACGTAGAGCGCCAAAGAGCATAATCTCCCGCTTTTTTCATCCATCCACTGCCAGCCATCTTCCTAAGGTTGTCGGTCCATCGGGCCGGGGGGCGTGCTACATTACGTTTGCCAAAGCTTGGTCTCCAATCGAGAACCCGTTTACTCTACCTTTCATCGGTTCTGCGATAGATGTGGCCAGCCCACTGCAGCCACTTAAGTTTGCTACACTTTTGGACTACTTCGTTACTTTGGTCTTCTGCCTGATGATCTCGGATTGATTGATTCGGATTTGATCCTCTATAGAAATCCCAAGCATTGACATTAGTTGCAAACGCCTGTACATAGTAAGACTATCAGATTCGACGAATGTGGCTGAATAAAATAACTAGATGATTGGAGTTGTGGCAAAAGTAGAACAACATACAGTAAGTAATTCATTGTTCTAAATTCCACTTTTTACACTGTGGGACTGATCTGGTAGGTATATAAAATGCTCATTTGTAGGTATCCAATATTTTCATTTCCATTGATTTTTGACGACCTCCGTAGCCAAAAGGCGAGCTCGCCGGACTTTAAGGCGCCGCCATCTGTGAGGTTCAGAGTTCGATCCCCGGTCGGGTCAATTTGGAAAACGAACTTTTCTATATTGGCTCGGGTCTGCGTGTTGTGGTACCGTCATTGTTTCTGATTTCTATAACACAAGTGGTTTAGCTACTTACCTTAGGATCAGAGCAATGTATGTGATGTTGTCCAATATTTATTAATTATTTATTTATTTATTGATGGAGTAATAGGCACTTATAACTGTAGTATTGATTCAAAGAGTCCGCCATTGCAAAGTTATAATAACCCGTTGGTGAAACTTGTTTCTGTTTCATTAATATTATTAGTTACCTACATAATAAAGTATTACACCAAGTAGAACTTTTGCAATCAACTTTTTCACTTCTAAGAAACACTCACTTCTCTTTCATGAATACTACTATCAGAACGGATTTAGTAGTCACGTGGTGCTGAAATAAAGGGTTAGGACAATAAATAATTTTAGAATAATTATTTACTTTGCCACTGTTACTATTAAGGTGCTTTGCAGACGGCGGAGCGGGCCGGGCCGGTCTGACCGCGAAGCAATAAAGACCGCGTCTGCCCGTCGATGCCCGCGGCTGCCCTCACCGCTAACACAAAGCACACCGCCGCGCCGCAAGTGCCCGCCGGGCACCTGCGGCGCGGTCTTTTTGCCCTCCATGTACGTTGGTAGTATAGGATTCCCTTTGCGCTATCGTTCGCGGTGAAATTGACCGGCCCGCCCCGCCCCGCCGTCTGCAAAGCGCCTAAATCTACGCCACACGAGCGTTATGTTTTTTGTAAAAGGAGTGGATGGACAATTTTCAGATTTGACTGTCAGTAAATAAAACATAACTGAGACGCTTGGTTTGAGTTGTGCTATACCTACTGTAAATTAGGGTAGGTACGCAAAATAGTACCTTACCTTTGACAATGTGCTTTGACTAACTTAAATACTTATTGGGTACAGTTGTATAATTGTGCACAATACAATATGAGGACACGAGTGGAAAAGTTAAGACGTGGCAAAGTGGAAATACGAGCTTGTTAAAATATATTTACATAAAAAATCTAGTATTAAAACTGAAAACTTTTTATGTACATTACCATGAACGCTAAACTGGAGCCTATCTATAAGCAAACTCTAACAAAGTTATACTGCTTCAAGAGATCATGATTATGCCCCAGTTAAATGATGAGGCTACCAAATGAATGGACTAGTAATAAGTAGGTACAGCTCTTAATTTGATTAGTTCAGTATTTTATTTTATTTTATTGGGAAGACCAAGGTTTACAATTTTTTAATAATTATACACAAATAACTTTTAAAAAACCACTTACAGGTCCACACAGATAGAAATTAAGTAATTTTAAAAAGAGAAAAAAAAGTATAAAATTAAAAGTATCGCCTTGAGCAACACAAACATTCGGAAACTTATGTCAACTTCGCCTACGTTAACATATTTAAAAAAGAATTTATTTAAATAGAAGGTTTGAAAAAACGGTCGCCCAGAAATACGTAACAATAGAACAACTATTTTTGTTGTGAGAAAATAGGTTGCTCATGCCAGCAAGACATCAGCTCGGAAGCGTAGCGAACAATCGCGCGGTGCTCAGCCACGCAGGACTGATAGTGATCCCACGGGCTGGTATGGTTGGAGTCATGCTCTCCACTATCTCTGCGACCAGGCTTGCGTATACTGATGAGAAGACACAACCGACACAGAACTGTGTCTTGTTCTTGGGACGCCATCAAAATTTAAAGAAAGATTTTTATTGCAACTACCTACCGATACCTCCATTTTGTATTCAACTGGCATGTTAAAAGGTCTTGACTGACAGACGGACAGGTGGACAACAAAGTGATCTTATGTTAGGGTGCCTTTTTTTTTCTTTTGAGCTTCGGAAATCCTAAAAAGTAAACGATTGCTATGGCTAATTAAAAAAAAGGTACTTACTATCTTTACGCACCATCATAATATGTGTTACTATTTTATGGTTGCTTTATTTCATAGAACTTGGGTTACTTTCCAGAATTATTAAACTATTTATGATCTGTGTAAGATTGTTTTATATTCTATTGTGTAAATATTTCGCATTTCTCGGGAGAAGTGCATTACAGAATATTTAAAAAAATAGCCGCCACCCGGAAGGTTAATTGTAATATAAAGAATGACTATTCTTCCTAAGGTATCATCTAACTATACGAGTACCACACAACCTTTTCTAGTGATTATTAATTTCGATAACAATAATATAATTTAAAATAAGTGTCTACCGAATTGAGAATCTCCTACTTTTTTTCTGTCGGTCGAAATAAATCGGTTAAACAGTTAATTGTTCACAAAATTAAGTATTCTGCGCTAAACGGCATTGCAGCTAAGGCAAATGAAATTTCGTTTTACTATGAATATTCAGTTTCAGAAATCTGCAAGGGAGCTTCTTTAGAATACTGTCTTGTAGATTGTGGGTGTGTAGGTACAACACCAACGGGGGGTGCACTGCTGCCCCCCGGTGTGGCAATCTCGAAACCTTGCGCTAGGTTAGGCGAGGTTTTGTAAACATGGCATAGCGACGACATGCCTTTTTTGTAAGTATTTCATATACGATTCTGTCTCATTATAGATTAAAGGCTTTGTAATTAGTAAACTGAATTAGGTATTCTCAATGCATTTGGAATGGAGGGCATGCATCGTCACGCACCCCAGGTAGACAGACGATCTGGTAAAGGTAGCAGGAAGCCGCTGGATGCAGGTCGCTTTCAACCGGCCAAACTGGAACTCACTTACTGGGAGGCTTATGTTAAGCAGTGGACGTCATAAGGCTGAAATTATGATGATGAGTTTCGTATGAGTAGAAAAGTTCATTCGGTAGAAATAACAACATTAAGCCTTGCTGGTCTGGTTATTCGTTGCCATTGAATGGGCACTTTAGCCTACAACTATCAGTAATTTTTAACGGAACATTTGAAGCGGCGCTTAAGTTCGATGGCTGTACGTTTTCAGCATAGAATTATTTCGAGACCATTACCCTCGCACAGCTGCTACTCTTGAACTTTTATGTCTGCATCAAAATACACTTACCCGCTATTAGAATACCACATTTTGGGAGCTACTTTTTAATGTTCGTAAACAAACGAACGTTCTGCTGACTGACAACACCTGTGTCACTCACATTATTATCACCTTTTTTTTAACCAATTTTAAAATAGGAAGAGGCATGAGATATCTTTTTAGATGACTGTTTACATATTGTTTGTACCTAAAGAAATTCCGCATACATTAAATTATCTGTGTACGCGGAATTTCTTTCGGGATATGTGAAAATATACAAGTGTGAATGGGGCCTAGGATTTGTAAAAGGCTTTGCGCCAATATTTTCTCCATTTATTAAATAAAAGAGTTATTATACGTAACACCGCAAGTATTTTATATTCGTAGTATTAAAAAACAATTAAAATAATTAAGTATTTTCCTGACACTACTATAATTCTCAAAATCGATTTGCACAGTTTCAAAAAATGTTTGAACCTGATTTATAGTATAGTATGGCCGTTTTGATTTGATAACACATCTGCTCTTAACAATCGCAACAAATGCCAGCCTGTAATTATTTGTATAGCACTTGAACACTTGGTGAAGCGATTCGGCGAACTATTTCGGATCGGCTAACCCACTCGAGTGGACAGGTGAGGGCCGCGACACGAGCGTGCTGAGTGCATTTTGGCGTAAAGCGCTTTTAACATAATGCACGTATTTTAGCCCGCATGTTTTTTTTAAATCGTACTTATAAAATAACGATTTGGTAACTTACGACTGATTTTCTTTTTATGTATTAAAAAAAAAGCTGTTTGGGGTTTTAGTATCATGTGAAAAAATCATGACATGATTAATGACAAGGACTCCATTTTTTTAACAGAGAGATGCGTCTTTAAACATAATTGATTCGGTTACCAGATGCGGGTGTTTCATATTCACATACTTACAAACTTATCTGCCATAGTAGTATATCATATACTTATGTTCCTTGCGAGATTCAAACCGTAATCTTACTTGCGGCGATTCGACGATCAAAGTTAACTTTGATCGTCGAATTTTACATACACATGCCTTACGCCACTGTGATACGGCAAATAATCAGTATTGGTCAAGCGTGAGACGGGCTTGTACTAAAGGTATTATTGTAAATTTTTGTTTTTAGCAATTCCATGCAAGGTTTAATTAAAGATAATAACACTTAAAAAAAAGGACTCGCCCGGCATGAAATGGGACTTGGGTACGTGTCCCACCTGAGGTCGATGATTTTATTTCAAGTGTTATGTATCTTTAACTAAAGGTATCAAATAACATGAAATAATTTACGGTGGTACGGAACTCTCATGCAAGTCCGAATCAAACTTTTTTTTTTTTAATTCCAAGTTCGAAGCCGTGAACTTTCATAAAATAAAAATGAAATACTGCTATTAGTTATACGAGTGCTGTACGTTTGTCATATCTTTTAGGAGTTACGATTATTCATCTTAAAAGGTAAACAGCTATTTTCCACACGGACCAGCAAAGTAGGTGGAGTTAGGCCATTGTGGGGCGGCCTTGGACCCGGCATTTTTCCTTTGACGCAGAGCTCTCTGAATATTCAGATGACATTTGGACAACTAAATTATTCATATTCTGTGAACGTAGCACCCGCAAAGTTTGATGATTCAGCAAAAAGGTCGTTTTCTTCACCTGGTGAAGAAGGATTGGCGCCATTGTGTATTTTGCGAATTGCCGTTTCATATCATTGTGCCTTCATCATACATAATCTGGATAAAAAAGTCAATATAATATGGTGTTTCAAAAATATCTAATACTGTTACTACTTTTCATCCATTGCAGCGTTATTAAATACTTAACAGATAGGTATTTAACTTATTTTATTCATCCCATTTATTCAACAAAGTGTCATTGAATTAACGCCAAGCACGAGCTGATTCTGGTGCCTAAATAAGTAACTTAACTCGTTAAATTAAACCACTAACAAAAGACCACAAAAAAAACTTGCTAATGCTCATGCAATGCCTATTAGGTAATACGGTATAGGAAAGGTTATTTATTTTTTAAGTTTCTGAAATTAAACTTTAAGAAGTATTCAGAGCAAAGTATGTTTTGTTATCCAATATTAAAAAAAGGTTCTAAAATACATCTCCAGAACAAGACGCTACCTTTAAAGCTAATTAGGTATTGAAACTGAAACTATCCTGGAAGTTGCGGTTAAAAGTAAATATACTATAATAATAGTTTTATTGATGTATTTCACTTCTCTCGCTGATTATAAATCACAATATCATGCTACGGATCCAGCAGGACGCCGATAATAGTACATTATGATACAAGTGTGCTACGTTGGTCATTACACACGAGGCATTATTATAAGCGCGAGCCGCAGGCGAGCGCGGTAAGGAAGCCGAGTGTGATAATGATCAATGCACACGAGTTGCATACGACGATTTTCAACACAATTGCGAGGAAAAAACAAACTAAAATCTAAAATACCTTCTCCGAATGTGACTTGGCGTTTTTGCTGTTTTTCTATGCATTTTGGCGGCAACAGGCTATCACTCGCGTTTTGTGCCTCGATAAGTATTTCCGACGGGGTTGAATAACATTTTACTCGTCTTAACTATTTAAAGTAGACATTTTTGATAGTAATTAACCACACAGCAACAACATTACCAAATAATAATGGAAAATGACACGTAAGTTTTGTTTTTTTCGCGCGCCGCAATTTAGATGCGCGCGCAGGTTCAATAATGGCACAGGAAAAACTGGCTGTACAGCCGAGTAGCAGCAATTTAAAAAATAAAATTAACTATAAATTATTGTTTCTAAAAATGATAGTTAGGATAATTTGTGTTTATTAATATACAATTTGATAAAATGAAATATTTATTTGTCATCTTAACCCTAAAATAATTTAATATTGGTAAAATATTCAATGTTCTTAGACACAAACTTTTGCTGGATTTTTTAAAAAAATGTTTACATTACCGCACTAGTGCGATAATATTATTACAGCACAAGTGCGTAATATGATGAGTTATGAAACTAAAAACGGTGTTATAAGAGTCAATTTACGAGCAACTGTGTTGAAATAGTACATTATGATACAAGTGTGCTACGTTGGTCATTATACACGAGGCATTATTATAAGCGCGCGCCGCAGGCGAGCGCGGTTAGGAAGCCGAGTGTAATAATGATCAATGCACACGAGTTGCATACGACGTTTTTCAACACAATTACGAGGAAAAAACAAACTAAAATCTTAAATACCTTCGCCGAATATGACTTGGCGTTTTTGATGTTTTTCTATGCATTTTGTCGACAACAGGCTATCACTGGCGTTTCGTGCCTCGATAAGTATTTCCGACGGGGTTGAATAACATTTTACTCGTCTTTACTATTTAAAGTAGACATTTTTGATAGTAATTAACCACACAGCAACAACTTTACCAAATAATAATGTAAAATGGCACGTAAGTATTGTTTTTTTCGCGCGCCGCAATTTAGATGCGCGCGCAGGTTCTATAATGGCACAGGAAAAACTGGCTGTTCAGCCGGAGTAGCAGCAATTTAAAAAATAAAATAAACTATAAATTATTGTTTCTAAAAATGATAGTTAAGTTAATTTGTATTTAGTAATATATAATTTGATAAAATGAAATATTTATTTGTCATCTTAACCCTAAAATAATTTAATATTGGTAAAATATTCAATGTTCTTAGACACAAAATTTTGCTGGATTTTTTAAAAAAAGTTTACATTACCGCACTAGTGCGATAATGTTATTACAGCACAAGTGCGTAATATGATGAATTATGAAACTAAAAACGGTGTTATAAGAGTTAATTTACGAGCAACTGTGTTGAAACATAATGAAACGATTAAAAAAAATATCGGCACACATCACATAAGTACTCTACATTGCTCAGCGGGGTAGCCATGAACTCTTAAAACAATCTCAAATCTGTCAATTTCGTACGTTCATTACGTACGAAATTTGACGGATTTGACAGATTTGAGAGAATTTTACCGAATTTACTTCTTTTTTCGTGTCGAAGGCAAACATAACATTACCTAGGTACTTGTATACTTATTTTTTGGTGACAATACCTATTTCGTCATTCGGTGGTTAAGTGGCATAATATGCGTCTTTGAATTTTCAATACTAAAAACAATATGCACCTTTATGGGTTCGAGTTAATAACTTAGATATTTATTACATTTAACGTATTAGTATTAAGTTTCTGAGCCGATTATTCTCATTAGAAAATGTATTCTAGTTCATATCTTTGATTATAAACATGTCTAGATAGAGTGTGGTGCTGCAATTGTCACCAAAAGAACAGGCCAGGGCACTAACCATGAACTCTTAAAACAATCTCAAAGTTGTCAAATCTGTCAATTTTGGTACGTCATTTCATACAAAATTTGTCAGAAATGATAATGTTTGATAGATTTGTGATTGTTTTAACAGTTCATGGTTAGGGCCCAGATGTGAGTGAGTAACAACTATGGTAAAATTTATGGGTTTCTATGGTAACAAGTGCGCTACTGAGCGGGCGAAACAAACTTTGGCCCCAATAGTTGGCGTATATATATTTTTATATTTATGACACTGGAACAGGGAATCTAGACATGTATATATTCAAAAATACATATATAGTATATGTAGGTACATGCATAGATAAAGAATCATATGAATTAATATTCAAAGCTTTGAATTGTTTTGAATTCCGGCTTTTTGTACTTGTATTATTTGAAACTAATTAGAGGCTTCATTCAAGTGTAGACCGAGATGTATTTCTTCTGTTATACCTATGCTAAAGGACGTCTTTTATGTGATTGTCTACGTGAAAATATTATGAATTAATTTGAGGCATTTGATCAAATCTATGATATTGAAAACAACTGACAAAATTCCAGTGAAATATTTAGGAATTGTAGATTGCCGTCTCTTCTAGGAATTTGCCAATTAAGTAAATCTATGCAATAAACAAGTCTCTTGGCGGCAACAAATAAAAACAGGAAAATGAAACTTTTAACGTTCGGGGATGGTTTCGGTGTGTGTTTTTACAAGGCGCGTCCGTGGCGCCGCCGCAATTAAATATTATAACCCCGTATTTGCATAATATTGGAGCGTGTAATAGAAATTTGTACCGAAACGGGGAATGTGCCAAACGCTGTGTCGTCTGCTAACCACATTTATATTATTGATTTTATGCGGGCTAACCCATTTATATGACAAGTATGAGAATATCGCTTACAAAAATTTAAATATATTACAAACATAGAATAATTACTTGTTCTTAAATAATAATCGTCATTACTATCGTGGTTATCATTATACACTGTGCTTTGGCTATTTATGGAGATAAGTCAAAGTTACTCTACGCGCTTTACTAAAAGTCACTGCTATGAACAGTTATTCAGAAAATTCAAAAGTATAGGTCTTAGATGGGTACATCATAGGAGATTGGTTACCTATATGACGGTTAGTTGTTCGTTATGTCCAAATATTACTTTACAGCTAGATTTTTTGGTGTATCTCAAACGTAGTATTTTCATTGAATAACCACACGAGAGCTCGGGCTGGAGTTATAACATTAAATTTCACCGGATAAGGAGACGCACAATGGCACGGAGCAAGTACTACTCACCCATAATTTGGCAAAAATCCTGAGGAGCACTCGACAACGCGGGCCGGCTGTCTGGAGCACGCGTACTAAAAGTTTCTAAGAGCCGGCGTCCCGAGGAGAAATCTCCTCGGAAGTCGTCAAGATTTATAGCGGCAGTTAACGTGACGCAGGTATTTTCGCCCTCTCTAACCGAGAGGAAAACTGACCGATACCTCTCCACACATATTTTTTTACTTGTTTTTTTCTAAGTCCGACTTAATCGTCAGAACGTGTTAGGCAAAGTGTCTTCTATTCTGTAAAATGTATAGCAATGGTTGCAATAGGTATTCTGTCCGGCTTTGGATAATGGTCGGGCTAATCCCAAAAAGAATCGCTAATATTGCAGTACATTTATAAGAAGTCCAAGTTGCTTTTAATCATACCCAACTGCTAAAAGAGGGTTATGTTTTTTGTACTGATGCGTTACGTGACGTGTCTTTTGTTTATGAGTACAAAATAAAAAAGAACACTTTATTCATCCCATTTTTTATTTTAGTCGTTTCCGAGAACTAAGTAGGTACCGCAGGTGGGTATATGTAGTTCGCTCGGCATGTGGCAGACGTGGCTGGCTTGGTCGAACTTCAACTACGGATCTTTCTAGGGAGCGTCGGCGATAAGAGTTTCGGAGCGCAATGTGTTTCGTATGCGGTCTTAATTTAACTTTGAGTAAGCTAGCGCGTTGAATGTCGGTCGAAAATACAATACAATACAATGCAAGCGCAGTACATTGAAAACCACTTTATTATTACATAGTTGCTATGCTGTAATAATATTTGCTTCTCAATATACTGTTTTTCAAATTAATTAAGGTTGCAATGGCTACCTGCCCCGGGAAGTTGTCCTTGTTTACCGCAAGTGCCACAAGGTGGAATAATTGGGCTGCACTCGTTATTACTTTATCCCTAGAAGTTAGGAAGTCGTGTCTTTCTGCATTATCTTTTTGGGATGAATTTTTGTCTAAAAATAAAGGTGACATCTGTTTAATTATGTAATCTATAAAAGTATGCTTATGCTTCATTAACGAGAAAGTCTTAATAAGATCTTGGATTTTTATTGCTCGCCAACGTAATCGTAGTCGATTTTTAAAAGGTTTACGAGGCGCTTTGATACTATTATTACTCTTAGTTATATTACTCCATAGTTCTCTGGAAAAATAGTGTTAATCTTATTTGGCTGTTAATTACGACCTATATCCAAGATGCTCGCACCTTGTCTGAGAAAAAGTAATTAAGAGTTTTCTCACTTGTTGATCTCGTTTTGATATCGATCGTAGGAAGGCAACCTATTTGGGTAGTGGGTATTAGCAGTTGATTCGCACAGCTTACGGTATCAACAATATCTAAAGTTTGCGCGGTGGGCGGCGGCCGCGGCTTAAGTGCTTCGATAGACATAAATTAAATAAATACTCTGGTTTGTTTGCACGGGATATGTTTGTACTGGGATCCTACGCGATGGGTTTTAAATCCATTCATCTGTAAATCTGTTTGCAGGCGCCTACAAACAACGAAAGTGCGCCCACTTCGTAGTTTAAAAAGCTGTGGGAGGATTACTGCATCGAATAATCGCATTGACAACGCTTAGTTTTTTTTTTATATGAGTAATAATTCTATTTAATTCTAATTGCATATTTTTTTAGACCTTTATTCAAACTCAAAGGTAAGACTTGGTCATGATATACAGATTTTATTTAAATATCATAGCTCTTGCACATTTATCGGAAATCGTTATAGCGTTACGCAAGTTTGTTTTGTTTGTAATTACTTACTACCACTACTCTTACCAGAATCTCTATAAGAGCGCTCTAAGACAGTGTAATAAACTAAATCAAGTATAACAACCAATAAACCAACATTGGTTTGGTGATTGGATAACAAATTCATGGATATTTTTTTTGTATTAGGGACGAGATTTAAAATACTGAATTGATAGATGTAAAACTCAAACAACACTGAATCGACTGACTGACACGAGCCTGAATCTGAATCTAGTTTTGAGATTATAATTTGATGCATTGTGTTGTGGATATGTCGCAGTCGGTTGCATAATTCGCCGTATTACAAACCAACTAGGTGAAAACGGAGGGATTTTGCCATGCGGCGGATCGACGATACGGCGGATTGCATAACGCCTGAATGAAAGTCGACGACGAAATGAAGACGAGCTTTTACGTTATTCAATACGACTAGGCATTTTGTAATTCGGCGCGTACCAATTTTCAACACTCGCGGCGCTGCCAGTGATAACAACAAAAATGCCGTCGGACAGAGAAATTACAGTGCGTAAAAGTGGACTAAATAGCGAAAATATTCAAAATGATTGTAAAATCAATGATTGTGCAGCTAAATAATTTATACTCGTCGCAATATTGAACTGAAATAATAACTAGATTTACAGGTTATAATGCACGTCAAAACCACTAAGTTGGCTATGGAGTGTTGTGTATGGCGGAATATTAGGCAATTATTGGTGTAACAATAATAGACGTTAAGTATGTTAACCCGTTACCCTACATAATGCGAATTGTACAATTCGGCTAACCGTGAGACGTCATATTTGAGAACACACTATCGTAATAACATTCCACCGTATTGTCGATCCACCGTATTGCAAAACGCCTGCGTTTTGTAAAACAGCTAGTTGGTTTGTGATAAGGCGGATTATACTCGTACAATCCGTCTAAGACAGATACAGTTCTACGTGTATGAACTAAAAGTCCATTCATACATTACAAACTTTTAAGGTGCTCGGGCACGAGCGACAATCGCACGGCAAAACTTTCGTAGCATTTAGGCGCTTTATTATGAACTCTAAATGTTTTTTATATTCGAAGGAAAAAAAATTGCACAGCTGAGTGTCAGTTGCTCGTGGTCAAACGCCCTTAGTTATCTAAATGAACGTCAAACAAATGTCAAACATACCTACCATCTATATTTTTACAATTCATGCATAATCATAATATTAAAGTAGACATGTCAACCAAAGACAGAGTTAGAATGTAGTTGAAATAATTTAATCTACATGTAAACCCATCACGCCTTAAATATTGAGAAAAAGAAAGGCAAAAGCCATTTTTAGGTTACTATAGAATTTCATTTGTCCATCAAACTCAATAATTTTAAATATAATCTTGATGTCATTAGATATTTCTATGATATCATCAGATTATTTAGTAACTACTACAATCATCTCCTGAGGCTTAGCCCGACTGACCGCTTAACACAAGGTTCATAAGGTTCAGGACTGACTGGTCAGTCAGATCCAAGCATAACGGACAAGACATAACCACATCTGGAGCAAAAGGGTAAGTCAACATTTCTAGCAATAGAACATTCCATCTTTTCAACTGCCTTCTGGAGACGAATTAATAAAGCAAAGCGTGTGTTATAAAATGTTCATGATTTTTATTTATTGTGCACAATTCATCGCAGACAATAGCTATAAGTCTATCATATATATTAGGCATGAGTTAAGCCCGCTCTAAATGCAAACCCCAGTTATCGTGTACAAAGATCTGGCTTAAAGCCAGTCTGATTGTGCGTTAGTTCGAGCGAACATAATGCCTTTAGCGGAGTTAAAATTTGATAAACTTTGTTTTTGAACTAATAAGAATACGTAAGTTTTCCTGCAGCGCGCTTGTTGGAAAACGTTTGAGCAGTTTTGCAGTTTGCACAATAGGTAAAATCAAAGGAGTGTGCACGAATAAAATGTACTTACCTACCTAAGAACTACTAGAAATTGTTAAAAAAATTTTTTTTTCTTTTCAACGCTTACTTTTATTTTAATATTACTTAAGTCAACATATGATAATTATTTACTTATCTATACATTCACTATATCATATCATGTCTTGTTGGTCATGCGAGAATGGCTGAGGCTTGTTTTGATTATATTATCGTTATTAATATAATTTTTGATAAATATTTAAATAATATAATAGTTGCTATCGAAAGTTATTTCTACCTAAATATCAAAATCATAATAAAACCATTCTAATTTAATTCAGTTTTAAACTTAATTCACAAAGCCTTAGCATGATTTCAAAAGCTTTTACTAAAAAGGCTATTGAAATAATTTTATACGTGAAACTTCTTGCTGAACTTGATAATTTGAATGCATAATAGCGATTCCAAATTCTACTTCTAGGTCCCAAATATTATGCATAGTTAAACTATTTTATGTTATTGGGGCAGAAAATGTTAGTGATTGGTTTGCGAGAGCAACTGCGCCAGCGCCCTCGCCTGGATGCAAGCCAGCCGCCCTACACCCGGCTAGTATAGTGTTATTGCTTTTAAAACCTTATCGCTGTAGATTTAAAGGATAGAGTCATGGTGACAATGCTCAATTCACAAAAACAATACTACGCAGTTTGTCTTCATTATTACTCCGCTTACATTCTAGGAGCGAAAAACGCCGGTTCCCTCCGTGTGGGTTCGACTTAATCCCGAAAATAAAGTATAAATTAAATTTATGACTGCATAAAATTACTGGTTCACCTTTAGCGAACATCAAGCCGTATTAAACGTGCAGAATCTGCCGGCTGACTCGACCCACTCATTACATATTCCGTTTCGGCGAGCGAATATTTCGACAACAAACATTATGCTAATTTGGCCGCATAACGATCCATTTTACACCTGTTTACGTAAACACGAAGCTTAAGCTTTGGAGACGATTTTGGTTGACAACGAAACTTAATTCATGTGGGTGGATGCATACCAAGTGGCCTGTGAAATTCACTTTCCGCGTGTTCACTAACCGGCCTAATAACTGTCCGAACGGCAGTATTCAATAGTTTGCCAAGTATGAAATTATTTTAATGAATTTGCACCTGACTAAAACCTGGATGATATGTGGTACCTATACGTCTTGAAAAGCTGAAAATCATCATATGTGAGGTCCATTTACGATGGGTTTCGCGCGGCACTGGTAGGATATTAATTGATGTTTTTTTAGGGTTCCGTACCCAAAGGGTAAAACGGGACCCTATTACGAAGGCTCCGCTGTCCGTCTGTCTGTCCGTCCGTCTGTCTGTCCGTCTTTCACCAGGCTGTATCTCACGAACCGTAATAGCTAGAGAGTTGAAATTTTCACAGATGATGTATTTCTGTTGCCGCTATAACAAAAAATACTAAAAAACAGAATACAATGAATATTTAAGGGGGCTCCCATACAACAAACGTGTTTTTTTTTGCCGTTTTTATAGAAAATGGTACGAAACCCTTGGTGCGCGAGTCTGACTCGCACTTGGCCAGTTTTTATGTTACTTGTATCTTAACTTACATTTGACCAGTCCTAAGTGTACAGAAAAGGCCATATTTCATTAAAATAGCATTATACAAATACTATTTATACAAACCTACGATTCAGAACACCGATACAAAAGCAAATGAAATTAAAGGATACTGCAAATTTTTGTACCCACTTTGAATAACTGTACGGAATGTTGTTCGTAAATAATTTTAATAATAAAGGAATCGAAACAAGACAATAATAATTTTTTGTGACATTGTTAATAACTTGAGTTAGTCATTATGGTTGTGCTCGCTGAACGGATGGACCGGCCGTTTTTAGGACACTGGATGTCACTGCACCAGTTTCCAGCAATGATTATGAATATTAAAATAAATTAACAATATTATCATTCACATAATAATTCCAATCGGAGCATTTTGAAACATAGTTATAAGAAAAAAAAAACAAAACGATTTCGTTAAAAGTCATGCATTCAGCGGGTCTAAACCGGCCGCATTGGATGTTTCATTTTTAATCTGATTCATTTAGTGAAATGTAGCAGAAATCATTTGCAAACCCTAAAACGGCAACATTAATAAATGAATCATATGCAATTCATTTCATCAAATGGATCATATTTGATGACGTTAAAAAAATATAGTGACGCGTCCAATCTTTCTTTACGGGTTTTGTGAAAATGAATATTTTTAACAACACAAAGGAACAAAATGTTTCAAAATACTCAAGTTTTGTGTGTTCTACAAATATCAATACAAAATAATAATAAAAATAACATTAAAATGGTGGTTCACCAATTTGACATTTAATATGAATTACTCTTTTCATAATAAGTGGACCATATTACGAATTTCCATACAAAACTGTCAAATTAGATGAACTGCAAATATGAAATGTTCGAGGCGCATTTTATGATTCATCAAATAACATTTCATTTTAAGATTTGTTAAATGAAACATATTATGAACGGAATATGAAACATCCAATGCGGCCGTTTTAGACCCGCAGGTCGTCGTACATTTTTGACGTTATGTTTCATATTTTACCAGGAGGCAGGTAAAACAATTTATTTGACAGCGGACTGGCGCTACCTAACGTGAAATGTAGTTTTAAAATTTATTTGCACGTGCTACGTGAAGTAGAAGCAAGTTTTTGTTCTCAAATCTTTTTTCCCGTTCCCCTCTCGAGACAGTAAGGCGAGGTATATACCTAGTTACACAGGGACGCAGAGTGTATGTATAATGTATAGGTACGTAGGCAGTATGCACACTCTTGTGATTTGTGGGAAAGTGACAAGCACTCATTGCCAGCCCCGCGGCGCGAGACGACACTCCGCCGCTCCCCATTGTTGACTTTCACATGATACCCAAACACTCATATCATGTGCGCAGTGCATTCGCATAAAAAAGATATCGTTGTTAACTCGAGTGAAATGCTGGCTGGTAAGTATTTTATTTTGGAATCGCAAGCTGTCGACAATCTATATCATTCGAGCAACGTGTTCAACCGCTATTCGCATCAAACTACTACAAGTCACGTTTTTCAGGTTTAGAGGAGCGTTGGAGGTTTTCTTGTGTAATAAAATGCGACTTCAGTGTATATTGTTTGCTTTTAACTTAAGATCTTAAAGTATACGTTCAGAGTAAAATCTTTTAGCACCAAAATATAGCTGCTTGGTGTTGGTTTTTTTATGTAAACTTTCTAGCTTATTAAAGTTATTTGAGTTCCCTTTTTACGGTTACGTATCATTACAACTACAGTCATCCTAACTATTTTCAATATGACTACGGTCCATTCACATAAGTACATAACTCAATATTGGACGACTCAACTACTGTTCAACTAACCTATATTTGATTCAACTAAAATTAACTGAACTAACGGACTATTCATCTAACGTTGGTTTAAGATATTGGTTGTTTCAACTACGTACGAAATATTCAATAGACGACTCGCCTACGGCTTATCAATACATCCTGCCGCTTTGGATTATTTTCTAAAACGAGTGTAGCGATTAAAGTTTATTCATACTGCGCGCTGGATTTATTTCTACAGTGGCAGGTAGTTACAATGCCAATGACCTTATTACAAGTTACGTGCACGCAGTTTGTGTTTACAATGACTCAATTTTTGAACTAAAATTGTAATTTAGCGCTCGCCGCTCTGCTCTACTACGCTCGGCTTCGCGCTATATGTAGTCACTGTTCTAAACTAACCTAACCCACCCAGATGATATCAATCCAGGGCGCAGTAAGGCCCTACCTTCATTTTAGCAAGCAATCTAGCGTAGCGAGCAGTATTGATAAACCGTAAGTGAGTCTTTTTTAAACTTTCATGGTCACTAACATTAGAATAGTTTGATACGAGATTGCTACCATGTTCCTTATTTTTAAGTTCCCGATATTTCGGCACTGTTTCAAGCGCCATGATCAAGGAGTAACTTACTCCGTTACTAGGTGAGTCGTCCATTAGTTCAATCAACCGTTGGTAAGTTAACTGTAGTTGAATTGACCGAAGATGAATTCTCCTTTATGGATTTCGTCCATTAGTTATTACAAGCATAAATGTGAAACGATCGTTAGTATTTCAACCAATAGGTATTACGACCTTACGACCAACACACAGGGTTACTATTAAAATGGTATGAGACCGTACCGTATGACAAATAAATAATTAGTCGCCTTGGGAGTCATTAAGTAAAAGTTGACTTCCGAGCATACGTTATATGACGCTGCTCTATCTTAGCGGTTGTAGCGTTATTGGTCGCCGAGAGAGAAAATGGATCGGAAAAGTCCAACCGAAACTTAGAATAAATATGTACAAATAATATATAAGTAAATATAAATTGGTCCAAATCATTCCGTTGAAAAAACTAGTTCGTTAACGCGAAGTGATAATTAACCACTTAACTTTAAAATTGAAAAACTCATTGATAGAGTATTTTTTGTGGGATCAACCCTTAAATGTGTAGCCTGTTTTCCGCAGGCTTGTTTTATTTATGTAAGTTTAGCGTATAACAGTAACGGTATTTATGTATGTGTATAATATTTACATGGATAGATTCAGGTCTTGCCACCGGCGCTTTCTCACACGAGCATTAGGGCAATAAACAACAACGAGCCTATACCATGTTTACTACGACTCGTCAGTTTATTTTCCCAACTAATGTTGATGGCCCAAAGTTCAAACGCTCCGCTATACCAATATAAGCAATCTACAATACAAACAAAATGTCTACCCAATCGGGCTTGTTTCGCGCGACTTCGGCAGATGGCGCTACTATAGGTTGTGAGAGACAAAGCCGGGATTTGCATAACACGGGCCGGATCATCGGTTCTGATTGTTTCGATGCCAGTTACAGCCCCATGTAATTTGTAGGGATTCCGATGAATAAATAGCGCTAGATTTATAAAACGGTCTCACGTGACTTTACGTTTGGATGCGTCATGTCCTTATGGGATTGAACTAAATCGTTAAATTATAGCCGATAGCAAAGCCAGGCCTATTAGACTGTTCTACGTACATAGTAGTATTGCTTTTTGAGGTAACCTTTGATTTATCGTTGAATGAGAATAAGTACCTTCTAGCCCTCAAATTGTCTTGAAGCAGTTCAGTTAATCCCAAAGTACTCTGTTTTTAAAGGTAAAATCATATAAAGGGGATTCCAACAACTCAAACAACAAAGTAGCTGATATTATTTATAAATCCAATGATTGTTTATCTAAAATTTTTACATTGCTTCACGGTTCCTGCGCAAACATTAAAATAATAAAAAAAGAGTTTCATTCTACTCAATAACGTGTTGCAGGGGTACAGTCAGTATGTTAGTCTAAGACAACGACCCTAGTAAAACATATTAAATTTAGTTCAAAACTATTATATAATTTTCAAATTATACCGATGTATAATATCTTTAGAATTTTTTTTTTGTATTAATTTGGTTTATTTAATTTACGGTTTGATTACATAGTTCATCGAAATGAACACGTGTCGTCAGATATTTGACCTCAAGATGATCGAAACAGAAAAACTGTGCTAATCAAACTATAGACGCATTTTATTAAAAAAAATACAACAAAGGAAATTTTATGCCAATGCGTTGAAAAAAAATATGTTATAATTTAATTCAGAAGGTGCTCCGTTTGCGGTTGTTTATCTTAGGTAAAGGGCATCGTAACTCGTAATAATCCATTGTAATTTTCACAAGGATAATATTTTTCAATAGGATGTTGTTTGTTTTGGTCAATATACCTAGTATTTATCTCCTGACAGCTTTGAAATCACTGGAATAAAATCATCTGTCAGTTCCAGCATCAGACTGGCTTTCTTCGACTAAAAAAATATATACTGGGCATATTATTTAGGTCTCTTAAACAATGCCAATGAAAGTATATTTTATTTGGTTATCAATATTGCGAATCACTAAAAATATCTTTACAAATTTATTGTCAGAGTTCAAATGGTTTGATTGCGAATTACTTTGTCAGCGATAAAATCACCACTTAATGGCCTCTCATCTATAAAGTAAAAATGTTGCGATACAACAAAGTACCGGGTGGTTTCATCCTGATAATACATCACCTCTTTGTTGGAAAAAATGCGTTAATATTTCGCGAGGAATTTCATTACTGCGAGCCTTGTTGGCTTTCAAATAAATAGGCGTTTTATTGCTTTTCTTCTCGCTGTTCGATATTGTAGGGTTGAGATTAAATAACACATAAACATAATATCAGGTTACCTAGTTTACTAGCGTAATTATTTGTACATTTAAGTTAGATTCTTAGTAAATTTGAGTTGGATTCAAGATGAATAAGCGCTCAGAACCTTTGTAGACTTTCTCGAATGTTGATCTTAATCAATTTCAGAGAGATTGTTTTAGTATTAAGCTCATTCTTACTGTCTGTGTATGAAACGTAAAAACATCCTTCTTCGCGCAGACTAAAATTGAACTCGGGGGAGTGGAGACGAGGGGTGAAAATGAGAAATGCAAATAGGTTGTTGAGCTTTACCCCTCACACAATAAGCCTATGAACGCTTGACAAATAGTATTATACCACGATTGCGCTGTCTACGGGGAAATATGATAACCTAAATTAATAAACTGGCAATACGTTACTGTCTCGGTTTATGTGGGAAAATTTTTCAACGGTAATTTTCGCACTTAAATAAAGTTTGCGTTTTGCGTGCAAGCGAGGTGTTACCTACATTTAGTCAAAATTCAATTTCCTCCCAATGAAAAGGTTGTTTATTGACGTCGTGCGATCAAAAGTGCTGAAGTAACAAGCGGAAATCGAAATGTTCTGAATTGTCGCGATTTTGTTGCGAAATATATGAAGGGCTTTAAGGTAAATTGTGTACCTACTAGTTTATTATTCCAGCGAGATAAATAGTAAGTACAACGTTAAATTTCGTTGTAATCATACAAACAGTAATTTTACCCACATAATTATAAAGGAGTTCATGTTTTACTGCTTACTTGTAAATTCAAAGTAGAGGTTACAGAAACTCGTAGGATGCATACGGCCCAGAGTCTTTGTAGAAGGTCTTTGTCCAGCAGATTACTTCTAGAGGAGTTGTGATGATCACAATGATACCTATAAAATAGTTTTGCACTCCACTATTCTATTTGTTAATAAGATTGATAATTTGAAGTATAGCTGCTAGTCATTTTAATGTAATTCTTGAACTTTGTCTAAGCTGTCGATAAAACGTTCCATAAATCTGTCGATAAAGGTTCACCGCACGGCCGGACGAAGGAGCGCGGAGTAAGGCCCTTCACAAATTGGAAATCATTTGTGGCGCTTTTTGTATTTATTTACCACAATGACCAAAAAATGTATGGAGTATGGTCCAAATGTCCACCACCAACGAGACCTATGTAATAAAATAGTCTACTAAATGTCATTATAATCAGATCGCAACCAAAAATATGCTATCAGTAAAAAGTTATGACTGAATGAAAAGTCATGTTTTTTACCTTTTTATGCGAAAAATATTGTTGATATAATTCTATCCATCGCAAATTTTGGACTGATCTATGCATGTTATGTCATGCCGCTTGGTGTGCCGGGTTAGGTTATCGATTTTTTAAGGTTCTGTTGATGTAGCTGATAATTCCTTCAAACACTGCCCAGCCGAGTTGGATTCTTCGATTAACCTCCTTCTCAAAATTGAACCTACCCTATTGGATCACTTGTAACAGGTAAACAAATTTGTCATTTGTTAGTTTTTATGATTGACATTTGAAAGTCGGTTTTTACGATTGCTTTTCACCTATATAGTCACAGGTTAACAGGATGTACACTTATAAAATCGGACCTTATAATAGTCACTGCTAGACGCGAAAATTGTTCTATTCTAAAAGTAAATAATAAAGTGCAGTGCATAATCGTTGCAACACTAAGCTAGGCGATTTTTATGAGTCACTTAAAAAACAAGCGCTTTTAAAATGTTTTATTTATCTATTGACCAAATTACAAATATTAAACAAATCCCAGGCACTTTTCAACGTTTTTCCACAAATCTTAGTGATATGGCCGATCGTGGATTAACATAATAGCAAACGTTGACGTTTTAGTTGGCCATTTCATGAAATACAAACATGATATGGCCAAATCATGAAGTGTTCAATTTTAAGATCTAGCCACTTCATACATACAAACCACAACTATCGCCTAGTCTGCAACCGCCCTAGCTTGCGCCAGACGCGCGGTGGGGCGGAGGCGCGCGATACGCGTGATGTACGCGCGGCGACCGCAATCTATTGCGCACCTTTACCCTTGCACTTTTAAACCAATCCATTGTTCCGGATTTTTCGCTTTAAACGTTAAAACCTAGTAAGTTTTACGAAAAATCCAAAGCAATATAAGTACGTTTAAGCAGTTAGGAGCTATTGAGATATCTAACGCTTCGGTCAAGCCATCACTGTTAATAAAAGCGGGTGCAGTGACGGCCGCGGTAGCGAACTACTTGCAGGATTTTAAGTTTTTCGCACCAAAAACTACGCGATTAAAATGTTATACTTGTAGTATTAGTTTATTAAAGTACATTCTACCACACTATTAGTTTTAGTATCAAAGATTTACCAAAATGTGAACAAACAACATAAAGTAGGAAGTTACTTTCATGCAGCGTTATAATCAGGTCGACATTCAAATATAGATGATACCTGCACTGACCGCAAACCACCGAGATAGAAAGCATTACTAAACATGTTTCTACTTTAGAAGAACTATTGCAGAAAACGACAGCTATCGCAGATTGATCGCGTTGCTTCGTCTGCATCAATCTGCAAAATCTGGTCATAAATCAATGAATCATGAAGTAAACGAAACTGGCCCGAATGGAAATTCGAAATAGACAGTCATTTTAAATAAGTGCGCAGAGCAGACAATTAATCAGTTTAAATACAGAATACTTAGGTGGTATAAGTAGTAGTACCTACCTATAATGTTTAATAAAATACAGTTCTGATTATTTGGTAAATAGTGGTATAAAACTTTACAGGTATACAAGTAATAAAAGACTCAGCAGTAATTTTCATAAAACAAATCTTTTATCTATTAAAGAAAGCTTTAGTTTGTGTCGATTAATGGCCTGCGTCTTAGTATCTGATAGAAAGGTTTTTTAGACGGGATGGCCTCGTTAGTCGGCGGGGTGATATTTCAAAACTAAACAAAGAGATCAAACCCGCTTTCCTCCCTGGGCTAACAAAGCTCGAATGACCCCTTTACCGGTCGGCTACTCCTTTGTGATCAAAGCCCTTGTCGCTAAATGTCGAAGAAGATTAATTACCATACAAATGAAGACAATGGTCCTGTAAAAAATGTTATAATTTGTTCCAGGTGTTTTGTTTAGTCTTCAAACACAATGTGGTTGGATTAGGATAGAGATATCTCTCGATAGGATATCGCTTATCGATAGACTGTCGATATGCTTTTGATATTATGGACAGAACTGCATAATAAACAATGTCAGTTCTAACATAAACTTTAAATACCGCTTATATTTGTTTTGTCGAAGTATGAGTTTGATGTCATTGCTTTGATCAGGATTCACCACCAAGTTACAATTCGCGGCGCCATAATCAGAAACTAAACAAATACGTTTTTTCATAAAACTTTATTTAATTGTATATAATTATTAATTGGATAATTTGTAAATCAAAAAATTTACATTTAAAAAACGTGGAATAATTTTTCGTGTGATTGAACTTTACGTTGTACGATTATGTATTTTATTTATTATCCTTGTCGATAGCAAGATCATCGATAGTTCGGCGTCACTACTGTCCGGTTTTTGGGTCGCCGCGCCGAGTGACACGGTTTCGTAGTTCTCACTTAATTCAAATCGAGGTTATAAGGGATGTTTGTCGTTAACTGAACATTTGGTTAAACAATTTCCTTCTATTCTTTATTTTGTTTGTAAAGACCGTAATTTCATAGGTTACAGTCATTGGTAACGATTATTTACTCAGTATACTATTAATACAAGCCCTCTTCCGGGCACTTCAACGTGCCCTAAAAATATAGCTTTATCGTAGTTAAGTTATAAATGATAAACAAGGGTTTTTAAAAGAAAACAAGAAGTTACGAGTTACAATTATTTTCTTTGTCGATATTAATTCCTTCTTAACGCGAACCACGGCAACAGCTGATAGATAATTAAAACAGCTGATGGTGGGTTATGTTTTTTATTATTATAAAATAGTTAAGAGGGTACGAAAATCATCTTCCAGTAATATACGTTCCGGATTTTTTTAAAAGTTTTTTTGGCTTTCAATCCGTGACTTGTCTATATTTCTGTTTATTAGACATAGATATATGAATGATTGAGGTACCTACTTACATGATTGATTATTAACGAAATAAGTAAAAATGATACCTTATGGTTGCCAAAAGAATTGTGGTTGTGGGTTGACCTTTTTTTGGTATGTCGAGTAGGGCTACAGAAGTTCGATGTGATACAAAGAAGGCGCCATATAATTGTTTAATCCCAAAGTTAGTAAATTTTAAACAAACTGATACACCATTAATATGGGATTGGGATTATTTTTATGAGCTTTATGTACTATATTTACGGACCTGTATCTATTTCTTGTTCCCTGCGCGCAGCCAAAAGATTGCGCTGGCCGGTATCAGTTTTACGGTAGCGAGCCGGGTCATTGAAATATAGACCTTCTAATTTGTCCTTTATGTATTATTCTTTTACTATTAGATGAAGACTCGACTTAGCAACGTTATCGCTTAAAATACGCTCAAAAATCAAAATCTTAGTTTTATTTGTCTTCAAATTAATTATTAAATTGGACTATGATTCCTGGGATACTATACGAGAAAATGCGAGTCGCTATAAACTTGCGACCCAGGCCTGATTAAGGTGATTACACACTGAGAGGCGTATAAGGCGGCGCGGGCGTTTAATTAACCGCCATTTGCATGGCGGCTTGCGACCCGATCCGTTTAGCGAACGGTAATAACCGAACATGTCTACTTAGATCACTCCCTATATCACCTGCTACAGGTTTAAACTTTCTGATATGTGAAATTACGACCAGGAATAAATATGTAAGGAATTTGAAAGGGATCTACACTGGGTTTATGAATTCTTTAAAAGTATGCTGTTAAACAACAACTTCAATTATGGGACCATCATTAAAATCGCGCTGAATTATTTAGATGCTGACATATCATCAAAGTATTTGTTTGTTAATTTATTGTCTGGGACCTCGCAACTCGAGGACATAAAACTTTTCAAATTAATATTTTCATAGTTTATTTAATCTAAGCCACCCACGGTCTCGCTCTAAAACTTTTTATTTTTTAAATTTATAAGCCAGTTAAGAGCACAGGCGTAGACCGCATTGAAATCACCGCAAGCTTAACATAACAATCTTCGAGTTCAAATAAGGAGTAGATGAATGTTTGACTTTGCTCATCAAATATCGGGAATGAAGTGATCGCGTGAGCAGCGTAAACCTAATCATCGAGAGCCAACAGTGGCCGCCATTCCCAGTCACGGAGATGTGTTTAACTTGTAACGTTCCATCCACACTGTTGATTGAGATCAGCTGGACTACGTTTTAGATAGCGGATTACTGAATATCTAAAGGTTAAGGAGCTTAAGTTTATGCATATCTAAATCCTGTTCAAATATAACCCGAATTTAAGGCGCATATGTCTTAAAATTTACTGACTTATTAAAATACAACGTAGTATACATAGTACATACACTAAGACAAATCCATAAAAGATCTTGGATTAGTAACTAGTTGTGATAATGTGGCCCATGTTTTATTTATTTACTGTTATAAACTTTATCTCTCATTTACTTGCTAAAATTTGGTTGATGACCAATTGAAAAATGCTTGTCACATAATTTAACTACGTACTCTTTATTTGAAATGCTGATCCTATAAAGAGTTGCATGATCTGATAACACTTAGGCTAGACGACTTTTTGAAATAATAATAATAGAGGAAACGTTATTGACTACATATTTTTGGTGTAGAGATGTGTTTTTTATTATAATCTTAAGTTCTGTTATGTAGTATTTTCTAGGCACAAAATACAAAAACAAATAAAAAAGTATTGTAAATTATGTTTACTATTTCAGCACTGCTTTCATTTCAAGAGCGTAAAAATAGTGCAAAAAATCTTTGATTTTTCTTTTCGTATTTATAGAATTCGATTTTTCAACAATACAGCCGTAAAATTTGCTTCAATACTTACTTAACATCTCAATGCTCATTTTAAGAATAAGCGTAGGCCACCATTGGAACACCGCAACAATGCCCTTAAAACTTCTACGTTTCTTTGTTACGAAAATGGACCGTCCACAACAATATGAAATGAACAGAGAAAAAAGTGCAAGGCAAACTTTAAAGTGGTTCTATAGGAGCTAGAGAGTATTTACGTCAGTGGCCGGTAAAACATCCCCCGCGCATACAAATCAGTGAAACTGGCCAAGTTTAAATAAAACTTTGCAAAATTAACTTTGATCGTGTTTTAATGCTTGTGTCTGCCTGGCCGTAGTATTAAATTGTAGTTTATATCTGCGCCATCTTCCTTCAACTAGTGTTTGAATGAGTTTCGTGTAAAGTTTAACTCATTTAAGCGTCGCTCGAAAGAAACTAGGGTTAAATTTAACTCTGCCAGTTAACGCCTTCTCCGACTCTTGCCTTTTAAAGTTAGAAACTTAGATGGGTAATGAAGGTTCTTGCAAAACATTAAGAACTTACTAGTTTCTAAACATATCGCCTATACGTATAGACTCATTAAGTTAAGTAAAAAAAAAAAAAGTAATAAAGAATATTATTTTTATAAGTTTTAACCCTTTGAGTTCCACTGCTAGACAAAAGGTTTGTCTGAAGTCCCTTTAAGCTTCTCCGTTAGGGCGAAGGTTTAATAAACCTTAACGTGAGCGTCCAAGTCGCCAAGCCAATGTTTTCGTCAATGTGGGCTTTCTATATGGCGTTACTCATTTAAATAATAAACAATATCTAATACCTTTAAACGAGAAAATATTGTAAATATGTATATATAATATACTTATAATATACAGGGTTACTTTTGGACCCCTGCCAAAATTCAATATAATTTAAGGGAAGTAATAAAAAATACTTAGTGAAATAAAGATTTTTTTGCTTTTATATAAGCGGATTTTACAGTCACTTTTTAAATCCTAAATTCTTAGGCGCGTTTATTTATTCACCCTAGCGTTTGACAGGCCGAGCGAGACGCCTACGCGCGCGCGACACCGTTAGGCTTATTTAATCCATCGCCTACGCAATAAGGTCGTTTTTTGAACGGATTCGTTCGAAACGTAAGCTCGAAATAAAATTTAAAAATAATACAATCTGCAAAGACAATCTAAACCTATATTAATATCATACCACTAAGTAACAATAAACATGGAATAAGAACATAATTTAAATATAGGTTTACGATAAACACATACACAGCCACGAACTATAAATAATAACTGTATAGTAAAAAAATCTATTTAAAACACAGACCGTCACTAAGTTGAGTCGCTGGTAAGATAATTCAATTTAGATGGTTGTAAAAACACCTCTTGTTCACCAAGGTATTTAGAATGGCGGATGCCAAATGATGGAGCAGGGATAGTACGCTTCGACACCATGAACTGAAAATAGCAAAAGGTGAAAAATAAGACACTAACACCCAGTTGCAGAAAGCTGTCTTTAAAAACGACATTAGATAATGTGACATTACCGCTAATTAGGTCATTAGATTTAAAGTCGTTGCACAAAACTACACAAACATCCTTTAGTGGTCCTTTAACTAAAGACTATATAATGCCGACATTATTAAATGTTGCAAGTCAAAAAAAATAATTTTGAATGAAGTGAGTGAATGGTTGCGTTTTGTTACTGTGTTTTGTCATAGAACATGCATTGTCAAAGAATGGGTTTGCAAAAAAAAAACGTATGGAAACGTCAAATGTCCTATTTCAAAATCAATCAATTGTCAAATGAAAAATTGAAATTGTCTGAAATTGGCGGAATTTGGTGCGAGTTGTAGCATTGTGTTGAAACTTACCTGCTCTATCTCATCTACATTTAAAATGGCACAACAGCAAATGCTAAAACAAGGGGCAAGCTACACTCAAGAACAAAAATCATTACTACTGGATCTTGTGATGTAGGTAGTGAGTATTCAAATAAATAGTTTTCACAATCACTCCAATCTATAATTATAAACTGTGTTCACCTTCCTTTTTTACTTTGATATTGATCTTTATCATTATAATCTTACAGATACAAGCACATAGTAGAATGCAAAAGAACGGGGGGCATGTACATACATTGAGATGAAGAGAGGCATGGAATGCTATCACAATAGCATACAATATAGAAAAAGTCGTTTTCTACATGGGCTCGACCGGTAATCGAAAACTGTTATCCTGACACATACAGAGACTGCCAATTTTGCCTAAGAAAAGGGAATATAATCTAAAGATGGAAATTTTATAAAATAAATTAAAATAGCCGAATACAATGTTGAATAATAATGTTTAAATTTTGTCAGTAATATAATATTTTCACATAGCAATAGAATATTTGTATAAGGGTAATGTTTTGTTTTTTATTTACAATAGGCTTCTAAATAAAGGCCCTTTAATACTTATTTTATAAGTTTAGGAATTTTATGTTTCTATAAAGTATATTTTTATAATCATGAATAAAACAATAATAAGTTGTGAGTACCATTTACAAGTAGTTGGTGAGTTTATTTTAAAAATAGTTACGGAACAATTTTATTTAAGAGAAAACACTATTTACAATTGCAGCCCGATCAGATGTCTGAACAGTCTTTGAACTGGAGTAGATAATGGTTATCATCTCCATCATTATCAATTTCTATGTCAATAGAAGGTTGCACCTATAGTTCTTTACACATATTATGCATACCACACATGCAACAATTACTTGCAGGACTGTTGATGTTTTGTTTAGCGTAATACCTTTTTCAAGGCATGGGCAACAGCGTTTTAGTACTCCAAAGCATCTTTCTACTGTATTTCGGGTTGCAATGACTTTGTTATATGCTTCTTCTGAATTATTTTTAGGACGCAGAAAGGAAAACACGACGTGTCTCGGAACATATTGCTCGGGATTCGATAAAGACGAAAGGCTTGAGAGAGACAGTTTTACCTATATCACACTGAAATCCACTATAATAAACGAAATATTAGGTGTGAAATTAATGTTTACACAGATTGCACAGCTAATGACAAGTTTAATGGATGTTTGAGCAGGCATTAAAAATTATAACCTCGAACTGTCAAACTAATGCCCCTTTAGCGCTAATGAGGTTTTGTGCAACGTAAAAATATTGATTTGACGTTCGGTTCTTTAAAGTTAAAGCTGCATTAAAATTTGCGTCAAATGCTTTTCGTGCAACACTTTAAAGATACATTAATGTTTAAGGTCGCATTAAAAATTTAATGTCCGTTTCTGCAACTGGGTGTAAAAATAAGATACTATTTTCTACTAATTTATTTTATTGTATTATTCACGAGGATCTCCGTGCTTCGGAAGGCAGGTTAAAAGTTGGTCCCGGCCAATATCGCTTGATATTGGTCGTGAAGCCTAGTCAGAGGCCTTAAGGCGGCTTGATAACATCTGACAGTAAGGTTTAGTCACTGGCCTTACAACACCCCTCCACCAATTCACCCAATCCAATGGCCCAAACCACCTCATAGTTGAGGTGAGGCCTGTGCCCTCCAGTGGGACGTATATAGGCATACTTTGCTTTACTTTTTATTTTATTTTATTGGAGGACAGAATAGACGAATTTTGCGATATGTCGATATAACTACTCCGATCGTGCTGTTTTTTATCCTCAGAGCAGAAAGTCTTTCTCATTTACATTTTTTTTATTTTTTTAAATATTGGACAACATCACATACATTGCTCTGATCCTAAGGTAAGTAGCTAAAGCACTTGTGTTATAGAAATCAGAAACAACGACGGTACCACAACACCCAGACCCGAGACAATATAGAAAAGTTCGTTTTCTACATTAACCCGACCGGGGATCGAACCCGGAACCTCAGAGATGGCGACGCCATATAGTCTCGCCGGCGTACTCGCCTCTCGGCTACGGAGGTCGTCAAAACATTACTTTGGATTCTACTCACAGTTGTAGTTAATGCAGTTTCCGTCATCGTTTATGTAGTAATAACGTTCAGGAAATTACATTCTTGTCGAAAACCGGTTAAACTACCTATTCCTTTTATGTGAATATCTTATCAATATTAGATAATTCTTACTCTGAGATATTAGTAATTTTATAAACATCTACTTACTTCTGTTATTTTGGAATTTACTCTCTATGGGTAGTTTTATAAAATTGCTCGTAAATAAAAAAAATGGCTGTGTGAACAGAGCTGAGACGTATCGTAATGGAAGAACTTTTAAGTATTGCGAAGTTGTTTTTAGTGTTCTGGTGAAAATTTATATTTGTACTCTGTTGTCTGCAAGTCACCGTTTGCAAACTATTTAGCCTTATACAGAATAAGCTGTTCGGTTTGAAATGACCAATATAACGAAGAAACAATCACCAAAATACTAGTAGTTTTGACGGCTTCCGAGAGGAATGTAATTTCTTAAAGCTAAATAACATTTCCAAAGAAATGTTTCAAATAATGGCGAAAACAGCATAAATAATAAAAGCGCGGCGCGAGCAGAATCCGGTGGTGCCAAAGATGTTATGATGAAATAGGTATACATATAACAAGTTTTTATTATTCATAAACAAGCAATACAACTACCAATAATAATGTAGAATGGGAAAAGTGCGGCCTAAGTACTTATTCTTAGGGAACTTAATGAGGAAATTCCTTGTTTTAAAATAATTAAAATTAGAGCGTTTTTTTCTAGGCTCCTAAGTGAAAACCGGCGCCTACTCCATTTATTTATAGGGCGATAATTGTATGCCAGCTAACGTAACGTTGTCGCATGAAAAATAAGTGGTGGTCCTATGAAACATGGGGGTTTTCCATTATACGCCTTATGATTCATGAAAATCTTATTAAATAAGAATTTATGATAGAAGTTTGTCATGCTGTTGTCGCAAAAATAAACGCCATAAAAATATACCGCTCACCTTAAATAGCCTCGGTTTTGTCGAGTGTCTAATGACATCACATTGTCTAATTCTACATTAATTGATGTGTGAAATAACAATGTACCTTTTTCTCGCAGTACCTATTAGGCGCGGGTGTTCTCGGCGGCTTGATTCGCTTGAACGTGCCTCCGAAAGAGAATGCAGGTTTGTTTTTCTTTACAAAATTAAAATTAGGTTCGTGTTCGCCTGGTCCCGGAACTTCTGCAATCTTGTCAGGTTTCCCTTTAATGCCGAGAGTGTACGCCGGGGCTTTCCTTCGAATAATTGTTTATCATTATTAAACTACTCGGCGATCGAAGAAAATGGCGAAAGACCTTTTTATTGCAGACGCGATAATTGTTAGTCAATTTAAAACTAAAGTTGTTGCAATTAGCTTTTAAGTCTACTACAGATAGATCTTAATTATCAGCGCTATCACAAAATTACAGTTTAATAAAACTTCTAAGAACATTTTCTTTGAAAAGAAAGTAGACATTTATTACTTCTTTTGTCGGAATATTCTTTAAGTGACCTAAATTGACGTCGTAAATTATAAATTAGGTAAATAGTTTAATTTTGTACTGTTTCTTTAAGCATTTGTGATGATATTCAAACTACTAGTTAAGACCGTGTCCCCATTAGACAAGCAGTGCGCAGCTGACTCTGAGCGGTATCGGTTGCTTAGCCAATGTCGAGTCAGCGACGAACTGTAGCGCATGAGCTGCAGAGAGCTTGTAAAGTCTTGGGAGGTCTACAAGCACAACTACGCGCTTCGGTAAAAATATAGAGAGGCAAAGAGGCAAACAGAAAGAAAACAGGTAGCTACTGTTCGCTAAAGTTCAATGATTTAAGAGGGTTTAAACACGCTTTTAAAAGCTTTATACTCGCTTACTACATAGTTACGTTACTATGTAATCTATATAAAGTAATGTAACGATTGGGAGCAGGTGAAACTCGATAGTTTCACATACTTGTAACTGCCGCATCGATTTTACACTTTGTGTGGTATCCGTACAACAAGACAATAATTTTAAACTATTCAACCGATCTGATGATGATTTAGTTAAACTTTCGTTTTTAAGCTCTTGGATTCGTTATTTCAAGGCCTATATACAAAAGAGTTTTGTCTAGTTTTTACCCGCCTATGGCGTAGCAAAAAGAAGGGGTTTTGATACTGACCAGTATGCATGTATGTATGAATGTTCATCTGTTTCCTCGTAACCTCTACACTACTTATCAATACTACTACATAATATAGTACGTCGCGTTTAGACGCGTGATTATAAGTTTTAACTACTTATCACAATTTGACAAATGAGTTATTGTTAGAGGCGTCTTAATCATCCGCTGGTTAGGCTATCATCACATTATATTGGATAATGGCGCCTTCTAAAGGGCATATTGTCATGAACTAAAAAAAAATGGTTGTCTGTAAAGTCAGTTTACAGGCGTTAATTTTACGTGATAACGTCATAAGAAAAAAAAACAGCCAAGTGCGAGTCGAACTCGCGCACAAAGGGTTCCGTATCCGTTATCTACAATGATATGGGCGGTACTTCTAGCCCGTTAAAGATAAGTTCGGTAGGTATCTAATTTTACTGACAAAAAAAGTAATTTGGGGTCAAAAAGATTTTTGTCGAAAATAATTTCATGAATTATTTTTTTCTAGCCAAGGAAACCCTAAACACCGGAAATCAAATTTATGGTCAGTGACTCTGTTCTTTTAGCTATCTTATGGTATTTATTTCATGTTTCTACGATATATAAAACGTTTGTTATTGCTTAGAGTGTTAAAAAAACATAATGGCCGCTATCCATAGGGGGTGAGGGTTTGACCCCCAAATTATCATTTTTGTCCATAAAATTAGATATCGCACTTAGCCTTAACGGGTTAGAAGTACCGCCCATATCACATTGTATAAAAACAGCAAAAAAACACGATTGTTGTATGGGAGGCCCCTTTAATATTTACTTTAATCTGTTTTTAGGGTTCCGTACCTCAAAAGGGAAAAACCGCACCCTTATAAGATCGCTTTGTTGTCCGTCCGTCCGTCATATCATGTCCGTCATGTCAAGACCCTTTAGTGCCTAAATTTAAATGATATACTCGAATCAACGGTCTCTTGAAGCTGTGAAAAAATCAAACTTCTAAGTTGACTTAAAAAAAAAGATACGCCGTCCGACGTGTCTGTCAAGACCCTTTAGTGCCGGAAGGCGTAAAGGTATCGAGTTGAAATTTGAATGATATACTCGAATCTACGATAACTTGAAGCTGTACAAAAATCAAACTTCTAAGTTATCTTGAAAAAAAAGATACGCCATCAAACGTGTATATCAAGACCCTTTAGTGCCGCAAGGCGTGTAGGTATAGAGTTAAAATTTAAATGATATACTCAAGCCTACGGTCTCTAGAAGCTGTGAAAAAATTAAACTTCTAAGTTAACTTGAAAAAAAGATACGCCATCAAACGTGTATGTCAAGACCATTTAGTGCCGCAAAGGCGTGCAGGTATCGAGTTAAAATTTAAATGATATACTTAAGCCTACGGTCTCTAGAAGCTGTGAAAAAATTAAACTTGTAAGAAAAGATGCGACCATGTATGTTGCAAAAATGCATATTTCGACACTCTCAAAGGAATCAAAATGTAAAGGGTATTTCCCGTTGTCCTAGAACTATGAAATTTGGCACCATTCTGTACCACAAGTATAGGGAAAATCTGGAAACTGTATATTTGTAATTAAATCATAGGAAAACGAGGTCTATAAATAAGGAACAATTTTTGCTTCAAAGGACTTTGTTGAAACTCGCTCACGAATCAAAACACATTTGAAAATTACCAAAATTCATCTCCTATTTTTTATTAATCAACATTTATCAGAATATGGGAACGAACATTTCTGCACTGTGAAATCAATTCTAAAAGGACTTTTATGAATTTTTACTTTGTACACAAGCCAGCCTTCAATCTTAAAAGTCAATTGGTAGGGTAAGCCTGTGAAATAAATATGTACGCTTTGTTTAACTTATTCTTAATAAGTATGAATACTATTCAATATGAAAAGTTAAACCTATGATGCCGGCGGATAACACTAGATGGCACATAATGCACGTTTTAAGTATATATTTTACTTCTGGCTGATAACTTTAGGTTACGAAAAATATAAAATTGTGATTAGTGACTTATGTCAAGTCTAGTCCAAATAATTATCAAATTATTATCACTAAATATTTTATAAATCATTGCTTTGAAACTTAAACATTATGTGGTAAACAAAAATGTGGAAAACGGTGAGAAAGAATATCAGGTAATAAGCTAAAAGTCGTGTGGTGCCGGCACGTTAAAAGAATAGCACCACCCCTTCTCTTCCTATGGGTGTCGTAAGAGGCGACTACAGGAGAACCGCCACAAGAAGACGGACAGCAGCGTCTCCTTTCCACCATTGGCCAAACTGCGATCGCCAACCCGCCTGCCAAGCGTGGCGATTATGGCAAAATCCTCCTTTTGGAGAGGCCTGTGTCCAGCAGTGGACTAATATAGGCTGATGATGAAATGAATAAGCTAAAAAAAGATTAAGTGTGATATGTAATGTAAGGTGTAAAAATAAAATATTTCATTCATCATACGTGTTTATTTTATATGAGTAAACTTTGTAACAATGTTTAAATAGTAACAATATTTAAATAATACTAGTGCTTATCAAAAAAAATCCAGGCTTCTGAGATCTAATACAGATTCACGGACCAGCAATGGAATCTACATTTTGTATGAATTGTGGCTCTACGTTGCTGGAAGATGAACAGATTCTTATTACTTCCCAGCCGATACCGGCTATGGTGACTGGTAATTATTATTATTAGACTACATTATCCCAATCTGTAAGTAAATGTGCGCGAGCATTGGCTACATGCACGTGAGGAAACGTCAACTTAATTATAAAAGATTGCTGTTAGCCTTTAAAAAATCGCGTTTCGCATCCAGTTCTGATTTTGTCTGCTCTACAAGGTCAGTAACGAGATAGAGACTAGGTATTAACCTCTCTGTACAATTCTTTGCTCATATTTTGTTATTAATATGCTCTTAACATTAAATTAGCAATATAGTTTCATATCAATAAAACATAACCTAAATATCACTATGATAAAGCTAATAATTAAGTTCTTTGAAGTTTCCGTCATTAATTATTTTGCTTACATAAAAGAACATGTCATTTCGTACATAGAAAAGTACTTTTATCACTGTCGGTTCTTAGGCGAACAGAACGCTCGGTGGGCGAGCCCGACTCGCACTTGTCCGGTTTTTTAGTATATTATGGCTCTACCTTGATCATGTTTGTACCTATGCATTTCTGGTTGAAACTGTGATGTTTATCATGTTTTCTAACTCACTTGCCAGGTATAGGCGGCCAGTACATATTGGGCGGAGGTGTCCACATGTCCCATGGCTGATAGACAGGGCGCGCGGCCGGCCGCATCGAGTACGCTGGGGGTCTTTTATAGCGGACCCCCAGCCCAGGGTCATATGTGGCCGGCCCAGGGAACTTGCCCCGCTGACCCACAGGCTCAAGCTGCGGAGACACGACTCCACAAGGCACCTTGTACCGACCTGGAAACATGTCAATACTTGTTTAAATATACTAATGGAAAGCCGCAGAATTGTCTTTTTCATTTTAAATCATATTTATTTTAACTTTATCAACAGCTAATTCAATATAGACTGTATGTGACTCATTTTAAACTATGTAAATTTATTTTTAAGATAAAAAGCTACAATGAAACGTTTATTGGAGTACATATAAGTACATTTGACTCGATTGTGTTTCAGAAGCTAGAAATTTTGTTGGGCTTATATTTATTTTGTTATTATGTCTTGTTTTCTTAAAAACAATTTGGTTGGAATTATGATTATAGTAAAAAGAAGTTCATAAATATTTTATAAAATACTGACTGCTTTGGATCAAAAGTACTTCAATTATTAATTAGTATAGAATAGGATACATGTATAAGTAGAGAGCAAATAGTGCGTAGTAAAAATGGTAAAATAATAAAAAGTTATCTCAAAATAAAATAAATAAAGTTCAAGGAGTCAGCCAGAGGAGGCTTAACAAATATAAATACCGCTTCTCCCTAATCCCTGAACGTTGAACAAGGGGGCGTCGGCCCTGGCCACAGGCTTCTGGAAGGTCATCGGGGTGAGGTGCCCGAATGTGTACGCTGGTGAGCGTTTTATTTTAGAAAATCCTTTTCCACCTGGAAATATAAACATTGGAACATTAAAAAATACCTGTTTATACATATGCTACAATGTAAGTATTTTCTAAGACGAGTCACGTCATCATTATAATAGATTAGAAGGGTATTATTATTCATATTCTCTGCTCATAGGTATAATTAATGTGTATCAGCAGATTTAAAACACAAGCGGAAGGTAGACGTATGTACTGTAACGATTACGTTGTTAGCTTGGCACTATCTGCAACTAAAATATTATGAATTTTATACCGATCAAGTTCAAAGATAGAAAATAAATGACGAAATCATAAGTGTGTCCAGTCGAAACATTTAAATTTGTATAATGAGATGCTTTCTATGCCACTGCTGGCACCGGCTGCATCAGGGTCATCTAGCATTTCTGCACTCAAGGCTAACAAGGGTTTTTACGATAACAAGTCAAATAAAAGTTGGGAACGAGTTGGTAGCGCGCAGTGCAATTATTCATTTGTGACGTGGCCGTTTAATCTGATAACTTCCCTTGGATGACCGGCTTGCTGGCATCTGTTTCAGCAGCCTTGGTGTGTTCACAGGAAGGTATTAAAAGATTTAAGATTTTCTGTAATAAGTTGATCAAAACGTATCGGAACACTAAGCGCTTCAGTTGCTACGTTCCATCTTGAAAGAAAATTTAAGTAAAAAACTAAGATTTTGAATTAATACCATATAGTAAAATTACATTCCATATTAAGTAGGTTAGGTAATCTGTAAAAAGAAGTTTTTCTTATAATATAATATGACCAGTAAAACGGTACTGTAAGGCTGATCGCTGCGGGGTTTTTTTTTACGATTTATATGTTATTCCTTTCCTAAAATTTGTTGTATGGGTTGTAGTTGAGTTGAGTTTGTAACAAAAGGAACTTAACTGGTAAGATATAACTTTTTATAGTGTCCAAAATATTTTGACCCGTTTAGGGGATCTCGCGTTTAAGTTTATCTAATGCCTGTGCCTGCTTTTTATTTACTGTTTACACACTAAACAAGACCGTGGAAATAGAAATAAATGGTTTCAAAACCAAAGGTGGTCACCAAAGATTCCGTTCTTGCCTCCGTTACCGCCCGTAACCGCCATCCACGTAAACGAGGCTTAAAAAAGTCAGAAGTGCAGTGGAAACAAACTTTGGTTGGCTGTACTAGCTGAACTAAACTGACTACTTTAGTAGTAATTATGTATCACATCCTAGTCAGCCCACTGCTGGACATGACCTCTCGCAATGCCTGCCTAAGCCCGATAGATGTATCTAATAAAAGAAACACATAATATGGGTGTTATTTACCGAATATTTCCGGAGGCTCGTACTGTGCGGCGCTCGGCGTGGGTATCTCGCTAGAAACCTTGCCCCGGCGCGGCGTTGGCTTGGCCGGCAGTTGCTTTACCAGCTTGGCTCTGCATTCCCAACCCCACGGCATTTTGTATCTTTATTTATTTAAAAGCAATCACAAATAAACACTTTCACAAATTACTGACACTGACACTGTCAAAAACTTTTTTAGATTTTTATTTGTACTGGCAGTTTTTATTTAGCAAAAAGTTACTTATGTAGTTAACAGTTTGTTATTTTAACAGGTTTGGATTGCTAATCGGTTTGGGTAAACAATTATTACAATAATCACCACGGATTAGGCAGTGCGCAGTGAAGACTGGAATAGTCTGGTTACAATAAGAGTTGATGATTAGGAGATAACGAAATAGTTTTGTTTTCTCTCATTTTTACTCATCAATCAATGGAAAAAGTAAATGACGGCCATCAGTCTCAGTGAAGAGACCGTAACTCTTATCGTATCCTTCCTTAATAAGAAATAACAGAATACCGAAGCCTAGCGTTTCATTCCATAAAGCGTCTTGCAGACACATTTCGCCAACTACACACAATAACGAGGGCCCGAATCACGGCGCTCGCGATAACATTTGGAGATAAAAGCAGCACGGAGCGTCGGAATCAGGGGAGCAAATAAAAACTCGGTGGGAATTTCCACGGCCCAGGAAATTGAGCTGCACCGGATATCGTCGCACCGGGACGACGTGCGACGAAGGAACGCCATCCGGCCGAGGTGGGCCGTCTTCATTATTCCTTCATTCTCTCACATTTCAATTCTGCGAAAAGAGAGCTCCCTTGCGAATGATCGTCGTTTGTTTTTTTCATTTCGCAACCCGCGGTCTAATTATATTTTTCTGCGGAGCATGTGCGTAGCTTTCCATATTATTACAACATTAAGTCAGTAGATTTTTTTAATTTCCCACCAACCCTACAATGTTTTTGCTTGATAAACATGTAAATTATGAGTTGGAAACTGTAAAGAAAGATTTAATATTAGCTAGGGCAAAATTTGACGTTAAAACTGGTTATTTATAAAACTTCTACCTACGTACGTACGTAGTAGGCGAAGAGGATGTCATAAGACGGGGAGAACGCTAGGATGAGGAAGAAGTACCTATAGGTATATTTCCTTTCAAAACAGATATGTCAAACATTGTCTTTTCTGATCTTTCTTTGCTTTCAATTATTATCAAATTTTACTGAAAAGAAAAGACATCGTAGTGTTTAAAATCTTTTATCTCAAACGCAGACTGCACTCATAAGTTTCAAGAGAACATAGCCTTTAGATCCTGGAGATCATACCTGGTAAGGTATGTTTAAGGTACATCTGAGTGCACCGAATGGATATATTACCTATATGAGATATATTAGCAGCCCTTCTTTTTAATTTACATAAATGACCTTCCTTACTCCACAAAAACCTGTACATCACTGATCTTCAAAGTTGAAAGAGGTAACGAATCCATGAAGGAAGGATGATTATTCTTTACTTCAAGACAATAAGTAGTTTGCGATGTTGTCTAGGTCATACTTATTTATATAATGCGGTAATATTTAGACTGTAACAAGAAGGTAACAACCTGCTTATTAACGGAACTTTTTACTATATCGGTTGTGGTAAAGAGATTAATAATATTATTTAAGAAATAACTAATAAAGTTTATTTACTCATGGTAACTTTAAAATATTCCTCCAATGCGATAATTGGTTATCGGAGAGCCATGGCAAGGCATAATACAGCTAGATTTATTATCTGCGATTATAAGCATACCTTATTGTTACAAAATAATAATGTGTTTAAAAAAACCCTTATCCATAATCAAAATCTCACCTAGCTATCAAGTGTTTTTTTGTGCTAAAAAATAAAATAATAACAGCACTCTCCCAGAATCATGAATTCTTTTAATCTGTAGGTAATTTATAAATGTTACTGAGTTACATTCGGTTTAGTTCGGTATTTAAACGTAAAAACATAAGTGCTTCTATTAATAAATATTTACGTCAAAACGATTGTCTTGGTTCTTAGAAACGATGATGTAGAATATAGCTCTTGGGTTCAGGGAGAAAAAGAGTTCATAAGGTATGTTACTTTTTTTTGCGAATTTATTCATTTTGTACTGTTTTATAACGAAATTATTTTTCAAATAAAAATACGTACATTGAGTAACAAATCTATTTCTGGTCATTAATATTGTCATTAAACAAGAAAACATTGTCGTAAAAAGATTTAAGACATATATTATTACATTATTACTAAGTACTCGCAAAGAACCTTAGATAGATTATTCTTTTAATAACAGAAGTTAGTCTGCTCGCTACAGAAGTCTTGCCACGTAATTAATTAGGTACGTCTTGTGGTATCTGTGTTACATCTTCGATCTTTCCAAACCTACAAATGTGACCTTGCGAGTTCTTTGTTGTGTGAACATAGGTACTCCAGCATGTGTTTCGATTAAGAAACTCCGACAAGTAAATTAATAACTCGTTCTGAAATGAAACGAAACATGTTTTTACATATATTATGTGTCAAACAGTTATTAAGTTTTACTATAAATAATTTCCTATATTTACTTAATAATATAAGCAGATTTTAAAAGGTCTTTCCTCTGAAAAGAAAATGGAACCTGACAACAAAATTACAGCAATAATTAATTAACTAACCTAGCTCAAAATATTTCTGAATTTATTACTTCATTCGGGTCATAGATATTTTATTTATCAATATATTATTTAGCAGTAGATAAACTAAATAGGTACTTATTACACTTAGCAAGCAAATAAAGATTTGAATTTTAACAAATCTACCATTTTTTGTCCAGCAGCTGTGATTAAAGAAACATTTTTTTTGAACAATGATCCAAATTACTGTCGTTTCAAAAATACTATCTTTTTTGACAATACGCTTTACTTTTATAAATTCTGAATGGTGCTGAAACCTAACGGATCACCTTTGATTGATCAACTCGGCGCGGCTCGCAGTAGATTGTCGAGTAACATTTTTTCGGACTCAGCCTTATTGCTCTTGTGCTCTCGTATTTACAATATTTGGTACAAGAGTATCTGTGTCTGGTATTTAAAAAGCTAAAGGTATGCATTTTAATATTCGATGTAGCATTAATTAATGTTTATGAACTTTGAGTAAGGGCGCTAAATAAAGTAGCATATCATCGTTAAAAAGTTGTAGGAGTAAACTTGTATCAAATTAATTATGAGATCAGCGACGTCCCGCCGAAAAAACGAGATACAATTTGACTTATAGTTCAAGGTGTCTAAAATCACCTTGCGATGCAGTAATCGTCGTTATATAAATTACGCAAAATTGGGATTTAGATGAAGATTACATTGCAGAGGTAGACCCGGGCTCCCCAAGCCGACCCCGGTTCGTTGCCCAGCACACGCCGCGGTTCACTAAACTTTATTACACCTTTCGTTTTGGCGCTACCTCCACCACACCAGATTTTAAGACACTTATTAATACAAGCACTTTCAAAGATTTGAATCCACCTGAAACGTTTGAGAGGATTACAAGAAAAACGATAACTATGGTGGCGAGTGAAAAAAGTATTTTTTTTTGTGCGATTTAATACCAAAATCGAAACTGTAAAATAAAAAGGTAAATATTTGGATAACGTTACAATATTGCGGATCGTCAGGTAGCTGTTGAAGCCTTAATTTAAATTTAAATAATTAAAATAATACATTGTTTCCACAATCACACCAATTATCTAGCCCCAACCAAACTAAGCAAAGCTTGTAATAAGGCGACTTGGATAATAAATAAACATAATTTATAAACATCCATGACTTATGTACTCGTGTTCATCACACTAACATATGACATTACATAATATTATATCGAGTTACTAACAATTATATTTTGGTATTTGCGATCATATCTTAAACGTTGTCATATGAATCCACCTGAAACGTTTGAGAGGATTACAAGAAAAACGATAACTATGGTGGCGAGTGAAAAATCAATGGATGGAAAGGACTGCTGGGTGCCGTTTTAAGTAACTACTTTAAAAAGTTTTCGGTTGGAATTGACTTTCCCTGTTCGCGGAGCCGCGCGGTGGGAGAAAGGGCCTAACTTTGAGTGTGCAGTGAGTCGCACTCGCATGCCGGCTGACCCGGATCGCAAGTACTAGATACGCAATTTAACGTTACGTTAAATATTCATCACTTCCCTTCAGTTTACAATAGACAGTTTCGGAGCCTCTGAGGAAGCTAGCTACAAGAACTTTGTTGAGCTACATATTAGGTTGGGGAAAAAGTCTTTTCGCATTATAGTATGCATGAACTTGTTATAAAATCTCTGTGGCTGTACTATTTGTATCTGGCTGGTTTTGGTATCATTAAAAGGTTAAATTTTAAAGAAGATAATTCCAAATTCAAATTAGGAAAATGTGTGTTTTTCATTTGTTTTTCCTACTGCCAAGATTAGTGAAACTAATGAAAAAATTCGATACATATTAAAAAAAATCTACAAAAAAGGTAAAAATGCAACGCAAGCCGCGAAAAAAAATTGCGATGTTTATTGACCTAGTACAGTGTCTGTGAGAGTAGCACAAATTTGGTTTAAGCGTTTTCAATCCGGAAATTTTGATGTCAAAGATGCAAGTCGCTCTGGTCGCCCTATTACGGATAAAATTGATGCCATTTTTAAAAAAGTGTAGCAAAATCGGCATATCAGTAGTTACGACATAGTTTAAGAACTGGGAATTGACCACAAAACAGTTTTGGCGCATTTGAATAAAACAGGGTACACAAAAAAGGTCAATATTTGGGTACCCCACGAGCTCACTGAAAGAAACCTAATGAACCGTGTACTCATTTATGATTCTTTATTACGACGTAATGAAACCGAACCATTTTTGAAGAAGCTGATAACTGGTGATGAAAAATTGGATCACGTACGACAAGAACGTGCGAAAAAGGTCGTGGTCAAAGGCCGGTCAGGCTTCACAGACTGTGACGAAACCTGGGTTAACTCGCAACAAGGTGATGCTGTGTGTGTGGTGGGATTGGAAGGGCATTATTCATTATAAGCTGTTACCACCAGGCAGGACCATCGATTCTGAACTCTACTGCGAACAACTGATGAGATTAAAGCAAGATGATGGGAGAAAGCGGCCGGAATTAAACAAAAGAACGGGTGTGGTTTTTTATCATGATAACGCTAGACCTCACACATCCTTAGCCACTCAGCAAAAATTAAGAGAGTTTGGCTGGGAGGTTATAATGCATCCGCCGTATAGTCCCCCCGTAGTGTACCTTCAGATTTCCACCTTTTTCGCACTCTTCAGAATTCTCTAGGCAGTGACAGGTTAACATCACGAGAGGACTGCCAAAACCACTTGTCGCGATACTTTGATCAGAAGCCCCAAAATATCCCTACCTACAAGATCGCAAAAAGTTATCGAACAAAATGGTACCTACATACTTTAGTTAAATGTAAATAAACTATATTAAAAAATGTTTAAAATTTTCTTAAAAAATGCGAAGAAACTTTTCCCCCAACCTATTAATTTTAAATGGATTTATTGGTGTCTAACACTACTCTCCGTTAGACCCAGCATACCTAGGCACTCCTCTTGTAAATAGGTGGTGATAGTTGAAGGGGAAATTTATTTGGGAAGGCCAAATATGGCCGGGTTAAAATAGAAAATAAGAGAAATGCGATATTGTCAGTTAACTTATTACAATTTTTAACTAAATGTCTGTTGTTCTTGGAATACTTGTAAAAAAAAAAACAATTTTTAAAAAGCTATACGTTATAGTGCGTTATTGTAAATTTTATATTTTTTTCTTTAATAAGCATATTTTTGTAATACCTAGTTAATTTGTTAACACACTTGTAGACGCCATTGTTTTTTTTTCATGGGAGTATGGGACCAACACCGAAAACGTAAAAAAACATTTTCTTATATGTTCCTACTAAAGCTGACATCAGTTTGTATGAAGAAAGTTTTTTTGAGATTTTGGTGCTGGTCGTTGGTCGCATACAAAAAAGTTGTTGTATTCGAGCAGCAAAATCACCCTACCTTACTTATTATAAACGCGAAAGTTTGTATATGTATGTTTGTTACCTTTCACGCAATAACTACATAAATAACGCAATAAAATTTTGCACACATATAGAATTGTTGAGGCTCTATGTGTATGTGGCTCGACTGTGCGGAGGTGGTGAATGAGAAGTCCAGAATTACTGATGAATAACTGTACTGGTGCAGCGACATAATAAATAATTAATTTAGATGGTAATGAGTAGTCGGGAAGCGTGGCGGGTGATGACTAGACTGCCGGATTTGCATCGAACGTCCCAAAACTGCACATCATGATGCAAAAGTGCGAACGTCGAGCCGCTACAGAATTTTATCTGGATTAACTTATAGGATAGGTACTTATTATCCCGGTTAAATGTTCCTGTTGGATATTGTTTTATTTATTGTTCTTCATTTGCACGTATTTACATATGTAAAATTATATAAATTGGTTTATACCAAGCATCCTGTAGTCAACGCAAACTAAGTTGCGGACACTGCAGCTGGTTTCTATTATAAATTAGGACCAATATTATGATTCGTTTGTTGAAGTATATAGGGACCCATACTATTTCCAATGTGTTTTCTGTTATTATTTTATTACTAACTACGAAATGTGCAATTAATTAGATATTAAAACATACAACAGTTCCGATTTTTATAACGTTAATAGTTTATTTGTTTGATGTTCATCTTAACAGCCTGACTATTGTGTAAACAATTTGATTAGGTAGGAAACGAATTCGTAAAACATCAATTAGCAAAAGTAAAATAAAAAGATAAAAATTTGGATAACGTTACAATATTGCGGATCGTCAGGTAGCTGTTGAAGTCTTAATTTAAATGTAAATAATTAAATAAATACATTGTTTCCACAATCACACCAATTATCTAGCCCCAACCAAACGAAGCAAATAAGGCGACTTGGATAATAGATAACCATAATTTATAAACATCCATGACTTATGTACTCAAGTTCATCACACTAACATATGACATTCATAATATTATATCGAGTTACTGACAATTATATTTTGGTATTTGCGATCACATCTTAAACGTTGTTATATTTATTATTAAGTAGTAAATATTTATAATTGTGATGAAAATCAAGTCCGAATCTAAGTCACCGATATAGCTTTTCGAATTGCAAAGCTAAATTCGAAAGGGGTATATCACATCGCTCGCAGAACTGACAAACATTTAGGAATGAAAGGTGGCGACCACTAACATTCAGACGCATCGTATTCAGGCCTTACAGTCAGCCAGTTCAGCCAGTCGATTAATGACTAAGTCAAGGTTGTGGGCAGGGGGCCCAGAACGCTCTAGCCTTTATCCAGGAGTGAACTTCTAAAAGCAGGTGATGATGTTGATCATAAAATGAATGGAGTCGATTTTTTTTAAAAATTTTACAATTAGAGTCTCTTTCGATTGCGATAAAAATGGTGAGTTGTTGGGCGCTTGGGAAAGCTTATGAAAAAAATTATGACCAGCTAGCACTGTTATAAAAGTTTGATTTGTTTTTGGCTTTAAGAAGAGCTCACGAGATGTATATAAAAACATTTTATTGAGAACCTGTCCTTTTAAAAATCGGTTGAAACAACTGAGACGAGGATGGCCAACACGCAGATTGAGCGATGAACTAGACAGAATTTACGAAGGATTATCCAACGAAGGTATTTAATAAGCCAGAAAGGACAAGAGAGGTTTTTGCTCAGCAATAAGTTATAAAATATTTTCCTCTTCTCTACAAGTGAAGAAATCATCAATCTTTTTAAACGCTATGTTTACAAAAAAATCTCTTTTGTTAGCCTCAAAGTCGACATGTAGAGAATGCTTCATTAGATAATGCCTAGTCTACTTTTTGTACGATTTTATTTTGTTTATTCTGTTTAAGAGATTTTGTTTAAAATAAACGGGAAGTTAATAATGATTGCTAGTTATCTAGTAACACTAACAATGCGTAATTAATTTACCAACCTAATTTGTTGTGACCGGTGACGTCAACGTTCCACTTGCATATTCAATGGAGCAATTACGGGATAAAACTGTGTTGTCATGCGAGGATTACTCTCTCTATTGTGCTTAATAGTAACGAGACGGCGATGGTGGCATAAAGTTAAGTATGCCTTTATGTTGATCGAAATCTAAAATTCTGTGTAGGTTACGGTACGTTATGGCTGTTTGCAGCAAACTTAGTAAACGCCTTAAAAGAAAAAAGAAAAAAGGCTATACATTGTTGTCACTTAGGTCTTTTAGTACACGTATTTTAATGTCTAACGTAATACTACGTCCTTTATATTCCCTGATTGTACATTCTTAGTGTATGTCGAGAGTTGTACAAAAGAAGACATATTAATAACGTCAGATTCAGGTACCCGGCTAAAAAAGAATTGCAAACGTTATGCTATTAAATTACGGTTTTAAAAAGATAATTAGTACGTGAAAAAAATTAATGTATCGACTTTGAGTTTGACTTTGACACATAAGTAATTATCTTCCAGACTTTGCCCGTGAATCTTGCAAAAGTCAGGTGGACTTCTGAAGTCACCGTTCAGAAAGTTTCAACTCATTAGAAGACAAGCTATTGTCGCCATTAAGTAGGTAACACTTCGTTTAACGAATCGTCTCACTTTTCAACAATAGATTCTTATCTGACTTTTAATTAATTAAAGCCGAAGTTAAGAGTGCACGGCGCCTGTCGCACAATAAAAGATTGTTTCAGTTTAAAAAGGATTATCTCCATTTGGCTACGAGTGCTCTGCAAAGCTCGTTGTATCTATTTCTTTTGACTTTTAAAGTGCACTTTCATTTTATTCAGATAGCAGAACAATTGTTAATTCGTTAATAGCGACATTAGGCAATTAAATAATCTTTTTTTGTACCTATTAAAAGCAACAGGTTAAAGGTAAGGACCTTTAACCTTCTTGTATAGAAAAACATACTGTGGAAGGTTTTTGTTAAATCTTAGGCCCTATTTCAGCAGCTGTTTTTGGTTTACAGATTGTTTAGTTTCTCTCGGTTCACAATCTCGGTTTCAGAACGTACCTTTATAAATTAGTCAGCCGTGTAAAATTTACAAAATCAAAGAAATAATAAATGTATTCTAGTATTCAAGTAACAACTGTAAACTAGAGGAAATAGATAATGAATGTTATTAACTCGCTATTAGTTTTTTAAACATACTTAAATGAGAACGATCTTCATATGGTACCGTATGTAATATGTTTTCACACATTTTCAATCAAAAAGGCTTATTAAGTAATTCTAACTACCAAAATCCAGCTTTTTGGTTACTTTACGATATATTGTATATAACCTGTTTCTAGTGTTATTTGTACAAATAGGTATTTCAAATAAGTTCCGCAGCCTTTAGTGCTACAGTATCTGCTGATTCGGTGCCAGTTTTACGTTTACGCCTCTGCTATCAAAGATGCGCCACGGGGCACCCTTTTGACTCGGCACTCTACAAATTACAGAGATCCACGATCTACATGCGCTTGTCTGTTTGATGCACACTCATGCGATTTCTTTTACGCCGTCAGGGATTTTCAATGCAAAATTACTTCGAGATAACGTAACATCCGATACACTGCTTAAATAATGCGTTGGTTTCGTTTGTAGAAGGTGTTGTATTTCTTCGATTTTCTACGTAACCTAGGGCATCGAGCAACAAACTGGCGTATAACTATGTCAGTTTGAAGCGTAAGATAGCAGCAGTTCTATCTGTTACGTTGCTTTCAGTACCACTATCGCTGCTGATTTGATGCTCTTTTTATGTTCATGCCTCTCGATCTATCAAAGATACTCTACGCCTTTTAATTCTGCACTCTGTAAATTACGGGATATCTACGAAGTGCATGAGCACAGTCATTCATTTGAGACTTTGATGTGATTCGCTTGGCACTGCTTGGGTTTCATTTTGAATTTAATGAGACAACTCTACTGAGTTGATATACTACTGTATACAGTTTATGTTTTGTTGTTAAAATATTTAATAATGCATATATACATAATGTATAAGTTGTTTTTATGGTAAATTAAAAAGTCTTCCTTGCGACTTTTTCAAGATGGAGCGCCGTAATATGATTTGAGAGGTCAGTGGCGAAGAATGTTAACTAATTGAATAAATATTAAAAAATAAACTTGACTAATTAATAATAGTCAGTGTACGTTGTTCTTCTTCTCCTATTCATAATTTTCTCGTTTGATAATTTGTGTTCAAGTATTGTTTGATTTTATTAACTAATAATTTACTGTACATGTCACCACGGCGAAAGACTGAAATCGTTATTATTATCAGTTCATAAGTATCATTCAAATCCTTTACGACGTTCCCCCTAGCGGGTTTGTTACTGGCATTTAAACCCCTAAGAGCGTTTAATTTATCTCATCTAGCCTATACAACGGTAGATGTATGTATCAGAGATTTTCTTGGGCGGTCGTAAATCTGTTCCTTGTTCTGGTTTATTTGATTAGGTGGACGACCGTGGCGCCGGCCGAGACATAACCCGCTTTATTGCTTTACTAAATAACTACGCGACCGGCCAGGGGCGCCCCAGCTCACCCTTGCAAATGATTTTTATTACCACCCATAATTCATTTGGCAGATATTGAATCGGCGATTATTCAAGGAATAATGATATGCACCGGTTGGTTTTTTTGGCTTAAACAGTTGAAGGCGGATTTCGTTTAGCAACATTTTAATTACTTAATTGACCGTAAAGTGAATGGATTACCTAGGGTCAGACTCAGTGGTGTGCGTTCAGCTGTGAATTGGCATGGGTTCTTGAATCCGTCTTGTGTGCTGGGTGATACCGTGATTATGCTCGTGACTATGCTCTGATACTTGAGGTCTCTTCGCGATCTCGGCTAGTAGGGCTTACCAGGTAAAGAGCTCTGAGTACCTGCAAAAATGCACCCTGTAGCAGAGAAGGTTTCTATAAAGGACATCAAAAGATTCGTTCGATAAAATATGCGACTAGGTTTTTTTTGTATGTACCTAGAGTAAAACACATAAAAACACGCTTAGCTACTATTCAGCGTTAATGGTTAGGCACCCACCCCTTAGGCTGCCTTGTACTAGTTAGGTACGGTGATGTGCTATTTCTTATAAAACAACAAAGAACAAGTGATAGTGTTAAGGAAAAAAAACCGGCCAAGTGCGAGTCGAACTCGCGCACAAAGGGTTCCGTACCATTATCTATAAAGACGGACAGCGGACTCTTAGTAAAGTATACATTCTGTCAAAAAAGTATCGGAAATGATGATTTGTTTATGGTTCCAAATACAAAATTATATTTTTTTTGTTGTTGTTAGATTTGCACAACTGTTTTCCATTTTGGCGCGGAGTTTGAGTTTCATCTGATTATTAGATTAAATACAGTAGTGTTTTTAGTTATACCATATCTAGTGTGTATTGCGAATTTCATAATGGACAAAAACATCGAACATAGAGTTTGTCTTAAATTTTGCATCGCCAATGGGATTTCGTGTTCGGAGTCTCTGAAAATGTTACAGAAGGTTTACGGTGAATCGACTTTATCAAAAACACGTGTTTATGAGTGGTACAAAGCGTTCAAAAGCGGTCGAGATGTGATGGAAGATTTGCCTCGCTCTGGTAGGCCATCAACGTCTGCTACTGAAGATAACATCGCAAAAGTGAAGGAAATAGTGACTGAAAATCCTCATTCAAGTTTGAGAGAGCTAGCCGTCGAACTTTCTGTGTCACACGAGTCGATTCGTACCATTTTAAATAATCAATTGGGTATGAAACATATTGCCGCTCGGCTAGTCCCAAAAGACCTGAATTTTCTCCAAAAACTCAATCGCAAAAGAGTCGCTGAGGACATGCTAGAACGAGTCAATTGCGACCCAACATTCATAAAACGCATTGTAACTGGTGACGAGACGTGGGTTTACGAGTTTGACATGCAAACTAGTCAACAAGCTTCGGAGTGGCGCCTTCCAACTGAACCGAAACCGAAGAAACTGCCATCATTGGGAACGAATGTTTGACCAAAAACTCAACAAATACCATCGAGTTCTTTCTTTTTCCTAAACTCAAATTACCACTTCGTGGCACCCGGTTTCATTCGGTAGAAGACATAAAGGAGAATTCGCGGCGAGAACTGAACTCGATTCCGGAAAAGGCGTTTATTTTTTAATGATTGGATTATTCGTTAGCGTCAGTGTATCGCTTCTGAAGGAGCATACTTTGAAGGTGATAAAATAAATTTTGATGAATAACTAACATTTTGTGTATTATTAATCTTTCCCCGGTACTTTCTTGACAGAGTAGTATACTTACTCTGTGGTAATAGAGTCCCGCTTTACCCTTTGGGTACGGAACCCTAAAAAACGACCATAAAATGTTTCTTTGCGTGCAAGATTTGATTTTAATGTCTGTAATCTGCGTAGTACCAAGTACAATTTTTGTAATGTAACATTTCCTGTAATTTCTTGTACATCAACCTTCATTGCATTGAATAAGATACTAATATACAAGAAAATTGTAGCGGTATTTGTTTTCAATACATTTGTGACTTGAAAAAATACTCTCCCCATGATTGGAAGTAAGTATTGCAATCCTAAAATTATCTGTCAAAATTATGCAATTGAAATTATTTTTTTTAAGGAAGTCCAAGTGCAAATAGGATTCGCTTATTATATTTTTGATGTAGGTAATTCCCATTTATATACCTACGTTCGTTTATTCTACTTCGTTAAATGTATAATTTTATATGAGTGCTCACAAACAGGTTTGAATTAAAAAAATAAATGTTTTCAAGCATAGTCGGGGAAATAATAGTTTAGCAAAACTTAATGATGTGAGCAAACAAATAACAACAAATCTAGGTAATGTTAGCTTGATGTAAGTTTTGGTTCAGTACAGACGTGTCTCGAGATCAACGTGATGGACAGAGTGTACTTCAAAATTAATGGGAAGAAATACAGTGGTATGACCCTTGCTTTTATACCTAGACTTAGGACACTACTTTGATTTCCTACCGATTAATTATATTGTTGTCGTAATCGATGTTAAATGCAAGTAATTGACGACCTCCATAGCCGAGAGGTGAGCAGCGCCGCCATCTCTGAGGTTCCAGGTTCGATACCCGGTCGGGTCAATGTAGAAAACGATCTTTTCTTTAATGGCTCGGGTCTGGGTGTTGTGGTACCGTCGTAGTTTCTGATTTTCTATAACACAAGTGCTTTAGCAACTTACCTTAGAATCAGAGCAATGTATGTGATTTTGTCCAATTTCTACGTCTACTTACTGCATATTGTTTATATTTTTTTTCACAAAGAAGATCAAGGTAATATCATTCAATCACTTGCAGTGGCTTGTAAAGTCCATTCTTAGACGTTTAATTGCTAATAGTGTATTTTTGCTGCATTTGCATATCGCCTATAGTTTATTGGGTTTTGATATTTTTTTTAAATAAGCACTATTGATTGTTGCTTTTTTGTGAGCGTGTGGTGTCAGGGCCACTTTGTTAAAACGCTTTGAAAATGGGCATAGGATTTAGTGAGCATTCCCAAAGAAATGTGAAAGTTGGAATCAGAATTTGTGACAGTCAAACAAGCGAGTTATGAACTGTATAGTTGGGCCCTCAGTTCTCACATAGAGGATTGATGTAATATATTTTCAACAATAGTACCTAAACTGTACTGCACAGTACCTACACAGAAATAATCAGTACCTAAACCCTTTGAATATTAAAAAAGAAATCTCATACAGCTACCATTCTGATGTCAGGATAGCCGATGTATTGTCATAAGTATCATGGTTATAACTACAACTATCATTCTGTAACCTATGTCAATTAACTGTAGCTAAATAGTTATTAACATCTGTAGCTTTTATCGTAATTATTATTAATAATAAATTATACCAATTTGTTGCACATTTTTTTTCACAAAGAGACATTTTTGTGTTTCTCTTATCTTATACACATTAAGCGTAATAAAAGGAAAACAAAAAAAAATGGAGGACTGAGGGCCCAATTTTTAATAAGGTCATTACGTTTAAACAACAAGAACTGGTGACTTGCTCTTAGGTTCATACATTTTCACAATAGTTTCAGAAGCATATTAGGATTTCAATCTGTAGCTAAAACTTAATGATTTTATTTAATATGCGTAATAAACTTTTACGTGTATGAGAAATGATGAAATCCCTTTTAAATGAAGATATACGAAGCACGACAGCGTATTGCGATAATATCTTGTTTTCACAAATTTGGCTTCGCATTAGCTTAGATTTTAGCGAAAAGAGTTTTTCTGTAGTGTCCATAGTTTATGCGGTATAGGTGGGCCCTTAATCCTCTATGTGAGAACAGAGGGCACCACTATATACAGTTCATTACTCGCTTGTTTGACTGTCACAAATTCTGATTCCAACTTTTACATTTCTTTGGGAATGCTCACTAAATCCTATGCACATTTTCAAAGCGTTTAACAAAGTGGCCCTCACACCACACGCTCACACTTTTTGACATCACATACATTGCTCTAATCATAAGGTTAGTAAACTTGTGTTATAGAAAACAGAAAGGATGACGGTATCCAACACCCAGACTCGAGACAAAATAGAAAAGTTCGTTTTGTTCATTCACCCGACGGGGAAACGAACCCTGTAGCTCAGAGATGGCGATGCCAAGCTACAAAAGACGTTGTCAAATATAAATAATTATGTGTAGGTGTTTAATAAGTTTATTCCATAGATATAAAAGCGAATCCTAAGTCTATGGTTTATTCTAGTTCGTATGTTTGCAGCCGGCGGAGAATTCTCCATAGACACGACTTTGAACGAGTTTATCCGACGGCATGCGGACCTGCGCGGCACAAAGTACATGTGCCAGGAGGGGGGCTGCGGTGCCTGCGTCGTCAGCGTACGCATCCCGGGGCCTGGGGGAGATGAATATAATACTTTTTCTGTCAATTCGGTTAGCATCAAACACCTATTGTATAAAATTATTTTAGGGCCCTAAGAATGATAGTTCTTCGCCGGACAAAGACTCAAATGAGTTCATGTCTATTGACTAGCACACGTTTGTTAATAATTGACAGTCCATGGCAACTACTGTTGCTAGGTTGTACTTAGTATAAGAGGTACTATCCGTATGTTTGTGCGAAACGCCACCGTATATCCTTGGTTGCCTGGTGAACTTGTGAACCGTGAATGCGTGACAGAGTGTCATACTTTAACGGATGTCGACTATATTTATGACTTTATTAATGGATCTCCGTACACAAGAAGACAAGTTAAAAGTTGGTCGCGGATAGTATAGCTTGATGCTATTCGTGATGCCTAATCAGCAGTGGCGGGCATTGATTTTATTTCGAGGTAGGCTGTAGATACTAATTTAAGTGTTTCATTGATGAAAATCTGTGGTTTTCGCCAATGAAACACATGTGTAAGTACCTACTGCCTACCTCATTTACCAGGTAGGCACTGCCTAATTGCCTATTAGCACCGCACGCCCCTGCTTATCAGAAACCTTATAGCGGCCTGATTACATCTGACAAGTAAGGTTAAGTCTCTGGCCTTACCACAGCCATACACGAATCCACACTGGGCTCTTGTGATGGAGTAAGGTAAATCACGCCTCCGTTTAGGTAAGGCCTGTGTCCTGCAGTGGGACGTATACTATATACTTAGGCAAGCTATATTTTACTTTGTATTACCCAAATTTGTTTATTATTTTTATTTCTGCTGTAATAGGTAAAAATACTTTTCCACTTGTAGTGCCTGGTTACGATCATGTCGTGCGACAACTGGGAAATCACCACCATAGAGGGCATCGGCAACAGGAAAGACGGCTACAACATTATACAGAAGCGCCTGAACCATTTCTTTGGCTCCCAGTGTGGATACTGTAGCCCGGGATTTCTCATGAGCTTATACAGGTATTTTTTTTATTTGTTGTCTAATACATCCACGATTAATTTGTAATTTTCATTAAATTATGATTGCTCGTGTGAAACTTAAATATAATACAGATAGGCACCTTCTTTTATAGGATTCGAGTAACTATATTTATTCTAGGTTTCTAAGGAGAATCAATTACGCGAGAAGATCGTTAAAAACTATAAAATATTAATCATATATCATTAACATAATTATAAATGTTTAATTACAAGATTTTTAGCCAATAGTTTTTTTTATAGTTTATTACAAGCAAGCGACGGACATTTAACAGAAAAGGAGATAGAAAATTCGTTTGGAAGCAATATGTGTCGTTGTACAGGCTATCGACCGATTTTGGAAGCTTTTAAGTCTTTAGCAGTTGATGTCAATCCTAATGTACTTAAAAAAATCCAGGATATTGAGGATATTGATCAACATATTTGCCCTAAATCGGGAAAGAACTGTAGAGATTCATGTTCTAATAAAGAGCTCCAAGAATGGTGTTATATAAATATGACAAGCAAAGATACTCTTTTAGATAAACAAAAGGAAATAACACTTGCTGATGGAAGATTGTGGTTTAGAGTTAAAAACATCGACGCAATATTCGAAACTTTGGAAAAAAATAGTTATGATTCTTACATGCTAGTTGCTGGCAACACATCAAAAGGTCCGTGAGCATTATTTAATTTTAGAAAACGATTTTGTACAATTTAGTGTGTTTTAACCATAGTTCCTAATACATATTTTTTTAAGTAACTAAATCTATCGATATGTTTCAGGCGTGAGACCCGTAATAACATATCCAAAAGTAATTATAGATGTAAGCAATATAAAGGAACTACAGTCACATTATTTGGACGTAAATCTAGTATTAGGAGCAAATATGACACTTACCGATGCGATGTCTCTATTCAAAGAATTAGTCAAAACCAACGAAGATTTTTGGTATTTGCAAGTGCTGTATGATCATATAGACCGAGTGGCACACATACCTGTTCGGAACGTAGGCTGATTTTCTACATAAATACAATTGTTAAGCAATTTTAATTGATCTTTTTAAAATGCGTACGTTTCTTCTAGATTGGGACATTGGCCGGAAATTTGGTTTTAAAAAATAAACATCCGGATTTTCAATCAGACATTTTTTTATTACTTGACTGCGTTGGAGCAACAGTCACTTTAGGTAGGTAGACCTATGTCTATGATCTCACTAAGAGAGTAATTTTTTTTTTTAGAGAGTTAATTAAGATAGATAATGTATTCAATATTATTTACAATTAATTATAGTTGATCAAAAGAAGCAACTGACTGAGCTAAGTATGGGCGATTTTTTAAAAACGAGTGTTGATGGCAAAGTTATGACAGAAATAAAACTTCCACCACTATCTAAGCACTATAAGTTAGTAACGTATAAAGTAAGTATTATTTATAAATAGTAGTGTTAGTACAGTTGTTTAAAATATTGTAAGACAATATTAATAATAATTTAATTTAATTTAATACTCCTTAGATTACACCGAGAGAGCAAAATGCTCATGCTGAAGTTAATTCCGGATTTCTTTTTAAACTTGATCCTGACACTCAAAACGTGCTTAGTGCTCGTATTGTTTACGGTGGCATATCTTCTTCCTTTACCCATGCATACGAGACTGAACAGTTTTTGGTTGGGCGGAACATTTTTGATAATAATGTTTTGCAAGGAGCATTGCGTTGTTTGGAGTCAGAAATACATCCCGAGGAGAATCTGCCGGACCCTTCACCTGGATTTAGGAAAAAATTGTCAATTAGCTTATTTTATAAGGCAAGTAAACTTTAGAAAACACAATATGAATGTGACAAATATAATTGTCTTTATATTTTTGTATTTTCAGTGTATTTTAAAACTTTGTCCGCAAGATATTTTAAGTCCTTTTTATAAAAGTGGTGGGACAACGCCATCTTATGATCGACCACCAGTGAGCTATAGTTACCAAGATTACGATACTGATAAAAATGACTACCCTCTGACTCAACCAGTTCTAAAAAAAGAAGGAATAATTCAATGCGCAGGGGAAGCGGTATACGCTGATGACATGTTAAATATGAAATATGAAGTATTTGCTTCTTTTGCTTTGTGTTCAATCACCAAAGGCGAAATAGAGTCCATTGATGTATCTCAGGCAATGGTATGTTATTATACATTTCTTTGTGGTAGGTAGGTATTGTATTACAAATTATTACAATCATTGCTTTGTTACAGAAAATTAAAGGTGTTATTACAATTTTAACTTCAGCCGATATTCCAGGAATAAATAGTGCTTTAAAAGTGGAGGGTTTCTTTAATATGGTAGAAAACGAAGAACTACTAGCGAGTAATCAAGTTCGATATTATAATCAACCTGTAGCTATAGTGGTTGCAAATACCCAAGCAATAGCTGATCGGGCATCGAATTTTGTAAAAGTGATTTATAAAAATATTTCCAAAAGACCTTTGGTTCTAACGATAGAAGATGCAATAAATGCTCCTAAAGATGAGAAAAGAATTGTTACTTATACTGGAATAATACCCACAGAAAGGGGAGCAAACGTTAAAAAAGAGATCCAAGGAAAATTTGTTAGTCCGCTTACGTATCATTATATGATGGAATTGCATACGACTGTCGTAAAGCCAGTTGATGAAGGCTTGGAAGTGTATTGTTCTACTCAATGGATGGATCAAGTTCAAGCTGCTATAGCACAGTTACTCAAGGTGTCTGAGAGTTCGTAAGTATTTTTGTGAAAATAAAAAAGTTTCTGAAAAAAGCATAGGTACTTTTTTATCTAGTGTTTCTTTTTATTTTTGCAGAATAATAGTGAATACGAAAAGATGTGGAGGTGGATTTGGTTGTAAAATTTCTCGATCCAACTTCACTGCTTGCGCGGCAGCTTTAGTATCAAAAAAATTAAACAGGCCGTGTCGTATGTCCATGCGCATGCCTGATATTATGAGAGCAATTGGAAAACGTTGCAATAGCAGGCTGGACTATAAGGTAAGTACGATTCATTTTTAATTTTATTAGACAATGTGTGAGAATAGTACTGTTTTAAAGGTATATTTTCAATTTTGGAGTACTTGTTTTATTAAAGGTAGGAGTCGATGAAAATGGTGAAATACAATATATGGATGCAGAATTTTATGTAAATGATGGCTTGGTTTCAAATGAGAATGAAAATGACTATGTTATAAGCTCGATTAAAAACTGCTACAATTCTAATCGATGGAAAGTTGATTCCTTTGCTACAATTACTGATATGCCAGGAAATTGTTACATGAGGGCACCAGGTTTGTTTAGTTTAAAACTTTCATACATTTGGATATGCATACAGTTTATTGAGTTCTTCGAATTGTGTTTCTTGAAAATTGTCTCAATATGTTCTAGGTGGCTACGAGGCAATATCTGCAATTGAGCATATTATGGACCATATTGCAGTAGAAATAAATAAAGATCCCGTATTAGTGCGAAAGGTTAACTATAATACAGATAACAACCAATTACTTACTATTTTGCCAAAATTTATGGAAAGGGTTAATTATAAAGAAAGACAGAATTCAATCAACAAATTTAATGGTCACAATAGATGGAAAAAACGCGGCATCGGGCTACATAATATGGCATTTCCTACAGAATACGTTGGTAATTATTCAGCCTTAGTAGCAGTTTACCACGGAGATGGTAGTGTGATTGTAAGCATTGGAGGAATAGAAATTGGGCAAGGAATATTTACAAGAATTGCTCAGGTGGCAGCAAGTGAACTGCATGTTCCCGTGGAAAAAGTTTCCATTATACCCAGTTATAATTTTGCAACGCCCAATAACTATGCAACTGGTTCCAGCATAACAACAGAGTGTTCGGCATATGCTGTAATCAAATGCTGTGAACAGATAAATGCTAGATTAGCACCTGTCCAGGCAGCGATGCCCTCGGCATCTTGGGAACAAGTTGTGCAAGAAGCAGATATCCAAGGTATAAACTTACAAGCAAACTATCTCACCAGCCAGAACGATCCCCGGTTAGTCAATTATCCAATTTACGGGATAGCTGTAACTGAAGTTGAAGTGGACATTTTAACCGGGATGAAATGGATTGTCAGAGTAGATATATTAGAAGATGCCGGACGTAGCATCAATCCCGTATTAGATATCGGTCAGGTAATGAAATAAGTTTCAAACGATTTCAATGTAGCAAAATTCACTGACATAACAAAATTTGCCTTTTTTTCATCAGAGGCAGCACTAGTTAGGGTACAAATGTCTTGAATTTTCTATACTTTTATTAATTAAATGAATACAATAATACAAACGAAAATAAATAATACTTCAAATTAAACTAACTTATCCTAAACCTAAATAGTGAATAAATACCTACTCAATAATAAAACCGTGTTCGTGAGGCGAGGAAGCAAGGATACTGGCAGCGTTTCCTCGCTGAATGGCTAGACTAAGCCGTTGTGCGAGGAACGTACCAGCATTTTTATTTTCCCAAAATGGCTATTAATTTTGGTGCTATTTTGCCGAAAAGTAATTTAGCATTCGGACCCCACGGTCCAAAAGTCTCTACGCCAAAGTGCGCAAATACGTACACACTTGCAAGAGACTCGTATTTGCGCCGCTTGGCATTTTCTGCTGACTCGGCTGCAGCTCCTGCTTTAACAGCTGACTCCCTGAAGTGCGATGGAGCTAAAGTGTCGACACAAGTTGCGTCCTATACTAAAGCTCAACCCCTTTCCCAGGGAATGATCGTAAGACCATCAGGCCTCTTGCCATCATCACGGACCAACCCACGGGGTTCCAGCGTGGAAGGAACGTTAATGCTGGCAAGAGCTCTCCTGATTGCATCATTGAGTGCAGCATGTCCAGCTAGACGTCCAGCGCTTTGCTGACAGCAGAGACCGTGAAAACCAAATTTGTCTACTTCCTTGCCACAGGGACACAGGTGTGGCTCGCAAACTGGAGCTCTGATGCGTTAGCCCACACACACCCGAAATGACTCGGTGTCGAGGAGTGTTCCAATGTTTTTTGATGGGAGAGCATGAAGCCAGTGGCCGGATTCTTTGCAAGAAAACTTTGCTCTACTTTTAAAAGAACTTCACAATCGCTGTCTGAAAGAAAATTTCGAACAGCATGCACTGCGGCTTCGCAACCTCCTTTGCTATCAAAGCCGAGTTGTACCGGTTGAAATAAATCTTTTAAGGGTGAGAAAATATGCCTACAAGCTAATTTAGCAGCTAGGCGGCGAAAAGTACATCCAACCGCAATAGGGCGGATGTCGCCATCCTTTTTACGGAAGGCACAGAGTCTGGCACTAAAAAGATATGGGACAAAACTTTCTAAAACTTTACCAGCCAAAAGGAGGTTGCAAAGCTTCGTTATGCTTGATAACAATTTTCTACCGGCGTCACCTGCGGAAACACTCACCAAATCTTTGAGATGCTGAGGAGTGATTCCGTCGATTCCACCAGCAGAACCAGCAGGAAAAGATAAAATTGCAGCGAGAGTTTGGCTGTCTTCAATTACCTGGAACGGTTGAGAATCGTGAGGAGAGGGAACAGTATTGGAGACAAAGTAAAGACGTGAGGGATGCTTACAACGTAGGCTCTCAAGAGTTTCCTGATTAAGGGGGGCGAGGGTGTCATCTGAAAAAAGTATACGGGCTGCATTTTTCAAGTCACCATCCATAACTTTGGTCTCTACCGTGCGAAGAATATTAAAGCTGTTTTGATAAATAAATTGGGGAAGACGAATAGGGGCTGGGTTATTGATTGTATTATCTTTAAGCGCGCTGGTGAGGGATTTGGATGTTGAATAAACGTGAAAGTACGAATAAGCAAAAGTAAACAGGTTTTGCCAATTGGAATCAGTATTCAGAAGTGATTTTTCAATAACAGAAGAAAGAGATTCGGAGAGTGAAATCCTCGCCCCTCTAGGAATCCTTTTGACCACTGGTATTGAGTTATGGAGATGAGTGATTAGAGATTTGAATGACGAATCGGAGGAGGTAGACTGCATACTTGGATGGGTGGGCAGAGAGAGTGAAGCCGAAGAGTGATGAATGTTGTTGTTGTGGCATCTTGCTATGTGGATGTTTAAGCCACTTTTACCTTTAAAAGTCATGTTCGAGGTACAAATATGGTAGCGGATTAACTCCGGCTGTGAGTGGGCCCTCGGGTTTAAAATTACACTCACCAAAATTTTAAAATAATAACACAATAATCATAAACTATTACAAAAAACACAAGATAAAATTTTCACAATTTAAACAGTACACAGGAAAACCTATTAAATAAAGAAAGAGGAGCAGAGAATACAAACACAAAATTGTAGAGAGCTTTCCAATTGAATATCATCCATGGATAACGTATCAAGTATTATTTGATCAGTGTGCGTATCATCATGACAGAAATTGACAGCTATGGTGGATTTTATCAGATTTTATTTTTACGTAAATACTGATTTTAATTTTACTGTCTGATTTGTAATGTATTGATGATATGCCTTAATTTATATTTCCGTAAATTGTTTTTAGGTATTAGGTGTTTAAAGAACTTTGAAAATTATTTTATTGTAAGATTTAAAATAACTAGAATGCGTGTCCAACTGACATTTGACATTTTGACAAACATTTTATATTCCCTATTGACAGTATGTAAAACCTATTTCTTGGTATTACAATTAATCAATAAAGTAATTCAATGTTAAAAAATAACAATTATTATTCTGTTCACTAAGGCTGGGTTGCAACATCTTACTTTAACTTTAACAAACGTCAAAAGTCTGTCAAACCCCATACAAAAACACCGGTTAAAGTTATAGTTATGGTTAAAGTTAAGATGGTGCAACCCTGTCTAAGCATTGTTTATTTGCAACACTTCAGGCAGGCCCACTAGTGCTGCCCCTGGTGGATTTTTTGACACCTTCAGAGGAAAAAGGCTAATTTAGCCAGAATTACATTAGCTGTTCTAAGCTAACAAACAAATATACAAAAGTAAGATTTAAACGTGTAAAAATCCTAAATAAATAATAAAACGCTTATTTAAAAAAAAAAAGTTATTTAACAGTAATTTTATTTTGTAATAACATTTAAATTATTATATCTTTAGGTTGAAGGAGCATTTATTCAATCTTTGAGTTCTTGGATAATGGAAGAAATTAAATTTAGTAAATTGACCGGGGAGTTGTATACTGACCGAAGCTGGAACTATAAAATATTTGGTGCAAAAGACATTCCACATGATTTCCGCGTCTACTTGCAACGAGGAACATCTAATCCTGTTGGCATTTTGGGTTCGAAAGGTGATTCAAATATTTTTTACTTTTATATCGTAAAACAACAAACTCAAGACAAAAATATTATATAAGTTTAAACAGTTTAAGTAAAAGTCACAATATTAAAATATAAAAAATATAGACTTATGTCTAAACCGTTGTCTTACTGATTTAACTTTAACTTAAAGACTTTAACATAATTCTTTTAGTTAGTAGTTTTTTTAAATAATTATTTAACAAAAAAGCCTACTACATGCAATATTAAAACTTATCAAGACCATACAGTGTCCTTGCATAAAGTAAATCCTGAATGAAAGTAACAATTTATAGGCTATAAGTTATAAAAAAAATGCTACAAGGGATCTATTTTTTGCGTAATAGAAAAAGTCGATTGCATTCATATATAAAAATAATAATTGCAGTAATGATAAAGTAACGAATAGTGTGCAATGAAGTTGCTATCATGATTTAAATTTCGATTTTTGTTAAAATAATTAATTTACATAGGCTGTGTTCTTAACTATCTCTCAACTATTGTAATCTTCGTTATAATCGATTATTTTTGTACGGAAGCACTCACTTGCAATTTAATCAACCAACCGTAAACTATTTAAGAGTTCTTTACACCGCACTATAATCATATTGATTCTGAGTCGATTCTGAAAATTGGCCTTACCTTGCAGTGTAATCCTGTATTTTTATTACTTTTTCAGCTGTAGGAGAGCCTCCAATATGCCTGGGGCACGTCGTAGTAGAATGTTTGAGAACAGCCATTCAGGCTTCAAGGCATGATAGCGGCTATGACACAGATAAACACTTATCTTTAGGTTAGTAGCTCTATATTACTTATTTGTGCAAACTTCTGGATTACTAATGTTTGGCCAAAAAACGTTTCCCAAAGTATCACATCCTAAACTATCTTTCCCAAATTTTTATTTGGCAAAAAAACATTTTCCGAAACAACTTTTCGTAATTTTACAGTTAGCAACAAAACAAATAATTGCTTGGCATTGTTTCATTTTACCAAATATTATTTAGTCAGATATTTGGTTTGGCATAACATACTCTTCTCATAATATTGCCTAACATAATACGATTTATATAAGTCGAAATCGAAAAAAATAAAATTTTAAAAGTCTTTATTGGCAAGTTAAGTGTTTCGAAAATCTATTGGAAGCAAAAATTTAAATCGCTCGACTTCGCGCTTTGTATGGTCACTGTTCTAACCTTACCTAGACTCTGTAGGAAAGATTTCTGTATGTAAAGTAAGTTTTGGTAAATTAAGTAAGTAATAATATTAATCAATGCATTTAGTTAACAACCATGCAACTTTTCCGGCGGCAATTCGTTTCTGTGTCTAATATGGAGTGAGTGAAGTGACAATTTGACCAATCAATTTTTTAGAATATAATATTTGCCAAAATAAAACATTTATCTTAATGAAAAATTGACAAAGTAAAATTTTGCTAAATGGTAATTTGAACAAATGAATAAAGTGCGAAATGTATATTTGCTAAAGATTCATTTGGGAAATGAAACATAGGCTATATTATGTTTTTTGGGAAGTGAAATTAGGTGAAAAATAGTTTGCCAAAGGAAGGGATACCCCTAAACAAAACTGCACTGTTGTCTTAGCCTCTTGCACACAAAGCTAAATTAAAAATATTAAAAAAAGATTAGCCACTTAGTACAGAGGATTGTTGACAGTTATTTGTTTACACTGTTTATTGATCTCCAATTAAAAGTCCGAGTTCATTGTCATGCTTAATCTTCAAGACGCGGTCGGGTGTAATAATTTAAGTCTATTTTTTCCACAAACCATGATTGTCGACAAATGTTTTAAATTCTGGTAAAAAATTGCATCCATTTATTATTTACTTACATGCCAGTATATCTAATAGACACTTTAAAAAATCGACCGGCTGCGGTGAGTATCAAACCCACGCTTTTCGCAGTCCGGACTATTTGATAAAAGTCCTCGGTAGAACAGTTAGAAAGAGGAGTCGTTCTGATTGTGAAGAGTTTTATTTTCTTAGTTTTGTACTAAGTTTTAAAGAAACCCGCTGACCTAGGGGACTGATGACTTAAAGTCCATGATCGACTGGTTGCGGAGGTAAGGTTCCGTATATTTAGCTATACAACCTAATTTTTAGAGAATCTTGTGGCAGTACGGCCTCAAAACCGCCTGTGGCGAAGACTGAGAGAGACATATGACACAGTGTCTACTAGCAATACTAGGGATTTATTAATATGCATGACATAATCAGCTTATGCTGATTTGATTAATTATGCAAATGTATGTCACGGAACGCAGTGGAAAGTTAAGATGATGATAGAACATAATTAAAAAAATGTACGTTTACTCTTGATACTTTGCAGATGTTCCTGTTTCAAATGAAAGTGTCGTTGAAGCCGCTGAAGTCAATATTGAAGAATTTGTATTGTACTAGCTAATTTTTGTGTATGTTGTATAACAGTGTATTTATTAACATGATGATTGATCATGAAGCACGTAGGGCATCATGATTATTTTATTATATTTGGAAAATTATCAAAATATTATTCGCATTAGTAAAACTGCAATGTTGAGGCGGTGGAGGGTGTTATCAGAACAGTAAAAACTGCGTGTAATGAGCAAAACTAGTTATGAATTCTTGTTTCACCATTTCCTAACAAATACCTTGAACTAAGAGGCAGTGAATAACCAAAATATGGTTCTATACCTATTCTACAAAATAAGATTTTAGCCGTATTTTATTATTTAGAGTTCATGCTGAATTTTAGTCAAATATAAGGATGCACCTTTTTTTCACATAACTTTCGGATATCGGAAGTCCGGAAATATTTCTCATACAATTTTACATCTTAATGATCATATATTTTTTTTCAACTAATGTTACTAATTTATAGTCAAATTCATAATATCACTAGTAATACAATTGGTTTATACTAATATTTACTTAATCGTAAGTGTTATTCATCCCAATTGTTGAAATTTATTTATTTTGAGTATTTATTTTTATAAAGTTTTTAATAATAAGTGTAAATGAAACTGGTTATCTCTTTAGTATCCCCTAAGGTAATACCTAAGTTTAAATAATCTTACGAGCGGAAGGCCTAATTTTAAGATATCTTATAATCATTAAACCTAACCGTTGTAGACCTACGTTTACAATGTCTTATTTTAAATCGTCTCATAACGGGAAAAACGGTGTCAAATCAATTTACGGCTAAACTTGTCACAAGTCTCATCTGGGTTAGGTTAGGTTGGAACCACTGATCAAATAAATTACAGTGACCAGACAAAAAATAAATTACAGTATAGCTCAAAAGTTGTGTCATTAAAATTGGTACACTAGCACTATACAATTTAGCGGTTAAAAGTGACATAATTTTTAAACAAAAAAATTCATTTAAAAAACATATTATTATGACTTCAAATATTTTCTTAGTAACGCCATTATTAATAAGAATATTAAGATCATTGACTGTTATGAAGATAATTGTTATGGAAATAATTATGAAATTTCTTAGTAATGACATTATTTATAAAAGTATTATGATTACTATTTTAACTTTATCTTATAAGTTCCGTTGGTTGTTGTAAAAAATATAAACAAAAAAAGTAAGAGGAAAAAAATATGAAGAGTGATTATTCAAACACCAAACGGTAGTAAAACAATAAGTAGAGAAAAATAAGGGAAATGATTTAAAGTAATTTAAATAAGAATTGTATTATTAATAACGTATTTCTTACATCTACATTACTGAAATTTAAACAAGTGTTTTTTTGTTGACTTTTGCACAGCGCACAGACAGTCATGTAACTGAAAATGTACATAATGAAAAACTATTTAGGTATACCATGTTTGACGCAACTAAAGTTGAATTTACAATTAAATTTTGAATGTTTTTAGTTTGCCAAGGCTAACCTAGCACCTGTTACTCTTGGCAAACTAAAAACATTGAAAACACCTGTGGTCTTAATACAAAAAGATAGACCAGTGTTAAACACTTGTCTAAATATTAGTCAACCATTTTGAAATATTTGTTGATAATAATATGTCTTGCCGAAAAGCAACGCAAGTAATTGGACCTTGTTAACTAAACTAGGTCCAAGTACTTGCGACCCGAAATATGGGAAGTGGCGTCCACTGAAATCATACTAATTGTTATATCGGCAAACGGGTTAATCCTAACCACATTAGGTGTACACCTGAAAAGGTTGGGATTCGTCAGCGGCTCGCTTCCAGCAAAGATGCAGAAGGCGGTGGGGCTTGATACCGTACGCATCGTCCGCTGATTTCTATCTCTTTTGCCTTGATCTCGGCCAACTGTGTCGCTGCCGGTCATTACCGCCCAAGAGGCGGGAGGTTTTAGGCCTGTGAAAAATATGTCTCGAATGTCTGATGTGTCAACCAACATTTCAAATTGGTTGACTAAGAATAGTTTGTTACGGGATTGCTACCATGTACCTTATTTTTGAGTTCCCGATATTTCGGCACTGTTGCAAGCGCCATGATCACCATTTATGTTTGAAGATATTTATCTTTAAACATAAAGCTTAGTTGGTAAAGCACTCGCCCGGCATGCGATGGGACGTGGGCTCGAGTCCCACCTGAGGTCAATGATTTTTTTTTTAAGTGTTATTTATCTTCAATTAAACCTTGCATGGAATTGCTAAAAACAAAAATTTACAATGTTTAAGCATTTCTGATCTTAACCAATAGTCAAATATTTGTAAAAATATTTCTATAGGGTGTTGACGGTAGTATACTACTCAGCTATACATATAGCTACAACATTGATCAGAGATACGCTGGCTTTGACAGCAAGAAAAAACACTTGAGGAATTTCATCTTGTCACGTGACGTCCTCGGTAGCTTAGTTGGTAAAGCACTCGCCCGGCATGCGATGGGACGTGGGTTCGAGTCCCATCTGAGGTCGATAATTTTTTTCAAGTGTTATTTATCTTCAATTAAACCTTGCATGAAATTGCTAAAAACAAAAATTTACAATGTTTAAGCATTTCTGATCTTAACCAATAGTCAAATATTTGTAAAAATATTTCTATAGGGTGTTGACGGTAGTATACTACTCAGCTATACATATAGCTACAACATTGATCAGAGATACGCTGGCTTTGACAGCAAGAAAAACACTTGAGGAATTTCATCTTGTCACGTGACGTCCTCGGTAGCTTAGTTGGTAAAGCACTCGCCCGGCATGCGATGGGACGTGGGTTCGAGTCCCATCTGAGGTCGATGATTTTTTTCAAGTGTTATTAATCTTCAATTAAACCTTGCATGGAATTGCTAAAAACAAAAATTTACAATGTTTAAGCATTTCTGATCTTAACCAATAGTCAAATATTTGTAAAAATATTTCTATAGGGTGTTGACGGTAGTATACTACTCAGCTATACATATAGCTACAACATTGATCAGAGATACGCTGGCTTTGACAGCAAGAAAAAACACTTGAGGAATTTCATCTTGTCACGTGACGTCCTCGGTAGCTTAGTTGGTAAAGCACTCGCCCGGCATGCGATGGGACGTGGGTTCGAGTCCCATCTGTGGTCGATGATTTTTTTCAAGTGTTATTTATCTTCAATTGACTAATTTTAGACAAGAATGGCCTTACTACAAAAAGATAGACTAGTGTTGAACACTTGTCTAAAGATAAGTCAACCAATTTGAAATGTTGACACATCAGACATTCAAGACATATTATTAACAAACATTTCAAATTGGTTGAATTATATTTAGACAAGTGTTCAACACTAGTCTTTCTTTTTGTAGTAAGGCCACTGGTGTTTAAATAAATAAATGGGAATTTTTGAACGACCATATGAATGACAATAGAAAGTTTTTTATTCTTTTATAATGCAACTATGAGTACTTACCTCTAGTTCATAACAATGCATAATTATTACTGTATTGCAGTATTAGGCATGTAGTAAATCGTTAGAACAACCTAATTTGTGATGACTGACGTCAACGTTCCACTTGCATATTCAATGGAGCAATTACTGGATAAATCTGTGTTGTCATGCGAGGATTACTCTGTCTTTGTGCTTAGTATTGCGTAACGACGGCGACGGCGACGGCGGCATAAAGTTAATCATATCTTTTTGTTAATAGAAATCTAGGATTTTGCGTAAGTACATGATACCTGTTTCTATTAAACTTGTGTAACGTCTTAAAATCTAGATATTCATTTTATTTAATTGTCATCGCGCTAGGCTCTTGGCAGTTTCTTGCAAAGAATCCGGCCACTGGCTTCATGCTCTCCCATCAAAAAACATTGGAACACTCCTCGACACCAATTCATTTCGGGTGTGTGTGGGCTTACACATCGGAGCTCCAGTTTGCTAGCCACACCTGTGTCCCTGTGGCAAGGAAGTAGACAAATTCGGTCTTCACGGTCTCTGCTGTCAGCAAAGCGCTGGACGTCTCGCTCGATATGCTGCACTCAATGATGCAATCAGGAGAGCTCTTGCCAGCATTAACGTTCCTTCCACGTTGCAACCCCGTGGGTTGGTCCGTGATGATAGCAAGAGACCTGATTGTGAAATGAAATGAAATGAAATGAAATTCTTTATTCTGTATATAGGCCCTCTTCCGGGCACTTATACACGTCCCAACATATAACTTAGCCCTACCACCGCTTCGGGACAACATATCGGCTGGTGATGAGAAGAAACGGCGCAAGAAACTCAGTTTGTCAGCCTGATTTTATTACAGGAAACACAATTACAAGATAGTGTAAGTGCGAGCTAGGCAGGCTATTAAGTCCATGCACTCTTGTCGTTTAAGTAATCTTCAACTTTGTAGTATCCTTTTTCCATAAGGATTTTTTAAATGTGGTTTTTGAACTCATAAACAGGTAAGTCTACAAGAGTTTGTGGTACTTTATTGAAGATTTTTATACATTTCCCCAAAAATGAATTATCCACTTTCTTTAATCTGAAGCTCGGAACGGCAAGTTTATTTTTATTTCTAGTATAATGATGTGAATGACATTTAAGGCTTAACGAACTTAGATTTTTTCTAACATACATAATATTGTCAAAGATGTACTTTACTGTTAATATTTTAATATCTTTAAAGACCTCCCTCAGAGAGTCGCGAGGTCTAAGACAGTATATTGCACGTACAGCTCTTTTCTGCAACACACAGATTGACTCAATATCAGCAGCTGAGCCCCATAGCAATAGACCATACGACAAGCTATGAAAATAACTAAAGTATACTAGTCTTGCCGTTTCGGCATCAGTTATAAGCCTTATTTTCCTCACAGCATAAGCCGCCGAACTGAGCCTTCCTGACAAGGCAATTATATAGGGACCCCATTGCAGTCGGGAGTCTATTGTAATTCCCAAAAAGCTTGTTGAATTGACTGCATCTATTTGATCGTCTGACATATTAATATGCGTACTGACCTGCCTCACTTTTGGACCGTGGAGTCCGAATGCTAAATGACTTTGGACCGTGGGGTCCGAATGCTAAATTACTTTTCGGCAAAATAGCACCAAAATTATTATCCATAGAAAAATAGGAAAATAAAAATGCTGGTACGTTTCTCGCACAACGGCTTTGTTTAGCCATTCAGCGAGGAAACGCTGCCAGTATCCTTGCTTCCTTGCCTCACGAACACGGTTTTATTTTTGAGTAGGTATTTATTCACTATTTAGGTTTAGGATAAGTTACTTTATTTTAAAGTATTATTGATTTAAAAAAATAGCATATTAAAGTATTTCAGTGTTAATTACCGAATATTGTCGAGCGAAAACGATAAAGAAACCTTTATTTCACTATGTGAATATATGTAATAATTAAAATTCATTAAATACTTATTCATATTTCTTTATTTACACAAATCGATGTGATGCGTTCCAAGTGACAAAGGTATTCTTCTAAATTCATTTCAGTATTACTAGTGAAAAAAGAAAACTTGTTAATTACTGATTTAATTGCGAATTAGTGAAAAGTGATATGCCATGAGTTACTCATGTTTGCTAAATATTCCTTCTAACTCGAATGAGGAATATTTTAATTTGTTGATGTGTCTTGGGAAATTTGTCTATAATTACACAGATAGGCTAGGCTTTATGATAAACGTTTTTCGGCTTTCAGAAACATAAAGTTGTCGACAACGATGGCACTCCAACGACCGGCGGCTCCTTTTATTGATAGTTTGTTGTCTCTTTCTGGCCCACCCTTGCAAAATGTTTTTTATAACCCCATAATTTAATTTGGCAGAAATTGAATTTGCAATTACCTATTCGAAGAATGATGATAGCGTATATCAGTTTATTTTCGTAATTTTAACTGTTTAACGCAAATTTTATTCAACAATAATTAATGAACCGTAAAGAATAGGCTAGGGTCGGACTCAGTGGCGTACGTTCTGCAGTGTACTGACGTAAACTTTGTTTTCTCAATTGAGATGTTGACAGTGGCGGGCATTGGTTTTATTTCGAGGTAGGCAATAGATACTTACAAATGTGTTTTGTTAATGAAAATCAATGGTTTTCACCAATAACAGACATTTGTAAGTACCTACTGCCTACCTCATTTCATTTATTAGGTAGGCACTGCCTGATTGCCTATATGCATCGCACGTCCCTGGATGTTGAGACTATTCATAAATAATTCTAAGGCATCATCTATTAAAATAAACTAGTAATAATAGGCCCTATCACGTGCAACATTATTTTGTATTAGAAAACACATAATTTTATATTGCTTCAAAATCAATACAAAGAGTGCGTTTTGACAGCTCATAAAAAGGAATGACAATTTATTGGTGTTATCAATGACCTCACCGGAAACAAAACTAATTGCCTCAAAAGTATCTAAAAATAGGATCCTATCCTATTTCCGAAAATTAAAACATCATTATTTTATTTTCAACCGACTTCAAAAAAGGAGAAGGTGCTCTATTCGACTGTTATGTTGTTTATATAGTAATGTTTTGACAGATTTCAAAATTAAAAAAGGTGTACTCCAGCGGTGGTCCCATGTCTTCCAAGTTAGGATCTGCTGACGGATTTTTTTTTGGTATTGCACCTTGGTAGGGGTAGTGTTGTTTAGCATTCATAATTGAGTCTCCGCATGTTATAATAAGCCTCCACCTTAGATGTACTAAATACAGTCCTGTGTTAATGCATAAAACATACAAGTTTAGTTGATAGGGGTTAACAAAAAAACGACCTCTAAGTGTACCCTTCATTATAAATATTTTAAATGCGTAACAAAAAATTGATACTGGTAAGAAAGTGGAAAAAAGTCAATAATTATCTTTGCATGCAAGTTAAGAATTTAATTTGCACACTAAGTAATGTTCCATTTTTTTTCCACTTACAACCTTTATTGCATGAATAATACATACTTACTAATATTCCAAAACAATCAGCGATACTTGTATTCGTGACTTGAAAGGTATATAGTTATGCAAATAATAAAACATCACTTATTATGATTGTAACTACTAAAATAATATTATACCTTAAGTTTGGCTATTGTGCGGTACCTTCAAAGTATTGTAAATTTAAAACACATGTTTAGAAAACGGTAATAATATTATTATATTGTTGTTAAATTAAGTTATAACAATGTTATTGATAAGCAGAGGCTTCTTATCTGGCACAAGTATCTTTATACTTTAAAGAAGACTTTGGCCACTTGGTATAGAAATACGATTGTAAAAGGTAAATATATATATTTTTTATTTGAAATCATGTATTATCAGTTCCCGGCACTAGCTATCAGCCGTCATCGGGACGTCATTCATTCTACGCGTCGTACTTGTCATTTTGCGCTTTTTCCGTATCATTATATTTTAATTCGTTATTATATCATTTTATTTAGAAGATCCCTTTAATAGTATTTGGATTGTTTTTATTATAGAATTTAACTAATTACAGTTATTATTATATTCTTCTATTTTTGAATATTTTTTGTTCCCGTAAATGTATACCTAGTTTAATTCAACTTTATAATAATCATTTTGCCTTATGTGTTTTCGAATATCTAGTTGTAAATTACTCTTAAAAATAGAAGTGGTATCGAGTAGAGCCGGGAAAAGAATAGTTAAGCTAAATTACCTTCTTATCGTGTATCGTTAAGTAGGTAATTTTGCTTAAGTATTGTTAAAAATTGATCCATAACATTAACCAATATCAATCGATGTAAGTTTTGGTTGAGTACAGACGTGTCTCGACTCTCGACGTGATGGACAGAATCTACTTTACAATCAATGGGAAGAAATACAGTGGTAAGTGCCTTAATTTATTTTATAAAACATTTACACATTGACTGCCTACTTTGATTCGCCTACCTATCATAAATTATATTGTTGTCGTGTTTGATACTTTACGGAAAATAAATTAAATATTTCTAGAAATCAGTTCAAGGTATAAAAAAAACTTTCTACATTATACTATCTATTCCTACTTTTGTATTTCTACTACATTTGCATTACGCATATTAAAATTGCATTGATTTAAAATATATTACGACAGTTATAACGTTTAAACGTTTTATAAAAGCATTATGGTTACTTTTAGATTAAAACTAATTATAAATAATTGTACCAAAATAAGAATGAAACAAAATCGAATCAAAAGAAAAATCTTTAAATTTTGTAAATAGGCCTTTTACGCGGTCGATTTTTTACCTCAACCGATTTTTAGGGTTCCCTAGTTACAAGGGTAACGTAGGGTTACAAGAAACCCTTAAAGTGTCGTCATGTGCGTCTGTCTGTCCGTCCGAGGTTTAGCTTGGAGACGGTTGACTCTGTAATTTTGTGGAGATATGTAAAAGACACTGACAAAGTGGTAAAATAAAATTTTGAAAAACTATTTTTAGGATTCCGTAGCCAAAAGGCAAATTAATGTGATGTACATTACCATGCAATCTTTCACCGAAAATTGGTTTGAACGAGATCTAGTAAGATTTTTTTTTAATACGTCATAAATCGTAAAGCGCAATTAGATAATGGTACGGAACCCTTCGTGCGCGAGTCCGACTCGCACTTGGCCGGTTTTTTTTACGGTCGCATGCATGTAACGTGGGTATGAACTTTTTTTTCATCGTCTACCCCAGCGTGTGGGGTATCGTTAAGTAGGTACTTTTTGTAGTTTAGTTTTAAATGACTTAGGAGTTGCTAAGGCTATTTTTCGATCGAGAGATGCGTTTTGAAATATTAAACTTTGAAGCTCCATTTTAACTATTGGCTTAAAAAATCTGGAAAAATTCATGATAATAGTGCTTTTCATGAACTTTTAAGGAAAATCATAACGGATAAGATAGACCAGTTAGTTTGCCGATACGACTAACGTTTCAACTTAGTTGTTCAAAAATTCCTTAGAGGAAAACATAAAAAGTGACTTAAATGAAGTAATTGCTGAAATATATTGTGGTAACGACGGGCAACCACAGACCCCTATACTGCGCATGGCACGACACTTACTTGGCCGGTTTTTTATTTTAATTTGGGGCAATTTGTGGGAAATTTTTACCAATTTTGTGTACTTATTTTCATGTTGTTATGTGCGTAGCCGGCGGCGAATTTTCCATTGACACTACTTTGAACGAGTTTATCCGTCGACATGCGGACCTGCGCGGCACAAAGTTTATGTGCCAGGAGGGGGGCTGCGGCGCCTGCGTCGTCAGCGTGCGCATCCCGGGGCTTGGAGGGGATGAGAATCTTTCTGTGAATTCGGTTGGTACCAATTTAAACATATTTTTTTCAAATATTATTTTATTTCTAACGAAGGTTCCTTATAAAGAGCAAAATTGGGAAATAATATAGTGTACGGAAAAACTTAAAAACGATTACAACCAGATTAAAGAAAAAAGTAGTAAGTAACACTAATTTAAATTTTATGTGAAAAAAAAAACTTAGGGACAGGGTTTAACAGGACGTGTTGCTAGTGATGAATTACGGTACTAAGACGTATTTCTTGACTTTGTTCTCTTAAACGAGCTCAAAGTCATACAACGTGTTATAGAGAGAGCTAAGCATTAACGTTTCTATGCGAGATAGGATTGTTGAGAGTGTAGCCTGTAGTTTAGATTGCGTCCAGGCCAGCAAAGAATCTTACTGATGCGAGATAGGACCGTGTGCAGAATGTTCTGGTTTCTTCGCTTAAATAAAAGATTTTATTTGTTCACTGGGACGTTATTGTTGCTCTGAGCCGAGGTAGTTGAGAATCGAGAAGAAGAAGTTGCATTTACAAAAAATTAAAACTTATAATTGAATGTTGCTTTATTTGCAACAAGAATCACCAATAAAGCCTTTCGAATAGCGAAATTAAAGTGCATTAGCACTTAGCAGGCCATATCGCTCGCGTAACTGATAACCATTATGGCAAAAACAGTTTTCGAGTGGCGACCACGAACGGGAATCCTAGTGTTGGAATTCAAATGTAGTGTATGCAGAAACTGTATGCAAATAAACTTACCGATGACGTCGTTATTGATTTGTTTTTCCACTTTCAGTGCCTGGTCGCGATCATGTCGTGCGACAACTGGGACATCACAACCATAGAGGGCATCGGCAACAGGAAAGACGGCTACAACATTATACAGAAGCGCCTGAACCACTTCTTTGGCTCTCAGTGTGGATACTGCAGTCCAGGATTTGTCATGAGTTTATACAGGTAAAAAAATAAACATAATTTGTTCTCTTGGATGAATTCCCTTCTTGGATTAATCCCTAAATTATAAACGTACGTAACGTATAACGTAAAAAAACAAATATTATACTTAAGATTGGCAAAACCAGCCAAACTAAATGTACGATTTGATAAAAATAATACAAGCATACATTTTAAGAAGTGCCAAAAAATAACATCTAGAGAACAAAAATAAACTGAGTTTACAGAAATACATTTTTCATCTTTGTATTATTCGAACAAAATGAAACAGTGCGCTGTTCCACACCAAACATCCTACTAGAACCATGAGAAGTGCTGATACGGTGAAGCCTAATTGAACAATCTTAAAATGTTTAAGTATTATTATTTTTAACAGCAGATGGGAATAATTAAAAAAAACATGCCCGTCGTTAACACAATATATTTCAGCAATTACTTCATTAAGTCGCTTTTAATGTTTTCCTCTAAGGATTTTTTTAATGACTAAGTTTAACGACTATTTCTCTTAAACTAACTGGTCTAACTTAATGGTTATGACTTTTCTTAAAATTTCATAAAAAGCACTATTATCATGATTTTTTCCAGATTTTTCAAGCCAATAGTTTAGCTTTTAGATGGGGGAAGGACGCCCTACTCGAACAAAAATTGGCACTTTAAAGTTTAATATGTCGCAATCAGATCCCTAAATCGAAAAATAGTCTTAGCAACCCCTATGTCATTTTAAAGGACCTATTAAACGATATCCCACGCGATGGGGCAGACGATGACAAAAAAATCATCCCCATGTATTATATGTATGGTAGCTACTAAAAAAAATATTTTTCAAAATTTTATTCTACCACTTTGTCGGCGTGATTAAATTTCACATATCCACAAAATTACAGCTCTTTAGGGTCAACAGTCTCCAAGCAAAACCTCGGAGGGACAGACTGGCAGACAGACGGACATGACGAAACTATAAGGGTTCCTTGTCAGGACTACGGAACCCTAAAAATGGAAAAATAATCTGTCACCCTTTCTCTTTCAGTTTACTACAAGCAAAAGGCAGGCACTTAACTGAAAAGGAGATAGAAAAATCATTAGGAAGTAATACGTGCCGATGTACTGGCTATCGACCAATTTTGGAAGCTTTTAAATCTTTAGCAGTTGACGCCAACCCTAAGTTACTTGAGAAAATCAAGGATATTGAGGACATTGACCAAAATATTTGCCCCAGATCGGGAAAGAATTGTAGTGATTCATGCTCTAATAAAGAGCTTCAAGAATGGTGTTTTATAAATATGAAAAGCGAAGCCGCAGCTTTAGAAAAACCAAAGGAAATAACACTTGCTGATGGAAGATTGTGGTCAAAAGTTTATAACATCGATGCAATATTCGAAACTTTGAACAAAACTAGTTACGATTCGTACATGCTAGTTGCTGGCAACACAGCAAAAGGTTAAACAAATGAATTTGTTTAAGTTTACTCCTAATAATACCAATCCTTTTTAGGTGCCTAACTAAAATTCCATCGCTGTTGCAGGCGTGAAACCCCGAATAAAATATCCAAAAGTACTTATTGACATTAGTAATATAAAGGAACTACAGTCACATTATTTAGACGTCAATCTAGTATTAGGAGCAAACATGACACTCACCGATGCCATGGCTCTATTCAAAGAATTGGCCAAAACTAACGAAGACTTTTGGTACTTGCAAGTGATGTATGATCATATTGATCGAGTGGCTCACATACCCGTTCGAAACGTAAGCTTATTTTGTCACAAGATTATAAAGGCGCATACAAATCTGGCAAAAAAAGTGCACGCGCGCCACGCACACGTCTCGTGCGCGATTTGCGTACTTCGTGAGCTTCGCATTCGCGGGGCGTACGCCAGATCTGTACCTGTCCTAATTGTAATGCAACAATTAATTTGATCGTATTTAATTCAGATTTTTCTTATAGATTGGAACATTAGCCGGAAATTTGGTTTTAAAAAATAAATACCCCGAATTTCAGTCAGATATTTTTTTATTACTTGATTGCATTGGAGCAACAGTTACTTTAGGTAAGCGTGAATGTGTTTAAAATAGCAAATGTGAATATGACTATCTTACTATGACTCTGCGTTACTATACAGGTAAATAATTTATTAAATTTCTAAAATGTCTATAATTAATTACAGTTGACAAAAAAAAGCACCTGACAGAGCTGAGTATGGCTGATTTTTTAAAAACGAGTATTATTGACAAAGTTATGACTAAAATAAAACTTCCGCCACTATCTAAGCACTATGAGCTAGTAACGTATAAAGTAAGTACTTTTACTAAAATAAATTAATATTACTCTTTATAATTTATATGTTATTTGGTGCTAATTAAATAAATATTTTTTTAGATTACACCGAGAGAGCAAAACGCTCATGCTGAAGTAAATTCTGGATTTCTTTTGAAATTTGATCCAGATACTAAAAACGTGATAAGTGCTCGTATTGTTTATGGTGGCATAACTCCTTCGTTTACCCATGCATACGAGACTGAAAAGTTTTTGGTTGGGCGGAACATTTTTGATAATAACATATTACAAGGAGCATTGCGCAGTTTGGAGTCGGAAATACATCCCGAGGAAAAACTGCCGGAACCTTCTCCTAGATTTAGGAAGAAATTAGCAGTCAGCTTATTTTATAAGGCAAGATAGTAATAAGTAAATTAAAGCTCATAGATAGATATAATAATCGTATTAGTGTAATAGGACTTAATTTTTATTTTGGTATTTCAGTGTATTTTAAAACTTTGTCCTCAAGAAATTTTAAGTCAATTTTATAAGAGTGGTAGTACTACGCCATCCAACGACCGACCACCAGTAAGCAGTAGTTACCAAGAGTTCGATACTGATAAGAATGTCTATCCTCTCACTCAACCGATTCTAAAAAAAGAAGGAATGATTCAATGCGCAGGAGAAGCGGTATACGCTGATGATATGCCGACTATGAAAGATGAAGTATTTGCCTCTTTTGCTCTTTCTTCAGTAACAAAGGGTAAAATAGAGTCTATTGATGCATCTGAGGCGATGGTATGTAATTTTTTAGTATTTTTGTCTAATGAGTATTCCAGAAAACCATAAATAATTACAACAAGCACATCCGGTTTCAGAAAATTAATGGTGTTATTGCAGTTTTAACATCAGCAGATATTCCAGGAAAAAATAGTGCTGTGAAAGTGCAGTTATATATAGTGGAAGACGAAGAATTGTTGGCTAGTAAGCATGTTAAATACTTTAATCAACCGCTTGCTATAGTGGTTGCTGAAACTCAGGCCATAGCTGATCGAGCATCAAATTTTGTAAAAGTGATTTATAAAAATACTTCTAAAAAACCTTTGGTTCTAACAATAGAAGATGCCATAAAGGCACCTAAAGATGAGAAAAGACTTATTTCTTATACTGGAATAACACCTTCAGAAAGAGGAAGTAACGTTAAAAAAGAGATTCAAGGAAAATTTGTTAGTCCGCTTACATATCACTATATGATGGAGTTGCATACAACTGTCGTAAAGCCAGTCGATGAACGCTTGGAAGTATATTGTTCTACTCAATGGATGGATCAAGTCCAGGCTGCTATAGCACAAGTTCTCAAAATATCAGAGAGTTCGTAAGTATTTAAAAAAAAAAAGTTAGTGAACAACTTAATTGCAATGGCTATTATGGTCTATAATACATTATCAAACTATTTAAAAGCTGAAACAAATAACGTAACATTTGCAAAAGATGACTTTAGAATCTTTAATGCAATTTACTTGCCAACAGAAAAAAAGAGTTGGTCTAACCTCTGCACAAAAACTATATTATTACTAAATTGACATATTATTTTAATCCGCATGATCTTGTTATTAAATGGAATTTTATTTTAAATTAATTTTATGTATCATTTTCACATGCCATACTCTTATTAATTTTATTTGACTCTTAATATGACTATTTGTGTATGATTAGATACAATATTATCTTTATTTACTACAATAAAAAACGGGTCGAACCTGTACATTAAAGATAATTAAAAATTGTTTTTGGGGCACTCTATAATTTAACGTGCGGCATAATAATACCTTAATGAACACTTATGACGCAATAAATGAATATGAATACATATCTGAATATAAATTGGTGTTTCGTAAATTAAAACTTTTAAAATGATTTTAGAATTATAGTTAATACTAAAAGATGTGGTGGTGGATTTGGTTGTAAAGTAGCACGATCAAATTTTGCTGCATGCGCGGCAGCATTAGTATCAAAGAAATTGAACAGACCATGTCGTATGTCCATGAGCATGCCTGATATAATGAGGGCTCTTGGAAAACGTTGCAACAGCAGGCTTGACTATAAGGTGAGGACAATTAATTTTTAATCAAATTATGTAAAAAGTGCGATAAATACTGCTTTTAATTGTGGACGTATTTTAATTTTGAACCCCTCGTTTTATTTAGGTAGGGGTTGATGAAAACGGTGAGATACAGTATATGGATGCTACATTTTATGTAAATGATGGTTTAGTTTCAAATGAGAATGAAAATCCGTACGCTACATCCTCGATGAAAAGCTGCTATAATCCTAATCGATGGAAAGTTGATTCCTTTGCTACTATTACGGATGTGCCAGGAAATTGCTTTATGAGAGCGCCAGGTTTGTTTAATTGAAAACGTAAAGTGTAATATTTGGACAAAAAGTTCAACGAATTGCATTGCGTAAATAATGTTTCAGGTGGCTACGAGGGAATCGCTGCAATTGAGCACATAATGGACCATATTGCAGTAGAAATAAATAAAGATCCCATATTAGTACGACAGGTAAACTACCATAAAGATAACAACCCGTTGCCTACACTTGTACCAAAGTTTATGAAAAGGGTAAATTATGAAAAAAGACAGAATTCAATAAAAAAATTTAATGATCTCAATAGATGGAAAAAGCGTGGCATCGGATTTCATAATATGGCATTCCCTCTAGAATACATTGGTAATTATACAGCTTTGGTATCGGTTTACCACGGTGATGGCAGTGTGATTGTTAACATTGGAGGGATAGAAATCGGACAAGGAATATTTACAAGAATTGCTCAGGTGGCAGCAAGTGAACTCAGTGTTCCCGTGGAAAAGGTTTCTATTCTACCCAGTTATAATTTTGCAACGCCCAACAACAGTACAACTGGCTCAAGTATAACAACAGCGTGTTCGGCATATGCTGTAATCAGATGTTGTGATCAGATAAATTCTAGATTAGCACCTGTCCGGGCTGCGATGCCCTCGGCATCTTGGGAACAAATTGTACAAGAAGCAGATCTCAAAGGTATACACTTACAAGCAAACTATCTCACTAACCCTAATGATCCCGGGTTAGTCGGTTATCCAGTGTATGGGATAGCTGTGATTGAAGTTGAAGTAGATATTTTAACCGGAATGAAATGGATTGTCAGAGTTGATTTATTAGAGGACGCCGGACGCAGCATTAATCCAGCATTAGATAACGGTCAAGTAAGTTATTTCTATTAATAAAAAAAATAAAAAAATGCATGTATCTGTATATTCAACGCGAAAAGTTAATTTACTCGCTAACAGACAATTGTTTTTCTCGTACTATACCGCTTTGAGGAAGTAGCATGGTTATGTTAAGTCCCGTATCCACATCTATCAGAAAACAGTGGCTTATGCAATTGTTTCCAAAAAATGTTTACTCACTAAGAAAATCTGCAGTGTACCACGCAACGTATACATTGATGATGCATGAGGACCCGTAAAGACTACTTCTATGTGTTAGTACAGCTCATGCCGAGTCTCAGGATATTGTTGATCTTGTACACACGGGCCTGCACTCACTAGATCAATAAAGTATGGTTTTGCGAAACGCCTCCTTTTAGTAGACCGGCCAAGAGCACTTAGAAAAATCTCGTCGGCATCTCTTCTGTATACCTACAACAGGTATGGATGTGTTCAGGGCGTAGTTGTAGATCACTAAAACTGCTTGTTGTAATGTTTTTTAGTTAGGCCGCCGACGGTTTAGGTTTTTCGTTAATTACATCCCACCTATTGTTTATTTGATTGTGTATGGTGTCGTTTGAAAGCTTATTAAATGTTATTTAATTTAATCTCAGACACCTAAAGCGTAACTTTTATATTTAAAAAAATATATTTGACACAATATATGATTTTTACTAAAGTGATTTCGAAAATAATCTTTTTTTACTGGAAAACTGCTCAACTTACGGTAAATTTGTTTATTAATATAAAAAATATGCAGAATTTTATTACCTATTTACATATAAATGTCAGTTTCATTAAAATAGGACTTAAAAAGACTGAGCTATGTCTTATTTTGTGGCGCAAGGAGCATGGTGTTGTATTCATTGTAATAATGTAATTATGTCACAATTCTTACGCATTCATGTTGTTAACTAAACGTTCTTTCTTTATAATTGTCATAAATAAATGAACAATCTAAACAATCTACACTACGTTCTGAACACATCCATACCTGTAGGATGGTATACAGAAGAGATACCGTCGAGATTCGGGTTAAAGAAGGAATTTTCTCAGTTGGCCGGTAGACTGTTTCTCCCCGATCACATGATTTGGAGTTGCTTATAACACAAGTAACCCTTAAGCAGGTTATTCTTTTTTAGGGTTCCGTAGCCAAAGGGTAAATGGGACCCTATTACTGAGGCTCCGCTGTCCGTCTGTCTGTCTGTCTGTCCGTCTGTCACCAGGCTGTATCTCATGAACCGTGGTAGTTGGACAGTTGTTTTTTTTTACAGATTATGTATTTCTGTTGCCGCTATAACAAAAAGTACTAAAAAACAGAATACAATAAATATTTAGGGGGCTCCTATACAACAAACGTGATTTTTTTGCCGTTTTTATAGATAATGGTACGGAACCCTTCGTGCGCGAGTCCGACTCGCACTTGGCCGGTTTTAATCAATTATATTTTAATATATGCTTTTTCTAGGTTGAAGGAGCATTAATTCAAGCTTTAAGTTCATGGACAATGGAAGAAATAAAATGTAATAATTTAACAGGGGAGCTGTACACTGACCGAAGCTGGAACTACAAGGTTTTTGGTGCAAAAGATATTCCCCATGATTTTCGCGTTTACTTGCAACGAGGGACATTTAACCCTGTTGGAATCTTGGGGTCGAAAGGTGAATCTCCTATATTTCAATGTATTAAAAACAACGAATAAATATAAATACGTGCTGGAAACACACCAACCCTTGAAATAACATTTCTGTGTTACAAAGTATCGGCTACTATCTACATGCACTAGAAGGTAAAATTGTCGGGATAACATCCAGTGAATTGTCAACCATGAATGAACCCCAAAAAATAATAATTTAAATTTAGTATATTACGTAGAACACGTTACTTTATTTATTGTCTAGACATATTTAAGTAGATAACCTACCTAGAAGAAGTAATACATTCTTTTAATACTATGCCACCCCAACCCAGAAGGTATCTCATTATGTGATTAAGATCAACAGTAAGACAAAGGAATCACTTTAACATGATTCGATTCTTGAACTGGCCAGAAGTTGCTTGTACAGACTCAAAGTGCTTTACAGGATCCGGGAGTTCCTTAGTGTGGAACTTAAAAGAAAGCTCACAGAATCTCTAGTCCTGTCTAAAGTTAACTACTGCAACCCCGTATTTGAGCCATGCCTACTGGCTCGCTCCTGTCGTGTGCTACAGCGTATTCAGAACGCCTGCGTAAGGTTTACACAGCATATAACACCTAGGACCCATGTGACACCCTTTATAAGTTGAACATGTCCCAACGAGACCTACATTTTGCCAGTCTGCTGTTTGGTGTAGTTAGGAGTGGCGACCCGGAGTATCTTCATGGCAAATTGAAGTGGATGCATTCAGCTTCCACGTATAACATCTGGGGCAGGTCCTTGAAGCTTGTCACTATCCGACACAGGACTGCTGCCCTCAGAGGGAATTTTTGATACCTAGCTACCAAATGCTGGAACATTTTCCATCTACCGATTAGGCAGGCTAAAACAAGGTTTACCTTCAAACGCAAACTTTAATCAGCATCTTCTTTGGTTTCTATAACAATTTGAATTACAAATTTCATTCATTATTATTCATTGAATGTTATTATCGTATACGTCCTTAATCTATTATTTATTAATTGACTGACATTCCCATTTAGTAGTGGTGTCATCTGCGTACTTTGACATTGTTTTATACGGTATCCTTTGGTCAATTTTTTGTCAAATTTCACTTCCCAAAAAACATATCGCCTATGTTTCATATCCCAAATGAATCTTTAGCAAATGTACATTTCATATATTTTTTTATTTGGTCAAATTATCATTTGGCAAAATTTTAACTTGTCAAGTTTCATTTAGACAAATGATAACATAGCGTCAACTATATATTTCATTAACATTATATTCATCAACAAATGTTTTATTTTGGCAAATATTATATTCCAAAAATTTGTTGGTCGATTTGTCACTTCACTCACTCTACTTATACACAGAAACGAACTGCTGCCGGAAAAGTTGCATGGTTGTTGACTAAATGCATTGATTAATATTATTCCTTACTTAATTTACCAAAACTTACTTTACATACAGTAATCTTTCCTATAGACTCTAGGTTAGGTTAGAACAGTGACTATACAAAGCGCGAAGCCGAGCTAACGGAGCGAGCGTAGTGAGCGTGCCGCGGCAGCGGCCGGCGAGCGCTCGATATATTTTTTTTGCTTCCAACAGTATATTTTCAAAACACTTGCCAAAAAAGATTTTTTTTTTCAATTTCGACTTATGTAAATCGTATGATATGCAATATTGAAGTAAAGTATGTTATGCCAAACCATACATCATGTATAACATAACATACATACATAACATTCATTCATTCATTCATTCACCCATTAAACCCTGGTAGAATTAAAATCTGTACATAAATGTATTTATTACCGTAAAAAATGGTATATTACCTTCACACTTATTTTTTACTAATTTTTTTTGAGTTGTTATGTTGGTCCCATAGTAAAAGCTGTTTAAATTAATAAATAGATTCTCTCGGTTAACCTGTTAGCCAGTTCCTATAATTATGTATGCTTATTTCTTTTATTTAAATACCTATTTTTTTAGCTGTGGGAGAGCCTCCACTTTGCCTAGGGCACGTCATTGTAGAAAGTTTGAGAGCAGCCATTCAAGCTTCAATACAAGATAGCGGGTATGACACAGACAGACACTTACCTTTAGGTAAGTAGTACCTCATTCCAAAAATATATAAAATGCATTGATTACTAATTATACAAAACTTAAAATTGTGATTCATATTTTCTATGTACTTTATGAAATAACGTTTTAAATATATTTATCAAACTTAAATGTTTTAAAAAAAAATAATTACAGGATATACAAACGTCACCCTTAAATCAAAATGAAATGCCAAAAGTTAAAAGTTTATTGTCATGCGAAGTCTTTAAGACGCTTCGGATGTAATAATAATATTAAGTTTATACACAAAACTTTGTCGATAAATGTTCTAAATATTTATAAAACAAACCTGTTTAGTAATATAATATTAAAAGGATTTAGGTATGCAGACGTATTCTTTTGAGTTAGTTTTATACTACGTGTTAAAAACACACTGATAAATAGGACTGATGACCTGTCCGTGACAGGAGTCATCTGGGTTAGAAAACAAATGCAATAAATATAGTATTTAGGCACAATAGACATAATTAAATATTCTGTGATTTAGGGCTTTATCACGCATGCCCGTAGCCCAAGTTGGATAAGACGGATGAATAAATAAATACAAGGTGTTCCCAACATTCGGTTGTATTATACAACCGAATGTTGGGAATCTTGTGGTAGTAAGGCGTGCAAGCGGCATTCGTCGCAGATTGCGAGAAGCTTAGCTAGGTCCAGTAGACGTAATAGATACAGATGATTTAACTAACTTATACTTATTTAATTTATTATGAAAATGTATGATTCAATTAATAATTATAATTGTATAATATTTTTATAAATAATCATTAAAATAATGATTCAACCTAATTTCTGAATTGTATAGTTTTCTTTTCTTGATTTGCAGATGTTCCCGTATCAAACGAAAGTGTCGTTAAAGCCGCCAATGTCAAAATAGAAGAATATGTATTGTACTAAGTAGTTTGTTTTTGTTAATGTTAAATAACAAATATATATTTTTAATATTATTATTGATCTTCAGCAATTTTTGAAATGTTATCATTAAAAATCACACATTATTTTAGTCTTCTAGTAAGATTTATTATTGTCAGAATAAATACAGATAATGTTACCTTTTTGTGTTCCATTATCGTTTACACCCCAAAAGACATGTGAAAAGAGTTAACAAAGTTAAACAAAATCGGTCAATAATATATCTTGGCTGAAATATGCATTACTGATATAACTGGCGCCTATTTGATACAATATCAAGCCAAGCGAAACAAAGGGAGGTGTGATTTTACATCAAAAGCAGCTCGGCCACCGTTCCGGAAAATAGCTTCTGGATTATATCGCCTGATAAACCTTCTATCGGCTATACGAGACAAACCAATAAGACTGCAATAAATTAATGTAGTTTAGCACAGAATCGTGAAAAGGGCAAAGGAAACGGTACATGAAATATATGTATACTGCTATGAGTGACTAATTCATTTTGCTTCCTACTCGCATTTAAGGGTATTATTAGATTAACTTTAAAGGGAAGACAGCTTACTTAAAACTACTTAAATACTTAGTAAAAAAAATAACAAAAACTTCATACTTACATTTTTTAACTTTCGCGTCCAGTTTGATCTTTCCCTTAACATTGACCCAATATTGACGAGATACCATGTAGGATATTTCAGAGATAAAATTCTCACATAGTCCCGCACTTTATTAAAAAAATTAGTTTTAGTAAGTAATTAATTATTTTTAGATTTGTGAATCTGTAGATTTATAAAGGAAAACAATTTATTTATAGCCACATAGCCAGTTTCTCAAATTATCGTGAAGCATGATATAACTATAACTCCGTACCTAAAATATGAGTTTAATAGTATAATTAAACTGAATAATATATTAATTAGTAAAACATGAATTACATAATTATGTAAAATCAAATTTTAATATTTAGCTTCTTATAATAATGTTATCTGAAATTTTGAATATACACATTTTAGGTTTACTTTATTGTTCACACTAACTTTATCATGTCCGATCATGTAAGAAATATGTATTTATAGCATGTTACTTTTAGGCACTATTAGGTCTATTATTGTAATTAACTTTTACCTAACTAAATGTTTATATATATGACTGTTTGTTGCCAAAATAAAAGAAAAAAAAAGTAGTAGTAGGTTAATGTAGGTTAATCAGTTTAAGTTGCAAGTCTTTGCAAGTTGCGAGTCGAATATTCTCATTTCAAACCCGGAGCACCCGGACTGCGAGCCACATATTACGTTTATATCGAGTACAGCTGTTTAACACGAGTATGAGAGATTGTAGACCGATTAATTACTCAGTTTTCAGCACACCAACTGCAGTCCAATATAAATGCGCTAACCGGGATTGGGCGCTCAGTTAATGTATCTGGAGATGTCGTTGTGGTATTACCTAATACGCCACAAAATTTTGGTATCCAAAAACAAAATAAAAAAGCGCAAATGAATGTTGTATATAAATTTTGTGCAATGGATAGATTTGTTAAATATTATTAATACTTAGAGTTACAGTTTCGCTATTTCGCCCGGATGTGGGGATGACTTCGACGGTAAACTACGACTAACTTGTACTTAGGATATTATTACAAATTACGTATAGCGGCGGCGCGCTATTTGTGACGACATCTTAAATGAAAAATCTGAACTCTGAACCTGACACCGTCAATTAATAATGACCTGTAATAAACCGCCACTGTTATCATCTCAGATCAGAGAAAGGACTAGATATGTAATGGAGGCGTGGCGCGTGACTCCGCGACATGACCACGAACGAACATCGCTCCCGAAACAAGCCACGCCACTCTTTAATCACAGCTCAGATGTACAACAGTAATGTTCGCCGATATTTTTGCTAAATGCCGAATTATTGTGAAGTTACGTGCAGAAACAGAAGTGAAACGAAAAACTGTAAGAATTATTAAGTCACTTACCTAAATTTAAATATTAGAATTTCATTTTTATTTAGCTTAGAAGTAAAAAAAAACGTAACAATATCACGAATAAATTCAGTGCCGATATGAGCTACCATAATACCGAACTTGATTGTGATGTTTATTTAGCCATGTTAGACATTGATGGCTTAGTACAGCAACCACATAATGTTACATCTAATGACACCGCAATGTATTCTGTTCCTACCGATATCCACTGCTGCGTGAAAATACCATGGTACGGCCACATGCACCGTTCGCGAAGTAGTGGTGGTAGTGCCGCTAACTGTATCTACTACGGCCCCGCACTGCAAGACCTCTAGATACAGTTAGCTCTTTTCGCGTAGAAAGGAACACAAATTAATATTAACTGAGTGACGGTAGTTTATATTTTTCAAAATATTGTAAAGACGAATAACACCTTATTCTACCTGTGACCACGAACGCTGTAAAGTGTTCGAAACGTCAGGTTAAATAAAATGTTAATAAATCGCGAAATAATCCGTAAAAGTAGTTTCATTTAAAAGAATTAATTTAGCAGGCGGTGCATAAGGGCAGCACCTGAAGACAGCGTATCAATGACCATTTATTACTGGTGCCAACAAGCGTAGAGGCAGAATGGGCCTTTTCTGCTGCTCGGTATTAGGCACGAAACATCCAAAGCTAGTTGGCCGACGATACATTAGATAATGTTGTGTTTTCTTAGGAGTTTTTTCAAAAAATCCATAATTTTTTTAAAATAAATGATACAATATTTTTGTATAAGTGTATTAACTAATTTTTTCGTCCCTAGAACAATAATATTACAATGTTTCTATAGAATATCTTTATTAGTTTAAAATAACTCGTAGATTTGCGAGATCTCGCAAAATACCGAGATCTTGCGAGATTAGAGCTCTTAAATCTTGCAAATACCGAGATCGAAGATTTGCTGCAAGATTGCACTCCCTAATCTGAATGTTATTAATAAATTATAATTAGCAATATTGTGTAAACATTACCTTGTAATGTACCGTGTGGGGACGGCCGTAAAGAATACACTTCCCTACCGCCAACAGGAGGCATGTCGTTAGAGGCGACTAAAATCCTGTAGCACGAGACGGGGAGCAAAACTGCGCTCGCCAACTTGCCTGCCAAGCGTGGCGAGTATGGCAAAAACCCCCCGATGACAGAAGTCACTGGGGGAGGCCTATGTTTAGCAGTGGATGTCCTGTGGCTGAAATGATGATGATGATTACCTTGTAATAATTATTTCGTGTAATTGCTTTTTTAAAGAATTAATAATTAAATTGTTTAGGACTTTTGATACTTTTGAAGTTTATGACATGCCAACATCGAATACTGTACTAAAGAAAATACATATTATTATTATTCTTATAGCTAGAAAATAACATTCGTATAGAAAATGTACCCTTTGTGATCACCTGCGTATTCAATATTGAAAAACATATAACTAAACAAAAGACGACACTGATAAAAGGTCCCACCCGTTTTAAAAACAATAGGCCGTATCCAATATCCACGCGGTGGCACCTCGGGCAAAGCCATTCAGATTATTGTTGATACGAGAATGGACGGCGCAGAAAATGCCTGAAAAAACCGTGCGTTTGAGCACAACACGTTGCAATACTTACGTTTACATTTTGCAGCACTTTGTTTAAAAAAATGCCCTGGGTTTTTATAGTACAGTATAATTTTTTCTCTATGATAGTACCTATAAGATATTGGCAAATACTGCTGTGCTATAAATAAAGTATAACACAAACTGTAAGGACACTTAACGGCGGTTTATCCATGGATACTAAATATCATATTTAATACACAAAATACTAAGTGACATGAAGTAATAATACCTATATCTCTGTCTGAGGTTCCGGGTTCGATTCACGGTCGGGTAAATGTAGGTAAACGTACTTTTCTATTGTCTTGGGTCTGGGTGTTGTGGTACCGTCGTTGTTTGTAATTTATGTAACACAAGCGCTTTCGTTACTTGCCGTAACGTTCAGGGCAAAGTACGTATGTGATTTTACCCAATATTCATAAAAAAAAGATTAGAAAGCTTTAATTTGGTATTTGTATCCATACCTGTGGCTGTTACCGAAAAGAGGTAAAATACACTTTTAAAAAATAGGGTTCGTACTACGTTGTAAAATCCCCTGTTTGCTTGTAAGCAAAGACGGGATAAACACCGCTTAGGTAGATACTATGGATCGCTCCAATGCCTCAGATCAAAATAATTATTACTATCTCCTCAATCCATAAATTGCTTATTAGTGGTCATATTTTCCCAAAAAAATTAATCAACAATAAGATCTAACACTAACGACATCAAATATAAGTAATAAACCTTAAGTTCCAAGTAATTCATTATAAATAGAAAGTAAATTTGAATGAATTTCCTTAATAACAATTCGCTGCTTTACTTTCATCTTTAACTTCCATATTAAAGTGTGATCGACACGCCGCCTCGGTTCGTTACGCATCAGAGGAATTCCGTCAAAATAGGCCTTTTATTCTTCTTTATCTGGAAAAATGCAGCTGGACAAAGGGACAAAGGTCGAAGTAGCATTTATTTCAGCGTGTGCCAATCGCGCCGCCCGTGCTAAATAGATTGGTTTGCCGTATTGATCCGCGCTATTCGGGCTTGCACCAGACGATCTAAAACTATCCTCCGCTTTAATGTTTGATTAGAATCCGACTGGATACAGCCATTGTTTTATTCAACAGCTTCAATTATGTACAGACTTATTCCTGAAAATAAGTAAATATGATTGAAGGTACTTACTTAGCTCGATTAAATTATAATCAAACTTGGAGGGGTTATTTTTTAATTTTTAGAATTGAATAAGAAATAGGCTAAGAACGCAATTAGGGATAAGACAGCCTTTATAATATTTATTCCGTTCCTATTCATATCTCAACAAATTTTATAGAAAGTATGAGTCTTAAGATTATCTTATTTAATCAAATTTTAGGAGCTGGTGGTCTATTTTTAACCGACTTCAAAAAAAGGAGGAGGTTCTCAATTCGTCTGAATGTTGTTTTTTTTTTTTTTTTTTGTATGTTTGTTACGCGATTACGCCGTCAATTATGGACCGATTTCAAAATTTATTTTTTAGTTTGAAAGGGTATACTTCCGAGGTGGTCCCATTTCCACCAAGTCAGATTCTGATGATGGGATCCCTGGGAAATCGAGGGCAACCCTCAATTTTTATAGGCACCTATAATGTTTTGCATATATTTTCTGACTCGATGCTGATTTTTGGGTCTGGTAATCATCATGTCAGGTTGCTGACCTGATTATGGAAGCCACAGAACTCCTTAACGGATAGGAGTTAGAAGATAATACTGCAATTTGTCGACAGAACGTATTTCGCAGTGTGTTGAGCAGACGTGGAGCTTATGAGGTACCAGACCGCCAATTTTTATTTACTGGGGGCGTACCCGCACACCCAGTAACGAAAAAAAATTTGGAAGTTTCTTTCTTAATTTGACTTGTTATTTAACGCAAGACCTTATCCTATGGTTTCGACACCAAAATAGCCGCCGTTCTGGTTGGAGTGTAGGTAAACCCTTTTCTGAAGACTTAAAAATTTTCGTCGAAAAATTTACCCTATATAACACATTATTTTTATCATACCATTGGATGGGGGGTCCATAGAGGACCAATATTAGTTAAGGTTACTTTGCTGTAAAGTAATTTTTGGCGAAGTTCGGAGGGAAAAAATAGAGGACTTAACACTTAAAATTGTAAAATAAAAAAAGTTTAATAAAAAACTAAAAACCGACTTCAAAATGATACTAAAAAGCGAAAAATAATATTGACTAAAACATACCTAATCAGTTCTTTTTGGAGTCGGTGCGAATGAACACATTTTAACTCTCGATGGCTGGCACCGACTCCAAAAAGAACTGATTAGGTATGTTTTAGTCAATATTATTTTTCGCTTTTTAGTTTCATTTTGAAGTCGGTTTTTAGTTTTTTATTAAACTTTTTTTATGTAGATAAAGCAATTACTTATGATGACACGCATCAAGGTATTTACAATAACTAATTTAACGTATAAAGCCAATCTAGTTATAAGTAGTTCATTATCCCGTATAAATTCTCTTTGATGATAGTACAGCCTCGGGTTCTGCTAATTATTGTTAATTAAACTTTAATATTGACATTGCTGCACAAAATTGTTTCATCAGTAATAGGGCAATAACGTACTCGTATTTTTAAATATTTTTAATTAATTGGACTCGGCCAATTAGTTTGTATTCACTGAAAATGCAAGTTTAAAGCAGTCAGCATCTAAATAATATTAATATAATAACATTCATTTGCAGTAGTCAGTTAAGTAGATAAGATTTTAGAAGCAATTAGATACCATAAAATATTATTATAAAAGCTCTCAGAATATTTATTTGTTGCGTCATAAGTGTACATTGCTTATGAGAGTTACAGTTATTTTATTGCAGATAAATCAAATCGAAAAGTTTAACTAGGAAAGTATTTGCAAGATAAAAATGAATAAAATCTTGAAATGTTTTCGTTTAAGTACCTATAAAAGCGGTTGATAATTAATATCAATATTCCAGCAGACAACCCAGAATAACTTATATTGATTTTTTCTGTCCAAAAGTATAAACAACACAAGCAGTATTGTTTTTCAACAAACTTTAGAGTCACAGTTACTGATCATTGATCAGGAATGTGACCAGTTTGAATATCGCGTAGATGCACTCATACACCGTGAATTTTTAATTACCCGAGAAAATTAACTAACATACTCACATATCGATATACATCGAATTTGGCGAATAAAAAAAACGGAACGGCGTACGGCGTTAACGTAAGGAAGGAATAACTATGAATGAAAAAAATTTCATTCCTAGTTATTCCTTCCGTACGCCATTATTACGCGACCAAATTAGGTGGATTTTGGTTCTGTTAATGTTGGAATGATAATGATTACTATTTGAATTAGCAGGACTTTTATGGTGCATATTTTTTAAGGGATGTTAGGGATCTTTTAAATAAATTTCTCATAAAAAAAAATTTTTTATTCGCCAAATTCGATGTATATCGATATCTGAGTATGTTAGTTAATTTTCTCGGGTAATTAAAAATTCACGGTGTATAATTAAAATAATAGGTTATATATGTGTTACGACAAATGTAAATGAATTGCTCTGGCAAATCGAAGATCGTCGCAGACAATAAAGAGAATTGGTTCGACGTGCCGACTCGTGGCAAACCATAAATTTGGCTCTAATATCGGGAGTAGTGGCGCCAGGTGACAATTTCGTGCAGTGTGGGTGCGGGCTATCGCGGCCATTCGCGCTGCGGCTGAGTCCAGTCAAAAGTCTAGTCTGGCCCGTGAAATATTTACCCGTTGCGAATTTATTGTTATCCATACAAAAAAATTTATGTTTAATATTTATATGTGGACGGACCCACAACCAAATAAGACGTGAAGTTACCACCGCCTGTCTATGTAAGGATATTAGCCAGCGATTGGGTTCCATCCAATCCCTCAAGACGCAAATGTTTGTGTGTCAAATACAAGCGTTTGTACCCCACATAATTTTGAACTAGTAATCTAAAAAACGTTAGTCGATTTTCTATTTAAAAAAAATATATTCTGTAGCTTTGTGACTAAAAATATTTAAATTGATATTTTTTTCATTATGTAGGTAAATAATACTTATTCTTATTAAAATAATACATATTTTCAGTATGTGATACACTTTTATAGAACCTAAATCAATTAAACTCTTAATTTAAAAAAAAAATGGTCATAGGAGTTAATTAAACACAGCGCTGCACCGATAACCAGCTGAGAACTTCCCGATTAACTTTATGTGCACTGAAAGTTCATGGTTATTAATGTTTTCTCATTATTCACGACTAGATTTAATTACATGCAATGCCCGCACAAAATAGCGGGTATATAGTGCAATAAATAAAGAAAAACAAGCGCTTGTCGTGCCACTCGCAGTGTGGGTTCCGTAGTTGACCGTCATTGCCACAATATATTTCAGCAGGAGTCGTTCTCATATTAGTTTTTTATTTTCATCTAAGTCACTTTAAATGTTTTCTTCTAAGGATTTTTTATTAGGTAAGACATTTTCTAATACATAAGTTGAACGACTATTACTGCTCTTAAACTAACTGATCTATCTTAACTATTATGATTTACCTTAAAAGTTCATGAAAAGCACTATTATCATGAATTTTTCCGGATTTTTCGAGACAATAGTTAGCTATAAGAGGGGAGGGGGACGTCCACTCAAACAAAATTTTGCACTTTAAAGTTTCGCAACCGGAGCCCTCAATCGAAAAATAGTCTTAGCAATCCCTAAGTCATTTTAAAGGACCTATTCAACGATAACCCACACGATAAGATGACGATGAAAAAAAAAACATCTCCACGGTACATGTAGAGGAGCTACCTACACTATTTTTTTTTTATTGATTTCATGACTCCACAAAATTACAGCTTTCTAGTGCCAACAGTCTCCAAACTAAACCTCGGACGGACAGACAGACAGACATACTGACACGACGAAACTACAAGGGTTCCTTGTCAGGACTACGGAACCCTAAAAAACGGCTCCAGTCAATTTATTTCACCATCACACCATTTTCAGGTCGCCATGTAACAATTTATGGCGTAATGACTGTTTCGCCACTGTGCGGAAATTAAATGTGTTCAATCAATTTTCAGATTATACTTTTAATAAATAAATGCGAATTCAATTTTGTTAAAGTGAAAATTATTATCATGTCTATTAATCTTGAATCGTGCGGAACTCCCTTTATGTTCGGAACAACAGTTTTGTAATTTTATTGTACCATTGACAAAAATGTATTATTGTTAGGGCACTTTCAAATTGGATGCAAAAGCGCCACTGATGTGTCACGACACTAGTTACCTCACACAGAACCATAGACTTAGCATTCGCTAAGCTATATCTATGCACAAAATAGAATCTCTGTAGCAACTTTCCTTTAACTAAGGGCCATTTTATAAATGCCTTTTAAATATATATTATTGTATATTAAACTTTCACAGCTTAAAAGATGTTTATTGAACAGCAATTTTAATACATTCAAAAAATATAAAAATGCAATAATAAAAAACATTAAAAGAACTGATATACCAAAGATCGCGCTACTTTTGGCCCGTGATGTAGAGTGTTGTGGTGTGTATTAAAAAGTTTTCATAAAAGAAGCGTAAACTGGCGGCGCCACTGTAGCGAGAGAGTAAATTTTAAAGGACGCGCCGAATAAAGAAGAGTCGTAAACAAGGAAAAAAAGCATCCTCTTTGTTATGGCGCATAAAAATAATAATAATGTTTAGAATTTTTCATAAAATTATAGAAACTTAATTTCTTATTTTAACACAATTGATAATTTATTATGTCACTAGAAATACTAAATTCCTCTTCACTCCGGCGACAACGGCTAACTTAATTTCATACCCTCTAGCGACTGTAGCGTTGTTGTGGAGGATTTTTGAACTGTTATTAACTGGATAAAGTTAGTCACTTTTTCAACTATTCTCTCATGTGTGATGGTCCTCCTCACCTTCTACACTCCATAGTTCGTGTATTTGACAATCTTATTATTTTTAAAAGTCTCAATTAAAGCACTGGAAATACCATTAAGGTTTCACGCTAAAAATGTAAAGGCTCTTAAGATTTATTGTATTGTCTGTTGCTTTCCTTCACGCCACTAGTTTAAAAACGTCCAGTTTTAATGACGGACAGTAAAATTGCTGTTTTTTCTCTTACAACATAATCAGGGGCGTGCAATGCACAGAAATATATCGAGATAGAAGAATAGAATTCAGCAATTTGTAGGAAGACCGAGAGTTTACACGTTTTTCATTTTGCGTGGGTACTTTGACGTCACGAGTGTAATTTAGTGATGGAAAACATAAGCCGCGCGAAAACGATTGAAATGATAATTATGTTCGACAGAGGAAATGAGAAAGCTCAGAATAGCAAAGCGAAAAATATTAATGTAGGTAGGTACCTACCTAACCAATAAATTGCGTTTCATTTGTCTGTCAGTAGGTACATAATAAAGCAGCTGTAGTTATTACATACTTATAAACGTGTACCATTTTTATAATTCTTTTGGAGCATGACCAACAAAACATGATATGATATTAGAATAGTTTGTTACGGGATTGCTACCATGTACCTTATTTTTGAGTTCCCGATACATTTATTTATTTATTGCAGTTACTCCGTGATCATGGCGCTTGCAACAGTGCCGAAATATCGGGAACTCAAAAATAAGGTACATGGTAGCAATCCTGTAACAAACTATTCTAATATCATATCATGTTTTGTTGGTCATGCTCCAAAAGAATTATAAAAATAGCAATCCCGTAACAAACTATTCTAATGTTAGTGACCATGAAAGTTTAAAACAATATATGATATGATACATCGATTTATCGATACTCAACTGACAAACTATGATATACATAGCCGCCATCTTTTACTTTTATCGAAACAGCGAGCAGAACCGTGATGTCACCGGCACGGAGGCAAAAGATATATTTTGACAGTTGGATGTCGATAAATCTCTGTATCATACATATCATATCATATATCACGTTTTGTTGGTCATTGCTGTTGCTTCATTTATTTATTTTTAATATGAGAATATGCACTCTGCACCACTTTTCCCTTAAACGTTATCTCGTTAATTTTATACATATTCTGTGCTCGTGTGTCTGGACACTGACAGTTAGCTGTAACTTCGGATCGTAACGTTCGGTCCGCCAATGCCATCATTACGGACTGCCCTGGTGCGTTGACTAAGGTACCTACCTACTATTTGAATTTGTGATTTATGTGGGAGTTAAAATAATTGAATAACGTTTGTAATCGTTGTTTTAATTATATGGATCCCATCTGAGGTGTTTTACATCACAGAATTGGGATAGTTCTAAAAAAAAAGTTTTACAATTTCACCCCACGTTCTCGACCATTTTGATTCCTTTTAAAATTCAAAATCTATCTGCCACTTTTAACCACAATATTAATAAAAACAGTGATAATATAACACAATACATTCTGTCAAAAAAGTTTCGGGAATTGATGATTTGTTTATGGTTCCAAATTCAATTTTTTTTTTTTTTGTTGTTAGATTGGCACAACTGTTTTCCATTTTGGCGCTGAGTTTGAGTTACATCTGATAATTAGATTAAATACAGTATTATTTTTAGTTATACCATATCTAGTGTGTATTGCGAATTTCATAATGGACAAAAACATCGAACAAATAGTTTGTCTTAAATTTTGCATCGCCAATGGGATTTCGTGTTCAGAGTCTCTAAAAAAGTTACAAAAGGCTTACAGTGAATCGACTTTATCAAAAACACGTGTTTAAGACTGGTAGACCTACAAAGCGTTCAAAAGCGGTCGAGATGTGATGGAAGATTTGCCTCGCTCTGGTAGGCCATCAACATCTGCTACTGAAGATAACACCGCAAAAGTGAAGGAAATAGTGACTGAAAATCCTCATTCAAGTTTGAGAGAGCTAGCCGTCGAACTTTCTGTGTCACACGAGTCGATTCGTACCATTTTAAATAATCAATTGGGTATGAAACATGTTTCCGCTCGGCTAGTCCCAAAAGACCTGAATTTTCTCCAAAAACTCAATCGCTAAAGAGTCGCTGAGGACATGCTAGAACTAGTCAATTCTGACCCAACATTCATGAAACGCATTGTTACTGGTGACGAGACGTGGGTTTACGAGTTTGACATGCAAACTAGTCAACAAGCTTCGGAGTGGCGCCTTCCAACTGAACCGAAACCGAAGAAACCGCGCCAAACTCAATCGAAAGTCAAAGTCCTGTTGACTGTTTTCTTTGAATGTCGCGGTGTTGTGCAATCAGAATTCTTGCCAGAAGGTCAAACGATAAAAATAAGAGTATTATTAAGCGTTATGCGGCGTTTAAGAGAGCAAATAAGACGAAAAAGGCCAGATTTGTGGAATGTAAATTCTTGGATTTTGCACCACGATAATGCACCTTCCCAAAAGGCCATCATTGTAAACGAATTTTTGACTAAAAACTCAACAAATACCATCGAGCAGCCACCTTATTCACCAGATATGGCTCCAGCTGACTTCTTTCTTTTTCCTAAACTCAAATTACAACATCGTGGCACTGGGTTTCATTCGGTAGAAGACATAAAGGAGAATTCGCGGCGAGAACTGAACTTGATTCCGGAAAAAGCGTTCAAAAAATGTTTTGATGATTGGATTATTCGTTGGCGTAAGTGTATCGCTTCTGAAAGAGCATACTTTGAAGGTGATAAAATAAATTTGGATGAATAACTAACATTTTGTGTATTATTAATCTGTTCCCGGTACTTTCTTGGCAGAGTAGTATATCTGAAATTCATGCAGCCGGTTGATTGATGAAAATGGATTGTTATTATTTTTTAAATATTTTTTCTTGTTCCGATAAATATATTCGAACCATAACTTGGTGCCTACCAGATAAACGTAATGAGGTCTACCTACCTCATTACGTTTGTACCTATATTAGGAACTTACAAAAGTGTGTTATAAATAAAAACTACTAATTTTCATCAATAAAACACATTAATAAGTATACTTACCTCGAAATAAATCAATGCCCGCCACTGCTCATAATTATATGTGGTATAAATACTTAGCACATGGCTTATATTAGCTGTTTGTGAGATTTATAAGAATTTAAATCTTCAGTTTTATAATGCTAAAAAACCGGCCAAGTGCGAGTCTGACTCTCTATATTTTCTATGAAAATTAAAAAAAACAGACCAAGTGCGAGTCGGGGACTCGCGCAGGAAGGGTTTCGTACCATTATCTATAAAAACGGCAAGAAAATCACGTTTGTTGTATGGGAGCCCCCTTAAAAATTTACTGTATTCTGTTTTTTTAGTATTTGTTGTTATAGCGGCAACAGAAATACATCATCTGTGAAAATTTCAACTCTCTAACTATCACGGTTCATGAGATACAGCCTGGTGACAGACGGACAGACAGACGGACAGACGGACAGACAGACAGACAGACAGGGTTAGGGTCCCGTTTTACCCTTTGGGTACGGGACCCTAAAAATGTAACCCGGCATTGTTAGAAGAGTTTTCCGCCTTTACTTATTCTAGAGCGCAGCCTGTTGATTCTGTAACGCAAGTAAACTCGATCGAAATATCACTTATGCGGTAAGAACAAACAGCCTATAATTGCTAAGAAGTGGGGTCACATTACTCATTGTCGATGAGTGACTTCAGTGTCAAAGTGACAGCACATATCACCTAAGCCACCATACTATATTTTGGTACCGCATTTAGAAACCTTCAGGTTTCTAAGCTTTAGGGATATCATTGGTTAGGACTAGAACGCTTTGGTTATAAAATATACTGCCCCCTATAATGCACCCTTTAACTTTTAGCAGATTAAAGGCCGAGCTTTGTGTTCATAAAATATAACAAAATTTTATTTTATTTTCATGTTTATTTAAACTTCATATCCCTACATACACTACAATAAAGATTGTAATATAATAAAAATATTTCAAGTATTTAAACATTTTATCATAAAAAAATATACGGTATAACAAAATGAATAATGTAAAAAAACAACTAAAAATCCTATTAGAACAATTTTCACGGGCAATATGTAGCAAGTATAAAAATAAAATTAATAGATTTAACCATTTTTTGTATAGTATAGCATCCGGGTGTAAAATCTTTGCACGTTACACAGTCTATTTGCTGCTGTATTCAAGAAGACATGAATTTTTCAATTGTGAATCCGTAGTTTCGAATACTTGCCGCTGGCAAAGTTTAAAGTCTCGTTTGCGACACTACACTTATTCTGATCCAACATAGTCGCACAAATAGGAAGTAGGTAGGTATTATTAATAACATACTCGCATTAAGTGGTACAAAATATATTCTTCTTGAGACGTTAAATCCATAGCATTACTTTATTTCCGTTGTTCAAACATTTATCTACAAATGTGGGTTCGGAGAGGTTTAACGAATACGATGAAAAAATATTATCCTCTTTTGCCACATCGCTGTTACGTAGAGGTTTCCTTTTTTCGTTTTTGAAACAGCACGCTATATATTTATTTCAGTAAACATTTTGATGTTACTGTTGTTATTGCTTGTGTAAACTACTTTAGTTTGTTATATTAAGATCACATTTAAATACCTACATAGGTAAAAGTCAAATATCAAGAAAATTATATAAAGTTGGGTTTTCGTACAAGTATCTAAGAAATATTCCCAAGGTAGCGTCAAAACTCCTCTCAGTCTGATTTGAATTTAAAATACTTCCCGGGGAACAATGAGATGCCCATCATTTTCCCGCGGCGTCTCCGTATTTGCGCCTATCCATCATGACGCTATCAAAAGCTATGCCGCCTCGTCCGCCTTTATTTATCGCCAGTTATATTTATACCGCCATGTAGATATAGTTTATTTAACCATTTATTCACCAAAATATTCCAACTTTTGCTTAATTAAGAATTTTTGATAAGAATTCCGCCAACTCAAAGTCTAAAGAGATAAAGATGGTAAGTCATAAAGTATAATACGAATTTTAATAGCCCGATACTGCCGGGATAATCCGCTATAAATCTTGCAAAGGCAAGGGTTGCCGCGGAAAACTACCTTGGCATTCATATTTTATCTATGGTCTCGGCTTTTTGCTGAGGACATAATTTTTCCATAACTTTCTGTCGCGTAGAAATTTTATTATTTTACAAAGCTGCTGTCGTAAATGTAACATACACTGTTACTTTTATCACTTTATTAAAAACAAGAAAAACATATCTGTTGTTGTAGCGAGATAAAATACCTCATTATTATAGGTAGGAAGTATAAATTAGTTAAAATAAATTTATAAAAAAAGAACGCAAATGCGTATTACATTTAAAATAAAGTGCACATTTATTGTATTCTATTCTATTCTTACATGTTTAAAGAATTCTTGTGAAGTTTATCCTAATAAAATAAAAATATAAAAAAAAAACTTTTATTATGGAAAATCGTGAAAAAGGAACCATACCTACACTACTTAATTAAAATATATGGAACAGTGGTTTATTGTTTAAATTCATGGAAAGAACTTCTTGAAGAAGCATTACACCTTGTTTAATCAAATACCCTTGATTAAAAGGAGGTTGTTGTGCCGTGATATACATAGTTTTGAGGGCTATTATGTTGAGAACTTGTACATTGGCAATTTCACATCAATTAGCCACGACGGGGCCGCAAAATGATTATGCTAATGTACCAGGCAATTGCTTCCACGTTGGTCGCGTCGGAGTAATTAAAGCTCATCAGGCAGTCGAGCCGCGTCTTCCCCTGGCTTGTATATTGGTTTACTGGATCACATTTTGAAATAGATCCGTACTATTCAACAATTCCCCCTTCACTTCTGTTGAGTGATAGTGTGGCAGAGGGCAAGGAACCACAGAGGGTGTTACCTGTTTGCTTGTTGCACACCCTGCGTTGGCCTAACTACCGTCATAAATTGTGCAAGTGGCGAAGCGCTAGTTTTTCCTGGAGTCTTAAGAGAGCACTCGAGGGAACGGTTCGGCGAAGATTTCTTGTGTGAATTAAACGGGAGAGCTTCACGTTTGGGAATTTGCCTGCTGGAGCTAATGCTAATGCAGACACTGAGCTCGATAGTTAAGCGCTGTGTATGTCTAACTTGTAATTTATGTATCTGCTTGAAAATTCATACGTATTACATTATGCTTCGAGATAACGATTCAATTGCCTCTATACATTGTAGCATTACAATACATATATTTGAATGGTAATATGTTACGGGACACTGTTTATCAGATTGTAATAGTGTCAAGTAATAATAACATTTAAACTTACCAAACTAAGAAAACAAATTGTTTGTACATGTTTGTATAAAATTGTAAGTTGGACGTAAATAAATCATTTTGTAATTCAAACTTTAGTGTGCCAATACTCTTTAATAAGAAAACTTCTTAAATGTAATTTGGACTTAATCCTTGCTATAAAATTATGGTTAAACGAAACCTTTCCAGTGCAATAATTTGCAATTTCTATCGGCGGTAGGAGCGCATCTTGCTGTAGTACTAACGGTTATGTTGGATTAAACCAGTGCAGAGGCGCTCACACGCCTACGTGGCTTTCCTAAAAGAAATGAGATGACCAACGGAATTGCCCGTTTGGAATGGTTACTTGGATAGTACAGATTTTAAAATCAACCCTTTAGTGGTTTTATCAGATTTATTTTTAACTATCAATGTGTTATTGTTTGTTAAGAACATCTAAATTCCCAAAAAAACACGAATCTTAACAGTTGATCTTTTTTAACCGACTTCAAAAAAATGGAGGAGGTTCTCAATTCGTCTGAATGTTGTTTTTTTTTTGTATGTATGTTACGCGATTACTCCGTCAATTATGGACCGATTTCAAAATTTATTTTTTAGTTTGAAAGGGTATACTCCCGAGGTAGTTCCATTTCCACCAAGTCAGATTCTGATGATGGGATCCCTGGGAAATCGAGGGCAACCCTCACTTTTAATAGGCACCCATAATGTTTTGCATATATTTTCTGACTCGATGCTGATTTTTGGGTCTGGTAATCATCATGTCATGTTGCTGACCTGATGATGGAAGCCACAGAACTCCTTAACGGATAGGAGTTAGAAGATAATACTGCAATTTGTCGACAGAACGTATTTCGCAGTGTGTTGAGCAGACGTGGAGCTTATGAGGTACCAGACCGCCAATTTTTATTTACTGGGGTCGTACCCGCACACCCAGTAACGAAAAAAAATTTGAAAGTTCCTTTCTTAATTTAACCTGTTATTTAACGCGAGACCTTATCCTATGGTTACACCAAAATAGCCGCCGTTCTGGTTGGAGTGTAGGTAAACCCTTTTCTTAAGACTTAAAAATTTTCGTCGAAAAATTGACCATATATAACACCTTATTTTTATCATACCATTGGATGGGGGGTCCATAGAGGACCAATATTAGTTAAGGTTACTTTGCTGTAAAGTAATTTTTGGCGTAGTTAGGAGGGAAAAAATAGAGGACTTAACACTTAAAATTGTAAAATAAAAAAAGTTTAATAAAAAACTAAAAACCGACTTGAAAATGAAACTAAAAAGCGAAAGATAATATTGACTAAAACATACCTAATCAGTTCTTTTTGGAGTCGGTGCGAATGAACACATTTTAACTCTCGATGGCTGGCACCGACTCCAAAAAGAACTGATTAGGTATGTTTTAGTCAATATTATTTTTCGCTTTTTAGTTTCATTTTGAAGTCGGTTTTTAGTTTTTTATTAATTTTGAAAATTGGTCAAGGAAGAACTCTTTTTATAATTTTCATTTATCATCTTTACATAGTATAAAATAGTGTCGTTTCCTGTCGTATGTACCTCGTTGAAACTTTTAAACTACGTAACTAATTTTGATAAGGTTTTCATGATTAGACAAAATGATACAAAATAAAGGCTTAGAGTACCTATATAATACATGTACAGTAATCACTCCACACTGAAACTACATATCTACATTGGATCCGTCTTAAGCCGAGGCAATCGTTAGTTTAGTAGAAATTGCAATTTCATGCTCAGCATGAAATTCATTATGTTTTCAAATATCACTGACCATGTACGGCCTAAGACTTGTATAATTGAAATACTTTACCAACAGCTCAATCTTCAAACTTATCTTACTAACAAGTTAAATTGCACATTGATTATATTCAGCATGATATTGTTGAGATGGGTAGAAGTTCCTAGTATTGGATACATTGCAGTAGGCGCAGTCTTGAGTCAAGTAATGAGACGCGCTGAATTGCGCACTCAGCCGCGCGACTCAGGGGAAATTAAAAATGTTTACTTAGACACGTGTCGCGGATTCGCGACATTATGTTTAGTTTTTTTTTAGTTTTCTATTAGACATGATTTTATTTGTTTTTTAAAATGTTACCATTATGAATCTTTTATTATAGAAGTCGTTTAAAGAGATTATTTTTTAAAAGAAGCGGGGTATAGTTTACCTTATCCTGCTATTCTGGTGTCGTAACCATAATAAGATAAGCGGGGTAACCATGAACTCTTAAAACAATCTCAAATCTGTCAAATTCCGTAAGTACGTAATGACGTACGAAATTGATTAAGGTAAGCTACCCATGTTCTTGCTTTCATTTTTTTTCGTCACTGGGTGTGCTGGTTAAGCCCCCCAGAAAATAAAAATTGGCTGTCTGGTACCTCGTAAGCTCCACGTCTGCTCAACACACTGCGAAATACGTTCTGTTGACAAATAACAGTATTATCTTCTTACTCCTACCCGTAAAAGAGTTCTGTGGGTTTCATCATTAGCTCAGCAACATGAGATGATAATTACCAGACCCAACTATCAGTATTGAGTCAGAAAATAATATGCAAAACATTATGTGTCCCTATAAAAATTGAAGGTGTCCCTCGATTTCCTAGGGATCCCATCATCAGATTCTGACTTGGTGAAAATAGAACCACTTCGGGAGTATATTATTACAGTTTCAAACAAATAAAGAAATTAAGAAATCGGTCCATAATTGACGGAGTAATCGCGTAACAAACATCCAAAAAAACATTATGTCGAATTGAGAACCTTTACCTTTTTTTGAAGTCAGTTAAAATTATGATTAATTACAGTTCCAAGGGCTTTTTCATCAATGACTTAATAATCATATGTGAATTGTTCAGTTTTGTAAACGGGCTATTGTTATTTGTTTTCACGTAAACAGCTAAGTGTCCTTGGACTGAGAAATACCTCCATTATTGAAATGATATCGTCGCCACTTGTCGCCATTATGGAAGGATAAACTTGCAAAAGAATGTCTGTTTATCGCACATTTAGCAACCTAAGTAGCTAAACCACTAGATAACATTGTTTTGTTACTTGTGTTTTTGGAAAAAATAATTTAATGACCCGTTTATAAGCCTCAACGTTTATAAACAAAGTTATGTTGTTGTAGGGCTTTCGCAATGTTTAGACATTTTATCAATAAGATCATTTTTTCTTCGTAATTCGAGATTTATTTTACCAAACGAAAAAACTCTAGCAAATATAAAGACAAAACAAAGTGATGTTTTTAGCGTCGGCACAACATCCATCATGACTGACGCGGCAAATCGCTGACAATATCGATTACTGCGAAGAAAAATAATATTTATGGGTCTTGCCAGTCAACTTCTACATTGCTCCCTTGTTTGTTTCAGTTTTTCAAGTCACGCAAAAGAAACACATTTTCGCCTCGTAAATGTTTAACAAAAAGTTATAAATTGGGAGCCCATCAATCTGTAAGTGGACCTTTTTATCAGGGGACTAATATGAATTGTTTGCAAAATTGTCGATGTATGTCTCCCGAAATTGACCGAGGTTTAATAAAAGTTTCCCTAATTCGCGGAAACTGTGATTGATTGACAGTTAGACAATCTTGGTAATGCGGATGATTAGTTGGCGTAACTTCTGAATGTAAACCTTGTTTTTCGCTTTTAGCAAGTTGACGCGATTGTTTCGTTTTGGACTTCATTGCTGTCTTGGCGGAAATTATCACTCTTTTTTTATCTGCTACTTCTATTGTTGTCAATGGCTACACAGAATTCATTTTGGATGTACCGCAATAGCCTGCGAGAGCATTGTTTCGCTATGGATGCTTTCGCATGCGATATAGATAGCGAGATAGTCGATTTAAACACATTTTTTTTTTGTATTGTTTATATTTCTTACAATTTAGGTAGTAGGTACCATATCCTTTACATTGGTTCAACACTGTCCACCTACTCGTTTGACAATCACAGCAAAACCTTACAAAACTTGTGCATTTATTTTCAATAAGAGATGTTTGATAAATTTGAATTTACTTTATTTTTTTACTTTTTACTGACCGTCAAAATATATGAACCTGAGCGCTGGCGGCGGTCAGCGCTGGCAGTGATTTCCATACATTTCGGCGGTCGGCGCCGATGGTCAGCGTGACTGTAAAACCAGCCTTAGAATATAAATATTAAATTAACTATTGCTCCAGTTAAAATGGCTTGATAGTTTGTAATATTTTAATCTTAAATTTGACAAACAAATAAAATATATTATACTGTAGATGATAGAACCTTCTCCTTTTTGAAGTCGGTTAACAAAGCGAGCGCTGACGGAATTAAACGGAGTGAATTTAGTGTTCTCATATAACCCAATCTACATTACGCGAGTAAGTTTTTTTACATTAAATCCACGTTTTCAATTTGTGTTCCAATCCAACCCTTTCTGTCTGAAAGTATCCCTCTTAAAGAGGCAAATTGGATATTTATATTTCATTTAAATGAGTTTGGAGTGTTATAAGCTATTCCCGATCGCTGCGGAGCTGCTCAGTTGTGTTTGTATGTCTCGCCTGCTCTCACTGTCCATATTCCATTTTATTAATTCACTATTCGCGGCCCGGGGCGGTATCCACTATTCTATTGTATTCATAATATTCTACTGTCGGAAATAGCTGCATGTCGTCTATTAATTTCTTATTCATAGATCATCCTTTGAACATTGCTTTATTGGAATAACTGTTTAATACGTAGTGTAATAAACTGCTTCCGCAGACACGTACGCGTTGTGATAGTTAATTATCGTAATTGGAAATACCCTTGGTACGACACGCTATTGATTACAGACGTTCTGATACATACCTAATTACTATTATTACTCGGTTATTTTCCCAGAGACATTCAGGAATTTGAATACCGAAATAAAAGTTGTGGTAATTTGGTACGACCATCGGTAATTGTGGTCTCTATACATAAACTCATAAGTCTATTAATTTTTGGTAACATAAGGGCACTAGCTAGCTTATACGTACTAAACAGGTTGTATATTTTTATTTTTTGCAAAACAGACAAATAAAACAGAAAATAATAATAAAAAAATAATAATAATAATAGAAAAATAAGTTTTCTGAATTGACCTAAACCAGGAAACGATTAAAAGCCGTTTTGCGTTCAAGACGAACCATCGCGTAACTACTCCAATCGGGTCATAAGTTAAATTATAATAAATAGGAACTCAAAACAGGTACAAACTAAGACATTTTAAGTACCTACATAATAATAAAAATAATCCTATTTATGTTACTTGAAACAATTTGCAGTAAAAATTTCATCGGATAATGAACATGAATACCAGAATAATATTTTAAGATTTATCCAGGGATAGGCATTTTATAAAAAGTGTTCTTTTAAAGTGAGTGACGTTAAGACCAAAGTTATCAGCAACAGTAGAAAGCGGGGCACTTATTGATTTTATCCCTCCGTGCATTGTCGGTAATATGTAACATCTACCCTGCACCTCTGTTTGCTCCTACTCATTAGCAATTATTGTTACCAGTTACCTGCTTCTATTTCACCATCACCAATAAATCTTCCCCTCGACGTTAATATAAGGTCCGATTTTATTAGTGTTCATCCTGTTAACCTGTGAATATATAGGTGAAAAGCAATCGTAAAAACCAACTTTCAAATGTCTATCATAAAAACTAAAAAAGTTAAAAATAAATTACAAAATAACAACATCGACTTCATATTGCATAAACTCGTCCTATCTTCAACTCTTTCTTGCTCTGTACAAGGGGAAGAAATAAGACGGATAATCAGATGGTTAAACGTAGCAAAGATAGGACGACGAGTTTATGCAATATGAAGTCGATGTTGTTGATTTTTAACTTTTTTAGTTTTTATGGTACACATTTGAAAATTGGTTTTTACGTTTGCTTTTCACCTATATAGTCACAGGTAACAGGATGAACACTAATAAAATCGGACCTTATATATTTTCATGTATTCAATGGTAGTTTTTTTAATCATTATTGTGACAATAACTAGATGGACGAACATTAAATACCTATAAGAGAGCAATGAATTGTTTGCAAATTGATTTATTAATTGTGCTTGTTGTAAGTAGCTACTTATAACCAGCACAATTAATAAATCGTCAATTAAAGCCTTTTTTACCCGACTGCCAAACGGGGGTTACGTTTTTTGTTTTCGTGAGCGTATGTATGTATGTATGTAAATATGTCTATTTCTTTGGCACGCCCTACAGCCTCAACCGCTTAACGGATATAAAAGTATAATATATCAATAGATTTGTCTCAATTGTGGGAGTGACAAGTGGTACGTTATTTCCCGAAATTCCCGCGAGAATAGAACTTACGCGGGAAAAACGGATCTGCAATACTGATAAACCGATTTTGAAACTTTCTTTTATTAACTAAGGGTCACATATTTTCAGTGCTAATAGTATACAATACTTTATTTTCAAAAAATCCTACGGGAATAGGCAAAAAAAATGCACTGAAAAAAAAAGAAGGAAAAACCGTTTAATGGATTTCAACATTTGATACGTCATTAGATTCGTCTCAGTTGTGAGAGTGACATAGGCTATGTTATTAACCGGAATTCCTATTGGTACATGAATTAAACGGGAAAAACCGATTTCAGATACTTTACTTACTCGAGTTAAAACCTTTGTTTTTCAATGAAGAGTTACAAAAAAGGCTTTATAGTTCATTGAAAAGTAGGAAGAACACTACAAACTAAAAAGTCAAAAATAAATTAATTAAAAAATCAAAAAACCCGACTGCGTAAAAAGTGAACTTAAAAAATGAAAACAAGATTTAAAGAATCAATTTGCAGTCGGAGGCATCAAATCTATTAACAGCATAATGATGATTGACTTGGTATGCACTGCGTTAGTACCTAATTAAGTAATTAAAATCCGTGTAGAAAAAGTCGGATAACATGGATTTGATGCCTCAGACTGCAAATTGATTCTTTAAATCTTGTTTTCATCTTTTAAGTTTACTTTTTACGCAGTCGGGTTTTTTGATTTTTTAAATTAATTAATTTTTAGACTAAATATTTTCAATTTACAAACAATGTATGTCGCAGCCAACTAGCTCGATCGTTCAACTCGCAGATTGAATTATATTCAGATGTAGCTTCTATAATATTTATTACACTGACGGGCTGATGCTTAGCTTATTTATGCATTATCCCTGTGTAAAAAAAAATATCTGAAATACAACTAAATACATAATATTATTTTAATAACTACAATTTTCCATTGTATTGAAGATAAATAACACTTGAAAAAAAATCATCGACCTCAGGTGGGACTCGAACCCACGTCCCATCGCATACCGGGCGAGTGCTCTGACCACTAAGCTACCGAGGACGTCAAGTGACAAGATGAAATCCTCGAGTGTTTTTTCTCGCTGTCAAAGCGATATGCGGTATGCGATGGGACGTGGGTTCGAGTCCCATCTGAGGTCGATGATTTTTTTCAAGTGTTATTTATCTTCAATTAAACCTTGCATGGAATTGCTAAAAACAAAAATTTACAATGTTTAAGCATTTCTGATCTTTACCAATAGTAAAATATTTGTAAAAATATTTCTATAGGGTGTTGACGGTAGTATACTACTCAGCTATACATATAGCTACAACATTGATCAGAATACGCTGGCTTTGACAGCGAGAAAAAACACTTGAGGAATTTCATCTTGTCACGTGACGTCCTCGGTAGCTTAGTGGTCAAAGCACTCGCCCGGTATGCGATGGGACGTGGGTTCGAGTCCCACCTGAGGTCGATGATTTTTTTTCAAGTGTTATTTATCTTCAATTAAACCTTGCATGGAATTGCTAAAAACAAAAAATTTCCATTGTATTTTTTTAACAAAATCAAACTGTGGGAAACAACAACAATTTTATTTCTTACTGACGCCATATAGACAGTGTGGGTGTTTGAACGCAAGATAACAAAATTTAAAACTAAATTGAAATGACTAGGCTAGGCAAGTAGTTAAACGTTATCAATCCAAGTCGTTTGCTTTGCTAGTTAAACGGACTGTTTAGTAAATAGGCTAGGCTGCTAGTAATTAAACGGCTGTGAAAAGGAAACAAAATTTTTGAAAACGCGACTTATGTTTAATTCGCAATCGAAATTAATATTAAGAAGTATTCGGAGATCCTTTTTAGAAACCGGTAAAGTTATTTAATTCTAAGAAATAAATATAACATAATCTATGCGAGACCATTCTTCCACATAGGGTGTTAAGGGAGCTTAGAGAATCAACTATTTTCAAGTAAGGCGGTAAGCCGCGCTAAGCGATGAGACTAGAATAAATAGCGCGTATCTAGTGTATTCAGAGAATGGTAGTATTTATAAAGCTCGTTTATTATAACCAGAAATACCACTCTATGAGTTATTTCGGAGGATAATTCCATTTTGTTTAAAGGAGAGATTTCGGGTTTTTTAAAGCTGTAACCATGAGGATTTTTTGGGGAAAGAAGTCCGTTAACCTGCCATGCCATTAGGCGGACATGAAATTCATAATTTTTAAGTAGAAAGAAGATTAGCAAATGGTCGCGCATCTATGCTTATGTTAAAGAAAAATTTCTGCTTAAATGTGTTACAAGAATTGGAGTAGAATAGTTGACTTCTCAAACAAGAACGCGCGCGCAACTTGCATAGCTTAGTCGACCCGCTAGGAAATAAATAATGTCAAACATAAATAATAAATAATAATAATAATAATAAATTGTTTCCTCAATCACACCAATTATCTAGCCCCAAACTAAGCAAAGCTTGTGCTATGGCGACTAGATAACGGATAAACATACTTAAATACTTTTTTATAAACATCCATGACTTAGGTGCAAATGCTCGTGCTCATCACACTAACATTTGCCCCTCGCGGGATTCGAACCCGCAACCGCCAGGCATTGTAGTCCGGAGCGCGAGCCACTACACCAGACGGTCGACAGTTTCTTTAACATAAACATATTTTAGTTATTAAAAAAGTAACTGTTTATTTCAGAAGTAAGAGTGAAAATCCTGAAAATTGGTTTTCAGGTCGTAACCCATAACCCATCCTGACGTCGAGTGTAGTGTTTTACGCTCCGGACTACAAGGCCTGGCGGTTGCAGGTTCGAATCCCGCCAGGGGCAAATGTTAGTGTGATGAACACGAGCATTTGTACATAAGTCATGGATGTTTATGAACGTATTTGAGTAAGAATGTTTATCCGTTATGCTAGTCGCCATAATACAAATTGCTTAGTTAAAATTAATAAGTATTCGGGCTAGAAAATTGGTGTGATTGTAGAATTATGTATTTACTATTTATTAGCCTAAGAGTTTAAAATCAAGCTAGTTTGACTCAAATAGTAAAATAACACTTATTTTCTCTCAGAAAGGGTCTGTTATAAAAAGCGGATACCATTTCTGAGATTATCTTAAAAATTAGCAAATCTCCAAAATCAGCTGGAATAGTTGATTCAACTAAGAGTGATGGCTTCTGGTATGCTAGAATGCCGTAACTTCGGAACGACATTTTTCCCTATCCCTTCAAATTACCAGCTAAGTAAATTCTGAATAATTTATGAAGCGAACTCACATAAATCGAGTCGATAATTTTAGACAGTGTGCACATGGGGCGTAAGAAACTTACTGAAAATGTAACCCATTTTTATTTTTGACAGGTAAGTTCAGTAAAACTTGAAAGTTTTGAATTTAGTTAGATACGTTGTAACCGTTAGTTGTGTTTTCGTGTTTTGTCGGGTGTACTTATTCAAAGAACCCGAAAATTTACCTGAACCATCCTGAACTATTGATCGGATATCATTTGAAGAAATCCATAACCGAGCCATAAGCCTGACTGTGTACAAATAACACCGACAGATTCATGAAAAATATCGAATAGCGAAAACAAAAATCTATACAAAAATACTTTCAGTATCTATTGTCTGAATATCGGAATTTCAGCTGGCAATTTTTTTATCTCGATCATTTGTCTCCCCTGACGCGGGACGCGGTTACACTTTTATTTATCACTCGTTAGAGATAAACAAATCGTCCTATTTACCGGGTTTTTTCAACGCAGAGCTTTATTAATTATTTCTACCTAGTACTTCATTTGGTCGTCACTTCGTTTTCGGTCCTCCTTGTTTATTTATTCCCTCCATAAACGGAATAAAAATGGCGGTTCGTTAGCACTTATATAAGATACTTGCATTAATCATATAAATACATCATCTTTTTCATTAAATATTAATAATTAATTTTCAACTTATTTATTGTTTTTATTAGGGTTCCGTACCCAAAGGGTAGGGTCCGGCCCTATTAGTAAGGCTCCGCTGTCCTTCTGTCCGTCCGTCCGTCATATTTAACGGGGGGTCCCGTACAACAAACGTATTTTTCTTGCCGTTTTTATAAATAATGGTACAGAACCCTTCGTGCGCGAGTCCGACTCTCACTTGGCAGGTTTTATTTATTATTTAATTATCAATATAATGGACAGTGAAATAGAGAATCAGCATGGCACTTAAACTGGGACAGTACTTAAATGATATATCATATCAACGACTTTGGAAACTAATAAAGTGAATGTAGGTACATGGGATAACTGTTCAGTTATTTCTCTTAGGTACCAAACTCTGAACAGTTGACCGTTGATGTGTACAATTCTTGTAGTTCAGTTGGTATTAGGCTTTGTGCGGGCGCTGCTGCAGCGTTCACTGACTGCAAATTGAATTTCTAAGTTATTCACCAACTTGCGCGAATGAAGCGAGCCCGCGAAGGCTTGTTGTTTCTACCGAGTCGGACGCGATGATTGGGGCCAAACTGCGATGCTTCCAAACTTTTGACTGCGACACGTAAATGATTACGTGTTCGGCAACTTGACGCGATGCCCTTGAAGATAACTCTTCCATTTTCTAAACGGATTGAAACCGATTTCCTAAAATCGAGACCTGAATTTACAAAGGCCGATTTACAATTTCATTCGCCTCTCGGGTTTATAGGTAAAAACCGGAGTGTCTATGGCGGCTTAACTTTCAGTTGAATTTTTTTGTTGGAGTGTGCTTGTGACTCGCGTGCATATTCCGCGTTACCGCGCCCTCTCATAGCGCGTTGTTACACTATATATTTTTATTATGAAATCCCGGTTCCATGAATTATTAAAACAATGTTTTATGTCAACGGTTTGAAAGGCTAATTTCGCGCAACTAACATCTTGAACTTTTTATCGCATTTTATGCTTACAATTTATTCATCGTCATTTTAAGAACGTATTGTTTTTCCGATTTAAGTATAACATGGCGTTGAATTGTTATTTTTTTTAGTAAAATGGAACTTTATCTCATTTAGATACCAGATAGTATAATAGGTACGTAGAAGCCTAAAATAAGTTTTTTTTTTAATTACAACTATAAAACTCCTTAACCCTTCGCTTTTTAGGTGTGAAAAAATAGAATTGTTCATAGTTCTTAAGACCGCCTTCTAAAATATACAAGGGTTTGTTATTTATCATCATACTAACATTAGAAAGTATGCTCATTCATCACGAACCCTCTGACTTGCCTTCCACACTTCATACCTACCTAAAGGCTACAGTGAGGATAGGAGTGCAGAACCCGCTGAGATTATCTACGTAGGTATAATTTGTTAACAAAAGACCGGATCGAGCGCCTATTTTTTCTAATTTATTGCTTTCGGCGAAGAGTGAAGTGTTTTAGGTATGATTATTTTCCCAAGGTCTATTTATCTATTGTGGACTGTAATGCTGTTAGAAATGTAAAATGAAAATAGAACTTGGGTACAAGGAGGTAAAAAGAATTAGATATGAATTTTGTATTTGTAGTTGTTGTAATTTTAATTTAATAGGTCTGAAATAATATAAATTATTTTCAAATTGTTCAAAAAGGTTGGAGTTTCTTTCTCGCACAAACGTAGCAAAAATTGGGACGAGCTCATCCTTTTTAGGACAGAAAATTATACGTTTAGGTTAACTTAAGAAATCTGTTCGGAATTAGCATGGAACACAGGAGTTAAGGTGTCAGGGCTGGCGCGTATATCAGGCGTGTAATTCCGTGCGGACCGCATAAATTCGGCGTGCGTCCGCCATACGTACGGAGCCACTGTGACAGCACTGTCCCTTATCTTAATTGCCTCTCCAGATACGATCAGTCTCGGATTTATCTGCGGCACGGCGGGATAACTACGCCACTTTTTAGCGGTCCGAGAAGCAAAAAGTTTAATGATAGTGCTCGGTCGTGCCGGGGTTAGGGATTGTTTTTTTTTATCTTCAGCATCTTGATACCTGGCCGTCAAAGGCTTACTTACTCTAAAGCAATTTCATTTAAAAGAACTTGGAAATACAACCCTTGCTATTATAAGTTTGAAAGATTAAAAGCTTACGAACGACACCCTAAGACCAGTAATTTTATACGTTTGAAGTATATTCAATTTTTAAGGGATCTAAATACGCAATTCTACGAAATTGTCAACTTTTTAATTTCCACACTTTCTATCTCAATTAACAAAATTAAACGCGATGATTGAACACTAATATTTAAAAATAAACGCGCTATCCATTGAATTTGTGTCAAAAGTATGTAAGATGACATGACAATTCATCCGGGCTTGTGAGCTCAAAGAGCCTTTGGCTCAAGCGAGACTAATAGCCTACTCCACGTACTCCGGCGCTGCTCACCGGATAACTTGCACATAAAGCACGCGGTACAAGTGGTTTTACTGCCGTTTTACACTTTACTTGATATACATTAATGGGTGCAAAGCAAATAGTCGTTAGGCCCGCAGTTGGCACGGAGCAATGCGGGCGGTGTTAATTTCGAGGGCGGCGAGCTCGGCCACGCCGTGGTAATGGCCCGTTTAAAATAAAGCACACACGTATTCGCTTATGATCTACAAATTGTATCCGCATGTGCAATTTGTAATCAATGCCAGATCACTCACACTGATATGGAATAAATTGAATAATGCATAAATTTGTCTATCATGCATATAATTTAATCATATGCAAAACGTCGTAGCACGCTGCGACGCAGCACCGTGCTACGCGTCGAATCATTAGCTTTGCTTTCACTAATGAAATTCCTAGAATTTTAGTCTTTACATGTTAATGAAATAACGTATAGTTTTACTTGCAATGTTAAGTCATTCAATTGTAGGTATAGTTCAAACATAGTTTTCCTGGTTAAAAATACCTTTCTGGTAATTTTATAACGAGTAAAGTATACGGAGCCAAAGAAGGATGTGCCGGAATTCGAGATTATTAAACAGGTACAAATTGGTAAGATAATGAAGCGAAATAAATAGAGACAACACAATAAAAGCTCAAAAACGACGTAATTCATCCATTACAATAGATTTCATGTCTGTTCCATTCATACCACGTTCCCAGAGAAGTGGCGATAATGGTTACGAATAAAAATTTATAGGGCCCGAAATGGCCTTCTATTCTGTTAAGCTCCATCTCAATTAAAATCCTATTATCTACTGAAATGGTGAGCGCCATGTGCTCGGAACTGCTGCCATAAGTATTATTAACAGCGAATTATCACACTTCCCCGATAAGTTTCTTTGGTCAATGGCAATTTTAATAGATCATTGTGTGAACGATCGAGTGTTTGAGTTTTAAGCCGTTCAACTTAGTTTCGTATTTCAGAATCAGGTCCGTTTGGGCTTTATCTCAGCTTGGGCACTTGGGTTTCCCGCTGTGTGAATCGGTTACTTATTATTTACTGTTCGTCATTAATGCTATTTAATCTCAGTAAATTAAATTTGGTATGCAGCTACCATGGCTTACCATGATCCCTATTAGGGAACAGTATTATTTCGTTTTATTTGTTCTATAAAGTATCATAATTAACTAAACGACTTTGATAAACGATGATAGCCTTCTCGTATAAATGTTAGCCAGTCATTAAGTTAAAAGCTGGCAGTCGATAAACGGACAAGTCATTTTGTTGAGTAATTCATATTATTTCATTGATATATTTTTCTGTCATTCGTCTATAAATAGAACATTTGTTAACAATTAGAATTTTATGTCACGAAGCGAGACATGGAAAAGGTGTAGATATTCATAGGTACTTTAATAAACAGGGCTGTCGCCGCTCAAACACTTAAACAAAATCACTAGCTATTATGGGTACTCCGAACAAAAAATCGGGTACAATTATGTTTTCGCGTGAAAAGCGTACTATTAGGGCCTATGAATAAAATATTTTTGTTTATTACACAAAAAGTAAATCTTGTTCATGAGTTGACTTGATAAAATCGCAATTGTCAAATGGAAGTTGTGAAGTTTACGTAAACACGTCAAACGTAACCACTTAGGCCTGGCCAAACCACAGCACAGGGATAACAATGGATTTGGGCGCTAGGGACTGGAAACCGCAAATGATGATTTATTTCGGCAATTTATGTGGTTACGGTCAATTTTCCACGCATTTTTTTAAGCCTAAGCGTTTGTTTTTCGCTGAGCTTTGTTTAATTGAAAAATAATGACGGGTTTAAATATATTTTTTTACAGATGAATTTTAACGATGGGTATTATTTCGTCGGTCATCTGGTCTAGTCATTTGCGCTCCGAACTTCAAAGCAAAGGTTTGTGTGATGAGCACGATCGTTAATTGTAGGTAGGGGAGGGCGGGGTTGGTTCTAACAGGGGTAAGAATTAACAAGCAAGCAAGAATTAACAACCACCAAACTTAAAGTGTTACGGTTGTGGCACTCAGTTTAGAGGGTCTGTATACGTCGACAAACAAGTCGCGACTCACCAGTTCCCAGCCGGCCGTCGCTTGGAAGAGTTGTGTGCGGCGACCGCAAATTGACAGGTAAACGAACTTTTTGTGTTGTGCAATAATTTGACTCAAGACTTAGTTATTTACGTAATCAAATTAAGTTTTGTCCTAAATTGAACTTTGTTTATTGATGATGATACTGTGTTATCTATTTGAAGTAATTCCTTTTAGATCATTTTAAAAAAAAAATGATGTAAAAAAAGTGTCTTTGGGGCTAAAAGTAACAAATTAAGTGGGGTAAATATTAACTTGTTAATACCTACCCCCGTCATGGGGCAGGTATTAACAAATATTTAACTTGTGCTTACGAACGAAGTGCTTATTTAGTTTTTTTTTTACAGAATGAGGAACTACAAAAGAAAGAGTACAAGAGGATCCACTTCACAAGAGGTCTATGAAATGGCAGCGAAAGAAGTTATGGAGCAAAATAAAAAATACAGAGATGTAGCTGCTCAATATGATATTTGTCATGTGACTCTGTTCAAATACGTTAAGAACCAAAAAAGTGGTGCACCTGTTGAAGTGGGGTATAAAAAGAACCGTTTGGTTTTTAATCCGGAACAAGAAGCTATGATAGCTGAATATTTAATAAAATGTGCTAATATCTATTTTGGACTATTGCCTGATGACGTCAGAAAACTTGCGTATGAGCTTGCCATTCATTTTGAGATTGACAATATACCTGAGTCTTGGAAAAGAGACGGAAAGGCCGGCAAAGATTGGTTTACGGCTTTCATGAAGCGAAACACGGTATTGTCTATTCGGAGTCCGGAGGCAACTAGCTTAAGCAGGGCAACATCTTTTAACCGTGTGAATGTACACTCTTTTTTCATAAAATACCAGGAAGTGCTCCAAAGATACAAATTTCCTCCGAATAGAATTTGGAACGTAGACGAAACGGGAGTCACAACGGTCCAAAAGCCAAAAAAAGTAATAGCTCAACGAGGTTCTAAGCAGGTTGGGGCAGTCACATCCGCAGAAAGGGGTACACTCGTTACAATTGCGGGAGCGGTAAATGCGATTGGTAATTTTATACCATGTATGTTCGTTTTTCCACGGATTAGATACAGTGACTTATTTGTTCAAAACGGGCCGCCTGAATGTATAGGTACAGGAAACAGTTCAGGATGGATGTCAGAAAAAGAGTTTTCTAAATTTTTGGATCACTTTATAAAACATGTGAAACCATCAGAACATGATCCAGTTTTATTGTTGTTAGACAATCATTATTCGCATGTCAATGTGGAAGTGGTCAGTAAGGCAAAAGATAATCACATAGTTCTATTATCATTCCCTCCACATTGTTCGCACAATCTTCAACCTCTGGATGTCGGGGTGTATGGACCGCTGAAAAATTACATCAGTCGACAGCAAACTAACTGGATGATTAATCATCCTGGAAAAACCATGACAATTCACGATCTCCCTGGAATTGTTAAAGAAGCATTTCCTTTGGCATTCAGTCAGAATAATATAATAAATTCTTTCAAGAAGGCTGGTATTTGGCCATGTAACGAAGACGTTTTTCAAGACTGCGATTTTGCGCCGTCATTTGTTACCGATCGCCCCAATCCAAATAGCGATTTAGAAACAGCGAGACCTCAATCAGCTCAACTTCAAACACTTTCGATAGGAAATCAAGAATCAAATATTGGTGACACTGTAGAACATGAAGAAGAGGTTTCGTTAAATATAGATTTTTCATTAATCCCTGAAATTATAAACGACATGCCCAATATTGATATAAGTATATCGGAGGTTATAGACCAGATGTCACAAGAAACATTAAATAAACCAGGACCATCCAACGAACCAGGACCGTCAAACCCAAAGCTTAAAGGCAACTTTAACTTAGAATCGGTGAGACCGCTTCCTAAAGCTGCACCACGAGTTCCGTCAAAACGAAAGCGTTTAGGGAAGTCGTCTATACTTACTGATACTCCTGAAAAACTGGCTTTAGAGAAACAAGCCAAATTAAAAGAAACGAAAAAGAAGAAAACTAGCCAGGTAACAACGATTCGTAAAGATAAAGGGAAAGGAAAAGAAAAGGGGAAGAAAACTGGAAGAGCACAAGAAGTAGAAAAAGTAAAGAAGAAGATAATGCAAGAAGATAGTGAAGAAGAGGACGACTGCTTCTGTTTAGTTTGTGCTGAGCCTTATAAAGAAGATTTATCTGGTCTTGACTGGATCCAATGTGTTTCATGTAAAAAATGGGCTCATATTACCTGCGTTAGAGGTGACACTAATAGTTACACATGCCTTAATTGTTTCTCGGATGATGATTACGATGAATATTCATCATAATTATCCCCAGAAAATATTTGCTGAATTTTTACTTATTGTTTTTCTTTTAAATTGTATACAACTGTTGATTTTGCCTGTTTAAAGTACAAATTAGACTAAACTTGAACTAAGTTCCTATTAATTAAGGTACCTTTATCGTAGTCTTTATATTATATTACATTAAAAGTGTTTAATTAATATTTAGATACTCAAAGACTTAAAAATGTGATAATTATTATAAGTGGTAACTAAAAACCTCATAGATGTATAAAAAAGTACAACTTTATATCAATACTTACCTTAGAAAAAAAATATTGTTTAAACCTCAATTTATTAAAATATTTTCATTAAAAAGTGGAATTTTATTATTATTTTTTGCTTTAGAAAGTAAATAGTTAATAATTACCCCACATGTTAATACTTACCCCCGTCCTGTTAATTCCTGCCCCCGATACGGGGTATGTATTAACAAATGACTTTTTTGTTTTTGATAACTGTAATTCTGTAAATACATATCTAATCAAATCTTTTTGTTTCTAAAATAAGAACTGAATAACTAGTCTATACTATCATTGAATAATGAAAGTAAAAAGGTAATCGAATTTGGCAATATAAAGCAAAATATAAAAATTGTTAGTACCAGCCCCGCTCTCCCCTACCGTACTCATGTAGGTATGTTTTAAGTATGTTTATATGTTATCAGTCGCCGACGTAATTAGTGTAATTGTTGTAAAAAATATCTATTATTATTAAAAATAACACAGTAATTCTATGCAAGAAATTCATAGAAATTTTCATAGGGTTATTATGAAAGTTGAAATTATCTCCCTTGCCACTACACCACAACTTTATTAGTGTTGAAGTTCTTATACGAAATTAAATGTTGGCATTTTGAATTAACCGTTCACAAGTTTTATTATCAGTTAGCCGGTGTTGCAATGAATAATAAGGAGTTTGCCAGTCAGCGCGAAGTTCGCCGGCGTCCCGCAGTGTACATAGCGGATAACTTAAACAGCTGCTGTCAGCTGTTTCGGAAAATATTGAACAACTTACACTAGTGGATTAACGCGGGAAAAAGTGCGCGCCGTCAAAGTTTTGCACTTTTGACGGCTATTAAACCTGAGAGGGCCTAAATTACTTTCCTAATTACTTATTTATATTTATTAAGTGTTTTAAAACGCTTATGTTTGGATATAAAATGTGGCGTACAGTAATATATAACCAATACAGAGTAGGTATTCAAAGTGCGATAGACTTTTAACGTGTAGGTAACTCCAAATACACAACACCTCTAAGGGGATGGTACAGCTAATCAAATACCCAACTTTTTATATGGAATTGTCATCCAAAAATACAAACGGGTATTTTGTGACCAAGAAGTGGAGCATATACTTTTTTCAAACGTTGTAACATTATTTAGGAACACATTATTTAAAATATGTTTTAATTGGGTATTCAAGATTTATAAATTAGAAAAGTAAACATATGCACAAAAACTCACAAGCTACATACCAAATGTAATTAAATAACCTACATCCAACTCTAATGACCTAACCCATTTGCTTGGGCTTCAGAAAAGAATTATCATCGTAAATTATAAAAGTGTCATTCCGCATGAAACAAAATTATATGTGGAAAGTACCGTCGTAACGGCGGCACATAAATTAACAATTTAACTTTCGTTTGTAAGAGCTCACCTCATAAATCGGGTCTCATATCTTAATTAGCTATCGAGGGTCATTAGAACCATTACGCACGCAACTAAATTCTAAATATACAGTGCTTTTGAAAATCTCTAATGGGAGCGTAATAGATCAGTAATGAATATTTTATAAAATATTTATAAATGTCAAATAGTAGAAGACAAAACTCGTGATGTGTTTACGTATATTACGGAATTATATTTAACTAGCTGTTGAACGTGACTTCGTTTTTGTGGCTTTATTTTATATATATGGCCAAATTGAAAAAACTTTATAAATTGTAGTGTGTGTGTTATTCTAATGTTTAGTTTAAGTTAAATTGCTGTAAAGTTTTATCAAATCCCGTGTAGTTGTTTTTGCGTGAAAAATTAACAATCATTTACGTCTATCCTCAAAAACTTTCGCATTTATTATTTTATTAGGATTAAAAATATATAATATACATAAGTATTTCGGTTAGTGTATTTTTAAAATTACCTTTTTATTAATGTAAAACCTAAACGTAGTAGATGGTTTTCACGGTATTAAAGTACATACGTAGCACTTCCCTTATTGACTTTGCCAACTAGTTTAGTTCATGGAGTTAACTCCGACCGCCGATTACTAGAGGAAAACTAAGTTAATTTAAATATTCATAACTTTTTGCCTACTTTGAAACCGTAGTTAGCGCGACATGCATCGCGTGTGCTTGATGTTCTACATTAAATAATAATAAAGGCCTAAAAAAACAAGATTATTACAAGTTTGTAAAAAATACATGTAACTTTTACAATGGAACCAACATAAAAATCGTGAAAAATATACTTTGATGGATTTAAAACTTCCCACAAAATTGTATTAATTCAATAAATCAATACATTGAAGCGACATAAACCAAAAACTCAAACGTTTTCTACAGGCTGTACAAAAGAATGGGACACTCCTTAAAACCATATGATCAGCTGATCATATACAACAACTTTTCCAATGGGAGCAACATCCTGTATAATACTGTTTTTTTTTGAGTTGGCTGTATCTTGATAAATCATTGTCGAGTCAATTAAAAGGGTAAGCGTATAAGGTTACATGCTAGTTTAATGAATTTTAAAAGCTACCGTGCTTTTAACTAAATAAAACAACGAGCGCTTAAATATTTAGTTACAAATGTTTTTCGTAAAATCTTTTAAACACAGACTATTTGTGATCCTAACTATTCTTGGTACGAATATATTGCATTACATCTCAGAATATACTGATCTTATTAAGTATATTAATGTAAGGAGTAAAAGAATCAATTTAATACATTAAAGTGTCCTTAGGTTTTAAATTGACATGACAAATGTCATCTATGGCTTTAGAGATGTTAGCTCTTTCGCGGTTTTCGAAACTAGGTTTTCAAAACTTTTTACCAGAACAAATAAATATTACTTATTATGTATTTAAATCTACGTGCAGTTCTTGGCGGTTGTATAACAATGCTAGGTGAAAACTGGAAATTTTCTCCACAGGATTATATTTATTGGGTCAATTACTCGAGTTGCCACGCCAGTTCCTTGTTACAACCCTTACAGATTTCCCTTCATTTTATTTAATGAATTCACTTAACCTAAACTTTTCGCTAAATATTTATTTACGAGACCTTGTTATTATTTGATTAATTTACAGCGATTATTGAAAATTTCTGCGATAAATGATTAGCATGACGAATAAACGAACTATCGGTTGGTCCATTGTGTTTAGTATGGCCATACAAACTTACCTATATGGCCTGAGGGCCTAGTGCGAGTGCCACAAAATAATCGCGTAACTTACTTCGATCGAAAAGTCAATGTTAATTTGTATTACTTTTCTATCGATTTGGTTATGTTGTGGTACTCGCACTAGGCACCTTGGTTATCAACACCACACTAAGTAGTTTAACTCACATGGTTTGTTCACGTAGATTGCTGTGAAAGCGTCGATGAATATGTAAATTTTAAAAAGCTCACTTAGTGTATGTGGCGCTGTGGCCTGCGCTTTATTAAAACACTGCGGCACGCTGCTCTCCTTAGAAACAATAAGCTGCAATGTGTGGTGACATGGCTCTGATTCCTGCTCCAAGCATTGGAAACATTTTAAGTTAATAATTTTAGTTCTTTTATTCCACACTTTTTGACGTACTTCTTCATTCCTGTGAATTACGTCACTAAACATGCCCCGCCCATATTGCTGAATAATAATTGTTTAATAACACCCGAGATTGAATTCGCTGCGAACTTAGGTGACTTACCTAAGTTTGGGCGCGGTACTACTCTAAATTTTGTATTACTACATTAAAGTTAGTACAAAGTGGGTTACGTATTGTAGCAGCCTTTCACCATCCATTCCACGTTGGCGACGCTTCAAATAGAGGCCGATTCAACTCACGAATTTTGAATTCAACTGCAAATGTGCGGAACATTTGGCGACATTGTTAGAATTTATTGTCAAAGTCGAAGGAAGATGCCGACTCCGAATAGTTATGGACTGTGGATTTGTGTGACTTCCTTTACACGAACTCGCTGCGTCGCTGCGAGAGCATCAATTCTTATGGAAATCTTACATATTCCTCATACTGATGGACTCGCAACTAAATCGCAGACTCCGATAATGCAAAATATCTACACTCTGAACAACAATTTATGCCTGTTTAGCAGCAAAAATATACTGTTAAAATTGATATTTTAAAAATTGAACCCCTTACAATCTGTTTGCCGGCACAATGTAGATTCATCAAAAATGCTGATGATGTTTTACTCACAATTTAGTTAAAACTCGCTGTAACAACTGTTTTAATCATGCAACGCGAAAGTTTAAAGTCCTTAAAGATCACATTTCAAACGATCGGTTTCCAATCCACTTATCGCCTTATCATTAAGCTCGCTAAATATATCGTATTGTGTCACACTGTCATGGTCTTTTTAATCAGTAGTTACTATATTAACAATAGATTTGCAACTTTTAAGATTCTGAAAATTCACTACTATAATCGATTTCCCCAAATCTTAGCTTGGAAAAAGTTACTTATTTAGGTAAGTTACTTTACGTAAAAATGATGGTCATGGTTCGAAATCATCTTACTAAGAAGAACACAACTCCGCAAAACGAGTCAATTAATCACCAAGTCAAACAAGTGCGTTTCCACAAAGCGAGCAACAATGAACCGATATCATAGCTGTAAGAAGATTACGAGGCAAGATTACGTCGATGTAACTAAGATGCGATATCCCAGAGGGCAATCATTTCCTATTGCGTCTGATTGACAGCGTTTAGCAAGAAAAGGATCAAACCACTTGTGCGCGTTGTCACGGGTTCACTAGCGATGTGTATTATTATGCTTGAATACGGATTTGTACTCGAGTAATAGATACTCAAATACTAAAAAGGGATATAATGATTAAGTATTTAAAGAATACATACATATACAAAATGACTTGAATTCAACTGTTTCTTATATATTCTACCACGGACGTAAAAAAAATACGGACGTAACATCACATTAAAAAAATGCGAAGCATGCAAGGTACTACGATTTCGTTTGTTGTACATGATCTACACTCACACATACACACCAGGTACGACAACCCGCCGCCATTTCGCCCCGAGTGGCGGCGCTAGTGACACGTAGTAAATGCGTTCGTGCGTCAACGATTTATTTTTCAAAAATGCCGTCTTGTGTTGTTAAATCATGTAAAAACTACATGAGTAAACGTAAAAAGTCACATGGAATTACCTATCATACGTAAGTTATTACGATTCGTGATAAAAAAATATATTTATGTTTTAAATACTTTGCCGAGAATTCTAGAGGTAAAATGAAACAGTGTTGTCACTTTATTTACGGGAAAATTACCCTCAAAGTGGGGAAATCTATATTTGTATGCAACAAACTATGTATGTGACTCTCTGAAATCAGATTTCGTCAGTTTTTGGGTACCGTTTCTCAAAAGTAAAATAAAAGATCCCAATACTTTTAATATAAAATATCTCTTACGTATATCATCATATTTCTACAATAGAAAGTATTTCCCGTACATTAGACAACAAAAGACAAGTGTACAAAAAGTTGACATAACATAAAGGATTTTAGCGCATCTTTATTAATTATAATAATAATATACGTACTTAACATTATTATTATACCATTATGATATATGATGTAAACGTATTTTTGATTTTTAACCCCCGACGCAAAAACGACAGGGTGTAATAAGTTTGACGTGTCTGTGTGTGTTTGTGTGTGTGTGGCATCTTAGCTCCCGAACGGATGAACCGATTTTGGTTTAGTTTTTTTCGTTTGAATGATTAATTAGTCGAGAGTGTTTTTAGCTATGTTTGATGAAAATCGGTCCAAGATGGCCGCCGTAACAAAATGGAGGATTACATATTTTTGTTAAACTCCCTCAATATGGGTATCCAATGAAAGGCCTGACTAGTAGAATTTTTATCCTTTTTCAATTACGTATTAAGCGTCGTGGGGTTTTCAAAATTTTTCAATTTTACTTTTTGTTATTAAGGGGTAAATTTTATAGATAGTCATAGCCTTATCACTATTATTGTCATGTGTAAAAATATATTTCTTTATACGTAACATGTGTTTTATTTTCTATCACAGTGATCATAAAAAATATGTTTGTTAGGTCAACATAGATCAACCGTTTATATTTCTGTTTAAAAATATATGTAAATTACATAAGTTAACTGAGATCGATTGGTACCACCAAACAGCAGGGAAATTGATGGTTTATATAGCAACCCTTAAATCACGCACACAGCCTAAACGGGCGGCCATTATTATGCTTCACTTATGGTTAGACGAGGTTACGTCCGTATTTTTTTTACGTCCGTGTATTCTACTTGATGGGAGGAAAAAATCTACTGATGATAGCTCTTTAGATTTTGTTGTTAGCAATTATTTTCATTAACTGGAATTTATTCGAAGAATACCTATGACATAAATCAATATCAAAACGTTTATACCTATAAAACAATTTATCTGTGAACGAATAACTAACGCAGAACGCGAATTAAATATTTTATTAATGAGAACCGAGTGTTTTGTTTTGTTTAAAAAAACTGTTGAATCGGTGTAGGGTTTCGAAAAAATTCTGCTTTACCTGGAATACTGTTCAGAAAAGTGTTATTTTCTTGTATCTTCATTCATAGAAAAGGAATACGATTGTACCTATAAAGCTCCAAATGTCGATCGTAAAAATTGTGTGAGTCCCATCACTACCCTAAAAAGGTTTTATGTGCGGGCTAATCTGCCCTTGGAGGTTGCTCGCCATTAATTAGGTCGGTCGGACGCTGCCTTCGCGGTTTTTGTGGCTTGATTGACGTATATCTTCAGCCGAACGGGTTTACGAGGCTTCAGTTTTCAGACCATTGTTTTATACGACTTTCTTGGAGAATTATTTCCTAAATTACTGTAGGTGAAATTATAGTCAATTTAGTATAATTTTAAATGAAAAATGTACCGACCGAATTATTAGAGCCCGATTTTTATCCATTGGCTCGTGTCTAGATATGTTGCGAGCTTGAGAGCCTCCATTTCTATTGTCTGGTACCTCATAGCACAAGGATGTTGATTCCTTACTTCGAAAATCATTTGTATGGCATAATTAATGTAGATTTTATAAAACCACTTGGCTTTTAATATGACTAACAATAATATTTTCGTCGGACAGACAGCCTGTAGTATTAATATCACAGAACCCTAAAAACTTCTAGTGAAAGCTATTTTCTTAAGGTATTGTCTGATTTACATCGGCGTCTGTTTGTCTGTCCGTCGGTCTGTCACCAGGCTGTATCTCATGAACCGTAATAGTTAGACAGTTTCAATTTTCACAGATAATATATTTCTGTTGCCGCTATAATAACAAAAACTGAAAACAAAAAAAAAAAAAAAATTAAAGGGAGTTTCCATACAACAAACGATATTTTTTTGCTCGTTCTTATCGATAATATTGTGGAACCCTTTGTGCGCGAGTCCGACTCGCACTTGGCTGGTGTTTTTTAGCAATTCGTGATATTTTCCTGTCGGCGACATTTCTAAGAATCTGAATATTGTTGAAGATATTTTATGTGCGTATTTGTTAGGCTCAAAGTATGGAACGCTCGTTACGGTAAATAACCTTAACATGTAATGGTTAAAAGAAAAGCTTTCAGATTTCAGATTTAGAACGCTAGCTGATGCAACCACTGCGTGACATATTCACTGTAGTTAAAAATTATCACTCCTTTTAAAAATATTATTCAAACAATGAACGATACGTAACAAATAAATGATTTTAATCATCTTATAATCCTCTATCATTTAACAGCAATTTAAATAAAGCATAAAATATAAATTCGACAGGAGATTTTAATGCACGAGACTATATTGTCTGAAGAATTAAATGAAATAATTATAATTTCAATTGTGATAATGTAATAGAGTACCTCAACGTCTGTTTGTAATGAGACAGACACATATGATAGAGCTATATTGGTTGTTCAAAAGTATGTGTTCAGGAAATCATCCCCAAATTCTAGAAAGTAAACGAATAAAGTGACGACAATATATTAAGCGTTGACCTACCTAGCGCCGCCAGGCTATAGGAGCTAGCTTTAGAAACGAGTAATTAATTTATCAAACTGTTAATGTCATTCATTATATATTATTTTACCACAAATTTGGCGTCATGGTATGGCGACACAGAATCTATATAATATGGAATTTAAATCGTGGTTGTTTTGAGTCAACCACGACGCGTTTTGTTTAGACTGTTATACGAGTGCCATGTGAATACCGCGTTAGAGGCTCAGTGAACTGTGTGAACTGAGTATCTGAACTTTGCGCCAAATTAATTTTCGTGTAAAGTAGGGCATTATTGTATGTTTGTATATGTGTCTCAGTAGAAAGATATGAATTGACATTTTAAATTAAATTTAGAGCTATTTTAGCTGTTAATTTCAGGCGTAGTGTATGGTGGTGTAAGCACATGAGTAAAGAAACAGAACAGAGACAAAGCTTCTAAAGAGCTAGCAAAATTTATACCTATTTTGGTAGGGTTGGCACAATTAAATAAATTTAAAATATAAATGTTCTTTTTGTTCTAATTTTTTATTAAAATAGGTTATTTTTTTTACAAATTACATACTCTAAATATTATTTTTATTACTTTTGGTTTTTAATAATTTGTTGTGTCTTTTAATCGAATGATAAATTCTAAATCTAATATTAAGTTTTTTCAAATAATCCAATGGGAAATAATCACATGGCATATGAAATGTACAATCTTGCAAACGTGCTAATATGTCATTACCAATATTAACAATTTGTACATGAAGATTAAAATATTCGCAAAATTTTTGCTCAACAATTCAACAAATGCAATAAAATTGTCAGGAGGTATTATCACACACAGTACAATGTACAACCATATTTACAACACTTTTTAAATACTAAAACAAAAATATTACTACGTATTATGTGAGAAACTCGATAACAAAACAAAACACGCACGACATTCGAGCGTCGTGTCACGCCTGCAAGCCCTGAGATTGACCACTGGCTGATCTAGTTTGGAGCTGTTTCGGCTCATACGTGACAAGCGGCCAGTGGTCACGCACACACACGCGTTGCACTTGTAGTGATGTACCTATCACAGCGCATTCGTATGTAGCTTTGTCTCTGTTCCCTTTCTTTACTCATGTGGTGTAAGTTCGCGCAGTTTGAAATTAGAGGCTCATAAAATTAAAAGTATGTAAAATATAGTAACGAAACTTTTTATTTATAATCACTAGTTATTTGGTAACAAATCAACATAATTATTTAAACAAAATAAACAAACATTTGTCGTATTTAAATAAAAATCAACAATTAGGAATTGCGCAATATTAAACATCCTGGTGTGTAAGATTGCGCGTTAAGATCGGTAAGATTGCGAAATTGCAGAAATTGCATATTATTTGCACAAATCGCAAATAAAAGCCCCAGAGCTGATGTCATCCGAGCATTCCTCATGCCACCACTCCCGACAGGAGCTACACTCAATCCAATCTTCTTTTATTGGTTCTTAATATTTTTCTTTACATCCTCTAAATTCCCACAATTTGCCTTTAGTATAATATTTTGGTTTTTTGTATATTTTCTTAAGCTTCTTTTGTTAAGGTGTCTGTTTAATTTGCTTCCTTTCTTAATTTTTCTTTTCTATGTCATTTTTATAAGATGAGCTACATACTAATGACCTCAGATTTTTATGGTGCGCAAACTTACACATTTCGACACCAGCCCAAACATCGAGATGCTACTGCCATATCTTAGTTTTCTATTGAATTCTTTCGTACTTGCCGGGTAAATGAAGAGTATTGGTATACAAAAATACTACGAGCTGTATAGAGTTCCGTAGTTGCCCGTCGTTACCACAATACATTACAGCAATTACTTCATTTAAGTCACTGTAATTTTTTTCAAGTTAAGTTGAAGTACCAGATTTTTCAAGCCAATAGTTAAGCTTTTAGAGGGACTTTTGGCTAACTCGAATAAAAACTGGCACCTTAAAGTTTAAAATTTCGCAAGCGCATCCCTAAATCGAAAAAAAGTCGTAGCAACCGCTAAATCATTTTTAAGGACCTATCCAACGATACCCCACAATGGGGTAGACGATGAAAAAAAACCATCCCCACGTTATAGTATAGGGTAGCTCCCTAGGAAAAATATTTTTCAAAATATTATTCTAACACTTAGTCGGCGTGATTTATAATATACATTCTGTCAAAAAATTTTCGGGAATTGATGATTTGCTTATGGTTCCAAATTCAATTTTTTTTTTGTTGTTGTTAGATTGGCAAAACTGTTTTCCATTTTGGCGCGGAGTTTGAGTTACATCTGATAATAAGATTAAATACAGTAATGTTTTCAGTTATACCATATCTGTGTGTATTGCGAATTTCATATGGACAAAAACATCAAACAAACAGTTTGTCTTAAATTTTGCATCGCCAATGGGATTTCTTGTTCGGAGTCTCTGAAAATGATACGGAAGGCAAACGGTGAATCGACTTTATCAAAAACACGTGTTTATAAGTGGTGCAATGCGTTCAAAAGCGGTCGAGATGTGATGGATGATTTGCCTCGCTCTAGTAGGCCATCAACGTCTGCTACTAAAGATAACATCGCAAAAGTGAAGGAAATAGTGACTGAAAATCCTCATTCAAGTTTGAGAGAGCTAGCCGTCGAACTTTCTGTGTCAAACGAGTCGATTCGTACCATTTTAAGTAATTAATTAGTTAAGAGTTAAGACCTATGTGTGAGGCTTGATATGAATATCAAATTCACCGGCAGAATATGAAATTTCACAATCGGAGTAGAGCGTGCTACGCCGTAGCTGGTCGTAGCTGGCCGTAGTAGGCCGTAGCCGCGCCGGTATCGGTTCCAAGCTTCATCTCATGTTCAGCTTAATGTGAATTTAGATTTTAACATGTAACAGATTGTGCTGGAAAACTGATTGATTCAAATAGTATAGGTAGCTATAAAAAATAGACTTATTTATCTTATGGGATAAAAACAATAGCCAATAATTGTCTCTGATGCCTGTGTCCTACATTTCGAATTTTAACGTTAGTAAGCCTAGCCTATAATAATACCGTGCTGAATTTTATCTAAAAAAAATTAAAGGTAAAGCAGTTTTGGCAATATGTGTTAGGTTGATAAACTTCTGGCAGTACTTTATTCTAGTCCGCCTCTAACGCTGTTTAGATCACTTTTCTGCTCGCTTGCTTGGAAATAAATGTTATGCATGTAATATCTCAAAAAAATTGCCTATTTTTGGGGTTCCGTACCCAAAAGGTAAAAACGGGACCCTATTACTAAGGCTCCGCTGTCCATCTGTCTGTCTGGCTGTATCTAATTCACCGTGATTAACTATCTCGGTTCATGAGATGCAGCCTGATGACAGTTAAAATTTTCAAAGATAATGTATTTCTATAGCCGCTATAACAACAAATACCTACTAAAAACAGAATACAATATATATTTATGGGGGCTCCCATACAACAGACGTGATTTTTTGGCCGTTTTTATAGATAATGGTACGGAACCCATCGTGCACGAGTCCGACTCGCACTTGGCCGGTTTTTGTCCAACTATTCAACATTTCGTAATAATACTTGAGATTTACCTTATATATTAAAACCAACTTCAGAAACAACGTCTACGAGTGGCCGCTCACACCGCGAGGGCATTATTGTGTGGCTCGAAGTAGGCCTGAATAATGCGCGATGTTTCCTATTGATTGAGGCTATTTTCAGCATCAGTTCGCCGCCGCCCTCGTTTATTTCAGAGGTCTGCCGTACTGAGGAAAATTCGAGACGTTTCTATATTAATTGAATAATGTTACTCGCTTTCAATATGTGAATTTAGAACGTGTTACAAATGCTTATATATGAATAATAAATAAATGTGGCAATTGTTTTTGGGTCTTATTGAAACTTGTATGTGTAGACGGTTAAAAGGAGGAAATATGATGTAATAGTTATACCTATGTAGGTATTTGAATGAACAAAGTTGGAACCTGATTTTATTAAATTGAAAAAATGCGAAATATAGTACGCTGCCCCAAAAAATATAATTAACATAATTACATTTCTTAATTACAGTTATTTTACTTTAAAAATTCAGCACGCCCTAAATAATTTGTGTGTTCAATTGAAATTAATTTTTATTACAGTGTTACATAAAGAGAGAGGAGGTCAAAAGTTTCAGTCAGCTGTTACCCTTTCGTATATTTTATCACACTAAAATTAAAATATTGCGTTTCAAATGTGTTAAAACTACACGAGCTTGAGATTTAATGTTATTATTTCAAACACTTATTAATACGGCAAAAGGTTTGCGATTTTCTGCTCGTGTAACAAACGGAACTTAACCCTGCATGACATCAGGCTAAACAGAAAGACATGCGGGTTGTTGACATGAGCATTTGACACGGTCGTGATGTTACGGTTAAAATAATTAAATTGTCTAGCACACGTAATAGCCGGTTAAATTATTATCATCTTTTGACGCTCATAGGTGGACTTACGCCTACTACTACTAGAATGGTCCGTTCTCGTTTTGCTTCTACCAGCAGCATTGTTTCTCTCAAGTTCAGTTCTCTACTTCATAACTTTCAGTATATTTTAGTTGTTTATTCAATAAACAAAAAATATACGCTCGAAGCATGAAACAATAATTGTGTTGGGAAGACTGAGAATACATATCAGTAGTACCTTTAAATTTATCACTGTTACAAAAAAAAACTTGTTCGCCACAATTTTATTGTTATCCTTCCACACATCTGGGGTCTTCCAACTGGACTTTTGTGCTACAAAGAGTCTGAATTATAGGCTACAAGCCCTGCCTATTACAGAAGACTTTAGAAACCACCTTTAGATTCAAGAATGTTGTGCTTTGTTGAAATAAGTGTTCAGTATGGTTTTTAGGTTTGAGCAACTACTTTTATTTTTCATTTTGGCCGACCACAATTTAATTGTTGTAACAGCGGAGTGTAGCCTGTCTTACCTGTTCTGTGGATCTAACCGAGTGTAAAAATTATTCGCATGAGTCTCCGTTTTCCGCACATAAACTTTGAATTGCCGTAATGATTTCTTGAGGCGTGGCTAATGCTCGAAGATCTTGGTATATGATCACACAATTGTTTTTGTTGTTTTAATGTAGAAATTAAATACCTATTTAATTACATTGTTATTAATCTATTTAGTAATTACCCTTTCTATTATTTAGTTTACATACTGTTTATTACTCATTCTTTTTATTAAATTTAGGTTTATTCTGTGGGATGTTCATCCGTGTACTTAACCTACTCGCCAGGGCCTACTAAAAACAGTGTCGTGGTCTATACAGGCCGTAACTCAAGCTGCATGTGTCCTTTTATCTTGTAAGTCTCAGTAATATGGTGGCACCGCTTGTTTTTTTTAATTTTAATCCTTAAATTTTTAATTATGTAATAAATGTTTTTAATAAATGTGTTTTGTGTTACATGTGCTGTATGTGTGTGATGTCCTTAGCTTAATAAATGTTATTCTTCTTCTTTTAATTCAGTCCTTTGAAAAGAATTCGCATATCAACCGCAACAGCTACATAGTGCCGCGCAAAAACGGGTCCTGCCCCACTTAATTCCAATCACGTATTGGCCCGCACAATGACAGTGTAAACACATCTGTTACAGTCAAACTAGTGTGCCATAACATTAACCAAGATACGCTTCTTAGCTAACGACGGGACGCATCTTGAAACTAGTAACGCACTTCTACAGAATATTTGACGACCCGATTGGTAAAGTGGCGCTGCGCGGTAGTTCACCTTAAACGTAAAGAAGGCCTTCGATTTCCGAATCAGATTAAATCAGAAAATTATATTTTCTAAATTTGCTCGAATCTGGATGTGCTTGGAAAAACCGCTGGCAAATACTACTGGTGCCTCGTAACAAGACAAGATGTTCATTCTTTACTCAAGACCATGGCAGTTGATATAAATATGAACTATTTCTGAAAATCTACTAAATATTATTAACTACAACTAGTAATGAAAACTGATTAGATTTGAACTAAATTTGGCACGGACATAAATGGTAATTTAGCATAGTAAACATTAGTTCCATGGATTAAACCTCTTTGAATTTGAAAATATACATTTCTAGGCGATGTTTAAAAAAACATTTTGTGGAAAACCTACTTTGATGCAGGTGAAGCTAACGACAAGGGCCAGTCAATAAATAAAATTTCGGTGTCTAAGTGGAATACCCTGTATAGGTAAGTCATTGTTCAGCCAGTCATACGGTCAGCGGTGAAGTGAGCCTGATTTACGAGTTTCTTCGGGACTGAAACTTCGAAGGTTGCCGTGGGTAGGGGAGATATCATATTAAAGCCACCGTTTTATTTGAAGTACCTAGTAAGTTTGGTTTTTATGATAAATAACCCAATGGAAAAGGAAATGCCTTTAGATAACAGTAACATACAAGGTGTCCCGTAAATCAAGGTCAACCTTGTAACCACATATTCGATACATCATTCTGATCAAATTTTGTTTTATCACTTTTGCAAATTTGCATGAAAATTTATTAACTTCCCATACAAAATTAACAAATTAGTCAATTAGATTTGTAAAGACAGTAAAAAAAACATATGCATAATTTAAAAAGTGATAGAACAAAAGTTGTTCATTATAATGTATAGAATATGTGGTTAAAAGTTAAACCCTGTATATCTTACGCTAACCCAATTTGCGAATTACCGATAGAGGTTCGATTTCTGTTTCAGATAAGTTTAGAAAACTTTTTTTTTATTAAATTTGTACTCTTACTGTTTAATCTAGTAATGATTCTAGTGTTGCTTAAAAGTAATGCACTTCAAAAAATAAATAAAATACTCACCTCTATTGAAAACTGTTAATGTAGCAATAAGGTTTTTTGTGTTTACATTACATACGAGTATCCTCTAGAATTCGAGATAAATAATTTAGAAAGCAGTTATCAATTTATGAAGAACGTTAAAGGTACTTAAATGTTAAATGGTGCAACCAAATAATTATTTTCAATTAAATGAACAGCTTTTTAAAACTATTCAATAGCCTGATTAAGGTTTGATTTCTAAAACAATAAAATATCTTTGTTATTGCTCTATTGCAACTTTTTTTATTGATGTCTTTTTTTTGGAATAGTCTAGATTAGTAAAATGCCAAATTGCTTAGTTTTAGCTAGTTTAATAACGGACCAGCGAAAGAATTCGTGTGACGAAACAAATATGTTCCCTGACACGATGTTAGTATAAAAAAAGAGACAAACAATCATTTTTCACTAGTTTCGTTACGACAATAATTAAAAATTCTTCACTTTTACTTTTGTATCTAAGGGTCAGGATATACATCTCAATAATGTATCAGGAAAGTCGCGAAGGTATCACGGGTAACGTCTAAGTATCCTGACGGGTCGTCACGCGCCCTAAAAATACGATAAGGAAGCCATCAAGCAGTTGCCTATCGGTCCGGCAAGCATAGGGCCGACCGTTCATGAATAGTTAAAAAGTGGTATTTACTAAAGCCATGTGCACATACAATTAAACACCCATGATATACATGGACATCGAGGCATAGAAACTAAGTAGATCTCATTTTGCTGGGGAGATACGTTAAATTCGATGACTGGCTATCGGTGCAGATGTTGCTAATATAATTAGTAAATACAGTGTTAGTTCTTTAGGTGTCCGTGTGAGCTAAGGTTTATTGTAGCTAAGGCATGCGCTGTGTGGGTCTCGGCCGTAGTGAAGGCACAGTGGCGAGGAGAGCCGCGCGGAATCCGCCCGTCGCAACGCCGCGCCGCGACCGACCACGTTCCTACTTACGTAAGTCGACGCCGGGAAAATAAAAAAAAAATTACGACGAAACTGCTCCCTATGTGTGTTTAATAATTTAATTCTGCACGCAACAAAACGCGGTTGATCTCGTTAAACAAAAAGTGAGCAGTTTAAAGTGGGTGAACACATGATTTGTGTTTGTTTGACATTGTTGTGCTGAAACTGGCGATTTTACGGTGTGAAGTGTAATGTTAAGGTAAGATTTTGATACCTTGTAAGCTAATTAGCTAAAAAGTATTAAAAAAAAAGAAACCTTCCTCAATTTGCTAAGTAGATGCAGAAATTATAATAAGCCTGCCTAGCGTAGTTTAGTCACATACCTAGTATTTAGAAATTTAATTACAACAGATAGCCAAGTAGATGATAGAAACTTGTACATCGAACCTAAAATATTTGTTAAACAACATTACCTATGTTGATTTTTGCCTTAACATATTAATTAAATAAAATATTATTAATCTTATAGGTGTTAACAATTTACCCTGTACAAACGATCCGATTCGAATCTGCCTAATAAACGTCGGCATTATGAGACTCGAGCAAGTGGTGAGTGGTGCTTGTTTGTCCAAGTCGTCGTTCGTCGATCTTATCTCAGATGGCTTTCAGACCACCACAATATCTATGAAGTCTTATATACGTTAATATAAAATTAAGAAACTATTTTTTTAAAATTTGACGATCAAATAATAATTATCGATTGATTGACTGATATTATGTTATGTCGATTCAGTATTTCAAGTATTTGTCAGATTACAATATACTCGCACATAGATACTTTTTTAACTAATGTAAAGCATTTCTAAGTGTTTTAAGTATTTGTTTAGAAATGGAACAAATAATTTATAATAGAATTAATTAACCATCATCATCATCACCATTATCAGCTTAAGAAAGTCCACAGCTGGACATAAGGCCCCTTATAAATTATTAAAAAATATTCAACGGAAAGCTTTAATTATTCACGGTATCCCACAGAGAATAGTCAAAAGAGGGTTAATTATGGTTGAGTTCCCAAGGGATTTATAATCACTCTTACGTATATACTTAAGAAAGAAGAGAGCATTTTTATTCAAAATACAGTCTGTCAAAAAAGTTTCGGGAATTGATGATTTGTTTATGGTTCCAAATTCAAAATTATATATTTTTTTGTTGTTGTTAGATTGGCACAACTGTTTTCCATTTTGGCGCGGAGTTTGAGTTACATCTGATAATGAGATAAAATACAGTAGGTATTTGTTTTTTGTTATACCATATCAGTGTGTATTGCGAATTTCATAATGGAAAAAACATTGAACAAAGAGTATGTCCTAAATTTTGCATCGCCAATGGGATTTCGTGTTCGGAGTCTCTGAAAATGTTACAAAAGGCTTACGGTGAATCGACTTTATCAAAAACACATGTTTATGAGTGCTACAAAGCGTTCAAAAGCGGTCGAGATGTGATGAAAGATTTTCCTCGCTCTGGTAGGCCATCAACATCTGCTACTGAAAGTAACATCGCAAAAGTGAAGGAAATAGTGACTGAAAATCCTCATTCAAGTTTAAGAGAGCTAGCCGTCGAACTTTCTGTGTCACACGAGTCGATTCGTACCATTTTAAATAAAAAAGTATGTTCAGTGGCCAAATCAAATTACATTCGTGATACTATTGCTAGCTCCAAAAATAAAATAAAAGCCACTTGGAACATTATTAATAGAGAAACGTGCAAAACTAAACAATTAGATCGCACATTTAGCCTTAATGTTGATAATAAAATTATTAAATCCGACAACGAAGTAGCAAACGCGTTTAAGGATTTTTTTTCTACTATACCTATTGCCACAACTAGTAAATTAAACTCTTCACAAGGTCTTGCAGAAACTTTTTTGAAATCAAATGTCGAGGAATGCAGTTCTATTCTAAATTTCAGGCATATAAATCCCGAAATTATTGTTAAAACTTTTAGAGAGCTAAATTTAAAAAAAACAGAAGATTTATGGGGCATTTCAATTAATATAATCAACCATATAATTGATAGTATAGCAACGCATCTTGCTTGTATATTTAATCAGTGTATTGATGAAGGCTCATTTCCTAATTTAATGAAATACAGCAAAATCATACCCATATTTAAATCCGGAGATAAAAGTGATCCCTCTAACTATAGACCGATATCAATACTACCAGCTCTTAGTAAAATATTTGAAAAAATAGTGTTTAATCAACTCTTATCACACTTTAGAATGAACAATTTATTGCATGAGAATCAGTTTGGTTTTACCAAGGGTAGAAGCACAACTGATGCGGGAGTTGCACTCATTAAGCATATCTTCGATGCGTTTGAAAATAAGCAAGATGCTCTAGGGGTTTTTTGTGATTTGTCTAAGGCTTTCGATTGTGTAGATCACAAAACGTTATTAATGAAATTACGGCATTATGGTGTCTCAAATGAATCAGAAAAATTGTTAGAGTCATACCTCACGGATAGAACGCAAACAGTTAATGTCAATGGAACTGACTCTTCCGGGGCCCCATTATGCATGGGTGTGCCCCAGGGCTCTATATTGGGACCTTTATTATTCCTGATATATATAAATGACCTTCCTTACTTTACTAAAGACCTTTGTGAGATAGTATTGTTTGCAGATGATACATCATTGATTTTTAAAATTGACAGAGGTAAAGCTGCCTTTGACGATGTGAATGATGCTCTCTCTCAAGTAGTACGATGGTTTACTGCTAACAATCTGTTACTTAATGCAAAAAAAACCAAGCTTATCAAATTTACTATGCCCAATGTGAGGCAGGTCAGTACGCATATTAATATGTCAGACGATCATATAGATGCAGTCGATGCAACAACCTTTTTGGGAATTACAATAGACTCCCGACTGCAATGGGGTCCCCATATAATTGCCTTGTCAGGAAGGCTCAGTTCGGCGGCTTATGCTGTGAGGAAAATAAGGCTTATAACTGATGTCGAAACGGCAAGACTAGTATACTTTAGTTATTTTCATAGCTTGTTGTCGTATGGTCTATTGCTATGGGGCTCAGCTGCTGATATTGAGTCAATCTTTGTGTTGCAAAAAAGAGCTGTACGTGCAATATACTGTCTTGGGCCTCGCGACTCTCTGAGGGAGGTCTTTAAAGATATTAAAATATTAACAGTAGCGTCACAATACATTTTTGACAATATTATGTATGTTAGAAAAAACCTAAGTTCGTTTAGCCTTAAATGTGATTCACATCATTATAATACTAGAAATAAACATAAACTTGCCGTTCCGAGCTTCAGATTAAAGAAAGTGGGTAATTCATTTTTGGGGAAATGTATAAAAATCTTCAATAAAGTACCACAAACTCTTGTTGACTTACCTGTTTATGAGTTCAAAAACCACATTAAAAAAATTCTTATGGAAAAAGGATACTACAAAGTTGAAGATTACTTGAACGACAAGAGTGCATGGACTTAATAGCCTGCCTAGCTCGCACTTACACTATCTTGTAATTGTATTTCCTGTAATAAAATCAGGCTGACAAAGGTGACTGAGTTTCTTGCGCCGTTTCTTCTCATCACCAGCCGATATGTTGTCCCGAAGCGGTGGTAGGGCTAAGTTATATGTTGGGACGTGTATAAGTGCCCGGAAGAGGGCCTATATACAGAATAAAGAATTTCATTTCATTTCATTTCATTTCATTTCAATAATCAATTGGCTAGTCCCAAAAGACCTGAATTTTCTCCAAAAACTCAATCGCAAAAGAGTCGCTGAGGACATGCTAGAACGAGTCACTTCCGACCCAACATTCATGAAACGCATTGTTACTGGTGACGAGACGTGGGTTTACGGGTTTGACATGCAAACTAGTCAACAAGCTTCGGAGTAGCGCCTTCCAACTGAACCGAAACCGAAGAAACCGCGTCAAACTCGATCGAAAGTTAAAGTCATGTTGACTGTTTTCTTTGACTGTCGCGGTGTTGTGCACTCAGCATTCTTGCCAGAAGGTCATACGATAAAAAAAGAGTATTATTTAAGCGTTATGCGGCGTTTAAGGGGGCAAATTAGACGAAAAAGGCCAGATTGGTGGAATGAAAATTCTTGGATTTTGCACCACGATAATGCGCCTTCCCACAAGGCCATCATTGTGAAAGAATTTTTGACCAAAAACTTAACAAATACCATCGAGCAGCCACCTTATTCACCAGATATGGCTCCAGCCGACATCTTTCTTTTTCCTAAACTCAAATTACCCCTTCGTGGCACCCGGTTTCATCCGGTAGAAGACATAAAGAAGAATTCGCGGCAAGAACTAAACTCGATTCCGGAAAAAGCGTTTAAAAAATGTTTTGAACATTGAATTATTCGTTGGCGTAAGTATATCGCTTCTGAAGGAGCATACTTTGAAGGTGATAAAATAAATTTGGAGGAATAACTAACATTTTGTGTATTATTAATCTTTTCCAGGTACTTTCTTGACAGAATAGTATATCCTGCCGTAACGCCAATTAGTAGTCGGATAAAAATAATTTAGATAGTTCAGTTTTATAGATACACTAGCAGTGCTTCGTTTGTTTGTTGATATGTTACAAAAAACGTTTAAATAAAAAACATATAAAAAATATACAATAGGAACCTTTAAACGGGATAAAAAGTATTATACATGTTAATCCAGAACATATTGTGTAAGTGTGCAAAATTTCATCTAAATCCATTCCGTAGTTTTTGCGTGAATGAGTAACAAACATCCATACATACAAACATTCGCGTTTATAACATTTGTAAGGATTTTCCATAAATTCAGATTTTGGCGGAAATTCAAAGCCATGTTGGAGTTAAACCATTTACATTTCGTGCAGGCGATCGTTGCATGTTGCCAAATGTCAACAAAATTCCCGAACTAATTCGACTTGTTACAATAAATAAACCTAAGTACCTATATCCCTCGCTTTCCAACTGAACTTTACCCGTTGGACCAATGGAAACTATCACACTATTTTCTGAACAAAGTATAACTTCTAACAAAGTGCCCAAGGAAAATACATGGATCCCAAGATACCTACCATCAAACCGCGTTGACACAGACAATAGGTAATGCCAATCTCCAAAAGCTCGTTATTACGAAATGCTCTGGACTGGTAATGTAAGATAAGATAAGATAAGGAAAGAAACGAAAAAGCTTTGTTTTTTATCGCAGTATATATTTACACACTGTTTGTGATTGGAAAGCCTTTATTCTTATTGACATTATTCGTTTAAAAGTTAATAAGCACAAAATGTAAATCATTAATTAGTTTGATAATCAAAATGGTAATAAAACCTTTAGACATGGTATGACTTCACAATTAAATTCACTATAATCGTAAATAAATGATTTATTAGAGCTTGCATTTCGGTAATTTACAGTTTTAAACCAGTTTTTACCTGTGTAACATCATAGAACGTGGTAAATTTAATGAATTTAATTGAAATATCTCTGAAAGTACCTAACAGTGTAATGCACCAATGGCAATTCTATCGATTAATAAATTACTTACAATTTTAAAACTTTTGGTGTTACCTTTTATCACTCTGAAAAATTCATTTTAATTTTTGGCATAACAAAATACCTTTCATTTACAAGTACTGGACCATCGACCATAAATTCGTGTACGTTCGCGCAGCAAAAAGTATCGCCTTTTCAAGGATTGGATGATGCAGATAATTAGTGCCCTATATCGTGTAAATGTGCCCGAAATTTTATATTTGTGCCTCCAACAGCTTCAGATTAATTTAAGAAAAACGGATTCTGCTGCACGAACGTTCGCCCAGCAAAATTTTTTTTAATTGATGGGCCTAGCTGTATATCAAATATGCAAAAAGATAGCTTATATACGATCATAAATGTGCCGTGAAAGCCAGATTTGTGCCTCTCAAGATAACAGAGTTATTTAGTTTTTTGCTGGGCGAACGTTTTGGTGATTGCTGTATATCGGAAACGGTTGAACGCACATTCATGATTTTTTGTATACAGATTCGGTACATTTGTGCCTATTTGTGCCGGAATTTTCATTAACATGACTAGCATGGTTCAGATGCAATTCTTTTATTTCCTAAAAAACGGAAAAATGCTCTGGCTCCCGAACGAACAAGACCAAGGACTTCGCGTTAGTGCCGACTGGTAGCCATTGTATATTTACATGATCCTGTAAAGTTTCGCGGGCCTACTACAAACCTTTTTCGATTTCTTAACGATTTTGTCTTTTTTTTTGAGGTTATCTTGAGTGAAATTACTTAGAATACGAAAACACTAGTTTCCTGTGAGCTGGCTTATTACATGCTTCTACAATAATATGAGCGCTGTTTTAAGAATACGTATGCAAAAAATCATGTATGTATACCCATTACTTTAGACAATAACGATAAAAAACCATTCGAAATATTTTTGGTAGATTATCCGACCAAATTGTAGCGAACATTAACAAGCGGCCGCACGATACATCAAACTATCCTTCCGCACTTGATGGCGTTGTAACGAAAAAATAGTACAGATGCGTACAGAATCATTAAGTTGGAAAATAGTTTATATTAGGGACATGAAATAAAATGCGAATTGTTTTTTTTGTACATAATAATACACTATAATTTGTAATTTATTATTAAAAATAAATTGTCGACCTTTTGTGATTATAATGAAGGATTTTGCACCATAAATCTATACCTAACTACATAGCTTGATAGCTGATTAAGCTTGATAGCTTGATGTGCCATTGACAGTATATTTGTTTTTTTTTTAATTGGTAAGTCAAGCAATTTGGATAAAAGGAGTTAACAAAACAATATTGGTAATTTTTATATTGATTTATTTTTTGTATACAATAATAAACAATGAATAATGGTTAGGTGCTATTTGTAACTTTTAGATGATTAAAACGCGTACAATAAAATTAACATTACAAATAAATAAAAAAGGCAAATTTAACTTAATTCCTAAACACAACAAAAAGTGTTCTCAATATTACATAACAAAAAATGGATAATATAGATGGACAAGAAATTTTGTACTTCGTTATCGCTTCAAACAGCTTAATCAGCTATCAAGCTGCGTAGGTATAAATAAATGGTAATTTTTGACGAACTCCGTAGCCGAGAGTCGAGCACGCCGGATGGTGTCGCCATCTCTGAGGTGCCGGGTTCGATCCCCGGTCGGGTCAATGTAGGAAACGAACTTTTCTATATTGTCTCGGGTCTGGGTGTTGTGGTAACGTCTTTGTTTTTTTTTCTATAACACAAGTGCTTTAGCTACTTACCATATGATCAGAGCAATGATTGTGATGTTGTCCAATATTTATTTTTTATTATTATTTATTTCATTAATTAAATATATAATTTATTTTAAATAATAACTTATAAATTATAGTGTATTATTAGGTACAAAAAAACAATTCACATTTTATTTCATGTCCCAAATACCTATAAACTATTGTCCAACTTAACAATTCTGTACGCAACTGTACTATTTAAATTTCGTTACAACGCCATCAAGTGCGGAAGGATAGTTTGATGTATCGTGCGGCCGCTTTTTAATGTTCACTACAATTTGGTCGGATAATCTACCAAAAATATTTCGAATGGTTTTTAATCGTTATTGTCTAAAGTAATGGGTATACATACATGATTTTTTGCATACGTATTCTTAAAACAGCGCTCATATTATTGTAGAAGCATGTAATAAGCCAGCTCACAGGAAACTAGTGTTTTCGTATTCTAAGTAATTTCACTCAAGATAACCTCAAAAAAAAGACAAAATCGTTAAGAAATCGGAAATGATATGTAGTAGGCCCGCGAAACTTTACAGGATCATGTAAATATACAATGGCTACCAGTCGGCACTAACGCGAAGTCCTTGGTCTTGTTCGTTCGGGAGCCAGAGCATTTTTCCGTTTTTTAGGAAATAAAAGAATTGCATCTGAACCATGCTAGTCATGTTAATAAAAATTCCGGCACAAATAGGCACAAATGTACCGAATCTGTATACAAAAAATCATGAATGTGCGTTCAACCGTTTCCGATATACAGCAATCACCAAAACGTTCGCCCAGCAAAAAACTAAATAGCTCTGTTATCTTGAGAGGCACAAATCTGGCTTTCACGGCACATTTATGATCGTATATAAGCTATCTTTTTGCATATTTAATATACAGCTAGGCCCATCAATTAAAAAAAAATTTGCTGGGCGAACGTTCGTGCAGCAGAATCCGTTTTTCTTAAATTAATCTGAAGCTGTTGGAGGCACAAATATAAAATTTCGGGCACATTTACACGATATAGGGCACTAAGTATCTGCATTATCCAATCCTTGAAAAGGCGATACTTTTTGCTGCGCGAACGTACACCATAAATTCTTACTTTTTTTTCTGTTCCACAGGCTCCTCATTGTCGCTCATTGTCCTGTTCTTTTTAATCTCATACTTTTAAAGTACCTACTACCTATTTACTCGCAATTGATAGCATTTTCCATCGGAGTATCTGCCCTACTATATTCAAAAGTTGATACACGTTGGTAGCTTTAAAAGGTCGGTAATGCATCAGCTCCTTTTGTGGCAAAAGTCCACAGGCGACGACAGCTTCTTTCCATAGGGTGAATCATCATTATCATATTAGCCTTTGAATGTCTACTGCTGGACATAGAACTTGAAACATCATCACAACCAGCTTTTTCAGACAAACGCCACAGCAAGCGGCTCTGTATTGTTTCAGCGGTTTCCCGCCCTTGATCTCTCGGGAACTCTTGCAATTTTTATGTCTGTCGTCAACAATCGTGTCTGTTTTTGTCTGTCTGTATTTTCATTTTTACGAATTTTCCTTTTCATCCATTCAATCGTCGCCAACATCACATAGCAAAAACTTCTATCCTCTTTCTGTCGCTCGGAATTCTTGTCCACGTTTCAATACAATAAAGTAATGCTCCAAATGTAAACTGTACTTAACCTTTTCTAAATTTGACATGATATTTTAGCTTTGAAAAGATATTTTTAGACGTTAAAGGTTTCTTTGCCAGTCATAGATTGTAATATTGCCAATATATTTGCAAAGTGCTTAAATTTTACTATTGGCATATTTAATTTACGTATTTCTGAGTGGATTTGGAGCTTTATACAGTTGAAAATTTGCTTTTAGTATTTTTCAATAGGAGTAATGTCAAAAACATCTTGAGTAGGTATATCGTAAAATCAGTAGATTAAATAAAAACAACTTGTAGGCAATTTGCTAACAGAAATACATTTATTTAAGAAATAATAATCAACCGGTAGGTACTTTGTCAAATAGTGAACTAACTACGTTGGACTCGCGCATTAAGATTCTCGCATCACTGTGTTTAAAATAAGCTGACTCACTCTTCACAGATTTTAGTCTTTGTTGTTAAATCTATATAAGGTTTTGAAGATGTATCTGGATCTGATGATGTAGCCGGAAGGTGATTGCAGGGACTCATTAATAAAGCTTTGCTTTATGAATTTTGAAAGCATGATTTTTTACACATTAAGGTAAAAGTATTATCTTTTCCTAAAAAAATAGTTATAACTTTAATTATATTGGTAGGTAAAAGTATCCAAATACACTATAATTAGGTACGTCTTTAATTCCTAAAACAAAACAATATAACATATATTAACGTCACGAATGAAATTTTGCTAGCACATGAATGAATTTGTAACCTAAAGTCAACTTTGAAACTAGAGTTAGTCCTTGTTTCTAATGTATAATGCTCTGAATAACAAAGCATTTTGGTATGTGGTTTTGGTTACACAATAGGTACTATGTTCTGCTTCTACTTAGATTTGTTAAACTTTCTAGGTATTATAGCCCAGTATATTCTGAAAACGGAGTAGACATGAATTAAAACTATTTGTTTATTACTAACAAAGTCGTACGTAGCTCCCAACGCGTATCCTTCATTGTATGCTTGGAGTAAACCTGCTTGCACCTTAGTAGTACATAGGTACATACAAAACTATGAAACTATGTCGACGGAGCCGACTACCCTGCCGCTACCGGCAACGGCTAGAGGACGATGCTGCCATACAGTCAGTATCAACAGTAGCGGTTCAAAAACTAACTTTCAAAAGTACTGACTGTTCTAAATTTCACAATAACCTCTTCATTACATTTTTGTATGAGCTTCCGTCAGTTTATTGTGACATGTTTTGCGATGAGAAGAAACGCCCTATCCTTAATTTGGCATCTACTGGACATTCATCATTTAGGTACAAAAAATAAAACCAACTAGTTTTTTGATGATTCTGGATAAATGTTTCATCATCATCATCATCATCTCAGCCACAGGACGTCCACTGCTGAACATAGGCCTCCCCCAGTGACTTCCAGATCGGCCGATTGAAAGCGGCCTGCATCCAGCGTCGTCCTGCAACCTTTACCAGGTCGTCTGCCCACCTTGTGGGTGGGCGTCCTACGCTGCGCTTGCCGATACGCGGCCTCCATTCCAGAATCTTTCTGCCCCATCGGCCGTCAGTTCTACGTGCTATGTGCCCCGCCCACTGCCACTTCAGCCGGCTTATCCGTCGGGCTATGTCAGCGACTTTGGTTCGTTCACGGATCTCCTCATTTCTGATTTGATCTCGCAAAGAAACACCGAGCATAGCCCTTTCCATAGCGCGCTGTGCAACTTTAAGCTTCTTAATAAGGCCCATAGTGAGGGGCCACGTTTCAGTTCCGTATGTCATCACTGGTAACACACACTGGTTGTATACTTTCGTCTTTAGGCACTGAGGTATTTTGGACGAGAAGATGTTGCGTAGTTTCCCGAACGCTGCCCATCCGAGTTGGATTCGTCGATTGACCTCTTTGTCAAAAATGGACCTACCCAACTGGATCACTTGTCCCAGGTAAACATATTTGACAACAATTTCGAGAATAGAGCTCCCAACTGGTACTGGGTAGGGCGCAACATGGGCATTCGACATAATCTTTGTTTTGTCCATGTTCATCTGAAGACCTACCTGTTGGGAAACTCTATTAAGGCCATCGAGCATTGAACCGAGGTCTTCCAGCGACTCTGCCATGACCACAATATCGTCGGCAAACCGAAGGTGAGTAAAGGTGAAGGTGATGAATGTTTTAGAAAGAGAAAAAATAAAAATGTGTTAGAGGTTTTTTAGGTAGGTAGGTAGTCTTCTTACCTATTACATATTTGGTTTGCCTGTTATAAATTTAAATATGCGATAGATAAATTGTAATGGTCTCGAAGGAGTATAAATTTTATCCTTTTGTTTCAAAATACCTGACAGTAAATTTAGTCTCCTAGCACACCCAGAACCAAGCCAATTGAGAAAAGTTTGTTTTTCACCTTGAGATAAAGATCAAATCATAACTGTTTTTTTAACATTTCCACATTATATAAAAACATAGTAGGTAGTTTTATTTACGATGCGAAAGCATGTGTTTAATAGGTGAGTTTTTATTGCACTCGATTACCACCACCACCTACAAATAAGTTACAGTTGATGTTAACAGAAAAATACTTCACAAATTAGGCGGACTTTTCACTCATAAACGATCGCTTCAAGAAAGAAAGACAGAACAAAATGTATATGTTTGTAGATATTCAGATAAAGGCGCGTATAAACATCATTTGAATTGTAAACACTCGCCCGCTTAAAGTGATCCAACAACAACCCAAATTCAAAGTAGATTTTCATTTGTCGGAGCGAGGAAAAGTAAAAAAATGGACGGGGATTTGTTTTCAATACAATAACTGGCTCTTAATCTGGGTCGCTTTGAATCATAATAGAGTATGTAGGTCAGTCCGAGATCAGCGGAGCGCGGTAATGCACCATTTTGTCCTCGAGACGCAACCACGCCGCCACTTTCGTTTTTTGCATGCAAGCGAGAGTGCCAAAACTTTTGCGCACTGCGTCTCTCTCAGCCTGAATATGTATGGTTGAACTTGCCAATTCAAATTTGGTTATTTTATTCAACACGGTGCAGACTTATTGAATTTTTGCTTCGAGCTGTAGACACGGTGCTTCGGTTGTCAACAACTGAATATTGGATGTCACTTATTTAAGCTATATCGAATTCAATTGTAACAACTATTGTAAAATTGGTGGTGTTTCTAATCTTGTGGATTGTTGTTGTTTTGGGTGTGTATTTTACTTACGATGAGGGGCTTATAAAATTATCTAGATTAAGAAACAAGTGTATTAGGGACATTTGATAAACGGTGTATAAGCTTCTGCTGGATAAATTCGCCCCATCACAGACGATAGTTGCACCTTTACTGTTATTTTTTGACGAGGAAGAAGTCAATTCAGTATGTAAAAGAGGATAACTAAAGTACAGATTAAGTTAGCTTCAATTCTAAGTATGATTTCATATTTAATAGGTACCTTTCTTTTAGAAGATGTGCCAAATTAGCATTTAAAGCTCAGCCGTAACGATTTGAATGAAAGGAGTGATTATTTATAACACTTAGCTAATTGTAGGTAAAATCTTTGAATTTTTGTTTTGTTCCTCCATTTCCTCTTGAGAGAAATGCATAAAAAAATTAAAAAATGGACGTCATGCTTCAGGACATTGTCAACCGATTAAAAAAAAACCGGCCAAGTGAAAGTCGAACTCGCGCGCGAAGTGTTCCGCACCATTATCTATAAAAACGAGCAAAAAGAATTACGTTTGTTGTATAGGAGCCCCCATAATTTTTATTTTATTCTAGTTTTCATTATTTGTTGTTATAGCAGCAACAGAAATACATCATCTATGGAAATTTCAACTGTCTAGCTACCACGGTTCATGAGATACAGCCTGGTGACAGACGGACAGACAGACAGACATATAGACAGACAGACAGACAGACAGACAGACAGACAGACAGACAGACAGACAGACAGACAGACAGACAGACAGACAGACAGAAAGACAGATAGACAGACTGACAGACAAACATACAGACAGACAGACGGACAACGGAGCCTCAGTAATAGGGTCCCGTTATACCCTTTGGGTACGGAACCCTAAAAAGGAGATTCTCAATTCGACTGAATGTTTTTTTATGTTTGTTACGCGATTACGCCGTCAATTATAATAGACCGATTTCAAAGTTGCTTTTTTTGTTTAAAAGGGTATACTCCCGAGGTTGTCCCATTTTCACCAAGTCATATTCTGATGATGATATCCCTGACTTGGTATTGAACGCAATACCTATTCTATGGTTACAACACCAGAATAGCCGCGTTTCTGGTTTGAATGTAGGAAAGGGTGCGCAGGACTTAAAAAAAATTCGTCGAACAATTATTGACCCTATATAACACCGTAAAATTTTATTATACCATTGGATGTTGGTCTATACGGGACCAATATTTGACAAGGTCACTTTGCTGTAAGTCATTTTTAGCGGAGTTAGGAGATGAAAACTAAAGCTTTTTTTAAAGGGTTCCGAGTCTTGGAATAATTTTCTGATCAAAATAATTGGAATAATTTTCTGTTGAAAACAACGCATGATCCGAGCGACAATGAAAGACAATAATAAATATGGGTTATGTTGGGTCACTAATGATCTCATAAACATGGTTTTCCACCAAAACTCCTGTTTGTCAGTGAATTAGCTAGATTCCAATCATCTGGGTTAGGTTAGATTAGTGCAAGAGCAAAGCGAGCGCAAAGATCTCATATATTTTTATCGGATGGTTTTCTACCATAACCACCGCCACACAAGTTAAGGCCGCGGCAAATCCTTATTATTGATTCAAAATGCAACCCCATAAACGTATCTCAAAAACGGTACATTCTAGCGCAAAAATAACCCACCCCCCCTAACACCGGCCGTCATACCACCTAAACTAAAGATGCAGATTCATATTTTTATGTATGTATATATCGTGACCCGATCTTAGAATTAATCACTTCATGATGTGGCCAACCATTTCATAAAATGGTCGTTTTTCATGATGCGGCACAGTACCCGCTGGCCACATCATGATGTTGGTAGGCCAGATCAATGAATCAGTCAGCGTTTGACGATATGACCGACTACTTCATGAAATGGCCAAACGTTGGAGGTCATATCGTATAACAGTTATATTATCCACCGGTAGAGGCGCTAATGTCGCTTTGTTATTATGGTACAACATGGCGGCGGACAATTATTATACCGTTCTTGTGAATTGTGAAAGTAAATAATAAGTGTAATTAGAAGATTAAACTGCAGTGAATTATCGTTAAGACATCAAGCTAGGTGATTTTTATGAAAGTCACTCGAAAAAAAGGCGCAACGTCAAATTATTGTGGAGTTCGACACGTAATTTGGAGGTTAGTTGGGTTATTTAAAACTTTTTATTGATTAGTTTCCTTTCAGAATTACAAATATTTATAATGTTTAATTTTTCTATTGTCCAAAATTATTACTAAACGAATTCCTGTAACTTGTAAACGTATCTATACCTATTTTAATGATAGGTATGGCCAAACGTTGATTGGCATATCATCAAATGTCGACGTTTAAACGATATGGCCAGTTTTGTTTGGCCGTTTTATGAAATACGACCATTTTATGAAATGGCCGGCCACATCATAAAGTGTTTAATTTTAATTTCGGGCTACGACATATATACCACATTAAATATAATGTATGTTACTGAATCCTATTTATTAAGAAATATTCTAGGTTATTCGCTAAATATAAATTATTATAACCTCATAAACTAAACCTTCTACTAGTAATATTCTTAACCCTTAAGGGAAATCAAGCGTACAAACTCAAATCAGGTAGGTATTCTTTGATATTTATCAAAGTTACAAAAGCAGTATTAAGAATAAGGAAAAATACTCAGAATACAGAATCCGGTGATGCACGTAAATTGGTGTTTAATAAAAAAAATACTAATTAGTTATAAAATTTTGTTGAAATGTAAAAAAAACGGCCAAGTGCGAGTCGAAGTCGCGCACGAAGGGTTCCGTACCATTGTCTATAAAAACGGCAAAAAAACACTTTTGCTGTATGTCCCTTAAATATTTATTGCATTCTGTCTTTTAGTATTTGCTGTTATAGCGGCAACAGAAATACATCATCTGTGAAAATTTCAACTCTCCAAATAGCACGGTTCATGAGATACAGCTTGGTGACAGACGGACAGACGGACAGACGGACAGAGAGACAGACAGGCAGACAGACAGAACCCTAAAAAAGCACAACAACAACACTGTGTTGAATGATATTCTGTACAATTTTTGATGACTTTCCAATCAGATCTTTGCGTGTGCAGTTTTCTGGGAGCACGTAAGACATGACAGTGGCCCATGGCACATGGCCCATGGTATCAAGATAGCACCTCAATCGCACTTGCCTTTATCCTTACATGACAGCTGATCAAGGTTCCAGGTCAGACAAGGCAGGTTTCTTTGCCTGGTACGAGGCTCTCTGCTACTATCAGCAGCAGAGCGGACCTATACTTACTTAATATGAAAAGTTAGTTGAACAAGAACACAACATGTATTGAACTGGAAGGTATTTAGCAGAGAAGTTCAGTTATTTAATCAGTTCTAGATCAGATTACTACCCGATGATTAGTTTCGGCTTGATACATAAACAGATAAAAGTTGAAATTGATTTTTAAATACCTAATTAAAAAAAAACAAAAAGCCCAACTGCGTAAAAAGTGAACTTATAAGATGAAAACAAGATTTAAAGTATCAATTTGCAGTCGAAGGCATTAAATCCATGTTACTCGATTCGACTTTTTTTACACGGATTTAAATTACTTAATTAGGTACTAACGCAGTGCATACCAAGTCAAGCTGTTAATGGATTTGATGCCTCCGACTGCTAATTGACTCTTAAATTTTGTTTTCATCTTTTAAGTTCACTTTTTATGCAGTCGGGTTTTTTGTTTTTTTTTTCATTTATTAATTTTATTTTTGACTTTTTAGTTTGTAGTGTACTCCTACTTTTCAATGAACTATAAAGACTTATTTATAACTCTTCATTGCAAAAAATAGTTTTACCTCAAGTAAGTAGTATCTGAAATCGGTTTTCCCGTTTAATTCATGTACCAATAGGAATTCCGGGGAATAACATAGCCTATGTCACTCTCACAATTGAGACGAATCTAATGACATATCATATGTTGAAATCCATTAAACGGTTTTTTCTTCCTATTTTTTTAGTGTATTTTTTGCCTGTTCCCGTATGAATTTTGGAAAATAAAGCATTGAATACTATTAGCACTGAAAATATGTGACCCTTAATTAATAAAAGAAAGTTTCGAAATCGGTTTATCAGTATTGGAGATCCGTTTTTCCCGAGTAATTTCTGTTCCCGCGGGAATTCCGGGAAATAACATACCCCTTGTCACTTCCACAATTGAGACGAATCTATTCATTTATTATACTTTAAAATCCGTTAAACGGTTTAGGCTGTAGGGCGGGACAAAGAAATAGACATACATACATACATAGATACACTCGAAAAACATAATCCTCGTTTGGCAGTCGGGTAAAAACTCAATACCGACAATTTTTGATACATATTTAATTTTTTATTTTAGTATTAAAAGTTGCCGATTCAGCCAGACTCTATGTTGCAAAGAATTGTCCCTACCTCGATACATAACTTTTTTATATCCCTAATAATAAATCAATAAATTAGAAACATGCGGTAGATAACACACAAGTTATTGAAATAAAAAATAAAATCAATGGACTTGAAGTACGAAGCTAATTAGTTACTTAAAAGTAACGTTGACTTTTACTTATTAAATAAGAAAAAAAAGTTTATATTGCTCGTAATTTCTTTATATATCATTTTTGGGACGGTATTATTTCGAATTTTAGGTAGGTTCTCTTTACGACTAGGATTACCTTTAATCCAATGTTTCCAGAATCAACTTAGCCTATAATAAATATAAATCCTTGTCCCAACTCAATACTTCAATTGATTCCACCTTGGCATTGTGCGTGTTCGGCCTGCAACTCATCCTCGACGTTTGTTTATATAAAACTAACTCGGTTCTCTGCTATCTGGCACACGCAAACAAATCAGACCAGCAAGTCCATGGAGCGTACAAGATTTAACCCCGCCTGCAAGATGCATGAACGCTCGCTCCGCACAATTTGCCCGCCATGTTACGTCATTTCTGTTCCAAAGAATGTATAATGCTCTCAGACTTTTTTGGGATAGAAATAGCTTTATTGAGGGTCGGGCATTAGCTGTTCTAAATCTTTTAATATTGGAAATACTTTCGCTGGGATAATCGGATAGATGTTACGCTTCGGACTTCACTAGTGATAGAGATGATCTTAAGGATGTACAGGATAAATAAAAATGTATAAAATAGGTATGTCTTGTAAGGCAGTCATGAATTATTTATTGCAACATCTTTCGGTCAATGAAGAAAACGAACTTTTCTATATTTTCTCGGGTTTGGGTGTTATGGTACCGTTTCTAATAGCATATGATTTCTAATATGGCTCAACCCTTCACCAAGTTACACATCGTTAGCTCAGGAACTCACCACATGTCTATAAAAATTTACAATAGAATACCTACCACATGCAACCCAGAACGTATCAAAAGAACCAGAATTTAATAAAACATTTAAAAAAAAATTATTAGAAAAATGCTTCTATTCTCTTAAATTTTTCGACAATTAAGTAACTAACCCCATAATGTTATTTATTGTTAATCCAAACGGTTATTTATCATTACTCTAACTTGGACTATTCCACTTTATATAGATATAAGAAATAATTAGATTAAGTAATTTCTAGTTTAAAGCTTATAATAATATTGTTGCTATGGCCTTACAGGGCCATGTTATGGGATTTTATTATTTTAACAGCTACCAATGTACCAAAATGATGCAATAAATGATTATGACTATGACTATGAATATCATATGACACGCATGAGGTTCTCAGTTCTTTTCCCACTGAAATAAGATAAAGGGATGTCATGATACGTTTTATTAAGATTAGGTACCTATTATAGCTCCTTTTTATAATAATTGCTTTCCTTCCATTTAATACGGATTTTTGATATAGTCTTGTTACTAGTAGATATATATAGTCAGTAATGTTACAAAAAATACCAATAAGCATCGAGTCAAATTTACATTTTGGTTAATAAGAATCAAATAAAATTACATTTCAAATCTTAAATTACTAATAGTTAATTGAACTTTTTTTAGTTTCAGACGAGTTAGCTATCAAACATCATCAATAAAGCAATCGTTACGCGACAAACTTTAATTATTTTGTCAAATACATGCCAAATAATATTCACGTTTACAGTACACTAAGTTTCGTGCTTCCATCCAAAACTAATTTCCTTTTCATAATCAAACGAATTGTAGACGGTAACCGTTCCATTTGAACGGGAAAAATATTTTGATTCATTTGCAAAATCGACGAATGACAACATGTTTTTAGATATTAATTCACATACTGAATGCCCGTGGTATTAAGTACTACCAAAGATTGATTTACAATATATATTATTTGGTATTACTTAAGTATTTTTAGAAGGTGTTTTTGTGAAATTTTGTAAAAGATACAATTTAAACCAATAAGCCAAACTATCATATCAATATTAAAAATGGGGTTTTCTTTAAAAATGCTCCCATAATTACACCCAATTTGTTTTTCCAATCATGTAATTAAGTTATAATGAGGTTGACAAAATATTGATTTTAGCGAGCCGAATCGAAACCACAAATGCCGGTAATTACTTCGTTAAGGTGCCACTCATTTATGCATTGCGTTTTAATTAATATCTAAATAGGTATACTTTCGGGACCAATATGGAGCTCATTGGGAATCCAATCATTTCGACTGCGATAACTGCTTTCCGTACTTGTGGTTTGATTGTTTCTATCGCTGGTCCAGTTAATTTCGGTAACGAATGGCTTGGCGGTGAAATCTCATTTTATCGATGAATCGGTTTTAAAACAATAAACACAAAATTCATCGCGTAAACTAAACGCCATTTTAAAATGAGCGATCGGCAAGTTCAAAACACAATGAATAAGTACAGAATTTTAATGTTGTTAACTTCTAAGTAAAGATTTTTAAAACTTGAGGCGGACGATTTTTTTCATGTATTAAAAATCTTAGATAAACCTAGCATGGTAATTGCTAAAAACAAAAATTTAAATTCTAAGTATAGATGTAGGTAGATGGTTTCATTATCATGTTTGTATTAAAAAAACTAAGTTTTTGATTAATTTCTCAAATAATTATAAATATTAAGACAATTGTAACACAATTTCTAGAATAACGGCATTGTAGTTGTAAACATAGTAATCAAAGTCGCAAATAGAAATTTGGACAAGTTTAATTTGACGCCGCGAGCGGTGTTACGGCACCCGCCCTGGTTGCTTTTAATGAACTTCTTGGAGTTGGGGGTTGGGTTATTGGTCATTCAATTAGGGTAACTCGTTTGCTTCTTTTGTTTATGAATTATTAAGCATGAGTCCAAGAGGAATTCAATTTTACCGGGCCTTTACTTGGAATTGTACCGCTCCGTAGAAATTTTCTCAAACAAGGACCGGTTGAATGATGTAATTTAAGTACTTTAGCCCGCTAGAATGATAAAAAGGGTTTACTTGCCTTTACAGTATACAACGTGCTTTTTTTGCAGTATACAATGAAGCTCACGTTATGTAACCATCTTAAAAAACCTCTAGGAAGTGTTATTCTTTTTTATCAACTATATACTTTTAAAATAATTAATAACAAATAATTCAAGATAGTAATGTATCATCATGTTTGTAATGTTTAAAGTTTCAACAATGCATAGTCCTTGACCTTACCGCCTCCACGCGTGCAGCACGGTCCACGTGGACTATCCTATCCGTGTACAGGATGTTTCGAACTAAATTCTGCTAATAATTATTTTAATTTCTAACGAATGGCAAGTAGTTATTGGATACTATAAGTGACCTTCGGCTTTAAGACGGTTAATAAAAAAGCACGGTGTATACAGATTGAAAGGTTAAAAAACGAAAATTGCAAAATATGAGATTACTTGAATTAAATTTTACTATGGGGCTGACGTCAAAAATTAGGCAAAAAAATCTGTACGTGTAACTAAGATGCAACAGGTCAAATTTTGTATATTGATGATATTTTAAAACTGTTAAGGGGCACCCTTTAATCCACAATAAAGCTAATACCATTTTTTTGTCTGTATGTAGTCTGTCTGTTAATATCTTGGTCACGCTTCACGGCGAAACTACAGAATGAATTCAAATAGTAAACTTGGCATGATTTGAATTAATTACCTATATCACGAGGACATTTGAGGACATAGGATACTTCTTATCACGAAATAATGATAATATAAAACTCATAATCTAAAACTTGAAACATCGCTGCAATCAGTCTGTCTCTAATAAACCATCGGTTTTTACTATAGGTATACCTACATCGCGGATTTGTGCATTAAAAGTGCATTATCTAATATCCTCATCTTCATTTTACCACCAAATGAAGAGATTCTTTGCGAAAATATACTTTTTTACAGCCGAAATCCCAAAGACACAAACGCACAAAGCACTTCGCTTCGACATTTATTGTGCCAACCACGTAGGAACTCTCCACCTGGGGTTTTTTAAATCTAAAGTAAAAGGCTCTTTTCGTGATAAGAGTGCTTCACCGCAGCCACAACGTTGCCTAATATGAGACATACATACCAAACATCTTGTTGTCTATGCGAAATATGCCGCGGACACCAGTTACTATTATAATATGACAATTATGCTTCCGATTTAGAGGCTGACTCCCAAAGGTCCACAGCTCTATTGTTTTAAAAAAAATGGTTCATACTTTGATTACCAACGGGTCCACGACGTTAAAAATAAACAGGTATTTTCTTTCCCAGCGGGTCTATGAGAATATTTGGTACAGTCAACAGCAAAAGCTGGATATAAGGAAAGAAAGCAATATTATTTTTTATGAAATAAAAGAAAGTGGCTAGATTAACAAGGAGACTTTATTGTGTCACACTGTCTTTAGACTAGACTTAAAAAAGTAAAATATTTGAAGCACTCAATTATTGTCACATCTCACGTGTTTAAGTTGATTAGCTTACAATAAACCGGCACTTTCTATAACGATAATAAATCGAGCACCAAAAAAATTATGTTCTGACGATACAGATAGCACAAACTCTCTTGGATCGTTCTTGCTGATTGTACTTTGGATAAATCTCGTGGACCCATTGGGAATCCAAGTATGAACATTTAAAAATGATTTTTAAATTTCATAGACCCGATGGGTAAGGAAGAACAATAGAGCTGTGGACCTTTGGGAGTAAGCCGATTTAGAAGATGTTGATTTAGAAGTTTATGTTAATGTTTATAACATCTTGTCAAAACGGTTTCCTCATCTGTATCTGTATCACATATTAGTACCTGGATGACCGACCTTGGTCGGTATTTTACCGAAACCGCCTGCATACTAAATTTCATGAAAACCGTTGGAGCAGTTTTCGGAACCTTATATTGTATATATATGTATATACATATATACAAAGTTTAAAGGTATAGATAGATTATGCACTATAGTTTATGCATAGACCCAGGGTTAATGCATAAGCTATTACCAGAAAGACAAGAGTAATATCACTCGAAAGCTATGTATATAATTTGCACCCTATATTAAGTACTATCAAGTTAGACTGGTAGATAATTCTGGTTATTGTAGGTACAAAATACAATTTATATTGTTAAATGTGTTATTAGCCCGTACCACTGACATTTCCTTTTTTTTCAGTGTCAACAGAAATCAAGTTATAATATTTGACATATTGGTACATGGTATCCCCAGGGATTTTACGAAATCCCTGAAATTTTCATTTTCCTGCGACATAGATTTTATTTCCATTCTAGAAAATACAGAGGTATATAGTTTTATACGTGGGTACGTCTTAGAGCATTCAATTGAATGCTCTAAGGGGTACGTCAACTACGACCTAAGCTTCATGGCTAGCTCAAATCGTATAAGTATCTTATTTTTATAGCCAACTCAATGCAGCATAAAAATACAAGGTAAAAGTAATATGACATAAGATATATCAGAACGAATCTTCATCAGAAGCGGTGCTATAAATTAGTTAGCAGTCTAGTCAAAAGGAAGGTACTTACATAATTTTAACCTAATTGTATTTGCATTCACAATTATTCAAGCAATGTTTGTTATTTTAACGAAGGAAAGATCGTGGGTTCGATTTTTAGTAAATAGCTATCAAAGCCCTTGTTTTTGTGGATTTAGGTTGGACTACGAAAGGATATTGGATTTTTTGGGAATGTTGTTTTCATGTTCATTTTATTTTTACTGTTCAATATGCTGAACAAATTATAATATCGCTGTACAATAAATAACGTGCCGGTGATTTATAATAGTCCCCGAGCAGAATTCAAGGCTTCATCTGATGCAATCAACAATTATTGTTACCGTGAGGATAAATTCAGGACTACATGCCTACGTTTTTTACTGTTAAAATGCTTTTAAAAGGAGTTTAGATTTTATATAATTTATCAATTTAAAGCCGTTTATGGGTATTATTAAAGAAAATCTAGATCTTTTTAGAGTTCCGTAGTCCTGACAAGAAACCCTTATAGTTTTGTCATGTCCGTCTGTCTGTCTGTCTGCCCGTCCGAGGTTTTGCTTGGAGACTGTTTGCACTAGAGAGCTATAATTTTGGGGGTATGTATATCAATCATACCGATAATGTGGCAGATTACATTTTGAAAAATATTTTTTAGGGTAGCTTCCTCACATGGAACGTGGGGATGCTTTTTTCATCGTCTACCCCCATAGTGTGGGGTATCGTTGATGGTCCTTTTAAATGAGTTAGGGGTTGCTAAGACTATTTTTCGATTTAGGGAATCCTAATTTTTGTTCGATTAGGGCGTCCCTCCGCCCAAAAGCTAAACTATTGGCTTAAAAATCTGGTAAAATCATAATGATAGTGCTTTTTATATACTTTTAATAAAAAACGTAACGGTTATGAAGGATTTGTTAATGGAGAGTAATAGTCGTTCAACTTATGTATTGGAAAACATCTTACCTAATAAGAAATCCTTAGAAGAAAACTGCTTCTTAAATTTAATGTGGTATGGACGAGCAACTGCGTAACCCTACACTGCGCGTGGCACGACCAACGCACTTGGCCGGTTTTTACTAAAACGATCAGTTAAAACAAAAGGGCTGTTTACATGAGATTACCAATATTTTTGCATGCATTCTTGTCTGGGCACATTAAATCTAAAATTACGTTACCCTTTATATTACAGGTTTTATAGGTATGGTATTGTGTCGTGTGGTGCCGGCACGTTAAAAGAATAGCACCACCCTTCTCTACCTATGGGTGTCGTAAGAGGCGACTACAGGAGAACCGCCATAAGAAGACGGGCAGCAGCGTCTCCTCTCCACCATTGGCCAAACTACGATCGCCAACCCGCCTGCCAAGCGTGGCGATTATGGCAAAATCCTCCTTTTGGAGAGGCCTGTGACCAGCAGTGGACGGACTGATATAGGCTGGTGATGTGATGATGTGATGTGACCATGGTATGTTTTTTGATATCCTCTAGGATAGTTTAAGTTAGAACAGGAACCTCAATATTGCGCAAGCCACCGAAACCCCAATGTTCAAATTACCTTTACAAGATAAGCCTTTATAATTTGACTTATGTATTTTTGACTAGAACTTCATACTTTTGAAGATTGACTCTTTTAGAAGTATTTCATAAAAAATTTAAAAGATAAAAAAAGTTTGATTTCGTTGCATTTTTTTTCCTGTACGGCTAGCTTGCATGAGCGTAGCCATCTGTGTGATACGATATTATCCTTTTTTAAATTTTTTGTCTTTCATCCCCTCCCCCAAATGAACTGTGCTGAATTTCAGAATTAAAAGTAGATATCTTATACTTACTACTGAGTAAATACTACAAGAAAGGCCTTGAGGTTATAAAGTCAAATCATACCAAGTTTCATTTGAATTTATTCTGTAGTTTCGACGTGATGCGCGGCTAAAAACAGATAGACAGACAAAAATGAAAAAAATAAAATAATATAGTTCAGTATCGATTATAGAATCCCCGCCTAATTTCAAATATACAACTCTGTCAAGAAAGTACCGGGAAAAGGTTAATAACACACAAAATATTAGTTATCCATCCAAATTTATTTTATCACTTTCAAAGTATGCTCCTTTAGAAGCGATACACTTACGCCAACGAATAATCCAATCATCAAAACATTTTAAACGCTTTTTCCGGAATCGAGTTCAGTTCTCGCCGCGAATTCTCCTTTATGTCTTCTTGCGAATGAAACCGGGTGCCACGAAGGGGTAATTTGAGTTTAGGAAAAAGAAAGAAGTCGGCTGGAGCCATATCTGGTGAATAAGGTGGCTGCTCGATGGTATTTGTTGAGTTTTTGGTCACAAATTCGTTCACAATGATGGCCTTGTGGAAGGGCGCATTATCGTGGTGCAAAATCCAAGAATTTTCGTTCCACAAATCTGGCCTTTTTTGTCTAATTTGCTCTCTTAAACGCTGCATAACGCTTAAATAATACTCTTTTTTATCGTTTGACCTTCTGGCAAGAATTCTGAGTGCACAACACCGCGACAGTCAAAAAAAACAGTCAACATGACTTTGACTTTCGATCGAGTTTGGCGCGGTTTCTTCGGTTTCGATTCAGTTGGAAGGCGCCACTCCGAAGCTTGTTGACTAGTTTGCATGTCAAACTCGTAAACCCACGTCTCGTCACCAGTAACAATGCGTTTCATGAATGTTGGGTCGGAATTGACTCGTTCTAGCATGTCCTCAGCGACTCTTTTGCGATTGAGTTTTTGGAGAAAATTCTGGTCTTTTGGGACTAGCTGAGCGGCAACATGTTTCATACCCAATTGATTATTTAAAATGGTACGAATCGACTCGAGTGACACAGAAAGTTCGACGGCTAGCTCTCTCAAACTTGATGACTGAGTTTCAGTCACTATCTCCTTCACTTCCGCGATTATATCTTCAGTGGCAGACGTTGATGGCCTACCAGAGCGAGGCAAATCTTCCATCACATCTCGACCGCTTTTTAACGCTTTGTTCCACCCATAAACACGTGTTTTTGATAAAGTCGATTCACCGTAAGCCTTCTGTAACCACATGAGTAAACTTTACTCATGTGCTGTAACTGTCCGAACACGAAATCCCATTGGCGATGCAAAATTTAAGACAAACTCTTTGTTCGATGTTTTTGTCCGGTATAACTAAAAATAATACTGTATTTAATATAATTATCAGATGTAACTCAAACTCCGCGTCAAAATGGAAAACAGTTGTGCCAATCTAACACAACAAAAAAAAAATGAATTTGGAACCATAAAAAAATCATCAATTGCCGAAACTTTTTTGACAGAATGTATATTTTATGTATATAATTTGACCTGATAGGTACTGTTTAAAAGTAAAGATAAAACTATTGATCAAAATATTTAACTATTGGTTTTATTTCAACAAGAATTTTATAGACAGACAAAGATAATATTAACGTTGGGAACCTATTTCCACAAAATAATTTGCATTAAGTGCTCAAACTTTGTTTGTAATATCATAAACTCTAAACAATAGAAAACTATTTATTATGCATCATACTCTTTATAAAGGCACAGTGCTAAAAATATATAAGATAAAATTGCTATTTTGGTTGATGTAAGTAAAGTTAGTCAGCTAGCTTTATGTTGAAATGCTGTAATTCCTCGCAACAGAAATACAATGTAGGTACTACTGCAATTTCACGTCATTAGTGTAGTAATAAGGAAAAACATGAACATTGAAAAAAACACATACTCTATGACGTCGCTTGGCATCTCGATATTGTGATGAAGGATAGATAAGCAAAATCCTTTTATAAGAATGTCGTTATTGTTTCTACACAAAATGTCTATTTTCTTTTTTATTTTTACCCGTTCCAAAGTGAAACAAAAACAATCCCGTAATTAGCGAAGAGCAAAATATAACAAGAAAAAAAGAAACCCTTTTTTCAAACCCACAAATCTTTCTGTTTTGGAGATCAGACGCTAAGCATACACTAAAACGAATTGGGTTTCGATCCTTTTCAACTTTCTCTCCATTATTATTATTGCATAACTCCTGTTTGCATACATTATTATAACTTGGAGTATTTTAAATTATTATTAAAACTTGGAGTTATTTATTACTGACAGTTTTTTTGAAGGACAACATTATTTAGATACAGTCTTTAAGCTAAAAATAATAATAATGTAATTTTAGCGCTGTAATAGTGACGATAAAAAGTATGTCTATCTACTTTCAATCAATCACTAAACACTGTTTACACATTAAGAACTATTTATTTACTCTGAGACTTCTGTCTGTTCATTATGCAATTGATTTAATAACATGATAGAAATCACCCACATTTCACCACCAAAGCTTTAACATACACGCGCCCACTCACGCGCCACAAATTACGTATAGCGCCGGTTTCTATTTTGTGTACGCGCGCACACTAACACAAAGACATTTATACACATACGCACACATTTCTCTCTCTGTCTCTCTCTCTTAATTCTAGTTTAAGTAATTTGTTGAAGCTCTGTCTAAAACTACATAGTCCTGGAGTCTTGAAATACAGGAATATCCTAGGTTAGGCTCCAGTCTTTCCGGGTGTTTGTTTTTTCTCTTTTAATATCATAATTATGTTTAATTCTCTTAGGCTTATTTTTACTTAAATTTATGTTTAGAATAGCGAAACTTGTAAAATTATGTTGGAAAATAAACAAACTTATATATTTTTTTTTACTGTATATTACCGTTTTAAAAGTTTTGATTATTAACTCCCTGTTACACAAATATATTTAAACAACCGTCCAAGTGTGTTCCACGCGCAGTAAGAGATCTAGCTATAGCTACCTGTCGTTACCACATATATTTGAGAAGGAGTCTTTATTGTTTTTATGTAACTTTTAATGTTTTCTTATAAGGATTTTTTAATAGGTAAGAAATTTTCTAATACATAAGTTGAACGACTATTACAGCTCTTAAAATAACTGATCTACCGTTATTATTTTATCTTAAAAGTTAATTATTTTTGTCTTAAAAATCTCAATAAAAAGATACTAGTGCTTATAATCATATTTTTCAAGCCAATAGTTTAGCTTTTAGAGGCGGGGGGGGGGCGCCCTCCTTGAACAAAAAATAGCACTTTAAAGTTTAATATTTCGCAGACGGATCGAAAAATTGTCTTAGCAACCCTAATTAAAGGATCTATTTAACGATACTCTACCTACGAGATGGGGTAGACGATGAAAAAAATTGATCCCCACGTTACAATCGTGAGCAAACCTAAAAAAAAAATATTTCACAGTTTTATTGTACCACTTTGTCTGCGTGATTGTTATAGGGAAGAGGTGCCTTGAAAGGGACACGAAATGAAAGGGACAATCTAAATTACACAAAATATAAAAATAGTTTCCAATAAAGACTATTTTTGTTGTATGGTAACCCCGTTGCATATCTATTTGCACCTCCTGTCATTTCAAAAATAGCGGTGCCACACGTGTTTTTGATATTTGCAGTGAAACATATTTTTTCAGTCATTCAAAACGGTCATGAAATCCATTTCATGTCAAAATAAAAATATTGTCTTTTAACCAAATTTAATTGATAAAATTATTACTTTTATTACGGAAAGCAATAATTATAATGATATTAAAACTGAAACAATTTATAAACAAATCACATTGTTTTTCTGTTTAAATTAATCATGGGTAATTTATTTTCTATCTCAAGTAACCTACTTCAAAATTTGATTTTAAAACATAAGTAGTTGTTGTAAGCATACCTTCCAATATTTATTATGTTTATACAAAAGAACAAGTTGTTTGTGCACAATACGGGGTGTAACAAAAAGGCGAAATAATATTTAAGGGTATGTATGTATGTAATGTGAACATTAAGTAGTAAAAGTTTTAGTTACAAATAAACAACTTTCTTTCCCATACTAGGTAAATAAATTGTTTTTTTACCGAAAGTATTGACAACCCTGAATCTGCGGTCATTCGTTAGCGAACCCCCGCCCGCAACCCTCGCCCGCCGCACGATCAGCTGATGCGCTAAGGTTGTCACTGATAAGTTTTTGTTAAAACTTTAGCATCAAATTTACTCAGTAATTTATACTCGCACGAGTTTGTTGTTTTGCATAGAAACTACACATTTACTACTCTACTAGTCCTTCAAATTTTATTTCGCCTTTTTGTTACACCCTGTATAAGGCGTAATTTTCTATGATATTACATACTGTCCCTTTCAAAACCGCTAATTTATGAAAGGGACATAATGCAAATTTTGAAGAATGGAAAAACTAGACACTAAGAATTAATAAATGATAATTATTACATTGTGGTTTAATAGTAAAGTAACTTAAGATTCCTATTCAGCTATGACTTATTTAAAATATTGTGTCAGTCATTCACAACAGCCGCTTTAACACAAATGTCCCCTTTGTTGCACCTCTCCCATACATACACCCACAAAATTAAAGCTCTCTAGTACTAACAGTCTCCAAGCAAAACCTCGGATGGACAGACAGACGGACATTACGAAACTATGGGTTCCTTGTCAGGACTATGGAACCCTAAGTATTGACCCAAAATATCTAGCCGTTTCCAAAACAGTTCACTTCCGAAGCAGCAATGTCACCAGACGAGGAAGCTCAAAACTCAGGAAAGTTTTATCGCACAAAAAACAAATCTCAAACAAGTTTTTGCTTCATAATTAGTTGCTAAGTTTCTTGTTGTATTTCCACGCGGATTTCCCCTGAGATGTCGAGTAATAAACAAAAGTAGGTACACTCCTTTATTTTTATGTTTTATCTCTGCGATGAAGTTTAGCACTTAATAAAATGTTTAAGAATTGCAGCGAATGTTTCTTTCCATTAGGCAAGATTCATGAATGGGTCTTACTTTCTCTAAAATGCTTTGTTTGTTTGTTTTCAACATTTATATCGTTGTAGTAAAGTACTCAAATACGTTATGTGGCATTTTTGTTAATATTCCTTGTAATATGTAATATATATATAAAGTGTTTTTTGGTAAGTGTGCTACATAATTCCAATTCGTTTACCTTGTAAAAAGCTATAGCATAGGTACACCATTAAAACTGCAGATTACCCTGTAAATAGTTTGTGTGATTGCTTTAGTTTTATTTACATTCCTACCTTAATGTATGTACATACAATCTTTTAACACCAAATTATCTAGCCCCAATCAAACTAAGCAAAAGAGAATGACCAAATATTTATGGAGTTTGGTCCAAATGTCCACCACCATATTTGACTATTAGTTAAGATCAGAAATGCTTAAACATTGTAAATTTTTGATTTTAGCAAATCCACTTAGGTAAAGCACTTGCCCGGCATGCGATGGGACGTGGGTTCGAGGTCCCACCTGAGGTCGAAGATTTTTTTTCAAGTGTAATTTATTATCAATTTAACCTTGCATGGAATTGCTAAAAACAAAAATTTACAATGAAAAGTCATGTTTTTTACCTTTTTATGCGAAAAATATTGTTGTTATAATTATATTTATTGCATATTTTGGACTAATCTATGCATATTATGTCATGCCGCTTGGTGTGCCGTGTTAGGTTTTCGCTTAAGGTTCTGTTGATGTAGCTGATAATTCTTTCTTCGTATCATCATCATCATTTTAGCCACTGTTGAACATAGGCCTCCCCCAGTGACCTCCATATTGGCCGGTTGGAAGCGGCCTGCATCCAGCGGCTTCCTGCAACCTTTACTAGGTCGTCTGTCCACCTTGTGGGTGGACGTCCCACGCTACGCTTGGCAGTACGTGGCCTCCATTCCAGAACCAGAACCGCCTACTGCCACTTCAGCCTGGTTATCCATCGGGCTATGTTCGGATCGGATCTCCTCATTTCTGATTCGATATCGCAAAGTAACACCTAGCATAGCTCTTTCCATGGCGCGCAGTGTGACTTTGAGCTTCCTTATAGGGCCCAAATTATTATATCGAGAAGATGTGGTGTAGTTTTCCGAACGCTGCCCAGCCGAGTTGGATTTTTCGATTAACCTCCTTCACAAAATTGGGCCTACCCAACTGGGTCACTTGTCCCAGGTAAACATATTTGTCAACAATTTTGAGGATAGAGCTCTTTGTTTTATCTATGTTCATCTGAAGGCCGACCTGATAAGAAACTCTATCAAGGCCGTCAAGCATTGTACCGAGGTCTTCCAGCGATTCTGCCATGACCATAATATGGTCAGCAAACCGAAGGTGAGTGATGTATTCGCCGTTAATATTTATGCCGAACCTTTTCCATTCCAGGAGTTTAAAAGCGTCTTCTAATGCAGCGGTGAACAGATTTGGAGAAACAAATCCTTCTTCGTAACAATGAATGATTGCAACAAACACAGTTTCTTCTTTCCTTATCACAAATCAAACAATCAGTAAAAATATAAAGTCCGAAGTGTAAAGCCTATGTCGCAATAAAAGTATCAGCATAAGTCCAGTAAACAATAGCGAAAATCGCAAGGAGTTAAGTTAAAAGAAGTCAAACAGAACGTAAAAAAAGCAACAAACGAATGACTGCGAGGGTCAAAATCTATTGGTCAGCACTGACAGTAGATTGCTTTGTTTTTTTCTGTCAATTTGCGATTGTATATGGATTTAAATAAATGCTGATTTAAAAAAAAACATAAACTATTATTATTTTTCAAACTGTAATAACTTTTTACTGACAGCTTTTTTTTCGTCCCATACTAAAAGTACCTCTCTATTTAATGGACTATATATGGTCAATATAAGTCTCGTTAATGGTGAACATTTGGACCACTTTTGTTCATTCTCCTTTATTAATTTGTTTTCACATTCACATCAATTATTTAGCTCCGATCTAAGCAAAGTTTGTTCTATGGCGTCTTAATGATAGATAAACATACTAAAATACTTACATTTATAAACATCCATACCTTAGGTACAAAATATGCTCGTGCTTATCACATAAACATATGCCCTTTGCGGGATTCGAACTCGCAACCTCTAGGTTTTTTTAGTCTTGAGGCTACATTCATTACTATTAATCATATTTTGAGAAACGTCTGGACGTTCCACAAAAGATGAAAGGAAAGAAAGGTAATTACAGAACGTATTAACATGCTTTAATACATTTATAAGCTTCCACTACCTACTTAGGTACAAATAGTGGATGCTATGATTATTATTATATGATTCATGCTCATCACGCAAACAGTTGCCCCTTGTGGAATTTGAACCCGCAAATGGCTTTGTAGACCGGCGCCCGAACCAGAAGCAGTATGGCATTTTTAGCTATACCGTTGCTGGGGAAAGGTCTCCTCCCTAAAATTCATACCTGCCTTTGCTAAAAATAACAGTAAGTTTCTATTCTTTGGTTTAGGGCAAAATAGCCACACAAAGATATTTTATTTTAGTTGGGTTTGAGTAACTTGCTAGGTAAGTAGGATTGTATAAAATAAAAGTACAATCCCTACTTTACCTACTCATGAAACATGAATAGTAGCGTAGTGGCTACTCGATTAACTGTCGTAAAATAATGGAAAAAGCTCCTTATGAAGGCAAGTACTTCCATTTACAGTCCCTTTTATTGATGCACAGATAGGGAGTGCCCTATCAAAATTTAAATGCGGACCATTTTGTTGTATTCAGATTGCGGGTCTGTAATGAAAATATTCTTTATTTTCCTGTTATTGGATTTTATACAATTGGGCCCTCCGATTATTACCCCAATTCAATTATATTTAGATTGCGATTACTGAAGCAGTTTTGTTATCCCTTTTTTGTGGCGTAACTAAAATTTCATATAAAATTGTACCGGTCGAACGCATCGTCTTGGTAGTTGGGGAAATATGGCGCTTTCATAAAATCCGAGGTGTCATTTCCTTTTGAATAGTTCGTTATATCTGCGCCGTGAACCACGGCGTGTATAAAAGTCTCAGGTTATTACGAGTCGTCCGCAACCCTGGAGGATCGTTTCGGGCACGACTCGTATAAAGCGGTCACTAAATCTTGCCCCTATTGACAAATGACGGCGCTCGTTACAATACCGTATCGTTTTCCATGCCCATCACATTTTATATTTTCCCTTTACCTATTGGTAGTAGTATCGTAAACTTGTATTCTCTCATCTTCCGGAGCGTTAGTATTGAATATCCTTTTCTTGCTAGTTTATTCTCTTTTCAATAAGTTATACTTATTTTGTAAGTAATGGCCTAGTGTTGTCCATAGTTTTGTTTATAGAATCGATTGTTAGTACTAAATACTTTTTAGTATACTACGAGTGCGATACACAGGAAATACAATGAAACTGTAAATACTAAATACTAAAATAATCTTCGATGCCAAATTCTGATAAAAAGTTTAGCCCGAAACGTCGACGGCTAAAGGGGAGTTAATTGAAAACAGTTTTCTAGACTCTTACGGACGCATTTTACCTTCGTGGAAAAACTTTTGGTTTCGTAAAGTTAAATTCTTTGTACTAACATACCTACTGCGAGGCGTAAAAGCACTGCGTATTTATTGAGCTTTTCCGAGTCTAATCCTCTAGGAAGAGTAAGAAAAACACGAATGTTTACGAAGGAATCAATAAATGTTTTCTCTGCTGACACTTAAATAACGATAGTATTTGAGTAATATTCTCTGATTTAGTGCCGAGCGCGATTTAATGTGGTATTTAGTTTTACGGTAGGTAGAATAAACTTTTGTCATTATTATGATTTAACTTTCAGTCCAGCTCAAAAGCTACAATACTGAAACTTACTGAAAGATCAAATGATTCACAATGTAACGTTTTTACGTGCCTACTAAGTACCTACTGTAAATACTGAATGTGGTATATAGTTACCGGTACGTACTGAATGTACACACACCGGCATATTTAGCGGAACATAAAAAAAGGTTTGATATCAGTATCATATAAGGTTGCTGGCTGGTTTATACGTCATTTAATTTAAAAAGCAATAATTTCAAATTAAGAAAACAACTGAACATCACATTTTATGCAATTGTTTTAATTTTATTCAAATACACCTTATCTGGAGCGAACTTCGAGTATTTCTTCCTTCTGAGTTTGATTTAAAATTTCATTGAAATACTGTTTTTTGTTAGTTTTTTTTTTAATAACGCCTCTTTTTGGAGTTGAGGACTGAATTATGCCTGACTTAGCCCCAACGGAGATTGCCAGGGCACTCGAAATGCGAAGAAATGGTCAAACCTACAGAGTGATATCCAGAGATCTAGGTCGACCAGTTTCAAAGATCCATCGCAGTATCCAACGGTTCAGGGAGACCGGTACTTATGTGAGAAGAGCAGGACAAGGCAGAAAAAGACGCACTTCGAGTAGGGATGATCGTTTCATTCGGCTTCGTGTACGTAGGAACCCCCGTTTGACGGCCGTCCAAGCCCGACATGAGTTAGAAGCAGTGCGGGGTGTAACCGTAAGTGAGCGTACGGTACGAAGAAGGTTCGAAGAAGCTGGTTTGGGTTCATTTGTGCCCGCAAAGGCTCCAAGGCTCGAAGTAAATCATCGTAGAAACAGGTTCACTTTTGCTCAGGAACATCGAATTTGGAACGCGAATCAATGGAGTAAGGTATTGTTTAGTGATGAGTGCAGAATTCTCTTAAATCAAATTGACGGCAGGCAAAGAATATACAGACGCAAAGGAGAACGATACATTCAGACAAATTTTGAAACTACAGTTGCATACGGTGGTGGATCAAAAATGGTTTGGGCGGGCATTTGTTTGGGAGCTCGCACAGACTTGGTAGTGATTGACAGAGGAAGTCTGACTGTAGACCGCTATATCAGAGAAGTTTTAGAAGAAAATGTCGTACCGTTTTCCCCATATATCGGTGACGATTTTGTTTTTATGCAGGATAATGCTCGGCCGCATACCGCTCGGGTAACTCAAGCATATCTTAATGATATGAATATCACTGTTATGGAGTGGCCGGCGAGATCACCGGATATGAACCCAATAGAGCACGTTTGGGACTTGCTGAAAAGAAAAGTTAAGTCCAGAATTCCAGCTCCTGCCAACGTGGGTGAACTGCGAATCGCCGTAGTTGAGGAATGGCGGAGACTATCCCAGGAGACCATCGATAACATCATTCTCAGTATGCCTAGACGGGTAGAAACTTTAATAAGAGCACGTGGAGGAAATACGCGATATTAATCACCATTTTTCTAATTTAATAAATTGTTATTTTAATATCAATTTTCACTTTTCCCGGTAACATAAAAAGTTCAAAAATGTACCATTTTTCACAAAAAGCCTTTACTCGCAAAATGTATTCTTAATGTGATCTCATTTTAATTAAAACAAATGAAATTTTAAATAACAAAAGAAGTGTAGTGAGTAGATTTTAAAATAAAACCATATTTTTTTTAATTATGGACTTTTTTTGTGTTCCGCTAAATATGCCGGTGTGTGTAGTAAAGTGAACGGAAGTAAAATTAGTAGGGCAGACGATTTAAGTTAACAAATTCGAAAGCTACCTACCTTCTTCTAATTATTTTAGTTACTATAAAGGGGCTATGACTATACTCATAATGTTCATATTGATAAAGGGTTATTTTAAAATAAAAATGCCATTTTTTGAGATTATAATTTTTGATCAGATGTTTATTTCATAATAAAGAGGAAGGTATGCCGTTAATAATGGAAAACAACATCAGCCAAATGGCCACCACGATCACGCTTACAGGACCATAATTATCCTTTTCATGAAATTTTCCATAACAAAATCGCAAAGTGGCTGCCCTATGTCCTCGATAGCCTCACGAATTCCATCTTTGAGGTCTTGAATCGACGCTGGGCTGTTGGCGTAGACCTTATCTTTATTTTTTTATTAATTTTGCTTGTTGACGTAGCTGCGTAGCCACCGAGGTGGAAATGGGCCTCATCAGTCAAGATGATTTTTCGATGGAATTCCGGATCATTTTCATGCATTTCAAGGACCCAATCAGCAAAGACACGACGTTGCTGATGATCGGCCGGCTTGAGTTTTTGCGTTAACTGAACTTTATAAGCCTCAACAAGACCCAAGTCTTTATGCAAAATACGGTGTAATGACGTTTGTGTAATGCCCAATTTCAAAGAACGACGAGGAATGAAAAAACCCGGGTTTTCTTCAACACTTTGGGCTACAGCAGCAATATTCTCACTTGAGCGACGTGCACGGGTTTTATTCTTCACATCACTAACTTGTCCCAACAGCTCGAATTTTTCCACCTATTTCTGTATTGCGGTCTGACAAGTTGCTTCACGACGACCCAAAAATGCTTTAGTTTTGCGATCAGTGCAATTTTTTTTACAATTTTTGTGGTGAATTTCAATAATTTCAATGCGTTGTTGAAGCATGTATCGTTCCATTTTTAGTAATCGCCAATGAGGATTTAAATACTACGTAATGTAATGGCGTAGTTTCTACTTGTCAAATGTCAAAAAATAACAGCTTCAAAAGTGTCACCTGGGTCGTTCATCTTTTTAACGTACAATTTGATAAATCATTCGCTCAATTTCGAAAAAAAAAAAAAAGCCTCCGCTTCAGTTTAACTATATATTCTGAAAACAGAATTTCTATTCTAACAGAAAAAGTTGTTGGCCGAGAAGTTTACAGATTATTGTACGATTTTCAAGACCTGAAATATGGATTCGACAAAAAAGTTTACACCTCCGTCACGAAATCTTATATTTTATTCTATCGAATATTCTTGGTCAAATTACTTGTACTTTGGAAATACATTAATTAAATAAACAAACTTTTAAGACAAATATAAAAATAATACATTTGTATTCATAAAATAGGTTTTATTCATGATCTTATACAACTCTGTCACATTCTCTGCTAATATAATGTATGTTATGTTTTTATAAATCAATTTTCACTACCCATTTACAAACAGGTTTTTTTTTCGTACATTACGTACGTTCATATAAAATAACATGATATTGAAATTACATCTTCTACTATTTAAAATTCTAAACTGACTGTCGGTCTATCAACGCTCAGCCCATACCGCTGAACCTAGAGACTTGAAATTTTGCACATAGATACCTTATACAGTGTAGGCATCCACTAACAAAGGATTTTTGGAAATTCCACCCTTAAGGGATTAAAAAAAGGAGTAAAAGTTTGTATGAAAGTCCGTCAGTTTTGAAGTATGGATTTCCAAATTTTGTGTTTAGGCTGACGTATGAAAATAAATTAATAGTGTTTCAGCGTTTTTTTATAAATTAACCCCCGATGGGGTAAAAAGAGGGATGAAGTTGTGTGTGGAAATTCCTTCGTTTTCAAAGTATAAATCACAAAAAATAATATCGCTTATAGCGATATTATTTTTTGTGATTTATAGAAAAAAAATTTATAAAAGAAAATAATATATATAAAGCTCTGGCAAAGTATATGGATGCTGTTAGAATTTCAATCCTTAACCCCGTGCAAAGGGGATTTAATTTCGTATTTGAAGTTCTTTAAATTATTGTCGAACTAAAATTACTGAATTTATTATTTAAATATTAAGGCTTATGGTTGAAGTCTTACATAATTAGAGTTTTCTGACTTACAGCACTTAAAATGGGTTTCAATTTTGTATTTGTAAAAAATAATGTATTGTCACATGTTTCGTGTTATTACTAATTCTCTACTTCCGCAAGTCTATCCGTCTGTCTGTCTACCACGAGCAAATATCTCAGCTGTCTAGAAATAGTTGAGGTAATTTTGGATATGGAGTATGGCGTAGGGAATTTCCCGATACCTCACATGATAATATTTATAAAACGTGAAAGTTTACAAGTGTAGCAAGTCAGCGAAAACTACTGTGTAACATTTAAAGCAACTTAGATCGAATAAAAAAATTAACCTCTTCATTTATCTACCCCTGATCGGCCCCCTACAGCTGATCGGACACTGCATAATTATATAAAATGGCAAACTGACTGACTAGGTGATATATCAACGCGCAGTCCTAACCACTGGACCTAGGGACTTGGGATTTTGCAAATAAATAACTTATAACTACCTAAGATTTTTTGGAAATTGTGGGATTAGAAAAGGTATATACAAACTTCAATCCTAACTAATTTTATTTCATAAAGGCGTAAGTGATTTTGTTTGTTGATTGTTTTGTTACGCTTTCACGTCTTACAACTCTACCAATTATCATGAATTGTAATGTAACACAGATCTTAAAATAATTACCTTTGTCTATAAACTGTAATTTTATGGTAATTTTCATAACATCTTACTTAAATGTCTTTCATAATTACTACTTAAGTGACACTGAAATGAGCACATTTTAAACCGCGGTTTATTTTTATATTATCAGACTAATAAAAAGTGCGTCGATGTCTCGCGCTACAACTTATACAATACGTATGTAATATAAGTTTAGCGATTCGCTTGAAAAAATATTGTTACGGTTTACTTATGTGCGTCAAGTTTTATTTTAATATTGTAATTGGATTAAGTTTTATTTTTATTGTCCCTCATTTTTAAATCTAGATTAGCACGAGCGTAGCCGCGGCCAAATGCTAGTAATTAATAAAATCACATTACGAGAACCTTTAGAATAAGAGATTCGTAAGCATCACATAAGACATGTGACGGAGTCGTTGTGTGACGGAGGGGTAAAAATTTATTGCAACGTCGATAACATTTAAAACTTAACCAAAAATATATCATTTTAACGTTAGCAATATATATCGTTAAATAACATATTTCTTATTAACTAAGGGTAGACAGCGAAAAATAGCAATAATAATTATATTTTGAAACAATTAATTACGTGACGAAGCGGTAGGCGAATAAACACACGCACCTCCTATCAAAGCTTTCGGGTGATTGACGCGCTGTCTCTTGATCTCAGAGGGGAAATCATACCAAGGGCGGGAGGAGGTCTAAACCTCCAATCGCAGGCCACAAAGACGAGCGGTAAAAACGCGTATTTTGAAGGACAACTAGATATTTTTATATTTTGTGCCTTCATATAATTTTTTCGTAATATTATGGATTATACGCAAGTCGAGGTAGCGAGAGACACTGTATTTTAGTATAAAATACACTTTTGTCACGCGGATTTACGACTCTGTCACATACTTTTTACAGTGAAATTATCAATACATATGTTATTTAATATTACACAGCCATTCTGTGTATAGTACAGTGTACGTTGAAACACAATTGAGAAAAAAATATGGTAATATCCTTGTTTTTTTTCTCACTGACTGCTGGAGACACCTTTTTGTAGGTTAAAAAGAAGAACGACCCACCTACCAAAATAGCGGGCTATTCAAAATAACACCTCATAATGGAAAACCTTAGAGCGTTGCACAGTGTACTGAGGTGTATGGGAAGGTTGGTCAAAATTATTTATCGAATACTATAGTTTAATTTACATATATTAATTATTGAAATCAACATATTTCATGTTTAAAAAAAATCTAAAGTTCTATCTATATGGTAAAAAAATATTTCTTTTTAATGTCCGTAGTTAATCAGTATCACTTTCTATAATGGTATCTAAGCTACTATCAACATATTGGGAATAATTTGGCACTTCAGGCACTTTGAGTAGTGTTATATTATAACTTCAGTTAGCATTGTTTTTATTTTAGACAAAAAAAAGAAAAAAAATAAATGATCTGAGGAAATCAACAACCTATGAAATAAATCAGACATAGTTGCTTTTCGAGAGCATTTCCGAGAATTATATTGTCTAACGCGATTCCCTATTGCGACATTCCTGTGCCTCTCCTGACAAAGCGCCTATAGGTACTATGAACCTGTCAATAATATCGCTTCAATGAACTAAGATTTTGTGGATACTTGTAGGCATGTAATACCGGGGATACAGTATTTTAAACAAAGCAGCAGTTTTTCAACAGTAAGATCGAAATGATTGATGATGTTGATTTCATACCCAGATGACATCGCTACAAGAATAAGACCATAATTGTTAATCGGCCGCAAAAATGCGCAAGAATTGTTGACTGAGTGTAAAAGGAAACACTTTAAACTAAATTTTGTTAATATACTTTTATATAGAAGTGTACAGAAATATAACAAAATCACTCGTAAACAAATTATTTTTGAAAAAAATCATGTCGATATTTTAAGCTTAAAAAAAGATCAAAAGCTTAAAATATTACACTTATGTATATCCTGTGCGAAAGTTCATACCTAAATCCTGAAAACTCATAGTATTAATTACAATTATCACTTCTCAAAATAATATAGAAAATAACTAAAACAACACTCTAAATTGCGTAAATTTCCGCAATGTATTAATTATGTCAGTTAACAGTGTTCGTACCGATTAAAAGTAATTCATAGCTACCCACAGTGGCCTGAATTCAATAAAAACACATCTCAGCTACATTTAGATACACAAAGAAGTGGAGTAGATCAACATTTTTGTTTTGCAATAATGACCAAGCTTCCCATACAGGCTAGTACAGTGTGTTGGTTAAATACTCTAAGTGGAAAACCCTCTAAAACACTTTTTTTTTTACTTATAAATCACACTCATATAATTTGATAAAACCAATATATTTTTTAAAATAATTTAAAAACCGTATTCGATGACAGCATTGTGTATAGGCCGGTTCTTTGTATTCAACTCTCTTTATGTCGCTTACAAGTGGAAAGAATTTATCACGTCTCGATAAATAGGCATGTATGAACCCTCTTTGTGGAATGGGTCATAAATCACCCGAATGAACACGAGCATTCTTTGACAAAAGTACCATCATAAATAAATAAATACGCCCTCGTGCTCGATTTTCCCAGGACTCTTTAAACTATATATATATAGAAAATACCTTTAAATGATGACAGAGCTTTGTGGTTTATTTAATATCTCTTTGAATATTCTTTAGGCGTTGTACCTGGGTTGTAACTCTTTCATAAAGATCGGTTTTTCGAAATAAAGTTTGACAAAATATATATAAATAATAAATACTGCTTACTTATGTAAGTATACCTTCTGCTTAACTGCTTTACAGCGACCCAACCAGAGTGTTAGAAAATTTTAATCATTTTACTCGATGGATAAAATATATTGGGTAATTTAAGGGGAAGTTAAACTTTTATGCAAATAAATAATAATATTTTTATTATTCAGAAAAAATAGTTACGTTTAACACATTGATTTTACACAATAAAAGCACAATAAAGTTCATAGAACTGATGTTGCGATGAACGGAGTGTCAGAGTAACGTGGTCTGTTGGAACAACCTGTATATTATACTATAATGTAACACTATTTAAAATTATAATAAAATATCGATTTCGATTTGTATCATGAAGATAACCACAAATAGGTTATCCCACAAGGGCCCTGATTTATTTGAGACAGGACGGATAAATAAAGATATTTATCTGGTGCTCTATTCAAGTGTGCTGAGTGGAAACATCTTACACAAGTGTAGCGCGAGGGATCCTTGAAAGGGTTAAGTCGATTGGAAATAATCGCCTTTTTTCAAGTAGGTTATGTTCGGTTATTATTACAAAAAGATTTGCTAGAGCAAAGTTTTCAAAAGACTTATACATAAATACTACTAGCTACTATTCGTAGTATTGCTTAAGAGATTTTACTTTTATTGTACAAAAAATTATAATGCACAAAAAGTGTAATTTAGCTGGCGCTAGCATGTGTGCCAGAAAATATTGAAAAGAATCGCGAAAATGTGTACCAAGAAACTCCACAGAGCACACACTTATGGTGTGTTATGGAATAAAAGTGTGATTCGAACGCCCCGAGCTTACCATTTTGTAAATTGTGGAGCAAAATGTTTGCTCCAAGATTTTACCAATACAAACAAAACGCACTAGAGTGCATTTTCATGGTTGGCTCGGGTAAACATTTAACTGTGAAGCAATTTTAAAGTTTACTAGTGCTATGATAAAAAAGCAAATATTTGGATAAGTTTTTTATCATTTTTTTTTTAGTTTATAAATCTGTACCACGTTTTCATAAGACTAGCAATCAAAATATTTTCCAACGATTCCAATAACAATAAAACAATTTAAACTTGAATTGTATTATTCCTTGGCCTTATGGGGGATATCTACAATTATCTTTGAAAATGATGAACGGAATCGGCAAGTAAAAGGCATTAAATCTGTCTGGCTTTCGATTTGCATTGGGAAAATTGCATTTTCGAGTCGTTGGCGACAAGGAGGCGCCTGCAAATGTTTGCAAATGCTTTTGAAAGCTTTGCTATGGGATTTCGCTGTATTACAAAAAGCGTTCAAGTGCCAAAAAAATACGTAAATGTGGTCGGTGCTTGTGTATTTATTGCGGTATCGAACTTAAAAAATATATTTTATATAAATATCAACTCCTTAAAAATATCAGGCTCACTTTACCAAGACCCAACTACGCCTTAGAGAAAGTGGATTAACCGACCGATTAGTGTTACTTTATACTAGTGCGGTAATTTACAAAAAGTCCTGAGTTCGATTGCCAGTAGAGATTATTTATTTCATAGCTAAAACTTGTTTTGAACTGACTCTTGTCCTTCTCCTTCAAGACCCCTAGCCAAGCCTGCTGGTCAAATTTAATGTCTTGTACCTACCTCGTATTCTTACACGCGCGACTCTGGTCGCAGCGCCTTAATTGAACGTGTATAACTTAGTGCCCGCGAATAACGACCAGTGTCTAGTCGTTGCGATTGTGATTGTGTCGCGCGACATCGCCGGCACGCTGCACGAGCCCTTATCAAAAAAATAATTAATAAACAGAGTAAATACTCAAATGCTATTAAGAACACTAGAGGACTGGCCATAAAAAAATAGTTTTCAATAAAATAACAACAAAAAAGAATGCAATTTAAAAGTGACAAATGATCTTATAAAATTTTCAGAAAAACTATTCAAAATTTTAGTGAAATTTAAAAATATTATGGTGTAAAATTTTAAAGTACAATATTATTTAAAAACATTTGAAAAACATGGCCTGTTGCTATTCTGAGGATTGTGGGGAGTATGCTGTGACTCCGATGCTGGTTGCGCCTTGTCTGCCGACAAAATGTTGTGAGGATATGCCCGTGTGCTATCCATGTTTGCCGCGATGCCCTAAAGGTCAGGTGGTTTACTGCTGCGAGAAAAGGCCCAAGCCTAGGCAGACATCCTGCATAGAGTGTGATGACTGTTGCGATAACCCCCCACCGCCACGACAGCAATGCTCTCACCCAAAACCCGCCCCTCACCAGTCCTTAGCACCACCAAACTGCTGCCCAACCTGTTGCAGGCCAATGAAAACAAAATATGTCATCCCATGCTACCGTTACGAAGATGGACGTATTGTAAGTTATTTTCAATGTTTTCATAATTTTAGTTATTCCAAAGGCTAGAATATATGACCATAAGGTTATGTCTCGTCTTCACTCAATTCTTAAGGTTTCCTGAAACCAATAGCAGACTTTAATATTATGTTGTTGGTTTCAGGAACAGTACGTTCCAACACGTCACGGTAGGCTTCCCAAGACAGCGTATCAACGAAACGGTATTCAGGATCAAATCCATGGGTATAGAGGGGCGATCCGATACTTATGTGCAGGAGAGGGTCCAAGAGGTGGTTGTGTTTACACCGCAGTTGATCCTATTAAGAGACTCTTTCCTAAAGTCACCCAAGAAGTTTTGCCTGTTAAAAGGAAAAAAGAAAAAAAGTAATAGCCGATTAAAAAAAAATGATATTAGTAAGGCAAAAATTGATTAATGCCCGCCAGGTGAGACCACTGCCATCTTCTGCACTTAAGCGAAATGGACTTCAAGACCAAAAGTTTACAGAGTGCGGTAGTATCTCATACATTCGCAAGTCCTGGCGCGATGCGATATGGAGCCACTATCCTATATCAATACCAGTCAAACCAATGAAGAAACTTCCCGTTTTAGTTGCTAAGAAGTGATGTCTGCTTCTATGGTAAATGCATTATATTTTAAGTTGAAAGACAGCATGTCGATTATTAAAATCTTTTAAATTTACAAGAATAACAAATAACTTGTGTGACAGTGGAACTCACGTACATCTCGAGTCTTAGTAGTCTGACGAGTGAAATTTGATTTAACGGCAACTGTCTGGTCGATTGCAGGTAAAAACTCTGCCAGTCTCAGCATTCAAACGCAATGGGATGCAGGATCAGGAGCATTCGAAGCTTTTGGGTACTACAAATTTCCTCGTCAGACACCCACGCGATGTGTCGATTGAGTGTGACATTTGCACTCATCCAGTCAAAGTGGCCGATCCAGCTAAAGTGCCCTCATGTCGATCCAAGCCTGTACTAGGCTGTAGCTTACTAAAAAAGAAGCCGATAGAAGTATCTTTAGAAGATATATTAGATGATTAATGCTTTCTTGGATGCACTGGGCTGGACCTGGGGAAATGAGTTGAAACGAATGATTTGGCATGTGAGATATTGCGCCGCGAGGAATGAAGGCGCCGGAATAAACAGAATTTGCCTACGTAAGCGGATTTTCAACTACCAATATTTAAGGGTCAAAATAATATTTGGATATTGTCAAGATAAAATTTTTGTGTACGTATAACATATACTTAGATACTGTTATTATTGTAACAATATAGGTACTTAAAAATGACCTATATTCTCGTTACTTGTAAGTATGTAAAAAAACTCTTGCATCGAGGTATTAACATAAACCATTTTAATAACTTACAACTTTTGAATAATTAATTTGGGTAATTCTATTACACAGTTTTAATGTAAACGATAATATAAATAGGAACAAAGTATTGACTGACATATTAGTTACTCAGGCAATTTTTTTACCACTGGATTATATATCATCTGTTTTCTTTTGTTTCAGCAAAACCAGCCGACGTTGCTGATGCGGCGCGCCTGCGAAGTAGCGGTTGGAGCGCGGCAGCGGCGCAAGCCCTTCGTGCTCGCTACATACAGCGCCGACCAGGACAACGTCGAGCACCGCTACCACTCTGAAGATGCACGGGTATCTCACAGTTAGTTTATCTTATGTTGTGTTGCTTATATTGTCAATGATCCGTTAGAAACACCCTGCGATAATACATTAGTCCGGATTTACAGTGACGCGAGTAAGCGATACAATAATTAAACAAACACTCCTTTCTCCCGAAGGTTTACCCGTAGACATTTTATTACAAACCAAACTTAAGGCATTTGAAACCCTGTCATAACGATTTTCTTTATCGGGAAAATATTCATTTAATTTCGATTGGTCCCAGTGGTATTTATGAAAAATTAATATTCAGTTTGAGGTTGGAATACTGCCACCTGAATTGATTCCCACGCAATATCCTTTCAGTAGCCAAAGCCAAAAGCCGAATAAACGTCTACTGGCGCCGAGGAGAAATTGAATTTCATTACGAATCTAGAACTAAAAAAAAACCGGCTAGGTGCGAATCGGACTTGCCCATTAAGTAACATAATATAAAAATTCTTGTACTCGTTGTTTGTTGTAACTTTGATCGATGTTTTAATAAGTGTTTTTTTTTTAATTAAGTTATTGTTTACTTACGATTTATGACGTATTAAAAAGAACTACTTACTAGATCTCGTTCAAACCAATTTTCGGTGGAAGTTTGCATAGTAATGTACATCATATTTTTTTTTTTAGTTTTATCATTCTCTTATTTTAGAAGTTACAGGGCCCACATTTTACCACTTTGGGAGTGTCTCTATTCAGTTTAGAAAAAATGTATATTAAAAACCTCAATATCATTTTTGAAGACCTATCCATAGGCACGTATAAATTTGATGGGTAGGTATGTCGTATGGGTTTGATGAAAAAAAAACTGAGTTTCAGTTCTAAGTATGGGGAACCCCCAAAATTAATTGTTTTTTTTTTCTATTTTTGTGTGAAAATCTTAATGCGGTTCACAGAATACATCTTCTTACCAAGTTTCAACAGTATAGTTTTCTATTTTAGAAAAAAAGTGACAGACAGACAGACAGACAGACTTGACGAATCCATAAGGGTTCCGTTTTTTTTCCATTTGGCTACGGAACCCTAAAAATGAAACCGACTTTTACCTCAAAAACAAATTTAAAAGTGAGTAAAGATTCCTACAACAATTCTTATTAGTATATTCTATTTCAAGATACATTTCTATAAGATATGTTTAGTAAATTTTCGTTGTTTACATGTTCTGTATTTTGGCACTAAGGAGCTTATACCTTACATTTCCCGGGTTTTTTTTTGAAAGTAGGTAGTGTATTAAATATTCCATGAAACGATATGACGTTTTCCTGACCGGTTCTAGTTTAGTAAGAAAAGCTTCTAAGTAGTCTGACGCTGTTAAATCCACAAACAAATGAAAGTGTTCAGGAAAAGTTATCTGGTGAATTAGAATTTTAATTAAATCTCACCACTCGTTTGCGAGCAAATTACGTTAGATTAGATGTTATTTGGGGCCGGTTGGTAGGTATGTTTTTAACATCGATCGCGCGTCCTGGACCGCAATGTTTATTCGCTGAACGCGGCGAGGGTTCAGATGGGGATTTATTTCCGACTGGGGCTCAAGATAAGACTCCTTGTGATTGGGCTAAATAATCCGTCGGTTTGCAAGGCCCTCTGTACACAATTATTCACCACTCTGTCCCAATCTCGTTAAATATTTTGGTTATACCGACAGGCAAAGCTTTAATTGAACTTAATTCAATTCGCGACAGAAATGTTGTCTATCCGTGTACTAATCGCAATAAATCAATCAACGCGCAAAGCCCAACATTTCATTTCCCCAGTTGGCGTTCATTTTTCGTAAAGTAAGAAATCTTAGATCTCCTCTAAACAATATGGAGGAAAGAGAAAGCCGGAAATCTAAAGTTCCTATCTTCCTTTGCACACTTTACGCTAAGTAATTAACAGTAAGCTTGTTTATTACACGAAACACCAAAGTTTTTGGACAGGAATTCCGCTTTACGATATCTGCTTTTTTACCTGGAACTTAATTCATTTACGAGACTTGCTCGAAAAACTTATCTGCTTATGCAAATAACGAGATTGGTGTTTCGTCGTAGAGCAGTTTTTCCAACTTTGCGAGTGTCCATTGCGTTGGACTAAAATGAAGGCCGCTTCCAACCGGCCAATCTGGAAGTCACTGGGGGAGGCCTATATGTTCAGCAGCACTGGACGTCATGTGGCTGAAATGATAATGATGATGATGAAAACGAAGTTTAGAATCATTTTTTGAGTCGAGTAAACTTTGGTGACGGATATTATTATTTTTATTTTATTAACCAGGGTAACTGTTGCTTCCACTTCGAAAGAAAGAAGCCAGCTTGCTGTTCTCCAGGGCTGTGCCACTCTTGCCACGACCATTGCTATGACCCCTGCCACGCCTGTCAACCTTGTCATCCCTGCGATTCTTCACCACAGTGCCTGTACTCTGATTCTGTTCATGCGCGGGTGGTTGATAGAACCAAGTCCTGTTGTCATTACTGTTGATATTGTTTATAATCAAAATTTGTCTTGTGCTTGTCTTTGCCTAAACAATTCGGCGGCTGTGTTATTAAAGTTTTTTTTTAATAAATTCGTTTTATTTAGTTATCTGTAGAAGATTATATTTTTTATTATTTTTACACGACAGTAAGTAGATTTATCTAGTAGTCTAGTACCCGCCGAATAGTCCATGATCCGGGTGTTTCTCGTTTATCCGATCGGTCCACAGATCAGCACAATAGGAAATCTTTTTCATGTTGAGTATGTAAATATTCATTCTAATGATTAATAAACATACAAACTGTTTGTTATTAAGGCCTCCTTTAATCTTATTGATACTTGCCATTAGATAATGAAATTATATTTTGTTTAGATGACATTCACAATGAAATAGAAATAAAATAAAAACAAACATAATAAACATTGAAAATTTTTGTTTTTAGCAATTCCATGCAAGGTTTTATTAAAGATAAATAACATTTGAAAAAATCATCGACCTCAGGTGGGGCTCGAACCCACTTCTTCGTCTTTAATAATAAACATTATTAATATTATTCATTTTTTAACATTTTTCTTTAAACAAGAAACAAAATTATATGTTTTTTGTGTTAACTGTAATAGCCGTAACAAAAATTATTGAAGATACCTGTAATACCCATACGTAAAAATAATAAATAAGGAGAAACGTAGCAAATAACTGTGGACTTTAATTATAAATTCATAGTTATTCCATTATTCCAGCAGTTAGAATTGAATTTTGTTTAGATTTTTCAGTTTTAATAAAAATAGTTAAGGATGATTATATCTTTTATGATTTGAATTTTGGTAACTTAATAAGTAATAAGGTTTCCATAAAACTATTTTGCAAATGACTGTACACGTTTTAATTAGAATCATGTCTGGTCAACGCCACATATCGTAGGTTTAGTACATATTAAAAACGAAAAGATGTCACTACAAGGCTCATTAGGATTGGGGTTGATTTCAATGAACGATAACTCTTGATAAAAATGCTATCAAAACACTTTTGTTACACTTTTGTTTTTTATTTAATGAAATGTTTATAGAATTTTAACATTTATTTCAAAACGAATCATTTTAACTAAAATTTAAAACATTTTCTGTATAATGCCATCTATCGGTTTTAACTTAAACTATCTTTTATGGAAACGCAACGTCAGCTATTGGATTTAAAAAAAACTAAACACGGCATTTATGTTGATTATAGAGGTAATATGCATTTCGTATTATTTTATCGCATAATTTATAAAAATAAATAAAGGAAATCCAAATTTTAAAATATAAGTATTTATTTTAAATGATTAATTATATACTCTCTGGTAATTAACGGTCAAAAGCAGGAAGCTTCAAAATAATGTAGGTTTAAGACAGCCGTCAAATATTTGTTTGTAGCTAGGGCTACCAGTTGGAGCATTGTGGTTTTATAATATGGGGATTTGTTTTAATATTTGGGAAGTGATTTCAAAAATCAATTTTTAGGAGAAAAATATGGATTACCAATGTTTAGCTAGAAAACGTTTCCCAAAATATCACAACCCAACTATTTTACGCAAATTTTCATTTAGCAAAAAAAACATTTATCAAAACAACATTGGCAATTATTTGCATTATTATTGCATTTATTTGGCAATTATTTGCATTTGCAACTCATAGCATTTTTTTTGTTACAAAATCTCTTTTTTGGGATATTATTGTTTAACAAATAATTGTTTGGTCATGTTTCATTTAATCAAACTTTATTTAATCAGACAGATGTTTCATTTGGCACAACTTACTCTTTGCAAAATATTGCATGGCATACGATTTACAAGCTTCCGCTCAAACATTGAAATTATCATGCTGCATCAACGTTTGTTTCATCTTGGAAAAAAAAATGTGTGCGTGTACTAGTGTACACACGTAAGAAGTGAAACTTCTTTATGGCCTTATTTTTCGAAAAATGATCTACATGCAACTTTCCAGAAATTGGTTAAATAAAGTTAAATTAGAAAAGATGGCGCGTAACGGAAAAATGTGACGCGTAACCGAAAAATGTGACGGTAAATTTTTTTCCAACGCCGATAAAGAAGTTTCACTTCAATAAAATACAGGTAAAAAATGGTTAAAATGGCTGAAAGGGCTTTAAGAGAGTTTTGCTTTGTTTGAGAAAGAGATTTGATCCCAAAAGCAATAATTTTGGAATAAATTCTTACGGTAAATCTAAAAAAGACAATTTGGTAACCCTATTCACGATTCCAATTTTTTTCATCAACTTTGATTAACAATGAAATTTATTTGTAGGCATTTGTGTGTCAGGTCCAAAGGTCTAAATGACGTAAATATGTCATAAACGGTCGTTTCAAGTTAAAACCTAATTAGTAATTTCGTTATTGATTGTCAAGTATCGATGCCCAAAGTGCTAATAATTCGGGATAATATATCATGGGGCCCGACTTCGAATCTTGGTCGGTGGCAATATTTTTTCGAAATCCAGACTTGTATTAAAATATTTTGATGTAAAATTGTTTATTTACATTTAAAACAAATTTTAATTACTAAAATTTGTACTAAACTTTTGCATATATTTTTTTACAAAATACCTATTCACAAAATAAATAACAAATAGAAAATGGGTCAAAGCTCGCCATCATCAGTTTTCATAAAAATTAGGATCATACTCTAGCTAGTGAAATCAGAAACCGACTAAAATGAAAATAAATATAGTACTTAATATCTTTAAAAAGTTATGGATGAAAAAAAAAGACCGCAACAGGCGGGATCCGAACCCACACGTCTCATTACACTACGAGCGAGTGCCTTTCCAACTAAGCTACGAGGACGTTAGATCGATTTTCGAAATTTGTCAAGTGTTAGTTTATATTTTTTTGACAGAAGAGTGCGTACAATTGTAAACCTTATGGTAGTTTGTCATTCTCTGACGGAACGAAACAGAAATTTATGTAAATAAATTATGCTCTATGAATTATGTGCAAGTTATCTATCACTGCTCAGATAGCACCATCTAGTCAGAGAATGAAACAAACGATGGCGTAGGTAAGTTTTAGTTCCATTTACTCACCACCTTCGCTGTCTTTCGCGCGAGTTAAGGTGGAAATTTTCAAAGTACCGAGACTGACTCTCTGTTTTACGTAGTATAATTTATTCTCTATGTTAGAATTGACCGAATGGGAACATGATTTCCCAGATAAGATCGGAATCGCGAACGGGAAAAAAAGTACCGCTGGGTCGATTGACAGGTCGCCCCATCGGACCAACGGGAAACACCCCAAGATCCCAGGGCCCCCAGACCTATTTTCTCAGAAACCAAATGTATGGGATTAAACTTTAACAAATTTTCATTATACTTACGTTATAGCATAGAAAAAGAATAATATACTACACTTACTTACTTAGAAAATTTCCACCTTAACTCGCGCGAAAGACAGCGAAGGTGGTGAGTAAATGAAACTAAAACTTACCTACGCCCATAGATATAGATAGCGAATCCTAAGTTATGCCTACGCCATCGTTTGTTTCCCTCTCTGACTAGTTGGCACTATCTGCGCAATGATAGATAACTTGCCCATAATCCATAGAACCATAGAGAAAGAATTATACTACGTCAAAATAGAACATTTATTTACATTAATTTCTGTTTCGGTCCGTCAGAGAATGCCAAACCAGGTTTACATTTGTTTGCACACTCTGTCAAAAAATATAAACTTACACCACGAGTAAAGAAACGGAACAGAGACAAAGCTTCTAAAGAGCTAGCAAAATGTATACCAATTTTGGTAAGGTTGGCACAATTGAATAAATTTAAAATATAAATGTTCTTTTTTCACATTTTTTATTAAAAAAGGTTTTTTTATTACTAAATATTATTTTTTTATTACTTTTGGTTTTTAATAATTTGTTGTGTCTTTTAATCGAATGATAAATTCTAAATCTAATATAAAGTTTTTTCAAATAATCCAATGGGAAATAATCACATGGCATATGAAATGTACAATCTTGCAAACGTGCTAATATGTCATTACCAATATTAACAATTTGTACATGTAGATCAAAATATTCGCGAAATTTTTGCTCAAGCAATTCAACAAATGCAATAAAATTGTCAGGAGGTATTTTCACACACAGTACAATGTACAACCATATTTACAACACTTTTTAAATACTAAAACAAAAATATTACTACGTATTATGTGAGAAACTCGATAACAAAAACAAAACACGCACGACATTCGAGCGTCGTGTCACGCCTGCAAGCCCTGAGATTGACCACTGGCTGATCTAGTTTGAAGCGGTTTCGGCTTATACGTGACAAGCGGCCAGTGGACACGCACACACACGCGTTGCACTTTAGTGATGTACCTATCACAGCGCATTCGTATGTAGCTTTGTCTCTGTTCCGTTTCTTTACTCATGTGCTTACACTTGACAAATTTTAAAATCGTTCTAACGTCCTTGTAGCTTAGTTGAAAAGGCACTCGCTCGTAGTGTAATGAGACGTGTTGGTTTGGATCCCGCCTGTTTCGGTCTTTTTTTTCTAGTGGTTACATTATCTTAAATAACTTTTTGTGCGCATCCATAACTTTTTTAAGATATTAAGAACTATATAACAGGGTAGGTATCCCAAAATTAGCACGTCACAGTGACACCGGAGATAGATGTGCCTAACACGCATCGAACAAGCCTAACATGTCCTTTGAAAAGTTTTATCAGTTTTGAGTATGACCAATTTTAGTATTTTTTTAAATATCACCAATTTTTCATAAAGTTTGTATCAGAGTTCTTTTATAAAGGTCTTTATTTTACTTTTTTGTAAGCCTACGCCTTAGGCAATAGTTGTTTATGATGAAACAATCATTATCTAGTCGATATATAGTGTGAAATAACGACAATTGATTTACAATTTCAAATTATTTTCACCTAAAGAAAATGGTTTCGACTTTAAGCAACAGCCGTGAAAAAAAATTATATCAAACATAATGAACAAATATCATTAAAAACTTCCCAATGCTATGGCAATTCCAAAATGGTATAAGAATTATATCGCAATTAAAAAAAACGAACTATTTTGAGTCATTTCTCATCAAAGTCGTACTCCAAAAAAAATATTAATAAAACAAACTAGAATATCCTGCAGTTCCCTCGATCAAGTGGGTAAGAAATGATCTAATAAATTTTCTTTTTTTACCTGGCTAAGTTATTGGTAGAGACAGGGATAAAAACAAGTCGCTGCTCACGTCAAAATGGCACCTGTTGTGGATAGAGATAGTATTTAAATAGTCCCTGAGCAGATTGGTGTGAACTGCGGCGTAGTGTCTGTTTTAATAGACACTACGCCGCAATTACACTTAAAGTGTCTGCCTTTTGATTCTTTAAAAATAAAAAAACAAACAAAACAAATGTAATGTCGAATGCCCATGTTGCACCCATTGGGAGCTCTATCCTTGAGTTTATTTACAAGTTTACCTGAGACAAGTGTTCCAGTTGGGTAGGCCTAATTTGGAGAAGGAGGTCAATCGACAAATTCAAATCTTTCCGTCCAACATTACTAAGTGCCTAAAGGCGAAAGAAAGTCTACAACCAGTGTGTATTACCAGTGATGACATACGGAACAGAAACTTGGCCTCTCACTATAGGCCTAATAAGGAAGCTCAAGGTTATAGAGCGCGCTATTAGAAGGGGTATGCTCTTTAGTGCTTCTTTACAAGATCGAATCAGGACTGAGGATATCCGTGAACGAACCAAAGTCGCGGATATAGCCCGAAGGATTAGCAAGGTAATCTGGCAGTGGGGGGCACATAGCACGTAGAACTGGCCAATGGGGCAAAAGGGTTCTGGAATGGAGGCCATGTACCAGCAAGTGCAGCGTGGGACGTCCCCCCACGAGGCAGACATACGACCAGGAGGTTGCAGGAAGCTGCTGAATGCAGCCCGTCTATTAAAAGATACACTTCGCCGCAGTTCACACCAATCTGCTCTGGCACTATTCAAATACTATCTCCATCCAAAAAAAGGTGCCATTTTGGCGTGAGCAGCGACTTAGTTTTTAGGGTTCCGTACCCAAAGGGTAAAAACGGGACCCAATTACTAAGGCTACGCTGTCCGTCTGTCTATCCATCTGTCACCAGGCTGTATCTCATGAACCGTAATAGTTAGACAGTTGAAATTTTCACAGATGATGTATTTTTGTTGCCGCTATAACAAAAAAAAAAAAATAACTAGAATAAAAAAATATTTAAGGGGGCTCCCATACAACAAACGTTTTTTTTTGCCGTTTTTACAGATTATGGTACGGAACCCTTCGTGCGTGAGTCCGACTCGCACTTTTATTATCCCTCTTACTCCAAATTACTTAGCCAGGTAAAAAAAAGAAAGTTTATCATGCCATTTCTTATCTACTTGATCGTGGGAACTGCAGGACTTCCTAGTTTGTTTTAATAATAATTTGACTTGGGTACGAGTTTGATAAGAGATGACTAAATTTGTTAGATTTTTTTTTAATGCGATATAATTGTAATGCTGTTTTGGAATTGCCATAGCATAGGGAAGTTTTTAATGGTATTTGTTCATTATGTTGCATATATTTTTTTTTCACGGTTGCTCCTCAAAGTCAAAACCATTTTCTTGGGGTAAAAATTAAATTGAGATTGACTATCAATTGTCGTTATTTCACACTATTTATCGACTGAATAATGATTAAACAACTATTTCCAAAGACGTAGGCTTACAAAAAAAGTAAAATACATAGCTTTATAAATAACTCTGATACAAACTTTATGAAAAATTGGGGATATTTAAAAAAATACTAAAATTGGTCATACTCAAGACTGATAAAACGTTTCTATGGACATGTTAGGCTTGTTCGATGCGTCTTAGACACATCTATCTCCGGTGTCACTGTGACGTGCTAATTTTGGGACACCCTGTATATTTATTTTCATTTTAGTCGGTTTGATTTTACTAGAGTATAATCCTAATTTTTATGAAACTGGTGATGGCGAGCTTTGACCCATTTTCTATTTGTTATTTATTTTGTGAATATTATATAACAAAATATATGCAAAAGTGTAGTACAAATTTTAGTTATTAAAAATTATTTTAAATGTAAATAAACAATTTTACATCAAAATATTTTAATACAAGTCTGGATTACGAAAAAATATTGTCGCCGACCAAGATTCGAAGTCGCGGCCCATGGAATATTATCCCGAATTATTAGCACTTTGGGCATCGATACTTGGCAATCAATAACAAAATTACTAATTAGGTTTTAACTTGAAACGACCGTTTATGACATATTTACGTCATTTAGACTTGACACACACACACAAATCCCTTAAAATAAAATATATCGTTAATCAAAGTTGATGAAAAAAGATGGAATGGTTACCAAATTCTTTTTTAGATTCACCTTAAGAATTTATTCCAAAATTATTGCTTTTGGGATCAAATATCTCTCTCGATCAAAGCACAACTCTTTTAAAACCCTTTTAGCCATTTCAACCATTTTTTACTTGTAAATTATTTTTCCAATGTAAAACAAACGTCGATGCAGCGTGATAAATTCAATGTTTGAGCGTAAGCATGTAAAATCGTATGCCATGCAATATTTTGCAAAGAGTAAGTTGTGCCAAATGAAACATCTGATTAAATAATATTTGATTAAATGAAACATGACCAAACAATTATTTGTTATACAAAAATATCTCAAAAAAGAGATTTCGTAACTAAAAATTGTAATGAGTTGTCTTGATAAAAAAAATTTTCAAATGAAAATTTGCGTAAAATAGTTTGGTTGTGATATTTTGGGAAACGTTTTCTCCTAAAAATGGATTTTTAAAATCACTTCCCAAATATTAAAACAAATCCCCATATTATAAAACTACAATACTCCACCTGGTAGCCAAATATTTGATAGTTGTCGAAAAGCTACATTATTTTGAAGCTTCTTGCTTTTGACCGTTAATTGCCAGAGAATATATAAGGTGTAAACTTATCAGTTAACTCTTTTCTAGGAGGTAGTTCTACTGCTCAATTAAAACAACTTTTTGTATGAGACCAACTTCGAAATCGTAAAAAAATATTTCATATCTTTATACTAACTGATCTCAGCTGGTCTGCCGTTTTGTATGGGGAAATGGTTTTTTGTTTTGCGATTTTGAAGATGGTCACATAGAAAAATTTGTTCTATTTAAGCAGTAGAATCATCCCCTAGAAAAGAGTTAACTGATAAGTTTACACCTTATATAAATAATTACTCATTTAAAAAATATACTTACATTTTAAAATTTGGTTTTCCTTTATTTTTTTTTTCAAATTATTTGATAAAATAATGCGAAATGCATATTACCTCTATAACCAACATAAATGCCGTGTTTAGTTTTTATCAATCCAATAGCTGACGTTGCGTTTCCATAAAAGATAGTTTAAGTTAAAACCGGTAGATGGTATTATACCGAAAATGTTTTAAATTTTAGTAAAAATGATTTGTTTTAAATAAATGTAAAAATTCTATTAACATTTCATTTTTAAAAAAGTGTACAATCGAATTAGTAACAACTTACTTCGCAAATTCCAATCCATATTAAATTCCAAGAATTAAGTCGAGGTCGGAGAAAAGACGCATAACGGATATGAGGTAGATGCGCACACCACATGCATAGTTGTTCAAATAATATGCCAAGTAAGATTGAGCGTGAAGCTGAATCTTTTCGCGTTCCTACGTAGACATTTAAATATGACGATGCCATTTTTTTTACATTTTACTAACGTGTAAATTTTATTACAGGTGCCACGTTTCTTGGCTCATACGACAACCCCAGATAGACACCACCCCGTCAAGAATTTTACTAGGATTACAATAAGTGCTTAGTGAAAGAATAATTGAGCAACTATTCCGAGCAATCATGCGAAACGGTTTACCTGAAATTTTATTGAGGGTGGGTTGAGAAGAGGGTCGATGTTGCGCGTGGAGTGTTAAATTGTGTTAATGTTTCGCGCGGGGTGTTAAGAGGGGTTGATGAGTGGGTTGGTGGGTTGTTGAGGCCAATGAGAAAGCGGCGCGGGCGGTCGAAGCGACGAGCGCGGTGACTCGCGCGCATCATGCGGCACGCGCTGGCGCTGTTGCTGCTCGCCGCCGCATGCGCCGTTGCCTCTGCGCAGATCGCTTGGACGCCGATCTTCTTAGATGGGAGTAGTGAGTTGCATTGCTGTGTAGTTCATCATGTCATTAACAGCGTGTGGTTTTGTACAGTAGCCAAATATTACTCATCAGCCTTGCGTAATCGAAACACAAAATACGTAATAAATGTTACGTTGTTGCGTGATCTCATGAGACCGCTTAGATATTGACGAATTAAAGTTACGGATATGTTCATCCATACAAAAAAAAATCTTGGTTGGTATTTCGATGTCGAAATCGATATTTTTACAATTTTGTATCTTGATATAAACTAACGATAAACCTCAATGTGCATTTTTTAATCATGATTTTGATGTTGATCACATAGTAAAAGATATATTTGTAATGATTAAAATGTTTAGCCACTTTCAAATTATAATTGGCTACTTTTCAAAACCAAACCCAGTGTTAATCCACTCATTTCCTTATCCCGGCGATTTCGCTTGTCACGATAAAATGAAGATTCTAGAAATTGTTATTTTCACGTTTTTACAAACAAAAACTAAATAAGGCTTGTTGCTTTAGAGATTATCTTGTTAAAAAATACGTTACTAATAACTTTCTACTTTATAAAAAACAAGTAGTTTGTAGATTAAAACGAAACTTTTTATTTTTCTTGATTTCACCAAGAAGTAAATAATGTTTATTAACATGACTTGAATATCCTGTCGACGTCAGAGGTCCTTTATCTTTTAAACGCATGCACTGCATCGTCGTAATATAGAAAAAAATCTGATTTATTGAACTTTTTGTTCAACTTGTTTGTAAAACAAAGACCTGAAATAAAATTATTTTCATTTAGACTGATTCAGTGCTTTCTACCAACAGGCCAAGTGGATTTATGGACGCAAGCATCGTCTGGATGCGCGTGTCCGAGTGGCGGCGGGGACGACTGCGCGTGCTGCGTGCGCGATGGCGCCTGTCCCTGCGGGGACATCGCGCCTGCACGCTGCGCTCAATGTGGCCTCGAGCAATATTGTGCCAACAGTAAGTAGTTCTTATACCTAGTAGGTAAGATACTAGAACTGTGCTACTGTGTACGCGATGATTCCTGTTAACATAGCACCCGAGCGATTCGCGAAATGCAGCCTCTATCAGTGCTGCATTTTAGTGTCATGCGGATAAGATCACGCACACAAGATTGGCCCGCATGCATTTTTTGCCTATTTCTGTGGATACATCGTGCCCACGCGCTGCGCTCAATGTGGCTTCGAGCAATATTGCACTAACAGTAAGGGCCCACCCACACGTACCACAACCACACCACGTGGTCGGTCGTATATTTTGTATTGAAAATGAATCTGTCATTATGATTTTTTTCACATTTTTTGTTTTACTACCGTTATGTGTTCATAATAATCACTCTTCATAAAAAAAATCTCATAATGTTTTGTTCATAAATTTTTATTACTACCATCGGAATACCTACTCTTATCAGACAATTCTCATATTATTTTTATTTAATACGGTCATTACTAAGAAAGGTTTCAACGAATTTTTTTTATCATAACAATTTTCTTCATAACAGTCAGTATCATAATTTTCTTCTTAATAATGTCACTACTAAGAAACTATTTGAACTCAATTGTACACCGTGAATTTTTAATTACCCGAGAAAATTAACTAACATACTCAGATATCGATATACATCGAATTTGGCGACGAAAAAAAAATTTTTTTTTTGAACAATTTTTTTCAAGATCCCTAACATTCCTTAAAAAATGTGCACTATAAAAGTCCTGCTAATTCAAATAATAATCATTATCATTCCAACATTAACGAAACCAAAATCCACCTAATTTGGTCGCGTAATATTGGCGTACGGAAGGAATAACTATGAATGAAATTCTTTTCATTCATAGTTATTTCTTCCGTACGCCAACGCCGTACGCCGTTCCGTTTTTTTTATTCGCCAAATTCGATTTATATCGATATCTGAGTAAGTTAGTTAATTTTCTCAGGTAATTAAAAATTCACGGTGTATTATTGTTAAATTAGATTTTCCGTGTAAAAATTATGTCATTGTAAACTGTTAAGTATAAAGTATAGTGCTAGTACCAATTTTAATGACACAATTTTTGAACTAATATTGTAATTTAGCGCTCGCCAGCCGCTACCGTGGCACGCTCGCTACGCTCGCTCGGGTTCGCGCTTTGTGTGGTCACTGTTCTTACCTAATCTAACCCAGATGAAATTTGTGACAAGTTAAGTCATAAATTGATTTGACACCCCTAAGTGCTTTTCCGTCGTGAGACGATTAAAACTAAGACATTATACGCAGACCTAACAACAGACCTCACCGTTTAACGACTATTAGATATCTTAAAATTATGCCTTAAAGGTAAGGTTATTTAAACTAACCAGGGTATTACTAGGGATTTAACTTAAAAGATAGCCAAGTTCATTTAGACTTATGATTAAAAACTATAATCAAAAATATTAGTGCAAACAAATTTATGATTAAAAACATTATGAATATCAAAAATTAGGAAAAATAACACTTATGATTAAGAAATAAATATATATAAATAAATATGAGTTTAAAATAGTTGTATTACTTGTGATATTATACATTCTGATGATTATGAGTTTCGACCATTAGTATTAAAAAAATATGAAGAGTGATCATTATGATGTAAAATAGTGTGATAAATATTTTCGGACTTCCGATAATAGGACTTAAAAAGTTATGTGAAAAAAGGTGCACCCAACTGTACCATACCATTTATGATCCACTTATACTAAGTGCGCACAAGTAATTATCAGCAACAGTCTCACAACGTCTCTGTCAGTGGACAGTGAACTCCAGCAACAGAATTCAAATAGTACTCTTTCGGTAAAGATATACCTTAATACCATGAATATTAAATGCTCTTAGTTCTCTGTGGTGTGCTAAGATAAGAACAATTAAAACTCGCACGAAGACAATTAAAGATTATATTTAATGGTGCTATTATTAGCGCAAACAATGGTAGACAATTTGAGAACGGTCTGGTTATTGGTAGGTACCTAGCAATTCCCTCGGGTATTGAGACCCAAACAATGTTTACCTTTTCCTTGAATAACGGACCATTATTAACCCTTAGCCAGCCACAAACCTTTAGAACGGTTTCACTTGTCCGGCGAGATTTGAACCGCATTTTTTCACGGTTTGCTTGGTCACGTTTCGTTTTAATTATTAAGTTCCTAGGTAATAGATGTGTGTCCTTCTGTGACTTTGTAATAAAAAAGCAACCCCAGTACTGACGCAAAATTTAATAATAACATATTTATATATTGAACACTCATTTTTTTGCTTATGTTGACACGAGATTAGCCAACACAGTTTCAATCAAGCTTTATTGGATGGCGAAGTAAAGCTGGTTTTAGCTATGGGATATTAATATATTATAATTATCTGAGATCTATCCTAGTCCGAGAGGTTGTGATGTAATGACATACACTGTTTTTCGGTTTAAGCACTTTCAAAACTACGGTAAGCGATATCTATTTATATCTAGATAAAATATTTATTTTATAGCAAAAATCTAGCTTAAAATCGAATGTATGGTGTTTTCTTTTATACAGGGTTACATTGTAAAGTAGTGCCAAATTTTTGTAAAAAAACAAACACATTTTATTTTTATCTTTTATTATTACTTTCCGCTGTTAAAAGATGGTAGGCGTGGATAATCTTGTCTCATTCATAAAAAATACGCACGCACTATCTCTGTGTAACCTAGAATTGCAAAGTTCAATATAATAATAGTGGAGTGGAGTACAATGACGCGAAAACAAACCTTAGCCTTTTCAATGTAAGGTACATTTCTAAAAGCAGGGGGTCTAGCGCGAAATGTACCTTCCGAATGTTCGCATCCGACCGATCCTCGACCGAAGTTTCGATTGGAACCTTAGCGCGAAACAACATCGAAATCGCGAGGTTCCATCGTGGCCACAGACAATTGTAGAAGAGTATCGGAATGAATGATACTGAGTGCTAGTGTTATGACTACGTATTAAAATTTTACCGGTTTTGTAAAAGTCGCTTGCCGATTCAAAATATTAGTAAACTAATGCGTAAACATGGTTTCTATTAACAGAAAAATGTTTATTTCAATCAATTTAAGATATTGAAACTAAGAAAATTGCACCATTCCAATTGTTTATGACATTTAGAATAATAAATGCTGAGCACATTAAATGTCATTGCTTGCTTATTGATTTTAAAAATTGTCCTGAGATACTCGATCGCAAAGTAGTTTGCAAATAATTCGATAGATGGCGTTATGTGGCATACTAATAAGTTTTTGTAGAAAATGAGTCATATTTATTAAATAATGCTTATTAAATTAAGAAAAATAAAAATAATATTATAACGATGTGTTACAGTTTGAAACCATAAAAAAGTTTGTGTTTGTTATTCTGGTCTGATCAGCTGTCTGTCACACTGTCAGCGCGAATCCGACCAAATATAATGGTCTCTAAGATTGGACGAAATATGGTTGTGTTGCCTACCTATTGCATTTTTAGTGATTCGTGGCTTAGTGCTAATAGTGCATTTCTAATAGTTTCATCATTAAAGCAAAATAAGAAGAAATGAATTGTTTTGTCAAGCCGGCATACCAAACTATTATATTTGATAGATTTTATAACGTTTACAATAATTTGTGTCGTAAAATTGTACTTGTGCTATGCGGTGGTAATGAAGTTTTAACTTGGAGGTGTGAAACTTGTTGTAAACAATGATTAGGTATGTATAAAATACAAGATTTCTAAGCATGTTAAAAAATATGTCCATTTACGATGGTCAGACGATAGCTATTTAGATGTCGTAAAATTTGACATTAGATCTCCGATAAAACTCTTGTCAAACTCAAATGTTCGGTCGGACCGATACACTTCAGAGTAGGGTTTACGATGCCACTAATGTCAAATGATGATCGGTCGAATCGACTGAAATGCCCGGTCAAACCGACCGACCGATTGCATTTCATATTAGGTAATGCCCGAACAATCGGCCGATATATCGGATTTGTCACTTCGCGCTAGACCCCCAGGAGCGCCCGCGCAAACTAAAGGTTCAAATTGCCGACAAATACCGTATGCAGTGCACCTATAGATCATAATTTTAAATTTTGGTACTACCATGCAATGTAACCCTAAGCCTCGTATACATATACAAGGTGATTTTCAATAATCAAAATTATAATGTTGTATTCTATTATATTTATAATAACGGACTATTCTTCTATCTTATCCACTAAATTTATTGCTTTGAGTGGACATAAGTGAACCTTTAACTAACACTTTATAACATTTTACTATGCCTTTGCACAAAACGCAAAGTCATCATCACCTCAGCCTATTGCAGTCCACTGCTGCACGTAAGCCTTCCCCAAAGAGTGCTAAAGAGCACGATCTCCCGTTTTTGCTGCCAGCTATCTTACTAAGGTCGTCGGTCCATCGAGCTGGGGGGCGTCCTACACTACGTTTGCCTAGGCGTGGTCACCACTCTAGAACACGTTTACTCCACCTTTCATCGATTCTGCGACAAATGTGGCCAGCCTACTGCCACTTAAGCTTGCTACATTTTTGGAATATGTCCGTTACTTTACTCCTCTGCATGATGACCTCGTTTCGGGTTGTATCCCTTAACGAAATCCCAAGCATCGACCTTTCCATAGCTCGCTGAGAGACATGGAGTCGTTGGGCCAGTTTTACTGTCATGTTCCACGTTTCGGCTCCGTTGGTCATCACCGGTAGGACGCACTGATCAAATAGGGGAAGGTGGGGCAAGACGGGGTACTTAACGTTTGAAGCTTGGTAAAACTAACAATAATTGATTTTAAGGGGCAGTCCTAGACACAGATTAGATAGAATACGTCTTATGACAGAATGGAAGCGGCCATTTATCTGGTTGACAAAAGTGAAACGTCAAAATTAGTTCCAGAACGAGAAGAGATTCATGGTGGCGCTGTTACAAAAACCAATCAACACTGATAAAAAAGTAAAATGCCAATAAAGCATCTACGCCCGCGCAAGATAGCATTATACGACTAAAAGAGAAGCACAATAACTAACGTGATTCCACGCCGTAGTTCTAGGAGTCTCATTTTCAGAAACATCAAATTATGGCGAACCTCGGTTTTGCGTGAATTTATACACATTTCCACTTAGGTTCAATGCTGAAATTTTTCATTTTCTTAAAAATAAACATTATTTTATTTTAAAACAAAACCTGTAGATTATTGTGTGGTTTTTCGAATTTACAATTGTTGCTCGTGATAACCGAAAATCATTGATATTTAAATGGAAAATTATATAAGATTACGTTATTTTGAAGTTATTTTTCTGCTCTATTAAGAAGAAAGTAAAAAAAGTGTTCAAACCAGCTGCAAATAGACCATATTTTCAATTAAATAGTAAAATTGAATGTTCAGGGTAACTTGTCAAACGATGGTCAAACGTAACTCGAACGTAATTTTTCTAAAATAAGTGTAGTAAATATTGGTGATTTACCTTTATTATTGAATTAAAATGAAAAATCTATTCTACCCACATGCAACAATAAGAACTGTTCTTTTAAAATCAGATGCAATCTTATTCCAATTATATTACATGTCTTTACAATCAGAGAACAAAATGTACGGAAATTAGACAATTTGCGACTGGGCCTCTAAAGATGGGGTACCGCTGGGGCAAGAAGTTAAGACGCTAATGCATTATTTCTGACAAAATTCGCACGTAAAAGTTTCATCTTAATCCTCGTCGTCTACTCTAGCACAGCAGCAGTGGGACAATTGACCAAATTCAAAACAACAGCAGCCTAGGTTTCGTTTGAATAGAACTATCGAGCGGAAAAGTAGAAACAAGAAGTATTTTCAATATTACTCTTGTTATTTTCATGTAATGAATTACATTAGTTATTTTTTAGTTTTTAAATTTGCAGATTTTATAAAAACCGTTTTTAAATATTTTATTTGTTTCCTTTTTTTTAAATACGTATATGGTACCCCATTTTGACGACCTCCGTAGCCGAGAGGTGAGCACGCCGGACTATCTATGGCGTCGCCATCTCTTGAGGTTCCGGGTTCGATCCCCGGTCGGGTCAATGTAGAAAACGAACTTTGCTATATTGGCTCAGGTCTGGGTGTTGTGGTACCGTCGTTGTTTCTAATTTCTATAACACAAGTCCTTTTGCTACTTAGGATCAGATCAATGTACCACCTGAGGTCGATGATTTTTTTTTTCAAGTTTTATTTATCTTCAGATTAATTTATGTGATGTTGTCTAATATTTATTAATAATTAATTATTTATTTTGCCCTGCATCTCTATTTCAGGTTAAAAAACATATAAAATAAACAGCTTACACTACAGGAACACACCCAATCCTACCATTAAACGTAATAATTGGCCCATTTAAAATCTCTACTCACAATTTAAATAATTTGTTCTTACTTAATAAACACAATCTGTCTGCAATGAAGAAATAAGTAGGAAATCGCCGTAATACAGTTTTATAATGAAAAAAAAATAACCTTCTTTTTTGCCGATCAGTTTTATAGCTTACTAATAGGTATTATATCGGCACGTCAACACGTGCTGAAACATACGTGATTGGTAAATTAGATCGCTTGGTATGACTGCTGCCCCGTCTTACGCATACTTACGAAGATGTGACGCAGCTTCCCAAATGCTGCCCAGCCAAGCTGCACTCTCCTAGCGATTTCCCGCTTGAAGTTGTCTCTACCTAACTGCAGCACTTGCCCAAGGTAGATATACTCCTAGACAACCTCGAGCGCCACGCTTTCGGCGGAGACCTGTCCGGGAATGGCATGGTCATTGAACATAATTTTAGTCTTGTCTAGGATCATCCCTAGGCCAAATGTCGCGAGAGGCAGCGTTGAGACTGCAGCATTTTTTACAAATTCATTAAGCGATTCCGCCATGTAAACGCGAAAACTCGAAGTCGATATGTAATAGTTGGAGTAGAAAAAAGTCTTTATATAAAGTGTTCCTACATAAAATTTATAATGTTGTATTGTAATATTATTAAATGTTAGTGATGCGTAATATTCGTAAAATGTGTTATGTTTAACAAGAAAATATTTATTTCTGTATCAGTGTGCAACATCACCATCGACTCGCGGATTCTCAAGACCAAGTCTGGAAAAACGTTTGGGCAGATCAAGTCCCCATCGATCGAGGGCCCTGGCGCTTGCTCCTACTTCCTACAGCCAGACGCGGGACAAAGGGTTGAGATACAGCTCTACCGATTGGTGTCAGTTGGAAGATTCAACGGCAGTAGGTCAGTCTACTATTTGTTTATTTTTATCTTCCGGCGTTTTTTTTCCTTCTTTTAAGTTTATCGTCCCATTTGTAGTCGTGTAGTGATACACTTAACTTTAGCTAGTCTGATTATTAAAATTGGAGAAATCGCCTTTAGACTGTATGTTATTCTTTAACAGAGAACGAGACCACTTCACCTTCAGTGATGTTTGAATGTGCAAAACCCGTGTAAATGTAGTGTGCGGTATTAATGGGTATATAGGTACATATGTATACACATATGTATGTATATACATCTACATGTTGTATATACATATACAACAAGTATATAATTATGATTTTTTTGTTATTTATATTGGGTATTTGTAAACATTGACATGTTGCTATTAATTTGAATTTTTTAATACACACTTATGACGTCAAGCTAAACGATAACGTATGACAAAAGCGATAAATTTTAAGATGCGGTATGATTTATTACCTTAAATTACAATGTTTTAACATCCCTTCAACACTGAACCTCAGTTAGACCTGATTAGATATTACGTTACTGTAGATATGCTTAGCGCGGAAGAGATCACATTATAATGGAAACGGTATCAAGCAAAATCTCGTCAATACACACTGGTACAGCATTTGGTATCTAACTACAAGGTCATCAAATGTCTGTGAGGTAACTTCCAGTTTCGCAAGTAATGGAATTTTGAAAGCACGTAATAAGCGTCAGAGCGCAAAATGTGAGCGACTACCGCTGAATTTATTATATATATTGTCAAAAAGTGCATTGCTTTTGGTATGTGCTCCAACCAAAATTCTCATTATGCATTCTAGAATTTCAGTACTGCTGTTTGAATTTAATTCTAATTTAGATTCAATATGTATTTGCAAACGAATAGATAATTATGCTCAATGCATGTCGAATTTAATTTGATCAATGTATTTATTAACTTTATACATAAAATATTTATTTTTTTGTATTTATTAACTTTATACATAAAATATTTATTTTCAAATTACACAAGACAATAAATTTCATGTGAATACATTATTCGTTTGGAAGCAAATTTTGATACACTTTTTTTACAGTAAAAGGTCGAAGTAGTATTTTTACCTACTGTCATCTTTTCACGAACTAGTATTTATGTTTTTATCAATATCTAGCTAATGGTTTGCATTGCAGCCTACTAAACCTGCAACTGCAGGTTCGAATCCCGCAAGGGGCTGATATTTGTTTGATCGATTTAAAGTTTATTTATTCTATCCATTATCTGATCGTCATAATACAAGTGTGGCTTAGTTCAGGTTAAACTAGACTAAAAGCTCAAACATTATTTTTGCACCCAAATAGACTACTTGACTCATATCGAAATTTATCAAACAAATATTATTTCAATAAGTATTGGACTTTGGGAACCTACATACATCTATTTTAATATTCCCAAAAAGTATCAACTAGCTTATCAAATAGAGTTATTGGCCGCTGATGAATTTGAAACGCTTGGATTCTCTGAACGGTAATAGGTGCCACTTAAATGTTCGACGTGGAATGCTCATTACGCAAGAATGTTCTCAGTAAGGACGTTGCATTACCGATTCATATGTTTGTCCGTTAGCAGTGAATGAAAAAAATGCATAGGATAGCTTTTTACGGTAGGCTATAACACAGGGAACATACGTATATGTATCAACTTGTTATTTGAAAGAACCTCTCCACAAATAATGGGTTTTCAAATAAGAAGTCGAGTTTCAGATAGCGGGCTTATTTGAAGGGTTGCAATCGATTGAATTGGAAGAAAAGAATCGGGCGTGATGGGTCCGAGGTTGTCACACACAGACAGCTATGATCAATGTCCCGTCAAATTGAATATTTCGAGCGCATCGCCTCCAGGCGACCGCACGGCCCTTTTATACTTACTAGATATCACTTTGTTTTATGTAGTTCGTAGTGTCATGGTTATTAATATTGAAGCTCAAATATAAAAAAAATAACATTAACAAACAAAAAAATATTGATTTTCTTTGAGTGTGGTTGCTACGAAGCGTCGGATGCTACGGTCACTCGCTAGCTACGAGTTTTCGTACAACTGTAGCATATGCCATAAAAATTTCGTAGCTGTAGATGATTTACAGCTACGGATTTCGATAGTTTGCACTTTTTTGATAAATTAACCGTTGTTTTTTTTTAAACAGCTAGTGGTTTTTCAACCACTTCGGCTATGTAGTTTTCGGATTTTAATACGATATTTAACATTTCTCATTTGACCGCTTTATCGGTTATGGTTAAGGCTAAAAATGGCCTTGCACACATACGAACGTTATTTCATTTTACATATTGATTTTACTTTTACAGTGATTTTAATATGGAAGATAACACACTAAAGCATTTTAGTTTTCTCATTAAATGCAAAAAATGCAATCCAAAACGAAAATGAAAAAAGATAAGTCAAGTCATAAAACAGTTGAGCGATAGCGAAATCAAAATTTGGATCCATTTGAATTTTTATCAAGTGTAACTTTGTGTTTTTTCAACTAAATTTAAAGGCTTTAAATATACTCACTTCATCTGTCATTCGGTTTTATTCATGGAATTGTTTGCCAAGTCTTTATCGGATCAATATTAATTTTATCGTAAAGATATTAAATAATTCTTAAGTAAGTATGAGTGCTTATTGTTACTTATTCCCTCTTTAAATGCTGAACAAAATAAGGCACTCATGTAGAAATATAGATACATAGATACTCTTTATTACACATCAAAAAACGAAGTTACAAACATACAAACAAAAATCTCTTATAGAATTCTTATTCCGTTTTTGTATTCCTCAAATCTTAATGTTCCCAAATGAAATAGCAAGCAGAATATCTTTACAATAACATTGTTGTTCAGTTGCGTCGGCGGCTGGATTCAGCTGGGCGGCGCTACGGCCGTCAGGGGCGCGGCCGCCGCGGCTGAAACCCGGCTCTGTGGCGCCAACGAGCGCTACACGCCGCCCGTGGTGCTGTTTGCTGATCACGGGGCATCTACTTTAGAGTTTAGGTAATTATCTTGTTGTAACGTTTATATTGAACGAAAAAGACATTGAGTTTCTATAAATGAAGGGGCGCAGCCGAAAGGCGTCTCTGTGGCGCCAACGAGCGCTACATGCCGCCCATGGTGCTGTTAACTGTGTGTACTTATTGCGTAAATTTAACAAAAATGGAAGGATTTTTAATAAACGACGATGATTTAACGGCTGAGGTGATTGATCATATATGAAATACTTAATTTAATTTACTGCATCGAGAGATAATGAGCCCTTTTTTCCTTATAATACATACATACTATTTTTACTAAAACAATATTTATTTCTGAACGGTTATCGGTTCAAAATATCATTACTGTAATAACTGTACGTTCTTATACCTAGTTTAACGAATATGTTGCAGCCAAGAATTTTAGCCAACCGATGTTGCAGTTAAAGTGGATAATAAAGATGTTTTAAATTGTTAAAAATTTTATGATAGAAGATATTTAGCAGGTAAATTACCTAGTTGCAATGAAACGTATCATTGCTGTTTGCCTGGAGATTAGGTATTCATGAACCCGATCCGAACCTATCGTAGATTTAGTTGCTAACGCCAAATAATATTCAAATGAGCAAGTCGAATAAACCGCAACACATTGTTTGCTAAAAGCCAAATTTTGACGCAAAATGCAACAAAGCAAGACCATTTTAGTTCAATGCACATTTTAATAACTTTCACAGAAATGAACAAATTATTAATTACATTTATGTCCGCTAATGAGGGGCAGAGACAGTGAATTGAATATCATTTTCGGATAAGTGAGACTATGTGGTTGAATTTCGTTGCGAGCCGTTTTGAATTTATCTCCATTTGCAGTTTGGTTCGGAAAAGCTAGTTCCGGCGTTCAACGGCAGTCGGAACAAAAGGTCGTCACAGCGGAACCGGTAATGCTCGATTCGGAATTGTGGCCGGTGCCACGCGTCACCCGGCGCCGGCACGCTGCACCGCTCCCCGTTTTATGAACTGTGCCTAATGTCAGCAATGCAATAGACGCGCCAGGCACACAGTCTAACGCGCGCCCGAACACGCTTAGTTTTAAGAAGTGGATCTGCAGTGTCAGCGCGGCGTGGAGTGTTCATTTTGTCACCCGTTATGTGAAATTTGTAGAGTATATTAGCTGCTAGATTAAAAGATACAATCTTAATTACACAAGCCAAAGCGTAATATAGAAGGAACATACATTTTTAGATACGCTGTGAGTTAGAAGATACAATCGTTGCTAAAGCGCATATTAAGGAATGTTCAAAAACGTGTATGCAGGTATGGGTTATATCTCGCACCTAATAATTATTATGTCGAGTATCCTATGAATCGGAGGTTCTTCTCGGCAATTGTCAGATTACACAAACTTATTATTCGATAGATACAATGTAATGAAAATGATGTTTTGCAAAGGAGTTTGAATAATTTAGTATGGTGTCGGCCTATGATCAGCCTCTATCACGTTTTACATTGAAAAACATGAGGCAATAAAATTGTTGACGAAATAGATTGTAGATTGGATGTAATAGATAATGTTCCGAAATTATCAATTTGTATCACATACTGTCGATGTAGGCGAGATGACGTATTCGTGATTGCAACCGACATACCTACAACGCGCTATATGAACTACTTGTCTGATGTCGGCGTTGCACCATAAGCTCTCGGCGCGCGGGTGAATTAGCCCAATTTCAGATGAAGTGGTTCTATACGACGGCTCTGCATGATAACCATTTCATTTATTAACGTATACTGTTTTCCTTACTGCAGCAATTACAATAATACTTGCCTATCACGGATAAAGAAAATCTGGTATTTCTTTTTTCCTGGAACATAAACAAGACAAAATTAGGAAAATCGCTATTATCTTATCAGACAGAGCATTAAGCAAAAGGGTCCCGCCGTCTCACAACCAATTATAATTATACTTTTCCGCGTTAAAAGTTAAACATGTGATCAATAATAGATGCCGATAAAATACTTTATAACCAACTTTACCTAATAAATAACTCTATACCAAAACTATTTTTTAAAAATCAGTTAATGACCCTTGAATGAAACTCTTTTTAACATGTAGAACCAGCCTTAAAGTGACTCTAACAATAACCTTTTGAAAATATAAGTGTAGGTACTGCTTGTATTAGTGTTAACTGTTGTTGGTTAGTTTAATTAAAAAACAAAAAACAAACGACGATATTCGACGACCCCGTGGCCGTAGGGCGATTACGCTAGATGCCAAGTCTCTGAGGTCCCGGGTTCAATTTTCCGTTGGGTCAATGTGGAAAACTAACTTTTCTATATTGTCTTGGGTCTAGGTGTAGTGGTACCGTCGTCGTAGTTTCCGATTTCTATAACCTACAAGTGCTTTACCTTTTAATCAGACCAATGTACCTATGTGATGCTGTGCAATAATTAATTCAGTCCAGATATATTTAAACATAATAATAAAACCGTATCTTGTTACCAGGATAACAGAGAAGACTGTGCGGTCGCAGTTCCTGGCGTTCTTCAGTTTCACCTCGCTGAGCAACACGCAGGGGGTGGGGTTCCACCCGCGCGGCGGCTCCAGGATACCGCATACAGGTCAGTTACTTATCGATGACGACTTAATATATCTAAATCATATTAGTTTTACATTCGCAGAGATAAATACTTTGCTTTTGATAGTCTAATACTGCATACAGGTCAGATACTCACTTACTCGTACGACTTCTATCTAAATTATATTAGTTTTACGTTTGCAGCTTCGAGATAAATATGTCATGTTTATAATCCTTTAGCTTTATAAATTCTATGTTATGTTATATTTTAATAAATGACTGATCTGTTTCTCCGATAAACTAAGCCTGCTTCTCTTACTAACGGAGTTAGTCTATTAGTATTTTTTTGCATTAGAAAGTCAATTACATTTGACAAAATCATGATTAAGTTATGAAAAATATAGGTCACTATTAAAAACTGTGGCACATGCATCGGTAGCATTTTCAGTAAACTCGGTATGTCTGTCCCACTCATAACTGTAAAAAATATTTCTCTAAGTTGAATAGACTGAGTCATATCAAATGTATTTAAAACTGACTCTTTAAAAAACTGGCCAAATGCGATTTGTATTCGCGCACCGAGAGTTCCGTACAAACTTGTGTATGAAAATAGTTCGTTCGTAACGGAAATCGAATCTCTATAATTTTACCTCTTTAAGAAGAGTTTGTTGAAAACATCATGTTTTTGTGATAGTGATAGTTACATCCAATTTTTGCTTGCCTTTCATTATTTAAAGTCTACGGGATGTACCGTCTAAGTTTTGATTCCATTATGTGACGTAAACAGCTGTAATCTTAACATATCTTGGATTAGAAGTTAGATTTTTCATAGCTTCAAGGATTAGCAGTCTGTATAAATAATAATTTTTACCTACAGCTAGTTAGTAAAAAAGGGTCTTGATAGACAGACAGATAAAGAGACGGAAAACAAAGTAATTTTGAGGTACGGAACCCTAAAAAACACCGAAAGTGTCACGTATTGTAATTAATATTTCTATAATGTTTTCTATAGTGTTCTTTGATTGATTAGCGGAAACGTTTTATGGTGCAGATTTAATTCGTACAAAAGTCAATATGACTGAATGTTGTGGTCACCTACGTTTCGAATATCAAACTCCCAATTTTATTCATAGGATCTCTTGCCTACAGCGCTTAAAACGTGCTCAAAGTATTATTTTTAACTTTTTTTTTGATGTAAATTTGATTTTGGGAATTATATTCACAGTATCCACGTTAAAAATTCACTTTATGTCTGCTAAAGTTATTTCCCGAAATATGAAATAATAGGCACATTTTTACAAAATTAACAAAGCTTTCTTTTTTGGAAGTTGTTGTTTCTTTCAAATCATGGTAATATCATCATCAGGACTTCCTTTGTTCGAAATCCATGAATTCAAATTCACCGAAGTATGCTTAGATATTCATGTTTATCACAACAAAGGTTCTAAGACAACGCTTGAAGGTAAAATATTCATCGAATCTTTGCGAATGGCAGTTTGAATATATTCGGCTCTTCGATAATTAACTCCTCTCAGTATACGCTGCGTGTTTGCGAACAAACAAACTCGCTGGATTTATTGCCTTACTTGTTGTCTACAAAAGGTTTTTTCGAAAGCAACGCAAGTGTGACCGACGTTAGCGCGACCCTCGTCATAAGCTTGCTCATAATTATTTTTTGCTGGTTTCGTTATTGAGTATTATTATTAAAGGTAACATTGACATAACGTGGTAATGATTGTACTTCGTAGGTATACATTTATATACATTGCAAGCTGACAATTTTTTAGGAATGACTCATAAACAGTAACTTAATCAATCCACGTGAAAAAAAATATCATTTTTAATTATTACTATCAGCTGCCATGCCATAAACTAAAACTTTTATCATACCTTGCACTATATGTGCACTTCGCAAGATCTGTACAAGGACGAAAAACGAAGATAATAAAAAAAGTTTAATAAAAAACTAAAAACCGACTTCAAAATGAAACTAAAAAGCGAAAAATAATATTGACTAAAACATACCTAATCAGTTCTTTTTGGAGTCGGTGCCAGCCATCGAGAGTTAAAATGTGTTCATTCGCACCGACTCCAAAAAGAACTGATTAGGTATGTTTTAGTCAATATTATTTTTCGCTTTTTAGTTTCATTTTGAAGTCGGTTTTTAGTTTTTTATTAAACTTTTTTTATTTTACAATTTTAAGTGTTAAGTCCTCTATTTTTTCCCTCCTAACTTCACCAAAAATTACTTTACAGCAAAGTAACCTTAACTAATATTGGTTCTCTATGGACCCCCCATCCAATGGTATGATAAAAATAAGATGTTATATAGGGTCAATTTTTCGACGAAAATTTTTAAGTCTTAAGAAAAGGGTTTACCTACACTCCAACCAGAACGGCGGCTATTTTGGTGTCGTAACCATAGGATAAGGTCTCGCGTTAAATAACAGGTTAAATTAAGGGGTACACCCCCAGTAAATAAAAATTGGCAGTCTGGTACCTCATAAGCTCCACGTCTGCTCAACACACTGCGAAATACGTTCTGTCGACAAATTGCAGTATTATCTTCTAACTCCTATCCGTTAAGGAGTTCTGTGGCTTCCATCATCAGGTCAGCAACATGACATGATGATTACCAGACCCAAAAATCAGCATCGAGTCAGAAATTATATGCAAAACATTATGGGTGCCTATAAAAATTGAGGGTTGCCCTCGATTTCCCAGGGATCCCATCATCAGAATCTGACTTGGTGGAAATGGGACCACCTCGGGAGTATACCCTTTCAAACTAAAAAATAAATTTTGAAATCGGTCCATAATTGACGGCGTAATCGCGTAACATACATACAAAAAAAAAAAAAACAACAACATTCAGACGAATTGAGAACCTCCTCCTTTTTTTTGAAGTCGGTTAAAAACTAATTACGAACAGTCGTTATTTAAAATTGTGTTTGCACTGCCTTGCAATGTAGCGCTATAAATATATTTATTTTGAAATGGCCGATTATTATTTGATAAAAGCAGACTACAGCAGTGTTGACCCAAATTCACATATCTTTTGTATAGACTACATTACTTATTAATTTTTGCAGTGCCCTTATACGGCTCGTGTGACAACCATTTTTAGTAACACCCTATGTAAACAACAAGATGCAATAAATAAATATGAATATGTCAATTTTTGCGAACCAGCATAAAGACATAAATCCGATTGCAAATTTAAGACAGAGTTCATTTATAGTTCAATTTGAGAACAGTTTTTACTCATTTCCATGACTAATTATGATGGGAAAATCATATTAAAGTATGATATAAATATGTTTATAATACATATAGTTAAGAATGTTTTCACCTTTGTAATGTGGCGATTATGAAAGGCGTGTTTTAAATAGTGTTATAATAATAAGAATTTGTGTGTAATATTCTAATATTTACACTCTTGACCCCAAATAACACATATTTTGTCTAGTTTGTAGGTTGTCTACATAAAGACTTAATTTAATGTTGTCGCGAAGTTTGTTGGTTAAATAACATAGGTAGTCGTACACTTGAGAAAAGGTTACACAATTTCCAAGTTTTATTTGTCGTGCACAGTACCTACACAGAATTGCACTGCGATGATGTGACAAGACCTCGTGAGGTTAGGAGTGAACTAAATTGTCTTCGCTAACTCGAGAGGGTGCATTTTGCTACGTTTCACTCGGTGGAGTGTATTTTGTGAAAACCATTGCACATTTATTTAACCTTTTATCCGATACGTGTTGTACTTTACATTTTGCAGTGGGGCTTGATTGAAATGGATTAAGCGGGACCTCGTCCACACAACTTATAGATTTTATAATATGCATGTACCGATTGGATGACCCGATTTATTTTTGTTTTGCTTTAAGAGTGGATTAATTTCAATTTTGATTATGTTTTCATTTGGTTAATAGGTACGTATGTAAAATTAGTACCAATATTAAAGCTTGAGTTAACTAAATGTTTTAAATGGCTAAATCAGAAGGCATTAATTAGAAACTAAAAATATGCGCCAGATCACACTATAATTGTCATGTTTGCAATTAAGGGAAACTACCGCGCTACTAGGTACGCCGATCGTGTATTCAGTACAATATAATTTACATCATAAAAACTCGTCTTGTCTTAGCCAAAGGATGCTTTTCCAACGCAGCCGTCGATCGACAGCAAATTAATGTCGTCAACATACATTACTTATTATAGCTTATACCACGTGGCCATCATCCAAGTGCGTATAATTCGTTCTTGGTTGAGGACTGTAGTGGACAAAGTCCTTTTCTCCGTTTAGAAAATGGTAGCAACATTAACAGTGCACTTACGTACAGTGCAACAGTACACTGCAATGCAACATAAAAGGCTCTTATATAAACTGAGCGTCGGTCATACTTGTGCGCAGGACAAATACAATAAGCTTCAAACGCTGAAACACTACGTTCGGCTCACAACAAATAAAAGATGAGACAATAGGAATTTGTTCTACATTCGAGCAAGTATCGTAGTCGTAGCTCAGCTAAGTTATCTGATTCAGGATGTTAAATGTTTTTAATTCTAACAAAATCAAGGCTTATAAATTAAATAAACTTTTCCATGGATAAAATAGATAAATTATTATATAAAAATCTTCTTATTTATTTATACATCTAGGGTCAATATTGGTCGTATCTCTCGTACATTATGGATGCAATGTTGGATCAACGGGGTAACAACAGTTGACTAAGCCTTAGTTGTACAATCATTATTTAACTTTAACAAACGTCAAAAGTCTGTCAAACTGCATACAAAAACACCGGTTAAAGTTACAGTTATGGTTAAAGTCAAGGTGGTGCAACCCAGCCTAAATGCCAAAAAGATTATTATAATCAATGGCTTAAAAGACAACTTATTCTGGGAATGTGCCCACTGGTGTTAAATGTGATATTATCATTTTATACGAAGGAATAAATATAGAATACGAAGTAGTGATGGTGTTGGTGGAAAATATTAATTTTATAAACAAAAGCAATGAGTTTTTTACCTGGATGTAAATGTAGCTATTTAAGTAGGTATGCTTTTTAACTATTGTATTACTTACTTTTTACAACAATGTTTATAATTAAATATTTATTTTGATGTGAGATAAAATATCTATGTGTTTGTTGATTGAATTCAGTCTTAAGGTAGGTGGGTGGACCATGAAAGGCCATTCTGACGAATAAACAGTTATTATTGTTTAATTTACTGGATGAATTTAAAAAAATCCGTCGCCGCGTCTATATTTTTGAGTTGATTGGTGTTCGTGTGAGTAAAATGAATTGGTCATACATGGCAATTACTACGAATTTTTAATAATGGGTCACGAAGGACCATGGCCTTCTATGGTCCACATACCTACTTCTTGATTTTTTGTGTTCTAAAGGCAACACTATTTTAAAGCTGAAATTATCTGTATGCATACTTGTTGGACTTGCATTGTAATTCACAACAATTTTTTTTTTAAATATAAAATATCCACATCTCGAAAAATATTGTATAAAATACGTTCCTTTAAAAACCGTAATGCAAGACCGACTAATCTGTATATTCTAATATTTTTCTGTAAATCATACAAAGAAAGAAAAAAAAGAAAGTCAACAAATTTGATATATGAAAGAAAGCTTATCCGGGACGGCTGGCAATAGAAAATCAGTTCCGTTGAGCGATAATTGATTTTGCAGTAAAAACGCTGAATAGCACCCGCGTGCTTCTCATGAATATGCATAAATCAAATGAGCTTTTACGTTGAAAATTTTATTTATCCTATATGTTGGTGGGAATATACGAGTATCTATTCACTTAACGCATAACTACAGAACAGGGTAAAAACATGTCTATTTAATACTTAGCATTTCTTTTACATTATCCATATATAAAATTCTCGGTTCGTAAGATAAGAATATTCCTTTCTGCAACTGATACGTTATGATGAGAAGTCGAATACATTTGATATGCAAAAAGCGGTCGAGAAAACAATGAAGAACAATGCGCGTCTCGTATTTTTTATGATTGCAAGGACTATCTCCCGGAAATGTATAAAATATGTATGTTGGTAGATCAAACATAAAAGGATTCTTTCCAAATTGCTTATTAGAATTTACCACCTATTATCTGACAGACATGTTATCATATGATGCATGGCCTACTTTACTATTTTTAAATCTCTTTTTTATTTATACTTTTAAAGTTGTTACAACTTTTAATATCTACTAGTGAGTATCGAAATCACAGACTTTATTGAGATTTCGATGTTGCTCGAATAGTAAAATGTGTTTTTAAATGAGCAGTATCAACACTTTAAGACTTTTAAGTAGGTATTTTTGTAAACTAAAAAAACTGAATAATAAATAATTGTGTTTTGTTAACAGACTGCGACTGGATGTACCAAGATGTGTCGTGCCGAGGACCTGGCACCTGCGTGCTGGCTAGCCCTGGGTACCCAGGACTGTACCCTCCACATCGCCGCTGCCGATACTTGTTTGCCACCAACTCTGTGAACACACGTGTCAAGATCATCTTCACGTCCATACTTCTGCCTAGAAAGTGAGTACTTGAAATAGTTACTATTTTTAAAAGGATATTAAAAACGCTTATATAATAAAGTACCTTCCTAGACGCACTGTGACATTGATTAGGTCATTTTTAATGGTTCAGTTTGCATTAGCAGAGAGTAATCTTGATACCCTTTTTATGTGAACGAAACGTAGCTTTGCGTATCATCGTTCAAGCAATTAATATGGGTAGGTACGATAGGTATTCCCACTTTTTTGGTTGCCAAGCATGAGGTAAATCAACTTTGTAACTTGAACAAATGTCAGTACCTACCTAGATATATTATAACGGTAAACTCAAAACATTTTGCTAATCAGTTAATAATATAACGAGGAACCAGAGACGTAGTGCACCACTGCTCTTGTTCTAAAACTATCTCGGCATCTAGCATCCTATTCAAATTTTCGGAAAGGTAACTTTATGCCATACATACACAGGTAAGGGTTCTCGCAATTCACTATACTTAGCATCGGACAGCGTAACGAGTTAACTTTGCCACTTGACAAATGACAGATAGCCGGGTAATTAGAACGCGACGCCCGGAGACATTTTGTCTCCGTCGCCGCGCACCGCCCGCCGCCATAAATTGGTACCTACAACTTCCTGAGAATTGTCGCTACGACCGTAATATTTAATTAGATAGTTTGTGTTTCACGACACATTTACTCATTTTAATGGCAGTGAAGCATGAGCGCGCGTGAAAATTCATGAATAGAAACTATTGTCCTAAGATTATTGTTGTAGTTGTTGGAACGGCTATTCATGTTGGTTGAGCAAAATGTTGTTGTTTATGGTTTATGTAGTTAGTAGTTGAAAAGCTAAAAAATCTACAGCTGCTATTAACGTTAGTGTGTGCGTAACTGCGTACCTACTCAGCCGGCAACGCAACGTGCAATATAACCACAAATAAAGCTCACGATGTGAATTGCGAGGATTGAACCAATTAATAAAAATTCGACAAAAGGTCTAACATTATATTCGACATACATTGATTTTAAATACCTATATAATAAATAAAATCAAAGACACAAAGATAACACAGTATCGAGAATGAGCATGACGACAAACTTTTTGACTTGAGGCGAGCATGCCGGGTTCGATCCCCGGTCGGGTCAATGTAGAAAACGAACTTTTCTATATTGTCTCGGGTCTGGGTGTTGTGGTACCGTCGTTGTTTCTGATTTATATAACACAAGTGCTTTAGCTACTTACCTTAGGATCAGAGCAATGATAAGTATGTAATGTTGTCCAAAATTTATTATTTTTTATTTTTTCTTCATCTAATGATTACGATACAAAATCGAGGATCGACGCTACAAAATGATTTGACTTACTACTAAATAAGCATATTGATTGCATTAGGATACTAAAGGGGCTCCTCAATCTAAATGCACATAAAATATTACAGAGATAATATTGATTTAAAATGTCGCATGACTTTATCTTTTGTAATTTTTGGTTAATTGTCAAAAGAAAACAAATAGTTTTAAAAAATATTTTTTGGTAATGTAACTGACGGACTTTAAAGAATTTTTTTTTTTTTACCAAGTCGTCATCCCTATCCTGCCAAAACGGAGAAAGCCGACCCTTAAATAAAGGCAGAAGCCTCTGACATATGAAATAAACGCTAAAGCTATAAGCTGTCTATGGACCTTTGGTCTGAAATAAACGCTTTGAATTTGAATATATACTCGTAGTACTTTCCTATTGTATATTTAAGTATAACAGAGAAATTATTATACTACGTATAATAGTAATATAGATCAATAAAATTGCATATTATTGTTTTTGTGAGCAATTTTCTAATAATAAAAAATGTATTCTTTCAAGTCCCTACTTCCGTATTAGGAAAATAATTGAATTCAATATTAAATTTGTAGATGTTCAGTCTAGTTTTACATTAACACACACTTACCTGTTATCACATATTTATATGGAAAAGCGGTAACAGGAACGTGCCGGTGAATAAATAACTGAAAATATTGGGAAATTGAAAAAATACGTATAAAATAAATCTGCGCATTTATTGTTAATACGTTCGAAATAGAAGTTTTACTGACATTATATTTGATTTGAGAAGTTGGTGTTAGAAAGAATCGTCCTGATCTTTTTATAAGTTGTTACTGTCTTCAAAAGATTAACAATAAATTAACGTACAACAAAAGATTTTGAAACCAGCTCTTCAACAAAAGTCCAGTAAATTTGCATAGGAAACTTTTATCTCGATGATGCATTTTCGGAAATACCCATTTTTATGAAGCAACATCACTTGCAAAGCAAAGCAAGACAGTAGTCGCTTGCAAAAGATGTCCAATTTCCATACTTTTTAGACTGTTAGTAATGTTTATAATAACCAGTTCTGTTACTAAGCTTTGGTTCAATGTACCTATGTGCGTGTCTTTTACTTGGTAACTTGAAGCTCTGGCCCTCTTTCGGAAGCATTTTTATCAAGCACCCGTATGAAACCCAGTCGTACCGTTTGAAAGGCCTGCGAACAATCGTTCCAGTAAATAAAAGGACCGCCCTATCTCCCTGCCACCCCTGTGGGTTGTCGTGTGCTACTGAAAATTTACGACGATCCCATTGACTTTAAAGAGTAACATGCTCTCTTACAAATAGCTTTATCAAGCATGAATTCTGATGACAAATAATGTTTTATAATTTAAACTATTTTTTTGGGTCCTATATGGTGAACAGATACGATAATCTGTTAAAAATAATGTGGTCGTTTCATATGTTATTGGAAATTCGGTTAATGGAATTTCGATTTTCGATAATCGATACACTGTGGAAAATGCCAATAAAATTATTTGAATTAAAACTAATTATCCAACAACAAAGATGGACTGATAGATGTTAAGTCGTTTCAAAGGATTGTTATTATGCAAATTTAATTATTTCACCAGTTCCTCAAAATTTCAAACGAGTTATTCCGTGATAAACAGAAAATCACGCTTGTGATGCTTGAAGCAAGACGTAAAATGAAATGCCTTTCTTATATTTACGAAAATGGCAAACATAAAAATATATATAAAAACACGACCGTAAACAACTTTCATCATAACGGTAACACGTAAAAATTTTCAAAACAATTTTCACCTCTCGTTCTGCAGATTTACGAGTTGCGCATTTTTATTTTAAAGGTGTTTCGCAATTTTATATAGTTTAGTAATAACTATTTCAAGCAAAGAAAAATAATTGCTGTACGTGTTAGTAAAATCGAGGAAGTAGCAGTAATGTAGTAAGTAACAGAAACTAAGTAACCACAAACAAGCATACTATCAAAACGTTACACTTTGAATAACGCACTTAGAATGCATGCTTGATAGACAGGACTACCCTAGTCTTAATATTTGCACAACAATGAATTTCATATTTACTTATACAGAGGTACACTAAAACGGGTATTTATGCAACACGTAGGTACATTATTGCAGTGTTGTGTTCCATAAATACCCGTTTGTTAAGTGTTAGTTTTAAAAATACAACGAGAAAGTTGAAATGTTACGATGTACTAAAACGGTTTGAGTTGATTGGTAATTTGGAAGAAGTATTGAATCCCGTGATAGTTTAAAGCCTTGCGCTTCGGTATTGAGAGGTTGGTTGCTATAAAGTTTTCTTTTACGCCTCATGAAACTATACCCGACGAATATACGACTGTACCTCTATCTTGATTTAAGATGACCGAGTATTCTCGTATTTACTAAAACAGTTTGGGAATGTTTAGGTATTTGTTGAATAAGATTTAAGTCATAAATGAAGTCTTATTCATAGCGCTTTGTCCCATTCTTAAACGTTTGATCACTGTCCTAGATGCAACAATATACCCGGTGTACAGTAAGGTGCAATAAAACTCTCACTCGTCTTACCAGTCACGTTGTGTACATTTAAATATATGCCATACAACATACCCTTGACCAGACAATGTATTTCGCCAATAGCGTCCCCCAGCGCTGTCCCACGTTCACCGTACGACCTTGCTACTGTGATCATGATCGTTTGTCGTCTGCTTAAGTCTTCCACCACACTAGCGTCAATAAGTGTTGACGCAAGGCTTGCGCAGCGCCATTTACTTAACTCTGATTGGGCACTGCCACGATGTTGATGCTCGAAAGACGCTAGTATTGGGGAGGCCTAAGAAGTAATTCCTTCTCAGCTTTTGGGTACCAATGTCAAATAAAAAAACACCACCCTACATAATCCCGACCAGCTGATATCATTTTATACTGTAAAAGTTGTACAAATTGAGAGTCAAATCAGCCCTTAAATCGTAATTGCATCTTTTTGTTACATCCTGTACATTGGGTACGATTTCGTTACCTTGTCGACAGAGCAACCAGATTTTTTGGAACATGACTACACACTTATTGAAACCTGAATAAATATATATACTCACGATGTTTTTTCTTCGCCATCAAGCAAGTATGCGTAAATCCGTAGAGAGATTTTGAAAAATTCAGTCATGCACGTAAATTGGCTCAAATGGGGTTTCCTCCAGGAAGCTAAAGACTTGACGTTTAAAACAGGTAGCAAGTCCTACCATATTGAATCTTTGTGGTATTATGTTGTCTTTTTTCATATGCTAATTAAAAATATTATTAATTATTCATAATATTTTGATGGCAGTGAATATCTATCGTATAATTAAATGTTAATGTCAGACTTGCATTTGCAACATTTGTCTCTATGCTCGAGAATGGTCTACTGTTCTCCGCGGCACATAATGAGCCAATAGTCCATCACACTTACGTATAATTTATCATCATAAATCTGTATAGTTTATTACAATATGATAAAGTAGACCAAATGTCAGAATTTCCGGTGTTTTACTTTTTGATTATTTTTACACGTAGTTCAACATACTATTTCGATAAATATTTTAGAAGTAACATAATGGTTGCACACAAATTTGGAAACGATGTCTGCATTTATCTTTGAAAATATATCCTTAAGATCGAAAGATCCCAGCGGATTTTTAATATATCCTTAAACCAAAATGTTTCAGGAAGCCAATTTAAAATTCTACGAGAAAGCCAGGTTATCTGCGAGGCTTTCAGCGTCTAAGTTTATTAGCTTTATTTTCTTTGCGAGTCTTTTAAACTTTAAAAGTATAATATCGGCTACTAAAATAATAGCACACACTTTCAACCGTATTTGTTTCAATCGCACTTGTTCTGAGATAAATCTCTTAGAAGCAGTGGAGTGTGAGAAATAAAAGTGCTATCTTAGTGCAATATGTTACCCAGGACGTACTAATAGGAAGAGCAGAAATAGAAACCACTTCTTCTAAGCTTAAAGCAAACACACTAAGCTCCAAAAAGAAATTACCGGGTCTTATCTTCTATACGCGTTATGTCCCTATTTATTAGACATATTATGTATACTGGATGTGAAAAACAACGCTTTTCTTTTTTACTTTACCTATTTTACGTTAGTTACGATGTTGTTTCCGCTTTTATCTCAATACTTGTATCAAAGCCAAATTGATTTTATTGGCAAGTCTGTGTCTATGTTTTCCGGCTACTATATTTCTTTCTTTTTACTGGGTCTGACTCAGTTTCGTATTTTTCGTGTTAATGTTTGGCTCCATTACAGTTGCAGTATTGGCAACATTTTAAAACAGATATTGACTTAATACAAATTGATGTTACATTGTTGTTAAAAACGTTGGGATACTTTAGGGTACTATTCTCACTTTAGGAATCTATAATCTAAAAAATCTATATCAACTATAGAAATATTAATAATATTTATAGATTTTAAACATTATAATTTAATACCTACACAAAGTCAAAGACATAGTCAGTTTTTGCAGACGTTTCTTGCATTTTAATAAGATACTAGCTGGCCCGGCCGCCAAACAGTATTTTTTCCATCAATTATTTTATGTTTTATTATGCTATTCAGGACGAAGACAAATCCAACCAATCATAAACCATGAAAATCGGTCCAGCCGTTCTCTTGTTATAAGTGTTGGAACAAACACAACTTTGTTTTATATATTAAGATATATTTGAATAAATATAATAAGATACTCCTGTAGTCTATATTATTGTATTTACTGTGACAATAATTTGGTACATAAATCATGCGATGCCGCATGCTGGTCGACCTATAATTTCGATATCATTGACAGCGGCAAACGACATAGGCGCCGAAATTTATCGTACCTACACAGAAGGTGTCTGTCATTGGGGGGTGGAACGTATAGGCAAGCGCAGCGTAGGACGCCCACCCACAAGGTGGGCAGACGACCTGGTAAAGGTTGCAGGACGACGCTGGATGCAGGCCGCTTCCAATCGGCCGATCTGGAAGTCACTGGGGGAGGCCTATGTTCAGCAGTGGACGTCCTGTGGCTGAGATGATGATGATGATGACACAGAAGGTATCAAATAGGAATTAGTAAATGTCGTATGCGGTCGGCGAATGCTGTCGGATGTTGTTGTCGTGTTGCTTGTCGCAGCCTTACACATCATAAAGGGGATCGTTAAAAAGTAGCCCTCGAAATTTAAAATTTTTTAGGTATTTTACAAATAGCTACCTTGGTTTACATTATATACCTACTAATAAAAATGTAATTTACGGCTAAAAAAAAATTGTCACTAAGACTCATTCGCTCATTGAGTCGTATTTGATCAAAAATATCATGTTTTAATCGAAAAAACCAGTCGCTTATAAAACAAAATTTAGAAAAGTTTGTTACGGGATTGCTACCATGTACCTTATTTTTGAGTTCCCGATATTTCCGATATTTCGATATATATATGTTACTCCGTGATCATGGCGCTTGCAACAGTGCCGAAATATCAGGAACTCAAAAATAAGGTACATGGTAGCAATCCCGTAACAAACTATTCTAATGTTAGTGACCATGAAAGTTTAAAACAATATAAAATTTAGAAATTTGTATTTCGCAGGCTACTTTAACCTATTGCCTTAACGGAAACCTTTTTTGCAGTCACTGTGCCACAGACTACCTGACGCTACGCGCGGGGAACTCCCCGTCGGCGCCTTTGCTGGCCTCCCTGTGCTCAGAGAGAACGGCCATTTTAGAGCAACCTGGGCCGAATTTGTTGCTCGAGTTTAAGTAAGTTTAATTAAAAATATAAATATTTTCTGTGAAGTAGCACAAGTAGGTACCGTGTGTTGCTTTAGATTGTTAATTAAGTAACTAAGAAGAACTAGAATAGAAACTAGAATGTTAATAATATAAATGCCTTAATTATACCCATAATCAGAATTCTAATCTCGTCTTATTAATTTCGAATGTGAATCGAGGAATTCGGTTAATATCATTAGTTTAAGTTGAAAACGTGCCGAAGGCAGTAACACCATTGTTGAGCCCCACTTGCAGTGAACGTTGCGAGAGTTATTGCTCTGCGAAGTCCCATTTACAAGCAATTTCCGTCGTAATGTGAGACCCGGTGGTTGTTGAAATTCTGACTTGATTACATTTGTGATACTCAGCTCGGGCCCGTTAGTTCCGCCGTACGATTACAACGGTTTCATCGCGAAGTTGGAGTTTATAGAGCGGGCGGACGGCAGCGCGCCGCCGCCGACTGTGGTCGCAGCGTCGCCACCGCTAGCTGCGCTTACGCATCACATAAAAAATGGTAAGTGATTCTAATATTTTAAATTCTTATCAACAAAAACATAATTCTAACTAGTGTATTTTTTACTAACTAGTAGCTATAAGGTAGTATATAGCTGTAACCTAACTATGTTCTGAACTCATGTAGGCACGTAAAATTTTAGTGCGATGGAAAAGCATTGTACGTAAGGGGATTGACCATCGGTAGCCATCCAATAAATGGCCGTATCCTGCCGCTGCGACCTGTAAATTAATTCCCGAGTTCAATGGCAATACTGCATGCTAACAGATTTCTGGGGTTATTTGACACTTTAGCGTGGAACTGTGTCCAATGCAAGCGAGCCCCAACGGGCCAATCCGGCTGTAATTGCGTTGCGATGCGAGACGACCTCTGCCGGGCGGACCTGGGGCGTTTCCACCCAAAACGAATTTCGTTCATGTTTTACTAAATGCAATAACACCTCGGCTTCCACACTTGGCTAATGTGCCTATGCATAAACTTTTCAAATATCGCTGAATTCCTAAATAAACCCGCTGACAGAATAGTTAGTCGTACCTATGATGGGTACGTGCAGTTGTCTAACAAATACCTACTGATTAAAACTACTAAAGCTCATAAAAGAATCTTTACAAAATCCACTGCTTATCTGCTAAAGCTCTCATGGAAACATATCCCATTTATTTACTGAGAGCGAAATTTAGTAGTTTTCACGCTTAAATAGCAAAAGCGGTACTCTAGGAACAATTGAGCGTACAAAAAAACTTACCGCTCGCCAGTTTATTACGAGACATTCAAAAGCTCCACAGTGAGAAGTGGGATTACTTCAAGTGTAGTCTTTTCTGACCGGGGTACAATTTCTGTTTCTATTTCGCCGGAGCGTTTTCTCGGGGCACAATAATGAGGTTGGGTAATATGTTTGTTTTGTCTTTATTTAGTGGACAGGGTGGCAGCTATGGAAAGTAATGCGGTGTCGAACGAGGTTTCCGCTAACAATGGCGGTGGGCGGGTGGGGTGTGGCGCGAGTGTGCGCGGGTACGGGCCCGGCGGGGCCCGCTCTGGCCACTTCGACACACGGGCCACTGCTTGGCGGACCCAGTGTGCCATACACCTGCTCGGGGCGCCTACAGACGTGGTGCAGGTGTCACTATTTAATTATAACTTAAGGTAAGACCTAAAAGACTGCGTAGCGACAAGTCATTCGTTGTGATATTTATCTAATTGTTAGTCAATATTTGTTTCTGCGGTCTTTGCGAAGATGTTATTGGTAGTGACTTGATTTTTCCTTTTTCTAAACTAAACTAAAAGTCAGAACCTGTTATTGTTTTCTCTTACATGAGAGCTGTTACACAGCCTCTACAGGCTATTTAAGAAGGCATGTAAAATCATTACGATTATAATATTGCAAAATATAAGTCCAAATTAAATTGTTGTCTGTTTCCTAATTTATTGAGTTCTAAATTTGATAGTACGTAGTATAATTTTTACTCTGAGATAATACCTACCTTGGCCATTTCATTCACTGTAGAGCAAGTGAGGGTGGACACTTAAGTGATAAAGTAAAACAATCGAATTTCCATTAATCTGCAAACGAGAACGGACTTTATTTTATAATATGAGTACATAGAGCACATTATAAAATCATTAAATTATTATTTATTCGTTGTCGTGATAAAAGCCTATTCTTAAAAAGTAAACAAACGAATGTTAACTGCGTTTAAATTTAATTGCAGCATTAATTTGAATAACAAAGCCCCATACTTGTATAGTGCAATTATTCAAGTCTATAATTCCTCGTACGGGTTGTTTGGTTTCAAAGAACTAATTAAACCACTTTTCCATATGACGTCACGGTTTGCCGTTTTCTTTTCGTACAAACGCTGGCGACCAAACCGCAAACCACTGAGTAATATGAAACGTCCATACCAGTTTCACTGCTAATTGCTTTTGACTCCTTAGCTTTATCTGGAGCGGTGCCAAAGATTTATCGAAAGCAATTCTATTGCGAGAAAAGCAGTTGGGAAAATTGATATTGTTTTCCGCAGGTTGCAGAGCTGTCGATCTCATATTGAGGTCTTGGAGGGGCTGCATAACTTTGGAGAAAAGGGGGATAGGACGGACCGGTTAGAGAGGGGGGATAGAGCGTTGCTCAGGGTGTGTGGCCCTGCCGTGAGGGAGGCTAGAGATCCCTCGGGAAGATTTTTGCTACGCCAAGCGGTAACCTCTAAGGGCTTAAACTTGACGATCCTAGTGCGACGCGCGGGTTCTCAGAGCGTGGATGACGAGGAATTTGTAGACGGTGCTTTCGCTTTTCATGACGGTAAGTTTTTGTTACAGCAATTAAACCGTATTCATTTTACATAAAATTTATATATTTTTTTAATTCAAATTATATTATTAGTACACGTTTAATATATTTTTAATAAAAAGCAGATTAGAGCAAACTTCGTAATATAAAGAATAAATCAGTCATTTGTTTTTTTTTTTTGACATTCCACATTAGTATTAATTGTAATAATACATTGTGTTAACATAAACTTTAGCTTACGTGGGATATTATAAGTCGTAATTCCTCTTTAAAAATAAGTTTAAAAACACAAGGAAAGTATTAACGCAAACTCATTTCCAGCATTCCATTCAACAACACACCTATCTCAGTTGTTGTATATCAGATGCAAAGTTCAGTCGACAAAGTTAAATTGCTAGCTAATGTTCTTTTTATCAGAGCTCCACGAAGGCACGGCGTCGCCAGACGCGACGTGCGCGGCCACCCACTACGGGCTGGCCTCGCCGAAGCACGGAGGGGTCTCGGCTCCATCCCACCACCACATCTTCTGGAACATCGAGGAACGATTGCAGTGCACGCATCGCTTCATACCCGCTGCCAACCAGAGCGTGACCATTGAGGTAAGTATCATATTGCAGCAATAACTATCTGATTATTCAGCCGATGGCCTAAATCAAACAAATGGATGATATCAACAATATCTTGTAAAATGTAGACATTTTAGGTGTGGTTTTAAAGGTGCCATTTCTTAGAAATTCTAGGTTAACTCTAAATTTTAGTCACGACGCGACGTACAAATTTAATGATACACTTATGTACTGAATGGAAATAAAGCATTTTTTAAATATAATAATATAAACCTAATAAGTTAATATATTTAAACAAATAAATATCTAATGCCAGTAAAAATTTATTTCCCTCATGAATTGCGCAACTAAAGCAAATTTTTTATCCAGTATACACGCCGTTTTAATCGTTAATTTATGTGGATAATCATTAAGAAAACATTATTATTTTAGTTGCCTATGGGCCTATTTAATTTTAATCTCCGGAAGTGCAATAATAATTACAAAGCTCAGTCGAAGTATTTATTCTGCTTAAGTTCCCCGAGGCAGTCATAAATTTTACGCTCTATTTATCATCCTGAATTTCTGATTAACCCAGATGCGATTCATATTATTGGAAATGAATGAATCATTATTATGTCAAGTATAATAACATTTAATTTAAATCAGTACAGAATAATGTCCAAAAATATTTAAAATTTAATATTTGTCACAATTTAACCTACTAACCTACCCTTCAATTCACTGAACAAAACTGTAATTTGTAGTCGGTTTGGTACGGAAGGAGGTGTAATGAAAATGCTACTGGGGTTCGATATTTACAGTTTCCTTATTGTTTCTTTTTTTCACGGTCCCGATGTTTTTTATTGATAATAAGACTTTCACCTTTGTTTTTGATTCGAAAAACTTCAACAAATCCAACTAAAATACCGAATCCAATTTGATCAAAGTGAAAGTATTTACTTACACAATTATGAATGCTTATGAGCTTGTATACTGAACTGCTGTGTATTTCTTGTTTATTGTTTCTTTTGTCATTGTTAATAAGACTTGCCAACGCCGAGGTTTTTGGATTGTGTAGAGCAATCCAAAAACCTCGGCGTTGGCAAGTCGTAGAAAACCACCAAAAATTTCAACTAAAAGACAGAATTAAATTTGATCAAAATTCATACAATGGATGTTTATGAACTTGTATTAGGACAAATATTTTCTCTTCTCCAAAACAGATTCAGCGTTTAGATCGCATGTGGAGCGCGGAACCCACAGGGACTGCTGGCGCGGGTGGTTGCCGAACTGCGTGCGGTGACGCAGGCTGTGAATGCCGCGCCTACACGCCCCTCCACTACCACGACCACATCGCGCTCGTAGCTGGCGACGGCACTCACCTTTCATGCCTGTGTGGTGACTTCCAGGTATACTTAGTAGGCCCCTCTAGCTACAACAGAAATCCAAAGGATGACAGGCGCAGCGAATTGTCAAACTGCCAGTGAACGAAGACTCGTCGAAGCGCAGCCGAGGCGAAAACATCTCTCCTGATGATGCCATGTGAAGTGGCGACACGTCGGGGTTTTTATGTCGGTGTTGGGTACTAACTTTTGCATTCGTCTGTTTCTTATGCAATTTGAGGGAGGAAGGGCGGTGCTCTTTGCATGTGCCTGTGTTTGTCCTCAGATTGTGGGTTACAGATGGTGTAATTGGGGTTCCTATTCCGGCGTAACTGAGCGGAGGTTGTAAGCAAAATAATTACATTTTCATAATTATTTCACTATTTGTCTGTCGTGCCCAAATTACATATAATTTGACCAATGTAATTTCTTTAATATTACACTGGGTGTAGGAACCAGTATTTGTTTGTCTTATCTTTGTAGTGATTGTTAAGGAAACTTTTATTTAATATACCACCTACCTACTTTATTTACTCGAATATTTTCATAATTATTTAATTTAAAACTGTAAAATATTTATCACCTCAAACACTATTTACATCGATCATTTATATATAAAGCCATAATTTTGTTTATTGTGTGATATACAAGGTACACATAACAAAATTAAATTATTCTAACATAGAGATACCTTCCCGTTTTGTTTGCATTTACTCGTGCAAAAACTTGGTACTTAATTGAAATAGACAGTTATTCGCATACGAGCTGAATGAAATATTCGGAACCTGGTGATGGAAATGTACGTCACGCAAACGACACATCAAAGGGAAGAAGCGAATACGCACCGAACTGAAAAATTGTAACATGAAAATTAATATTGCGAAACCAATTTTGTTTTATAGCAAATAACGTTAAACCGCAATCAATCCACCGGGGAAAACATAAAAAACTGACTGATTGCCAATAAACGGCAATCATTCAGTTTTTTTTTTATGTTTTCCTTGTACCAAATTTACATCAATAGGCAAGTAATTTTATTTAGCCGTAATTATTTACCATCAAGATGCACAGGGTAAAACCAGGATAGATGCCACACTTTTAAGAAATATGTTATATCTCCCTGTACAATTATTTCATTCTTTTAATTGTAAAACTGGCAAGTACTTTAGTCTTATCGATGGATTTATGAAAGGAAGAAAATATATCCTTAGACATTTCCAGAGTAATAGCGATTATTGCGGATCTCTAAATTTTGGGACATCTATCCCATATAGGGAATAGGTGCCAAGTCCATATAAATAACATTAAGGATAGACGACTCGCTGAAAAATAGGGCATCTATCCCGAAAAAACTTTGATCGCACCTAGCCGTCCCATGCAATCGCACAGAGACATGAGACACGATCCACTTGGTGGTAGTTGGAAAGTCTCTCGATAGATAAATAAAATAACACGCTATGTATTTTCGAAACTAGAGTAATTACAATCGGGGCATCTATACCACTGGGGCGTCTATCTCGGTTTTACCCTAGAGTAAATGGTTTCTAAAGTTATTAAACATTATTTTCATGTATTGACAACTGACTTTAAAAAGCAAGAGATACCTACCCAATAATTCATTTCTAATCTCATTGTTATACAAAATAATAAATGTTTCAAAAGTTCAATCTACATTTCGTAGGTTTAAATTAGCTGTTTCGATATAGTTCGATTTCTCGTGATACCATGACTGTAGAGAAACCTTATTATACTTTGTCTATGCCGTTTTAGTTTTAAGTTTCAATAGGTTTTATGAGAATATTGTAGTAGGAAAACTTGATGTCAATGGAATAAATATAGAAAGGAAACATACGCAAAAATATAAGTTTTTCCTTTATGTGTCAACCGTGATTACTTAATAACGTATTTACAATAATCGTGAAAATGGATTTGCTCAAAACTGAACGCTCAAATAGGTATAAGGCGGTATTTTACTTGCTCTGCCAATAAGTTGGCGGAGGCCATTTCGAAAGAGAATATCGTCAAAGCTGTTCAGTATGAATATTTACAGGAGAAGCGAGCAATCCTAACTGAAATGGACACAAAAATCTAAAAAAAAAGTTTCTACAATGACGCAGAAAGAGGTGAAGCCGTATTTGGAAAATTCCAGGATGAAACGGAGGAGAAACTGCTTATAATATAACTGGTGTTCAGGCCCTCACGCCTTCCATGTTTTTACATAACAATGCACAACCAACAATACACCATACCAGTGCCGTTGAACAAATGCTGAACAGCCGCTGAAAATACATACAGAAAATTAAAGAGGATTTTAAAACAAGATTTGGCAACAAATATTTGGGACTATTGATACAGGAAAAACAACGGCTGGGCTCGGCAAGAGTGAAACTGGAGATGTGGTCCTCATACAGAGTGAGGCCAAGAGGATTCATTGGCCTCTAGCGGTTATTTTGGAGCTTATTCCTGAAGTGGACATGAAAGAGCGTGTAGCACGTTTGAAATGGCACATGGAGAGCTAATACGTCTGTTGCAGCGCCTTTTCCCTCTAGAGGTTCACTCGTCTTTTGCTGAAGAGCTATCTCCACCCGGGACTCAAACACGATCCGGACGGGTCGTACGTGTTCCCGCTCGTCTAAATTTATAAAAAAAATAGTCTTGTGTACAATTTTTAGTAGCGCAAGCGCAAGGGGGTCAGGATGTAGAGAAACCTTATTATACTTTGTCTATGCCGTTTTAGCTTTCAATTGTTTTTATGAGAATATTGTAGTAGGAAAATTTGATCAATAGAATAAATATAGAAAGGAAACATACGCAAGAATATAAGTTTTTCCTTTAATGACGGCTTGATCACAATAAAAATACTCATTTATTGGAAAAATATTAACCAATATTTATTTTAAGATTTAAAAAATCATTAAGGACTCGGGCCAAGTGAAAAAAAACCTATGCCGATTAAAAAATTAAAATATGTCCATGGTCTTCGTCATCCTAACTTAATTAATTAAATTATTATGTACCTTATATTATTTTATGAAGTTCTTGGAAAACAGCGTATCAAATAAATTAATCGTGTTACTCAGTCCTTGTGCTAACACAACCGAGGGATGGCTACCCTTTCGTAGCCTATGCTCCGGTTTGTGTGATCCGCATAATTAAGTAAGAGGGTTACTATTAAGTATGTAACAGCAATAAAGCGAGGAAAGGCCACCCAGCCGTATAGGGACTTTCTAAAAGCAAATATGCCCCTAAATAATTTACACATGTTGTCAGTAGCCACTATCGCCTATTTTATTATGAATTTAACTTTTTCCTTTAAACTATCCTAAATATAATAACGAAATATTTTACATAATGCTACACTTTAACAGATTCATTTAAATTGTTGCGGTTTCCGTAAGCATTCTCGTAGACTTCTGTTTTGTTATTAAACTTCAATAATCTGATTGCAAGCTTTATCAGTATGTCATATTGAAGTCATCAAAATGTAATAAGGAAAAATGCGTGAGCCAAGTAAGTTCGCAGTTATGTAAAATAGGCGGGCAAAGGCGAGGTAAAAGAAAGTTTTCTTTTCCATTTTCATGATTACCTAGTGTGTGCGAGTCGTGAAACTTTGCGGTCCCCGTTATAGATATAGGGTTGAGTGCTCGCTTGTAGCTTTCATCATCTAGCTACGCGGAACGGGCACGTTATTAAATTATTAACAGTGCTTTACCCCTATCATGAGTTGACGGCGGCGGCGCTAAATTGTTACGAGGAGGCTTTGTTGCAAAATGAACTTTCGGCAATATCGGGCCATCGCGCGACGTCCATCGGCATTCGGCACTCATAAAACGCGGCCTAACTGTGGCGTGTCATCCGTTCTCCCCCGTTATTAGTGGTCGCTGGTCGCCCGGGGCGACAGCCCGGAGACTCGCCCCTGAAAATTCAATTACTTAGTAGCTGCCTACGTATGCGTGTTGCGTACAGTTGCACGCCAAATTTGTCAATACGCAACACACGTAATGCCGGTGCGAAACTGCGAACTAACCTCGATATATGCCCGTATCACGATTATTCGTGTCCTCTGTCATTAAGGAATAACAAACAATATTTGCCCTGACGTGGAATCTAAAGAGTTAGTCCTTTTAAATGGTACAAAAGCGCGCATTTCCAAAAATACTTTTTACTTATCCCTCAAAGGATCAGTCGAGAAACTTGAACTGGATTTCATTTTTTCATTAACGTTCTTACAGTTTAATTATGAAGTTAGAAATCTCCGTCCCTTTCCAGGGGGCTTAAAAACGACCGTTCGCTATTAAATTGGGACATTTATATCAAAACTTTGAAATTTATTCTATTGTGAAAGAAAAGACTATTCATTTTTGATATCATAAAATGATTAAAGTAGAATCATTTTCTGGATATTTTTATTTCCATCTTTCTGCTAGGCGGCCTGGCTGCCGGTGGTGGTCCGAAGTTGGACGAGCGTACGCCTCGAGTACTCTGTGGCGCACTACACGTACGCGAGCCGCGGGTTCGACTACGCGGCTGCATACAGTTTCAACGACGACGCCATGTGTGGCCAGCGCACTTACACCACACATTCAGGTAACCTTTATAACTCAGCATCATTATTAGAATAATGCCTTGATCTCTCAAGTAGCTTCGCAACTCTTGGTATTTGCTACTGCATCCAGACTATCCCAAAACTTTAAATTACCTGTTTATCAGCATCGTTTACCATTAAGAACTCATTTACTGTATTTAGTTAAACAGTTCAAGACATGACCTTTGACCCTTTGCTTTTTCGTCTAGATTCTCTTAAACATCGTCTGCAACACTATACCGTACACCTATACATAATTTTATCATCACACTACACAAAAACAGGGACCCGAATAATTCGATGAAGATGTCTCTCGGATAGGACGGATAATCGGCAATATACCTCGAACGGGCCCTATAGACTTCCAATCGCATAAAGCGAAAAACAAACAGTTCAATTTGACATTCGACTCGCGTCCCGGGCGTTTGGAAAAACGCGTCGGATATTGTTCTCGGCGGCGTGGGGCGTCCGAGAAAATTACGTGGCACGACCCAGTTTCACGCTGCCTGGGGTAACACTGGATCGAAAAAACCTTGAACAAGGTCGTAAAGTTCCAATTACAGCGATGCTATTGCGGTGACTCGTGTCTGCCTTTTCATTCCATTATTGCTCACGTAGATGTCACGAGTTTTAAATTTCTTATTTCCACTTGAAGCATTTATTTCTCGGTTCAGGTGAAATATCGTCGCGGAACGTTTCGGTGACGGGCAGCCTCAACGAGTTTTTTTATCAGCAGTGCACGTGGGTTCTGGACTCAAACGTCGAGAGACAACTCTTCATTGATATTTCCTCAGAACAGGTAAACTTTTCCTAGTCGATAATATAATTTGACTGTTTTTATGGTTGATGGGCTTGCCCTTGATTTCCTTCTATCTTAACTAAATGTACCTATAATACCTAAATGTACCTATAATACCTAAATGTACCTATAATACCTATGTGGTTTAGAACAGTGGTGGCCTTATGACTTGCTGTTTAGAAAGTGATCTCAGCCAGGGACATAAATAATAAGATAATTCGTATTATTTATTTTAACCTATTTGATATATGAAATTTGATTGCAATTTTACCATTTTGTGATAAATACTGCAGGTAATTCGTAAACTCACATATTAATAACAAACACCTTAAACAATAAAAAAAGGTGTTAAAAATCTATTAATCCAACATTGAAATCTCAAATAAAAATCGCTTTCCCGAAAAAACTCAGACGGTATGTTAATGCGAATAAAAAGTAAAATAAAAGTGCGTGTATCATTTTTGCAACTAGGACAAATCATGTGGATCGTGGAATATAACACTTCACGAGTGGGCGGGCAGCGGCCACGGCGAGGGCCTGGCTGCGGCGGCCGGTGAACTGCTGTACACCTTCTGTGCCCGGCACAAGAACCACACGTACACGCTGCCCTACCGGCTCAACACTCTCGTTATCAGGTACGTGCAAACCCTTATTAAAACTACATGAAACCTCGAGTCTCGTGTCACGTGCTCGAGGGCAGCCTGGCCGTAGCAGCTAGCGAACTGCTGTTCAGCACCTTCTGTGCCCGGTAAAAGAACCACACGTATACGCTGACGCACCGACTCAACACACTCGTGATCACGTACGTGCAAATTTAAACGCTCTCTATAACTACAAGAAGCTTCGAAGCTCATAGCACATCAAGGTACTGTCTGCGGCGGGAGGTGAACTGCTGTGTACCTACTGTTCCCAGCTTAATAAACCACACTTACACGCTGCCGTACTAGCTCAACAAACTCGTCATCAGGTATGTGCAATCTTTGTGAATTCTTTCTCGAACTACTTAAAACCTCGCGACTCATGCCACAGTGAGGACGGGCTGGCGGCGGTAGCCGGCGAACTGCTGTACACCTTCTGTTCCCAGCATAAGAACCACAACTATACCAACAATAGCCACAAAGAGAGCGTAAACTGCTGGTGGCCAGCAAGATATTTTACCTTGGTATAAAGTACCTAACAACCTCGAGATCACTGCATGGCAGTGATCTCGAGGTTGTTACGGAATATGTCTACCTCGGCCAAATTTTGCAATTGGGCAGAAACAACTTCGAGAGAGAGGCCAGTAGAAGACTGCAGCTAGGCTGGGCAGTATATGGGAAATTACGTCGAGTATTTACGTCGCCCATTCCACAAAGTCTTAAGACAAAAGTTTTCAGTCGTTTCAGTGCGTCCTACCCGTCATGACATACAGAGCCGAAACGTGGACACTCACGATAGGGCTGGTCCACAGATTTAAAGTCGCTCTGCGAGCTATGGAAAGGGCTATGCTCGGAGTTTCTCTGAGGGATCGGATCCGAAATGAGGTAATCCGACAGAAAACTAAAGTCATCAACATAGCCCATCGAATAAGCAAGCTGAAGTGGCAGTGGGCCGGCCATATTTGTCGCAGAACCGATAACCGCTGGGGTAAACGAGTTCTTGAGTGGAGACCGCGTGTCGGCAAGCGTAGTGTAGGACGCCCTCAGACTAGATGGAGTGACGATCTTCGCAAGGTTGCTGGCAGGAGCTGGATGAGAGTAGCCGTGGATCGTGCAGAGTGGCGTGCAATTGGAAAGGCCTATGTCCAGCAGTGGACTAGTGTGGGCTGATGATGATCATGATGATAAAGTACCTACTTTCTTTTATTTTCTAGAAGTTTTGAAATCAAAAAGTCAGGGTTATAATCATAGGAAGGTGTTTTTATTTAAAATTTATTTTAAAGCAATTTAACATCATACATATGGCTAAATGGTACGATTTAGTTCTTCTTTCCTCCCAATTAATGTTTAACTATTAGGCTGGGTTGCACCATCTTAACTTTAACCATAACTGTAACTATAACCGGTGTTTCTGTATGGATTTTGACAGAATTTTGACGTTTGTTAAAGTTAAAGTAAGATGGTGCAACCCAGTCTTAGCCTTTTTTTGTTGTTGTAAAATAAACAGTGTGATATAAACAAAACGCAATTGTATCTCGGCACACAAAGAATTATTGTTCAACGTTAAACAAAATGCTTTCGCTCTACTAATCTAATAGCCGTGTAGAAGACGAAAAAAAGTACCCTACCGTTACTTAGCAGACACTTTTTACTCTTGCTTCAGTAGGTACTAGAGCTTCTTCGCATCGTGTAGGTGAATACGACCGCACAGCATGAAAAGTAGTCAAAGAAATTCTACGTGGAAGCTCTAAGCACGGCCTTAACAAGAAAAGAAAACACTTTTCAGAGCTATCATGCGATAAATTATTTATGAATGGTCCCCAGCCTTAATACTTCGACTGACGTGTCAAATACATAAGCTATACTTTTATATACGCATCTCTCGTTGGATATATCTTTTTTCTTTGTGTAGAAGAATCTAACGTGGTAATGTTTCTGAAATGACACTGCTACTTGTAACGCGGCAGGTATAACCGTTTTTTCATCAATAGATTTAGAGTCCATGAAAGTGGCCCGAGTTCAGTTTTTTACAAAGATTATAAAAGTTAAATTTTATTTGCCAGTTTGCCACATGTCCCTCTTAATTTCTTGAGATAAGAAAATTGGGATAGTTTATGTATGACTTGATCCTCTCTATCGGTAACTAAAACATAATTTATTCAAACAATTTCTTTATCTTATCTTACCATTTTTTTTTTCGTAGGCTAGTGGCTCTGTCGAGACAGCAGCCCTTATATAGGATACGCTGGCGGTCGCAAGTGGTGCGCGCCAACAACCGACTAGGGCCGCCCACGCCGGCTCCCGCGGCCTCAGCCGGCTCCGCCAGCCTTACAAACCACAGTCTTGTCATCCTCATTCTGGTCTCCCTACTCTTTAGTCTCCAGAATCACAGACTAGTGAACAGGGGCGTCCTTGGTAAACAAGTGCAGTGTGAATGAATCCTCATTATTTTTGGAAACGGTGTGTAAAATATGTTCTAAATGTATGTACTGTAATCATTAACCAAGACTTTTGACGAATTGTAAATTATTCACATAAAATTAAGTATTATTCTCAGTGTTGTTGTTGACGAGTTATCCAATTATGCGATTATTGATGACCGTATAAATTGAATTGACAATGGTTACTAAAAGTCCAATTCCGACTGGAAATAAAACGACATAATAACGACTCTGGTGATTGTGTGTTACAGAGACAGACTAACAGTTTTTGTACGTTAGCTTTGTTCGGGGTGTTTTTGTACTCGTGCACATTTTGTACAGTAATTTAGGGTTGTGTAAAGTGAGCGTCGGAAACGTGTAAATAGTGATAATTGTGCGCCTTTTGTTAGAGACTAGTTTATTGTGTAGTAACTAGAATATAAACTTGATGCACTGAACATGTAAGAATATTTAGTCGTTGCAATATCGTTTTGCTTATTGTTCGGCCTGATTGTATTATGAATTACTATGTTTATTAAATGCTTCTAAATTAATATAATTTTTATCTAACTTTATTAAAATTTATTAATTGTAAATATATTTAAAATGGAACTAATTGCGTTTACGTCAATTATTATGAGAATGCTATACATATTAATATTCTGTTAAATTTGTCATTATAAAACCTTTGAATTGGACGGTAACGGTTCTTTACATTGTTGTGATTTGGTGGTTGGTTAATTTAAATTAGCTGAAGCCTAAGGCTTCGTTTGCGTTTGCCGCCGCGTGCGCACAAGTTACCGAAGTTCATTCGGCTAATGGTTTAGGAAGGAATACGGGACAATTAATTAAATAAAAATTTATTTATGTATCCTTATATGGATTAGTTAATTACTTAATAGCCCAAGCATTATTTTATGTAAGGATCTAAAAACTATTATTATTACCGACCATTTTAACTGTCAAAATATTAAGTAAAAGTAAGTACTTACTCTCAAACAAAACTGGTTTATTAATAACAAAAAAATTTAAATATTATTCAAATAAACTTCGCATAAAGCTGCACAAATTTCGTATTTAATAAAAAACAATTAAAAGACATGTTAACACTATTTAACACTTTATATAACTTTTTTTGCATTTCGTGAATAAGACGAAAATCACGAAAACCGACAACATCGATATTATTATAATCGTTAGTACCTTCACAAATTACTAGTTTAGTTTAGTTATACACCACATATTGTTTTTATTGTAATAAAATATTTAAATGTGTTTTAATTGAATTTTAAAGCTAAATAAATAATATCGTGTGATCATTGACATTTTTGTGTGAGCAAAGCCGCCTTGTGAATATGAACTTCTTCATTATTATTATCTTTGCTAATTTCACTACACGTGTCACTTGAATAAGACCTGCACAAACGACGACGAAGCGATTGCTCGCAGAACTTGTAAACAGTACGCTACAAAATTTTAAAAATATTTTCAATTGAATTTGAACTCTGTTAGTTTGACTTGAAAATAGGGCATGCTGGTGATTGCACGTTTTTTGCAATGAGGAAACCGACACTGTACATACTCGTGTTCTGTAGTTGACATTATTAACAAATATTTCCATTGGAAGCTTAAAAACCTAAATAATGTTTAAATATTTACCATATTTGAAAAAAAATGCGGGCATTAAATTGTTTTAAATAAATTAATATTTTTTAATGTAGGTTTGGCAGAGTTTATGTGCGACAATAGCTGTCTGCAAAAATAGAATTCCATTTCAATTCAATTCGAGGTGTCAAGTATGAAAATAAGGTCGATTACAGAAACATGACGATACTCGGAGATAACGCTCTGTTAGAATTTGTCATCGCGATATAACATCAACCAAAAATAAAAATATAAAAATAAAAAATGTTTAAGGACAGGGAGACGAGTCACACTCACAACCAACACTTTAAAGTCACATTGTATCTATCTTGCGAGTACTTACAAGTAATAAACCGAACCTATAGCTTGAGCACCATAGGGTAAGTGTTCTTCTTTCAAACAACTTTGTTTTCGTCTGCGTAGACCTTAAAATAAATTGAATATAAAGCCACTAATTGCTAGTAATGTCCCTCCTAAAACGTGACTTACTTATTGCCATGTAATTCAGTTAAATTATTAAAGTCTGAAAGTGGAATCACGAAGAGAAAATACAAGCTTCATTCACTTAGACCTCTGGCAGGTCCCAAATATGACATAAATAGGTGAGTCACATAAATCGTTGCAGTACTGTGTACCTCATTAATGACTATACTACGAAATAACCTATTGAAATACACTTGTAGGCTTTAATTGTGCGGCTTTGATTTAATAATACCTACTGTAAATTCGGTTGAAACATAATTTTGCCAATATATTGTAAAATGTATTATTTAAGTACTTGTTATTTATGTAATTTACTATTACATTAATTTAATTACATATTTCTATTATTGTAAATTGCTAAAATGTCACTTAAATAGTATACAATAACTTAGATAGTAGATGTAAATAGAATAACACAGCTATTAGTTTTATTAATCATGTGTTGATTTTATTAGGTAGACGATTTCATGGGATAATTGAGATAATGTTTGTTACACCGAAATAGATAAACTGAACGCGAAATGTGTATTATTTATATCGTATATAACCCTTTAATACTTACATTTGTTACCTATGTGTAAACACAACGAAATGGAATACCTAATCAAAAAATACATTGAACTTAAATATATTTAGCCTTCTTCTGGTTTGGAAACGGCTAACGAGCGAGTACGAAAGCTAATAAAATCATAGTAGCAAATACTGGAAGCGCCATCAGTGGATCGGGCGTCGTTTGGAAGTTCGAAGCGTGCGCCTTTCTTTAAAGTTCCGCCGTGCCTTTGAGGTTTCTAAGACGGAAACTTCTTTTCACTAAGGTTCCGAACGGAGTGCTTTTACTTCTGTTCATTGGCAACTATTAAAGTGTTTGCTGCGCATCTGAATTGCGGTGAGAAACGTTTAATCTACTATTTCTGCTTTCTTCTTTCTTACTTTACTTTGCAAATGCCTTATCTAAGGTAGTAATATAAATAGTAATCATAATCTAATCAAATTCGTTTTAGTAGAATATTTCTCATTGCTTTGCAAGTAAACCGCTCAGCAACGTAGCTATTCTAAAAATAAATGTTTATATTATATGTTTTGACAATTTCTAGTTAATTAAATGAATGGCTGCTCAGACAAGACTACTCAAGTGTGGGTTTCTGTTATTAAAAGCAATTTTCGGTTAAAAAACTCGGGTTTGTCTCAAATCACATCTTTTCGCCACCAGAAACCGTTACACCATAACATAAGTATAAAGAAGCGAAGGTGCTTTCAAGCTGTTAAAGTAAAACGAGCTTGGCATAAACTCGATAGCGAAATACAATACTCACCATGAACCTCACCTCACAATGAACATGGACAAGATAAAAGTAAATAAAATATAAAATAAATAAATATTGGACAACATCATATACATTGCTCTGATCCTAAGGTAAGTAGCGAAAGCACTTGTGTTATAGAAATCAGAAACAACGACGGTACCACAACACCCAGACCCGAGCCAATATAGAAAAGTTCGTTTTCTACATTGACCCGACCGGGGATCGAACCCGGAACCTCAGAGATGGCGGCGCCATTTAAAGTCCAGCGTGCTCGCCTCTCGGCTACGGAGGTCGTCACATATCCGTACACATACCAGTGGCTCGGAACAACACCCTCGAAATATTTGACGAGATAAACCTAGGTCAAACGTAAGTCGTTTTGTCCGCCATTTTGATCAATCTGGTTTGAAATGTTGCTGTTGAAACTATATGGGCTTATTTATTGTCAAAATATTAGATGTGAATATTTTACCGAAAGTATAGTTAGTCCAATTCTCGACGGTTTCTATTTGTTACGGGGCTTAAAAGAAAATAACAAGCATGAAACTTAATAATACGAAATATGCCTCAAATACCTACGTTACGTCAAGTTTGATAAAACAACAAATCACAACAAAGGACAAATGTGATGTAACCTCACTCTACGTTTCTTGAACTGCATGAAAAACAGTGATACGGACACACACGTTCGGCCGAATCAAGCGATTTTTGGGACATTGCAGTGAAATTGTGCCTACAAACAAAGTTAAAAATCAGCTGCCTCTTCCAATTTGGTATAGGAACTAGCGCAAATTCGTGGACAACTTTGACGCTTTTGATTCGTTGCGGGAGCGGCGCCACTTCGAAACTTGCGCTCCTGAAAAAGGCGGTTGGCGGGGCTTCCGAGGATAAAGTTCCTCGCATCAGCCGACAGCGTCTTTGTGCCCCACTCAAAGGAAACGCAATTTAAACTACATGCGGGCACGGCAAATATTCATTCCGTTAGCTCAACTCGTTCACAAATTTATTTTTATGGTTTCATAGCGGAATAGGATTCCCGGGCACGACTTAGTAATCATTAGTAAGAATCGAGAACCTTTTTCGGACAGTTTGCAGTTCGTTAAAACTCTGTAATTGGGTTTGAACACAGCGCAGAGGTGATGTAGGCGCCGCGTGACAAAGAATTTGCAATGTTTGTACGTTAGGTTTCAAAAGTTAACATCGAATTAACATGTCTACCTTAAACATGTTTTACGAATGCGAAGAAAAACAAAAAAATATTTTTCATTATATTTTTTTTTATTATCACGCAGAGTTCCATTATTATGACTCTATGTCCCGAATTAGTTATTTCTTATGAAATTGACTATCAAAGTTTAAATCAGTAGTGCTCGTAGTATCTAGTGTTTAATATTTTATAAAAATTGAAATATATTAACTATAAACATTTTTATGGACACAAAGGTAAACGTCTAGAAGCTTGTACCGTCTGTCATGTATGACAAACTGGTGATTCATACCGTAAACAAGAAATATTATATCGTATTTACAGAATGCCTCTCAACAATCACTCATTTGTAACACAGAACAGTGTCGGACTCCTAACACAATAATAAGTTTAATTGTTTTGGGTCTGAGCACCATGACGTCGTGCCGGACAGCGTCCGAGCTCACTGCAGTCATAATTAAGTCTCTCAACTAAGACAAATTAACTAAAGCTATACAGCCAAGACAATAGGGACAATACAAACACAGTAAATTCGGTCGGTAGAATCTTTGTTCCCTTATACTGTGACAGTGCATTAATTAGGGAGATTTGGGTGAAATAGGGGGGAGACATGTTATCATTGCAACAATAGAACTTAGACGTTTCATCAAGATACAACATAAAATGAGGTTTTATTTATTTACAAGTGTATAAAATGCATATGGTAAATGATACCCACTGGGACAAATCAGACTTATTCATACAGTAGCCTATTTTCCATGAGCGTGAAACGGAAGTAATACGTACTTTTAATGGTAATACACAAGCACTAATACAGTTTTGTTTTACTTCAAATTATAAATAAATAAAAAAATATAAGCTTTAAGTTTAGTTTGAGAGATCGTGGGAAGCCCCCTAAATAGGGTAAAAATAATGCTTAAATAAAATAGTTTGAATCTGTATGAACCTAACACCGGTAAAATTACAAAATAATTCGTAATTTAAAAGAATTCACCCTAAAGATCTGTGTGCAATCGGTCCAAAAGCTCGCTAATTCGAATTTATTTTCCATCAGCGACGCTCATCAAGCGAGGAGGACCGAAGCCCTCACGGCCCTTATGTACGTTCGTACAAGTTAAATTAAACTAATTATCATAGTCTTCTCTGACGACATCTCTTAATTGACCTTTCCGACAAGGCAAAAGTTCCATATTTGTTAATTGGAGTTAGAATTACAGTCCGTCTTCGCAGTATTAAGCTGCTTAATGTGCTTTCGCTAATGAAGTAAGGAAATTAACAGATGTGTTCGTTAGTTCCATTATTTATTGTGAAAAGAAAATACTAATTACATCCAAACCATATTTCTTTATTATTGTTTATTATGGTTATTTCGCGAGTTAGGGAAAATTAAACGGAACGTGGCTTAGGTAGGGTTTATAAATTACTTTTATTACTCACCTTTTCTCGAAACTCAGTTTAGATTTTTGTGTTTTAATAAAGAAAATGGGCATCGTTTTATAATAATAATAATAATAAATAATAAATCCATTTATTGCAGACTTTAAAAATCCATATAAAAGTGTTAGTAACATGATAATCTTATTCTAGTGTTAGTAATTACAATAATGCAGGAAAAAACAAAAAATACATTATAATGGCTTCTGTCTGACGGGGCTCCCGTGCTATAGGCACTCATATCGAGTGACAGGGGCATGAGTCTGTATTCAACGGCGCAGCAGTGGGGAGTCCCACCGGTCAGCCAGCGCCATAATAAGGCCTTTAATATTTTTCAAAAAAATATATATATTGCATTTCCATTTAAAAACCTTCATAGACATTTTAAACTAATTTTTAGATACCCTAAAAATAATCATTTCACAAATCTGACGTAACGGAATCCCAATTTACTGGTTCAGCCGATCCCAAAGTCAGCTGTCGGCCGTAGTATCGCGCGATAAAGTTTGTTTTAAACTAGTCTTCGCCCATATAAAATTGATACGGGGTGGGCCGGCAGGTGCGTGTCGCCCAAGGGTAGTCTCTCTCGCCCCATTGCACCAGGAAATTGCTTCGGCACCAAAGCAAACTAACCGTATTTCACACCGAACTGTTGGCGAATTTCTTTTTTATCCGGCGCTAAAAACAATTCACCATGCCCAATCATGTGAACAAATATTCAAATAATAATTGCTTTTATCGAGTCGTTACGCACGAGGTGATAGAATATTAATTGAAAGAAAGCAATAAGCTGTAAATCATAAAATACGATAGTATGACCTGTTTTGCTTTTGATGTTATCTTATTTGATACCTATTTCATAATATGGAATTTGACAAGTTTGTACAAGTGATTATTTTTAAATTGGGTAGAGCTTACCCAAATTTTCAGACAGTATTGAGTTTATTAAGTAAAACTTCGTCTACCCAAACCAGAGTAAATTTTTAGTATCAAAATGAATTACCATCTTTCAGCCTAAAATGTAATATCATGACGTAATTAACCATAATTATTTGATACGAAAATTAACTTTTATCAAACTTAAAATACCAAAATTACAGAATTTAAATTTAAATATTTACAAGTAAATCTCCGTGAGGCGAGCACGCCGAACTTGGCGTCGCTATCTCTGAGGTCCCGGGTTCGATTTCCGGTTCAATGTAGAAAACGAACTTATAAATATTATCCTGTGTCTTAAAGTTGTTGTACTATTCTTGTTTCTGATTTCTCTAAACCGAGTGCTTTAGCTATTTACCTTAGGATTATAGCAATGTATGTGATGTTGTCTTATATTTATTATTTAAATTGCCATGCCATTAAAAAACTTGATTAAAACTTAGCTGAACTACTAGTATATACTGCTTGGTAACGAGGAGGATTCAATATTGGGGTAATTAATGGCACGTGACACGGAGAATGTTTTCGGGGAACCCACCGCGACACGTGCAGTTAGAAGCTAGCAGCGAAATTGTAACGTGATTTTATGCCAAAATTATTTTAATTGTATTTTGTCGCTAGACGACCAACTTGAACGTCAAGCTGCTGAGAGCTGTTGCGTTCATGGGAGGCGAAGTTGGAATTGTAGATACCGGTTTCTTGTGAAAATGAAAATTACAAGACTTTACTTACTTTATGTAAGATAGATATGTATTTAGTTACATATTTTCATTTTATTTAAGTTGGGTAATGTAATACGATTTAATTTAACTTATCGCTGCATGTAATGGAATTAAGTTGAATTTTCATTACAACCCCTTTAAATCCTTCTCAAACACATCGCGCTCAGCTGCCAAACTGTCTATAAATATATAAATCAATGCTATAATTACTTATTTGCAATCCAGAACGCCACAAAAAACAATTAAAATAAAATTCATTTGTTTTAAAACTAAATCAGTCTATCTACTGCCACTCCCAGACATCACTTAACTTTAATGGTTCCAAACAAATACCATAACAAATAATAGGTACCCAATGTTGAACCTGTCAGGCCAAGGTCAAGAGACACAATAAAAAATCTATTATGCGCGCCAACCGGTGGGGCAATTGAAGCTTGATAGGGAGCGGAGCGTAGCGAGTCTTACTTGTTCTGTGGTTGCATCAATACCCGTGTTTTGTATAGTGTTTCAACCATATCAAACAATTTATAGGTTTAAAAACTATAACCCGACTACGACTGGACCGTGCGAACTGTACGACCCCATTTAAAAATATAATTTGACTTACAATTAATAATTTAATTAAATACATATTATTTGTAATGTGCTCGCGAAGACCTTTCTTTTGATACTAAACACGCAATGATCATCACAGTATAATTTTTTTCCAGGTTAGAATCTGGGGTTTAAATTCCGTCATAATAATAATTATATTGATGAAAATTTAGCCTAGATATGTCACCCGGGCCATTATAACAAATCTATTGACATCTCATTCATTAAAATCAGTTCAATAGGCGCTACGGTGGAACATACATAGGTACATAGACTGCCAAAATCATAACGACTGCGAAAATCACGACGACGGTAAAAATCGATACGACTAAAGACCATCGTTGAAAGAACAAAAAATAAGTTTAAATAAAAAACAAAAAACCGAATTAAAAAGGAAACTAAAAAGCGATAAATAATATTGACTAAAACATACCTAAGTAATTGATGATGATTGATGATTACTTAGGTATGTTTTAGTCAATATTATTTTTCGCTTTTTAGTTTCATTTTGAAGTCAGTTTTTTGTTTTTTAATAAACCTATTTTATTTCACAATTTTAAGTGTAAGGTTCTCTATTTTTCCCCTTCTAACTCCGCCAAAAATGACTTTACAGCAAAGTAACCTTAACTAATGCTGGTACTCTATGGGGGGCCATGCAATTCAATACAAATTTTGGTGTCGTAACCATAGGATAAGGACTTGCGTTAAATAACAAGTCAATTTGAGAAAGGGGCTTTTAATTTTTTTTCGTTTCGTTCGCTTTCGCTCGTTGTAAATAAAAATTGGCGGTCTGGTACCTCATAAGCTCCACGTCTGCTTAACACACTGCAAAATATGTTCTGTCGACAAATTGCAGTATTATCTTCTAACTCCTATCCGTTAAAGAGTTCTGTGGCTTCCATCATCAGGTCAGCAACATGACATGATGATTATCAGACCCAAAAATAAGCATTGAGTCAGAAAATGCAAAACATTATGAGTCCTTATAAAAATTGAGGGTTGCTTGATTTCCCAGGGACCCCTTTATCAAAATCTGAGTTGGTGTAAATGGGACTACCTCGGGAGTATACCCTTTCAAACTAAAAAATAAATTTTGAAATCGGTCCATAATTGACGGCGTAATAGCGTAACAAACATACAAAAAAAAACAACATTCAGTCGAATTGAGAACCTCCTCCTTTTTTGAAGTCGGTTAAAGATAGGATAAGATAAATTTATTTCTGTATAAAAACTTAGCTAAATATCTTAAGTTTCATGTATTTATATACATGAAACTTAAGATATTCAGTTAAATCTAATAATTCTTAAGTCGATACCTAAACTAAGCAATAGTAGCTTGTATCTTAGGTATCTATTATAGGTATTACACGTAAAAAGTAGGTTAGTGCTTATTCAACATTAAAATACTTACACAAAGACCAAAAGGTTAAAAAATGTCAATCGACTCATTATTGTTCAATAATTGACGTCTCCGAGTGCGGTAGTACCTAAATATTATAATTGCTAAGTAAATCACAGATTAAAATTATTAAAGGATACTACTTCGTTTTCCTGGACTACCAAGGTGTTTGACATGACGGTATGACACATAATGCAAACCGTTCAAATAAAGGACAATATAAGTATAAAAATTTCCCAGAGGAACATTTGATATTTGATATTACCTATAGACCACAGTTTATTTAAATATTTAACGACTCGAATTGTTTAGCAGTATTCCTAGTCCGGGTCAGGTCAGGTCTAAACACTATCATTTCTAAATTGTCTCAGTCCGGGTAGGTATGCTAGAGACGGCAAAGTATTCATTCATTATTTATCGAGTTTCAGGTGGTTCCTCAATTCAGATGTATAGATTAAGAAGCCACTTTTCTATAAGTATAGGTAACTGGTGATTTGTTTTGTTGCTAAATCCAGAATCTGTACTGCATAATGAGGGTGTGAACTGCCCTTTTTATAGTCTGGTGTGGCTCCTCAAATTCCTCAATCCTTACAGATATAAAAATTGTTTAGTGACTCGGCACAAGAATATAATTTCTTACTTTGACCATGACATCTGGCGCATATTTATTTGTGCCGAATAGCAAACTCGTAATTTCATTCCATCAGACATACAATCGAGATTAAAATATTTGTTGCACAACAAACCGTGAGATCGCCCAAAGCATAAATAGTGCCGGAAACTGACGGAATTCGTCGTAATCTCCCGAGGCAGCCGAGCGGAGGTGGGAGCTATTGCAATTTCTCGCAACCGTCAGCGGACCTTTATGACGCTGACGTAAACACTATGAGAATTCGAATGCATCTCTGAATTTTGCATCAGTTCTTGCTTAAGGAAAAGAAATGGATACACCTTTATTTTTACTAATTAGACATTTACACAATGTTTAACTTGATACAGATGGAGTACCTACAGAACAGTACAGAATTAAATAAAAATGTCGTAAAATAATAAATTACTACTAACTAATAAAATAAAATACCCCAAACAACACAATAATAAGTAGTCATGATGGTCTCGACCAAGTAAGCAATCAACATCCTTGTGTGTTACGAATTTTAATAGATTTCATGGGTGAAAGTCTAGCCAAGGACGGTAATGAAGAGCCGTGACCATATTGCTGACTGATTTTATGTGAACTAAAGTAGATATTGAAGTGTTTAGTAACTTGAAAGATTTAATGAATAAATGGAATGCAATATGGTTCGTAGCTGGAGACAAAATGTCGAGTGCTGCGCCGCGGGCGTAGCCACTTCGCTGTTTGTTTTTTGAATAGGCCTGGACCGGGACTCGAATCCGAGACCCTTTTGCGTTTTAGGTGACTTACTGCACTATTACGCCAATTGGGTTTCAGCGTGTTGCTAAAGTTACATTATTACACGTGCTTAAAAAATAGCATCACCAGATAACGTTAAGCCAATAAAAATAATGAAGTGAGTATGTTTTTTGTCACTTATAAAGAAACCTAATAAAGGTAGATACGGTACGTATCATATTTCATACAAATTATTATTTCAGACAAGATTTCAATTTCAAAAGTAAGCTGATTGAAAGCAACCTAATAAGGGAATGTAATCATTATATTATTAGTACATTAGATATCATTATAATGTGATTAAGGAATATTTAATTTAATTCGTACAAAATTATTTTTTCTGCGTGGAAAACAAATTAGATAGAAATGGCTACACGGAATTTTATTAGACAGTAATTTAACTTACCAATCGTATTCCATAATGTATTTTCAGAAAGTGCTTTTCAATGCGTACCTACTTCAATGAATGTCGAAGATAATTGAAGTTTCGTTAGAGAGGAGTAACTCGGAATTAAATAACAATGAGCCCTCATCCCGAATTTCGTAGATTTAACAAGGACAACATCTCGCGAGAAGACAACCTAGTCTTTTTGGGTGATTTTGTGCTTAGGGTTACCAGTCAAAATAAATACTCAGAAACCATTCACTTAGATAAAGATCTGTTACACGTTAAACATTTAAATCAAAATGTTTACCTTTATGGAATATATCACAAAACAGGTAAGATACGCTACGGTAAATTATAAATTACGTCATTTTCATTACTAAATCCCGCCGTTACAATAAAAGTAAAGTAAACAATTTCGACAAACAAGACATCCAGGTTAATTGGCTAAAAATAAGAAGGATAATCCGAAATGAGATCATCAGGCAGAGGACTTAAGTAACGGACATAGTTCAAAAATGTAGCAAGCTTAAGTGGCAGTGGGCTGGCCACATCTGTCGCAGAACCGATGAAAGGTGGAATAAACGGGTTCTCGAGTGGAGACCACGCCTAGGCAAACGTAGTGTAGGACGACCCCCAGCTCGATGGACCGACGACCTTAGGAAGATGGCTGGCAGTGGATGGATGAAAAAAGCGGGAGATCGTGCTCTTTGGCGCTCTTTGGGGGAGGCCTACGTCCAGCAGTGGACTGCAATAGGCTGAGAGAGAGAGAGAGAAGGATAATTAACACGAATTTAAGTACATTTTAAAATTTATTTGTGAAATTTTATGGTAGCATTATTAATTTTAATTCGTAGAAGTATTTTGTTTGATACATTTAGGTGTTATTTTCGAATGGTGATCTATCCAATCATTTTTTATTGTTCAAAGATTTCTTTTAGGTCAAATTTACGGGCTCGATAGGACCAATAAATATGTTATTCAATCCTCTCCTTGCTTTTTTGTTATTTTTTTCAACTTTTTATCCGTCAAATTACTAATTTCACTGTTATTGATTGGCAAGGTACGTGCCAGAGCGGCCACAATTTTTTATGTTAAGTTTGAAATTGAAAAATGTTTTTTTGTTGTCAGCCCTTGTAAAAACAGTTTTATTGAAGTGTTTTGTTTTTGCGATTTTGATGGTTGTCCCATAGTTTTGCCAACACTAATATCTTTTGGAGCTCTAAACGTTTTATCTGCAGTCGGTAATTGTAATGAAGCGGTCGCATAACGTTTTGCGAATGTAATAGCATAACATAGGTAGGTACATTTAACATTCTCTCATGCGGTCCCTGGGCACGATACTGTCAGCCTGATGACTCGCCTTCGTGTCACCGGACAGCTGTAATAATTCAGCTTGTTGCTATTAACGGATCAATTTCTACAGGGCAATTTGCATACAAAAGCACTGTAAGGGCAAGTGAGTTTTCCGCAGTGTGGGTCGGTGGCGAGCGGCGAGCAGTTGTGAACACATCGCAAACAAAACACACCGGCAGCCAAGGATGTTTTTGTTCGTATCGCTAACCATAGTCTTGGACTAGCAATTTTATATACATGCTGGTTTAATATATTCTTTAAATTTATCGTTTTCAAGAAATAATAAATGATTTTACTGCTTTAGTAAATCGTAATTACAATCAAGTGCATGCTCATTAAATAACATTTATCACTACTGGCAGCCCACCATTTAACATACATAAAAAAGTGTCAAATAGAAGACCGGAGATAGGTAAAGAAATCAAAGATATTGTATTTTTGATAATAATACAATATCTTTGGTATAGAAACGTCCATAATTGTTTGACACAATGTTTTTGTTACTGTAGGGCATACAATTACCCTATTTGGAAAATGAACAACATACTTCACTCAATAATACAAGACGTATCAGTGATGTCTCAACTTCATAAGTCAGTTGAGATTGGGAAAAAAAGCCCACTAAAACAAAAAAACCAGTAGAGTAGCTACCTCCTTTAGCATTGGAACTCCGCTTTTTTTGAATACTTGGTTTATACAGATTTTCATGGTAAAAGTGCCTTTGAACAAGTTAGATGTCTGTTCTGCCTTAACTATGTGGTAGGTCCAGGACGCTAATTAAAACTGCAATTTATCTCACTTAGCTTGCCTCCCTTCTGTTGGCGAAAGTAGAACACCACTAGTTATGTCTGTTCGGAGCACCACTTTTGTGCAAGTTCGGAGTGATATGTTAGGCTTCACAATTATTTAATAAAGCAGCTTGATGAAAAGTGTGTAACAAGAAAATAGGACACTCCTTAAAAACAACAACTTTTTCTATGGGAGCAACATCGAAATCAAGATTTTTTTAGTTGCACTGTAAACACCACCTACATACCTCGCTGATAAATGTATGGAGAATCTAAAAAAAAAACCTTTTAAACAAACTTTATAAATTTCAAACCTTGCATGCACACAAACATAGACAATGCAACTTTCTACCACAGCAAAATAACTATAGTTATTTATTATTCACTCTGTGCACAAATTACGTATAGCGGCGGCGCGCCTGTGCTTCTACTTTGAGAGTAGCAAAAAATATAAGAACACTCAACAGTGTAGGTATCTTTTGAGGTAAATGAATTTATTTATAACTCTTTTTAAGTCTAAAAATCGGATCCTAGGCAGTAGTAACCGACCGACCAAATCAAATCCGCAGTTGGCGATCCATTGTATAAGTGTTCCAGAAATTAATACCAAATGTCGCGATCATCATCATCACCACGGTGGAGAGGAGACGCTGCTGCCCGTCTTCTCATAGCGGTTCTCCTGTAGTCGCCTCTTACGACACCCATAGGAAGAGAAGGGGTGGTGCAATTCTTTTAACGTGCCGGAACCACACGACACTGTCGCGATAAGTGGAGGAAAATCGTAAAGCGCATAACATCGGCCTCTAAGCATAGCACATGATGACCACGACTGCTCTGACAAGAGTGTCACGAACAAGAAGAAGGCAGTAGTAATTGAAATCACGGCGACTGATAAATTCAAACAAAGCTCCAGGCCACAAAATATATAAAAGAAGAGTTGTAGGTATTGTGGTAAAACTTAGTGCAAATATATGGGTTTTGTTTGCTGCGACGTTTTCCTTCTGCTAAGTCTCGCAAAGTATTGTTCCGACAATTGCAATCTTCAAAATAGGAAAGTTTTTACTCGGCGAGGTGTTGGTATTAGCGATGTGCGGCATCCAACAGTTACTCATTTATTCATTTTGATACAAGTAATGCTCGTGAGACCAAAATAAATTCGGTAAAAAGTTAACTCAAGAAGGTAACCTACCAACCCAACCTAGAATACCACAAAAAAAATTGGTCTGCAATTAAAAAAAACCGGCCAAGTGGAGTCGGACTCGCGCACGAAGGGTTCCGTACCATTATCTATAAAAACCGCAAAAAAATCACGCTTGTTGTATGGGAGCCCCCTAAATATTTATTTTGTTCTGCTTTTTAGTATTTGTTGTTATAGCGGCAACAGAAATACATCATCTGTGAAAATTTCAACTGTCTAACCATCACGGTTCATGAGATACCATAGATATAAGAGTGTAGCGAATCCTAAGTCTATGTGAGATACAGCCTGGTGACAGACGGACAGACAGACAGACAGTCGGACAGCGGAGTATTATAAATGTAAAGTTATGTACTAGGTAATTATTCTAATTAAATTCTAATACAATACATTATCTTACAATTCACACCATTTATCTATCTATGCTATCTACTATTGAACAAAGCAACCTTAACCTTAGTATGTCACTAAGCTTGATAACGCTTAAACATATACCATCCTTACACCGAAATAATTTTCCCTTGCATTCAAAATGTATAGAAATTGTTCGTATACAAAACAAATTATTTCATAAACAAAAAAAATATGCTCGAATTATTTCTATGCTTGAGGATAAATAACCCCAAGGAGCGCCACAGCGCACGATCTCTTGCCCTTTGCATCCAGTCGCTGCCAGCTGCCATCTTTAGGTCATCGGTCCATCTAGCCGGGGAAACGCAAACGATGACCTGAAGAAGGCAGCTGGCAGCGACTGGATGCAAAGGGCGGGAGATCGTGTGCTGTGGCGCTCCTTGGGGGAGGCCTATATCCAGCAGTGGACTGCAACAGGCTGATATGATGAAACCTGGTATGGAATTGCTAAAAACAAAAATTTTCAATTGTTTAAGCATTTCTGAAACGTAGTGTAGGATTCCAGGTTTAATTGAAGATAAATAACACTTGAAAAAAATCATCGATTTATCATTATCATTAGGCTTTGACAGCGAGAAGAAACACATAAGAAATTTCATAGTGTCACGTGACGTCCTCGGTAGCTTAGTTGGTAAAGCACTCGCCCGGCATGCGATGGGACGTGGGTTCGAGTCCCACCTGAGGTCGATGATTTTTTCAAGTGCTATTTATCTTCAATTAAACCTGGCATGGAATTGCTAAAGACAAAATTTTTTAATTATTTCTATGCTCTTAGTAATATTTAATGGAAAGCGACAAAGAGTGGCTTACCTTTGATACAAAAATAACGCATCGAACCCGAGTCCCGAAGGAATCGAACCCGCAACCTTACTTAAGTTAGCTCCATGCCAAATCACTATAACATAAAACGCGCGTACCTTAATCGACACAATTACATAATATTTAATTATTTTATACGTTCACTTTAATAATAATAAACTTTATGAATACAGTCACAGTATAGAATAATATTCAGATATTCCTACTAAACTTATTTATTCCGCATACGACTGCAGATAATTAATTTGAACACCCGAAACCCGTGACTGCAGCTCGTAATTAGACAAGTTTATTTCAGTCCAGTAACAAGTTTATTTGTTTTGAGCTTAGAAACCGAGCTGTTTGCCCTGACCCTCGTATCGTGTCAGAGTGCTTTGCACAAGTCAATCAAAAATAGAAGAGGGTCGGGAACTCTGAGACCTATGATTATACACGTCCAGGCTTAATCACTTTTCGCTAGTCACTTTAACTGAAAATCATGATCCCCAATTAGGGCATGAGAGCTAGTTGTGGGTATTCTAATATTTAAATGTGTAGTCAGTTTGCTTGCTACCATTTTGTATAGATTTTCAACGCAAAAACTATCATTTCTAAAAGTATTAAATTGTTCAACGGTGAATAAAAGCTTCCACAGTAGCAGTGTAGCCTTTTAATTCAAATCGATGAATCCAATTTTATTTCGGATTCAGTCTGAGGTAACAAAAAATCACTCGTTTTTGTTGAAACTTTAAATAGCTTTATAAACGCAGTGTATTTCGAATAAAAAGAGAAAGTAAATTTCCGATTCACAACCCTAAATAATAAAGACGCTAATCTATTAATGGTATTACCTATCTACATTATGAATAAACATCAATATACAAATCATTTGTAAGTAATTGATATCGTTTTGCTTAGGGCCTGTTTTACAATGTAAGGATAAAGTGCCAAACAGATACGTAACAGATAAAAATATGTAGGGGATAAAATTGCTTTAATTAATGTGTCTCTGAGCTCTATTTGACAGTCGGGAAACGCAAAAATTGTGTTTATCCTATAAGTAACAAGTAGCCTATACAGAACTTATGCAGAACTTATCTATACATTGTGAAACAGGCCTTAAGTAACTTAATCATCAGTTATTGATTATACCTAACAAATTATCAAACTCGAAGCACGAGAAGTAAGAAGAAACAATGAATCAACGTTTTCGTTTCAAACCTACAGCAGTCACGTTCCGAATTTCATAACGATATTTCTGTAAGAGTTTATATAATAGAGTAAAACTTCATAATAGTTCGAAGTTGGCAAAATTATTTACTTGGGCTCCAAAATAAATAGAGAACAAAGTTGAGTCCGAAATTCCCAGAGCGGCCGGACACACATTTAGCTTTCGGACGCCCATGTAACTCTCTAGTTAATAGCCTCCTAATGATATTAAGAAAACGTTGTACAATGTTGGCCCCGTGTCCCGCTGTGTTACGCTGTAGCCGGGGACATAATTAAGTTTTCAATGGAGCTGAAATGTGGTTTAACGGCAAACAGTGAGAACAAACTAGCCTCTCACGGGCACAAGTTCACTGCGTACCTGGCCGCCCTCCTGATTTAATATGCAGAGTCAAGGCGTTCGCGCTGTATGGATAATTTAATAATTGCTCCGTGGGAGTGCTTTGTAATGCTCTGTTAGCTCAAAAGTTACATCTCAGGTGAGAAGGTAGCTTTATGATATAATGGCTATGCTTTAGTATCGCTCGTATCGTGGCGAGACTTAGGATCCATTCAGCTATAAAGATTAGATAATCTGTGGTTGTCTAAACATGTTCATTTAGCAAGAACTAGTAATCTTAGAATAGTTTGTAACGGGATTGCTACCATGTACCTTATTTTTGAGTTCCCGATATTTCGGCACTGTTGCAAGCGCCATGATCACGGAGTAACACCGTGTCACGAACGTGTCACACGGAGTCACGAACTCAAAAATAAGGTACATGGTAGCAATCCCGTTACAAACTATTCTAATGTTAGTGACCATGAAAGTTTAAAACAATAAACTAGTAATCTGTAGTCTTGTTAAGCTACACAAGTCTCATGATTATACAGGGTATTAGGTCAATGGTGTATCAAGCCAAAACTAGCCTATGTTAACATTACATATAAATAGTATGGTGAAGTCAGAAATTTGATACCAACATTAAAATTTTCTAAATGCTCAAAAAAAAACAAAAAATTTAGAATCCGATTTGCATGAAAATATTTTTTTCAATAAAATAAAATAAGTTTAATAAAAAACTAAAAACCGACTTCAAAATAAAACTAAAAAGCGAAAAATAATATTGACTAAAACATACGTAATCAGTTCTATTTGGAGTCGGTGCCAGCCATCGAGAGTTAAAATGAGTTCATTCGCACCGACTCCAAAAAGAACTTATTACGTAGGTTTTAGTCAATATTATTTTTCGCTTTTTAGTTTTATTTTGAAGTCGGTTTTTGGTTTTTATTAAACTTATTTTATTTTACAATTTTAAGTGTTAATTCCTATATTTTTCCCCTCCTAACTCCGCCAAAAATGACTTTACAGCAAAGTGACCTAGACAAATGTTGTTCTTCTGTGGACCACCCACCCAATGGTATAATAAAAATAGGGTGCTATTAATGATCAATTTTTCGACGAAATTTATTACAAGTCCCAGACGCCTTTAAAATAAGCTTCAGTTTTCACCTTCCAACTCCGCCAAAAATGACTTGACAGCAAAGTAACCTTAGCTAATGTTGGTCCTCTATGGACCCCCCATCGAATGGTATGATAAAAATAAGGTGTTATATTGGGTCAATATTTCGACGAAAATTTGTAAGTCTTAAGGAAAGGGTTTTCCTACACTCCAACCATAACGACGGCTATTTTGGTGTCGTAACCATAGGATAAGGTCTCGCATTAAGTACCAAGTCAATTTAAGAAAGGAACTTTTAAATTTTTTTTTCGTTACTGGGCGTGCGGTTACGCCCCCAGTAAATAAAAATTGGCGGTCTGGTACCTCATAAGCTCCACGTCTGCTCAACACACTGCGAAATACGTTCTGTCTTCAAAAAGCAGTATTATCTTCTTACTCCTATCCCTTAAGGAGTTCTGTGGCTTCTATCATCAGGTCAGCAACATGACATGATGATTATCAGACCCAAAAATCAGCATTGAGTCAGAAAATATATGCAAAACATTATGGGTGCCTATAAAAATTGAGGGTTGCCCTCGATTTTCCAAGGATCCCATCATCAGAATCTGACTTGGTTTATATGGGACCACCTCGAAACTATACCCTTTCAAACTAAAAAATAAATTTTGAAATCGGTCCATAATTGACGGCGTAATTGCGTAACAAACATACAAAAAAAAAACAACATTTAGACGAATTAAGAACCTCCTCCTTTTTTTGAAGTCGGTTAAAAATAAAGACATCCGATTTCTGGCTTCACTATAGTATTATTAATACTTAATTATGTTTGCATAGGCTAGTTTCGGCGTGTTAGACCATTTACCTAAGGTCCTGTATATTTTAAAATTATATTATTCTTTTTAATGGTTTATAAACTAAATATAAACCCTTTCACTTGTATGAAACTCGTCAAAACGAATTAAATAGCCCAAATACGAAAGTAATCTATTATTCCAGTAACAGATTGTCTCAATGGTGACAAATTATTGGTTTTTCATCCGGATGTAATATATAATATTTACAAACTGTCGAATCGATCGACAAAATATACAAGGTAAGTAACGTATTATTATATTCTCTGACAAGGTGTACAAAATAATTATATTAGACCCTCCTTAAAACCACGCGATAAACTGCTAATAACAAAAACATTCAATAAGTAACAACATCAAATTTATGTTTATATTATTTTCAGATAGATTCTTCATTATTTCATCGTGGTAGTGGGTCATTTTGTATGGAGCATCTACTTTTTTTTCTGGTATCGATATCGCTCCTATAAAAAAAGTTGATGTATTATGAGCAGCACCTGATCACGTGGTTTTAAGAAGCAGGCACACCCTATATATCAGTAAAGTACATTCCAGATTTGATTACATAATTAATAATTATTAAAGCCACCATTAAAAATTATAAAAAAAAACTTTGCTTCATCAAAAAAATATTTTCCCACAGCAATCAATCAATAAGTTTCAAATACATAGGCCAAAAAGATAATAAATATTGGAATAAACTCTTGATATGAACGTTCAGAACACGAAACGAGATGTTAATTCTGCGTCAAAATTGTCGATTTTCTTTAAAAGATCCTTTCAATTAAACCGGCCCGCTCTTGAACAAGCAAACCGTAATTAAGTACTGAGATACTGAAAATTTAATTTGATCTGCGATATGAAATCAAATCTAATTATTTTGCAAGATTTATAATACAATAACTTTAAAAAAAACTAATGAAAATATAATTATGCTATAAATAATTATTTCTAGATTTATAAATTTAGTAGGTAGACAGTATTCTTAATACAAATTAATAGATTTTTAACTACTCGTTGAGAGATAAAATGTGTTCATTTTGCAAAGAGCTGATTGGGTATGTTTTTTATAAAACTTATTATAATTCACAATTTTAAGTGTTAAGTCCTCTAATTTTTCCCTCCTAACTCCGCCAAAAGGACTTTACTGCAAAGTGACCTAAACTAATGTTGGTCCTCTATGGACCAATACAATGAATTATGTTCCATAATCTCGTCCTCGTTTTGTACTATGTAGTAGGCACCTTTGTGTAACTACGCGATCTACAATGTTTAAAGTATAGCGCCTTAGAGCGCTATTTATACTGAAAAAAATAAAAAACACAACCAATGGCATCCTGTCCCTGGTGTCACGTTTGACATCTGTCAATCTTAATGTCATTGTACTTTTTTGTACGCTGCGCGATCGTACGTAAATTTTTTCACACGCGTTTATTTTTAGTATTTTACTGGATAAGTAACGTTTTTAGACTATAAAATATTGGCCAGTAAGGTTGACGAAGTCTCAAGAAAGAAAGAGTGCCAATTGGAGATGTTTTATAACTATTTGTGATTCAAAACGACGTCGACACCGCCTATCTATTGCAGTCCCGCTTCTGCTTGGCATACAGTTTCTTTTTCAGCCGTGTTTCTGAAGTCGTCGGTCCGTGGAGTTAAGAGAAGTCCTACACTACGTTTACCGAAACGTGACCTCCATAACCTGCAAGAATTCAATCAAGAAAACAAGGGAGTGCTGCTATGCTGACTTGACATCGGGGCTTTTACGAGGATTTCCTCGTAATCGACAGCCACAACCAATCGGCCGTGATGATAGTATGATCATTTTAGCTGTTAACCCCACATTCAACATAGCCCGTGAGAAATTAATCAAGAAAACAACGAATGTCAACTCAGAACCAATGATCAATGACGACCCGGAGCCTTCAAGGGAGGTTGGCCGTGGTGATCGCATGTTCATTCTAGCCGCTGCGTTGTCTCAGAATGACTACAAAACAGAGCCTTGATGGTGGATTGGGCTATTCATTCTAAAGTGTCGTCACAAGATATTGACCTGAGACTCAACATGACATTTGCTCTAGTAGTCTTCATGAAGGGTTGACTATGAGACCAAAGCCTGTGAGAAATTAATCAAGTAAACAACGGAAGTCAACTCAGAACCAATGATCAATGACGACCCGGAGCCTTCACGGGAGGTTGGCCGTGGTGATCACATGTTCATTCTAGCTGCTGCATTGTCTCAGAATGACTACAAAACAGAGCCTTGATAGTGGATTGGGCTATTCATTCTAAAGTGTCATCACAAGATATTGACCTGAGACAACATGACATCGGCCCTAGTAGTCTTGATGAAGGGTTGACCGTGAAACGAATAAATGTCTTGCACCACAAATATACTACAAAGGATTAATAATATCAGCAGGTAAGATGTAAACATCACACATTTATTCCAGCTTATTTGATGTCGCATAAATAATTACCAAAAGAACAGTATAATTACCTTTTCTATCTCGCAGCAGAATTTTACCACTTCCACTTGCTTTCACGAGGGGTCAGCTTGTGGCTTAAAATTATTAATTAACATATTGTGGATCTGCAATTCATTATATAAAGCAATCATAGACTGACTTCATCAATTGAAATTGAATATATATTTGAATACAAAATGTCAAGGTGACACTGCTCCTTGAGCACCACTGAGCAAGCTGAAGAAAAAGAGGAGGGGGTAAATATTGGTACTGAGACACCAAGACAGTGTCCACCCTCGATCTTAGCAGTTTTTTCTACCCAACATTTTGACTCAAGAGAAATCACAGAAAGAAGCTCCTTTATCAGCTGATATTAAAGGCTAAAAGACTTCTGAGTAACCAAGTCACAGACTCATACCTAGACAATTTCAATTAGATTTAAAAATTTTGACATTTCATATGTTTCTAATATATTTATTAATTTAGAATTGGGCCTTCCACATATATAAGGCTACCAAGTCTCAGATACACTTGGCCTTTTTTGCTGCATTCACATACATACAAGACAATGAAATAGCACTTATACCAATTGTGACTTCTCGCAGTGTGGATTTGCATCTCAAGCATTTAATATTATTGATGTACATCTTGATGTTGGCCCAAGAGGAAGAACATTATAAAGCATAGCCAGTTTATAATAGTTGGCATACACATACTTAAAATCTAAACCACAGTTTTGTGTTTTTTAATATATATATATTTTTTTTTCTTTTATAAAATTGTAAGTTTGCATAAATAAATAAACATAACTTGCAATCACTAAATAATATCTGTAATCAAAGGATATTCTGTTTACCAGATTGGTGTAGTGGTTTAACATTGGAAGTTACAGGGTTTGATTCCCAATCGGGTCGGGCATACTGCCCTTGGTCATATGCATAATCTTGTACCTTGTAACATGGGAATGCTAGGTCATTGCTTGAAGACCATTACAATTCGTCTGTTAACTAGTGCATATTTGTGTTATTGTTTCCTATGTTTCATAAGTTATGTGAAATCCCTTTTTTAGACTTACATTAAATCTAATACATTAAGTCCTAAACAAAATTCTAAGTTTTCATAATAACCTATAAATGCACTTAATAATACCTATTCTAATAGTCTGGCTGAAAGTCAAGGCTAGGCTACTTGCCTTCATCAAGTGTGAACAATTAAAGAGAAAGGCACACTCATCTTATTGGTTACAAATAAAAGGTTTATTTACTTTTTGGCAATAATATAATGTAACCATTGTAAAAAGCATTTTATAAACACTAATCACTGTATTCCAAAATTTTTAGAGTCAGTCAAAAATCCATGGCAAGATTTATGAAGCCTTATTAATAGGCATTTACAAAAATGATACACTATTATATGACCCTTTACACTTGTTATATGGTTTTGTAACAAATAATTTTATTTTACAGTTAAATAGACCATGGAAGACTAAGAAACATTTTTAAATCGGTTCAGTTTTTGTAATACCATTATATGACCCTTATACACTTGTCATATGGTTTTGTAACAAATAATTTTATTTTACAGTTGAGTAGACCATGGAAGACTAAGAAACATTTTTAGATCAGTTCAGATTTTGTAAATAGAACATAAAACATCCCAAACAAGTTAAAATTGTCTTAATATAATACCTACTAATTATGTTTCATAAAAACTACAAGCTATTATTAAGCTCCAAACTTAAGAGTACCTACCTGTATGACATGTTATTTTATCAAAGTAGCAAGTATATGGAGATGATTAATATAAAATGAAAATTTCAACTGAAAATTTGGAAATAAACCGAATACAATTGGCAATCAAGGCATTGGTGACAGCTGGCAGTAGTTGACAAATATGTTCACACTCCTCGTTATTGGATTGAGGCTGTCAGGGTACCAGACTGATGTCTGGACCACAGAAAAATTCAAGTTTGAATATTTTTTCTATCTTTTAAGATGAGACTTATTGGTAAGTTTTTATTTTTTATTTTATCAGTTGAACAAGCATTGATCAGTTAAGTGTTGAATCTTTCTCTTATTAGGTTTCAGAAACTGTGTTGTTTTAGTAACCTATTATTTCCCCCCTGGAGATCCACATACAGTGCAGGAGTTTGAAACTGATTTCCAGTTGTATATTATTAATTTGTTTTCTATCAATGGTTTTCTAACAAGATTAATCAAAAATTAATCTCATTAACTATAATAATGTTGAAACCATTGTTAACTAAAGGAAACTAATCTCAGTCTACGCGGAATCGGTGGGTTATTCCTTGCCAGTAAATATGTATGTGAATCCCTCTCCGACTGAATCAATACTTGCAGTATTTCTATTAGTTTTATTTTTTATTCAATAACACATAGGTAACGAAGTATTTGCCATATTAAACACTAATATTGATTTATTTTGAACCATTGATAAGTACAGACAACAGCTCGTCGACCTACCACAAATCATCGTTTTTATCAATTGAAAATGATTTCTACAAGTCAGGCTTAAAGTTAAACTTTAAACGTGCTGTTTACCGTACATTGAACAGATGGTTCATTAAAGTTATTTACCAAGATTTCTATTTCAATATAATAAAATAATCATTTTTATAAGATTATTACCATATACCACTTGTACTGGGGTAAAGTTACCTTTTTAAATACCTACCCATTTACTAAGTATGTACATTCTTTTAGATAAATGAGACTAGGCTTAGCTTAAATCATTTTCTTGTTTTCATGATAACATTAAGCAAGCTGATGCCCGCGACTCCGTTTGTGTGAACTTTAGTTTATGCATAAATAATTTCTACTGCGAAAATCGCTATTGCGTCAGTTTCATTTCCCATTTCCATTTAGATTACTTTTTTCGAGTTTATGAGTGATTTGCTTCTTCTCCTTGGTTCACCTGTAAGTATGGTACAACGGTCGTCGGTGTCATCAGTTGACTGATGACACCGACGACCTCGGTACGGGCTGCACCTCCATACAGGGTGGTACCACCAAACAGGATTGTACCATCATACAGGGTTGCACCGTCATACAGGGTTGTACCACTATACAGGGTTGTCCCAGCATACAGGGTTGTAACATCATACAAGGTTGTATTATCATACAGGGTTGCACCATTATACATGGTGGTTACATCATGCAAAGTTATATTATCATACAGGGTTGTATAGATCTGAAGATGTTTAGATATTCAGAGTTAATTGATTAATTCCAATGATGAATCAAACAACTACACCCGCGTTAGATAAAATTTGAATGAAGTATCTACTTACTAACAGATACTTCATAAAATAACACCTAAAAAATTTTACATCTCAAACTTCAGCAAATCATTAGGTATGTGATCATAATAAATGATTTATTGATTTTGCAACACAACTTTCCTCTTTGAACATCTACATAGTACAAAACGAGGACGAGATTATGGAACATAATTTATTGATTGGACTAACTTACCTAGTGACGTCCAATCCTAATTATGTGAAGTAATCTCGTCCTCGTTCTAATCCCAGCCCAGCCCTGATTCTAGGTTTTTTAGAAATATATATATACGAATGTATATATAATTATATATATAGTCCTTAATATATGTATACGCTTTTATGACCCCTTTTTTGATGTTGAAAGTTGTGTACCTATTCTTTGAAATAATGACATTAACCTTCAACTGGTGACGTGAATATGGGTCACAGTATTGGTGAGGTGACGTCATTTTGACGTAATACTAAAAAGCCGAAATTCAGGATACTTACAGCATAAGCAATGTAATTAATTACATTATTTATAAGAATATGAGTTTGTTTTCGTAAATAAAACACACTGGTCGCAATAATTATAGAAAATTTTAATTAAATAACGCTGAGAAACATGGCAGTCATTTTTGGTCTGTTTTTGTAGGCATGAGATCAATCATAATAGAATTTAAAAAAAACAAAACAATTAAACAAAAATTACTCTCTTCTTAAAAAACAATTAAGTAAAAAATAAGAATCAATCATTTTCAGTATTTTGTCCCATAGAAAAAAAAACAAGATTAATTATGGTAACAAACAACACAAATTTTTTCTAGGCAATCCAGACATGCGGGTTTCTTGCACTTTTTGCAGAGGTATGATGTTCTTTTCTTCTTCTTAGCTGGACATATAGTGCACGTTCCTCGTTTCTCCAGCTTTTCAGATGTTTGGGGGCCAGGGTCTGTATCTTCTATTTTCAAGATTCTCTTAATAGAAGCACGAACGTCGCGAGAAATTTTGGGATTGTTATAACGGCGCAACATGTGAGGTTTACAAAGTTCGTCAGCTATCTCGCTTAGAAAAGTGTATCTGTCAATATTTCTTGCATTTTCTGAGTTTTTAGAGTTATACAGAACATACGAATTAACTGCACATATATCGATCAAACGATAGAAAAGGACTTGTGGCCATCGCTTGGTTCTCCGAATGCAAGAATAGTTACTGCACATTTTATCCAGACCATCAACACCATTTTTAGTGGAATTGTAAAACAAAATAATTTCTGGTTTTTCACCTTCTTCATCATTACACTTGTCATGATGCATGGATGATAAAAGAACGACTGCTTTGTTGCGCTTCGGTACATACGAGATCATTGTCATTTCCTTTGTAAAGCCATAAAGAGTTTCTCCTACAAGTCGTGATCTTTTGGGCAAAAAATCCGCAGGTATTTCTCGTTTGATTTTATTCATAGTGCCCACGTACGTGAGACCATTTTTCTTCAGAAGATCTACTGCCTCAATTGATGTGAACCAATTATCTCCGGTAATGTTCCTGTTTGTATTTTGAATTGGTTTTGTCAGGCGTAAAATACTCTGTGTGGGTTTTGAAAACTCTTTTTCTTCATCAGTCAATCCTTGTCCATCGGTGTCTTTTCCACAGTATATATAAGCATCGTAGAGATAATTGGTCGAAGCATCTGTCATACACATAACCTTTATGCCATATTTGCCTGGTTTCTTTGGCATATACATGAGAAATTTACAGCGACAGCGGCATCTAACAAGCATTTCATCGATGCACATATGAGGACCAGGAGTATAATATTTTTGACAGTTTGATATGAAAATATCATACAACTCAGATATATGTGTAGCTGGATCTGTCTTCTTTCTTTCTTCTCTGGTACTGGGATCATCGAAACGCAAAACCGTCAGTAACATAAGAAAACGCTTTTGCGAAAAAACACAGCGAAATATTTCCCTACCTTTGCCATCTGTTGCAAACAAAGACGCGATATCTTCTTTGTTGCTTTTAAAAATTGCTGTATATAATAAGCAACCGATCAAAGCACGTAATTCTGTAATATCTATGTTTTTCAATTCAGGCCTCTCTTCTCTTTTATACTTCTGTCTCATTTCCTCTAACTTTCGATTGCTATGTAAAACAATTATCTGTAAAATATCTTCACTAAACAAAATGTTCCAGAAGTCTATTTTTTCAGTGCAATCACGCGCTCCGATAGGCCTTTGAACTTCTATAATATTGTGTCTTGGAGTTCTAACACTGCTACGGTAAGGATCTTTATACCATTTAAACTGCTGTCTATTTCCGACCTTTTTTCCTAAATAGTATTGCCTGTTGCTTGTCAAATTGATTAGAGGCTCATCATCAGAGTCAGAGACAAGTGCTGGATCTTGATTTTCTGTGTCGCATAGTTCACTCGCAGTATCATGATCCGATTCTAAGCAGTGAGTGTCGTGTAAAAATCGATCTTCCGTATCGCTGATGTCACTCACATTTTCTTCTAATAATCCTGATACAACACGTTCGAAATCCTCGTCATTTGGATTCATTTTTAACCACAAAATGAAACTAAGTCATGAAATAAATCACTGACACTAATGGTGACGTGACGTCAAATTGACGTTTGGTACCCTCTATCTCAGTAATTAAGCGCGTGCGACGTCCGATTTCAGTCACGGCGGACGCCAAACTAAGAAAGAAGCAGCTACTGAGGGGTGCGGGGGCGGGGAACAAGCCGTTTGAATAATATGTAACGTTTTTTCCTGTGCGACGTCAATTTGACGTCACGTCACCAGTTGAAGGTTAAGATTGACAGATGTCAAACGTGACACCAGGGACAGGATGCCATTGGTTGTGTTTTTTATTTTTTTCAGTATAAATAGCGCTCTAAGGCGCTATACTTTAAACATTGTAGATCGCGTAGTTACACAAAGGTGCCTACTACATAGTACAAAACGAGGACGAGATTACTTCACATAATTAGGATTGGACGTCACTAGGTAAGTTAGTCCAATCAATAAATTATGATAGAAATAAGGTGTTTTAAGGCCTTAACATGCTTGAATGACCTTGACGAATCTGTCATCTCGGAGTCTTTTCCGATCAGTCAACGCCACCTACTGAGTTGCGCTCGGTACTAGTGGTACTGTTCAAAGAATAATGTAACGGCTTGCAGAGGTAACAAGTAATATTTTGCCTATTCATCTTTGACGATTTGATTAGCGTATCGACGCGGTGGCTCGTCTGAAACGCAACGGGTTCCGGGTTTGATTCCCAATTTTATAGGTCAATACCCGCTCCCTTCCTGTATGAATACATTTTAATTGCCATTCTTAAGTTGGTGATTTCGTCCACTAGGCAATAAAAACCATAACGCGTAGTTTAGTTTTGTAATATCATAGTATTTATTCATCTTCGTTTAGGAAACAGCATTTAATAAAACATCTACGAGTAGCTACATCAATTCCAATGCTAGTTTGTGTAGTATTATTTGTTATTAACCATCCAATAAAATGAATTTACTGATTAATACAATCTTTATTAAAATTTGTATTTAATCAATTTATTAACAAAAGGTGTGTAATTTTGCCTTTAAATATTGCAATGAGTATGCAGTAGTGTGTGTTTATAATCGATATAATTAAAGTTGAAAAAAAGTTCAAAATGTGGTTCAGAGTAAGGACTCAAATTGTTTGTCATGAGAATTTGTATGAAGATTTTTGCATTTTAAAATTTGAAACCAAAATTTTATTTATTTAAATGTTATTTGTCTCTCTGTATTATCTGTCTTGATCGAACCGAAACTACTGAATAAATTCAAATTAATCTTAGGATAATTAGAGTTCATACTTCGAAGTATACTTTATATCCTGAAATTCAGCACGTTCCCTTGGGAGAGGGGATAAAAGTCAAGATATTTACGTAGTAAATCATTAATGCTTCGCCAGATATCATTCATTCTTTTTTTTTGGAAAATGGAGCCTAAAATGTTTTGAAATATTTGCAAGGTAGCGAGGTAGTATATATGGATGTTCTAATAGTCTAAAGTTTTAGTACATAAGCGGCTGATATTGTAGAGTTGAGGAGTGAAATTATTTTTGGACATCCCTATTTCATCACCCAAAGCAGCCCCTAGAAGGTTTTGCATTAAGTATTTCAATTAGGTACACCATGTAAGTATGTTAAGAATCAGGTTAAATGATTAATCCTATTCTTCATCAAATCTCCCGACTAACAATATTGCTATTGATAGTCGGGAATAGTTTTGTAACATTATGATTCACCCACGCGGCAATTAAAAAAAAATGTTTTGGTGCTTAGTAGACTACTAAGGAGTTAGGAGTAGGTTGTTACAATAAGTGATAGACATCAATTGAGCAATTTAATTCTTTTATTTTTAAACTGCCTTCCTTCATGTCTGTGTGCCCTCCCGGTTTTAAGCATTTTTTTTATAGGCTGGAGCATTATTACAATGCCCATTTATTCACATAAACTAACTTTTAAAAATCTAAACTTGCCGTTCCGTGCTTCAGATTAAAAAAGTTGGTAATTCATTTATGGGGAATGGTATAAAATTTTTCAATAAATTACACAAACTCTTGTAGAACTACCGAGCCATGAGTTCAAAATCAACATTAAAAAAGTTCTTATGACAAAAGGATATTACAAATTAGAAGATTATTTAAACGACAAGAGTGTATGGACTTAAACTGCCTAGCTCGCACTTACTATTGTCTTGTAAAATGTATTTCCTGTAAAATCAGGCTGACAAAGGTGACTGAGTTTGTTGCGCCGTTTCTTCTCATCACCAGCCTATATGTAGTCCCGAAGCGGTAGAAGGGCTAAGTTATATTTTAGGACGTGTATAAGTGCCCGCAGAAGGGCCTACATACAGAATAAATAATCTCATTTCATTTCATATCAATATCGAGCAATAAATAATTTCAATTCCATAGTCTATAACATTTATACACAACAATATCATTAGTTACTAGTGCATTGTAAAATTTCAACCTCATGGTTACAGTAATAATGACTCAGGTTTGACTTGATGTGTTGCCTCTTGTTGCTGTACTTATTATCAACACGACCAGTAAAAAATTAAAATATATATTTTTTTTGAAAACAAGCTTTTCTTCCTTGTAAATAAAAGAAACTAAAAAGTTAAAAATAATTTAAGTCTGGAAAAATACCATTATGTATGTTACCTACGTACATTGCATTTCTATACTTAACTAAAAGCGTGTTACATTTTGATGGAACATTAAAGAACATTTAGCATTTTACACCTTGATTATATTTCTTTTGCAATCACAATGTATCACGCTTTTAATTTCTAAAAAAGCAATGTAGGTAACCTATATACTTAATGGCATTTTTCTTATCAGGCTTAATTTTTTTTTTATAGTGTTTTTTATTTTTTTTTTACTTTTAGTATTTTGATACGAGATTTACTGCGGCGTAGTTTGTAGGCATAGCAACTCAAGACGAATCAAATGCGACGCGGTTGTGTCGCTTGATTACTGAGTTCCTATTGCCACCTTTCAGCTCCATCATTCGACCTTGGTTACCATCTAGCACCAAAGTACTCGTCAAGACGAATCAAACGAGCCCAAACTCGACGGAGTTAGGTCGTTAAATTAATGAGTTCCTCTGGCCATCTTCCAGCTCCATCATCAGACCCTGGTTACCATATAACACTAAAGCACTCGTCAAGACAAATCATACCCCAACTTGATTGGCTGTGTGTCGTTTAATTACTAAGTTCCTATGACCACCTTCCAGCTCCATCATCAGACCCTGGTTATAATTGGAAGACAAACTACTCATCAAGACGATTCAAATGAGCCCAAACTCGATGAGGTTGTGTCGTTTCATTGCGAATTTCCTATGGCCACCTTCTAGCTCCGTCATCAAATCAGCACCAGGACATCATAATAATGCATTGTCACGCGATTTACACATGTATGCAAAATTTCAGCTCGATCGGTAACGGGGAAATGGGTTAAATTTAATTTGCAAGATTTTTTGACAACTATCGGGCGGGACTGGTGACTCTTAAAATTAGGAATCCAAATAATTAAATGGACATAAATAATTTTGTAAATGACATCCCGGTAAGATTTTTTTAAACAAAATAATATTTTTGTTGTTCAGGTATATTTTCACTTTTATTTGTTTAACTCATATCGTAGTTTGTTTTTTATTCTTCTACCGCACAAAATGTACTTTATTCGAAAATAAAATACTAACAGTTACTAATCTACAGATTAAGCCTTAACTAAGTACTGGTATAAATTTAAATATTTTCAAATCAGTAGAAACACATTAAAACCAAAAATCAAAGTAAACGAAATTGCTCTGACAGCGACGCGCGGTCCACCCTCGACAATGTCCGGAAACGGACTGCGCGGAGCGCGCGGGGCATGACAGGTCGAGTCGGAGCGAGCGTGCTCACGTGGATACGGAAAAACTATATTTTTGATGAATTTAATGCAAAACATAGATAAAACTTTCAATTCAATGCATTGATATTTGCATAACCTTGCTTTGTGTGAAAACAGCAACGAAAAATCTTGTGCCATTTGAGCAAACATATGAAATTCCTGAAAAAATTGTCATTTTTTTGGGATCGTTTTAATAAAAGAAAGTGAATATGAAAAACAAAATTATTGAATTCAAATTTGAAGTTTATGGATTTGAGTTAAACGTATTCAAAGAAATTGATTTTTATATCCGACATTTTTGACATTTTACCCATCTTAAGGCCTTAAAGGGTAAATTTTTCGACGATATTTTTTTAAGTCCTGCTCACCCTTTCCTACACTCCTACCCGTTCTAACGAATGTTACGTTAGTCGGTGCGAATGAACACAATTTTAACTCTCAATGGCTGGCACCGATTCCAAAAAAGAGCTGATTAGATTAAATAAAAAAAAGGTTATTATTTTTTGCTTTTCAATTTTTCGGCGGTTAAGTTTTTTTTTATGTTTTTATGATGGTTTATTTTTAGACAAGCAGGGCATCTAAGTTGTTCCGATGCATATTCCAGTCAGTTTGATTTAGCAGTAATTTTGATTGTGAACGATTTCTCGTGCTACCTTATCGACATCAATCACACAAAAAGTTGATATAGCTAAAAAATAATAATGAAGAGGTCAATAAAAAGTTGGACGAGGATAGGTGCTACGAAAAACGTTTGCCAATAAAGAAATTCAATCTTATCTATCGTTTGGCCTGGCCCCGCTCGATTGCATAATGATTTATTACCTTTTTTTAGCTAAGTTTTTTTTCATGCAAATGAAAAATCTTACAAACTTTTTGAAACAACTAAAGCTTTGAAATGATACTACAGCTTATACGCCGATAGAATGAGCAAATCGTCGTGTACGGCCTCCGACGCAAACACTTTATTGTCGGAGGTGGCAGCCGGCCGGCGGAATACGAACGATACCTTTGTTCCGGCAAAATATCGACTGTGGTTTCGGATTCGGCAAGACTATTATTCCTGAAGCCCCATAGTAGCCGAACACGTGCACGATCTAAGATATTTATTCCAACACAAACGGTATTTACTATTGATACAGGCTGTTGTTTTGAACTGTAGTCAAATTTAAGAAGACAACTTTTTTTATGTCATAAAAGTTGTTTGTATTGATGAAAACATGTGCCTGCTCAAATTTGGCTACTTGTACATCTTGTGTTACATTTTAGGATTAGTTAAGTTTATACAAATGAAGTTTATACATAGCTTTTTACTTGGTTGATTTTATTGGACATCATACTGGTAGGAATTCGATCGACAAATAATATTGTTTTATTATAATTTTATGAGATTAGTAACATTATTGCATTACACAAAACTCCTTAGCTGGGTTACAGTTTAGACCTATTAATATTCTAATTCTAAAGGGTTGAAGACGAAACCTACATTATGCGCAAAATGTTTACGAAGATCGAGAGAAAAACAACAAAATGTAACCGCTGCTTTCAAAATGTCCTTAAATCCCTTTCCAGTTGTATTACACTGCGTAAAAGTGGTCGTTGGGGGCACTAGACCGCGCCGCGATCAGCCAAGTTTACGCGCCATACACTTACATACAGCTGAGGTCTGCATGACCATAGTGTTGTGCTGTGATTACGCATAAATCATTCAGAAGTAATAATCTGAACATCCGAAATTCGCAGTAAGTATATTTTATTCGATCAACTTACAACCTGCTTAAATTTAAAAACTATAATTATTATTTTTTTAGGTAGGTATGATAATATCATACTAAAAATACAGTTTAAAGTTTTAAACCTAAAATATAAAAACCTAAACTATTTATGTACATAAGATCAGATATTTTATTTATAGGACAACAACCTATAAATAAAATATCTGATTGAGCTCGCTGTCTTGGGGAAAAGACACATATAAGCCAGCCTTCGTATCGTGGGATGTCTCAGCTAATCGCTTAGACATCTCACAATAGTTTATGGGCACTTCACTAACAGTTCAAATATGTATGTCTCTCTAAGACTTTCATATCTGCGCCGTTTGAGAATCTCTGCAGAAGGTGCTGCTAACATACTTGCACGTACCTAATAATGATATCCGTGACTGGGGACTGGTTTTCAGACAATTTGATTTTGCATTCTTTTATAAGACAGACCAATTACTTAATTCGTACCAAACCAATAACAATTATGAGTATATCTATGTTCCATATTCTACAATGAATGCCTAATTTATAACCTAATTTATCAGAATCCAGTTCAACGAGCATTCGTGAGAACGGAATATAACTCGAATAGTTGTCAGCACGTTACTAGACGGTACAACCCACTCACTGATGTTGAAGGGTGCGAACAATGCACAACTTTCTACATAACACCACACGTGTGCGACAAACATATGACGTTGAGACTTCGACTACTTGTAAGCCTCGAAGTTAGTGTTTAACTTAACGCTAGTGTTTATGTTTTCCTATTGTTCCATTCTTTTTACTTTTTTAGGGTTCCGTACCCAAAGGCTAACCTATTACTAAGACTCCGCTGTCCATCTGTCTGTCGGTCTATCTGTCCGGCTGTCACCAGGCTGTATCTCAGAAACCGTGATAGTTAGACAGTTGAAATTTTCATAGATGATGTATTTCTGTTGCTAATAGAACAACAAATACTAAAAACCAGAATAAAATAAATATAAGGAGGCTTCCATACCAAAAACGTGATTTTTTTTACGTCGCGGAACCCTTCGTCTTCGCGTGTGACTCGCACTCGGCCGGTTTTTTTCTTTCTCGTTTTGTGAAAGGGTAGGTAAGTTTACCATCGGTCTTCCATGTGAAATCTCAATAATAACATAAGTTGCTTACCTAGCAAAACGCTGACGCTAATTTTATGCATCTATGAATATATTTTTTTGGAGGCGGAATAACAACATCTCATAATAATTATAATTGTATTTTGCTTCTAAATACTTTAAAAAAGACATATCTTTTATCTCTCTTTTTTTCTTTTTATACGATTAAAGCATGACACTATTTTATTGGACAAATATATATTTTTTAATTTTAAAAACTATATATTTCACAAATTCGAGTACTTATTGATAAAGAAATTTGGACATAAGTTCGTACCACAATTTATTACCCTTAAATATTTTTTCTGAAACATGCTAATTTCTATTTAGGAAAAAAAAACAGTAAGTACTTATCGTAATTCTGCCTCAAGAGATTCAAAAATCTGCCGTTCTTGTAAGGAAAGCAAATTCGTTGAATTTATAATTGAGTTTTCCTTGTTGCTTTTAAATAATTAACTCTACTGACGGACTTCACTACGGAATTATTGTTAAGTATTCTGTTAACCAATGCGATTCTAAATCTACAGGCTGTAAATGTGTATATGCTGTGTGTAAAAGGCTAATATCAAGCCAAAAGTAGGCTATATTAACTTAATGATTTAAATGTTTTTTGGGTTATTATAAACCGGTCAAATGGATTTAACTTGTGTAATTACTATAATTATCTTTATGAAATACGTCATTAACAGATCTAGCTTTATGTAAGAATCTAGTAACGGTTGTTCAGACGGATGGAGTACCTAGAGATCACGACTACCTTATTTTTGCGTCAAAAGTTTTTATGACTGGTATACAGATACATCTGAGAAATAAAAACGTGCAATCGTAAAATAAAAAATATTATTGTAATAATATTATACCTATAAAATACGGAAAATTATTTATTGTTTTAGTGAAAAGTCCTTTGGTATGAATTCCAGTGACATCAAACCGCAGTCCTGTCATGTACCTACCCATGTTAGACATAATATAAAACGGACTCCGAAGGAAATGTGGCAAGTGCTTCATCATAACTTAGTATAAGTTTAGTTATAGTTACTGAACGGTCTAACTAGTTTTGGTAACTCATTTGTACATTCGGCCTTTAATTAAAGTTGTTGTAATGAAGAATGTATCAAGATTCCGTTGATATAATACAATAATACATCTAAGTTTGGTATCCCTTAATTAGCTGACATATTAATTAAAGTCTCGGTAAAGTAAATAATGTTTTTAATGGTCAGTAAAAGTGATTAGCAAAAAAAAATCAACTTTTTATAGAGACGCTATGCAAAATTAATATATCCGTTTATTATTGTTTTGGAATATTTTAATCTTGGCTGCTATTTGTTATCTGATTCACTTCGAAAACCTTTCAACGACATCTCCATACCACGAAGCCTTCTTCAATCGACATCTTGTTACTGCAATGTTATTTTATTTGCCATTTCTTTTAAAGCAGAGAGCCTGTGCAAAGTTCGTCAGAAATAAAGCAATGCTAGGAATTTCCTAAATTGTTTGCGGGGATTATAAGTTATTTGATGGTCATGGTGATTTAATTGGCGTTATAAGCTATAACTTTCGTTTATCGTTGATTATCTTTATTTTTAATCATTTATTTCGTACGAGGTTGAATCTTTAATTTGTCGTAAATTAATTAATAACACGGAATAATTTTATTATGTTTTTATTATTTATAAACCTAAAATTTAATCATTTCTCACAAGGCAGCATAAAATAGAAATTAATTTAGACAAACTTTGCAATGATCTACAATCTTTACAGCACTTTTATTCTTGATCGATGTTGCTCTGTGCAATAAAAAAAAGATTATTTTTGAAAACTAATGATATATATTATTTTGAAGAATGAAATCAATGTTAGTACTTTGTTTTTTCAGTAAGATCACAGTACATAATTATACGAGTACTATACAGTATGGAAACTAGGGTCTTTTTATCGAGATACGTCATATACGTCAATGGAGCGTTAGGGTTGTCTCAAAGACATTGCATACAATATCTTTGGGTTGTCTTAAAAGTTGATTAAAAATCGCGCGAACTGAAAACAATAGAAATGAACACAAAAGCGTTGACCAAAGAGGATTTAAATTCTATGTTTTTCATGGATTTAGTAATTAGTACATTTATAAATTCCTTGACGTTTTTACGTTCTACAGCGACAATGACAACTGACAGCATCTCGTCTTGTATTGGCAATATTCGGCTTCCACGACTCTCAGTACTTCTTGTTTACTGAGATTTCTTGTTAAGACGTTCAAAGTAAATTTTTATTACTAACATGTACCTAACATCGCAGTGACAAGACGTCAATATAACAAGATTTCGCAGTACAGTTTTTAGATGAAACGAAACATGGCAGTAAGACATCGATTTAAAAAGTCATCGCAGTATGGAAATGGAAAAAAACAAAGTTCGATGATAAGTTTTTCGCACTCAAGTAGGTAGCCACATAGGGCCCTAGTTAGCATCATTAAACCACAAATTACGTATAGCGGCGGCGCGCTAGACAGATAGTCCACTCGGAACTAAGCGTCATATCGTTACGCACACATTGACAATTGCGTTTACACGCCATCTCAGACGATCTGGGACAGAACTTCAGCGGGCTGTCACTCACGACAGTTTACTACGCATTGATCATTGTTACGTGCAAAAATGGATAAGCGTTTTTATTACTGCTGCATTATGTTTCTATGTTTGAATACAACACAAAATTGTGATTACACGTTCTTCAAATTTCCAAATAATATTTAAAGGTAAATAAAACTAGGTCGAGATTTTCTCTTGTTAGTAGGATAAGTTTTGATAGCGATCAATCATTAATTTCATTACACATTCAGAAGAAATGGGCTTTTAAATGTTTCTTAACATATCGTCGCTGGTAAGTATAACACCAGTGTTTTATGTAAGCGTTAAATTAAAGATAATAGACATTTTAAATTATTCATTGATTTTTACATTGTCGTTGCTAGGATGAACACGTCACATAGAAATGTCAGTATGTAACAGTAAGGCCACGTAAATATTGCTCTGTCTTCCCATTTAGGCCTGCGTGGTAACCATGAACTCTTAAAACAATCTCAAAGCTATCAAATCTGTCAATTTTGGTACGCCATCACATACAAAATTTGACAGATTTGATAATGTTTGATAGATTTGAGATTGTTTTAAGAGTTCGTGGTTACCGCCCGACGTATGATAAGATGAATGTTTAACCTAATCGATGTATCGGGGTAATAAAGCAAACTAACTTAATTCAAAATTTAGAATAGCAATCCTAGGTAGTCAGCCCAATTTAGGCAATTGTTTTCGAGAACGGCGGGAGTGGCCTTTCTGTATTTTTTCTATTTTGAAATTAAACCCAACACGACAAGATACAATAAACATGTTTTTGTTACTTAGTCTCACGTAAATGTTCGTCGTCTAATAGTTAAGTTATCTACTCGTATAAGAATGATTCTACAGCTCCAAAACAACAGCTTTCATTATGGCACTAACTTCATATTTTTATAGAACAGCTGATCGGACACACTGAAGTTATATTACCAGATTTTGTGTAGGGAACAAAACTATTGTTCAGAATTTGAATCATTTCAAGAATCTAGAAATAAACTAACATTTCATAATAAAATGACTATAAAAGCAATACACATTTATACAAGTCTTAAATAGTATAAGATCTCAAAGAAGTCAAAGTTGTTAAGATAAAATATGATAAATATACTTGGCGACTGGCGTCACGTATAAAGAGCGGTGGCCAAAATAGGAACTAACATTTTTAGTACTGCTATTTAGGTGTTCGGTGGAGACAAGTAGCGCCACCCTCCAGCGTTCTTTTTATTTGACGAAAATTATAACTATGGATGAAAATCTAACAAAAGCTGCTACAATAATTCTACCAGAGTTACTTAATTGCAAATTAGGCTCATAAAAGGGTTAATGGAGTTTTCAAAAGGGTTAAGCAAACTGCACGGTACACTGGTTGTCAATTATCCTAGATTAAATCGATGTTAATTGATTCAAAGAACCCTAAAATATAGCCTCTGCTGTACTTATAATAAATACTAGCTTCGGGCCGTGACTTTAGAGGTAGCCTGTAGGTAGCCGGTCAAGCAATTCGTCTCTGAGAAATTAAAATCAGTCTTGCCCTTTCCTTAACTTTTAAAGCATGAGGGCTTGCTTTAAGTGTGAGTTTTTTTTTAATTAGGTGATAGGTAATTCAGAGAGCAGCATTTTTGTGTCGCGTGGTATTAGACACTGAATATTACCAGAGATATCACCAAGGTCACTCAGGCCTGATCAATTTAGTAAAATGAGAATTAAGTCAAACAGTAAAAGATCGATTCAACACGTACGGGCATTGATTTTCTTTAAATGCTCGGAAATCAATTTAACATGCATTTTGTATGAGACCACTTGTTGTTTAAACGCTGAGCGCAATGGAGGTCACTGGTAGACAATAGATTTTCTATTGTGTCTATTTTCGTATCAGTCGAAAGCTTAAATAATTTGCAAAGTACGAATCGTTCGATCGCGGCTAAGGACGGTGCTCTTAAAATCTAATTCGATTTATACGAGTTAAATATCTAAATTGGCTTGCCCTAGACTGGCTAAGTAGAAATAGTAGCTAGAAAGTAGGTATAGCTCCTAAATGGAAAGTTTAAGAGCCATTACCCCCTTGTCATTCCGAAGACGGGGGTTGATAGGTAGGCCCATTGAAGGACCCGCCTGCCGCGGGTTGATAAAGGCTTACATTGTATCAAACAGCTTATTGAGTATTTTTCCTACAATCTACATAAGTCAACAAATATTAAAACCCTCGTCTTCTCAAAGGTTACATTGATTTCATAGCACGGATACCGAAGGAAGGCATCCGGAATGTTTATTTGGAACCATTCAGTAACAAATAATATTTTCACCCCGACTGTACATGCCCCAACCAATACCCCAACAACATTTCCGCGTACAGCCATGTGCAAAATACTACGGTCGGAATTTAAAGTTTAAAAATAATAAAAAACGCATAAGTAAATAACGTTTATGTTAAGGTAAGAACGGTCAATTCTTCGTAATTTTTGTGTAAACACGAAATAAAATATCTAGTCCTACTAATTATAAATGCGAAAGTTTGTGAGGGTGGATATAAGCGGTTACATTTTGATGAAACTTTACAATAATATAGCTTATACATCAGAATAACACATAGGATACAAATTGAATTATAAACATTTTAATTTGGCCTCATTATGAACAAAATTTTAAAATAAAGACCACGCGAACAGGGCCCTAACCATGAACTGTTTGTTAAAACAATCACAAATCTGTCAAACATTATCATTTCTGTCAAATTTTGTATGAAATGACGTACCAAAATTGACAGATTTGACAACTTTGAGATTGTTTTAAGAGTTCATGGTTATGGCCCTGTAGGTAGTTATAGGTAGGTACTACATTAAGTAATCGTTGCTTGTATTGATATAAAAAAAAAAACAGAAAGAAATTTAATTCTCAATGGGAAAACACAATTTATCTAATCCTAATCACGTTTTCGAGGGTAAACTGTGCAGTTAGGAAAACGTCAAAAAGCTCCGTGACGTAGCCGGTTCAAAGCGGAATGACGTTAATTATTCACCTGCCGGCCCCAGCACGTCCTAAATGAAAATGCTCAAGCTCTGCTAATGCCTCCACAATTATAATGACCTTACGAGAAACTAAGCACGAACAGATCACTTAAATAATAATAAATATGATTTCATTTACATATTTTGTAATGATAGTTTATTCTCCTGTCGTAGCAGTGGGTAACCTTATACGATAGCAGTTCACTCTTTTTACTATATTTGGTGTTTTCATAGTTAATATTTTTATTGATTTATTTTTAGCCAATTATAAAAAGTTTTAGTTAGGTTAGGATATTTTTATAAGTGTTTTAGTTTTATGATAAATGAAACACCTAAAACGTGACTGAAATTATATGTAAATGATTGAACTTCATTAAAATTTAACAGCTAGATGAAAATATATTAAAGGACATTGTTCTGCGTCCATACAATGTTCGCCTAAGAACCAACAGTGAAGAAAAATACCTACCCAAGTCCGAAATTACACATAATTGTATGTAAGAACAATACCTTTTGACGGACACTTCTGAAAACATAGATATTAGCAGTTATCATAGAGATTTTGAGGTTATGTTTTATTTTTACGAAACATTACTATGTTTGCTAATGTAAGCACTTCAAGCACATTTTAACGGCTAATCATAATAAGTACCTGCTTGTTTAATATTATTTAAATACATATTTGTATAGTTCGAGCAAGATGTTTATAAGTAATACTGCAAAACATGTATCATGATTGGGCTCATCAATTATTTAATCTTATATCTTGAGATAATGACCTAAAGAGCGCTGCAATTCTAATTTTTCCCGAGATTTAAAGAATACAGAATGCAAGAAGCAATAATAAGTAAGTATTGCTTCTTGTTTTAGCCTAGCACTTAAAGGTACCTATATAAATAAAACTCAGGTTGTGATTACTTATTTTATTCATACCAAATAAATACAACTTATACACTCTCATTTCAAACAAGTCTGGCCATGTCTGTCTTTCTAAATGAAAGCTACATATAAGACAATTGCTTGGTATATAGTATTTTGATCACTAAAAAGACTTATGCGTAACGTAAGTGGAATCATTTGTTGTGACATATCTTTACAGGTTGGAAATATGCAGCAAGAATGAGTGCCAGGAGCTCTTGAGTAGTTAGGCCACTGCCTAACTACTTAATTATGTCAGCTTGTGGCACTGATACTTCAGTTCTTGTCTCATTCAGGGTGGTTTCTGCAGGCTGATAACATCTATGACAAACAAGATCTGATGGTTGAACCTGTAAATATAAAAAATACTATAATACACAGTATACTATTTAACAGAAATAAAATGCAGTATATAATTCATAATCACTACAATTATTTACCTGCCGTGGCTGAACCCAATTCTAAATGATGTGTAAAACATGGCGGTTGATTTCTGCTTGGACTTCGTGACTTCAAGCATTTGTCAATGAACAACCACATATTAGGCATATGTTTTGATGACCAACAGTGATAGTAGAATCTTGTAGGTCTTCTACTATTGCACTTCTCTCAGATATCAATGTGTGACACGCTTCACAAATATAGTCCGCTGAAATAGCCTGTAATATTTAAAATATTATGAGTGATTCACTTCTAAAATATTTCGTCTCATTCTTATCAAATTAATATTACAGTTAATGCATCTCAACTGTACACTCGAGGCCGCAGTACCTCTTGATGATGACGGCAAAGAGTAATCTTTTACAGCTATTTCGGCTCTTTGCCAGCAAGGATGACAAATGTAATGTGATGCCCCTACCTAAATTAAATAAAATTAAATTAAATTTAAAAAAATACAAATAAATGATATAGATCCGAGTATCTTTAATGATTTCCGTATTTGAATAAAAATAAACGTGCCTGCAATAGTAGAAGTCTTTCAAAGATGATGTTCCTGATATTCACATGATGTTGAATATCAGTCCTCAATGTGATTAATTGATGTGATCAAGTGTGAAGCGGCAACACCATATTACAAAGAGCTCCCAGCTGAGCTCAAGTTTGTAATTGCTCTTTGGAATCTGGAATTTTATGTTTATTAGTGAATTAAAAAAAACATATTAGGTACCTAGATAAAGGTATAACCAGAGCCTATTGTATGAAACAGAAAATAATATATGCTTTACTTCTTTCTCTTTTATTTAAAAGAAACAATATCATAACTTACGCAAAGTGAAGCTGCCGTATACAGTAAAAAATCTGTTCGTCTTTCAGCATCATAGAGCCACTTGCTGAACCACAATATAGTCACACAATAAGTGGATTCCATCGTTGTCCGTGTTAAAGAAAGTTATCGTAGCTAAAAGTCCGTGATTCAAGCCAGGTAGAACGCTAAAGAGGGGTATCGATATCCGTTGTTCAAGCCAAGTCGTAATTTATAAAAACTTAAGTATCGCAAAACAAACGTGCACTCAAATTCCAAAAACATTTGCGAAATGTATTTTTTAAAACGTAAGTTCGAAAACGATCGCACTTCTGACGTCTATCTATTTTAACGTCTTGTCAGCTGTCAACGTTATTGACGTTTATTTTTGCGTGGCACAATGCTGATTTGGCCACTGAGAGTACCATAGTATTGTTATTTTAAATAAAAACAGATGATTTCTCTGTATCCCAGTTCCTTGAGGATTAAATTAATATGAGGTGTATTTTAAAATATTAACGTTTTCTTAATATATTTGAGTTTATGACTAACTTTTTAAATATGTGCGTAAAGGTATTGTGCGATTGGCCAAATCACAGGAGTCCATAAACGCAGCACATTAGTATTAAAAAATAAGTACATAGCTCAAAATCGAAAAAGTCCTTTTTATTTCGATTTCACAATTCAGAAGTGTCCGTTACTATCTAATGAATGCTAATTATCTCAAAATTAAGAATAGGAATTTTGGTAATTGTCAATTAAGTGTTGGTTCTTAGGCGAGTTTTAACAATGTCCTTTTTGTTCTCATCTTTAAAATTTCAAATTCCTTTAAGAAAACACGAAACCATCATAGGATTCCGTGTGTTACAAAGTGTAACCTACTTTTGAGAAGTCAGTTGTCAAATCATAAATAACGTTAAAGTCTAGCTAGAATGACCTAATAGTTACTAAGGGTTTTTTTTTTAACTAAATAAAACTAAGAACTAATTAAAGTAAACACGGGAATACTAAACTCTTGAAAGGTTTTATTGTGAAAACTTACAGACTAGACGTGATTTTTAGACTACTTAATTATTCCACAAATCCACAAACATCTCTATAATTTACAATTTTATTAAAATTCCTGTGAAAGTAAATAAAAACATCACGACTAACGCTCATGAAAACAGAGTCTAAAACAACATTTTCCATTTTGCGATCACCTCAAAGGTAGCTTTGATGTCGAAAATTACAATTGCTCATTTCGGTCTTCACTGTGTGCTCTTTAGCGTCTAACTTAGTATTATAAGTAATTTAAAATAAAAACAATGAGAATGATTTGCTTTCCGTAAATGGAGTTCCTTTGTGGGGGGAAGGAAACGAGCCCCGCGAATGTTTGTACCGCAAACAATGGCTCCGCAATTTGCGGCCCACGACGTTCGCTTTGTTGACGCGAATCAAAACCTTAACAAAATACAGCGTTAGCTTTACAGAAACGAATTTAATTATTTTGTCCCAAACGCGAAATTTCTAAACCGTTTTGCGTTACACTTCTAAAGTGTCGCTCCTTCGCGATCGTGGTGGATCACGGATAAACAACGCTGCAAATGTAAGCAAAAGAGAAGTACTGTCGCAAACAAAAGCACGTCAACCAACAAAAAGTTATTGTTTTTTATTTTAAATGCAAGGAAACTGCAAGGAAATTGCTGGAAGTTGATTTCATAAAGACTTCACAATAGACTACGAATGCTATTTTATTAATTTTTAGTTACTTTGACGAAGTGTTTGGTAAACATAACACTATTTGTTATGTATGGAATTATAAAACGAGCGACTAAAAAAAAACTTTGCGACTGATGATGACATACTGTTTTTATAACTTGGGCGGTATGAATTTGAGTAAGCGAAAAAATAACTAAACTAACGACAAATACTGATTAATAATAAAATCCAGAACGAGCATACAAAAAGTGGGTTGTGATTAATCCATTTTAGATTACTAAGTGAGCGACTAGAATACAGAGAGGGTAACTTGAATACTATAAGATAGATTTGATTTTTTCCAATTGAGGTTTTACATAACGAACTACTAAAAAGTACACTTTAAGCAAAGTTTTGTAAGCTGCTTTATTAATGATTAATGTTTTTTTCGAAATACATTGCTTTTATTTAATTACCTACCCTTAAATTCTACTAATTAAATTTCTTGGCTAATAGAATAGTGTTTCTTCAAATAGTTAATTAATAAAAAATAAAAAAAGTGAGCTCATCATTCTCTGCTCATTATAAAGTAGAATTTTTAAGGTGGTTTTTTGTATTCGAAACACTACATTAAAGATAAAATGCCGCTCAGTATAAAAAAAACATTTACCAATTAATAAAAAAATGCGGACGTTACGTTGTAACACTCAAACAAATATTAGGTCGCTTAAGTATTATAAAGCTTTTCATTTTGTAATTAAGGTACTTCAAATTTATGTTTATAAGTCGCTGTTCTGTTGATTTCTTGTCGCTCGCAGCCAGTCGCTCACTTAGTTATACACTTGTACTATTAAGTATTCTGTGGTGGTGGTAATACTATAACGTAAATTAATTATTTTTGACACTTAAAACTTTAATTTACAGTAACTCGTTAAAATACTACCCTTTGTTTATTTAGCTAGTGCCGTTTTGATTCAAACAACCGATTTTAAAGCGTGTTTAAATAAAAAAAATAAGGGTTAAAGAGTTTGAATATCTTAAGGAACGATTCTGGTGATTTGATTTATTCATTTATATCAGCCTATTCGTTTTGTTTTTTTTTTTATTATTGATATAAAAATTAAAAACGTTTCGTAAAATTTTCGACTTCACAAATTCAAACGTTTAAGCACAGACACCAAATTACTTGGTAATGCGAGACGTTATAACGTTATTACTAACATTTACTGAGAATCTGCCGAAAAAGCGTCCTCTGCGATCTCACCAATTTAGTAAATGGACGATTTTATCGCTGTTATGTCGCCAGTTTCATAAAAGAAAAGTGTGAAGCTCCGAATGAATGAGCACTGGAAACGTTTATCAGGAGTCGAAAATCACTTTTTTTTTTTAAAAAGACCTTGTTTCCCAGTCTATTATTTGTCAGAATACACCATTTTATACACATCTACGATTAGTTAAGTAAGAGAGTTACAATGAACCGAATTTTATTTATTACTTCAAAATTCAACACATGTAGTGTCTATAGTGTCTATACCCCAATAAGTTCACAATATTTTATCAAAATCGAATTCGTACTGTTTAAAATATTTAAATAGCTCAAAGTCAAAATCTTTATTTGCAGAATAAAATGTTAAGTAATACTTAATGTTAAGCTTTAGAATATAACGTAGCTGTTGACAAACCAGTGGGCTAACTACATTTTATTTTATGGATGTTATATGCTACATGCATAATACATTAATTGTAGGTACTACGAGAAAAAGTAGTGCATAAACACCGATCTCTAGACTGTCATAAAACAGTCGCACTATGTACGATTAAGGTGTCTCTTGGTGATATTATATTTTGATGAACATGAAAGCCGTATAGTAATCGCTACGGGATCTCATGGGACGTGGAACTCCTAAGTTATCTCTATGGGTGGATTCTTTTATGTCACTTGTGACTTGTGAGTAGGGCATGGATACCGGTATACCGGTTTACCGAAATACCGGTTTACCGATAGTATCTTTTGGTAATTTCATACTGAGAGACTCTGCCAACAACCCTCGCCGCTTTCAACTTCCTTAGTCAATACCAGGCCTTTCACCCTGAAGCCATACTGCCTCTTAGAAAGGTCTGGCCCCACATGATGTAAGTGCCGGATGAGGCGAACCAAGATGATTCTATCGAGAATCTTCCCGACCTCCTCCAGAAGTACGACGGGGCGATATGCCGACGGTAAATCCTGAGGACGACCCTCTGTCTTGAGCAGGACTACTCGGTTTCGCTTCCAGACAGCCGGCCCTGCTCAAGGCAGGCGGTGTACAGGCCGCGCAATCTCTCTCTTAAAGGGTCTTCACAGAGCACCAAGGCTAAGCCTGGGATTCCGCTTAGGCCTGAGGCCATGGTTTTGGCCTTGAGGTACAGCATGGCTGCTCCCAATTCTCCCTCGGACTAGAGACTGGCTCGGGAGGCTTATGTGAGGCGACCGGATGTGGCCTCATAGCAGGTCGTCTGTGCTTACCCCGAGACGGGATCAGTGAGGCCACAACATTCCCAAGGAGCTCTGGCTCCAGGGTCTAAGGTGGCGGGAAGAGGCTCTGCATGCATCTATGCATGCCATACGCATTGCTTTTAGCTCCTCCAACCATCAATAGACACGGCGCTTTAGAGGCAGAGGTTTGGACCGGGGCATAGCTGCATCACAGACGCGCGTCATTGCTTCCCGAAACCACTCCTCATTGATCCGTACCGGTCCGCTGGGGCAAAACAAAACGTTCATACCCTATTTAAACCCTTTTAAAACTTTTTTCACATAAGTAGCTTTGATCACCCTCCCCTAATCGTTCTTAGAATCATTTAAACAGTATAGCAGTGTTTTAAAATTACCGAAAAATACCGAATTTTCGGTATACCGGTAATTGAAATTTCAATACCGGTATGAGAATCATTCCAAAATTCCATGCCCTACTTGTGAGTTGGTGATGTAAAAGTGGTTATTCTAACTTAAATTAATAAACGTGTGTTAAATCGCTAAAGTATAAACACCAGAATTATTCAATATTTGAAAATAGGTTATATAAATTGGTATTTATTTATTTCGCAATGGTTCGCAAAGTCAGAAATCTAATACATTCTGAAAATATTCCTTTTCGTATCCCACTGTTCTTTTATTTAATGATGATCAAATTTCGGCTTAATAGGGTATTATTAACTTAACACCCACTAAATGACAAAGCTCTCGTCATTTAATATATTTGGGAGAGATCGCAATGTTCGTTACAAAGGTGAAAGGAGTTTAATCCATTATTTTAATTGAATACAATCGTAGCGACTGCACCATTTTAGAGATCAAAGGTTCACCGGTGTACTAGGCAATTACCGTAACGTTCTGTTCGTGTCAGCAGCTTGGGCCGTATTAGTTAAACTTTATACGATTTCCGGGAGCCAGGAAACCCAATTAGCAATATCATCCGGCCTGAGAGTGTAACGAGAGCGGAGAGGCAATAAGCACCGCCGCTACTCTTAACATACTGCAAATTGCTATTAAATTTACTTAAATTCCTTACATCTCATAAGTTTGGGCTCAACAAATTGTCAAAGATTTACTCGGGCATTATATCGTACCCTAAGGTTTATCCCTTAACCTGACTGGATAAGCCAAAGACAAGAACGTGACGGCAAGGCAAATTTCCGCAGGCACTTTTTTATAATCCAGGAATGTGGACACGGTTGTCAGTTTCTTATCTAATAAAATACTTTAAGCTCCCTTAAATGGTAAGAATTCAGGTCCAGAATAATCTCTCGGGCACCTAACGACCTTTTAAACAATTTAATTTTGGGTTAGCAAATACATACGAATAAATAAATATGGGTAAGAAAACACACAAATTGACAATCTTAGTCTTACGAGGTAACTGACAATGGATTCCAGGTCCAAGCACACCCAGATCCGAGTATATTTAAAGAAATTCGGTTTGAAAGAGTGAAAACGAACTCATACATTTAACTTAAACCGTGTATCACCTTAAACCATTTAAGGTGATACACCGCGCATATCATCTATGATATCGTTAGCGAATATCGAATCGGGTCGTTAAGAATTTAAATACTCGTCGAATACTGTTGCGATAGAATTAATATAGCATCAATAATGCAACTGTTGAGATGATCGAGATAAGTAGAAGGATATATACGAATCGGTAAGTACTCCGTGACTCAGACTTCCTTTGCAAGGCGGTCCACTTTATATTGAATGAAAGGATGTTTTATCAGATCAACTTGAGAAACTCTCGTCTGCAAGAGTTAAGACACGAATATTGTTATTATCAGTTGCTATCAAAAGTGTTAAATTAAGAAAATCATTTTATAAGTTTAGTATTATTTTCGAAATTACCCAGAAACCTCAAAGTCTTAAGTTAAAAGAAGAATACATAAATAAAGGGACCGGGTAAGTGGCAGCAGCTCAGAAAGTAGGTACTTATTAGGTATCTCATGATGAACATACATAGTAATACATATATAAGTAATTTACTTAATAAAATATTGTTTTAGTACATAATAGTTTTTTTAACATTTAATTTTGGATAGTTTGTGCAAAGTATTTAAAGTTTTTGCATGTTAATTATTATTTTATTCAGTAAGGATAAGTATTGCTGTTATGATAGCCTTTTTTAAAGAGTTTAAAGCTAAATTATAACACCGACCGTTTTACGTTTTCAAATCCCTTGTTGGTTGTATATCCCGTTTTATCTAGTTTCAGTTTTAGAGCAGAAGCTACATCGCAAACTGAGCTAACTTAGCTCATATAGCTTACGTAGCTCTGCAACTAATTGTGCTAGTTATTATACTATGTTGCATGAGCGTTGCATGTGCTTAAAAATACCTATATACGAAGGTACTGCCACGCTCTAAGAATTTCTTAGACAACATCACATACATTGCTCTGATCCTAAGGTAAATAGCTAAGCACTTGTGGAATAGTAATCAGAAACAATGACCACAACCTAGACCCGAGCCAATATAGAAAAGTTCGTTTTCTACATTGACCCGACCCGGGTTCGAATCCGGAACCTCGAGATGGCGGCGCCATTTAAAGTCCGGCGTGCTCGCCTCTCGTCTACGGAGGTCGTCAATTATGAGGAATTATTATAAATGTTAAAGTATCTTTGTCTGCCTGTCACGCTTTCACGCCAGTAGTACTGAACCGATTTGAATGAAATTTGATACAGAGATAGGTTAGAGTTTGAGAAAAGACATGGGTTTTACGCTAAAAAGGCTTGAAACGGCGAAATAGGAGATGAAAATTAGGTTCTTGATTAGAAATAAATTCAAATATTTTTCAGCGTTTTAATAACGTTTACCCGTATGGGATTGATATAGCATGGGACGGAAATTTGTATAGAAGTCCAAAAAGTTTTTAAACATACCAAAATATCCTGTAGTCCACGCTTAAAAAAGTCGCAGGCACAATTAGCTCTCACTTATAATGAAAAAAAAAATATTCAAGTGACGAAATTGACAGCTTTAAACGTGCAATAAAAAGAAACTTGAACGAAAACAAATCGTGTATATAATCGGATCTTGAAAGCCGTCAAACAGTATAATTAGAATAAATTAATTCAGGTTGTGAACGGAAATTGAAGCTCAAATTATGTATTTGTATTAATTGATAACATTTTTGTTACCATTGCAAATGCACACCAAACAAGTGATGATAATATAAACAATAAGCAGAGGTGAAATCCCGAGGTGGTTGCATATGAATAAATAAATATTGGACAACATCACATACATTGCTCTGATCCTATGGTAAGTAGCGCAAGCCAGGGCTTTGAATACCGTTAAAATTCAGGTATCGTTACCTTCGCCGGACGAAGGTAACGTTAATGGCAAAGGTAACGTTATGCTTGGTAACGATACCTTGGATGGCCTTTTACCGTTAATCTGACATAACGTTATCGATTATTTTATCGGTAAGTGATAATGTTACCATGGTCTAGGCTTGTTAACGATACCAAATGCATACTACAAGTATCGTTAAAAGAAACGTTACTTTCTATCTATCTCTTTCATTCGTTATTTTCGATGCGCGCATTGCGCGCAGATTTAAGTCAGTCAGTGATGTGGTGGTGGCTATTCGACTGATTAAACTTAACGCACGAATGCCCGCACTGTGCATAATTCCTTAGCAAAAACTTAGTGAAATAAAATGGTAAGTATAACATGTTTTTGTTTATTTTTATAGATACTGAAAGTCTTAAGTGCCTACACAATATTCTTGAAGGAACTTAATATACCGTAAAGTGGTCTACGCATCATCCTTCCATGCACGATGCACGACCACGGTCATGCACGATGCAAGACTACCGTGTGCAGGCTTAACGGATGGCATACGTTTTTTATTTCTCCGCAAAAATAATTATTTTTGACGTCTGGCAAGCCTCTCCACGGTCGTGCATCATGATCGTGTATGACCATGAAGGTGTCTTTTTACTGTGGGATAATTATAATATCGCTCATCCAAAACAACAACATCACAATTGCAAAAATCTCAAATATGACATTTTGATACCAAACGTTCTCATTACGTGCATACTTTCTAGGGTAAAATTGTCAGAGCTATTGTTTCAATAGTCTTTGATAGAGGGCACTATAATGTCGTTTGTCAATCGGCCATTTTGAGAGCGATCCCGTAGTAAAAAAATCGGCAGATTTGACAGTTGCGCGGGGGTGCCCCGAGGTGTTTGGACGTGTTGGAGCCTACAACGACGCAAGCAAGTTAGTTATGACAATCATTTCATTTATTATTGGCGCATCATTGACAGAATTGACACAATTGTGTCTTTGTTGATCCTAAAGAATGTTTGTAGTTTGACTTAATGGCGAAATTATGTTTAATTTTGAATTGAAATTATGAACCTATTTGAAATATCTTTTGCTACTCTCTCAGAGTATACTTCTGAGGTGGTCTCATTTTCAGCAAGTAAGGATGATGGAATCACAGGGAAATCAAGGAGAATACTCATTAAATTTAGTCACTTAATGGAGAGTGTTTGTTATTTTTAAACAATTTATTCCGATGTTTGCGTTTGGGAGTCATCACATCATACTGCTGAGCTGATGATGAAAGTCTCAGAACTCCTTAACGGTTTAAAGTTATGAGATAATGCTGCCATTTGTCGTCAAAATGTATTTCCCGCAGTGTATGGGGCAGACGAGGTACCAGACAGCCTAGCTATCTTATTTACTGGGGGCGTAAACAAGCACACCTAGAAACGAGAAATTTTTACAAGTCCTCGTATTTACCTATTAAAGAATCTCATGGCAGAACAACGTTCAATGGCACTGCAGACCTCCGTTGACGATAAGGCATATCGGCAATTCAACAGACGGATATGGAAGTCCGTGCGACAGGATATCCGCAACTTTAATACGAACAGTATTAAACGGGCAATAGAGTGGAACTAAGGCACCAAAGTGTTAACAAGGGCTCTTACACCTTAGGAACAACAAGGCGCTACCACAAGTTATACAGAAGATCGATATAACTTGCCACTATACTCGGCGTTTTGTAAAATATGAGAAGGCATTCTATTCGATCGAGACTTGGGCAGTGCTCGCTAGAAGACCTCAGCACAATGCTCGATGCTGTCATAGACATTCCCAACAGGTAGACCTTCAGACAAATCAAAGTTAATATAGCATGCCTATGTGGCGCCCTACCCAGTACCATTTCATAGCTGTATCCTTACAACTAGCAGTTGCCCGCGGCTTCGCCCGCGCTAATCTAGATTTAAAAATAAACTAATAAATCGCAAACACTTCTAATATCATTGTTTAACCTATACTTAGAAAATAATGAACATCAAATAAAAAACAATTAACCGCTTTTCACCCCTTTTAAGGGTTTTAATTTCAACAACACCTATATACTTTGAGCGAGTTCCTAACCGTAAGCCTAAATAATAATTTTAGTGATGTTTACTTTGAAAACAAAGGACTTTCCATACAAAACTTCATCCCCCTTTTCACCCCATAAGGGGTGTTTTCATCAAAAGCGTGAACACAAAATTTAAAGATTCTAACATTAAAACGAACGGATTTGCCTCTTAATAATTAAAATGTATTTTCTGGCTGAAACAAACTATACATATGGTATTTTTATCTTGTTGTAATCTTATGAATAACAAACAATACTTACCTATAAAAGGATGGTTTATCGATATGATTGGCTTTAATTAATTTTATACCTAAGTGTCTGGTAAGTAGACACTTAAATTTTTTTGCATTTTCTTCCCCACGTCACAAGTAACTAAGTGCATTGTGCATTTTAACATATTTGCACGATACCCACTTTAAATAATACAATTTAAACGCTTGAGGTTTAAATTAAAAAAAAACAAAAATTTGCATTTTTATAAAATATTGTAAATAAGCTATATAAACGTAAAGTTCTCTTAAAACTTACATCCCCTATAAATTAAAAAAAAAATCCTTCCTTAGTGGATGCCTACGTCATAAGGGGAATTCGTGTGCGTAATTTAAAGTTTTTAGCCTTAAGGGTTTGGCTTGTGCGGTAATATTAAGGTTTCATCCCCTATTTTACCCTCTTACGGGTTGAATTTTGGAAAACCCTGAAATTCATCTCATTATTTCTGCCGTTATTAATTTATACGAAATTTCATGCAAATATGTCCAAGGAATAAAAAGTTTGATACAAACTTTGGGGCCTGATTTACCCCTATAGGGGATGAATTTTGATTATTTAAATCTTTCATCCCCTATTTTACCCTCTTACGGGTTGAATTTTGAAAAATCCTTCCTATTTATAAATTGAATTCTATTTATAAATTAAACTCCTGAGGGGGTTAACCCCTCGGGAGTTGAATTTTGAAAAATCCCTCCTTAATTAATGCCTATGTCATAAGAGGAATACGTGCGCGAAATTGTAAGTTTTTAGGCCTGAGGGATTGGCCTGTGTTTATTTACCCTCTTAGGGCTTGAATTCTAAAAAACGCTGAAATATTTAAATCTTTATTTGTACTGTACACAATTCATACGAAATTTCATGCAAATAATGTCCAAGAAATAAAAAGTTTCATAAAAACTTTGGTCCCCCATTACACCCCCTTAGGGGCTGAATTTTGAAAAATCATTCCTTAGTGAGTGCTTGCGTCATATGAGAAACACGTGTGCGAAATTAAAAGTTTCTAGCCTAAAGGGTTTATCGGTGCGATTGTTTAAAATTTTCATTCCCTATTTTACCCTCTTTGGGGTTGAATTTTAAAAAAATCTTTTTTAGTGGCTGCTCACATCAAAAGAAGAATACGTGTGCGCAATTATAAGTTTCTAGCCCTAAGAGTTTGGCTTGTACGTTAGTATAAAACGTTCCTACTCTATTTAACCCTCTTAGGGGTTGAATTTTGGAAATCCCAAAAATAGGTTACTCATTATTTTTGTCGTACTGAATTCATACGAAATTTCATGCAAATATGTCCAAGGAATAAAAAGTTTCATACAAACTTTGGGCCCCCATTTCACCCCCTTCGGGGATGAATTTTTAAAAGATCCTTTCTTAGTGCACCCCTACACCTTGGAACCTACGAGCCAAATTTGGAATCTCTAGACCCAGCGGTTTGGGCTGTGCGTTGATCCATCAGTCAGTCAGCTTTGCCTTTTATATATATAGACTAGCAGCCCGTCCCGGCTTCGCACGGGGTAGACAATTATCGCTAATAGTTTCGGCAGCGCATTCGACGAAAGACATTTTAAGACTCATTTTTCTACACCTTCGGTTACATTGTTCAAATTTTACCAAGGATCCCTAATTTTTTCAAAATGAAATGTAGCCTATGTCAAATTGGAAGAATGTAGCATTCTATTGGTGAAAGAATTTTTTAAATCGGCCCAGTACTTTTTGAGCCTATTCATTACAAACATACAAAAATAGGTACAAATCTTTCCTCTTTATAATATTAGTATAGATACATTATTGACAAATATGTTTATCTGGGGGCACAGCCATACCTGACTGAGAATGTGATCCAGTTGTGTAGGTCCTATTTTGAGGACAAATCCAACTAGGCTGGGCAGCTGAGCAAAACTAAACAACATCTACTCGTCCAAAATACCCCAGTGCCTAAAAACGAAAACCTACATCCAGTGTGTGTTACCAGTAATGACATACGAAACAGAAACCGAGCCTCTCACTATGGGCCTTATAAAAAAGCTCAAGGTTGCACAGCGAGCTGTACAGAGGGCTATGCTCGGTGTTTCTTTGCGAGATCGAATCAGAAATGAGGATATCCGTGAACGAACAAAAGTCGCTGACATAGCCCGACGGATTAGTTAGCTAAAGTGGCATTGGATGGGGAACATAGCACGTTGATCTGTCGGCCGATAGGGCCGAAAAGTTCTAGAATGGAGGCCACAGACCGGCCAATCTGAAAGCCTACGTTTGTTTGCATCTATCTACTGGCTGGCGATGTTGCCATTCCGCCGGCCGGCCGGCGCGCGTGATCAGGCCAGGCACGCGCCACCGCGCCGGTTTGACAACAACGCTTAAGGTAACGAAAAAAATATCGATACTTTTAACGTTAATTGGTTAACATTATTATACTGGATTCGATACTAAACTACCGTTACCCGTGTTACCGTTAAAACTGTAACTTAATGAAAATATCGTTATGTAACGATAATTATAGCGTGAATTTGGTATCGTTAACAAGCCCTGGCGCAAGCACTTGTGTTATAGAAATCAGAAACAACGACGCTGCCACAACACCCAGACCCGAGTCAATATAGAAAAGTTCTTTTTTACTACATTGACCCGACCGGGGATTAAACCCTACGGAGGTCATCAGAATAAGGAACATTATAAATTTCATTTCAAATAGATTTGCTTGAATGAGACGATATGGTAACACAGGGGGTATTATATTAACAAAAACATTAATCAATTAATCATTAGCCTTCTGGTCCTAAAGCTGCTCATTTTTATTGGATAGCAATAAAGCAAAACTACTAAATCCAATCCGAGTTTGGTAGGCAATTATCGGCTAGCGTAAATCATACGTAAATGGCTCCGTTTTTGTTCTCGTGTGTAGCGCTGCTAAAAGGCCCGAAGCAACGCCCGCTGCTCTAAATGAAGATTTGTGGCCCACAATAAAATACTATTGCATTGTTGCTCCCAGCCCACCATTGTCACGGTACACCGAAATAGAAATCAGGAGATAAAATAATACGCGTTATTATGCGGCTGCCTATTCAACCAACGAGGTTTTTGAACTTCGCAATGGATAAACGTTTGCGATTTATTTTGCTTTCACAAACCGGAAAAACTTTTATACGTCAGCAAAAAGCACATTATTTTTTATGTCGTGACGTTAAATCGTTTACATTAACGTAACAACAATATGATTAATTACACCGATATTACGGTTTCATATAAAAGGTGATCAAACGATGAGGAGGTGCTTTTGTTTGCTAGATCATTATAATCAAAGCTTTTGAACGAAGATGAAGTAGAGCTTCATTCAACGCGGTGGAGCGGTAAGTGCGCGCTTTCGTTTTTGTTTCTACGCTGACAAAGCGAACATAAATAACACCGACATATCCTAAGCTAATATCCTTCGACTGTGCTATATAAACGTCTGCAAGACTAAAACAAATACGTGCTTGATTGTCTGTTTGTTGCTTACCTACTAAAATAAGCAGTCAGTTAGTAGATGTTTATCGTCAGATCTATTAAATATTTACATCGGAACAGTATACTGCAAAATTTGTAAAGTCACCTCGGAGAATGCATTTATACGTAACTATTTTTAAACTATAACATTATTTCGTACATTTTGGGGTGTTCCAAACAGTGATGCAGTTTAGGCCATCCAAAATTCAAAAAATATTTTTTACTTTCCTCGTAGACTTATTCGAGTCACATCACTTACCCGAGTCAGTCTGGTACCTTTTGGTCACAACACAGGAATATTACAGTGATATCTTTACTTTTTTCAGTCACGGCTTAAATATTGATGTCATAATCCGTTGCAAATAGCAACGACAAAGAAGCTATACTTTTACGGTTCAATATTGCATGCCTTCCAAATGTCGCTTGCTGATGCTGAAGCGGCAATGGGAGCAAATCGCAGTAATATGGCATAATCCACGTGCGTACAGCACATTCCGCATTCAGATCGCATGCACTCGGCACTACTGCCCGGATATTGTGTTTGTTTTATGTACACATAGCTTTTGTTTAGCTTTTATTGTAAACTGGGTACTGCTTCTATCTTTTTGTGCGGAAGCATTGCAAATACCATAAAAATATTGACTCTAAAATTCGTGAAACTTCATCTGTTTGTTTACCTACCAAAATTCCAGCCAATCATTGCGTCAAAGGAACGCTAAATATTTAAAGCAAATATTTCATTTTTCGGTATCACTGATGCTCAAAATGAAACCTGTCTATTTAGTCTGGCCGTCTGTCATGACCTTTATTTACAAAAAACTATGAATGGCTACTATTAATGTAAAGCATTAAAACCGTTAAGTTAACGCAAAAAGTTTGCTCATTAATGACACATTTTCTGACACCCGCAAACTCGCACAATAATCTCGGCAAGATGCAACGTCTCACAGCTCACAGCACTAGTAAAAAGAGGTCCGAAAATTAATGAGTTAACATAAAAAATTGAGACCTATTTTCTAATTTAGTCTACAGTAACAAAAACAAAACATAAACTTTAATAAAAATATTGTAAAGATTATAATGCAACCCCAAACAGAAAAAAAAATAAGTGTGTGTCGGGATGCCAGTAAGGATCTGGTACATAATTAAGCAAAAATACAATGGTACTTGTAAATAATTAGGTTATTTCCACTTTAGTAAAGCAAGTGTTTTCTTCGAAAAAATTCATTGAAGTACGAAAACGTCATCACATAATCTGAATTATAATTTTCTTTCAGAGATGACATAACTCGGATTTAGGTTGCTCATCCTAAGCAAACAAATAATATTAATCCTGGGCCGCTGCTCCAACACTGTCCCTCGTTAAATTTTATTATAAAACAATTAATGCAACGCGCCAACATCCTTGACATTTTGCTGAGTAAAACAATTTTGTCGTCCGTAGAATATAATATACATCCTAGAATAGAATGTAATTTAGTTTTAAGTGGTTTGGACATTGTACCTATTTAGCTTTTAAGATGTCTGAATCAATTAAATATACGTGTAAGAGTATGTGAACCGTTAATAGGGTTTGAGGCCACTAGGAAATTAAATATTGGATAATCGTAAACTTTTTTAATTAAAAAAAGTTTATACGTCTACTGCTTGTCTAAAAAGTTATGAAATAAAATGAGGGCGCCACTGTTGTTTAAGTAGCAACCCTGTATAGTGCGACCAAAATGATTTTGATACTTACAGATTTTTATTGTTTTTTTTTTAATCCGTATCAAAATTTCCTGACATGGTGTTTTGGAATCACAATCTAGCGTCATTATGGGCAAACTTGCCGTATCGTAGACCTAAAAGTAGGTTACAGGTATGATTCCGAACTCAGCAGAATGCAGCAGTGCTACCGCAGCACTACTGGTCCCCATAATATTATATTATTTACGAGTTCATATGAGATTACATTCTAAGCTACGCAGCAAGCAGTAGCAGAACTTCTGCGCGACACTCATTGTTCGGAATCATACCTTTACCCCAGAGTAGGTTTAATAAAAATGCATAATTATTTTATAAGTATTTAATAAACAACCCGAAGAATTTAAGCAACTTTCATTTAATAGGTTAGAAACCGATAAGAAGCTAACTGGTAAATATTTTTTTTGTAACCTAAGTACCTAATTGAGGCTAATAAATAGTTTGAAATTTTTAAAAATCTATATATTTAGGTGACTGATCTCTGCGGATCCCTGTTAGGGGTAAAATAGATAAATCGATTTCTTTCAATTCTTTTTATATTAAAAATTGGTCATAACGTTAAAAGAGATTGAGGTAAAGAAGAAAACCTAATGTCATATCCATACAAGTAAGTAAGTATGCCTATATGCGTCCCACTGCAGGGCATAGGCCTCACTTCAAGTTACAATTAAAACAATAAACTAAAATCCAAATATGTTTGTTTATTTTGCCCACCAAAAGTATAATATTTAATTATTATTAGCAAAATCACTCGCTATCATCATTTGATTCCAAATATTCGACACCCATATACTCATCATCTTCTAAACCAGAAAAGCTGTCATCGCTGCTGCTGTCGTCGTCTGTGCGAATGATTAATTCATCTATATCTTGATATAGTGTTCTTCCTCGTTCACAATATTCTTTTTCAAGTTTTTCTACATGTTGGCAACAGTTTTTCCAAACTCCGGTGTAATGCTGTTAAAAGCTTCTTCAACTTGACGTCCCGGGACCCAACATTGTGTGCTGCTATTTTTTGTTTCACTTGAGCCCAAATGAGCTCTATGGGATTCAAGTCACAATGGTAGGGAGGAAGGCGTACCACTGTATGCCCATGTTCACCCAAAAGTTCGTCAATGGCATAGATAGGATTGGGCTTGTTTCTTTTTACCAATTTAAGTAAATTCGGCTTCCTGAGTGCGGGGTCAAAATCAACATTATTTTCCAGCAACCAAAGTTTAATTTCATCAACCCGAGACCTTGAGGTTGGTGCTTTATTTGTGATAACAATAATAGAAGCCTCATGTAGGTTTGGTATGAGTTTCTCAGTGATCCATTTTGTAAAATTGTGAGCATTCATTTCTGAATGATAATCCTCCATTGTATTTTTACCACTAAAAATTAATAAGCAATTCGGTACAAAGCCCTTTTCACTGCCAGCATGTACTAAAATGTAACGTTTTCCTTTCGTTACACTTTCTGTAACTCCTTCAATGTCAATGGATTGCCAACACTTTTTTACCTTGTATGACGAATGTACGTAGCTTTCGTCTAAAAATATAATATTCTTTTGCAATTCTTCTGGTAAATCTCGATTCTTTTTAATTACATCTAAGTACTCCTCCCTCTTTGCTGCAATGTTTGGTTTTTCCATCAAAGCTTTTCTGTTACTTTGGCATTTTTTATAAGAGAATCCAATGGCATTTAATATTTTACGCAAATGTTCCAAGGAGCAATCAAATTCAAGCTCCATTTTGGCAACAATCAGCAATTTTCTCAGTGTCGGTTCCTCTTTTCGTACCGAATAAAAAACTGTATTTTTTGGCGCAGTGAACATATAGTAAAATCATCCATTTGTTTCATAGGACGGCCACTTCTATATTTACCTGGAGTACTAAATTTTCCGTCATTTTGATATCCTTCGTTCACAATTCGCCTGACCGTATTTTCTGATTTTCCTGAAATAATTAATTCCAATTAAATATTTTGGTACATAGTAGAAGAGATCAACTTATGCTACTATAATATTATAACCTCCTATATAAGTCCGAGGCATTAGTAAAAACAGCTTAAAAATGCCAGGCTGAAACGATTTGTTTGTTTTGATCACGCTATAATATGAGCTACACATAATAATAATCTAACCTACAAATGTGTAATGTTAATATTGTCTTTTTAGACTGAAAATCGTATGTTCTATTAATTTATTGTCCTAGTATTGAATATAACGATCAGAAACATGATATCTTACCCGTCATAGATGCTGTTCGAGCATAAACATCCTCTAAATTGGACAAAATGCACTCAGCTTCGTATTCCAAAAACATCTCTGAAAAACTTTAAAAATCACTAGACGAGTTCCACTTAGATTTGTTTTACTCATTGCTGGTATAGTAATTTGTCATATAATCTAAAATTTATGGCAGTTTTATCGAAAACAAGCACAAAACAATAAAAATACATGAAGCAAGCAGACGCGATGACAGCCGTTGTACTTGATGACAGTGACATGACACTGCGTTTAGAGTTGCCAGTTAGACAAAAAATGATTAGTTCCTCAAACATTCTTTTCAGGACTTTATTGACAGACTGTACTCTCTGTTTAAATCAGTTTAACCTTTTTAATTGTAATAAAAAAAATAGTCATAACTTTACAAAAGCCTACTTCCGATTACTAATATTCGGCCTGAAAATATAGCTTTGCCCTACCACCAATTCTGGACAATTAGGCTGGTGATGAGAAGTGCTTACAGGAAATACAGTTCAAGACGTGTAGTAAATATGGGCTAGGCAGGTTATACAGAATATGTATTCTTGTGGTTTATATAATCGTCTATCACTATAATATATTTTTAATTATAATTAATTTTTTTTTTCATTTCATGAACGGTTAAAAAACATTCTGTTATTTATCATTGGTGAACAATCACGTCATGGCCTAACTAAGGCCATGATCCTAAGTTAAGTAGCTAAAGAACTTGTCTTTTAGAAACCAGAACCAATTTAATAAAGGTACCACAACACCCAGACAGAAAACACTTTAGAAAAATACGTTTAGTACTTTGACCCAACCGGGATTCAAACCTGATCGAGATAGCGATGCCAAGTCCGGCGTGCTCGCCTCCCAGCTACAAAGATCTTCAAAATGTTATGTATCCCCAAGGATGAATTACAAAATTTTGTTTTATTTTAAATATTACCATGATGAAAATATAATCCAAAAAAACTAATAATTATAGTAACAAATATCCTTTAATAACATGTGAAATTAAAATATTACTTGTAAAATTTTTAACATTAGCTTACAAATATAAACATTTAATAAACTTTATCCTAATGGAAAATTACTTACAATACGATTTACTTACATTTTCCCGGTACAAGGCAAATTTGAAATCAAATATTTGAAAATAAATTCTGATTTCTCATAACTTTAAAACTCTTGTTGATATTACCTAAAGTTAAACAAAATTACTAAGCCAAGGGGAAGCCCTAGCGTGAATTAATTTAATTTAATATTCGGCATCGACTTGAGTCCTTTCAGTAACTTAAGTGTCAATGAAATAGACTGGATCATATTATCAGTGTTATCAGTTACAGTCGCTCAGGTAAGTAACTCAGGGTATGGCTAAGTGAATTATTAGCCGCGTGTACTATTAGTTAGCGTTTCCTGCCATTAGCCACAGACAGGAGACTGATTAATGCGAAATTTAGTGGCTGTAGTAAGTGAGTAGCTAATAGTCATTCTTAAATGAAAACTCTACTTAAGAGATCTACTGTTGAAGAATGCCATCCTTAGCGACCTTATGCCTTATCGTAATTACTACTACTACTTATAATTAATTATGAAAACTAGAATTTCATTTAAGTAAACATCTTATTATTTACGATTGGAAATAACAAAACTGGGTTTGTGCAATATTTTATTAAAAAAGAAACACATAATTAAAATTTTCTTTTTAGAAATTATATGCAAGGTTTACTCAAGAAAATTTAAAACTTCGACAGCGAGAAACAATTGAAAAATTTCGCCCGGTTAGCTAACTTACGTCCTCGGTAGCTTAGGTAGAAAAGCACTCACCCGGTATGGAATTGTCGAGGGCTATTATTATCTTGAATGCAACCAATAAATTCTGATTTATAACAGTCGAAAGTTATAAAAGATCAACTGTAAGAACAGAACACCTATAATATAAATAAAAGTTAAAAACCCAATATATGTAACTATTAGTCATAACTGTTTATCTATCTTCATCATCATCAGTTTTCGAGTGGAGACTAGGCCTTGGCAAACGTAGTGTAGGACGCCCCCCAGCTCGATGGACCGACGACCTTAGAAAGATTGCTGGCAGTGGATGGATGAAAAAAGCGGGAGATCGTGCTCTTTGCCGCTCTTTGTGGGAGGCTTGCGTCCAGCTGTGAACTGGAATAGGCATGATGATGATCATCATCAGCCCACGTGAGTGCCCACTGCTGGCCATTGGCCTTTCAGAATGCACACCACTGAACCCGATCCTCGGCTATTCTTTTCCATCCACTGCCTTGCTTGCGTATATCGTCGCTTCACATTCTTAAGTCTATCGATATCTTATTTTTTCTATTAAGTATATTACCTCAATGGCAGTAACCTTTTCTTATGACGAGTTCTTTTGAGCAGCGCAACTACGTAAACTAACTCAATCATATGAGAATTACTCAGCAATGCAAAGTTCTACGCTAAGTAAATTATTAGCTACGTCTACTTATATATTACGTTACCTATGGGAACAAATGAAATTGCAAAATACTAAACCTAGTTACTAGACAGGGCCAAAAACAAATTTTTGGCCAAATATAGCATGCGATTGTGAATTTAGGCCAATCATGGCTGATAAACTGGCTGATGCATGCATGGACTGACTATTACGCAGAAGGTCAACTGGCTGATGCAAGCATGCCCTGACTATTACGCAGAAGGAGCATTATCCACCACAGAAAGTGCTATTTGCGTGACTAGTCTCATAGAATAGAACGAGGTACGTAATTAAAAAATAAACATAATCATTGATCGTCGAATCATATAGGCCTGGTTTAGATCATTTTCATTATTACTTTATTTTAACGTTTATTCCATTATGTATATCTATCTATTACCTTACTAATTTCATAGTGTTTCGTGATCAGATCAACAAAGCAATAAAACCCTCGCAACATAAAGCTCTCTGTGTACGCTCATTATTTCCTCGCATCCGTCATATCATACAAGCCGTTATGACTATGATGTGATTGTTAGCGTTATGGCTAAAAGAGCCATAAAAAAGAAACGTCTACGACATGATAGACGCAAAGGCCACCAGCATAATATAGGCAGGTGCAGTAGACTTGATGTGTCGATAGCCTACCAACTAAATACTTAAAATTTCAATTTACAGGATAAATTAATGATAAATAAAATTAATTTAAAATTGATTGTTTTATGTTAATAGTTTATTTTAAAACTTCGTTTAGATAATAATTAAAGTGTCTCAGTTTAGTGCAAGATTTAGCATTTGTATTGAACTATATTTTGTCACAAAAGTTAAGTCATATTAACGTTAACAGGCATAAAATATCAACCCTCAGCATTTTTTTAGGTTACTACACTCAAAAACGTCTAAAGTTACTACTTCCTAAAAGTATCGGAATCGTTAAAATGGGTTTTATGGTGCTGCCAATCTGGAATGATACCCTGTCGGCTGAAGCGACAGCTGGCCAGCTGTAAAATAAAAAAAATCGCGACTGCGGTTCATTTTAAAATTATATGCTGTTGCCCGCGACTTCCTTCGCGTGGTCTTTAGTTTAATTAATATATCTTGCAGGAACATTTAACCGGAATAACATGTATACTATTATATTATATGTTAATCCAGGGCCATAACCATGAACTCTTAAAACAATCTAAAAGTTGTCAAATCTGTCAATTTTGGTACGTCATTTCATACAAAATTTGACAGAAATAATAATGTTTGACAGATTTGTGATTGTTTTAACAGTTCATGGTTAGGGCCCAGATCATATTTTATATGTGTGCAAAAGTTTATCCAAATTCATTCAGTAGTTTTTCCGTGAAAAAGTAATAAACATCCTTACATCTATATTTACAAACTTTCTCATCATAATATAATAATAATAATAATAGGTATAATCAATCACTTATTTGTGTAATTTGTGCTCGTGCTAACTTTTTAAATGTATAGATTTTAATAATATTTTAGATAATGTAAATACGCAACGACCCAGCCGCTCTGCTAAAATTAGATTTAGAAAAAAATTGATTGCCAGATTTGAAACACCTACAAAAAAATACAAATAAACTTCCACTTACGCTCCTATTTCAAAAACTAACCTAGCACTAAGAATAATTTACGTGCACTGGGGCGCATCTATGTACACTGGCATAATTATAAGTAATATCGCTAGATGAGTAGAATGCGAGTATACCGTGTTCATGTTAAGTGTGCCCTAACTCAAAGGCCACCTGTTAGTATTTTGGCCGCGTCAGCTTTATAGCCTTAGTAAAATCGACGCTATTACAAGCCACTCAGATAATAATCAATGTTTCATTTTTATAAACTATTACAGTTACAGTTTTATCGATGTGTTATTAATTAGTACCTACTTAAGTAGGTATTATATGCATTTGTGTGAATTTTTTTTTTTAAATCCCACGACGGTTAAAACATAATTCAAAAGGGCTAAAATAATTTAAAAAACCCGGACTTAAAATCCGTCGAGGGCTTAAGTAGGTACTTTTTATTATTTTATGACTTTTTGATTTGCTTTTTATTTTTAACTTTTTAGAGAGCATAGATATGATTTAAATTGTACAATATTTTTCGATATACGTTTATTTAGTAGTCATTATGAGTATTAACAACTCAACTTTGCCTGGGGTTTTGGTTTTTCACAAACAAATGTTTACTGCAGCGCCGCGTGCTGAGTTGTCACCGTAACACCTATATAAGAACATGCACCAATCAAGCCCGAACCCACTGAAAACCGCATCAATATCGAACTAGTAATTTTGGAGATTATTGGCAACATTCGATTCCACAAACAGCCTCTCATCCCAAACGTCAAATATTACTATCTCCGTCCCGTCGTGGGTAAAAATAAAACAATCCAATTAATTTATTGCTGACAGAATTTTATCAAACTTTATTGTTGGCAAGTAGGCTTCCTAATTCCATACCATAATGTAGATACCTACTCTGTTTCCTGTTATAAAATGTTCTACGTTAATTTGTGAATAAAGAAGAGCTCTTTCTTAAATAATACCACAATAAAAATTTAGTTAATATTATACAGAATGTACAAAAGAATGGGACACTTCTTAAAACCACGTGATCAGTTGGTCATATACAACAACTTTTCCTATGGGACCAACATCGAAATTGCTATTTTTTTTTCAGCTTTTCCATACAAACTTACTTGCATGCCTCGATGATAATGGTATATTTTAACAGAATATTATTTATTAAAACGTAAATGTCTACTTCTTTGATGCTTTACATTACATACCTAACCTCATTACCCTTGATAAAAGGAAAATGGAGTTTCTTTTAAGTATTTTCAAAGAAATATTAAACCCCTTTGAGTCTCATACGACGCCAAATCCTATTATAGTCCTGGAGTTAATTATAATAGAGGCTGCTGCGGGTAAGGAAACAGCGTTTTATTAGTTTCAAAGTAACCGACCTCTGAAGCTTGGTGTAGTTTTTATTGTAGTTAATATGACATCGTCTTAAGATTAAGTTGTATTTGCTCTTGTGTTGAGTTGTGTACTTATTATAATTAATAGAATAGAAAAAAAGAGTGCCTTAAAAAATAAAGAGTTCTACCCAAGTCATTCGTGGAAAAAGTAGGCCTTTCAGTAGTTGCAATAATTGCAATGTGTAAAATACAAAATTTTTACTTATTTGTGAGAAAAATGTTCACGTATTTTTACCTTAATAATATCGTAGAATAATATCCTGTCTCCCCGACTACAGCAATAGGTAAGCTTGTCAAATGGGTATCTGCGTCCCGAAGTTTTTGCCTCGCTGTAGGGATCGGGAGGGGTATTACACAGCGAGAGGGGTATTACACAGCGAACACTTTTACAGATTTCCTCTTTTACCTCTGTTCGAGCATACATGATGCTACAAAATATATATATGTTGCTCTGGCAGCAACTCAATAAAGGAAAAAGGCACAATATTGTAAGTAGTTAAAAACGAAAAATAATCAGATGTTAGGAATGGCGAAATTATAATAAAATGAAATGAAAATGATACAATGTACGAACGCAAACTAATGTTTCAAGATTGCGTATAGTAAAATACTGTTTCTTAGTAGACTAAAAATAAAAAGGGTACTGATATCAACTTTGGCTGGATAGCGGTCGTATGAGACCGCGTTACAATAACATTAATATTGTGTCTCGTTTGCGTAAGAGTTAAAACACAAGGATCGAAGTTAATTAGTCTGGTTTTCAATAAACATAATAAAGACAGCTAACGGGACTCTACAATGTTTATTTGTCTTCATCTTTGTTCTCACGCTACGGTGCAAACAAAAATTATGTTTAAATGAGTTACGTATAAAGAAAGAATTCTATTGAGTTACAAGTACAAGGCTACAAAGAAAGTATTCTTGTCATCCCTAATCAATGCACGGCTTCTTAGAAGAAAGAATAGAGTCCTGTTTCTAGCTTCCAACATTTTACACCGCTAAATCATGATTAATGCTCCGCACAATGTTTCATTTTGAATTTAAACTTTTAATAAGGACACGCTCAACGTAAGTAAAATAGAATGTAGCGTAATAATGTGCTTTGTTGGTTCATTTTGTGTTTTATGAGGCGAGGAGGAATGTACGTGACGACTCCCAGAATGAGGTCATCTAACTTTACTCATAAACAAGCACGATCGGCCAGGACCGCAGCAAAGCAAATTATTGTTGCAAATGAATTTCGGTGACCCCTTGCAAAGTGCATACAAAGTGGTCCGATTCATTTGCTTCCATTGATGCACACCAGTAGCTTTATTACCCTCTGTTGCTACTGTTCTGTACTATAACACAGATAATAAATCAATATTTTTATTAACACCACTAATCAAGCTCACTTATACCTATGACAGTTTATTTTTATTGTGCGAACAGTTATTCTACCGTTATACTTAAGGGTTGCCAAAAAAAGAGGGAGAGCATGCGATTGTTAAACACACACTTATAAGATATGTAAACTTATCGTGAGGCAAATGAGGCCACCAAGAAGTGGTGTTAATATGTCAAACTTTATACCGAAAAATCAAACAAGTATTTACTACTGTTTTAAGTTTAAGAGCGCGTGGTTGACCCTATTTTTTAAGACTGCATTTGCACGCAGATACGAGCACAGCTGTGACTTTTTGATTTCAACCTAAAATAAAAATCTGGTAGTTTCAAGATTTAATAAATACTGCTATCATAGGTAGATTGGATATTTGAAGGATTTTGTTAGCTTTCTTTATATTTCTTTCTAGAATATGGTGGAAGTAAACGATCAATCTCTACGCAGTTATACGAAAAAGTCTACACTCACTAATATAATAATATTTACATCGTGCTACGATTAAACATTAAATACTTTAATTTGTTTGTAATAATATAGTATAAAATACAGTTGTTTGATCGCAGTGGATTAACGTTGGGTGATATTGATTCAAAATCCCAATTACCAATAAATTCACCAACAAAGCATGTTACGTAAAAAAATTACGTGTGTAAACAGTTAAAAATTACGTTGACCTTGGCCAATAAGGCTGTTATTCACTCGCTCCGTAACTAGTACAAGTGGTAGCGTTTCGCCGACCGTTCGTTAGAGCCGAGGGCCCTTCTGCACTAGTTGAGATCAACCCTTTGATGTTTGCTACTGAACCGCCCTTGACCCCGATGAGCGGTGACATCTTAGCCCGTATTAATTTTTATATTGGTTTATTAATAAAAATTTGCACTCGGCTTGTTTTCCCAGTTAATTTTAATAACATACAGTGTTTGTTGAAGTTATAAAGCTTTTGCAACGTAGTACAGTTGTATACATGTTCAATGTTTAACTAACTACGAGTATTGTTTATTCTTGGTGGGTGTTATAAACAACATACAATTAATATTTTGTATTAAATAAATGTATTGGAAAATGGATAAAATGAAACGACTTCTGTAGCTGTCAAAAAGTGAAGTATATTGTCTTTTGTTTTTTATAAGTAAATTAAAAATATATAGCATGAAACCTTCATGTTGTTCGCAACATAGTGCGGGCGCGCAAGATGCGCATAACATAACAAAAATGAAACTTAAAATATTTACATTAAATGATAATAATAAAACTTAATCAATAGGTAAGACGATAATTGTGGAAAGTGCACGTCTGTATGAACCCTTATTAGTTCTAACTTGAACTACCCTTATCATGCCGTCCGGCCCAGCAAAGATTTTTTCAATCCGACCCATTGGCCATTGCAAGGGAGGGTGACCATCGGTTTTAACAAGAACTAACATGCCTTCCTTTAGATTGGGTAGAACCTTTAACCATTTGGTTCTAGAATTAAGCATGGATATGTAATCTTTACTCCAAACGTGCCAGAAGTGTTGTCTCATTTGCATACACCGACGCCAGAAGCTCAACCTATTATAAGGAACAGAAGTAACATCAGGCTCAGGCACTGAAGTGATTGGACAACCGATCAAAAAGTGACCAGGCGTTAAGAAAAAAAAATCAGAGAGATCCTGTGACATTTGAGTTAAGGGTCTAGAGTTGAGAACACCCTCTATCTCTACTATCAATGTATTTAATTGCTCATAAGTGAGAGAGCTTACACCCACTATTCTTTTGAAGTGATGTTTCGCCGATTTTACAGCAGATTCCCACAGTCCCCCAAAATTAGGACTGTAACTAGGAATGAAATGGAATTGAATGCCCTTTTGAGCACCGAAGTCAGTTATAATATCAACGTGACGTTCGTTTTTGTATAATTGTATAAGCTGAGTATTAGCACACTTAAAAGTACTCATATTATCGCAGTAGACATCTGTCGGCATTCCACGGCGAGAAATGAATCTTTTGAAAGCGGCCAAGAAACATTCTGTTGTTAAGTCCGATACTGCCTCTAAATGTACAGCTTTAGTCACAAAACAAATGAAAACAGCGACATACCCCTTGGAAATGACAGAACGTCGCAAGGATGATTGCTTCACATTAACAGGACCAAAATAGTCAACTCCTACCTTGGAAAAAACCCTTGCTGGAGTTATGCGGTCGCGTGGTAGAGACCCCATGAGTTGTTGTGCACCTTGACATTTTAGTCTAAAACATTTTAAACATTTGTGTATAACTTTTTTTATTTCTCTTACAGCATTAACAATCCAATAATTTTGAATTAGACTGCTATAAGTCATCTTTAACCCTGCATGTAATAAAGAAATATGTTCGTTTTGGATTATTAATGTTGTAACATGGCATTTCTTAGGCAATATCAAAGGAAACTTTTTATTAAAATTCAGTTGTTGTGCTTGTTCAAGACGACCACCAACCCTTAACATCTTATTAGAGTCCAGAAATGGATGTAAAGCCTGCAAATTGGACTTAATGGGCGGATAGTCACGCAAACAACTGATTTCATCACTAAAATAATGATTTTGAATAAGCCTTATGATCGATAAATCTGTTAACCTACATCATAACACGAATCATTTTTCCAAAACTTGAAATCTTGTCTAACATTGGTAATAGATTTTTCTCAGTTGTTTGATAATTCAAACTTGCATCATCTAAGACTTTAAAATAAGGTAATTCAATACTAGACATGTAAATGTGGTAGTCACTTCCTGTCAAAAAATCGGGACCGTGCCACCATAATTTATTTGAACGTAATTGATCTGGATCATCTCCACGCGATAAGATATCGGCAGGATTTAATGTTCCTGGTGTATGAAGCCAGTTACCATCACATTTTTTTATTTCAATTATCCTATTGCCCATGTACGCTGGAAGCTTGACAGGAAGTGAATCCAACCACCCCAACACAATTTTAGAGTCAGTGAATAAAAAACATTCAGATAATTGAGGTAAAAGATCTTGGATGGTGCGTGCCAGTTTAGATAGCAATACTGCTGCATTTAATTCAAGCTTAGGAATAGTCATTTTGCCATCTATGGGAGCTAAACGCGATTTTGCACATAGTAAATTCACGTGACATTCACCATCTTTGATGACCTTTAAATAAATACAACAGCCATAAGCATGTGTAGATGCATCACAAAAACCTATGAGCTGAACTGAATCAGCACTTGCAAATGGAAGTGCGAAAGTCAAAACTTCACCTTACAGTCTCAATGACATTTTATGCAACGGCGACGTAGTTCAAAAACAATTATTTCAGATTCTTTGTTTATTCAGAACATACGATATTATTTTAATGTGTGATATACGTCATATGTATCGCCAGATTACAATATCTCCAAAACATAGAGTTTTACAAAATATTTTATGGCGGGAGAATCTCAATGAAGATTTGAAGCTGAATGCATTTCAAATCTTCATTGAGATTCTCCCGCCATAAAATATTTTGTAAAACTCTATGTTTTGGAGATATTGTAATCTGGCGATACATATGACGTATATCACACATTAAAATAATATCGTATGTTCTGAATAAACAAAGAATCTGAAATAATTGTTTTTGAACTACGTCGCCGTTGCATAAAATGTCATTGAGACTGTAAGGTGAAGTTTTGACTTTCGCACTTCCATCAAAAACTACCCTGAGCTTATTTGTTTTCCTGTCCGGGCGTATAACTGCGTGATGTGGCAAGAAATATTTGGGAAATACGTCTGGATTGCATTGTGAAACGTCTATTAATTTCCCGTGACCTAACTCGAGATAATCATTAATAAAATCAACATAGAGTGAATAATATTCCGGATCTCTATTGAATCGCTTCTCTAAATTATAAAATCTCTGTAACGCGAGAGAAAAAGAGTCCGCTGAATTAATTGTATTCAGATCGACCTTGACCGGCAAATCGACTTCAAAACGATTATCTAATAATTTGACCGATTTGACAAACTGCTCCTCGCTGTACTCGTGCTCTTGCAAGGATTCGTTATAAACTTTAGGTACTTGTTCTGTTTCCCAAAAACTCTTTACAAGATTATGCACTTCCATATCAGGAGTCATTTGCGAGTGCAACACGATGGACATGTTACTAGTAAATAATGGATTGGTATCACCTGTGGATCCTGATACTATGTAGCCAAACCGCGTGTTTATCAGAATAGGATCCATTGGGCCTCCTTCAATCTTTCCGTCCTTAAGAATTTTGAAAAATATGTCTGAAGCTAACAACAGTGACACCTCGCCTGGAACATTAAAATTGTCATCAGCTAACTTGATATTCGAAGGAATAATAAAGTTATTGAAGTTAATTTTACATTGGGGCAACAATGTAGTTATTTGATCTACAACAGAACATGATATTTGCAATTTGAAATCTTCTGACAGTGATTCTAAATGTAAATCAACTCCATTTTGTACTCTGTTTGAATTTGGACATAATGTAAAAATGTTCTTTGCATTAGGGTACGTATTAAGACCTAACTTGTCTACTAAGGCCTGAGTACAGAATGAAGTTTGACTACCAGAGTCCAACAGAGCTCTAGCAATCACACGTTTGTTATTTGGCCCGTGAATCGCGATCTTAACAGTGGGTAACAAGATTTGTGAATCCTTATTATGAGCAGAATGCACTGTCGAAGTTTCTAAACCTTGAGATGAATCATCAGTATCATTTTTATGCAATAATGAATTATGTGAATTGGCTTTACAAAATGTACATGTGAAATTGTATCTACATTTTTGTTCATGCTTATTTAAACAAATTCGACAAAGATTATTTTCCTTAACATAAGCAAGTCGGTTTGTTACAATCATTAACAAAAAAGTAGGACATTTGTATAATTTATGACAGTCCGTTTTACACAATGAACAAGGAATTGAGCTCGCCTTGACAGTAGGACTTGTTTTTGGAACATTTTTTGAATTATTATTGGATACTATAAAAGACTTACTATTGTTGGAAACTTTCGATGAGCGATCCGAATCCGAACTTGCCTCTAGAGAAATAGCCCGTTTTTCTAAAAAACTAAGAAGATTATCCAGACTCGGCATATCACGAAAGTCCTGCTCAGAGTTAAATAATCTAATAGTAAGAGTGTCAAGCTTCCGCATGATGATACATACCAGAATCGAACCCCAACTATCAATAGGTTGCCCGTAACTTTTTAAAGCGCTTATTTGCTGCGAAACTTGCGACACTAAAGATCTTAACTGCTGGACAGTACTTCGCGCTAAGCTGGGTAAGTCTAATATATTACATATATGAGCCTTAATCAATAAGCCCTTTGTATCATATCTCCTATTTAATAAAGATATGGCATCATCATACGATTGATTAATCAGTGGCAGATTATTAATTAAATCTAGAGCCTCACCTTTTAAATAGCCCTTTAAATAAAATAGCTTCTGGATATTAGATAATTTAACATTGTTACCTATTAGCGCCATATATAATTCGATAAATGGTTTGTAACCCCCGACACTGGTCCCATCGAAGCATTGTATCTCGATCGGCGGCAACCTCGCGTACTCGAACACCGGCGTTGACGTATCAAGCGCACTCGAAAATCCAACGGCTGAGGCATTTCCGCGGTCCAGAAGAGCGTCGATCCGGGAGAGGGCTGTAAAATACTTCTCCTCAAACTCCGCATCGTCATCTGGCACCTCCTGACCCTGTCTAATAGCCTGCTCTGCAAGCCGATTGAACCTTTCATAGGCATCTTCGACCGCCTTTCTTCGGTGGTTTAGTTCAAAAATGTTGTGGTCATCTGTTTTTTCTAAATATGTTAAACATCTTGTTAGAACGGATTTGCACTGTCCCCGTAGAACTGTGAACTTTGGTACATCAATTCTTTCTTCAGTAGCCATACTGTAAAAACGTCCCGCGCAACTGCGAACGGCCGACTCTTTTTATAAGTTTTTTTACGTGGTATTTACTGTAAAACTTGTATGAATCATTGAATGTAAGGTTTCGGCACCATTTTATATGTTATAAACAACATACAATTAATATTTTGTATTAAATAAATGTATTGGAAAATGGATAAAATGAAACGACTTCCGTAGCTGTCAAAAGTGAAGTATATTGTCTTTTGTTTTTTATAAGTAAATTTAAAATATATAGCATGAAACCTTCATGTTGTTCGCAACATACAGGAATATATATGGAAAAAGAAAAAGGTTAATTGTATGTTGTTTATAACATACAATTTGGTGCCGAAACCTTACATTTATTATTCATACAAGTTTTTCAGTAATTACCACGTAAAAAAAAACTTATAAAACGAGTCGGCGTCCGCAGTTGCGCGGGACGTTTTTACAGTATGTCTACTGAAGAAACAATTGATGTACCAAAGTTCACAGTTCTACGGGGACAGTGCAAATCCGTTCTAACTAGATGTTTAACATATTTAGAAAAAACAGGTGACCACAACATTTTTGAACTAAACCACCGAAGAAAGGCGGTCGAAGATGCCTATGAAAGGTTCAATCGGCTTGCAGAGCAGGCTATTAGACAGGGCCAGGAGGTGCCAGACGACGATGAGGAGTTTGAGGAGAAGTATTTTACAGCCCTCTCCCGGATCGACGCTCTTCTGGACCGCGGAAATGCCTCAGCCGTTGGATTTTGCATATTACGTTGTACATGAATAGGTTGCATAGATTGCATTTCATTATAGAAAGCTAGCCATAGTATATTTAAATCGTCTGTGAGTGGCGTATCCCAGTCTAACTGACTAAGCCATATTTTTTGTAATAACAATTTAGCTTTGACGATTATAGGATTGATGAGTCCCAATGGATTTAATTGTATTCAGATCTACCTTGACCGGCAAATCGACTTCAAAACGATTATCTAATAATTTGACCGATTTGACAAACTGCTCCTCGCTGTACTCGTGCTCTTGCAAGGATTCGTTATAAACTTTAGGTACTTGTTCTGTTTCCCAAAAACTCTTTACAAGATTATGCACTTCCATATCGGGAGTCATTTGCGAGTGCAAGACGATAGACATGTTACTAGTAAATAATGGATTGGTATCACCTGAGGATCCTGATACTAAGTAGCCAAACCGCGTGTTTATCAGAATAGGATCCATTGGGCCTCCTTCAATCTTTCCGTCCTTGAGAATTTTGAAAAATATGTCTGAAGCTAACAACAGTGACACCTCGCCTGGAACGTTAAAATTGTCATCAGCTAACTTGATATTCGAAGGAATAATAAAGTTATTGAAGTTAATTTTACATTGGGGCAACAATGTAGTTATTTGATCTACAACAGAACATGATATTTGCAATTTGAAATCTTCTGACAGTGATTCTAAATGTAAATCAACTCCATTTTGTACTCTGTTTGAATTTTGACACAATGTAAAAATGTTTTTTGCATTAGGGTACGTATTAAGACCTAACTTGTCTACTAAGGCCTGAGTACAGAATGAAGTTTGACTACCAGAGTCCAACAGAGCTCTAGCAATCACACGTTTGTTATTTGGCCCGTGAATCGCGATCTTAACAGTGGGTAACAAGATTTGTGAATCCTTATTATGAGCAGAATGCACTGTCGAAGTTTCTAAGCCTTGAGATGAATCATTTGTATCATTTTTGTGCAATAATGAATTATGTGAATTGGCTTTACAAAATAAACATGTGAAATTGTATCTACATTTTTGTTCATGCTTATTTAAACAAATTCGACATAGATTATTTTCCTTAACATAAGCAAGTCGGTTTGTTACAATCATTAACAAAAAAGTAGGACATTTGTATAATTTATGACAGTCCGTTTTACACAATGAACAAGGAATAGAGCTCGCCTTGACAGTAGGACTTGTTTTTGGAACATTTTTTGAATTATTATTGGATACTATAAAAGACTTACTATTTTGGGAAACTTTCGATAAGCGATCCGAATCCGAACTTGCCTCTAGAGAAATAGCCCGTTTCTCTAAAAAACTAAGAAGATTATCCAAACTCGGCATTTCTCGAAAGTCCTGCTCAGAGTTAAATAATCTAATAGTAAGAGTGTCAAGCTTCCGCATGATGATACATACCAGAATCGAACCCCAACTATCAATGGGCTGCCCGTAACTTTTTAAAGCGCTTATTTGCTGCGAAACTTGCGACACTAAAGATCTTAATTGCTGGGCAGTACTTCGCGCTAAGCTGGGTAAGTCTAATATATTACAAATATGAGCCTTAATCAATAAGCCCTTTGTATCATATCTCCTATTTAATAAAGATATGGCATCATCATATGATTGATTAATCAGTGGCAGATTATTAATTAAATCTAGAGCCTCACCTTTTAAATAGCCCTTTAAATAAAATAGCTTCTGGATATTAGATAATTTAACATTGTTACCTATTAGCGCCATATATAATTCGATAAATGGTTTGTAACCCCCGACACTGGTCCCATCGAAGCATTGTATCTCGATCGGCGGCAACCTCGCGTACTCGAACACCGGCGTTGACGTATCGAGCGCACTCGAAAATCCAACGGCTGAGGCATTTCCGCGGTCCAGAAGAGCGTCGATCCGGGAGAGGGCTGTAAAATACTTCTCCTCAAACTCCTCATCGTCGTCTGGCACCTCCTGGCCCTGTCTAATAGCCTGCTCTGCAAGCCGATTGAACCTTTCATAGGCATCTTCGACCGCCTTTCTTCGGTGGTTTAGTTCAAAAATGTTGTGGTCACCTGTTTTTTCTAAATATGTTAAACATCTAGTTAGAACGGATTTGCACTGTCCCCGTAGAACTGTGAACTTTGGTACATCAATTGTTTCTTCAGTAGACATACTGTAAAAACGTCCCGCGCAACTGCGGACGCCGACTCGTTTTATAAGTTTTTTTTTACGTGGTAATTACTGAAAAACTTGTATGAATAATAAATGTAAGGTTTCGGCACCAAATTGTATGTTATAAACAACATACAATTAATATTTTGTATTAAATAAATGTATTGGAAAATGGATAAAATGAAACGACTTCTGTAGCTGTCAAAAAGTGAAGTATATTGTCTTTTGTTTTTTATAAGTAAATTAAAAATATATAGCATGAAACCTTCATGTTGTTCGCAACAGTGGGACAGGACGCCCGATTTTTCGGAAATGCCTATAAACTAATAGTAAATGATTTTATAATACTAGATTTTTCGCAAATTAGCAATAGTGAATCCGATCACTTGAGAGATTGTTCTTTAATAATTTGTCCGACTATAAATTGATAGAATGATATCTGTCTATCTAGTATGTAATAATTATCTAGTTACTATAGTATAAGCTCTGCTTGGTTTTAAGCTAAATAAAAAAAAAGTTGAAATAATTGTTTTTTAATTCGTATAAAAGTACAGCCCATCTCTAGGTTCTTACTATTAGAATGTAGAAATAACGGTATTGTAAAATAAAACCTCTCATTCGGCGTTAATTAAAAAGATCGGCCTAACAAGATATTATTTTTAAATTACCTCTGTGTTTATAGATTGTTAAATGTACCTACCGTCTGTAATATTATGTACCTAATTTAAAACATATCCCAATAGTAAGACTTAAAATGCAACGTAGTGTCCGACATTACTTCCTAGATCCTACTGACTATTGCAGTACCTACCTAAGTACTGAAAATTCCTTTACAGGGTTCTGTAGATATGTGAACCTTCCTAAAATCAGATTTTTACCTCATTTGTCAGTTCATCGAGAGTTTGAGACCCTTTTTCTCACAAAAGAATAGGTGGCCCATTAAGTTGAAGTATTATACAAAATTTATCAAATAAAGATTCAATATGTAATAAAAAGCTGGGCTCGATTTCGTCCAGTTGTTTTTATTTTGTGACTCGACGGCAATACGGTTCACGGTTGTGTAAATTACTAACCTCATTTGCCTAAGTTGACTAGGAATGTTTTTATTTGTATACGTGTTTGATCGTGATCATATCTTAGTAAGTGTTTTAAATACATTGAAAGTCTAACTAGAAGTGTATCACCAACATAAGCCTTTGGAAGTCCACTGCTGAACATAGAAAGGCCATTTTTATTAAATTAAAAAACCGGTCTACACTATATATTGTTTTAAACTTTCATGGTCACTAACATTTAAATAGTTTATTACGAGATTGCTACCTTCTAGACACAAATTAAGACACTTTAAAGACATAGTAGACAGGCAACCTGTATTCTTGCCATACATAAGAGGAGTGACAGACAAGATCTCAAACGTACTTCATAAATACTGTCTTCACTCCATTAAGAAAAGTAACACAATGTCTACGATCTCCAAAAGACAGTTTCCCACTGTAGAAACCTGGTGTCTATAAGATTGAATGCAGCTGTGGCAGTTCATATATCGGCCAAACAAAACTTACCACAGCGTGCCGAATGAAGGAACACATCAAAAGCGGTCAAAAACAACAACAAACGGAAATCGGCAATCGTGGAACATTTATTCGAATCAGGTCTAAATCATTGGATTGAGTTTCACAACCCTCAGATCATTTCTACAGAACGCCACTACATACCAAGAATGGTCAGGGAAGCGATTGAAATTACAAAGTACAAAAATTTCAATCGCGAGAATGGGTTTAAATGGTCCTGGAATCCAGTGATTCGTATGTGCAAAAACCGGAAAAAACACCAAACTGCTGTTTCGCGGTCAGATACTGTTAGTGTTGTGTGTCGAGAACAGGTGCGAGAAAATAGTCAGTTTGGTACCGGCGCGCTCAATAAAAGACAGCGAAAGAGGGTAGACCGATACTTTTGCCCTTAACAACATACCCGCAAGATCTTCAGTTACTCCGTGATCATGGCGCTTGCAACAGTGCCGAAATATCGGGAACTCAAAAATATGGTACATGGTAGCAATCTCGTAACAAGCTATTCTAAGGTCTACACTGTGTCTTCTAGGTCGTGGTTACCACTTGATAATCTTTCTTTCCCAACGGTTGTCACTTCTGCGAGCAATTTGGCCATTGCCACATTAGCTTTGCGATTCGAATAGCTGTGTCGTTGACTTTGGTTCATCTACGAATCTCCTCGTTTCGGATCTTTTCTCGCAAAGAATAGGTGCTCCATAACATGTTGGGTAACTCTGAGCATATTTAGGAAGCTAAAATTCTAAAACCACGTCTCAGTGCCGTAAATCATCACTGGCAACACCGGCAACACGCACTGCTTAAGGATCTTGAGGATTTCGGGCGAAAAGATAATAGTAACATCAGCTTAACAGTACAGATTTTAAACACTAGTGTTTAAAATCTTGGTATTATTTTCCATAATCAAACCAGGCCAATATTAGTTAAAGCTCTTTAGGTTTACAGTGGACTCACACTTCACCTCTTTATTATTCCTCGAGTGCAGAGTATAACTGCGGGTACCGAAGTGAAGGTATGCGGAGACAATACTTTATAACCCTGAAGTCCATTTCAGTGGCCGTAAAGATGAGGCACTGGACAGACACTCTCATACATTTTTATGTTATTCCTTTTAACTGAATTTCTAGACTAGGACTATGTTATTTTAAGTTATCAGTTTAATAATCAAATTTTTAATGTTAATATTAAATTACATCATTTTAATTGAAAGCCTATAATGCGTAATTCAACATTCATTTTCATGTTGTTTATATACAGGTAATAAAGACACAGAACATTTAGTTTGCATAAGTAATAGTGCACTGGATGTCCCCGCCTAGGAGACGTATTTTTGAATCACGCGAATTCCAATTCGAATACGAAATGACAAGATTCGCATGCGAATGAATAAAATCCCTATTTTTGTAAATTCATTCCGTGAATTCTGCAACGAGTGGTTCGACCCACTCGTATTTCGATTCTACTAGTAGAAAGTTCGGAAGTGTGACTTTGACAAGTAAACATATGGTTCACAGATTAAAAACATTATTTTTATTCCGTTCTATGCGATTCATTGCTGGTTTTTAAAATCAATAAGTTTTTGCATTCTGGTCTTTAATATTTTCTGCGTGAAACGAAAATAATTACAGGAATTTACTATAATAGCAACACATGATTCGAGTGATTCAAAAATGCGTAAAATCGGGAGCAAGATAAATAGAGTTCGCACACGAATCGTATTCTTGTTCGAATTCAAAATTCATTTCGAATGCTTCAAAAATACGTCTCCAGAAGACGTATTTTTGTCTCCAGAAGACGTATTTTGAATCATGCGAATTCCAATTCGAATACGAAATGGCAAGATTCACATGCGAATGACTAAAATCCTTATTTTTGAAAATTCATTCCGTGAATTCTGCAACGTATTTCGATTCTACTAGCAGAAAGTTCGGAACTTCGGAAGTATAACATTGGCAAGAAAACATAAGGTTCACAGATTAAAAACTTTTTTTTTTATTCCGTTCTATGCGATTTATTGCCGGTTTTTAAAATTAATTAGTTTTTGCATTCCTCATTCATTCTTCATTCATAGTTACAAGAATTTTACTATACTAGCAACACATAATTTGAGTGATTCAAAAATGCGTAAAATCGGGAGCGATAGAAATAGAATTCGCACACAAATCGTATTCGTGTTCGAATTCAAGATTCATTTCGAATGGTTCAAAAATACGACTCATAAGTTAAAATTCGGTCACATACGAATGGGTGTGACCCAAACGAGGATGTGATAATGTAAATAAAAGGGGGCTCACTTTTGGTGGCATTTTTATTATGCACACTATTCCGTGTAACATTATATTAAGGTGCAGGTTGTAAGCATCTCAATGGGGAAGCATAGGCAAAGCTAAGTTTAGATGGCGCTAGCGTGTTTGGTCTAGTTGTCATCCAAGTTAAATAAACTCAAAATTTATTTGCTAATGACCTTAACTAGTACCTACACACCTAGGCTTCGTTTCAAACAGGGACACAATTAATTTATTTACCTAATATTTTAAAGTTAAACACACGTTTGTCAACTTAGCAGAACCTATAACGAGTACTGATTATTTGATTAGTGGCAGAACAACTGAATCAGTAATTAAGTAATTACCGCGAGCAATACCAAACACAATGCGACTTTTATCGGGATTCGGGGAAAATAAATGTAGAGTAAGTATGTATACTTTTTTATTTTAAAACAATCTATCTTTACATTGTTTAAGGAAAAAGATGAAATTGACTGTTCGGTACCCTCTTCGAAACTGCTATAAACCTTCAATTTATAATATACAGAAATTGTTGTGTTAATTGTTTTCCTTTAAATATAATGATCTTTAAAGGTAAATAAGAAAAGCTTGATCTTCTTCATGCGAGTTCAATTCGCACTTGTTCGGTTTTTAAAAGTCGGTCGTGCAGGAATTCCTAAAAACAATCAAGCGCTAGTGTAGGCAAACCTGAAACTCGTAAGTTTTGTTCGCCTCTTGCGAAGCGCAGTAATGAAGCGCTGCTGGCTGATTGCGGCAGGAACGAAGTTACCGAGATGTTTACAACGTCTGCACTTTGATTGGTACGCCAACTATCAGTGGGACAAGAGAAAATCTTCAAACTCGGTTCGTAAACACATTTTATAACTCGGTTACCGATTATTTCGTTTTCACTAACTTTTTATCCACGCTGATTTATCTATCGCTGGAGCGTTGTAAAATAAATAATTCAGTTTATTTACAGGTTGTATGTATTTTTTTATGTTTGTCACCTCCCATAACTCCGCCTTTTATGAACCGATTAATATTTTTTTCTTTTCTATTTTAAAGGGGTTTGTGTATACCCTACGATTAGTCCCATTTTTTTCCAAATCTGATTCTGATGTTGGGATCCATGATGAATTGAGGGAACTTTACAAATATTATTAGCATACCTATAGCGATTTTATTAATTCGGCAACAATTCAAGCATTTGCATTTAGAAAGTATCATTAGTAGAGGTGAAACTTGTTCATGTCTCTACGAACATATAGCTTGCCGCATTGCATTGAGTCGAACCAAACGAGCTTTAGGTATATCGCAGTGTATTGGGCAAACGTGGAGCTTACGAGGTACCAGACAGCTGATTTTTATTTACCTACTAGGGGCCTAAACCAACACACCCAGTAACGATTTTTTTTTAAGTTTCTCTCTCAAATTGACTTAGGTATTAAACGCAAGACCTTAGCCTATTGTTACGACACCAGAATAACAGGCTTACTTTAATTAGACCCCGTATCTGTTAAAAATTTATCTTTTTAAACGACTTCTATAATGATAGATTCTTGATGGTAAAGTTGTGAAAAATTGTGAAATAAAAAAAAGTTTTATAAAAAGCTAGTCGGAGTCGGTGCAAATGAACACATTTTAACTTTAAATGGCTGGCACCGACTCCAAAAAGAACTGGTTAGGTATGTCTTGGTAAATATTATTTTCCGGTTTTAACTAAATTTTTTTAGGTTCAGAAAGATTTACGTTTTATAATTTACTATTTCGCAGAATAACACAATACTTTAAAAATACCATCGATGATTTTCTTTCAGTATAAATATTTTAATTTTTATTTACACTATGAATAAATATTTTCGGTGTATTTTTTACGCTGAAATTTAATAAAAACGAGCTTCCCTCTCCGCATCGGCGACGGCGCGCGACGGTATTTAGTCGCGGCTCGGTTTGTGAGGTCGGCGCACGGGCGAAGTTAACAATTTTTATTTTTATGGGTGAACGACCCAGGAGATTGCAGACGTTTCTAATTTCCGCTCCCCCTCTCTGCGACTCGTTATTACCTGAGTATTTCACAGTAAACATTTTCTATGCAAACTTTTAAGTCAACGCAAACTAATTTGTTGTGGAAATTGTACCTACCTACCTATTGAAAAGATAACACAACGTTTTAATATTATGAACTGTTTTAAGAAAAAAATTGCTTCAAAATTAAACCAAAAACCGGCCAAGTGCGAGTCGGACTCGCGCAAGAAGGGTTCCGCACCATTATCTATAAAAACAAGCAAAAAAAAAAAAACACGTTTGTTGTATGGGAGCCCCCTTAAATATTAATTTTATTCTGGTTTTTAGTATTTGTTGTTATACATCATCTGTGCGGCAACAGAAATACATCATCTGTGAAATTTCAACTGTCTAGCTACCACGGTTCATGAGATACAGTCTAGTGACAGACGGACAGACAGACGGACGGACAGCACAGCGGAGCCTCAGTAATAGGGTCCCGTTTTACCCTTTGTCTACGGAACCCAAATAAGGCAAAAAATCATGTTTGTTGTATGGGAACCCCCTTAAATCGGTCGAGTCGGTACGAATGAACACATTTTAACTCTCAATGGCTGGGTAATTGTCGAAATCAACTTGTTTTTTAACTTAATTGTGAAACAAAAAAAGGTTTTTTAAAAAACTAAAAGTAAAAACCGACTTCAAAATCAAAACGAAAAATAATTTTGACTAAAACATAAGTACCTAAGTTCTTTTTGGTCGCGTAGTCGGTGCGAATGAACACATTTAACTCTCAATGGCTGGCAATCTCAACAAGAACTGATTAGGAATGCTTTAGTCAATATTATTTTTAACCGACTTCAAAAAAAAGGAGGAGGTTCTCAATTCGTCTGAATGTTGTTGTTTTTTTTTTTTTTGTATGTATGTTACGCAATTACGCCGTCAATTATGGACCGATTTCAAAATTTATTTTTTAGTTTGAAAGGGTAATCTCCCGAGGTGGTCCCATTTCCACCAAGTCAGATTCTGATGATGGGATCCCTGGGAAATCGAGGGCAACCCTCAATTTTTATAGGCACCCATAATGTTTTGCATATTTTTTCTGACTCGATGCTGATTTTTGGGTCTGGTAATCATCATGTCATGTTGCTGACCTGATGATGGAAGCCACAGAACTCCTTAACGGATAAGAGTTAGAAGATAATACTGCAATTTGTCGACAGAACCTATTTCGCAGTGTGTTGAGCAGACGTGGAGCTTATGAGGTACCAGACCGCACACCCAGTAACGAAAAAAAAATTAAAAGTTCCTTTCTTAATTTAACCTGTTATTTAACGCGAGACCTTATCCTATGGTTACGACACCAAAATAGCCGCCGTTCTGATTGGAGTGTAGGTAAACCCTTTCCTTAAGACTTAAAAATTTTCGTCGAAAAATTGACCCTATATAACACCTTATTATTATCATACCATTGGATGGGGGGTCCATAGAGGACCAATATTAGTTAAGGTTACTTTGCTGTAAAGTCATTTTTGGCGAAGTTAGGAGGGAAAAAATAGAGGACTTAACACTTAAAATTGTAAAATAAAAAAAGTTTAATAAAAAACTAAAAACCGACTTCAAAATGAAACTAAAAAGCGAAAAATAATATTGACTTAAACATTTTTTTATTCGTTTTTAAGTTTAATTTTGAAGGCAGCTTTTAGTTTTTTATAAAACTTATTTTATTACACAATTTGAAGTGTTTAACTCCTTAACGAAACGTGGAATGAAAAACAAGTTGATTTCGACACTTAGCCAAATTTTCGGCGTATGGAATTGGGACATGTATTTACTGTTTAGTATAAAAAATAAGAAAATACACTTTTTTAGTTTTTTATTGTTTTCAGTTAGGTGATGTGACGGGTGTTGGGGGGGGGGCAAAAAGTTGGTTATTTTTGCTCTAGAAATGCTAGAATGTACCGTTTTGGAGATACGTGCATGGGGTTGCTTTGGAATCAAGAATAAGGATTTCCCGCGGCGTTAACTGGTGTAGCGGTGGTTATGGTGGAAAACCATCTAATAAAAAATATAAGATCTGGCGCTCGGAAAAATAAAATAAAAACCTTCAGTCGAATTAAGAACCTCCTCTTTTTGAAGTCGGTTGATAAGCCAAGACAAAGTGAATGATACAAACATATCAAAAACTTTTTTTAATTAGAATTAAATAGAAGAATATATATAATTCATTAGATGTACTTGTACAACACTCGAAAATGTCGGTAGAATATATAGATTTCCAAGTACATTTAATCAGGTTAATTAAAGCCATAGATTCACTTCTTTTATAGATAAGAACGCAACGAATTATTTAAAATATTGCATGCACATTTCAAATCGTAAATTAGATTTCCCCAAATTGATATTGAAATGAAATTAGCTTACGTAGAAAATATAACTGATAAATTAAACAATAATTTGCGAAACCTACTTTCCCTGTACAAATAATTGTAAGTGAAGAACCATCGAAGTTAAATGAATTACAGGTTCTACGAATATTTTAACTTCGTTTGTTGTGCCTATTACTGAATAAAATTAAATAGCGCAATACTCATGTATTTTTTTTAACAGAGCTTATTTCACTTGTTAATAGAGCAAATACTTCTTAGTATTAAACAAATGAATACATGAGGCGTAACGGTATTAGCTAGCAATAATTAAGTAGGTAAGTTAATATTTTCAAAACTTTATAAGTATTTATTAAATATTTTTCGAATTTTTATTTTTGAAATAATTCTTACTGGTATGTAATGGATTTCGAAATACATTAGTTTGAAATAATATTTGAAGCTTACACTTACGCAGAAATTTCAAACTGATAAAAGTCCGTAATAACGTTATATTTGTCAGCGTAAAGGTTCTTCAGCTTAATTCAAATGATTTAATCTGTTTCTATTACGATCTCAATTATGGAGTCAGAATGGCAATTAGCTGTTAATGGATTCTGCATGACTATTACTCAGCCTGTGATTGCTATAATGAACCGAATAACGAACCCTAGATTAAACAATTGTACGGGATAAATGGATACTTTAAATTATACCTTCCGTTATGAAAATAATCTACATATTAATGCACTTAATGTACATAATTTATGCTCATTTATCAACACTTATTTAAATTAAATTGATATAGTACTTAAAATACATAGAACAACTTTCTGTAAGCATCAACTGTTACTTCTTTGGTGTGAATAAAGAGTATAGCTCTACCTACATTTTATTTTACGTTACGCACGAAGGGTTTTGTACCATTATCTGTAAAATCGGCAAAAAACACGTTTGTAGTATGGGAGCCCCTTAAATATTTATTTTATTCCATTTTTTATTATTTGTTGTTATAGCGGCAACAGAAATACATCATCTGTAAAAATTTCAACGGTCTTACTATCACGGTTCGTGTGATTTATTTATTTATATGATTACCAACATAAGTAACAGCATTTTAACAGTTAGATGATTACATTATCGGGCTTATAGCTAGCTCTGACAATTACAGGTAACCACAGCATACATTTGAGATACAGCCTGGTGACGGACAAACAGGTAGACCGACACAGACTGACAGCGGAGTCTTAGTAATAAGGTCCCGTTTTACCCTTCGGGTACGAAACCCTAAAAACCGCAACTTAAAGTCAAAATAAAAAAACTATCAACAAGGTGAATTAAGTACGTAAGCACTAAGTAGAAGATAAATTAGTATTTTTGTAAAACATAATAAGCAAAATAAAATCTGGCTTCACCACAAATAAATACTATAACAGCGCAATCATGGCTTGACATAAATGTCAGTCCAATTGTACCGCGTTTCGTCCCACTGGGAGAATCCACCGCAATTTAAAACAAACATTTTGTTTACGTTCATTATCATTTTCCCGGCGCAAAATCCCTAAGCTCGTTACTGTGTAAGTTTTTGGATAGGAAAATCCGCGCTGAGCGTATTTTACCCATACTCGAAGACTGCCACCCTAATCCTGGGCACAGGAGATTCATTTCACTATGCATCATTAAACGCGATATCCGGGTGACCGGCCGCATACTTTACTTTCTACACAGTCAAAATATATCAGCCAAAATATAAATTGTGTATCCGTCTTTTTTTAAATTAGCATGGATTTCCCTCTGCAGGTCAAAAACCTCTCGCAAATAACTCTAACCATCTCATTAATCTCTAACTCTAACTAACTCATTTACAGCCTAGTTCTACCAATCCTGGGAGTACTTGCCTACATCATAGTGACACTTTTTTCTTGACCCCGTAATTGGCGTCTGGTGCCCATAGAGTGACCATCCGCGATCAGTACTGATATGACTATAATGAAAATAAATGAATGTTATGTAAAAAGAGACTTGAAAAATACGGTCAAGAGTGAGTCAGACTCGCATGCTGTGTTTTCTTATAAATTAAGCTGACCCACAGTTGGCAATTTTTATTATTTGTTGTATTAAAATCAAAAATTTTGGTGCATATATGACGCGTTACCCTTAATACCAAATCTACTATCTATCTATCTACTACAATATCTATCTACAATCTATAGACACTCTTTATTGCACAAAATCAAAGGTTACAAACAAGATAGTAATATAAAAAGTGGGGTTATCGCCTAAGGCGAAATTGACATGGATGTCGTCAAGACTACTTTTGACAACGTAAAAAAACCGGCCAAGTGCGAGTCGGATTCGCGCACGAACGGTTCCGTACCATTATCTATAAAACGGCCATAAAAATCACCCCCTTAATATTTATTGTATTCTGTTTTTTAGTATTTGTTGTTATAGCGGCAACAGAAATACATCATCTGTGAAAATTTCAACTCTCCTCTAACTATCACGGTTCATGAGATACTGCCTGGTGACAGACGGACAGACAGACAGACAGACAGACAGACAGGCGTACAGCGTAGCCTTAGTAATAGGATCCGCTGTACGCCTGTCCCGTTTTACCCTTTGGGTACGGAACCCTAAAAAAGATTTACGAAATTCTTTAATGCAATTTATCAACATCCATGACTTAAAAAATACTCGAGCTCATCACACAAACATTAACCCTTGCGAAACTAGAACCCGCAAGCCACCTGGTTTAGTAGCCGGGGGCTAAAGTCTTATAAAAAAACAACTTATTTACTGTTTATAAATGCTGTCTGATCTACATGGGCTGTATGTACTTCGGATCCGTGTACCCACTCTTGGCTATCGCTCAATTTTGTTGCCCAAAACGGCAGGCATAAAGCCAGGTAGAAAAGAGCCATCAAGTGACTCACTTGATAGTGGCCATTATTCTTGTGCAACAACTTGAGCAGAATGTGGGAGACATGGGAACTCAACTATGTTGCTCCACGTGAAGAAATGTATAAAAATGTGTTGCTCAAATTGCTAACATTATTTTTTTTAACAAGGCAATATCAACAAAGATACTTGATACTATTATTATACAGGTACAGTACCTAACACCAAACAACTAAAGTACCAACTTTACAAGGCTTTTAGAGGTTCGTTCGAAGTCAAATTTTGTTTTATCATAAAAATATTATATTTAAAAATATATATGTCGGGGGTCTGATGGACACAAATTTATAACAAACATAAAGAGAAAAGTACGAATAACCACCTGCAAAATATGTACAAGTTTTTATCAGCCCTGGGATTCAAGCCCAGGACTATGAAGCCAATAAGATATCAGACGCAAATTCTGACCATATTGCACCACTGTCATCATTACTTACAATGGATTTTATAACATATTCCTTTATAAATATTGCTAACATTGATATTCCCAGTGTACTTATTTGCTTACTCATATTGGATGAGCAAACGGTTCAACTAATTAACAATATCGAGCACATTTTGTACATCCGCGGTCTCTATTATTGGTAAAACGAGCGATGAAAGCAATTTAGTAACGGGGCTTAATAAATGCGTTGTCGAATTACCCTAATTGGAGATTAAAGTTCACCGAGGATTTTCCACGATATACCCCCTTGATGTTAACTGTCTCCGGTTATCGCGGCCAATTCAATTATGAACCTTCGCTCGCGGCACAGTAAACATACTATTAAGATGCTATACAGCAGTATTTAAACTTCATCCGAACACCCAAATTCACGTAAGTAGTCATACACTCATGCGGCGTGTTTCAGAAACCCATTAGTCAGTAATGTGTGTCCAATACAATATCTGGGAATTGCTCTACTGTATGGTAATATGTTTATGGGTGTATACGAGGAAGAGGTTGATAGCACAGCGTCTCTGTATCGTATAGTATCACAACTTTACTTTCGTGTAGGTACTACACGTAACAAATATTTCCGCACTATATAGGATAGGATAGGCTTGAAAGATGAAATTCAAATTCTTTATTTGGTACATAGGCCCTCTTCCGGGCACTTATACACGTCCCAAAATATAACTTAGCCCTACCACCGCTTCGTAATCAAATAGTTATTAGTCTAGCAAGATAATGCTATAATCTATTCAGTGTTCTGGGAGCTTAGAGACTTCAGGATTTCAATCGTTCGGTCAACAAAAAAACTCTTAGAATTGCGTGTGTGCCATTAAATAGTCTAACTATTAACTGATTAAGTCGTATTAATGTTATAAAGTTTAAATAACATTAGCGCGTTAAAAACTGTTTAGCCTTCTTATTATACATATAATTAAGTAACTGGAAATTTTGTGTTTAATATTTTTATGACGACTAAAATATAGATAAAATTAGAATCCATTAAAAAAATTGAGACATTTGTGTAATTTTGTAGCCGGTTTATTCGCTAATATGACCAATTCAATTACAAGAACGTTTGCTATGACACACGGTGTCAAGCGAAGGCATCTTGAGTGACGATATCATAATTTAATTATCGTATCTTGTATGTTAATTTTTTTTCGAAACCTTTTTTACTCACTTAAATTATTATATAAAAAAAGCCGGCCAAGTGCGTGTCGTACCACGCGCAGTATAGGGTTCCGTAGTTTCCCGTCGTTACGACAAAATATTTCAGCAATTACTTCATTAATATTTTCCTCTAAGGAATTTTTGAACGACTAAGTTGAACGACTATTATTATCTTACACTAACTGGTCTACCTTAACCCTTATAATTTTTTTTTCAGTTCATGAAAAGCACTATTATCATGAATTTTTCCACATTTTTCAAGCCAATAGTTTAGATTTTAGAGGGGGGGACGCCCTACTCGAGCAAAAATTGGCACTTCGAAAAATTGTCTTAGCAACCCCAAGTAATTTTAAAGGACCTATTCAACGATACCCCAAACGATGGGGTAGACGATAAAAGAAAACCTCCCCATCTGAAAAAAAATAATATATTTTAACCGTTTTGTCGGCGTGATTGATATACATATTGATGATTGATCTCCACAAAATTACAACTCTCTAGGGTCAACAGTCTCCAAGCAAAACCTCGGACGGACAGACAGACAGACAGACGGACATGACGAAACTATAAGGGTTTCTTGTCAGGACTACGGAACCCTAAAAAGGGGTATTTGAGAGATATTTGGCGTATAAATGTGTGCTTGCCTGAACAAACACTACGTATCCTAAGGATTTATTTTTATATCACATCTACGAATATGCACTGGCAATACATTCCTATTAATAAGAATAAGTTAAAAGAATCCCTCTTAGCCAAAGTTTTGACATTTTCATAGGTTATTATGCTCATAAAATTTTCTCGCGCCATCGGATCTCGCGACAAACAGGAAACATCCTATCAAAGTTCCGCCGAAGGAGTTCCCCGAACTTCGGCCCGTAAACCATTCACTTGACTTTGATGAAAACCGGTCAAAACAACGACCGCAAAATAGAACAAACGAAATGAATAAACACATAAATCAGACACTAATATTCAATACATCTCTTTGAATTTATCGCGTTTGCTATGTAAGTACTTTAGATATTTATGCTTAGTTAGTTGTGACAGTTGTACACAGAATGCAAGAACGGAAATGTAACAAAATGATAAATAGATCACAAAATAACTTAATCTAGATTTAAAAGAATTAAATTTACATAAAAAATCGTTACAAAAAATTTCACAAAAGCTACATAATCCGTTTTATTGTAAAACTTGGCTAATATTATCTTTAAAAAATCGCTTCATTCGCACTTTACAAACACAACAGAACTCATTCAACTGAAATAAACAAGTAAGGTAAATGTTACAAGTGTATTACAAGCTTAACCTTAATAACAGACCCGGTTCAAGTGCTAAGTTATATCTGTAGATAAAATGGAAAGCTGCCAAACAGCGGAAACTTTAGAAGAGTGTTGTTCTTAGTTTAGCGTTGTCTTCTAACAAATCAAAACTTCGCTATTAGGAGAAACAAACCAGGCATCTCTTGTTTTATCAGTCTTTTGTCTGCGCTGTGTATCCGTGGTAAAACAAATACAGGCGGAAATTGAATTATATCACCCAAGGCAATGTCCTTCGTCATTTCATAAGCTGGGTGTATTAAATTATGTCACAACTTAATATCCCTTGAGATGACCTAATTACTTAGATTACGCTTGTTCGTTTGGACACATGTTGGTGGAAAACGTGTTTGATGCCAATAACCTTCAAATAACAAATGTGTAAATACATTTTGGTTTTAAAATGGCCTACAGGGCGGTAACCACGAACTCTTAAAACAATCTCAAATCTGTCAAACATTATCATTTCTGTCAAATTTTGTATGAAATGACCTACCAAAATTGACAGATTTGACAACTTTGAGATTGTTTTAAGAGTTCATGGTTATGGCCCTGGGCCCTAACCATGAACTGTTAAAACAATTACAAATCTGTCAAACATTATCATTTCTGTCAAATTTTGTATGAAATGACGTACCAAAATGACAGATTTGACAACTTTGAGATTGTTTTAAGAGTTCATGGTTATGGCCCTAATCTTAAAAAAAGTGTCAGTGGTTATACAGAACCAAGTAGTTATACAGGGAAAACATTTAACATCTTATTAAATACTAATTTGCTGTTATGAAAGGTAGGTATGAAAATATAAGGTAATGTAAATAAGGCCTAAAGAATGTCTATCCCAAGACGTCGGACCGTCTCCGCTTCAGCACCACTGAAATTCCTGGAGCACTACTCAATAGGTACTTTATTCCCCGAAATCCTAATACGAGGCAAATATATACGGAATTATTCATTCGGTCCGATTCGTTCAGTCTTTGAATGTTCGAAGATTTATGTCCCCAGAAGTTTACCTAAGTGACGTACGGTCAGGGCGTTGTTCGAATAAATCAAACCGCACAGTTCTCTGAGCTATGAGCTGCAGCCCTTGAAACTTTCAACAACCGTCTAAAACATCGCAAATAAACTACATAAAAACAACCATGAATATAAATTCTATGAATTAAGCAAGTGATTACAAACAACAACAAATATAAAAGTTTCAAGTAATGATGATCAGTTAATACCTACTAAGTATCTACTGCATTTGATCGTTCGAAGTCCATTAAACAAAGTTCTAAGTCCACGTTTCTTCCCCTAATCAATTCTGTATGCTTAGCGTTGATTGTAAAGCATTTAAATTAATCCTCTCTATTAAAATGGTAGCAAAGTATAATATTAGATCGTTTTTAGGGTTCCAAAAGGTAAAACGGTAAAGGGTTCCAAAAGGTAAAACGGTAAAGGGTAAAATGGGACCCTATTACTAAGGCTCCGCTGTCCGTCTGTCTGTCCGTCTGTCACCAGGCTGTATCTCATGAACCGTGATAGTAAGAGAGTTAAAATTTTCACAGATGATGTATTTCTATTGCCGCTATAACAACAAATACTAAAAAACAGAATACAATAAATATTTAAGGAAGCTCCCATTCATCAAACGTGATTTTTTTGCCGTTTTTATAGAAAACGTTACGGAACCCTTCGTGCGCGAGTCCGACTCACACTCGTTCATTTTTAATTTAGTGACATCTACTCGTATTGCACTGCCTATAGGTTCTTACTCCAGATATCATACATATATAATAATACCGACTTCGGTTGCATAGGCTAACAATTTCAAATAACTAATAAAAGCTATTTTCTGTCGACAAACCAAATTGAATTCCCTCCGAGAATCACACGTAACTTTTTGAGCAAACTTAATGAAATCCAAGGCTCTCTACGTACTATTTACATGGTAATAATGAACGTAATGAAGATTGGTAGCTAGGTGAAGGCCGTGCTTTTCGACTCGTTGTTGCTCGTGAAAAACTTAATTAAAATGAATCTCTCCGGGGGAGCTTTTTTAGAAAACGTAAAATAAAAACAGTGTTATAGTGATGTTCTGTCTGAATAACCGATCTATAATTGAAGTCATTTAAGAAAATATGTTTGTTGTACTTGAACTCATATTATTTTAGCACGAGAAGATTTATTTGAATTGTTATGTTGTATGTTTGAATTGTTTGAATACCTACATAGCTAACACAATCACACCAAATATCTGGCCCCAATGAACTAATCAAAGCTTGTGACGGATATAGACATCACTTATAACTTTGATATAAGTATATTTTTTTGATAATGTTATTTGTATTTTGCATAAGTTATTGAAAAATAAATGACTATGAAAGTTATAAACATTCATCCTGAGATTAAATACTTGTACTCATCAGACAAACATTTGCCCCTTACGGGGTTTGAACTCGCGTCCACTGGCTTTGTAATCAAGAGACCAGGGCCATAACCATGAACTCTTAAAACAATCTCAAAGTTGTCAAATCTGTCAATTTTGGTACGTCATTTCATACAAAATTTGACAGAAATGATAATGTTTGACAGATTTGTGATTGTTTTAACAGTTCATGGTTAGGGTCCAGGGCCCTAACCATGAACTGTTAAAACAATCTCAAAGTTATCAAATCTGTCAATTTTGGTACGTCATTTCATACAAAATTTGACAGAAATGATAATGTTTGACAGATTTGTGATTGTTGTAATAACGTCGTTGCCATTAATTTTAGAGAATTTGAATTAAAATTAACAAAATTGTAAAATGCCACACTGCTTTTTAATATAAGTAGTAAAATGGACGAGTCTATTCATAAAATTACTCAGCTTTTTCCTACTATACTTTCTGTCCACCTCTCTTTGTAAACCGCCTTAAGATTACCACAGAATTACGAGTATTACGGTCCCAGCAAATCTCAATAGAGTGAAGAGTGAGGGAATAAGTAATACAACTTGGGTTGTTATGTCAAGCGAATTACACACTCGAAGTACGCATAAGGGTAACTCGAAATGATATTAGGTCGGGCTTCTTTGACATAAAGAGTTAAGTCGGTTATCGCAGTTCATAACATAAAATGAACGTTGGACGACATAGGAGGTCGGACTAGACATCAAAAGGTATGCGTATACCCTTCTTCCACAGACATGGCCTCATAAGAAATATAATGTTTTGAAAACGATCATAATTAAATTTGTCGGACGTCAAAGTAATGATCAAATTAAAATTAATTAGGTACCTTATTTTTTATCTTTATCTATCTTTTTTTTAAATGGAATAACTCAAAAAATAGTTTTATGCACCTTCTTAGCCTTTAGATGTTTGTTCAGATTCGCAATGCGACACCTGGCTCAGAAAAGGATTTTCCACCATATTGGGGACCACATCTACGAGTACATCACTTCGCAAAAATTCTTGTCAAGTTTTGTTGCGGTACAATTTTAAACGATATTTTCGTTGCCAAATCCTGTATATAAAAGCGTATACTTCTGAAGTAGGAGACAGCAATGTAGCGCAAACCAAGGATGCTCAGAAATACCGCTTGATGTACACCATTGCGATTTGGTTATTTCTTAAGCAAAGACTGTCACACTGTCTTAAGTATTGACGATTTTCACCGACAAGTTTTAAAAAGAATACACGCTTCACAGTAATCAGTGTGGGTGTTTATTTCATGGTGAAAGCAGACTTTCTGTCAACGTTTGAGTTGTAAATATAGGCTTGGCGGTGCAGTGGATTCCGTTTCGTTGAGCCACGAGCCCACGACCCACCCCCAATAATCTCGATCCCACATCGCCTGAAGATTTTCCATTTTCAGATATATCTGCCTAGCTACGATTCTGCTCTACTGAGCAATAGCATTCGATTTAATATTAGATAAAGATTTAAACTATACGCTCTCGATTTTGATTCTAGATTTTAGTAATGCAGCAAATAATATACCTAAGCAAGGTAAGTATCATAATGAAAATGCTACAACAATGTATTGAACAAAAAGTGTATTTTGGATGGAATACATCTTTTAACAATTCTGTATCCCTCAATTCCGTTTTTATGTGAATAACTCGAAAGATTAGTAACATTTTATCATTTTCATCACCTTTTACTCAGTTGCTTTACAGTTCTGCTGATGTAATGACCATCTCCGCTAGATTTATGGGCCTGCCCGTAAAACCATACTTATTCATGCTCATGTTAATGTTCATTGATATGGGCTCGTATAAAACGAGATGGCCCGAAGGCGTATGCGCGGTAGACTCTAAAAACCGTTTTGTCGAAATTCTCTAGTTTAAAATAACGGTCGGTGACAGTTTTAATGTATGAACGTTGGAGAAAACGCTGCTTTAACTTAAAATAAAATTGTATCCTATCCTGCCTTTTTGCACTCAAATAATATAAACTTCTACAGTTTTAAAATATTTACAAGTATCGTTACAATTTCCATATTTAAAAAAACCTGTTCCTTTATTAATATTAATGTCACACAACACATGTCTTGCCAACTGTCAGCATGCAAATATTAATAATTCAAGCTGTATAAATATAAGCTTTAAAATAAATTAAAACCATTTAAAATTAATGTTAAACTATAAGCATTTATAATAATATAATATAATACGATCGTCAAAATAAATCTAATAATAGTCGAATTAAACCTTACGGTCCATAAATTCTTTTATGTCATAAATTTTTTGGTCAATTAACCAACTATACAATTTTGTCTTAAATAAATTAATTTTAAAATTATTAATGTTATGTGGAATTTTGTTGTATATCCGAATACACATCGAAACACAACTATTTCTGTATTTAGCAGATTGTCCAATGACACTATGTACCAGTCTATAAGGGTCTCTTTTATGTCTTGTGTTCATACCCTTTGCTTTCATAAATAATTATTTTTTTAACAAAACAGGACATTTGTGAAATGTACAGTGCAGGTAAAGGGAGCAAACCAAACTCAATATTTTTTTTTTGTTTGTGCGAATGTCTCGTGATACATTTATCTAATGTGAACCATTTTTTTTTAATAAATATAAATAAATATATTTGTGAATATGGAATGGAGACGATAAGTAGATTAGAAACAAAAACAAACGGAAACAAAAATACCTGCGTGTTGTGAGGCAAAGTTGGGAAACAACACAAATTCGAAACAAAGTTCAATTTTCACAAAACAAATAACTATTTCGAACTGCACAAGTTAAACACGTTCGACATTGTATTTCACGGAGACAAATAGAAAAAGCCAAACGATACTAAACAAACGTTTTTCTTTCTGCCCAGTTCTAAATAAAAAATATCATGTTTGGTTCCTAACTCCTGCCATGTATTTTTGTATGTTTTCCATGGTTTAAAAAAGGAATTAAAATTTTAGTTTTTAGCAATTACCATGCTAGGTTTATCTAAGATTTTTAATACTTGAAAAAAAATGGTAATTGCTAAAAACAAAAATTTAAATTGTTTAAGCTTTTCTGATCTTTACCAATAGTTAAATATTTGTAAAAATATTTCTATCGGGTGTTGACGGTAGTAGTATATACCGCAACATTGATTAGAAAATACGCTGGCTTTGACAGCGAGAACCACTTGAAAGATTTCGTCGAGTTGACTAACGTCTCGGTAGCTTAGTGGTCAAAGCACTCGCCCGGTATGCGATGGACGTGGCTTCGGATCCCACCTAAGGCGGACGATTTTTTTCAAGTATTAAAAATCTTAAAAAAGGAAGTTTGTATTTTGCAAATGAAAAGTGATGACAGGATACCCTACCTTTTACATACACACAACTAACTCGATGATAAAAACAGAGCAAAATTGTTCAGTTAAATACGAGTTCTTTGTGATTTACTATTACCTACTTTAGCTAACGACGCGATACCAAATGAAAAAAAATCTTAGTCGCACAATCCATTTCAATCAAATCTGTATGTAATGGTATTATAGACTGTGCTTTAAATCTACCGCAGTTGTCGCTTCGGACAATTTGAACGATAAAGAATAAGAAGTGGCCATTTATCACATGAAATGTCAAGTGCATTTTTTTTACCTAACAAAATATAATTGAATGAGAAAACTCATGTACCCTATTATGGAGAAAAATCATAACGGTTAAGATATATCAGTTAGTTTAAGAGTAATAGTCGTTCAACTTAGTCGTTCAAACAATCCTATCCTGGGCCCTAACCATGAACTGTTAAAACAATCACAAATCTGTCAAACATTATCATTTCTGTCAAATTTTGTATGAAATGACGAACCAAAATTGACAGATTTGACAACTTTGAGATTGTTTTAAGAGTTCATGGTTATGGCCCAGGAAATATTAAAACCAGATTCAATTACAAAGCCGGATTTACTGTCAAATTCAAGTCGTGTTGATTTTAGCTTTGAGATTTACACCAATTATCTAGGCCCAAATTAAATAAAAATTGTACCATGGCCACTGAAAACGGATAAGTTAACATACCAGAATATACTAAACTCAGGTGCTACAAAATGTTTGTGCTCATTACACAAACATTTTTTCTTGCAAGACTCGAAACCGAAACCACTGGTTTTGCCATCCGAGTAGCGCACCACTAAACTAGACGGTCGTCAAGTCGTCATATATTTTAAAATGTTATTTATTAATAAAACATTTTACTAACAAAAATCTTAAAATATATTTGAATTTGAGGTTGTGTTCAACGAAAACCGCAACAGTACAAGTAAAATTAATTGTGTTCTCTATCAGATTATTTGCATACTCCGGATATTGCACTGTTATTATTATCCAGCGGATATACCTACGAGTTACTCAGCTTGCAATTTGTATTTCACTCGGAGTTATTAAAACCTTTTCAAAATAAATCTGACAAGCTTATTTTTATCGGAAGTTAAATCACTATAAACTACGCGTTTTGTATTCTACTAAACTTAAAATAGAGTAGGTACAGTTATTATTTTATAGCCGCATGACTCGACGGAGCTAGACTACTAGAAGGAAATTATGTGCTAAGATATTTCTGCTCGTATACTAGTATCAAAATTAGATTCTTTGCGAGCCTTATACAGGCTTGAATTATATTACTGATCTTCATGTCGAGGAGATGAAGTATCCAAGGATATTGAAAAGAAGCACTGCAATATCCGGTGAGAAAATACCTTGTCGAAACGTAATTTAAAAGGTACCTACAGGAAAATAAAGTGCATTATTGTTAACGGTGACCCGGTTACATGCGGCCGCCTATATTTATTTATGGACAGACATTAGTAGAATAAAAAATCGGTCAAACGCGAGTTAATCTTATTCAAAGGGTTTTGTACCAACATGTTTTCTTTAATTTAGTTCGGGACACTTACACCTGGCCGTTTATTATTCTGTTTTTTTTAAATTTGAATCGTATACTCTGGTGTTCTATGTATTATAGTTTTTTACGGTAGCGCAAACTGATGTTCATATATAATATCCTCAATAAAAATTGAACTGGCTTCCAAAACAAAACAAATACTGCAGCCCTTTTTATTAATGCGTAGATAAGTACTACCTAGTCCTAGGTAAAACAGACGGACGAAAAGAAGGACAGACAGACAGTAACAAAATAATGATTCACTGCAGTGAATTCTGACATGGGATTTTGCTGCAGTAAATCACACACAATACTGATAGGTGGTTTAAAATAATAATTTTACACCATTGGACCATGAACTTTGCACGAAATAAAAATGTATGATTTTTATTGTAAAGTTGTTACAGAACCCTAAAAACAGTGATAATATTCATGCAGTTGGTACGCAAATCACGTGTTTGTATACACGCACAGATTTATTGTATTTCCTCTGGTTTGGTTTAACGTACGTTGCCAGGTTATTCACTTTTTTACCGAATTGCTCCTTTTCACCCCTGTAACTGACATTTTTATATTTTTTTAATATTAAAACTATCCGTTAAATGATGGTATAAATAAATAAAACCAGCAAGGTTGAAAAAACATATTTTTTTATTATTCGAGTTATAAAAGTTAGAATATCACGCAAATAATTAAAGTTTTTAATCAAATTTAAATTATCATCATGCTATTAATAATTTATAGTATGTTATTATTACCAACAATTAATAATTATAAATAATTTACCTACGTACCATGAATCTGGCCGTGATGAGAAAAACACTTTATTTTAATTCCTCTAGACATTGTATTCTCGTCATTTTCATCTAGCATAGGTATTTTAACAATGAATTATTTATTATCTAGTAATATTTTGCGTTATTAAATATCTCATCACTAAATAGCTAATATGGACATTGCTTCACGCAGATGGAAATATATAAATTCTTGCATGAACATTAATAAGATTTTATTAGTCTCTCAAAAGGAATAACGGTTGGCTCTATAATGATATCATAACTAGGATATTAAATTTATAAGAGGTTTTATTTCTGCAACTTGCACGATTGGGAATTTATTTAGGGTTCATTGCAAAGTTGTGCAAAACTTCCAGGAGCGATTTGGAATCTTAATCGAACTACAAAAAAAACACAAAAATCCTTAACTATCTGTAGTTTAAAATGGAACTCCTAGATAATTTAAGTGGAATGCATAAGGTCTTCGTTAGCCCAGAGCGTCTTGATCTCTGACTGATGAACAATCACGCGCCCGCCACTCAATTTATTTTCTTTTATTCGTAAATGTATTATTTTTAGGGTTCCGTACCTAAAGGGTAAAACGGGACCCTATTACTAAGGCTCCGCTGTCCGTCTGTCCGTCCATCCATCTGTCTGTCCGTCCATCCATCTGTCTGTCCGTCTGTCACCAGGCTGTGTCTCATGAACCGTGATAGCTAGAGAGTTGAAATGTTCACAGATGATGTATTTCTGTTGCCGCTATAACAACAAATACTAGAAAATGGAATACAATAAATATTTAAGGGGGCTCCCATACAACAAAGGTGATTGTTTTGCTGTTTTTATAAAAAATGGTACGGAACCCTTCGTGCGCGAGTCCGACTCGCACTTGGCCGGTTTTTTTATACCCACTTTCTTATATAGGCCTTATTATTAAAATGTTGTATTACCCTACCTCCCTTACACCCTCCTGCGGTCTGCAATTCACACAGAAACCACTTAACTCTCTCCCTGACCTAAAACTTTTTGCTATATCTCCATCGGCCATTGGGTAGTTAAAAAACCGTGGATTACGACATTACCAAGCAAGCTTTCAATTAGAATTTGACGACCTCCGTAGCCGAGAGGCGAGCACGCCGGACTTTAAATGGCGCCGCCATCTCTAAGGTTCCGGGTTCGATCCCCGGTCGGGTCAATGTAGAAAAACGAACTTTTCTATATTGGCTCGGGTCTGGGTGTTGTTGTACCGTCGTTGTTTCTGGTTTCTATAACACAAGTGCTTAAGCTACTTACCTTAGGATCAAAGCAATGTATGTGATGTTGTTGTCCATAATAGGTATTAGTTTTTGACCAAATCTTTTTCTAGAAAACAAATATTGCTCTTCCACTTCTAAACTCATTTCTTTCCGGATATTTTTACCTTTCTACTATATTTGAAAGAGAAAAGACTGCAGGGAATAATATCAATAGAATATAAAATACTTTCTGGAGAATCTAACGTGATATCTTCAAAATATTTTTGGTAAAGGATGCGGAAGGCAACCACTAAAGTATAACTTACAGTTTAATAAGATTGCTTCGTGTTTCTTGCGATTGTCAGTATTCCGCGGAGGCGAGATGTGTGCTCCACGTGAATCAGGAGTGAATTCGACGGAATTCCCAACGAAAATTCCCAAACCAGATCAGAATATCAATTGCTTTTCTACCCAATTTTCCTGTAAATTGCTACGGAATATTGTACCGTGAAATATCTAATATTTGCATAACGCCACGCGCTTTCGGATAAAAAAATCTAAAGTGAAAGTGAACCCTGTAACAGGTGTCATTGATTTGGTTTGCTTAGTTTCGTGAATGTTTTTACTTTGTTACCATATTGGCAATTTGGTAAAATATCGTTCAATAAAACTTATCCCTAATTTGGTAGCTCAGTGAGGAGACCGCAACGTTCTAACGAGATTATTGGGGTTCGTCGAGTAAATCCGCAATCGACAGATAGAGTGGTATATTGTGCCCACTGTTTTTGTAATTTAGGAATCTGTAAATGCAAACAAAAATCTTATGCAGAAAATATGAAATACAAAACAACTCTTGTTATATCTACACCTTATCTATCTACCTGCCTCTCAGTGGATGGAGTAATGATCCATAATTAAAATGAATATAGTTCATTGTGCAATGGAGCAGAAAGAACATTAAGCTCTTCATAGCTGCAGGCATAATAAGTGCCTCGTGGGTGTTAATTGTAGTTCCTGAGTTTCCACTTGGGGTGCTATTACGCGTCTGTATTGAAAAGTGCACTTTTTATTATTTAACGTTTTTCGAGTGTTTGTGGCTGTTTACACTGAACTTAGCTATGAAATGCTAAGTTTCGACTTGCGCTTAGTAACAAAAAGAAGAAGACTTAAAATAAATATCAGCGCAAATGATGTATATGTCGTGGCCCGATCTTAAAATTAATCACTTCATGATGTGACCGACCATTTCATAAAATTGTCGTATTTCATAAAACAGCCAACTAAAACTGGTTATATCGTTTTAACGTCAACGTTTGATGATATGTTAATCAACGTGTGGCCATATCATTAAAATAGGTTAAAATACGTTTACAAGTTACTGGAATTTGTTTAATGTGAGTTTTGGGCGATAGATAAATAGAACATTATAAATATTTGTAATTTTGAAAGTAAACTTATAAATAAAAGAGATTGAAATAGTTAAATAACCTAACTAACCTCCAAAATTACAAGTCGAAATCAATAAATTTTTGACGTTACAACCGTTTTTCGACTGATTTTCATAAAAATCGCCTAGCTCAATGTTTTAACGATAATTCACTGCACTTTTATCTTCACTTTACACATTATTATTCACTTTAAGAACAGAATAATTATCCGCCGCCATGATGTACCACAATAACAAAGCGACATCAGCGCCTCTACCGGTGGATAATATAACAGTTTTACGATATGACCACCAACGTTTGGCCATTTCATGAAGTACTCGGTCATATCATCAAACGCTGATTGATTCATTGATCTGGTCTAACCACATCATGATGTGGGCAGCGGGTACAGTGCCGCATCATGAATAATGACAATTTTATGAAATGGTTGGCCACATCATGAAGTGATTAATTCTAAGATCGGGCTACGACATATACACAGGGTTTCGTTGTAATGCCATGGATAAAATTAATGTTCTTTTAAACTCAAGGAGGTTAAATAAAATATTATGTTACCGAGCTAACAATTAACCGAGGTAACATAATAATTTTACGTTTCATTAGTCATATATTATTAAAATTTTAAGGGCAAAATATACGCACATATTTAAAAAATCAATAGATTTCTGATTTTCCCTTTTCCGACCTTGTAGATGCAGAATAAAATTTCTTCTAGCCAAAAATATGTCGAACATCTAAATTGAGTATTCATCATATGTAAAACAGATTTATTTTTCCTTGGAGGACAGGGTTGCGATGATGAAGCATTATGTATGTAATTCCGAATAAATTTACATTTTAATTTAGGTAAATATCGGTTTAAGTTTGATGGAAAATTTGTTAGGAACTTGATAATGTTTCATGTGTTTACATACAAGTGGACTGTAAGTTTTATCGTCAGCTTATCCAGAAAATAAGCCAAGACTAAAATTTATAGTTAACGTACATAATATGCTAAAAAATAATAGTTATACATTTTTCCAACAATCACATCAATAGGCTAGTTGATACCACTAATCAATTGACAACTTTCTATGAGCTGTCAAAACGCACCTTTTCCTAGTAATTTGTATGACGATAGCGAACTATGACGTCACTGTTTACCTAACTCAACTGCCTTACCTTTATTGATTTCGAAGCAATCAAAAATATGATTTTTGCAGTACCGGTGGTACCGGATTAGCAGGCCAAAAATAGGGTGTTAGTCTTAATAAATTAATGTCATAGAATTATTTACGAATGGTGTCAACATTCCAATCATTTAAGCCCCAAAATATGCATATTTGTACCATGGCGACAAGATTATTATGCATGACATCCAGCAGATGATCTTGTTAAGTACAGGACTAGTGACTGCTATACCAAGACGATCAAAATTAAATAATACGAGTACTTACTATTTACTCTTAGTGATAAATACGTAATGGGTAACATCTGCACCTACCCAAAGATGACGCGACCTCTTTTCAGCTAGCTTAGTCTTTCCAGCTCTATTTTCAGATATTTTTATTAGGAAGTACTTCAAAACGTTTACGACATGTAAACATATACTCCCCAATATCAATATCGCTTTAAACGCTAACTCGAGAAGGTCAGCAGTCTAAGGAATATTGTAAACGAAAAGATGTTAAAGATATACTTAGGTAGGTACACGTCGTAAATGATTTTTTTAATACTGGACAACATCACACACATTGCTCTGATCCTAAGGTAAGTGCCTAGCTAAAGCACTTGTGTTAAAGAAAAAAAAACGACAGTACCAACACACCCAAACCCGAGACAATATAGAAAAGTACGTTTTCTACATTGACCCGACCGGGGATCGAACCCGGCACCTCAGAGATGGCAACGCCATATTATAGTCCAGCGTGCTCGCCTCTCGTCTACGAGATCATCAAATGTTTAAAAGTTACTCCTATATTTCTCCCAAATAATCATATCCGCCAAATCTTGAATTGATAGAAATTTGTTTCTTGGTATTAAACATACTTTCGATTTACATTTTTTTTAGCTTGAAACTAAGATTTCAATTCAGTGTTACGAAGTTGATTTTAATAGTTTGAAGTTAATCTAATACTACCCTTTGGTAAGATTATGATTAAAAACAAAATATTTGTAGAATAATAAAATTTTCTGATCTCTAACTACTAAAAAAAAAATACAAAGTATTTTTCGTATCTTTCTTTGAGCAACTTTGAATTTTATACGCAAACAATTTGGTTTAATAATGTTGTCACTCGGAGAATTGGGATCGATATATGGTAATTCGATGCAAACAGGGCGGTCGTGACTAAAATAATGTTTATTTTATTTTTTATTCTTAACGCCATTGAAGCCGAACATCGGACTGGAATGAGCTAATAGAAAATCAATTGCAGCCTATTGATGAAAATGGTTACCTAATTCGTGGCAAGTTACTTAAGCCCCCATCAAAAGATACCCAATAATATAGGTTCCGGAAATGAGCATCGTTTTTATAGGGATTTCGCCTAACTTCGTCGGAAACGAAAAGTTATATTATAAAATATAAAACGAAAACAAATGGCGGTTCAACACAAAAATTGTGCCAAGCAATAGGTCGTATAGTCGTTGTGGTATTGTTCTATTTCGTGATAATAAAAACACCAAAAGGTTACAGTAAATCTCGTAGTAGGTACACCTACTTTTTAAGGGTTCCGTATTCCTGACAAGGAACCCTTATAGTTTCGTCATCCATCTGTCTGTCTGGCCGAGGTTTTGCTTGGAGACTGTTGACCCTAGAGAGCTGCAATTTTGTGGAGATAGGTATATCAATCTAGCCGACAAAGTGGTAGAATATTTTTTTCTTTAGGGTATCTCCAATACTTACATGTTACGTTAGGATGATTTTTTTCATTGTCCACCCTATCTTCTTATGGTGTATCATTGAATAACTTTGGGGTTGCCAAGACTATTTTTCGATTTAGGGATCCGTTTCCCCCCCCCCCCCCCTCCCCCTCTAAAAGGTAAATTATTGGCTTGAAAAATTTATGATAATAGTGCTGTGCTTTTCATGAACTTTTAAGGAAAATCATAACGGTTAAGATAGATTAGTTAGTTTAAGAGTAATAGTGCAACTTAGTCGTTCAAACATTCCTTAGTTAGAGGAAAACATTAAAAGTGACTTAAATTAAGTAATTGCTGAAATATATTAAGGTAACGACGGCGTGGGACGACACGCACTTTTTAATGATAGGCATTTAAAGAATAAATAAAATTCGTCTGAATCACGATTCGCACCTTCTTTTATTATTTACATTATTTATATTTCTTTTAACGCTGGAAAAAAACTTAAACCTGCCAGTCGCAAACCGTTAAGTATTTTTTATGTGCGATTACGCACATTATAAACAACATGTTACATTGCTTCGTTTATTAGCACCTTCTTTTATTTAAATCTCTTTTCAACCGACTTTAAAGAAACTCGAACCTGTCCGTCTTAATTTGACGAGTTTTTTTTTTGTTATTTTTTGTGTGACCAGTGATGTCACATTTAAAACAAAGTGTAACATTGTTATTCAATAGTTGAGGCTGCTCACACGGGCTGCCTGAGCGGAGAGGTGCTAGATGCCGGTCAACGCCAAGCGACGAGGCCCTCGATGGTACGTGAAACCGATTGCGATATACACTTCACGTCTAGTAGCGCGCTTTACTTTTCCGCGCTAAAATACATATTGGTTACATCGGTTTTTGCAAACAGTTTTTTTTTCTCAGTTATTAAAATATAAAGAAGTTACGAAATAGCTAGCTTATGTTATTACAACTTTCTCAGAGAATGACATTAGATATTCCGCATTAGGTTTAAAGTTAAGAATTCTTTATTTTGCTGTCATTGCGATCAATAAATAAATATAGATGTGCCAGACAACACAGCAATTGACACGGCCTCGTAGTAAAACAGTTTAGAGGCACAAGACATCAAATTTTCGCAGCACACCCAGACCCAGAATAACGACAAATATTATTATGACCAAAACTTAATGTGGCTTATCTGTCAATCATACCTGCCTATGATACAATCAATTATAAATTTCACAAACCAGGATAAAACTGTTTTGAGTGGTTTTTAAGTGCCTAAATTAATAAGATTTTTCTGAATTTAACGCGACTTTGCTGTTTAGGAATCGTTTCGATATTATATGTACACGTCAAAACAAAAATTGTATCGCCCTATAGTCCCGCAGAAAATACAAATACCGACAACAGTGCTTCGCTACCCGAGGCAATATATTGAATATTGTGACAGTCGATATTTTATTATGTAAACATTTCTATCTTATTATAAAAAGGTGCTGCTTAGAGACCCATAACAAAATATAGGTACTAAAATCTTTTGGCTTATTCATTCACTCATAGAAACTTATCAAACATCACAATTAATTTATGTGGTACCGTCATTGTTTTTTGATTTCTATAACACAAGTGCTTTAGCTACTTACCTTAGGATCAGAGCAATGTATGTGATGTTGTCCAATAATATATATTTATATATATTTATTCATTAAAGGTTACCGTACTTTCTGAACAGTTTGACTGAGGACATACGACAGGAACCAGTTAAAAAAATATTTAAAAATAAACTTAAGAAACACTTGTTGGCAAGCCTTGGTGAATAATACTAAGTAAAATATACGAGACTCACCTAATCCCGCAGAAACACTTTTACCCACATAACGCGCTTTAGCATATCCAACAACATAAATATCCAACATGCAACACATCAACATTTTCAATTTGCATTTCTACATAATTCTCAGCACACATAATCATAGTACGCCTCATCTATCATGGAGGAAACGTGAAGTTCGCAAACTGATTCGTACGGATTCGCCGGGATATTTTTACGCTTCCTTGAGTCTGTAGCGAGAAGCCCGACAGTGTAGGTTGGCCCACACTATTTATGATTTAATAACATCGTTCCGACAAGCAACTGTCTCGCCCAAGAGCAACTTTAGCCCTATTTCATACTATAATGGGTTTAGGTTTAGAACAGAATAAGTTTAACAATAAGAAAGTACAATGTTAAACTACAGTAGCGAAGATGGTTTTTAATGGAGTAAATGAGCTAGAAAGTTATCTTATACTTAGTCAAATCTCTTACCTCGGGCTATTAGTCTTATTCCCTAAACATAAGAGGAGTTTAATTTTACAGAACAATAACTAAGTACCTACCTAAGTCGATTTTAATAGGAACTAAGTATCCAATAAATCAAACAATGAACATCCCACTAAACCAAAGATTAATTACTCGCCAAAGATAGATGCTACATTTTGTAAAAACACCTAAACGCGTGACTTAAGTTAGGTACCAATTTACCTTTTAGGGATAAAAAAAGGGTGCTACAGGACCCTAACTCTTGCTCACTGTCCATACGTTACCATCATCCTAACTACCGCTTTTAAGTCTGTACCTTTTGAATCAAATGGGAGTCTGCTGACATTTTCATTCCTTCAAAATTTCAATGATTGGCATATATATAGATAATGCCACATGGCAAAAACTCTCTGTTTTGTTTGATTTTAAATTAAAGTTTGTAAGTTTATTTTAATTAAGACTATGAACAAACCAAATTACTCTTCGGAAAAATAGCGACAAAAAATATTTTGATTTCGAAAAACAAAAATGCTTAGTTGAGCCATTTAGCGAGGAAAATCTGCAAGCATTCTCGCCTCCATTACTTCATGGACACGCTTTTATTTTTGTATACGTAGTTTTTAGTTTTGGGATGGTATATTTTGTACTAGAATTTTTATTGAGGTATAATGTACAGTCAACAGCACATCGACCTACCCCAAAAGTCAGAAATTCTCCAATAGATTTTCAACTTTAAGCCTGACATATAGAGTTCATTTTCAAATGAGAAAAATTGACATTTTGTGGTAGGTCGACGTGCTGTTGTCCGTACTAGCGTACGAATGAGAATTTTAATTGGAATTAAATAAAGAGTTATTTAATTTTTGTTTCATCAAAAATAGTATTCTCATAAACTTATATTGTGACGTAAAATTGACAACAGTTTGTAATGCAACTGAAAATAGTACAAAAAAACTTATTTTGGATATATTCCAATTCAGTCGACGACGACCTAATAGGTAATTGCTTTTTTTGCATTACTGTTTTTGATCCTAATGATACTGGCACCGGAGAATTGGCTTTGACCAGTTTAAAATTCATGAACATCACGAACGAAGTCGCAGGAAAATATCTAATAATAAAGACGATGCTCTCTACCCATGAGTAGGCAAGAAGGCCTATGTTATGAAAGGCCCTTGACGCGGCGTTTTTACGTCGACTCGTCCTGTCCGAAAATACTCGTATATCACTTTGAAGCCGCTACTGACATTTATTAAAGGCTATGCCGTCTTGATTGTCATGTCGAAGTAGGTATTTAATATCGTTTTTTCATCGGTTTATGGTCTAATGAATTTGAACTTTTTAAAGGTGAATCGGCCGGTTTCATCGGATGATTACATGGCAAAAATGTTTTAAATTATTACCTACTTCCGAACCAATATGACTCGGTTATAAGATGATTAAAAAAACTATTGGAAGCACCCTGGGGCATACTTAATATGAACTCTAAATAGTACCATAAGCATTAAGCAAACATACAAAAAATAAAAACACAACAAATACTTACATCAAACGCTAAACGGAAAAAACTAAACATGTTTGAAGAAGTGCTACCCCTGAAATGTTTTTTTGAATGTACGAGTATTTCTCAACACAACACAGGGACATACGCATTTAACCGTTTAAGTTTCGACGCCCATGTTACATCTAATACAAGGACATTAAGTTAATTCCTTAAAATTAATTCGGCATCTGTTGAGAAAGCAAATATTTAATAAAGCACCGGCGGAAATGTCTTGGGATTTAATCAACGAGACTCGGCTTGTTTAAATATTTATAATTCCTTATTCGAAAAATATTCGTTGTTAAATGATCCAATATTATTTGGAAATTTATATTCGAGCAAAATACGCATTAAGCCTCATTTACAAGAAAAAATAGGTTATCTTTATCGTTGTTTTGAATGAGGATAATATGGATTTTATGACAAATTAGCAAGACTGTTTTATGTTACTGTTGCCTATGGATAATATTTAACTACTCATAAGTATAAATGTTAGTTTATTAAATTTATTAAAAATGTTGCCCACATAGTATAAATAGAAAATTGGATTTTCAGGCGCCAAAAACATAAATTACCTCAATGGCTCTGATTTTTAAGTTTAATTTATTGAATGTAAACCAATTCCATGGGTAATGTCATAAATAATTGTTAAGTATACGTCTTGGCACACGCCATTTGATCTACATTTAATGGGATCGTACACCGCTGTTAAAGTGTTATAAATTCTACAGGGAGCCTATAAAACGAGGACCAAGAAATTATCTGTTCAAAAGACAATTTATGCTGCTGCAATTAAACGGTACTAGATCTTCTTAAATTGCTGGAACTGTGTAATTGTATTCTCTCCTTAATAAGGAGTAGCGTCTTACCTCGTAAATATAAAGCGCTTAATCTCGTTTAATTTTCTTGTTTACAAAGACTGCGAGGGACGTAGGCACTTTTAACGAAGACTCTATAAGCAACATTTCAATTGTCAATGACTCTTCCTAAGGAAAATGGATGAATATTGGAAATTGAGATTATTTACGGTTTAAAATATGAGCCTCCATATTCTTGTTATCATTTGAATAAATACTTAACATCTTTAACAATCACATCAAACGTTTAGAAAAAAAACTATAGTCAGTCGTTGTGTAAGTATGTTGAGTACCATTATGATAACAGCAATAACACATTCTTCTCTAAGGAAGCTGTTTGACCATCAATCAATTATTGATGAAGCAGTTGGTATGAATTATTTAATAAAAAGAGTTGTACCCACCAACCTATAGGTTGGTAGGTACAACTCTTTTCAACATTTGATGTAGGTACTATAATACATCAAATTTTGACCTGCGGTAAACATAAGTGTACCGTATAATGCACCCACTTAGCCTTTTTTAATTTATTTTTAGGTAAATTCGCCTATCCAGTGTATCAAAACAGAGTAAGACATTGCGTCAAGCGAGGCGTGCCGTATCATCACTGCCTGCTTTAAATCAACCCTCTAAACAAGCTCACATGAGAATAGAAACGCTTGGCACCTGACGTAAAGTTGCGTACGCTATTGAAAACGCGAAGCAGAAGACTGAAACTCAGCACCCACTATATGGCACTAACTTCGGAGCGAGACTGAGGAGTCGTACACTGTAACATCCTACGGATGCATATAATAACCATCGATGCTCAAAATTTACATATACAAGGAATGGTCAGCCTGGTAAGTTGTTGAACCGTTTTAGAACACTGGCTGACCTCTGTTGTTAAACCAGCTACATAGCGGATGTAGGTAACTGTAGAACGGAGCCAAAAAAGGAAAATATGTAACTTAACCGACATCGGTAAATAAAATAATCAGTGCAATTTCCTAATGTAGCAGAACAGCGTGCGTAGTCAGAGAAAGATTTTTCAGAATTAGATCAGTAGTCCTGCAAGCATACGTCTTACGACGCCCTTAAAACTTTTTTTATAAAAAGTAATAACTTTTTAATTTACTGCCCTCGCTCCTTGGTAAAAACTTTCGTCCAGCATTCATGTAGGTATCAGCGGCAGTTTGTTTGAATCTACATTCACTGAAATCTGAACTAATTAACAAGTGAAGTTGCACAAACTGGAAGCGAGTGTATCGCAGGCGCTAACTTGTTGCCTAAGGACACTCGCACATTGTTGCAGTTCGCATCGCCGCATGTGCTGGAAGTTTGCTTTGCATGGCTTTGACATAACTTACATACAGCAGTTACCACTTTGACAATATATTCGGGTCTCGCGACATCTGTCTTGGACTAGTTGCTGATTTGCGCTCTCTGAGAGCTAGTGCATGTTGGAATACTTATACATATAGGAAGTAATATTTGTGAAAAATAATTACTTTTACAGGAACAGGTGGCCCTATACTACCTGCCTACATTTGATTTATAATTTTTATTATACTATTCACTGTTGCAGACTCTTTATGTGACCTATTTACTTTTATACTTCTTTTTTACATTATTGTTTTTATATATGTCAATGTCTTCTAATTTGTCTGTCTAATTGGAAAAGGAAAATTGTCAACACACATTACGGTGAAAATAAGTGAAATAACAAATTAAACCCATTTTAAACAGGTAAACAGTCCTATTATTCGTTCATATACATTTCATCCCATAACCCGTTGATTTCATTGGTCCTTCTCCCTTCGTATTCAGTGCCTATTTCACGAACAAACATTTTCATTTTCCATACTTACATTGTTTACATTCACATATTTTTACCTCGTTCATCCGCACATGATCACCCGTAGTAAAAATAAAATAATGTCGGCCGACCCGGGCCCCACCGCGGACGTTCTCCGCAGCTCTGGTCCGCCAGTCAGCGCCGCACCGAGTGAGCGCACTTCACAAAGCAGATCATCCCGTTCGTCCGCAACTGTGAGGGCACAAAAAGCAGCTGCCGAAGCGCTCGCTTTACGTCGTCGCCTCGAGCGCGAGCAGGAGTTAGCCGCCCGTGAGCGCGAACGCGAACAGGAGTTGGCCGCTCGCGAGTGCGAACGTGAACGTTAACTCGCAGCGCTACAGCAGCAGATGGAGGAGAGCGAATTACAAGCTGAACTCGCTGCCATCGATGCAGATGCTGAGTCTAGCCGCGCTGGGAGCCGCGCAAGCCATCGAAGTTCCACAAGGGTGAGCGTAGATAGAACAAAAACATGGGTAGAAAGTCACCAAGTTGACAACAATATTGACAGAGGCAATATTACAGTAGGACGTGAGCAACATGTTACTGTTCCGTCACCCGGTTGTTTGGTACCACCACCAACAGCCACTCGGGCAACTGCACCCCCTGTCAACTTTTCCATTCGACAAGCACAACTACCAAAGGTCTCTAAAACATCCGAGGCGGTCGGTCGTGCGCCGCCGCTCGCTCTCACGGAGCTTGACCAACCAGCCGTTCTCTTGCAGGCGGTAGCCGACACTGCCGCGGCAGCAAAGGCTCTTGCTTCCACTTCCGGTACCAGGAAGCTGGAATTACCACTATTTTTTGGCAATACGCTTCAATGGTTGCAATTCAAGCGTACATACAGCATAACAAAAGATAATTTTCTCCGCTAGATAACATAAACCGACTAGACGGTGCGCTCCGAGGGCCCGCGCGCGAGGCCGTGGCGGCGCTGTTGATGTCGACGGAGGACCCGGAGGAGGTCATGCGCGCTCTTGAAGATAACTTCGCGCGCCCCGAGCTCATCGTTTACAAGGAGGTTACTTCACTAAAAAATCTCCCACGACTAGGTAACGATCTTAAAGAACTTGGAATCCTCTTAAATCGGGTACGTAACTCCATTTCTACAATTAAATTATTAAACCACATAGAGTATCTGTTTTCGCCGGAATTGTTCCATGCGGTTCTCGCAAAATTAAATCCTACAATGAAACTAAGATGGACAGATTTTGCAATGCAGGATACCACCGGACGTCCTAAACTTGAAATTTTGTCAGATTTTTTAAAGCGCGAACTTGACCAACACATACGTTTCGGTTTAGCACCTGAGGTTAGCGCGACACAACACCTCCAGCATAACGTTCCTTTCGATAAACCTTTTAAACGCGAAACCGTTCATAATACCATGGTTCGTTCAAAATTAGACAAAAAGGGCAATTTTGGTGGAGGTACTGGGATTAGAAAAGAGTGCCCGTTTTGTAAGAATGACCACAATATTAAAGAGTGTTTTAAATTGAAATCTTTGAGTATTGATGAGAGATGGCAGTGGTTGCGTGAGGCAAAGGTTTGTTACCGATGCCTGAAGAGTAATTCACACCAATGGAAGACATGTAAAGTAAACCCGTGCGGTGTTGACGGCTGTTCTTTACGTCACAATCCGCTTCTACATCGTCAACCACCTCCTCCGCTTGTCAACACCCTCGACATACCTACAACCAATGGCAACACTCCCGCAAAAACTGTCAGTGACAACTCATATGCATTATCAAATAATTCTGAGCAGACTGAAGAGAAGCTAGTAGTATCGGCCACATGCACAGGCGTGCAAAAACCAAGCACCATTGTAGCTCTGCGCCCCCGTGCCTACCTGAAGATCATTCCTGTCACTGTCTCCGGGCCTGCTGGAATGTGTGACGTGTATGCTCTCTTAGATGATGGAAGTACTGCTACATTAATCGATTCCAGTATTGCCACACTTATAGGAGCGACAGGGCCAAAACAGGCCATAACAGTAAATGGCATAGGCGGACTTGTGCGAAATACTACAGTTTCATACGTTAATTTTCATATTAAAGGCAGATACACACAGGAAACATACCTCGTGAAAAATGCTAGGGCCATGGACTCTTTGTCTTTGCGTCCACAAACAATTAAACGCGAAGCAATCGAATCTTTTTCGCACTTAACTGCATTAGTTGACGAACTGACGTATGAGGACGCTACTCCTACAATTTTAATTGGAGCTGAACACTGGCACTTGTCACTCAATCGCGACGTTCGTGTTGGTAGAAGGAACGAACCCGTAGCCTGCTTAACAGCTCTGGGCTGGACTTTGTACGGTGTTGCTTCTAGCAAAACGAAACTAGTCGAATTCGTCAACCATACACGCATAGCTACATCTGAGGATGACAATCTGGAATCGTTGATCAAACAACAGTATAAACTCGATTCCATAGGCATTTCTAAATCAGAATCGATACATAACAAACAAGACCAGCGGGCAATTGATATTTTAGAAGCCACCGCGAGGCGTCTACCTACTGGTCGATTCGAGGTAGGAATGCCATGGCGCGACGACACGCAGCGTGTTTCAGAAAGTTACCCTCACGCTCTGTCACGGTTTTTAAGCCTAGAAAGACGTATGAGCAAAGAACTAGACTTTGCAAAGGCTTATCATGCATTCATTGACAACATGATTAGTAAGGGTTATGCAGAAGAATGCCTTCCAAAGACGTACCACGGGAACACTGAAGTCAAATCTGAAAAGATACGTCTTTATCTCCCACATTTCGGGGTGTACCACCCTCAAAAACGAAAAGTCAGAGTGGTCCACGACGCCGCAGCCAGAAATGAGGGAGTTAGTCTGAACTCCTTACAACTTCCGGGTCCTGATCTACTGCAGCCACTCCTGAAAATTCTTTTTCGTTTCCGGGAGGGTTGCGTCGGTATTGCAGCAGATATTAAGGAAATGTTTCCTCAGATCCGGGTAAGAGAGGAGGATAGGGATGCCTTCAGGTATCTGTGGAGATCTGACAAAACACAGAAAATAAAGGAGTTCAGAATGACATCTGTCATTTTTGGCGCGTGCTGTAGCCCTTTTATAGCTCAATTCATTAAAAATAAAAACGCACAGGAGCACGCACACGTATACCCAAAAGCCGCAGACGCGATTTTGTTTAGCCATTACATGGACGACTACATTGACTCACAAGATTGCGCCGACGACGCGGCTCAGTTAGCTGCTGATATCATTACTGTGCATGCTGCTGCCTGTTTTGAAATGAGAGGTTGGATCTCCAATGAGCCTAGATCTGGTGCCAGCCAATCTTAAAGTCACTAAGCCATTAGAAGTTGACCTCGGCGAACCCACCAACTGTATTAGAGCTTTAGGTATCGCTTGGAATCCTATCTCAGACAATTTAGGATTTCGAACGGTCAAAATAGAATCCCTTCTTGGTCCTCTAACAAAACGCAAAGTTCTGTCACACCTCATGCGCGTTTATGACCCTTTGGGTTTGCTAGGGCCTCTAGTCGTCAAGGGACGAATTTTATTTCAACAATCCTGGAGATCCTGTACCGATTGGGATACAGAACTTCCACAAACCGAGGTATCAAAGTGGCATGATTGGTTCCAGGAGCTTTCAAAGGTGACTTCGCTCAAGATTCCTCGTTGGTATGCAAAGGCAAAAGACTCCGAGCCGCTTTATAGAGAACTTCATGTCCTTGCAGATGCAAGTGAGCTTGCATATGCATGCGTGGCCTATTGGCGTCTTGTTTACGCTGACGGCAGCATCAAGCTCACTCTCATCGCAAGCAAAGCAAGGGTTTCACCTTTGAAACCAACTTCAATCCCGCGTCTGGAACTTCAAGCCGCCTTGATCGCCTCTCGACTCACTGTTGTTATCAAGGATAGCCATCGAAAAAAATCAGCACGTACTTTTTTTTGGACTGATTCAATGACTGTCCTCCAATGGCTGCGCAGTGACGCCCGTTCATTCAAGCCCTTCGTTGCTCATCGTTTAGGTGAAATTTTAGAGAATTCTTCGGTTAAAGACTGGCGATGGGTACCGACAGACTTGAATGTGGCCGACGATTCGACCAGAATGAGGCAAATAGATTTGAACCAAAAACACCGATGGTTTTCTGGTCCATCTTTTCTTTTTAAGTCCCCGGAGGACTGGCCTTTGGAGCCGCCTAACGTCACACCAGTTCGCGAAGAGCTCAAGTGTCATCTGAACGAATTGGTGGGACTCACTTTGGTCGGCACAGTGTCGTCTTTCCCAGTCACAGCTGACTTTACTCATTTCAGTGACTGGTCGCGTTTATTACGTGCCACAGCCCGGGTGCATCAAGCTGTGGAAATATTTGGAAATATTTTGGCCATGATTCGAAATTCTAAAGGAAATAGCGGGATTATACATGCTCCTGACCATTGTCCATCAGCGTCTACTACTCTGTCACCTTTAAATGCCGACCTAATGAAAGCCGCTGAAAGGCATGTTTTACAAAAAATACAGCTTGATAGCTTTGCTGAAGAAATCTCCTGCATTCGTAATCAAAAACCGATTCCCTCAAGCAGCCGCTTCATCAAACTATCGCCCACTCTGGGAGAAGATACATTATTACGTTTGGCTGGGAGAATTAAAGCTGCAGAAGACATCGACCCTGACTCACGTTACCCCATTTTGCTTGACGGCCGCCACCCAGTTGTACGTTTGTTGGTGCAGTTTTACCATCGCCAAGCAGGCCACGCAAACCACGATACCGTAATTAATGAGATCAGACAAAGATTTTGGTTATTGAGACTCCGCGACACCGTCAGAACTGTCGCAAACCAATGCTTATTCTGCAAAATTCGGAAGTCGAAACCCATGAACCCCATTACTGGAGACCTGCCACCTCAAAGACTCTCTCACCATCAAAGAGCATTCACTTTTACTGGCGTAGACTACGTCGGCCCTATTACTGTGACTATTGGGCGTCGCCATGAAAAGCGTTGGGTGGCCTTATTCACATGTCTCACAACGCGAGCCCTTCACCTAGAATTGGTGTACAACCTCTCTGCGGACTCCGCAATAATGGCTCTCAGGCGCTTAATTGCCAGGAGAGGGATCCCAGACACCATATATTCTGATAACGGGACCCGGTGCGAATCGTATCCTTCGGGATTTTTACACGAATGACGTAGAGGAGTTCACGGCTTTAAAGAAAATTAAATGGAGATTCATTCCGGCGGCAGCACCTACTTTTGGCGGATGCTGGGAGCGTTTAGTACGCACGGTAAAGGTGGCCTTAAAAGCTACACTCAATGAGAGGCACCCTTAAGAAGAAACCCTCGTGACACTCCTGGCTGAAGCAGAAGCCATTGTGAATTCTCGCCCGCTGACACATGTCTCCACAGACCCTGAAGATCCCACCACTCTAACGCCCTTTCATTTCCTCATCGGGTCATCATCGCATCAAAGCCTTCCAACCAATTTTCTTACCAACAATCGAGATCTGATCGGCCGAACCGAGTGGAAGAAGGCCTTAAGATTAGCTGACCATTTCTGGAACCGCTGGGTACGTGAGGTCCTTCCCACTATGCAGCCACGGGAACATAAAGGACATAGCAACAATTACCCGGCATTACGAATTGGAGATGTAGTTATCATCGTAGATGAATCGCTCCCGAGAGGGTTATGGCCTCGAGGCCGAATAGAGAAATTGTACCCAGGAAAAGACGGGGTGACAAGGGTAGTAGACGTTGCTACCTCAGGTGGTACGCTACGCCGGCCTCTGAAAAAACTCGTAAAACTGTCAACAGAAGGCCCCTCTAGTAGCCGAACTTAAAAATTAATAACACACATGAGTTGGTGCATTGCTGCACGAGGGGCAGGATGTTGCAGACTCTTTATGTGACCTATTTACTTTTATACTTCTTTTTTTACATTATTGTTTTTATATATGTCAATGTCTTCTAATTTTTCTGTCTAATTGGAAAAGGAAAATTGTCAACACACATTACGGTGAAAATAAGTGAAATAACAAATTAAACCCATTTTAAACAGGTAAACAGTCATATTATTCGTTCATATACATTTCATCCCATAACCCGTTGATTTCAATTCACCTTAATTAAGTTAGTACGCATATTATGTATGTATGTATCAGAAAACGGAAACTTAACAATATTTTTCGTCAAAAACTGATTTAAATAAAAAAATATATGATCATATAAAAAAAGATCACAAAGTAAATCGAAACCGAAACCGAAAACAAAAATACCTTCTACTTAAATAATAAATACAAACTCTTTGTCACGATTGGAATGCATTTATTTGCATTTATTTTATTTGACTGAAACACGTGTTTGATGCATAACTCTATAGGCACAGAACAACCTATTGCTAGACCGACCAATCAGGGACAGTTTTAGAAGAGTTGACAATTTAACGCCTGATAGATTGTTATCTATCTGTTTCACTTTGATAGATTATAATCTACCGAAAAATTGTAAATATTGTGCTACGGTTCACAATATTCCGATAGTTTTCAATCTTGCGAGTTAGAATATAGTCTAACGCTTTTTAAAATTTGACGGTGACATACAACAAGAAAAAATTGCATCATAGTTATCGTCGTATTATGACATAATTTCTTGTTTCATTATCTAAAGTGGCTTTTGTTCTGGTCTTGTATATCCAATATCCATAGCTAAGAATTATGTTCTAAAGTGACAATAAAGCTGCACTTAAAAATATCAAAACCAAATTAATCGTCAAAAAGTATATCAAAAATTATTCAGTATTATCCTTAAACAGATAAATTAGTTTATTACACCAGTCATTAATCTATCATCTGTATGAATCTTACATAATTGCGAAATGATATACGATACGTAACAATGTAACATTGAAATCTGACAACGGTTGGCAAATTAAACAAGGCGTAACCAATCCAAATATCGTTAGCAACATAGTTGATGACTATCCCGACAAATTCCTATGGGACTCGTGCGTAATTTCTATTCAACAGCCGATATAACTTTTGGCACTATGCCGGCATCAAAAATTAATTTTCCGCAAATAAATAGGATTATACAATTGAAAATGGTTATGTTAAACCATTTAGCGCGCTGAGTTAGGTACCAGGTTAGAACAAAAACAGTTTTACCAGCGTGTTTCCCTTTGAGTTAGGTTCGTTGAATCGACCCTTTTAGTATCAATGGATGTAGCGCATAAGCTATATCTGTGTTGAGTGTGATTTGGTTGATTTGGTCCAGAGAGGACGTAAACCCTTATTCAATTGGGAAGTAAATTGAAGTCTCTTTTGTAACGTGTCGAAGAGTAAATTGAATTTTGTCTAATACGGACCGCATCTGAAACAAAGAATGAAAGAAAAGAATAATGATAAACTGCTATCGACTATCGAATTCAAATAGACATTCAGGATTTCTTAACTTTTTATTCTCTTACTGTAACTGCGATAAAACTGAAAACGTAAAGAATTAGTCACTTTACAATAAGTCTTTGTCGGACTATTATACTAATAATAATACGCCGCGTGTGATAAGTTAATTCAAAAGTAAAAATCTGATCATGTGTTTCGTGCCACCTTGTTTGATCTCATTTAGTTCATAGAATGAGCTCGAGTCAAACTTGACTGGTTCATATTTTTTTCTGTTTAACCAAATAGCTTTACGTTATAATCACACCAAATTTGACGTTTGTATTACTTGCTTTTAATTTAAACTCTGTGACAAAATGTTAACTAACTACGATAATTTTTTCGTTGTTTTACGAATTCAAATTTTTGGCCTTTTCCTTTTATTTGTGCTGAGGTCTTGCTTTTTAGGTTGATGTAAAGTTTAAAGAAAATTTTAAATTTTTAGATCAATGTTTAATTTGACATTTATATATTCAAGTTGACATGGCTTATAATAATTTTTAATATTTTATTTTCTGTAAAATTTGCATGCTAATTTATATAGCCCAATATGTGAATCAATACTTCTGTTACTTAAGATCTTGTATACCATATTGCCGTAAATAAAGATTTATGATTTATGGAATGGAATGGGGTTTGAGTTATAATTAATAGGTTTGCAAGTCACAAATAAATTTTAGAATAAACACTATTTTGCGTTTCACGACAGTCAAATAGCGCTTTATGATACAATAATTCAAGCACTTTTATCCTCTACATATTTTTATCAGTTACCTACGTATCTGTTTGGCAATTTATCCGTACATTAATTGTGCCACAGGCCCTTAGAGTATTTGATAAAAACGATCTTGAAATGACATGAAGTTTTTGTATAGAGGTTTAGATATTTCCTTTTGACGTCTGGAATCCTAAAAACCCAAAAAAAAATCCTTTGCTTTCCAGTCACGAATCTCCAGTCTCTCATGGGGCGCGGTATCGTTTCCTGGTGCCTGAAGGCTCAGTGGACAGTTGTTTCGAAGAAGAGATTAATAGTGACGAAGCCAGTAACATTCTTCTCGACAAAAACCATCTGCAGTCGCCACGTGGCCATTAGTCATGATAGTGGAGCGTGTCGCCGGCCACTTTACGCTGAGCTGCTAAGGCTCCTGATTTATAGCCGGTACGTGGAGGTACACTCAATAAATCTAGGTGTTGCATGCCGCACTGGATTTTAATTTTGGGTACCTGGTATCAAGTTACGACATTTCTCTTTATTACCCAAGTTTCGGGCAGATAATGTGTTTACGTGTCGGGCTCGGGCGTCACAACTAACGCCGAAACGAACCGAGCGATACGGACAAATGTGGCAATAAACTGGACACCTACGCAAATAAATCTGCGCTGGAAATCGCTGCTTGGGTTGCAAGTCTCCCTTGAGATAAAATAACATGACAGGTTACTGTTTCAAAGTCATTATCCGAAATATGTACAACTTCTATAGTAAGATACGTAATACACTAGATGACTAGAACATTAGATCATCGACATCGATATTCTCTAACTAATAATCACCCATTCACGAACCGAATATTAAGCGCAAAGATTGAAGTTAAATCTGAATTTGATTTTATAAACCGATGAACGAATTTCACGTAACATTGCATCGAAAGTCGAGCGCAGATCTGACATTTCAACGAAGAATAAACGCCAAACAGAAATAAATGTACCAGGTAAATGCTCACTCAACGTAAATTTACTTAAGTCGAACAATAGTGTCGAGCATTCGCGGAAACGTTACATTACATGAAATAGCTTTTTATATTTGAGCTCTACCTATCTTGTATTTTGCCTTTCGCAAAAAGGTTACGTTACAAGAAAATACTCGAGCAAATGTTGCAATGTATACTCACCTTTATATCGAGCGTACAAAACTAGACACAACACAACATTGCTTTTTACTACTACCTACATGTTCGAAATGCAGGCTGAGAGTCAGATAAAAGTAATGTATTTGCTAAGAATAGGTATTACAGGTTCTCATTACATAATTAGTCAGCCAGCACCATCACAAATAGCTCTAAATATCATCAGTCGAGAGTAGGAGGGGGCTTGAAAATCAGCGCTGCCCGTGACCTTTAAGTAAGTCTCGTGGCAGCATGAGCTGAACCTCTGCCCTTTATTTTTCTTTAAAGTAGTATTGTGTCATAGTATGCAAGATTGTTAATTATTATTTATGTAGGTATACTATTAGGAAGATCATAAATATTTTTTTTATTTTATTTATTTATTATTTATATTATGATTTATAATTGTGTCAGATAGAAGTATATCATGATAATAAACTTTTCTTGCGTTAAAACATAAGTTACTAAATAAAACAAAAGTCACAAAATTAATGTAACTGACTAAACAACTGACTGTTGAGTCGATCACTTAACACTCGTGTTACATATCTACAAAACTTTTTTTAAATTGCCATGGATAATGTTAGAAGAAACTGAAAATATAATATAATTTCTTCTCCTCTCATTCGTCTTACCACTTGCCAATTCGCTCTGGGTATTTCCGTATTTTTCTAAATTTTTCAAAGCTCCTATACGTCCACGTTGTCAGAGAATTTAAAGCTTGTTTTTTGTTCCAGCTTAGTGTCAGACAAAAGTACAGAAGGATCAGTATCCTTTGTCGTTTAACGAGCTGATGAGACTCGTCCCACCTCACACCACTGTTATATAATCTGTGCCCACATTCTTATTTCCAATCGTGTCTGTGGTGCAGCCATCTGTAGATTTTGCAGAACTACGTGTGTAGTCAGTGAAGCATTTCAATTCACTATGAAAAAACTCTCGTCATTGAAGCATTTAAATTGACTAATAAGAATTATCACTTGAAGGCCCGATTGGGGTAGTGGATTTATAATTTGCCTTAACGTATAGGGTCCCGGGTTCGATTCCCGATCAGGATCAGTTGAAGAAATATTTTCAAATTCGCTGGAGTCTGGGTGTGCTGGGAGACTCTCTTGGCAAAATATATTGTTAACAAATATATTGTTGACTGGCAAATTCTTTTATCGTCGATCATTTCACATTTTGAGACAGTGACATAATTGGACACTTTTGCTTTTTCCACATCCACCAAAAAATTTTAACATCCACAAAGTAACTAAAAAGTATAACTAAAAAAGGCCCCTGAATAAAAAAAACACAAAAACATAGTTTAAGTTCAGACCGCAGTCTAACAAGAGATTTCGCGGCACAACTCTGGGGAAATTATAAGCTTGCAATTAATACTTTAAAAGCATTAAAAAGTTGTCTATTTCTAACCAGCTTAAAAGCAGGAAAAGTGCTTTGCATAATATTTCCATTTCTGATTAGCTTAGATTATTATTTCTTAATCATAACTAGGTATGTAAAATATTATCAAGATGGTCCTATGTGTATTTATTACTACTATAGATTTTCGCACCCAAACCTATTTTAGATCTTTTCGTTTTTGCGATTAAAAGTCATGTCATGATAGATAAAAAAGTAGATACTGTAAGCAGCAGAGCAGCTGATTGAGAAAGCTTGTTCATAGCCAGCGATAGTTTAACTAAATTACTGGTGTATTAATGTTGTGTTGCCTAAAATTGCTCCATATCGCATAGGGTAACTCCTGGATATGCCCAGTGCGGATATGTGCCTCGATTTTAAAAACTCCAACTTATAAACCAAATCCCAGTACAATGACCTAGATGTATTTGGAATCGCTAGCCGCCGCTAGCTTGTACACCGCGAGGGACCACGATGCGCGCACGCATTTACGGTCCACTAGTGACAGAACAAATTTACTCGCCAAAATTTGTTAATTTTTAATTTTCGATACACTTTGCTGTCCTAGAACTTTTTATCGACAAGGTAGATTTTTAAAAACTGTTTTATATTCAAGTAAGCAGTTTAAAGAATACGTTTGAGTGAACTGTTTGAATGATTTTTCGCTCTTTGTTTCTTTTATAGACTTAGGTCTTAGGCAACTATCATCTAAAAAAGGATATATGCCTAAGGGTGTCTATCCATCACTACTTATATTTGTCACTCATAAACTCATTAATTAACTTCATTTTTGTTTTAGATAAAAATGACGAGAAAATAAAAAAAACCGGCAAAGTGCTAGTAGGACTCGCGCATGAAGGGTTCCGTGCCATTATCTATAAAAACGCCAAAAAAATCACGTTTGTTGTGTGGGAGCCCCCTCAAATATTTATTTTATTCTGCTTTTTAGTATTTTATTGTTATAGCGGCAACAGAAATACATCATCTGTGAAAATTTCAACTGTCTAACTATCACAGTTCATGAGATACATCCTGGTGACAGACGGACAGACGGACAGACGGACAGACGGACAGACGGACACACGGACACACGGACAGACGGACAGACGGACAGACGGACAGACGGACAGACGGACAGACGGACAGACGGACAGACGGACAGACGGACAGACGGACAGACGGACAGACGGACAGACGGACAGACGGACAGACGGACAGACGGACAGACGGACAGACGGACAGACGGACAGACGGACAGACGGACAGACGGACAGACGGACAGACGGACAGACGGACAGACGGACAGACTGACAGACGGACAGACGGACAGACGGACAGACGGACAGCGGAGCCTTAGTAATAGGGTCCAGTTTTAGCCTTTTGGGTACGAAACCCTAAAAAAGAGCCAAGCTAAGAGTTTTTTTTTGTTTGTTTAACTTCTCTACGTTTAAAACGAATTAAAAATAAAAATTAATAACTATAATCTTCTTTTTTTTATTCATTGTATCTACCTACTAATATATAATATTTCCATTGTTTATTTAAATCAAATCAAAACAAATCATTTATTTACTTAGAGACACGGTGTAATAAGATGAATAAATATATAGTTTTGATATTTCAACATGTCTCGCCATTGTATGGCATGTAAAATTTAATAAGTAGTTGATAACATTATTTAGTCAATACAATTCATTAATACACTGCATTATAATTAATTTAGCTTTTTAGTCATATTAATATTTATGTCATCATTAATAATTATCATAGTCAAAATTATTTTGTAAATTCCTTAACACTATAAAAATTACGTTCTAAAAGCCATTCAAATAATTTCTTTTTAAATAATATTGGTCCTAATGTTTTTATGTATGTTGGTATTTTATTGTAAATTTTTATACACACATATATATAAACAATTTTTCATGTAAAGTGCAGTTCTGGGAGAAAATGTCAACACAAGTCGGTCGGGATTTCTCTTATTTCTTGGATACACATCTCTCTCGCAGCTTTATTAAATAGACCAAGATTATTTTTCACAAATTTACCTATTTCAAATATGTAAAGGCCTGGTAATGTCAATAACTTAAATTCTTTAAAGAGTGGTGTATATGTTTGGTAGGGTGGTACGCCAAATATTGCACAAACACATTTTTTATGTGCAACAAACGCTTTATGTACATGTACACTATTTCCCCAGAGAATCAACCCATAGCGCAATATAGAAGTGACATATGCATGATAGGCTGTAAGGATTGTACTCCGATCTGTTATGTGGCGTAGTCTTTTTAGAACGTACGCATAGCGATTAATCTTATCACATACTGATTCAATCTGTAATTTCCAATTCATACTCTTATCTACCTTTATCCCTAGGAATTTTAGTGAGTCCGCTTGATTTATACATGCGTTTCTATATGAAATATTTAAATTACATTGCCTTATTAAATTGAATAAAATTTGTCTTGGTTGAATTAATTTTAAGATTATTTTTATCAAGCCATTCAATAATGTTAATTAGTGTATTATTAACTTCAGCTTCGTGCTTCGTCAAACCGTCTTTTGATTCATTTGTCACAATAATAGAAATGTTATCTGCAAATAATATAGACTTATGTCGTGTTACGTTTATTATGTCATTTATATAAATAATGAATAAAAGAGGCCCAAGCACACTTCCTTGCGGCACTCCGAATTTGTTAGTAAGATATTTTGAGTAAAATTATTTTTTTAAATTGTCTTTATTTATGTTTGTTATAATAACCGACTGCTGCCTGTTTTGGAGGTACGACTCAAACCACCGGAGAGGTAGTCCTCTTACTCCTATTCCCTCTAGTTTTTGAAGCATGATGCTATGTTTTACCAAATCAAATGCCTTTGACATATCCAGAAACAAAACTGTTGTCAACTTTTTTAAGTCCACACTAGTTACAACTTCTTGAAACAAGGCGAACATGGCAAGTGCGGTTGATTTTTGCTATTGGAATCCGTATTGGTCTTTATTGATTATGTTAAAATCTCTACAGTAACTAATCAATCTGTTAAAGATACATTTTTCAAAGATCTTTGAAACAATTGGAATCAGAGTTATTGGTCTATAATTGGCAATGTCGCTTTTGCAACCTTTTTTATAAATTGGTTTAACAACAGAATATTTTAGTCATTGAGGAAATTCACCTCTTTCAAAGGACAAGTTTACAAGATAGGTCAAGATAGAAGTTAGCTCGTCAATACATTTTTTTATTGCATCAGTACAAATCTCATCAGGTCCTTCAGACTTAGTGTTATTTAAAGATAGTATTTGTCTCCTTATCTCATCATTAGTGACAGGTTTTAGATACATAGACCCACTTAAAGCATTAACACTAGTTTCTTGTTTGACATTTGATTTGTTTGTTTGTAATTTCGATGTTTTAATAAAATGCTTATTAAATGCTTCAGATATAATTATCGGGTTGTAAATTTTTACATTATTAAGAGAAATATAGTCAATATCTTTGATAGAGTCATGGCAATCTTTGTCTTTTATAACTTGCCAGGCAGCTTTAGTTTTGTTTTTGCTGTAATTTATGAAAGTGTTATTTTTATGTTTTTGAGCATGACAAAGACATTTTTTAAGTAATTTAGAGTATATCATGTAATTATGTTTATGGTTACTATTATTAGTAGATTATATTATATCTATACATTCATCTTACTTACGTTCCTGAAGTAGCTTTGCGATATGAAGGATAGACGCCCAACTCAAAAAATAGGGTGGAGGATAGATGCCCAATCAGGTGATAGGGCCATCTATCCTCCGCACTTGTCATTAATACATCGTTTAAGTGACAATTTATAGTCAAATTTGGGTAGGAAGCAGAATGGCACGTAAAGATATTATAAAACATATTAATGTGTATTTCGTTACGAGGCACATATATCCTCCAGCTCATTCTCACTCAAACCTATCCGGTACTAGGCATACTACTCAGTCAAGAAAGTACCGGGAAAAGTTTAATAATACACAAAATGTTAGTTATTCATCCAAATTTATTTTATCACCTTCAAAGTATGCTCCTTCAGAAGCGATACACCTACGCCAACGAATAATCCAATTGTGGGGACACATACGACGGAGCATAGGCGACGACTAACCGCTACGCTGGCGGCCGTAACACTGAGGAGATCTTGCTTTTTTTTTTGACGGACCTATGATGGTTACCTATAAAGGTATCTTCCATCTTCACCGGACAGATCGGTGAGTACGGAGAGTACTCAACCGTGAGAGCGACCGGCTAGCGGGTCCCTTACTAGCGGGCGCGATCGGACCGTGTAGGCGCGATCGGACCGTGGAGATCTTGCGCGTGCGCTCGCTCATATTTACGTGCGCGATGACAGGGACGGAAGATGTGCCGTCCTACTCGTTCCTCCAGAACGCGCGGTAGATCTATATACGCGAAAATTCGATTATTTTTCAATATTTGTAAATAACTCAAAACTGTATATAAGGAGCCAAAAATAAATCAATTTCAATCATTCACCAATTGGTGTTGCTCTTGCCCACAACTCCCATACACACTATACGCAACACAATCATCAAAACAGTTTTTAACGCTTTTTCCAGAATCGAGTTTAGTTCTCGCCGCGAATTCTCCCTTATGTCTTCTACCGAATGAAACCGGGTGCCACGAAGTGGTAATTTGAGTTTAGGAAAAAGAAAGAAGTCGGCTGGAGCCATATCTGGTGAATAAGGTGGCTGCTCGATGGTGTTTGTTGAGTTTTTGGTCAAAAATTCGTTCACAATGATGGCATTGTTTTCTTCTTTCGCTTAAATAATACTCTTTTTTTATCGCTTGACCTTCTGGCAAGAATTCTGAGTGCACAACACCGCGACCGTCAATGAAAACAGTCAACATGACTTTGACTTTCGATCGAGTTTGGCGCGGTTTTTTCGGTTTCGGTTCAGTTGGAAGGCGCCACTCCGAAGCTTGTTGACTAGTTTGCATGACTCTTAAACCCACGTATCGTCACCAGTAACAATGCGTTTCATGAATGTTGGGTCGGAATTGACTCGTTCTAGCATGTCCTGGGCGACTCTTATGCGATTGAGTTTTTGGAGAAAATTCAGGTCTCAGGACTAGCCGAGCGGCAACATGTTTCATACCCAATTGATTATTTAAAATGGTACGAATCGAGTCGTGTGCACACAGCAAGTTCGACGGCTAGCTCTCTCAAACTTGAATGAGGATTTTCAGTCACTATTTCCTTCACTTTTGCGATGTTATTTTCAGTAGCAGACGTTGATGGCCTACCAGAGCGAGGCAAATCTTCCATCACATCTCGACCGCTTTTGAACGCTTTGTACCACTCATAAACACGTCTTTTTGATGAAGTCGATTCACCGTAAGTCTTCTGTAACATTTTCAGAGACTCCGAACACGAAATCCCATTAGCGATGCAAAATTTAAGACAAACTCTTTGTTCAATGTTTTTGTCTATTATGAAATTCGCAATACATACTAGATATGGTATAACTAAAAACAATACTGTATTTAATCTAATTATCAGATGTAACTCAAACTCCGCGCCAAGATGAAAAACAGTTGTGCCAATCTAACAACAACAAAAAAATATATAATTTTGAATTTGGAACCATAAACAAATCATCAATTCCCGAAACTTTTTTCACAGAATGTATATCCCCCAAATTTTAGAGGTTTATAACAATTGACATTCCTCCTTAATTATACATTTTGCTGTAAAAGTTACACAAAGATTTTGCAGCTTAAATATCAAACTATCTTTACCTGTAAATAAAACTTCACCATAGTCCGTAGGTTTTGCACAAAAGAGAAATTCCAAAAACGTGGGCAACTATCCGGGAGTTACCCTAGTATGGTAATGCGGTAACGTGTAACCCTTATTAATGTAACCAACGTCGCAACAAGAAAGAGCTTCCTCCATTATCGTCGAGGTAAAAAAACATATTGTTCAAAAAGGTGGACGTCGTTATTGGTGCCTTAATGAAACTAGTACTTTATAAATGTCTAAAGCATCCAGCTACCTTAATATTTTGCTTCGTGAATGTCAAGCTCGTGAGAGCGGCCGAGATATTGGCAATTGTCTCAAACGCGTTTGTCCTTACGTATCGTGCAATCACGTGTGCTGTCCTTTGCACTGGTGATTGGATACTGGGCGAAGTGCGAGCATCTCTTACATGCACTATGCCCTGCCCTTGCAATACCCCTTGTCCAATTATATTATGGAATTTAATATGCACATGACTAGGCGATGAGCTCACCATGGCATACTGTAAATGTATTGTAGCAGATACAAAGATGAGGTTCGAATCTCACAATGGGCAAAATGTTTGTGTGATGAAGTAATAAATGTGCTTAAGTATATAGTACAATACTAAGTGAGGGGCTAGATAATACTTGTGATCATGAAAATAATTTATTTTAAATGTTTCTAAATTAGCATTAACTTAGTTCAGGGTCTTAATAACTACTTCTCTTAAAAACCTCAGAAATATTCAACGTTTCAAATAAGCGAATGAATGTTTAGTACAATGGCAAAAGATAGTGTATCTTCAGTAGCCTTTAAAATAAAAACGCTTTAGCAACCATTACTGTCATTCAATTGACGGTAAGCCTTTGATCTGGACCGTTCCGTTCCAAAAATGCGATCCACGTTTGTCCAGTTTTAAAAGCCCAGTTCTAAATAAACCTAAAAAGCCGTACTTCAGATTGCAGCTCTACTTACAGTATCCTAGTGCTGCGTATTTGGAAGTTAAGTAACATTAAGCAAAGTTCTCCAAAGCCTCAGCGAGGATTATCCGCGTTGGAGCCGCGGCCCCGTACTAGCTCTCATTAGATGGGCAATTTGTTGGCGTTGTTGGGTACTCCTTAATCTCGAGCCTGCCTGATTAAAACCTATTGTAGTTGACAACTTCGAGCCTTTTCTGTTGTTTAATTTATCAATAGCAATATCTAATCAAAATATAATCATGACCGCAGTAAGTCGAAAATCGATTCACATGTAGGTAAGTCCTCCTTAATTTGTATAGATATGTTTCTGCTCTCTTTAACTTAAAAATGATATAAACACACCATTTATTAAAACATAACACACAAAATCCTGAAAATTAAGTCCTGAGATTTTAAAAAAGTATTTTAAAAGATAACTGCATTAAAGTAATTATTTATGAAAAACCTTTAATTTTAATAACTAAAGTGTATATTTTGTCAGAAAAGAACTAAGTATAAGTATAATGCCTATTCGGGATCCGTATCCCTAGTCATCACGGGATGAATCGAGTTAGTGACTAACATTTAACGTTCTTTCGCCAAGTATTAGTAAACTAGAAATGGTTGTCACTAACCTAATTAAACGTTCCATGTTTATTTGCATTATTCGCTAATGAAAAAACAAATACAAATTTAATTATATTCTTTAGATATAAAACTATCGACGAATACGATTATAAGCGTAAAAATAAATATCTCAACCTCCGATACAGAGGACTGTCTGTGCATTTATCTAATGTAACCCACGAAATCATACATAAATAAAATAAATAAAAATTTAAACTTATGAATATTTTTTTGTAACTAAGGCATCTTGGGCCACTATGCTATAATAAAATGATTTAACCTAACAAGGCCCCCGATACACCCTTGAAGTAGGTAATTAGACGGAATACGACTTTTCCTTTTACGGTTTACGTCATCGCCACGGTGCGCAGATTAAAAATATTTTACGTTATAAGCTTTTCGTTTATCATATTCAGACGCTAATAAGATTTGAAGTTATCTAATGAATGAAGCTTATATGAATAAACTAACGCAAAGCAAGCAATGCTCAAGCCCCGGCCGAGCCGCGCGGCCCGCACTGTGCCATTAGATGGGCAATTTGTTTGGCTGTTACCGGGTAAGCCTTTAATCTCAGCCACTCCAGCTCAGCGGTCGCGGCTGCCCAGTTTTAAAACCAAGTTCCGAAAAACCTGATACAGAGAGCACATGACTACTGGTATTGCTATAGGCTTAAGGCATTAATCGTATACGATTGAGTGAATAACCACGGTTTTAAATAATGCGCTAGACACACTTTGTTTGGTCTAGGAGAAAGGAATTAACATAGTTGACGGGGTACTAGACAATTAATTTTGCTAGGTGCAAGGAGGTGAAATCAAGGAGTCGAATTGGAAACCATTTGCGTTCAATGCGAATTATTACGCTATTACGCCATTAGGGATGACGAAATTTTTTTTCTTCGTCTATCAGGTAGATTTTCAGAAAAGTATTGGACACGTATTTTTTTCATTTTTCACATAAACAAAATAAGATAGAGATACCTATATTGATTTGAAATGTCGCATGACGTCACGCCGTCACGAGCAGAGCTCTCCCCAACTTTGACGCGCTTTATGTGTGTATTTTTTGTTTGATTGACAAAAGAAAAAAATATCTAACTGATTGACTAAACAAAATTAAATTTTCTTTACCCAGTCGTCAACCCTATTGCTGTGTCGGGTCAAAAACTAAGACGGTAGTATAGGTCGGGAAAGAATTCAGAAGATCGTTTCTAAAATCTTAACAAAAGTTTTTAATAATGCAATTTATGTTAATTATCCTGTGTGCTCGGAAAAAAAAGATAACAATTGAAAAACAATGGACCCGCGCAAACATTTGTGCGCGACCCGAGCTAGTGCTTATTTACCTAGCTAGATAGTAGTTCGAGTAGCTATTAATTTTAACAGTAGCATAATAAAGTATTACATCTATTAACCATACCGCACATTTGTGCTACAAAAGTTTGTGAGAATACAAGACCAATAGTTTTTCAATATGGCTTCGGCCATTGTTCGGTACTGTTAGATTTTTAATAAAATTCTACGTACCAACGTCGTTTGTAAATAAATTCTTTGAATTTGAATGTAAGTACGGAAAATAAAACTTATCATTTTCTACGTATTATTTACTAAGGGAGGAACGGTTACGATTCCTGTTGTTGAAAAGGCTTCTTTGCAAACACTTTTAGGCTAAGCCTTCAATTCTTAGCTATATTTGTATTATCCGTAATGTGGTTTTAGTTATTTGCTCACATAACCATACAAAAGCCCTGAAATATCACATTACGCGGCATTTTAGTAATGCGATTCTACTCATTCCACATTTGCAGACGATCTACGCAGTTTTAGACAAAGAAATCGACTTGTTCGCAAATATCGCACTTAATGGTTAGTGCTTAGAATAACGACATTGTTCAGTAATTTATTAGCTTCTGATATAGGGGGCGACTAGACGACCTCGAGTCGACATTCAATCACGATAAACAACACGGGCCATGAACTTTACACACGTTCTCGATTTGGTGGGAGGACACCATAAAAATAATTTTCAATAAAACACATGTGCTCTAGGTATATTAAATCAAGAACTAACTACTAATTTTCAAAGCCATCGCTTTTTTTTAAATATCGAGTTATTATACTACAACCCCATGAATTTTTACTCGGACACATTTGTTTTGTAGAGAAAATATATTATTTATCTACTTGCTTTACTCGTACTGCCGTCAAGGAAAGTATATTTTTTCCAAATAAAGTATGTACCATTTTACGTATAATACTGCACTAGCAAACAAGCTGTAAGTAAAACTACTAATTTATAAGTTTGAGCAAATGGTACATTACCGGTACTACGGTACAGTCGTTAGCGCAACTGATTGAAATGAAGAAAATGAGAAAATCCAGTCAATTGTAAACATGTAAAAAGTCAGTATCCGATATTAATACCGATTTAGACCTAATTCTAGAATAGAGGTTTTTTGAAAGGTCCAAATACTTATAAATAAATTGAATTATTTTTAAGTAAAACAATACTGTTTACCAACTCTAGGTCATAATATAATAATACATACCTACTTACCTAGGTATGACCAAGCAAGTACGTTTAATATATTAATTGCTTAAGCTTGGTTACCCAAAATCTAAACTGAACCCGTAAAAGAAAGGAAAACGCATTTATTTAATTATCTTACCAGAGATAGTCTAGTTATTAAACAAAACTGGTTATTCCTAACTTTGAAGGGTTGCTTTTGCTACATTACATACTTATTCCGGAAGCCGGGTGGCAAAACCAAATATGTGTAGACATTCGTTTAGAACAAACTAATTAACTTTATCAATTTAGATCTGCTTTTTCTAAATGATATAGTAGCAAGTAACCAATATGTAGTTTCTTTATTTTTATCAAAATAATAACTGTATAAAATGCAGTGACACTTTAGTCGGAGACGGTACCCTCCGCAGTGTCATTTGAAGCACGTTTTCATCCCGCCCTCGCTCTTTGTAAGTACTCGACTTTGTGTTAGCAGCTCGAGAGTCGCGGGACTACCTCAACAGCACACGCGTGTCGTGTGACTTGTCAATGGTGAACGTATGTTTTCTTGCCAATATTCTTCTTACACGAAAAAAGGTTATAATACGTACTTAAAGGACACGATAACTTATTATGAAAGTTTGTTTCAACTGGGTACTAAAGTATGTATTTCGAAGCTACAAAAATAACACTACCCACTTTTTTTAAAGGTTTAGAATATCTAAGACATTGGCATTGCCATTCAATGCTTACATATTTCATCATTACAGCATAGAAATCCAAATAAATGTACGAAAACTAGTCTATCTACGTCAGACTCCTAAACTAATGTTGATTAGGATTAACCTTACAAAAGTTTTAAGCCATGTATCACCTATTTTTGCGAACCTCTTGCGCTCCGCGCTCTTGCAACTGCTCCACATAGTAGATACGTTCGCGCTCCTGTAGCGTGCAACGGTGCGCGCTCCGCGCTCGGCGCTCCAATCGGTGGCGGTTTTTGGGCGAACACAAAAAGCGCGATCCGTATCCATGAAGCAGTTGCAGAAGCGCAGAGTGCAAGACGTTCGCGAAGATAGTGGATACAAGGCTTTAGAAGTAAAAAGTCGCAAATCCGACAAGCTGCCAAGCTGCGGAATAAAAGTATTAGCGCAACACCAAAACAAATTGTCCGACTAATTAGAAGTTAGGAACGGCCGCTGGATTTGCTCTAAATCAGTGTTTTTATCCTGTGGTCTTCCGAGACATATCTCAGGGGGTCCGCGAACAGAAAATGTAATAGTAAAAGAGCGTATTATTGCAGCCAAAAATTAAGGCTCCAAACCCTTGCCTTGTCCTTGAAAAAAGTTGAGAAAGGCTACTCTAGATGAATCAAACATCCTTCGGTCTCCCCATCGATTGCCTCTTCGCAGATATTCACAACGCATATTAAGTCAATGAGCTAATCATTTTCACTGAGGGTTTTCCAATTTGTATTTCCATGTTTGACGCAATACCAGTGTTACTATTGAATTAGAACGTATTACTTATATACCCAGATAGAATGCATGAAACGTGTACCTATTTTTTACCAGTCAGATATTGTATATACACTACCCCACAGAAAACATAACGATATTTTAACTAGCGTAATTTGTATCGTCAATATAAACTACAAGTCTATCTATAATTTTAGTAATTAAATTCTTAGTCTAATATGTGGATTTAACAATGTTTAATTAAAATTTTAACTCACCTTGTACACTCGCTTAATTACATCGATACCTTCTCGAACGGTAGGCTTATTATACGTTATGATCTTCATTAAATATTGTTTCTTAGTACTAAGTACTTATTAATAAATGGATTAAGAATTATCTTTGTATCTAGATTATTTGAAGGTAATTTTCAAAGGCTGTCTACACAATAGTTTAGTCAATCATTGTATTTGCTTGGGTATGCGTCGGAGACTTCACTGCAAAACTACTTACATAAACAAAGTAAGCAAGTCGAAGTATATTCCTAATAAACCTTATCAGAAAACAAAATACACAAAAGTCTGCCATAAACTAAACTATTCTATCCATAATATATTTAAATTATTATTATTAGATAATTTTTTTTTTACATAACTTAAGCATCCGGGTATCTGTTAATTGGCCACTCAAGGTACTTTACTTACTCTATTTTTTTTTTTTTACTTTATTGGTATGCATAACAGGTAACAATCTTATATTATAATTACAAAACAATGCAGGAGCTTAGATCTAGATTGTAACCTAAAAACATGTACACACAGCATGACCAACATAAAACTCAATGAAACGGGAATTAACGCGATCATAATTTAGGTACAAAATGTTACCTCTTTTGCCTGACGTTTCGATCGGGTTACACCGACCGTGGTCACAGGCTGACTGGAACAGCGATGTCTTCACTCCGTATGAGAGGCAGATTCTTCATCTACCCTCATGATATTATTTTCACCCCAAATACCGTCACACACTACACTCACTGTGTCCCTATTCTGCACACTAACCGCCGCGTCCGTATTCAGGTGAGAACTCGATCGCGAAACAAAACGAGATTGTTTATTTTTAATCACTGGATTCCATGTCGCGGATAATTTGTAACCGTCTTCCCGATTGAAATTTTTATACTTTTTGATTTCAATAGCTTCACGCACAACTCTTGAATAAAAGTGGCGATCCGTGGAAAGAACTTGCGTTTGATGAAATTCAATCCAGTGATTAGTGCCCGATTCAAGAAGGTGTTCGGCAATCGCTGATTTCGCAGTTTGGCGGTTTTTCACAGCAGCTATATGCTCTTTAAGCCTTTCAGCGATGGTTCGTTTCGTTTGGCCTATGTAGGAACTCCCGCAGCTACAGTTTATTTTGTAAACACCTGGTGTTTGTAACGGCAAGACATCCTTCGGTGTGCCTAGTAAAGTCTGTACTTTTAACCCCGGGGTGTAAATCGTGGGAATGGACCATTTCTTTAGCAGGGAGCCAATTTTATCAGTCACTCCTTTTACGTAAGGCAAAAATGCGGGATGTCTGCTTACATTCGGACTTAGAGAGCGTTTTATCGGTGGCTTCAACAGATGTGGTGACACTTTGTATCCGTTTTTAATGAGAACCTCCTGAACATGATTTAGCTCTTGCTTCAAATGGTCAGGGTCACAGAGATCATATGCTCTATTTCTTAATGATGACATTACGGATTGTAAGTGGCGTGGATGGTGATGTGAGGCAGCGTGTAAGTATCTATCTGTGTGTGTTGGCTTTCTATAGACACAGTGCGACAAGGATCCATCCGATCTCACTGTAATTTTGATATCCAGAAATGACAACGACCTGGCCGACTCCAACTCATATGTAAATTTCATCTTAGGATGAATCGAGTTGAGATGTTCTAAATATCGATCTACTTCTTGCTCGTTACCTTTGATGATACTGAAAATATCATCAACGTACCGTTTCCAAAGTCTGACGGTTCCAGGGCCAGGGCAGGGCTTTAAAAGTAATTATGACCAACATACGTAAACACTATGCCACTAACAATTAATCGCATACATTTGGATTGTGAGAAAATAAGTTATGTCTGGGGGCTCTGGGATCTTGCGCTTTAAGTAAGTGCTGAAATATAGTTTTTAGGCCGTTATTTACACATTTCACCACTGATCAAATAAAACCTTAAAACTACGTTACACATTTTAGTTTTTAGGAATCACTTTAGATTCCCGTTTGCAATGGGGTGCGCATATCGAGACTCTGTCGGGAAGACTTAGCTCTGCTGCTTATGCCGTGAGAAAGATAAGACAACTGACTGATGTTGAAACGGCAAGATTGGTGTATTTTAGCTATTTTCATAGTATAATGTCATATGGAATATTGTTATGGGGCTCAGCAGCAGACATTGAATCTATATTTGTACTGCAAAAGAGAGCTGTACGGGCAATTTACGGCCTTGGACCCCGAGAATCCTTAAAAGAACTGTTTAAATAAATTAATATACTAACAGTAGCATCCCAATTTATTTATGAAAATATAATGTATATCCGCAAAAACCTGTCCTTATTCCTTAAGAAAAGTGACATTCATAATCTTAACACCCGAAATAAGAATAAACTTGCCGTTCCCAATTTCAGACTGCATAAAGTGGGTAATTCGTTTATGGGAAAATGTATTCGCTTTTTTAATAAATTACCAGCGTCTATTGTAGAACTGCCCCTGTTAAAATTTAAATCGCATATTAAAACAACTTTAATGAAAAAAGGATATTATACTGTAAATGATTATATAAATGATAAAAATATTTGGAAATAAATACTGCCCTGCTCGCACAGGTACATTTATCTTGTAATGTAAACTATATACTATTTAAAAAGAGGCTGACAATAGTGACCGAGTTTCTTGCGCTACTTCTTCTCGGCGCTAGCCCAAAATTGTCCCGAAGTAGTGGTAGGGAAAAAAATATTGGGACGTGTAAAAGCGCTTAGTTTAAGCCTATTTACAGAAATAAATTGGTTTTATTGGTTTTTTATTGGTTTGAATTAATTGACACATATTGTTAAGAAACAAATATCGAAGAATTATTGCTTTTTTTAATATAACTCGTTGGGTAATTGAATAGCACTCAAATTAAATCTACTTTATCAACGGTGTAACGGTTTCTCTTATAGACGAACATTTACCTATCCTGCATTAGATCAGATTCGATATAAGTATGCAATATTGCGACAACATGAGACTTATTGATGCAGTTCGGCTACCCGGGGCGTATTATCTAGTTCAAAATTATTCTTGTAATTTAGCCAATTCAAAAGATATGACATATTCCTGTATGGGTGCATACTGATCTGGCGAATGGGCTGCTCGCGGGCGGTGCACGTGCAGCTTGCGAGCAATGCAATCGGATTAGTAGGTATTGCACCCTGATGTAAGGCAAATGACTGTGTAGGTGGTGGCTTTGCCATCTCTAAGGTTACAGGTTTCAATTTACAAAACAAACATTAATTTGTCCTGAATATGGGTTGGATTGAATGGCGAAATATACTGAACGGATTTTAAAGATCCTTTATAGTAATTAGCTTAAACATGTGAATAACACATATACTACAATTTATAAAGAGTTAATATGGCAAAATTAATTACACTAAAGACTATGAAAATTAAGTCGCGGGCAACAGCTATTTCAATATATAGCGGTACTATAGATGTAAGAATTCTACTCCATAATATTGTGGTTAAAACAAATGCGAACGTGTACCTACATACATTGTCCGTTATTTTTATTATTGCTTAAAGCGATGTTGCAGGAGTTTCATAATGCACATTTTAAAAGTGAAAGGTCGGAGAAACGGTTTCGCTAACCCGACGGGAGGAGAGCCTGCGAAAATCCCTAACGCGCTAAATACACAATGAGGAGCGGTTTTTGCCTCAACCTTATGCGTGCCGCCGCTTTGAGGCATTCACCTCTTGAAAGTTTAAAATCCAATAATAATGTTTACTCCCCATTACAGCCCAAGGATATTTTCCTGTTGAAATGTGCTATTTGCAACCAACCCATTTTGTGACGCTTGTAATTTCACAAACTAAATTTGATATGTACATTTATTTAGGTCCACATACAAAGTCCAGTGAGGTGCTCGTAGCTCGGTGGCGGCAGCGCTTTGATATCGATTACTAAAGTTAAGCAACCGATGCCGCGGTTGTGAGTGGATGGGTGACCATTCCGACCATATTTAGTGACATATATCACAAGCATCTCCGTGCTTCGGAAGGCACGTTAAAAGTTGGTCCCGGCTGATATCGCTTGATATTAGTCGTAAAACCTAGTCAGAGGCCTTTAGGCGACTAGATAACATCTGACAGTAAGGTTTATTCACTGGCCTTACAACACCCCTCCACCAATCCGCACTGGGTAACGCAAACACAAACACATAGTCGGGTAACGTAACCTGTAAAATAAGTCACTATATTTTTTGTCCTCTGAGCACCACTTCCTGTGATAGGTCCAAAAGATGAAAATATTACAAGAAACGTATAAAGTCAGACTCTTTTATTATCCCATAAGAAAAACTAAACCCAAATCCATCTTTCTCAGCAGCTTTACGTTCAAAGAGAACGTAATATTTTTATAATGTCCACGTGTTTCTACGAGCTTTTTACGAGCGAACGCTCTCACCTACCCAATATTACTTTTTTACAGCCGGCCATCATCGCGCCCGGCTATGTTTCACGAGATATTAGATAGCATTTTATATTAGGTCAAGAATACCAGTGTTTGTTCTATCAACAAAATAAGGTCGCAAGTCGCAATAATGCTAGCAAGGAAGTGCCTGTACAAAGTTGTTAAATAGGTATAGTCGAACAAATATTTAATCTTAGCATTTTTGATGACCTACTTATCCCAGTAAAATAATATTTCGTTAAGTCTTATTGTTTACTGTAAATAAACCACAGGTTTGCCTTTCTCAAAAAAACAAATTGCATGCAATAGAAAATATTTTAAATAAGCAAGTACCTACTCGTAAGGGGTGTTGGTTTTACTAAGCTTTCGACTTGAAATGTGTAATTTATTGACAACTAGCTGCGCCCGCTACTTAGTTTTCTTGGACAACAGGATAAGTGGTATTGCCATATCAAGCAACGCTGATTGCGTGAAGCACTATTTATAAAAAAAAACCGGCCAAGCCGTACCACGTTTGCCCAATTCACTGCAAAATACTTTCTGTCGACAAATTAAATTATATTATATATCTATTAACTCCTAACCGTTAAGAATTTCTGTGACTTTCAACATCAGCTCAGGAGTATGATATAATAACTGCCAGACGTAAACATCCGAATCAGTTATTTGAAGTTAAAAAACACACTCTATGTAAATTTTCTTTGATTTCCGTGTAATTCCTACATCAGATCCTAACTTGGTGAAAATAGGACCACCTCGGGAGTATACTATTTGAAACAAAAAAAGGAATTTTGAAATCAGAGTTCATGATTGACGGAGTAATCGTGTAACAAATATACAAACAAAAACAACACCAAACAACAACAACGAACTGAAAATGAATTTATTTTTCACCGGCATTAGAATTTAATGAAACAAAGCCTAATATTTGCGCACGAGTAAACCTAATCTATTTGTAAAAACCGCAATGAAATCCATGCAGTATCTTTGGAGATTAGCGAATAATTGCGACAGACAGACAGACAGACAGACAGACAGACAGACAGACAGACAAGAAATAAAATAATTGCATTTTTGGCTTCAGTATCCATTATAGAGTGCCCCCAACAACAATTTTCAAAATATCTTTAACCTGTATGCTCGGAAAATAAGACAACAATTGATATAACAATGGACCGCGCACACACACAAAGGTTTGTACAGAATTCGACCCGTTACAGATTTATTATAGTAATAGATAGATTTGAATAATTATCTAAAAAGAAATTTACAAGTGCTAACGGATTTTGTTTGTGTTTTTAAATGGAACAATTTAACTATGAAGTTAATAAAAAAAAAAGTTACCTACATACCCGCTCAAGCGATGACCCTTCAAGGTCACACGACCCTTGAGGGCTGGCGGTCTTTTTCGACTATACCTTAAATTAGGTTTACGTAACCAAAGGTGATCAACGCGACCGTATTACTAAGCTTACGCTATTTGTCTGTTTCTATCGGTGTATTCTACCTTTAAAACCCACACTTTGAACCAAACTTATATTCTGTAAAATTTGCAAAAATCACAGGAATAGAGTTTTGATATAGATAATAAATAATTTTATACACAAACAACAACAATAATGTATTTGATGTGTGTATTTTGTTCTATCGTAAAAACGGTTCAACATAAAAGCGCTGAACTCGGTTAAGTACTATTGTAAAGTAAAATAGCAAATAATAAAAGCAGGCACAATGAGTCGAGCTTGCGCTCAGAATGGTACGGAACTTGCACTTGAATTTGTGTGCACAGTTGATCAGGGTCTGTCCCAAAACCCCAGATTCAAGGCTATTCTTAATTGTAGATGCGAAACCCCGCTGATATGGGGATGCCTAGTGATCCAGGTACGTCCTATTCTTGAACTGACTCCTGATGTGTGATTGTTAGTTACTACTTTGTATTACTTCAGTAGGCTATCTCAAATTAATAAATTTTAAACGTAATAAGCATACTCATGAAAAAAAAATACAAATCATTATCATGAAGTCAGTTTCTACGTCGTAAATAGACGCATTGCTGTGGGCACGCAAACAAAACATCTTCTTTTTAGAATAATTACTTGAAATTAAAAGCTACGCCAACGTAGCCCTAAAAAAAATATATCGCAATTTTGACACAGTGGAACAAGCGATAAATTCCACACAGTAGGTTCGAGCAACCGTATCGAACAATACCAATTAACGCAAAACTGCTGCTTCGGAAAAACGTGCCTATGCCCGATAATCATAAAGTTTCAATTTAAACACTGAACAAAGTATCCAAGTGCAAAACCACATGTAATTATCCGAAGAGAAAGGGTAATATAAAGTTAGTGGCTTTTAACATGTTCAAGCGTTCAGCAAACTGCGGTTGTTTCTCGCTTGGAACTTTGATGTAAACTTACTCCTTCGTATTACACTTATCGCATGCAAAATGGGGATGATTTGAATAATTTTGCTGGAGAATTTAATAAAACTTCGCCTTACGCTGCATCATCTTGGTTACAAATAATTACACTAACGTAAGTAGCTGGCAATAACATCACCCGTAGAACTTTTAAAATACTTACGATAACCAGGTTTCCGTTTGTCTTATTAATATTTTGCCGTTGTAAATACTAAAACACAAGTCTTAACGATCTCAGCCAGCCTTTATTATTAAAACAATAAACTTTTTTTATTATTCTAGTTGAGTTACATTTTGAGCTTCTTCTTATTCGGTACGCTCTTGACAGAGCGGTCGTGATCGTCAAGTACTCGTAGCAGTAGTGGATGAGGCAGATGTGATGCGCTTCACGACATTTCGCCACCGCTGCCTGCTAGAGCTGCTCATCCTGCTGCACTCGTTAAGAGAGCCGCCAATGGTAGATTTGATCTTATTGGTATAATCAAATATCCAAGTTGTTTTTAATCTATAGTCCATTCATTCGTTGTTCACTTCATTCAATCAATCTGTAACGTCACTCTGTTTTAATTCTTTCGAATACAGACTGTTATAATAAGCATTACCTATTTTTTCTGTTTTCTTTACGTCGCCCTTTCCTACAGGTTATGGGCTAAGACACGTTTTCTGCTGTGCAAAATAGCTAAAACTAAGTTAAATACAAGTATTGTGCTATATCGTGAAAATGGATTCGAGAAATAAAAGAAATATTCAACAGTTTAACGGTGAGAAGTATAGCACGTGGAAGTTTCGTATAAAATCGCTTTTAGAGGAATTTCAGGTGCTAAATGTTGTCGAAGACGCCATACCAACATCTCCGGACCCAGATTGGCTTAAGAAAAACATGATTGCAAAAGGTACGATTGTTGAGTATTTAGGTGACGCATTTTTGAATTTTGCCAAGGGTTCTGCCACAGCTAAGTCTATATTAGATGACCTTGATAAGATTTACGAGCGAAGAAGCTTGGCTACACAATTAGCGCTGCGTAAACAACTTTTAAACCTTAAGTTAACGCCAGACGCAACATTGTTGCAACATTTTATGAAGTTGGAAAATTAAATTGTCGAATTGATTTCTGCTGGTGCTAGACTTGATGAAATTGACAAAATAGCGCATTTATTATTGACACTACCTACTTCTTATGATGGTGTGATAACAGCATTAGAAACGCTTGGTGAAGAACACCTAAATCTAGCTTTTGTGAAGACACGCTTATTAGACCACGAAGTTAAATTGAAAGCTGAACCTACGACGGAATTTAAGGCCTTACAAACTGGTACAAAGCGTTTTGGAAATCAAAATTCATCTTGTACTTTTAAGAAAACCTACCCACAAAAGAAAAATAATTTTCAACCTGGAAATTCTACACACAAGATTTCAAAAAAGTATTGTGATCATTGTGGACGACGAAACCACTTCAAAAAGGATTGCCGTTTCTTCAAGAAACTACAACAAAACGGTCAATCAACCAGCTACAAAAAGACCGCCAACAACGTTCAGCCCTGCAATAATGACGAGGACAGTTTCGCTTTTATGTTTTCGAAGTGTAAGTTACCTACTGCTGCTGATAACCGATTAGCTAATGACGAAATTTGTTTTCTTTTAGATTCTGGCGCAACTGACCATATTGTAAACACTCGCGAAGCGTTTACATCTTATGTCGAATTACCAACACCAATAAAAATCGGCGTTGCCAAGAATGGAACTTCTATTCTTGCTTTTGGTAAAGGAAGGATTGAGGTAACCACAAATTTAGGAATTCAGGGATCCATCGACGACGTGTTATATTCACCCGAGGTTCGGTACAATTTGTTATCGGTAAATCGCATTCAACAAACAGGTATGTCGGTTACTTTTGGTAATAATGGAGTCCAAGTATACAATAAAAATAACAAATGTTATATGACCGGTGAAAATACTAACAACCTTTTTAGCATCATTTTTCAAATAGATAAATCACGATGTATTTTGAATGTAGCTCAAAATAAATGCCAAGACCGCTTAAATTTTAAATTATGGCATAATCGGCTTGGACATATAAACAAACAAAAATTCAGTTTGCTTAAAAATGTAATTGACAAAGATGATAATAAATTAATTCAAGATATCATACCTACTGACGAGTTATGTGAGCCTTGCATACTTGGTAAACAATTCCGATTGCCGTTTGCAAAAGGCAAAGACAAATCTAACAAAAATAACCGACCCCTATTTATTATTCACTCTGATGTTTGCGGCCCTATAACACCTACAACTACAGATGAAAAAAATTATTTCGTTACATTCATTGATGATTTTACACACTATACAGTTACTTATTTAATGCGTTCAAAGTCAGAAGTTTTAAAATGTTTTCAAGATTTTGTAGCTAAAAGTGAAAATTTGTTTAATTTTAAAGTAACCAATTTGTTCTGCGATAATGGGCGAGAATATCTTTCTAATGAGTTCAAGGTTTTTTGTGTTTGTAAGGGAATAACGTACCAATTAACGGTACCATACGCGCCACAGCAAAATGGTGTAGCTGAGCGTATGAATCGTACGTTAACCGAAATGGCTCGAACATTGGTTACAAGTGCGAAGTTACAAATCATTTTGGGGTGAAGCTATTTTGACTGCTACTTTTTTAATAAATAGACTACCCACTAAAGCGCTCACTAATAATAAAACACCATACGAAATGTGGCACAGCAAGAAACCTAAAATAAATTATTTAAAAATATTCGGTTCTACGGCTTATGTTCATGACAAAACTAGGAGATCGAAATTTGACGAAAAATCATTTAAAGCCATTCTAGTCGGTTACGACCAAAATGGTAACAAATTATTTAATGTGGACACTAACCAATTTTTCATTGCTCGAGATGTTGTATTTGATGAGTCAAATTACGAAACTTCTAGGCCTGTAAATGATAAGTGTGTTCAAATTCCCGCCGAAATTAACTAGCCCGATAGTGAGTCGGAAAAGTTAATAGGCAACAAACACAAACTTCCTGATGATAGCTCAGAAGCCGGACCTTCATCTGGTAAAATGAGACGCAGTGAAAGAATTTTCAATTTACCCCCAAAAGATTATAAACAAATGAACGACCCAGATAATTATTTATCGCTTACAACAGTACAATCGATACCGAATACTTATGATGAGATTTTTAACAGAAGCGATTCCGATAAATGGTTAGAAGCCATACAAAGTGAAATAGACTCACTTCATAGGAATCAAACTTGGAATCTCGTTGAAAGACCCAATAATACAAATGTCGTTAGTTGTAAATGGGTATTTACGATAAAAAACAACGAATTCGGTGAACCGACACGGTATAAGGCGCGATTGGTCACTCGCGGTTTTACCCAAAAATATTTACAAGACTATGACGAAACGTTCGCTCCGGTAGCTCGAATTTCAACTTTTAGATTTATTTTAGCACTCGCAAATCAGTATGATTTACATGCGCATCAAATGGATGTAAAGACCGCCTTTTTAAATGGTATTCTTAAAGAAGATATCTACATGGAAGTGCCGGAGGGTGTTTCTGCTAAGCCAAATCAAGTCTGTAAATTAAATAAAACATTATATGTTTTGAAACAATCATCTCGGTGCTGGTTTGAATGTTTTGATCATGCTCTTAAGGCCATTGGTTTCAAGAATTCTCAAATTGACCCCTGTTTATATGTTGTAGATAAGAAAAATATAGCTAAAAATGTGTACATTGTTTTGTATGTCGACGACCTAATTATTTGCACAAAAGATAAACAAAATTTGCAATTTTATAAAAACAGTTTAATGCAAAAATTCAGTATGACTGACTTAAATGAAATAAAATTATTTTTAGGTATAAAAGTAGAACGAAATCAAGATAAATTGACTTTAGACCAATCAATGTACCTTCAAAATGTTTTAAGCCAATTCTCAATGAGCGACTGTAATCCTTCGAAATCACCATTTCCATCCAAATTAGATCATGCAGCTTTAAAGTCTGATACTCATTATGACGCTCCTTGCCGAAACGTCATTGGATGTTTAATGTATGCAATGCTTTGTACGCGTCCAGATATATGTGCTATTATTGGCATTTTAAGTCGTTATCAAAGTAAAAATAATGAGGAGTTATGGAAATGCTTAAAACATGTTTTAAGGTATATTAAGGAAACACTTAACTTAAAGTTGACTTATGAAAAATGTGATTATAAACAACTGATTGTTGGCTATGCAGATTCAGATTGGGGAGGTGACTTAACTGACAGAAAAAGTACAACGGGGCACATATTTAAAGTGTTCGATAACTGTACAATTTCTTGGAACACACGCAAACAAAATACAGTTGCCGCTTCCTCAACGGAGGCTGAATATATGGCCTTATTTGAGGCTGTGAGGGAAGCAATCTGGCTTAAATCATTGCTAAATAGCATTTTAATTCCAGTAGAGCACCCAATAGTTATTTTTGAAGATAATAATAGTTGTATCAGCATTGCCAATAATCCTACAAATCACAATAGATCTAAGCATATCGATATAAAATACCATTTTACCAGGGAGCAAATTTTAAACAAAGTAATAAAGCTAGAATATATTTCCACAGGAAACCAACTGGCTGATATTTTCACAAAAATGGTACCCACAGCAAAGTTCCTAGAATTGAGATCAAAATTAAACTTGCTTTAAGAATTGTTTATTACTAATAAATAAGTTTAACTAAATTGAATTAATAAAAAACCTTAGTTAATAAATATTAACTTTTTATTACTATAATCGAGATCAGTGGATTTAATATTGATTATTAACATAAAGTCTCTCAATTAATGTTGTTATTGTAAGTAAACAGTTAATCTATAGTCCATTCATTCGTTGTTCACTTCATTCAATCGATCTGTAACGTCACTCTGTTTTAATTCTTTCGAATACAGACTGTTATAATAAGCATTACCTATTTTTTCTGTTTTCTTTACGTCGCCCTTTCCTACAGATCTGGTCAGTCCAACGCGTGGTTGACCTTCCGCGCCGTCGAGTGCCCTCTACCTTCCCTTGGACAACAAGGCGTTCTATGGACTGATTGTCTCGCCGGGAAACATGTCCGAAGAATGTCAGGATGCGAGATTGTACTATGGAAACAGACGCTGCTTTATACCGAGTTCTTGAAGTATCGAGACGTTCGTGCGAAACTCGGTCCACGAAACCCCAAGCATTCTTCTCCAGCACCACATTTCTAGAGCATCTATTTTCTGCCTTTCCACATCTCGCAAGGTCCACGTTTCAGCCGCGTAAAGAAATATGGGGAATATAAGCGTCCTCACGAGCCTGGTCTTCGTAGCTTTGGTTAAAACTAAAACCACTAAAACCAATTTATTTTAGCAAATAGGCTTAAACTAAGCACTTTTACACGTCCCATTGTTATTTTTTCCCCTACCACTGCTTCGGGACAAGTTTGGGCTAGCGCCGAGAAGAAGCAGCGCAAGAAACTCGGTCACTATTGTCAGCCTCTTTTAAAAAGTTTTAAATATACATAACAAAATATTAAATTACAAGATAAATGCACCTGTGCGAGCAAGGCAGTATTTATATCCAAACATTTTTATCATTTAAATAATCTATAACAGTATAATATACCCTTTTTTCATGAGAATCTTTTTTACATGAGCTTTAAATTTAAACATGGGCAGTTCAGCAATAGATGCTGGTAATTTATTAAAAAAGCGGATACATTTCCCCATGAACGAATCACCCACTTTATGCAGTCTGAAATCTGGAACGGCAAGCTTATCCTTATTCCGGGTGTTAAAATTATGAATGTCACTTTTCTTAGGGAACTGATCCATATGTTTGCGAACGTAAATGATATTTTCGTAAATAAATAGCGAAGCTACTGTCAGTATATTAATTTCTTTAAACAGTTGTTTTAACGAGTCACGAGGTCCAAGGTTATAAATTGCTCGTATAGCTCTCTTTTGTAATATAAATATAGATTCGATATCTGCTGCTGAGCCCCATAATAGAATTCCATATGACATAATGCTGTGAAAATAGCTAAAATTTACCAATCTTGCCGTTCCAACATCAGTCAATTGTCTTATTTTCCTCACGGCGTAAGCAGCAGAGCTAAGTCTTCCTGATAGAGTCTCAATATGAGCACCCCATTGCAAACGGGAATCCAAAGTTATTCCCAAAAAGGTAGTGGAACTAGACGTATCAAGTCGTTCACCTTTTATAATTAATTATGGTTATGTTTCTTTTCCTCCATATTTTCCGCATCTTGTCCATTGCTGTTCTTGTGATGCCCATACGTCGTTTGATCTCATCGATGCACCCGCCATTGTTTGTAATTAGAGCCCCAAGATAAATATAAGATTGGACCACGTTGCAATTCGCGATTCGGGCCACTTCAGGCGAATTATTTCTGGCACGGTCAACAATCATCACCTTGGTCTTGCTGCGATTGATTTTTAGTCCAAACTCATGGCTCACTTGTTCCATCTTTGACAGCAGCTCCTCCAAGTGTTGCGAACTGGTTGCAAATAAGGTGGTGTCATCTGCGTAACGTAAGTTTGCAATCTTGTATCCACCAATTGTTACACCATCCGTCCAGTCTTCCAAAGTGATACGCATTATTAGCTCTATGTACGCATTGAATAAGAGCGGTGATATTATGCACCCCTGGCGTACTCCGGCACTAGGATGGAAATCACTTGAGAGGACATCATCTGTGCGAACTGAGGCTGTGCCCTCTTCATATAGACGTCTCAAAAGGTGTACAAGATGTTTTGGTGTGCCCATATCCAGCAAGGTCTTCCATAATACCGGCCATTTCACCGAGTCAAATGCTTTGGAGAAATCAACAAAGCAAAGGAACACGGGCTTATCGAATTCTCTTGACTTCTCGATGATCTGGCGTACGATAAGAATTTGTTCCCGAGTGCCCTTCCCCTTTACAAAACCGGCTTGTTCCGGAGCAATCTCCTTAGACAGGTAAGTTTTAAATCGCTCGTTAAGAATATGTAACATAATTTTGCTAACGTGTGATATCAAGGCAATGAGGCGGTAGTTGTTACATTTCTTCGTCGACCCTTTCTTGTGCAGGGGTGTTAATACGGTATGCGTCCATTCCGAAGGCCAAACTCCTATCTGCCATACCTTGTTGCAGATAAGATGAAACATCTGGTCGCCACGTTCTCCTAAGACTTTGATTGTCTCTATAGAAATTGCATCTCTACCAGTTGCTTTTTTGCTTTTTAGGTGTTTTATGGCAGCTCTTACTTCGGACAGAAGGATGTCTAGTTCCAAATTTTCTAGTTCTGGGTCTGTACTTGCAAACTGCCGAGACTGCGGATCCAGAAATAATGACTGACAGTAGCTCTTCCACGTTTCAGAGATTTGTTCGAGTTCTGTTACCACTTCATTTTTGTCGTTCTCAATAGTCCAGGTTTTAGCAGGTAGAGATTAAGTCAAAGACGAATTTTGTGATAAAGATCTCTAGACTCATGCTTCATGGCGTGTTTGTTCGACCTCTTCACAAATGCTACGAAGGTGGGAATTGAGGTCTCGCCTGCAGAAGGCCTGGATGTTGGCAGACAACTTATTTAGCTTGATTTTGAGCTTACTATTTTAAAATACCTAGTACCAGCCAGCCAGACCCTTAAAAGCTCTTCCATAAACTCTAAAATTAGGCAGTGTTGTTTTCACGTCAAACTCTATACAGAAAGAACAAAACAAGGTTGAAGTATATGCTGTTTTGATGCTCATGGTTAGGCCGTATATAAAAGCAACCTTGTTGATATTATTCAGATACTCACATAGGATTAATATGGCCTTAAACTCTAAATTACGGTTTAGTATTTACAGTGGCATTATTAATTACATAATTACAACAAGGTAAGCGGGCGGCAGAGCTACGGCCAAATTCAATCCTATGTAAATCAATAAACTATCATAGGGATCACATGCAAATACCATTTGTGTAATCCTAGTTTTACTCGCACAACATTAAATGAGTTATTTTATAATGGAAACGGTTCGCATCGCTGTGTGTAGGAATAACACGATGGCAACGAACACATGAAGACTCTCGGAGGGACTTTTTATTTGTTCCTAGTGGCCGTCGACAGGAGCGACACAAAAATAATACTGCTATACTATTTGCGATGTTTTAATCATAAGGTACAGCTGGTGTATTTTCTAGGACTTAGACTTAAAATTAATATTGGCAGTATTTTTATTTTCTTTCTTTGTTTCGGATGTTGCAGTTGTACACAAAGTAACTGTAGAGTGACGCACCATCAGCGATCTCTCATTAATGTATAAATATGCGCCACAAAATAAACCAATTACCGTGTTCTCGAAGTAATTAATTAACATTCTTGCAAATTCTACAAAAAAAAAACATACATTTTGAGCCCCAAAATAAGCAAATCGTGTACGATGGCGACGAGATAAATATGAAACTTTAATACATTTATGACTCTGGTACAAATGCTCGTTGCTCATCAATCATTATTGTCCTTTGCGGAATTCGAGCCCGAAACTGTATTGTTGGCTGTAACGCGAACCATTTTATACACCAAAAAGTCGTTATGAAGATCGGATACGAGTATAACGGGCCCATATGTGTATGGTGTCCTTATTCCTATAACATTTAAGGTGTTAAGTAGTTTGTTATATGTTTCGTCAATTTTTAATGCAGGCGTAAATAATTCCTTACCCTTCATTTCCAAAGACCTCCAGATACAATTTTTCGTTTCTATGTTATTGTTTATAAAATTATCTTTAAAAACAGACTTTAGAGACAGGTGTAAAAATAAGGTTTAGAGAGTAGCTGTAAGAAATCGTACTTATTATGTAACCAAATAGAGAAAACTTAGATGTAAAACGACAACATACTCTACCTGCCCACGAAACAATTAAGCTAATGTGGAACTCGCAAATTAAACATGTTTTTCCTTGAGAGTTTATTATATTTGTTCAACTAACGCTTTTTGTGAAAACAAAATATGTTCTAATTATTATACACAATATAACAGTTAAACACGCTTTCGCAATACAAAATCCTTTTTGATGCAACCCTGTAGCAGTATGAGAAATAGTTATTTTAAAAAAGTAAGCTAAATAATAACTTAATCGACTTCGAAGTGCTACGAATGGCTGAGCACGTAGTTTCGTAGCAGCGTGATTTTTCGTAGATGCATTTATAATTCTGTCTCGTTAGTGCATGCTTGGCGTTTCAAATGATTACATACTTTCTTTTCTGTAGAAGTATTTTAAGGCTACAATGACCTACGTTAGTTTAAAGTCTTGTGAAATGAAAATGACTACTTGAATACATTCGTAGCGTAGCGCAGCGCGTCGCTACTTCCATCTCGTTTTTTGCAATCACAAATGTGCCATAATGTTTCTTTGGAACCGCTCATAAAAGTGCAATTTATGTAATGGACTCAAACGCTACTTCCTATTTCGTGTGATTTTTAAACAGGTTCTGTAATTCACGTACCTAGTATAGGAAATTATATCCATATTATTTCAACTTAGAGAGCATTATACATACCTCGACTATTTTATTGTGCAACAATCCATTGTGACCTACATGTGTTCTTCTTACCGTATCAGAGAGCCTTGTGCGAGTGCCATAAAATAATGGCGTTACTGAGGTCGAAAAGTCCATGTTAATTTGTATTACTTTTCGGTGATTTGGTAGTTTTGTGATTCTCGCACTAGGCACACAGGTTGTCGTTCATCAACAAAGATATTGTATTTCTAGTAACTTCATTAAGCGTTTAGATTTCCGACACGTCATGATGCTGTCTATAACGAATCTTCTTTTGCCGTATCCTTCTCAGACCATTCGGAATCAGCCCTGTGAGTAGGCATTAATGCTAGTCGCACCGTTCAATCAAGGATAATTTTTTTAATTGCTCTTTAGCTAACTGTTGTGAAGTGTCATTAATAGTTGCAACCTGTAAACTCCGGCATACATAGTTTGGCTTTATCTTATTTTAATATCCGCACCTTGTAGAGTATTATCATAGGTATTATTAATGTTCGTATGTTACCTACAGCTTCTAAAAAAAGAAGTACTTAATTTTTAATTTTAGTTTGGCTTGTTACGAACTAACAACTAACTATATTATGTATTTTTACGTACAAATTGTAGAACATTTGGGCACTTGGATTATTTGGGCAAGTTATGTGCATTGTAATTCTAGCTTGTAATGGTGTACTAATTGTTGAAGAGCCTAATAAATAAAATAAAATAAACATTCAAAACCAGGTATTCTCTCTAAGAGAACACTGAATAAGTATCAAACGAATGATCGTAGTATTGAATATCTCTGCGGAAATACAAACGATACAAGACTATTATGTTACTCTAAAGGCTCAAAGGAGCACCTAACCACAGCCCGATGGAAAGAATAACAGAAAGAGGCAACGCTGCCAAATTGCGTAGGCGTCTCCTGGCAACAGAACAGTGCACCTTCATGCACGTCCTGTAGCGGCGGTTTATTCCACATTATTTCTCTTGTTTCACGTTAATATTCCGGCGGTGTCGGACGAACATCTCCGCAGGGAATACAAATTCTACACATTTCAAGACTAACTACCAAACGCTTGGCAAACGTCTGAAATGCATAAGCTATTTGCATCAGCCAGTTAGGACGCGCGGATCGCGTCGCGTCGTTCTAATTAATGCGCATATAACATTACCTACACTATTAATTAAAGCATGGTTCCTTACTAAAATTAGGTTCTGCTGGTATTTAATACTAGCGTATTCATTTGTAAGTATGATGAGTAACATAATATGAAACAACTAAATCACGTCAAAAAACCCAAATTTCTGACACAATTATAAAGACTGTTAACTTTTACCATTTCTGGAATAATGATTCGAAAAATCACTTATCAAGAACAACTTACCGAACATGACAATGAAAGAAATAAGAGAACAAGCCATCGCATTCGCATATTTTCAAAAGTATTTCAGCCGTACTTGACAAAATATTTATGAGGCACATTGGAATATAAATAATGGTTAAAAGAAATATGCTAAGAAACTCAGCGACATAAATATTTCAACGTCCCTTTTGCAACATACCTACCTAATATGAGAAATGCGATTTGTCTCGCAGATATTACTGAGTTGGAACAGTTCCCATGGCTTGTCGCAAACTGTTTAATGGGAAACTGAATTAACTTTTGGAAAATATGTTTAACTACCTCTTGCTAGATTTCTGTTGGTCTTGGTAGAAGCATAACAGATTATTTTTTATATCTAGAACGAAATGTTTCATTTACAATACATCCATTAAATGTTATAAATATATGACTTACTGACTACTCTGCTAGAACAAACATAAGAACAACACCGAATGGGTGTTCAATGAAATCAAACTCGCAATCAGAAATCCTATGAACAACCTTTCGAATCTTTTCTGGCGCATAAACTATAAATTCAGTGGAGTAACAACTTAAAACATTATTATTTTTGACTCGTTACTCGAGTAAGTTTCTCAAAAGCGTCAAAAGCATTCGTTGAGAACTCTAGCAAGCAAAGAAACAGTATGACTTGGGCAACGACTTCAATTAGGCACCTCAAGTTTCTCGTCTAAAATTTTAAAAGTTGGTTCCTAGATATGATCAATTTTAGTTACTTTGAAGATTTATACTTAACATGTGTAATGCAGGTGCAATACTGCAACAATTATAGATACCAAAATAAATATAGTATCTATCAAAGGTGATCATTGAGGCCTTACTACAAAAAAGATAGACTAGATTTAAACCATGTCTAAAGAATAGCCAACCAATTTGAAATGTTGACACATCAGACATTCAGTTGACTAATCTTTAGACAGTGTTTCAATGTAGTTTATCTTTTTTGTAGAAAGGCCAATGTTATGTTTACCTAAAAAAAATAACAAAACACGGTTTGATTGTAATAAATTAATAAAATGTATTCTTACATATAAAGTACTTACTTAAGTGATAAAAACGCTAGAATTGTTAGGCATTTTACCTCTTAATTGTACAAAGTTCACAATAAAAGTTACAGCGTTAAAAGCCTTTCTTTTCATAATTTTCTAACAATACTCAAACGAAAATTATAGCGGCAGTTAAGTTTCATGAGTCTAAATCTTTTTAAGAAAGAAAAATTAGTAGGTCCTAACGTAATTTCTTTGTAATTTTTAATTTATAGGCGAAGTTGGCAAAGCGAGAAATTAATATTTTATTGTAATTCATGCCGGGTCCCCAAGGGCGTAGGGTTTCTGAGCGTTCGTCTTGAGGTAATAAATTCCGTCTTTCCTGCAAAGAAACAATAGACGTGAGATTTGAGGGGTGAGGAGATGTTGTATCAATAATAACATCATATTCCAACTCAACGTTGGGCTGGTTTGTACAGGTTACCATGTAGGTAAAAAATTAATACTTTGCGGAGGGAGAATTTCCATACTTTTTTATTTTACCGAAAAGTTCCCATATTAAAATAAACATTACTTTGTCTAGTGTTTGTGATTCTTTATTTGCTATGACTATAACTCCTACCATGCACCAGAGGCAACTCGATACTAAATTGCGAACTTATTTACTGAGTAATTTTGTTGCAAGACCGCAATACAGCTTTCTCTCGAGACTATCCTCTACCTACGTTCACTGGTAAAGGTTTCTTGGCAGACAAGCTATGGATCCTGGCTAAACAAGTGTTGCAGTGGGAACAAGTGGTCCAAAATGTCTTAATGTACAACAAAGTAATGTAAACCAAGCTACAAACATAGGAAATAGTAAATAATAAATAAATATTGGACAACATCACATACATTGATCTGATCCTAAAGTAAGTAGCTAAAGCACTTGTGTTATAAAAATCAGAAACAACGACGGTACCACAACACCCAGACCCGAGCCAATATAGAAAAGTTCGTTTTCTACATTGACCCGACCGGGGATCAAACTCGAAACCTTAGAGATGGCAGCGCCATTTAAAGTCCGGCGTGCTCGCCTCTCGGCTACGGAAGTACGAAGGTCGTTTTTTCAGACATCGAATCTAAACTTCCAGGCACTAAAGCTCAGATTGGATAAAATTATAAATGATCAAACATTTGTAATTAATTCAGTCAGTCCTTGAAACGCTCAGTAATAAAAACCAATAAAACCAATTTATTTTTGCAAATAGGCTTAAACTAAGCTTGTTTACACGTCCTGATATTTTTCCCTACCATTGGTTCGGAATATTTGGGCTAGCGCCGAGAAGAAACAGCGCAAGAAACTCGGTCACTATTGTTAACTTCTTTTAAAAAATGTTAAACATACATTACAAAATAGTATATTACAAGATAAATATACCTGCGAGCAAGGCAGTATTTAATTCCAAACATTTTTGTCATTTAAATAATAATTAACAGTATAATACCCTTTTTTCATAAGAATCATTTTAACATGAGCTTTAAATTTAAACATATATGGGCAGTTCAGCAATATATGCGGGTAATTTATTGAAAAAGCGAATACATTTTCCCATAAACGAATTACCTACCTTATGCAGTCTGAAATTTGGAACGGCAAGCGTATCCTAAATTGTACATCTTTCTGTAAATATCAACTGTAACTTCTTTTTTTGGTGCAATAAAGAGTATCTTTCTATCTATTTTTATTTTGTGGGTGTTAAAATTTTATTATGAATGTCACTTTTCTTAGGTAACTGAACCAGATTTTTGCGAATGTAAATAATATTGTTAGTATATTATTTTTTTTCATAGTTATTTGATAAAGACATAGAACTATCCCAAAAGTCGTTATTAATCTAAATATTTTGAAAGGGTTTCAGGAAGGAGATGGCAAAATATAATAAAACGATCTTTATAATAACTTCTTCTAATTGAATCCCTAACCGTAATAATAAAATATATGGACAGTTTGCCGAAAGTGAAAGTGAAAGAAATCTAAAGCTAACGTTGTTACTGCCTAAGAAACGGGTGTTCTTTGTTTAATTAATCCTAACAGCGAAAGTTGGGCATGTTCATGAATGCTGACTTAAAGGTATTTCTTTTCTTGATAGAAGCATAGAAGCATTAAAGTTAAGATAATTTAAATATATTTATAATATAAAGTTGTGATCACAGACAGAATAGGTATCATAAAATATTTCTCGAAAGGTCGTCTGCCGGTATGTCTATAGATTTTGATGTATTTTACTTTCACATTAATCCAAGCAAGCTAATATCAAAGCTAACATTGCCTGTACGTACAGGTTACTTTGTTTGTTTGTATTAGGTAAACTTTACAATCACCAACTAAAATTTAATAATAATATAAGTGATAAAAAGCTGTTTATTGAGTTACTACCGGTATTTTAGCCTGCAAATTTAACAAAAGCCAAAACATGTGCTATAGTCCTAAAATCCAGTCGTGTCGTGACGCGGGCATCGGGTAGCACATATATAACGCCGTAGGCTCACTAATGCGAGTCATTTTTCTCTCTGGTTATAACTTTTCTCAGGGAAATCTTTCTTCGACGTAAAGAAAATTATGAATTTTCCGCGCCGCGGAGTACGACTTACCTACGCGTGTGTTTGTACGGCCGGATTTTGCCACATGTATATTCGATTTCACACTCGACATTTTAGATTCATGTAATACCTTTTTCCAGCTATTCTCGTAGTCGCCATTATACAAGTTAACCAAGTTCAATGAGTTATGGTTGGAAAGAACTGTAAGTTGACAGCATGCAATTTTAACTTAATAAAACGAGAATTTAAGTGTTTCAATTGATAAAGTCAACAATATGGATAATTATGTCCGAAATCTCTCCAGAAGTCTAATTATGGACTCTAAACAGTGCCTAGCAGTGTTGCTTTTATGTCGGACTATTTACAGAAGAAACAAAACGAGGCTGAAGCTAAACGGATTTATGAGCTCGTGGTAAATATTTCTATTCAATCAATAGAAAACAACGTGAAGTCCTACAAGCATTACATTTTATGCATTTTTTTATTTACCCCGTAAGTTGGCAAATCCAGTAAACATTGGATTTTCCGGTCGCAGGTTTCAATATAAATTAATTAGAGCTACTTATTTTAAAAAATGCATCTGACTTTATTTGTATTTTAGCTGGTCTCTCTTAATTTATTTTAAAATATTGAAAATCTAATAGTAATGAAATTCCGAGCTCTTCATTTAAATTGCTACGTTAAGAAGCTTAGAAATGTCTCTCAGTAGAGAAATAACTGGTTGAATATTTCTTTTGAGCATTGCATTCTTTTTTTAGATTTTTTAAAGAAATTTGTAAGGACGAATCGAATTAATTTTAATAAGTAAGCTCAGTTAGTCAGTTTCACAGCTAACATTCCATTTAGCTTTATTGCTAGAAATCAAGCAATAATGCAGAATGTAAGTAATACCCTGAGCAACTAAATATACTTACTAGTATCTAATTTTATATTACAGTAACTTAAAGGAACTAGGTGAGAATAATAAATTGTTTCCACAATTACACCAATTATCTAGCCCCAAACTAAGCAAAGCTTGTGCTATGGCGACTAGATAACGGATAAACATACTTAAATACGTTTATAAACATCCATGACTTAGGTGCAAATGCTCGTGCTCATCACACTAACATTTGCCCCTCGCGGGATTTGAAACCGCAAACGCCAGGCAATGTAGTCCGGAGCGCGAACCACTACACCAGACGGTCGTCATTAATGCTTACGCATTGTAAGAATTGTTACATTATCAACAGCTATATAATTTTAGATTTACCTAGTCTAAGTTATTATATATATAAATATTTACAGACACGAGCATGAATACAAATACATTTACATTGGTCTTGAAAACTAATTGAAACGGGAAAAGGTATGAAGTGCTTACATTCCGTTGCTCGTGACTGTACAAAAATATCATAACAAATGTCTTTATGAACATTCTCCTGTCAACATTGTAATTATAATAAATTACCCTGGCTCATTACCCGCGTTAGGTTGCATTTCAAGTAAAACAGATTAAGGACACGAGGGAAAGCATTAAGCCTCAAGGCGGATTCGTTTCTCGAATAAAGAGACTGGAACCTAGGGAGCAGGAATCACGTCGGACCAGCCCCCAGTAATTACATATGCTAATCCAGCGTAAAACAGTGCGCGAGCGAGGGCTCGAGAATCCACTTATGCAATGATAACTTTCAAGATTGGTCATATTTATACTATAGTATTTAAAGAACCTCGGTCAAATACTAAATTTCTAATTCTTAGCCCTCATCGAATTTCGAATAGTTTATTATGACGACCTGACCTGACGAGCTCCGTAGCCGAGAGGCGAGCACGCCGGACTATATGGCGTCGCCATCTCTGAGGTTCCGGGTTCGATTCCCGGTCGGGTCAATGTGGAAAACGAACTTTTCTATATTGTCTCGGGTCTGGGTGTTGTGGTAACGTCTTTGTTTCTTTTTCTATAACACAAGTGCTTTAGCTACTTACCATAGGATCAGAGCAATGTATGTGATGTTGTCTAATATTTATATATTTATTTAATATTATATTATTATTCCATTCTACACATTTTGATAACTATACAGCGACAACTACGTCAATCAATCAATTAAGGGCAATATACTATATTGTTGACATCTATCTCGCCGTCCCTAGTAAACTGTAGATTGCATCGGTATTTAAATTTGTGTATAATCACCTGAAAGGTCTATTAACGTGTAACTTCAAATAAGCAAAACCTTATGGATTTTTATTTTATTTTATTTCGATGATCCATTAGTTTTCTCTTTTAGCACCATAATCCCCTTAGAAGTTTTGCGTATTTGGAGTTACACTTTGTATGTTAAGTTATTTAGTAATTAACTGAAAATACAATCATGTTAACAAACAAACGCCATTGAAAATTAGTGACCTACCTCAACTTTTTAAAAGTTATTTCTTAGATGGTCGCGGACGGCATACTACAGTACAATTATTTTACATACACTAATAATAATTCAGTTCCGGAGATTATCGCATACATCCAAACAAACTTTACCTGTTTAAAATACTATAGCAGAATATATAATAATATAATAGTAAACCTACACGTTACGCTATTTTCCATTTTTGTAAGTAGTTTTCCCAAACGCAAATGTCAGATTGGGTTGAATATGTATACTTTCATAAAATGAGAATACTTGATTTTAAAACTAGTGCAAGAAAGTGGGTAGGTAGGGGAGCGGGGGGCACAGTGAACCACTTTTTTATTTGTGCTCTTTACTGCATTTATCTTTAACGCTGGTTCTTATGTTTTATTTACAAGGTGTAACTTGGTATTAAAGCTATACAAAAAAGTGTTAAAATAAACAATAAACACAACAGTTTGTGAGGGAGTGAACATGTTTTAAAAAGTGGATAATGATCCACTATACCCCAGCTATGGGGCACAATGGATTTGGGTTTGGGATACTGTGGATCTCCATGGGGCACAGTGAATATTTAACGAAATTTAACATAGCAATTGATATGGGGTACTTTGAACTTAATTAATACGTTATTGAAATAATAAACAATTGGCTTGGTAATCACATATTAATGTTATTTATTGCTTAATTGGCACAAATCAGTCTCTTTTGTTACATTTTGAGTCATTTATAGTATCTTAATTATTCCATAGGCACTTAAAATTAAACTTTCATATTTAGCAGTCTTCATTTTACTGTAGGTACTAATTACGATGTACGAATGAATAGATAGGAATTTATGTCAAAATTCACATATTTTTTAATATATTTTCAGAATAAACAAACAAAAAACATATTTATATACATATATGTGGGGCACTATGGATCACAGTCTACAGTGCCCCATATGAAATTAGTTCACTGTACCCCACAAGGTCAAATCAAAAACAATGGCTGAAACTACTATGCAAATTAATCGTGACGCAATAGAATAACCACGATTTACGTATCTCATTTAATGGTTATTAGAAAAATTACAAACAAATAAACACTTTGCATAGCTAAGTTTGTTAAAAAGATTCACAAGATAACATCGATAAAAAAATATGAGGGGTTATGTTTCGCGGAGTGGCCGCAGCGCGAGCTCCAGCAGTGAGAGCTTGACGGTGACTGGCTGGAGGGAGGGGTATTGGATAGATCACGAGGTCCTTCGAAGTGAGACTGTGTGTAATGAATAGCGCAAGAGATATTAGTGACTAACCACTGTGCCCCCTGATTTACTCTGCCCCCAGCTCCCCTATATCTTAACGACAGTTATTGTAGTGCGGCTAGTTTCAACATTCCTTTTTCGGGTTAAGCTAAATCGCTTAAAAATACAATGTTTTGGAACGACGGAATTAGCATTCACTTATATAATTTAGAAACTGCCGGCAAAATAAGCGTGCGCTTGTATTTAGATAGCTCTATTTAACCTCAAACTTCTTGTAGATTCATGGTGTAAGAATAAATAAAATTCCTGAGTTCACCATCCGTGTGTACAAGGATAAAATATTAGGGGCGGGCAGTACGCATTCCCGTCACGTAGCAAACACTCGGAGTACGTATTGTACTTATCTGTATTGTAGTACATTATTTTCACCCTCAATGTGGTATATCTGGCGATGTAAATTTACGATCCCTGAGTTTAGGGGACGGCCAACATACACATGTTCTGATTAGATGATTTATCTCTCTCTCTCTCTCTCTCTCTCTTGTTACTTACATAAATAATATTAAAGCAGGAAGCAATTACTCTAGAAACTAGAGTAATTGCTAGAGTCTAGTTGAACCAGCAATTAAGTAGGTATCTTTTGTTTGTCCAGGTGCTATTAATAAATGATACCTTAAACAGGGTGTGTTTTTGACTGAAATTGAAAGAGGCGAATATGTTCATCAATGGAAACAATTGTGACGACGACAGTTTCATCAATTTAAAAAAAAATGCTACTCCATACAGGTGTTACTTTATCGGGGTACAGCGACAGGTTGTACAAAACAAAAAAATATATGTTGGGTCCATGGAAAAAATATATTATGAACAAATGCGCCTCCTTTTTTGATACTGTTCGCAAGAAATCAAACTCACCCGTAATGTATATCAAAGCCACCCATGATCAAGGTTTCGCCCGTTCCTTTACAGGAGCCTGAGTAATACAACTCGTCGTAGTCCACGCATCGGACGGCCGTGAAAGGTACATCGGATATTATGGACTCCGAGAAGAACATGTGCGCGCGATTGTGAGCGCAGAGTCCTGTAAAGTAAGAGAACAAAGTGAATTCTTTTTCGTGAATTTGAACGTGTCAAGAATACGTCTTCCCGTTTTACTCGTATTAGAATTAAGTATGTAAGTTATTCTAAGGTAAAAATACAAACAAGAATGTTCAAAACAAAAACAAACATGAAGGGAATTCTCGATTTATTTTCAATTCAACGCTTTATTTTTTTCTTACTAAGCACCTTTAAATTAGGACTAAGTCTAAAGAATACCGTCGGAAAATCTTCTTGCGATTATCCGTTTCCTAGCACCTCGAAGTTGGAATTTCTAGATGCGGCAACTCAGTTACTAACTATTAATTACAGTTTAAAACTCAATGTTAAAAGTTATTATTAATTAGTAGTAGTTAGTACCAGACCATTTTGGATCATGGTTATTTATAACAGATTGATCTGTCAACAGATAAAGAACAAAACTTGCAAAACAACTTAGACCCCATCAAGTGTTTTCTCAAAATGTATATATCAATTTGGTAACATTTTTTTTTTTCTAGTCTGTCTACAACTTTGATGCACATACCTCTGTAATCGAAAGTGCAGCCTGGCTGGCGCGTCCCTCCGTTCGGATAAAAGTCGATGTGGCCCAGAGGCGAGGCGAAGCCCAGGTACCCCCCACATGTGTGGATCACCTCTACGTGTCGAGCGTCGTGCTTGTCGAGCCGAGCGTCCTTGTTCCCCAGCGTGAACAGAGGCAAAGCTGGGTCTAAGCCTACAAGAAATTCCCACATAACTAGTGATGTACTCTAGAGTTAATCAGATACACACTCATATACCACTAAAAATTTTTATAAGTACGTCCACTCGTGACGCCTTTTTTCCATTTATTTAGCACACTTATTTCTTTACCACACTAATGTCTAAGAAATGTGTATAAAGCGAAACATAGGTAGGTATACGGGGTCCAAAAAAAATGATTTTCATATTTATTTGTATTATTTTAGATTATTTTAAAAAAAGAACTTTGTAATAAACGAACTAAATAAAAATACTTTCTTCTTCTTTTATATTATAATCTTTTTTTTTAATGTCCGACCGAAACAGGTTTTTTTGGTCGAAACAGAAACCGAAACCGAATGTTCGGTTTTGATTTCAGTTTCGGCCGAAACCGAAACCGAACCTTTTATAAACGTGATTACAACGTTAAATAAAATGTAATTGGGCGTTCTTTCTGGATATAATAATAATGAAACATCTCTCTGTCCTAATATTACAGGGTCCTATGTTTCACTTTTATCCAAAATTGATATAGTGAAGCTGGGTCTAAACTTCTTGCAAAATTGCCAAATCGGATTTCTTTCTATTTAAGTTTTAACAAGTTTTCAAACAAGAATAGTACCATGAATGAACTTGTTTGAAATTATCAATTAAATAAATAGATATGTATAATTTATTATTATATTTGGTATTATCAATGCCGACTAACCATAAGCGTACAAAATCGTCAAAATCCCTAGTCAGAATTGCTGGAGGATTGGCAAAATTGTTGTATAGTCTCAACGCTGCCTCATCCTATATGAACATAGACGAGACTTAAGTCATGTTCAAACAAAATGATATCCCCGGGCCGGTTTACTTCTAAAGCGTGGCGCTCGATTATCAAGGAGTACCTTGGACAAATGCTGAAGTTAGGTAGAGAAAACATCGAGTGAAAAATCGCTAGGAGAGTATAGCTTGGATGGGCAGCATTTGTCAAAATGCGTCACATCTTCTAGTCGCTACTGCCACAATGCTTGAAGATCAAGGTATTCGATTAGAACGTCTTACCAGTGATGACTTGCGGAGCCGAAACGTGGAATATGACCGTCAAACTAGCCCTCCGAACTAACGTCACTCGGCGAGCTATATAGGGAAAGGTCGATGCTTACGATTTCGTTAAGGGATGAAATCCAAAACGAGTTCATCGCATCGGGCAGAAGACCAAAATAACGGATATAGTCCAAATATTTAGCAAACTGACGTGGCAGTGGGCTAGCCATATCTATCGCAGAACTGATGAAAAGTGGAGTAAATGGGTCTCAAGTGGAGACCACGCCTCGGCAAACGTAAGACGCCTCCAGCCCGATGGACCGACGACCTTAGGAAGATGGCTCGCAGTGGCTTGATCAAAAACGCGGGAGATCGTGCTCTTTGCAGACCCTCCCCCGGCTTAGTCTAGGAGTGGATGACGATGATGATACCTTCCTTCAAAGTGCCTTCCAATTAATAAAGTTAGATGGCATCATTCTGGAAGACCTCCATTGGTACCCATACCTACCTGTTATAGTATCAATAGGCCCTTCTCTCACATACGCGCCTGCTATGCCCACGACGTGCGCTCCTAGACTGTGTCCAATGAGATGCATGTCATCCATTGAGAATCCTTCGTCAATCAGGAAATTCAGGAACTGAGTGAGCAAGCGACCCACCATGGCGACATTGTAGCTGGCCAGTATGTAGTTGACGTTGGCCGCGTTTCCCCAATCCACTACTATTATGTTCAAATCGCTAACGTTGAGATAAGCTGAAGTTAAAACAAAACATCGTGTAATTTTATTAATACAATTCTTATTTCAAAACTTTGAACATCAGTAATGAAGGAGACTATAAAAAAGTAGTATGAAAGCATATGATTGAGAACTAATAAATGAAAGGCCGCAATAGACGGACGGATTGCTAATTGCTTGCTTGCTTAATTCAAAGGATTTTATCGTTATTTCTATTCAGACTTATTTACAATTACTATTGTTAACTATTGGTATCGTTCTAAAAGGCTATGACAAAATAGTACCTTCTTTAATTGATTCGGGCATAGGGCTATCTCCATGGTTGAGCCACCCGTGTGTGAGCACTTTCACCTTTTTGTTGAAATCGAAGTTTGAATCGTACAAAGACTGCGTGTCATTAATTTTGATAACTTGATATTCGAACGGATTCCGCCTGTAAATAAAAAGAATGATCATTATAATTGCATAATAACGTTACGCGAGCTACGATATAAGTATAATCAACGAAGCAGGGTTAGGTACGGAACGGAATGTTATAAATAAGTACTTGTACAGTATTTACTAGTGGAAAGCAATTTTTGTTGTGACTATTAATAAAACAAGACAGCTGCTTCTCCTAGATGCCAAAATACGACGCAAGAAGCGAAACTTGTACGACCTACAACTGTTAGTTACCCCATCTTTCAAATTGCAAGCCGTGCCGAACTAACTTCTTGCAGTAAACACATATGTATTTCCCTGCAGCTCACAATCAATATTCGAGTAGAAACAACTAACTTCAACCCGAGCCAATATTCTCTCTAAATCAAATATATTGAACATAGGTAATAGATTTAGAAACCGTAACTAGGTACTTACCTATATAATAGTAGAATTAGGGTATGCTGAGTGGTACCCAAAATTACTTATTACATCGATACTGCGCCATAAATAATGTCAATTATGTATGTTCGTTATAAGTGTAAAATTAAAAACAATCAAAAGAATTTTCTTCATTTTTTGCCTTTCTTTCTGAATGAAGATCGTTATCATTACGGTAAAAAAACTCGCCTGATACTGTAGAGCCATAATTTTCTACATACTTTATATTTTAAACACAAACCAACCAGGTGCGGGCTTCCTCGCAGTCTTTTTCTTTGCCGATAAATGCATGAATATTTTTAAAATGACATCGGACTCAGCTGAAGATTGAACGAGCTCTAACCAGCTCTAGTTATGAGCAGTGGCATTTTCAAACTTTAACGTGTTTCATCATTTTTCCTCGGAAAAAAAATGATTGTCTAAGATTAAAAAACAGAACAGGAGCTTAGTCATGAGCTTTTGTGACATTATTAATTTAATCTTATTTTTCTTACTGAATTTGAGGTAAAAACTACACTGTCTAGGCATTATTCAGTGTCTCTGGTTAGGCCCTGTTGGAATTGGCCCGTGTTGGTGTTTGTACCATAAAATGTACCATTTTCCTTGTCTAAGTGTCTTTATAATCTCATATTAAATTACCTTGTAAAAAGTCTGAACTGGACATCCTGCTCGTAGACCCAGCCCCACCAGAACCGGGTCTCGTTGAGGAGAGGGATAGCCGGGTACGTCTGCACGCTGGCCAGCCAGACGGGGTCGTAGGGAGCAGGCGCATCCCACTTAATCGCCGACGCTCCTGAAAATACCCATATCTAACCAAAAGAAATGCGAATAACGTCAAATGTGACCATATAATGTAATTTTTCATAAATTGTCCGTCTGTACTTTCATAATCTTGTTCACGTTTCACGATCAAAATGATAAAATATATATAAGTTACATACCTACGTTGCGATGACAGATGATAACGGAGCATCAACTTTGATTCAAAATTACATTGTTCGTTCTAAACGTTTAGGGTCGGTTTTTCAGAGCAACTGCCGAAATAAATTAAGGTACAGCTAGATTCTGAATAATCGAATGCGGACTCTATCTACCAATAAAAAAGGTTTCCCGAATGCGAGCCCTGTGGCATGCGTTATAGAAATCTCCCGCGCACTGCTAACAAATAAGATCAATGAAAATTCACCCGTAACAGCAATAATTTAAGTCTAAGCGCGCAGCTTTATGCGACTTCGAAACTGTAAAAACGTGGTGCGTGGCTTGTCTACACAATAAAATGGACAATTCTAATACTGAGCAATCAGTATAAGATAAATTTTCATGAATGTATTAACCGCATTACAATAAGTAAGTCATAAGGTCAAGCGTATTATGTGCATCGAAAATACCTATCAAGCGCTATCGGAAGAGGACGAAGAGGTTACGAGAATCGAGGTTATTGGAGATTTATTAGTTTCTAGCCTCGTTTTGCTGTACAAATGTCCGAGGTAGGTAACCAAATTGAAACTTAAGGGTTTCAAAGTTACTTAGTTTGCGGTCCCTTTGCATGGCATGAGTTCTAATGGCTTTCTTTTTAGAAGAAAACAAAGTTAGCATTTAATGAAAGACAGCTTATTTATAAGAACGCTAATGGCATATCATTTTTTTTTTTTGGTATGATAGGATGCAGATGTTATCTGTCTGTACGATTTAGTATGCAATGTAGGTTCTACAGCCGTACCCATATCATACTATAGTGAAAGTCACGCGTTTATAACCGGTACAACTGACAACGAAAGTCCTTTAGCGCAGCGCAAACTGGGAACCTTGCCGCCTTGTAAAATGAGCCGAAAATCTAACTTACTTTGCTCACCGCAAACACTGGAGCCAGTTCCAGGAAATACAATAATACACTAGGTTATTATGTGGTTTAGCAGGGCCGCGATACTGTTAGCTGAACTTTACTAGCCATTTACAAAGTTGCGAAATATAACTCGTACATCGAACATGCCGGCAAATCTAATGTTGAAATTGAAGCACTTTTGTTAGTTTATCTATTTTAAAAGTGACAATACCTACGTTGATTTTAACTCACTTTTATTACCTTCACTTGTTGTAAATAATAAAAATAATAACGAATATCATACTAATTATGTAATGTTTGTTTGCTACATCTTGTAGCGTAGCAGTAACAGCATGATATTTGGATAGCAATTTAAACCGTCGAGCTGATCTGATGATAGAGCCCGAAGGTGAAACAAGAAACTTTTAAATGTCTTCTGATTTATTTATATTTTATTTATTCAGATTCATTTTGATATGTCGTAAATAAAAGTGTGTTTCAATGTTTGCCCACAAAAATACTGCAATGAGGATGCACTACCTACATTTCACAATACCCAAGTTTCAAAACATAAAAAAGACACGACAAACTTAAAAGTGTTGTACACATTACATGCCATAACATTAAAAAACTAAATATTTCATCCACTACTTACTGTCGCACTACAAAATTACAAAAGTTATTTTAACTTTGTACCTACCGTAAACTACAGGTGTAAGTAAGTATCTTCTGTGCGTAAAGAGCCGAGAAGACAAGTTTTATAGACTCTATCCATAATGCTCTGTGCTTTAGGTAAAATACTTAATTTAGCAATATACCTGTTTACCTACTGTCAAAACTACTAGTGGAAATTGGTAATTCTCTAGTAATAAACATTATTTGTAAGCTAAATGTAGGTAATATCGATTTTTGTTTGTTTCCTTAATAATGAAATATAAATAATATTTTGTTAGAAGCAAAATACTTATAACTTTGTAAAAAAATAAGTGTACTGTACACACCTGCCTTTATTCGAAGCCTTAGTAAATATGTTTACACCTCTTGATGAAAAATCAAAGGCAACTATGCACTTTTAAGTCCCTACTAGCCAAAAAAAATAACGTCTTTTATTTTGGGAGCTAACGCCACTAATAAATTCACGAACCTGCACAAATAGCAAACAACCACAAAATCATTCCAGTTCCGCTTCACAGTTGCAAACATTCGATTCACTGCGAGCAACACCAACTTTTCTCACATACCAAAACTTTGTTAAACTTCAAACGGGTTAGAACGCTCATTTTAGAGCTAAATCTAATTGGTAGACCGTCGGCTAGGACTTCCACATTTTCACTGCCCGCGGACTCGAAGATAGAATTTAAATTTACGTAGCGGTATCAAGCCCATTGCCATTCATAGAGTGCCTTCAGGTACGTCCATCGGTCATATTAATCAACGTTGTCCTATTAACATTACAAACCACACTTGAAGCCAGCCTGTCCCGTTAATACTAACGAATCCTGTGAAATCAGCGTGCCCAGGTTGAGTCAGTGTATTTTGCATAAACAGGGTGTCTCAAAAATGTGTTAAGCGGAAGTGCTGAGAAAGGGCACTGGCCACCCGAATCACCATCAGTTTTGTTTTTTTACAACTTTGGGATTAAACTTTTTTGTGGCGCAACAGTATTAGATCAGACCGTACCTTTTTAGAAAAAAAAAATTACTCACGAAGTTTTTCATTTACCTAATACTTTAATTATTTAGTCCATACTATGGACATACTTTTACATATTTTTTATGAATAATTTAACTATCTAGGTACCTGCCCATCCTACTATGCTCATTAAGAAAATTGCCGAGAGTTTAGGTATTTTTGCACCGTCATATCTACCGCAACATATAAACATGTAAGTACTACCTACCTAATAAGTAAGATACTTTATGAACTAACAAAATCGTATTAAAAAACCGGCCAAGTGTAAGTCATCGCGCACGTAGGGTTCTGCACCATTATCTATAATAAAAATAAAATAAAATTTTATTTATATAACTATAATGAAAATAAAATAAAAATTTATTTTTATTTAATACTTTGTATCTTAGCCCCAAGGGCTCAGTCATTATCTATCTAGCATTCACTTATAATCACCATTCACAAGAGCCAAGTCATGATTACCTTACCATATACTTTCAATATCATAGAAAGACGGTACCCAATTTCGAATTGATAGGACATATGGAAGGTTATCCGATCCCCTCATCAACTATTAAAGAGCTGATGATCTTCTAACGGCTGATGTGGTCATGTTTACCTTACCATAATATATAGTTTCAATATCATTCAAGTAACAGTGTATCAAATTTGAATCGATCGGACATTAATGAAGTAAGTCAGATCCCCTTATCAACTAGAAAAGAGCTGATGATCTTTATGAAACATGAAGCTAAGAACACTCGGGATAAAATTATCTATGATACAAAAAAAATACTAAAAGAAAATCGGTTCATCCGTTTGGGAGCTACGATACCTCAGACAGATACACACACAGACAAGTTAAACTCATAACACCACTCTTTAAAAACAAGCAAAAAAAAAAAGACACGATTGTTGCATGGGAGCCCCCTTAAATATTTATTTTATTCTGGTTTTGGTACGGAACCCTAAAAGGACGAAGAGCGGTCCAGTTTTTGAAGCATATACGTATGCTTCAAAAAACTGGACTGTACTGGTTTGTACGTTGACTAGGTAATAGCTCAATCTGTAACAAGAAGCATCCAGCACCTGGTGCCTCCATGCCGGCGCCCTACTGACTGCTTCCAAGATATGATCATACATAGTTGGCAGTGAGCCCACTATTATTGGCTCCATTGTCCCCTCCACGATAAATAAAAAAATGCTCTGCGTGTGTAAACAAATACAATAGAAAAACAATTGTTATCTGAGCGCGCCCACCAAAACCATTAAGCCATAGTTTGGGTAAGATATTGCGATAATAAAACAAACCACTTTTATCAAAGACGCAACATTGATCTCTCATTCTCAATGAAAAAAAAACTCGATGTTTAGTTAAAAATACTACTTAAAACATAATATTATTTATGTTCGATTGGCCATATACTTAACAACTTAATTTGTACTAATTACAAGACAACTTTCTGATTCTTAAGTAGGGACTGCCGTGTGGTGCCGGCACGTTAAATGAATTGCACCACCCCTTCTCTTCGTATGGGTGTCGTAAGAGGCGACTACAGGAGATCCGCCATAAGAAGACGGGCAGCAGCGTCTCCTCTCCACCATTGGCTAAACTGCGATCGCCAACCCGCCTGCCAAGCGTGGCGATTATGGCAAAATCCTCCTTGACTACAAAGTGTTGATATCAATTTAAATGTAAGTATATGTCGCAGTCGAATTGTATAATCCACCGTATCACAAACCAACTAGCTGTTTTACAAAACGGAGCCGTTTCGCAGAGGCGGTGGGCGGCGCACCCCCGTGCGCAACTCCTCCTAGTAATAAATAATAACAAATTCTAGGGCACCCCTAGAATTTGTTATTATTTATTACTAGGAGTGATTTCTGATTTTTCATTTAATTATACTTGAGCTGTACATATAGATATTGTAATAATAATAATAATAATCATTACCGCCCAAGAGGCGAGAGGTTTTCGGCCTATGGAGAAATAATAATAATAATAAAAAGGCGTCGGGAAGTGACGACCCCATCGCCCACTGGTTAAGCAACTAAGTGACAGATAGTTGCTTAACCAGCGCAGTCAGTCTGTACCCTAGCGACTGGTGCTAGAGCCGGTGCCAGTCGCATTACCCAGGGAAATGGGTCAAGACGGCTCCCTCGGAGGGAATGAGCGAGACTCCGATGGTATCTCGCTCACTATGATGATGGCGGAATATAGAGAGCGCATAGGGCCGCTGCCTGGGGGTGATCGCCGGGGCGCGTCTGGAGCTGGCGCTGGACGTGGCAGCATGCGGGCCGCCAGCACTACCCGACTGGGCCGACCACCTGCCCAGTCACCACCATCATCGCCTTCAGTGCGCTTGGCACCAGCAGGGGCTTCCCAGCCCCAGCAATTGGTGCCCGCCACTGGAGGTACAAGGCGCATGAGGTGGAATACAGCAATGAATGCGAACCTCATGCGCGCTTACTACGGAGCGACAGAGGGAGAAACCGGCAGGACAGGTTATCGAGCACGGATGCATCGCACATTTCTGCAGCTGGAGCCAAATTTGTCAGTCGCCGAACAAAACCTGTCGGATAGAGCTCGGTGGATATTGCGGTCTAACATGTTTAGCACCACTGAGCTCGAACAATTGCGAAGCGAGGCTGTTTCCTGCGAGCCACCCGCACCCACTGAGCGGACTGCCACTCCAGAGCCTTCTGGCGGCGAGAATATGGTAGTCGAAGACGAGCCGGTGGTAGCTGGTGGCGCGTCGGATATAGTCGCCCAGGATTTAGAGCAAATGAGGGGGATGTTAGAGGAGGCGATTTTGGAGTACAGTAATACTCCCCTGGAAGAGAGACCAAGGCTTCCGAGGCTACCACTCAGTGTTCGGATCCGGGATGTCGTTGAGGCCGTAAACCAGATGCTGCCCCAGCATTTGGAGAGCAGCTCTGGCCTGGCTGATACCAGTACGATTCTCTTCAGTGCAGCAATGACGGTGTGCCGATTCACAGGCATCCGAGTTGCACCAAGTCCAAGTGCTGCACGTACTACTCGCAGGAGTAATACTGTGCCAGCCTGGAAGAGGAGAATCGAACAACGTATCGAGCAAGCCAGAGTCCTCATCGGCAAACTGACGTGCTTCCGCTCGGGCAATACCAGGCCAAGGATTGTGCGCTTTGTCAGGAGGGAGTTTTCTAGGATAACAATTAATTTGGCTAACCCAGAGTTTGCTCGGAAACTGACGGAGCGCATCGACGAGCTGAAGCAGAAGATCGCTGCGTGGGCGAAGCGTATCAGAAGGTACTCAGAAAGGGTTGAGAGATACGAGCAGAATCGCCTTTTCGGGAGTGACCAGAGAAAGTTCTACAAACGCTTGGAGAGCTCTGAACCTCGCAACACTGGTGCAAGACCGCACAAGGCCGAAGTTGTAAGCTTTTGGCGTGGCCTTTGGTCAACACCAGTGGAGCACAGCGAAGGACCCTGGATTGGCGCGATAGAGGAGGCGTGTGCATCAGTTCCTCCGATGAACCCTGTCTTCATCACTGATGAGGACGTAGCCACTGCAGTACGTCGAGCCCCGAACTGGAAAAGTCCGGGACTGGATGGCCTGCAGAGTTACTGGCTAAAAGGATTCTCGGTATGCCATGCTACCTTGGCCCGCCAATTTCAGGAGGCGCTAGAGACAGGAGCTCTCCCGAACTTTCTCACTACTGGGGTCACTCACCTAGCTCCTAAAACACAAAACACCGCGGACCCGAGTAAATACCGCCCGATAACGTGTCTGCCTACCATCTATAAGACACTAACATCCGTTCTGAGCGCCAAAATTCGTGATCATATAGACGCGAATCGTCTTATGTCTGACGCTCAGAACGGATGTCGGGCTGGTAGTCGCGGTTCAAAGGAGCTTCTCCTCATAGATGCTGTCGCTGGCCAACTGGTCAAACGCAATCGCCGGAACTTCTCTGCTGCCTGGATTGACTACAAAAAAGCATTTGACTCAGTCCCCCATACATGGCTAAAGAGGGTCCTCGAACTGTATAAAATTGATTATACGGTTCGACACTTCCTCGAGAAATGTATGGAGCAATGGAGTACAATGCTTAGTCTCCAGGGCGAGAGAATGGCGGATGCTGAAGACCGAATAAGCATTAGGAGGGGTATATACCAGGGCGATTGTCTGAGTCCACTTTGGTTCTGCCTTGCCCTGAACCCTCTAAGCAGATTGCTGGAGAATTCGGGGACGGGATTTCAGTTTCGGAGAGGGAGAGATCGGGTGTCGCACCTTTTTTACATGGATGACCTGAAGCTGTTAGCCCCAACAGCTCCGAAGCTGAGGGAGCTACTAAACATTGTTGTTGATTTTAGTGGCTCCATCAGAATGGAGTTCGGGGTTGATAAGTGTGCGGTTATCCATGTGACGAGGGGAAAGATTACTCGGTCGCAGGAGGTTAACCTTGGTGTCGTCCAACTGCAAACACTTTCCGAAACTGATACGTACCGGTATCTGGGTATGTCACAGAGTATAGGTTTGAGGGAATCGGACGTAAAACAGTCTGTTGGTGAAGCCTTCTTCGACCGCCTTACAAAGGTGCTTAATAGTTCTTTGTCGGGGGTCAACAAGGTCAAAGCCTATAATGGATGGGTTATGCCTATTCTCTTATACACCTTTGGCATTCTCAGATGGATTCAGACCGAACTAAACGCTCTGGATCGGAAAGTCCGCACAACTATGACACTACATAGAATGCATCACCCCAGATCGTCGGTCATGAGGCTGTATATCCCGAGGAAATGTGGTGGTCGAGGCCTGTTAAGTGCTAAAACCATGCACGACCGCGAGGTATCTAGCCTCAGAGCGTATTTCCTAGCAAAGACCGACACAACGATGCATTGTGATGTCATAGAATGTGATAAAGGACTCACCCCTCTTGATCTGGCCAACGAGTCATGGCAGCCGCCGGCGATACTAAGTGTCTCTGATCGCGAGACCGTATGGAAAGGGAAAGAGCTGCACGGACGGTTTTTCAAGGCTTTACACGAGCCCCACGTGGACCGAAAAGCTTCCGTGCATTGGCTGCGTTTTGGAGACCTCTTTGGGGAAACCGAGGGGTTTGCTTGTGCGATACAAGACCAGGTTATCAGGACGAACAATTACCGAAAGTACATCATAAAGGATGGCACAGTGGACATTTGTCGGGCCTGTCGCCATCCTGGAGAATCACTCCGTCATGTGGTTTCGGGTTGTTCGGCTCTTGCTAACACTGAGTATCTGCACAGGCATAACCAAGCAGCCAAAATTCTCCACCAAGAGCTCGCCCTTAAGTACGGTCTCGTGAGCCAGAGACTACCCTATTATAAGTACTCGCCGGAGCCAGTACTCGAAAGTGACAGTATCCGGCTCTACTGGGACCGGCCCATCATCACTGACAGGACTATTCTTGCGAATAAGCCTGATATAGTGCTGATGGACCGGGCGCAATCGAAGGTGTTTTTAGTGGACGTCACTATCCCTCATGACGAGAACCTTGTGAAGGCCGAGACCGAAAAGCAACGCAAGTACTTGGACCTAGTACACAAGGTTACCGAAATGTGGGAAGTGGCGTCCACTGAAATCATACCAATTGTTATATCGGCAAACGGGTTAATCCCAGCCACATTAGGTTCACACCTGAAAAGGCTGGGATTCATCGGCGGCTCGCTTCCAGCAAAGATGCAGAAAGCGGTGGTGCTTGATACCGCACGCATCGTCCGCCGATTTCTCTCTCTTTTGCCCTGAACCCGGCCAAATGTGCATCTGCCGGTCATTGCCGCCCAAGAGGCGAGAGGTTTTCGGCCTATGGAATAATAATAATAATAGACTCGAATCGTCTTATGTCTGACGCTCAGAACGGATGTCGGGCTGGTAGTCGCGGTTCAAAGGAGCTTCTCCTCATAGATGCTGTCGCTGGTCAACTGGTCAAACGCAATCGCCGGAACTTCTCTGCTGCCTGGATTGACTACAAAAAAGCATTTGACTCAGTCCCCCATACATGGCTAAAGAGGGTCCTCGAACTGTATAAAATTGATTATACGGTTCGACACTTCCTCGAGAAATGTATGGAGCAATGGAGTACAATGCTTAGTCTCCAGGGCGAGAGAATGGCGGATGCTGAAGACCGAATAAGCATTAGGAGGGGTATATACCAGGGCGATTGTCTGAGTCCACTTTGGTTCTGCCTTGCCCTGAACCCTCTAAGCAGATTGCTGGAGAATTCGGGGACGGGATTTCAGTTTCGGAGAGGGAGAGATCGGGTGTCGCACCTTTTTTACATGGATGACCTGAAGCTGTTAGCCCCAACAGCTCCGAAGCTGAGGGAGCTACTAAACATTGTTGTTGATTTTAGTGGCTCCATCAGAATGGAGTTCGGGGTTGATAAGTGTGCGGTTATCCATGTGACGAGGGGAAAGATTACTCGGTCGCAGGAGGTTAACCTTGGTGTCGTCCAACTGCAAACACTTTCCGAAACTGATACGTACCGGTATCTGGGTATGTCACAGAGTATAGGTTTGAGGGAATCGGACGTAAAACAGTCTGTTGGTGAAGCCTTCTTCGACCGCCTTACAAAGGTGCTTAATAGTTCTTTGTCGGGGGTCAACAAGGTCAAAGCCTATAATGGATGGGTTATGCCTATTCTCTTATACACCTTTGGCATTCTCAGATGGATTCAGACCGAACTAAACGCTCTGGATCGGAAAGTCCGCACAACTATGACACTACATAGAATGCATCACCCCAGATCGTCGGTCATGAGGCTGTATATCCCGAGGAAATGTGGTGGTCGAGGCCTGTTAAGTGCCAAAACCATGCACGACCGCGAGGTATCTAGCCTCAGAGCGTATTTCCTAGCAAAGACCGACACAACGATGCATTGTGATGTCATAGAATGTGATAAAGGACTCACCCCTCTTGATCTGGCCAACGAGTCATGGCAGCCGCCGGCGATACTAAGTGTCTCTGATCGCGAGACCGTATGGAAAGGGAAAGAGCTGCACGGACGGTTTTTCAAGGCTTTACACGAGCCCCACGTGGACCGAAAAGCTTCCGTGCATTGGCTGCGTTTTGGAGACCTCTTTGGGGAAACCGAGGGGTTTGCTTGTGCGATACAAGACCAGGTTATCAGGACGAACAATTACCGAAAGTACATCATAAAGGATGGCACAGTGGACATTTGTCGGGCCTGTCGCCATCCTGGAGAATCACTCCGTCATGTGGTTTCGGGTTGTTCGGCTCTTGCTAACACTGAGTATCTGCACAGGCATAACCAAGCAGCCAAAATTCTCCACCAAGAGCTCGCCCTTAAGTACGGTCTCGTGAGCCAGAGACTACCCTATTATAAGTACTCGCCGGAGCCAGTACTCGAAAGTGACAGTATCCGGCTCTACTGGGACCGGCCCATCATCACTGACAGGACTATTCTTGCGAATAAGCCTGATATAGTGCTGATGGACCGGGCGCAATCGAAGGTGTTTTTAGTGGACGTCACTATCCCTCATGACGAGAACCTTGTGAAGGCCGAGACCGAAAAGCAACGCAAGTACTTGGACCTAGTACACAAGGTTACCGAAATGTGGGAAGTGGCGTCCACTGAAATCATACCAATTGTTATATCGGCAAACGGGTTAATCCCAGCCACATTAGGTTCACACCTGAAAAGGCTGGGATTCATCGGCGGCTCGCTTCCAGCAAAGATGCAGAAAGCGGTGGTGCTTGATACCGCACGCATCGTCCGCCGATTTCTCTCTCTTTTGCCCTGAACCCGGCCAAATGTGCATCTGCCGGTCATTGCCGCCCAAGAGGCGAGAGGTTTTCGGCCTATGGAATAATAATAATAATAGACTCGAATCGTCTTATGTCTGACGCTCAGAACGGATGTCGGGCTGGTAGTCGCGGTTCAAAGGAGCTTCTCCTCATAGATGCTGTCGCTGGTCAACTGGTCAAACGCAATCGCCGGAACTTCTCTGCTGCCTGGATTGACTACAAAAAAGCATTTGACTCAGTCCCCCATACATGGCTAAAGAGGGTCCTCGAACTGTATAAAATTGATTATACGGTTCGACACTTCCTCGAGAAATGTATGGAGCAATGGAGTACAATGCTTAGTCTCCAGGGCGAGAGAATGGCGGATGCTGAAGACCGAATAAGCATTAGGAGGGGTATATACCAGGGCGATTGTCTGAGTCCACTTTGGTTCTGCCTTGCCCTGAACCCTCTAAGCAGATTGCTGGAGAATTCGGGGACGGGATTTCAGTTTCGGAGAGGGAGAGATCGGGTGTCGCACCTTTTTTACATGGATGACCTGAAGCTGTTAGCCCCAACAGCTCCGAAGCTGAGGGAGCTACTAAACATTGTTGTTGATTTTAGTGGCTCCATCAGAATGGAGTTCGGGGTTGATAAGTGTGCGGTTATCCATGTGACGAGGGGAAAGATTACTCGGTCGCAGGAGGTTAACCTTGGTGTCGTCCAACTGCAAACACTTTCCGAAACTGATACGTACCGGTATCTGGGTATGTCACAGAGTATAGGTTTGAGGGAATCGGACGTAAAACAGTCTGTTGGTGAAGCCTTCTTCGACCGCCTTACAAAGGTGCTTAATAGTTCTTTGTCGGGGGTCAACAAGGTCAAAGCCTATAATGGATGGGTTATGCCTATTCTCTTATACACCTTTGGCATTCTCAGATGGATTCAGACCGAACTAAACGCTCTGGATCGGAAAGTCCGCACAACTATGACACTACATAGAATGCATCACCCCAGATCGTCGGTCATGAGGCTGTATATCCCGAGGAAATGTGGTGGTCGAGGCCTGTTAAGTGCCAAAACCATGCACGACCGCGAGGTATCTAGCCTCAGAGCGTATTTCCTAGCAAAGACCGACACAACGATGCATTGTGATGTCATAGAATGTGATAAAGGACTCACCCCTCTTGATCTGGCCAACGAGTCATGGCAGCCGCCGGCGATACTAAGTGTCTCTGATCGCGAGACCGTATGGAAAGGGAAAGAGCTGCACGGACGGTTTTTCAAGGCTTTACACGAGCCCCACGTGGACCGAAAAGCTTCCGTGCATTGGCTGCGTTTTGGAGACCTCTTTGGGGAAACCGAGGGGTTTGCTTGTGCGATACAAGACCAGGTTATCAGGACGAACAATTACCGAAAGTACATCATAAAGGATGGCACAGTGGACATTTGTCGGGCCTGTCGCCATCCTGGAGAATCACTCCGTCATGTGGTTTCGGGTTGTTCGGCTCTTGCTAACACTGAGTATCTGCACAGGCATAACCAAGCAGCCAAAATTCTCCACCAAGAGCTCGCCCTTAAGTACGGTCTCGTGAGCCAGAGACTACCCTATTATAAGTACTCGCCAGAGCCAGTACTCGAAAGTGACAGTATCCGGCTCTACTGGGACCGGCCCATCATCACTGACAGGACTATTCTTGCGAATAAGCCTGATATAGTGCTGATGGACCGGGCGCAATCGAAGGTGTTTTTAGTGGACGTCACTATCCCTCATGACGAGAACCTTGTGAAGGCCGAGACCGAAAAGCAACGCAAGTACTTGGACCTAGTACACAAGGTTACCGAAATGTGGGAAGTGGCGTCCACTGAAATCATACCAATTGTTATATCGGCAAACGGGTTAATCCCAGCCACATTAGGTTCACACCTGAAAAGGCTGGGATTCATCGGCGGCTCGCTTCCAGCAAAGATGCAGAAAGCGGTGGTGCTTGATACCGCACGCATCGTCCGCCGATTTCTCTCTTTTTTTCCCTGAACCCGGCCAAATGTGCATCTGCCGGTCATTGCCGCCCAAGAGGCGAGAGGTTTTCGGCCTATGGAGTAATAAAATAATAATAATAATTAATAAATTCATTTATTTCATATTGTAGTATTCGCATCGGATTTTTTCGCGCTCGCTTCGCTCGCAGCTTTTCGCTGGGTTGCATGGTGTTTACTTTACTAACAATGGCGCGATACTATTAAAAATATATAGGGCTCGTAATCATTTTGTTTGCAATATGTTTTTGCTCTTCATGATTACCCTAATTCACCCTTTTTCTAAAAACTTTTAATTTAGCATCATTATCCCTGTCCTTCAGACTTCTTATTTTATTCAGATTATGGCAAAGGTGGGGGCCTAAATGTATGAAAGTGCAGTTGTATATTGCGGCTTTTATACATTCTGAGTAGACCTCAAATAGAACAAACATTCTGCGTGACGCTGCTGCCGTCGCATTCGCCAATGCTGTCGCCGTTGCCTTGCCGGGGCCTCTTGCTTGTGCAATGTGTATAATGCCTGCCAAAAGGTAGTCTGAAAGAGATCGCTTTTTAGCGATAGGACCGCCTAAATTGTACATCTTTCTGTAAATATCAACTGTTACTTCTTTGTTTGGTGTGCAATAAAGAGTATTTATCTATCTATAATATCTCAACAAAAATTTTGAGCTCGCTTCGCTCGCAGTTTTCCTGTTACATTTAAATAATACTCCACCATTATATTTAAAGCGCTAAATATTTTCGCGCTCGCTTCGCTCGCGCTTATTTCTAATACGCTGCTTGAATCTAATAACGGTGGGTACAGGTATTTACCTCACGTACTCTAAAATCAGCTCTGGAATCTCACTAATATTATCTATACGTAAATGCGAAAGTTTGCCAGAGGATGTTAGGATGTTGTGACTCACTTACGCATTAACGGCTAAACAAATTTGCATGAAAATTTTCACACTTTAATACACAATTCTGTAATACAAAATCTTTGGTTTTTTTAAATCTTTTTTTTTTACATATGAATGTTACTGTAATTGTATGCAATTTTATTCGGTTTACGTCCTGGAAACCCAAAAAAGCGGCTTACGATACACTCAGTAATAGATTCTGACGAGGAAGTACTGCTGTTAGCTTTATTACTTCGAAGACGCAATAAACGTAATCAAAATGGTGTCCACGCTCATGATGATTATGTTCCTATCGTAAAAATCCTCTCCGCGGCGTTGCTGATCCGCAACGTGTTCGCTGCGCAACCGCGACGTCTTCGCCGCGCACACGCTGCTTGTTCGCTGCGTGGCTGCTTTGCTTTGAAAACGCTTGTAATCCACCAGTGTGGCATGGCCCTAGGTACAGTCAACAGCACGTCGACCTACCCCAAAATTCAAAAACTCTCCAATTGATTTTCAAAAATTTGACATTTTGTGGTAGGTCTACGTGCTGTTGTCCGTACTTCGATAATATGATTATAATAAAAAACCGAGGATCACCCGATTTCTTGGTGTATTGATTCATAGAAAACTTTATTTCATCTAAATCGTGGTTGCGTTACCTAGATATTCGAGGATGCAGTTTTATTCCGTCTCAACATATTTTTTTTATTAATAGCCCAACTTGAAGTCGTTATTTAAACACTTTTATGCTTGTAATATTTATTTTGAGGTATTTACTATATTTGTGAGTAACGGAATAAAAATAGTAGTCTTGAATTTTGTTTGGTATATTTATTTTTGCCGACTCACGGTTAATTTGGTCGGACTTGTTGCAAGAATATAATATTGGGAAACAATTTAACAGATGGCGCTGCATCATAGGTTTTTTTTTGTGATGTTGACAGTTTTGTCTCTCCTGTTCTGTCACTGTCACTGTCAGTAGTGTCAGTGTCAGTTAACAAACTGGCCGTCATTTTCTGCTGTCTGTTAATCTGTTTTTGTGTACCAGATTTTCAGTCCGTTTCCCTTTCTCTTTCCTGTCCAAGAATTGTTTCAAGAAGAATTCAAATCCAATTTTACATAAATCCTAGCCAAGTATTAACATGGCTCTTATGGAAAATAAGAAAATCCTTGAATTTTTGGAGCTAGTCGGACGATTGAAGGTAAGTTTATAGTCACGTATTTTCTTTTCGTATTAGTGGTATAGTCATTTATTTGTACGCAAATAAATTAAACCTGTGTTAATTTTATATTAATTACAGCATGTGAAAAGAACTGGCTGGGTTATCTGTGATATCGACGAATGCGAATCTATTGCTGGTCACATGTATCGAATGGGTTTAATGACATTCCTTCTCACTGAAGAAAATGATCCCTCAAAGTTGGATCGCTTTCGATGTCTTCAAATAGGTAAAAGTAGTAAATTATTATTGTTAATACATAATCATTCATGTTCATCTTTGTAGCTCCATTCTTGTTACAATCTCAATGACTACAATGTACGAGACTTGAATGATAATGACCTCTTGGAACACCTTAACATAAGGCTGCCTTTATTGTATAAAAATTATCTTTTCAAGTTGAAAATAGCAATAACCCTTTACACAACAAAATTAAACATTTGGACCAGTAGGTATTGTATTTAGGCTTGGTAGCTGGTTACTTAGGATACAATATTGTGCAATGTTTTTTGTTTTAACTATATTTTTTGTAATACTATTTCCTTATTGAGCACAAGCATTTTACCCTGCTTATAATGCTGTTTTCCTCAACATTTTAGTGTATAAACATAACTGGCCAAGTCCCTATCTAGCCACATGCAATGTAGGGTTCCATAGTTGCCTGACCCAATATACCATATTTTCTACCTATTTACATCATTAATCACTTTATCTAAGTAATTTTCTACTCCACATACATTTTATAAGTTAACTTAGTAACTTGCAAAGCTCACCTATGACCTAGCTGCACAAAGCCTGCATAGTTTTGCTCTTAACTGTTGCTTTAAGAAATGTACTGTGAATTTCATTACATGTTTTAAAGCAACCATTTAGCTGGCAGAGGAAGAGATAAACTTGGATTTATCAAATAATTGCAGTTTAAAGCTTAATGTTGCACAAACAGATCCCAAAATTAATCGAAAAATGACTAATACCTAATATCTCTAACAAAATTGTAAAACATCTGTTACATCTTAAATACATAATATAAACTGTTTTTTTATACATTTCAGCATTGGTTCATGATCTAGCAGAATGTATTGTTGGTGATATTACACCGCATTGTGGAGTTTCCCCTGAGGAAAAGCACCGACAAGAAGATGAGGCAATGAAGAAAATAGCAGAGTTAACAGGGTTCGCTGGGGATAGAATGTATGAACTTTACAAGGTAAGGAAATAATCCTATAGCACAATATCTAGCAGTTTTGTTTGTATGAAGGTGAAAGGGAACATTTCATCAAAGTCCAACTTTGTAATCCTGTTTAATTTTTTTAGTTTTTTGCAAATTTTACAAGTAAAGTCTTATTCTGTAAAGCTTTTGCAGTGGTGCACCAATATAAAAATAGCTTTAATTATTATTATTAATCCCTAAACCTATACATAATATTCTCATAAGTAAATAAGATTTGAAGTGAGATGGTCCCTATTTTGCTCTATGTTAAAAGCTTATGTCATGCTTAAAGGTTACTCTACACTAAAATAATATAACTTCATCTGTCTTTAACCAACTCATAACTTTCTACTAACTACCATTGCTTAAAATAATTCAAGACCATAATCTAAATTGTGGCGAGATGATACAAACAAGTACAAAAAACAATATTTTAAAGCTAATAGGTCTTCACTTGACAACAATAAAATTTATAAGGATAATATATCATTGGATATGCAATTATGCACTTAAATCATGACAACTTTGATAAGAAATTTGTAGGTTTGGTAGATAAACTGTCAATCAGATAGGCATAATGGTGCTATGATTAAACTTAAATGGTCCCAGTTCCAGGAAAATTACCTTTTCTGGATTGTAAAATATGTTGTCTGACACATATTACATTTTATTAAAATTATAATAACATTTTTTTCAGGAGTATGAAAACCAAACATCTCCAGAAGCAAAGTTTGCCAAAGATTTGGACCGCTATGATATGATACTTCAAGCTTTTGAATATGAGAAACGTGAAAATGCTCCCAAAAAACTACAAGAATTCTTTACTGCTACTGAAGGCAAATTTAAACATCCTTTCATCATAGGTCTAGTCCAAGAGTTGTATAGTCAAAGGGAAGAGTTTGAAAAGAAATCTATCTTAAATGGAAGTGCATAATAAACATTTTCTAAGCTGTTTTATTCTTAACCCATTAATGGGTATTAATTTTAGGTACATAAGCCGTAAAATTTAAAATATTCTAAAAATGCACAATTTACTCTTTCCAAAACTTTTTACAATTTAATTAGTTCCAACATACTGTTTTGTAAAAATTGTAAAGTGCTTTACAATGATTCTCAAAAGGAAGACGAGTAAAGACTAGCTACGAAGTATTCTCATGATGTAGAAATGCAATTTATATTCCATTACTTAATCATTTATTGGGGCTATATCTAGAGTACTTATTCAGAATAGCTAATTGCAAAGCAACAATTATTTTTATTTCTTTTTTACTTACCTCCCTAATTTACTATAATTTATAATTTTATTTTGATTAATTTGGTATTAATATGATTTTAATAGCAACACCTTACTTGCAAGTTGCCGATTAAGATATCAGTATGGACGTACCTATAACATTATTGCGTAATATACTAGCAGGTCTAGTTATTAAGTATTAATTGTTACCTGTTTTTAAGAATTCATTTTATTTAAAATGACTTGTAAAATAATTTATATCAGTACAAGAATATTTTTATGTAAGTCAGATTGTTGTTAGACAACATAATTCCTGAATTTTAGCAATAATTTATGTTATTTTGTTAATGATTGTGCTGTGCAAAATGAAAATAAGATCCTTTATAAAAAGCTGTTTAAATTGATTCTTACCACACCAAGACCACTCCATGTCATGATTGTATGTATGTTCTAAATAAAAACCACCTGGGACGTAGGTACACTACCTATCTACATTTATGGGTTGGATAATTGTCTATCTACCTACCTATAAATCTGTGGGAATCATACTTCCTCAAGTTTGAGCTTGACATTCATTTATCAGCAAGCGCCAGCTGTGTTTATACTGAGAGATCAAGTCGCAAACTCGTGAATGGTATATTGTAGGTAGATTATATAAAAGTAGTTTAGAACTGCGTCCTGAAAATAAAGAAATGGTTTAAAGTAACAATACAGCCTAAAATATGTGATCTTTTAGTTCTCACAAAGCACCTTCTACATCTGGTAAAATTTAAATTTTAACAAGATCTTTACAAGGCCTGTTTCACAATGCACGGTTATTATAGCTTAGAGCATTCAACCAACAGGAGACGACAAGCTCGCTAATTTCTATGCGAAAAAGTCTGTCGTTACCTGCGGGGGGCAGGGAGTAACGCACACATAGGAAATTAACGTGTACGTTCGCGCAGCAAAAAGTATCGCCTTTTCAAGGATTGGATGATGCAGATAATTAGTGCCCTATATCGTGTAAATGTGCCCGAAATTTTATATTTGTGCCTCCAACAGCTTCAGATTAATGATTAAAACGGATTCTGCTGCACGGACGTTCGCCCAGCAAATTTATTTTTAATTGATGGGCCTAGCTGTATATTAAATATGCAAAAAGATAGCTTATATACGATCATAAAAATCCACATCGAAATGTTCTTTTACGAAGGCTTTGCGCATTCATTTTAAAATCTAACCCTCTCTCATTTTCTCGTTTTCTTCTTCATTTCCCAATGGTCCTCGCTGGCATGGTTCTGTGTACAATCATATTATATGCGTGTATATGTGTAAGTATATTATATGTATGTATGTATGTACCGTATTGTTATCTATCTATTTATATAGTATGTAATGTATTAATCTAGTTAAGTTTAATTTTGTATACAAGCTTATTTTGTTGCACCGCCCATACCTTCTCTGTCTGGCCCTATGGTTGACTGGTAGAGAATGCTTTTGGCATTAAGTCCGCCATTTGTACCACATGTTTTTTGTCTGTGCAATAAAGTTTAAATAAATAAAAAAATAAAATAAATGTGCCGTGAAAGCCAGATTTGTGCCTCTTAAGATATCAGAGTTATTTAGTTTTTTGCTGGGCGAACGTTTTGGTGATTGCTGTATATCGGAAACGGTTGAACGCACATTCATGATTTTTTGTATACAGTTTCGGTACATTTGTGCCTATTTGTGCCGGAATTTTCATTAACATGACTAGCATGGTTCAGATGCAATTCTATTATTTCCTAAAAAACGGAAAAATGCTCTGGCTCCCGAACGAACAAGACCAAGGACTTCGCGTTAGTGCCGACTGGTAGCCATTGTATATTTACACGATCCTGTAAAGTTTCGCGGGCCTACTACATATCATTTCCGATTTCTTAACGATTTTGTCTTTTTTTTGAGGTTATCTTGAGTGAAATTACTTAGAATACGAAAACACTAGTTTCCTGTGAGCTGGCTTATTACATGCTTCTACAATAATATGAGCGCTGTTTTAAGAATACGTTTGCAAAAAATCATGGATGTATACCCATTACTTTAGACAATAACGATTAAAAACCATTCGAAATATTTTTGGTAGATTATCCGACCAAATTGTAGTAAACATTAAAAAGCGGCCGCACGATACATCAAACTATCCTTCCGCACTTGATGGCGTTGTAACGAAATTTAAATAGTACAGTTGCGTACAGAATTGTTAAGTTGGAAAATAGTTTATAGGTATTTGAGACATGAAATAAAATGTGAATTGTTTTTTTGTACCTAATAATACACTATAATTTGTAATTTATTATTTAAAATAAATTATATACTGAATGAATGAAATATATAATAATAAAAAATAAATAAATATTGGACAACATCACAATCATTGCTCTGATCCTATGGTAGGTAGCTAAAGCACTTGTGTTATAGAAAAAGAAACAAAGACGTTACCACAACACCCAGACCCGAGACAATATAGAAAAGTTCGTTTCCTACATTGACCCGACCGGGGATCGAACCCGGAACCTCAGAGATGGCGACACCATATTAGTCCGGCGTGCTCGACTCTCGGCTACGGAGTTCGTCAAAAATTACCATTTATTTATACCTACGTAGCTTGATAGCTGATTAAGCTGTTTGAAGCGATAACGAAGTACAAAATTTCTTGTCCATCAATATTATCCATTTTTTGTTATGTAATATTTAGAACACTTTTTGTTGTGTTTAGGAATTAAGTTAAATTTGCCTTTTTTATTTATTTGTAATGTTAATTTTATTGTACACGTTTTAATCATCTAAAAGGTACAAATAGCACCTAACCATTATTCATTGTTTATTATTGTATACAAAAAATAAGTCAATATATAAAATTACCAATATTGTTTTGTTATCTCCTTTTATCCAAATTGCTTGACTTACCAACTAAAAAAACAAATATACTGTCAATGGCACATCAAGCTATCAAGCTTAATCAGCTATCAAGCTATGTAGTAAGGTATAGATTTATGGTGCAAAATCATTCATTATAATCTCAAAAGGTCGACAATTTATTTTTAATAATAAATTACAAATTATAGTGTATTATTATGTACAAAATAAAAAAATTCACATTTTATTTCATGTCCCTAATATAAACTATTTTCCAACTTAGTGATTCTGTACGCATCTGTACTATTTTTTCGTTACAACGCCATCAAGTGCGGAAGGATAGTTTGATGTATCGTGCGGCCGGTTTTTAATGTTCGCTACAATTTGGTCGGATAATCTACCAAAAATATTTCGAATGGTTTTTTATCGTTATTGTCTAAAGTAATGGGTATACATCCATGATTTTTTGCATACGTATTCTTAAAACAGCGCTCATATTATTGTAGAAGCATGTAATAAGCCAGCTCACAGGAAACTAGTGTTTTCGTATTCTAAGTAATTTCACTCAAGATAACCTCAAAAAAAAGACAAAATCGTTAAGAAATCGGAAATGATATGTAGTAGGCCCGCGAAACTTTACAGGATCATGTAAATATACAATGGCTACCAGTCGGCACTAACGCGAAGTCCTTGGTCTTGTTCGTTCGGGAGCCAGAGCATTTTTCCGTTTTTTAGGAAATAAAAGAATTGCATCTGAACCATGCTAGTCATGTTAATGAAAATTCCGGCACAAATAGGCACAAATGTACCGAATCTGTATACAAAAATCATGAATGTGCGTTTAACCGTTTCCGATATACAGCAATCACCAAAACGTTCGCCCAGCAAAAAACTAAATAACTCTGATATCTTGAGAGGCACAAATCTGGCTTTCACTGCACATTTATGATCGTATATAAGCTATCTTTTTGCATATTTAATATACAGCTAGGCCCATCAATTAAATAAAATTGCTGGGCGAACGTTCGTGCGGCAGAATCCGTTTTTCTTAAATTAATCTGAAGCTGTTGGAGGCACAAATATAAAATTTCGGGCACATTTACACGATATAGGGCACTAATTATCTGCATCATCCAATCCTTGAAAAGGCGATACTTTTTGCTGCGCGAACGTACACAAATTAACACTAACGCATTTTGGATGTCATTGCTACGCTCGCAGACAACAAAAATTATCTAACACTAGCTTAAACTAGACGCACACAAATATATTCACACACAAGGACAACTTATCCATGCACGAGTGTGACGTCAGTTTTAAATAAACGAAGATAGTGCTTAACACTATCGATAATTTTTATCGATGAGTTCTGCCAGTATTATGATAAGGTTTTATTCAATTCAGACTTTATTATGTGTAAGAAAGAAACATTCCTTTTGGCTTTCATTAAGATCTACAGGGTTATTTATTAATATACGTCAGTATGGTCGAGTCTAAGGCCCGAACTATACTCAGCCGGAAATCCGGGTAAGTACGGTTTCAATCCATCTCTTAAGCAATAAGGTCGTTTTTGAACGAATTCTAGCGGATTCTAACAGATTCCTGCTGGTTAAAGTCCAAGCCTAAAACTGCAAGAAATACCTGTATAATTTGGTTTTCAGGTGAATTTCTTAAATAAATAAAAAAATACTGGGCTATAACCCGCAAAAATCGTAAATATAATTGAGGGAAAGTTAGAAGGTTGAATTTTGTAAAGGGCAAAGGTTTTAACTATTTACTATGGCAGCTTACTTAATACCAAACAAACCAAAAACACCGCACGTAATACGGCTTTCCAGTCATTTAGGAATCTGGAACAGTTATTTTTTGTTTGGCAAATAAGCCTGCAGATGGTTTAGTGCGAGTCACAAAACAACCGCCTCGCACTCATCCATCGAAAAGTAATACAGTCATTTTCGATTGAAGTAAGCGAAGCTGTTTTGTGGCACTACAGTAGGTAGACCCATACATAGCTCATAGGCTGAGCAGAGTTCTTATAATGACCACGCGGTGTGCGGTAATGTAAACAGTAAATATCATAAAGGTAATATACCTACGGAATAGAGGAACAAACGCGAGCTGTCAAACGAAACCGAAATTGGAAAACATTTGTGTGTGTAAAATTGTTTATGTATGCGTGTCAGTGATGTATACAATTACACATTAATATCGATATCGATCATACTTATTAGTTAGACAGAATTATTAAAACTAAAATAGGATGGGAAGGGATTTAGAATGGCTGACGACCCAGGGTGAACAAGTGAAGTAATAATATTTAAGGAAAACACAGAAGATATTTAAATCATTTTTTTTTCAATGCTTTAAAGGTTACCTTACTTATCATTTCTCACTGCCCTCGGAAAATAGAATTTTGTTTAAATAATTTCTTAAAGTACGCTTTGATAAATTTTTCAATTGTGTTTCGTAATTCAATCTTAACGGTAAATATGTTTCTATTATACATTTTATAATGAGATATCTGTGACTAATAAGTGGATCTTGCTCAAAAGAATGGGAAATCAAGGAACCAAAATAATTTTTAAAATCAGTACGACTAATAATATTTAGAAAGTTCTTATTAAATTTCTTTTTATCAAAATCAATATGTGTTTTTATTTTTCTCTAAAATATTTTTCACACTTTATGCGCTGGATGCAGGCCGCTTCCAACCGGCCGATCTGGAAGTCACTGGGGGATGCCCATTTAGCAGTGGACGTCCTGTGGCTGTAATGATGATGATGATGATAAAGCAAACATTTCTTACATCTTCAGAAGGATAGATTAAAAACCTCTATACAATACTTGATACAATATCTCTATAAACTTAGGACGATACTATGCGTCTAAGCTTTATGTTGACCTGTGAAAAAGAAAAAAAAATGAGTAGCTAGCAAAGCTAGCTAGCTAGCGGTGAGCGTAGCTAGCATGCCACGACAGCGGCAGGCGAGCGCTAAATTAAAATATAAGTTGAACATTTTTCTCTTTCAAATTTCTAAAATATATGAAAACAAATATTAATATAAACCAGGTGTATTATTAGTAATATTATGAATTTTAAGTTTCGATCATAAGTATTTTATGTATTTATATTACATATTTTTACCCAGAGTGATCATCATGATGTAAAATGGTATGAGAAATATTTTCGGACTTCCAATAATACAAATTAAAAAGTTATAAGTTATGATAGTAAAAGGCACACCCAACTTATAAATATACCTACTTAATTGAAAAACTGTAGGTACATAGTGCTAATTATCACCAGAAGAATAGTATTGATTTTATTTAAGCTTACCGGAACAAACTTAGTTGGAATTGCAGATTTCATCAAAAATTGTTTCGCTCCTCGTTTTGTGTCTTGAAAAATTTATCCTCAAAATGCTTGCTGCATATAAATGAATGTTTTTAGGAATCCAGTTTGGACGATCAATTATTTTAAGCCATATATTCCTGGTGAATAAGTAGAAAATCTGAAATATACATGAATAACCAATGAAAGTACCTACTTTTAATATTATAATAGCTCTTAATAGCCATGTAATTAGAAAATAAATTATTCTATTCTTAAGTAGATATGTGTAGTAGAAAGTGCCTAATATTCCAACATTCAAAAACTTTTATCTATGTATAGGCTAAGTATCTTATGTGGGATTACATTTCCAGATAATTCATAACTAAACTTCATAAAGGTACTTTTAACAACAGTAATAAAAAACATAAAATTAATTTTCGTCTACCGCGTGATATCTAGACAGTGGAAACGAAACGTCGATAACTTGATGCAGCCCTAGTGTAAAACGAAAATTATTTCTTTACACAAGATATTCGTTACTTCTGCATTAAGAGTATCCAATCTTTGCTTCTTACATAAATAAATGGTTTAGAAGAGAACTATCATACTAAACACTTAAAATTTTAAGCGCTTAAGCAAAAATAAATCCAAAGTTATGAGGTGTCGACTTGGATTAATTTACCTGAGAAATGAATATTTTTCGGGGTTAAGTCGTTGTGTGGTACCACAATCAATCACTGAACAAGTCACCATATTTATGAAGCACTATTTCTCAATAATATTCACGATGTGAAGTTAAAACAGGAAAATTTACAGAGCCCGAATTCTCAGCGTGCCTCTAAGTGCCGCCAGCTGTCAAACAGTTACCAAAAAACAGTTCTGCTATGACGCATCACGCATCTCTTTTTATCATACAGTGTTGCTGCTAGTAGCATCTCGCTCGCTCAGCCGTTTGTTCCTCTATTCCTGTATATTAACTTTATGGTAAATATAGGTGTATAGGTTATGTTTAGTTAGCACATAAATTACTCTTTGTAGTATATTTAGCGCGCGAGTAACTCTCCCACGTGGTGCCGCAGGTTAAACAAATAAATATTCAAACCATTACACCATATCCTAAATAAAAAGATCATTTAAGACATTCATCACAGCGCGATCTTCTAGTAAACTAAAAGACGATCAAGAATAGTTTAACATTCTTAGTCAAGATAAGATCATGATCATTAGTGCACACCAAAAAAAAAATAACAAAAAAAATCATCATAATTATCAGTTTAGGCGGACTTATTATCGCTAGAAGCGATCTCTTCCAGGCAACCTTTAGGTGGAGAACAGTTAATTAAAATCAAGAGGGGCAAGCGATAAAAGCTTTGCTTAATTTGGGGCTAGATAATTAGTGTGATGGTAGAAATTATTTATTTATTTATTGCCGTAACCATAGAGAAAGAATAATACTACGTAAAACCGTAACTAAACAAACCGCACTGTTATTTTTTCGCGCCTGCATGAAGATGAACTGCAAGCTTTTTTCCTCGCCCTCACTAGCATAGATTTATTATTATGTATTAAAATAAGTATCCAGAGATGAAAGACGTTCCATTAATGATGCTCATTACATCGATATCATTATTTTACTGTGGCCACGCTTTGTGATCTTGCTCCTCTATAGACTAACACTGCCCAACTTGCATACTCCACTAGACAGCGCGTGTAGGTACTTCCGGCCTTCTGAGCCAGTCCTAGAGAGATCTCGCATATCTAGACTGATAACGAATCGTAGGTGACGGCAATCCAGGTGTTCTACGCCTAGGAAACTTATCTAGTCGTTAATGACGGCGATGGTTAGTACTAATTGTCGTTTGTGAAGGCTCCTATGTGCCGGCAAACAAAAGATCTAAGCAAATCAATCGTTTTCGATGCAGTAGGGTGACCACACTTCCCACTTTATTAGGTATGCAGACTAGTAGAAAATCTAGGCAAAATGCCCCCGTTTCACGACAGCTGCTTGCCGTATTCGTGTCGGAAAAGGTAAAATTCTGGCTGCCTGAGCTAGGTTTTTTTACATTTTTCAAAAAATCTCCCGCGTTACAAACGGTGAAACCTGGGTATATTGCCGTTACCTACGATTCATTATCAGCCTAGATATGCGTGATCTTTTTAGGACTCTGGCTCAGACGGCCGGAAATACACGACAGCGCGCGCACGCGCATACCTCACCTAGGCAAAACTATACTACAGGTTACTAAATAATTGACGTGGTATTATTGCATATTGGTATTTTGGCATTATTTACATGTATTTTAAAGCAATATTGAAATGAATAGGATCAAGCACATGATGGTACAGAAGGTAGGTAAAGGACTTCCAAAATAATAATGCTCTACTGAACCTAGACCAAAATAAAACATCAACCAAGTTTTGTACTTTTAAGAATTTATTGTACAAAAAATGGGTAGTTGGTATACATACAAACCTATTCAGTCAAATTAACATAGAGACTTGCATAAATGCTAAGATATTGTGACAATTCCTATTTATATTTAATTATAATATACAATATTAATTGCAACTATTCAGATCTTACCCTTATACGGCAGGCTGAAAATATTGTTATTTACACCATCAACAAAGAAAACCACAACTTGTTATTGTGTTATTTATATAATTTAATTAGGCTTTAAACTCAATTTCTGTATTATAAACTTGTAAATTAAATGATTGCTTATGTATCACATGAACAATTTCAGCTCTCAGCAAAAAAGCTCAAAAGTTAAGTGTTCATAATATGGAGCAGTCAAGTTTTATCATTTAATTACCATTTAATTTACAATTTGTTTTTGGATATTATTACTCCCAGCTTGCTCCTCCTTTTTTCGTTGTTTTTCTCTCATTAATTCAGCATCCCTGAAAGTAGTATGATATAATATTTAATCTGAGATTGTGTACAAAACATAAAGCACAATATAGAACATAACCCAGAAATCTTCATGAGTAAAGATATCACCCAGGTAAATGTAATGTAGGATGCCATCCAAAAAGGTGGGGCAGTAAAAGAAATACTTGGTGGCATGCATTGAGAGATGTGGCAGGCTGCAAAGGATTGATGGGGGCTGATTATGAAGTGTTAATTGCAAGCTCTAGAAAAAAAGACTTTAAAACATATGCTTCACTCCATGGGGTCTGTCTCACAATAAAGTTTCAGATATTATCCGGTTGGAGTGTATCAAAGGGTGTGCAAGGCGTTTGGGACTTAAAAAACAAAGATTTGAGTTTTAATATTAAGTTTTTCTGTGTTTTTTTAAAGTTCCAAGCACCTTGCACACCCTTTGCTACACTCCAACTCATTATACACTTTGCTAAAATCTTGGAGTTTTTTATTTGTTTACCTATGTTTCCGTTCCTGAAGAGACATACCAGATTTTTCACTGGCATTCTTCTTTTTCTGCATTTCACTTTGCTTTTTCTGGTTCTTAGCGCGAGCCAAATCTCTCTGGTTACCACCTGCAATTATGTAAATCACTTATTAGGTCAGCAACAATTATAAAGGAGGGTAGAACGAATTATAACTCAATAAATCTTGGCGATTTTGTCACTAATCAATTTATTATGCATTAAACTTGGGTCAAGCGGAAAGATCCAATTTTCTTTTACGGCGTCACTAACTGAACTAGTTCAATGATGTTGTCAATATTAGACTACATGGTGGTATCTATCTAGAATCATCAGTGTTATTTTACAAGTTTATAACAATGAACATACAATGAACTTATCACGAAATGAGCAATTTAAGCAAATATCAATTAAAATAGGACATTCAGTTAGTTACTTACGAGTCATCTTGATACAAATTCTTCAAAGCCAGAAGTAATAAATCTCCTCTGGTTATAAAAAGTCCGGACGATACGCTAGTCCGGTCGAAACCTAGGACAACGCACCGCCCTGCTTTTTATCAATATAGAAAGAAACTTTGAAGACAACTAAAAGAATAGCTGGTAAAGCTGGGTCCGACTAAAAACCCCAGCACAGCCAGCTGGTCACACAACCACAAACAAAATGATTTTGATGCCAAAGAAAGATGGCGGCAAAACGAGGGATGGCTGGCTTGTTTCGAGACCTGAGTGTTGTGGCTCAACGACCTATAATGAACTGGACAGGATGTTCTTCGATTATTGAAATAATTATAAAAAAATAATTTGTTTAGTTCGGAGCTAGTGTGTGATTGTGAAAATTATTTATATTTATTTATTTGTCGACAGAACGTATGTCGCAGTGTGTTGAATAGACGTGGAGCTTACGAGGTATCGGCCGGACAGCCAATTTTTATTTGCTGAGCGGCCAAAACCAGCACACCCTGTAACGAAAAAAAAAAGTTTCTTTCTCAAATTGACTCGAAACGCAACGCCCAAGTCCCTAAGGTTACGTACGAGGATTCATTGGGATTTGGGAACTATCCCATTTTGGGAATATCCCGGGAGGAATCCCAACTCTCGTTTTGATGTATTGGTTGGGGGAGTTACTACAACTTGGCAAGGCGTATCTAAAAGCACCTACGGGACCTGGATTGCCTAGGCAGGCCGCAGGCAAGCCAAACCGCTGTCGGGCTCATTTTAAGCCGGCCCCGATCGGGAGATGAAATGGGTCTCAAGTCTCAAGGGCGAATCTGGGTAGACAGTGCTTAAAAATTCGTAGTTTCGTACACTTTGAGACGATGCTCGGGCAAACGGAAACGTTGTCACAGGCAAAAGAAATCCAAGCTTGAGAAATTGGCTATTGGCATTAAGTCCCGGCCAAACAGACGCGTGCGCGGTGGCGTGCGTGTTGGCGTGGGCGTGGGCGTTCAGATCGTGCCATAGCATTTGTATCGACGGGTTCACACCGGCGCGGACAGCGGTGGCGTGCATCACGCGTGCTGCTTGACATTCAGCTTTTGCACGCGTGGACATGACATTTGACGTGACAGGCTCAACAGACAGATGGTAGCTACTACGATAATATAAATAATTACGTTTAAAACTACTAATTTTTTTCCGATAAGCAATGAGTGAACCTAACTAGATCTTTTTCTTTTCTTCATCTTCAAATAAATTATAAATAAAATAAAATTCGTTTATTGCAGGCAACTTAACATACAAGCCCCTATAGTGTTAGTAAAAATAGCTTCGCTCGTTTCGTAATCGCGTTGGAATTAAAAAAATTGAAACTCAATTAGTAAATAAATAAAAAACTGTACAAACTTAATTGTTTATTTAGTAGAAGGATTAACCTCACGACTTAGGTGCTCCGTACAAACTTTGGCCCCCCATTTTACGACTTTAGGGGGTGAGTTTTGGAAAATTCTCTTTTATAGCATTCCTACATCATACATAATATAGCAATTTTTTTAGCTGTGCGCTTTTATTTATACATGTCTAGATAGAGTGTGGTACTGCAAATGTCACTAAAAGAACAGGCCAGATTTGAGTGAGTAACAAGTGTAACAACTATGGTTGCTATGTTAACAATTATGGGTACAAGAGTGCTGCGTCATTGCAGGCGTGCAACTTATAAGCCAACAGTTAGCTGATATATTTTTTGACGTTTATGATACTTGAACAGGGAATCTAGACATGTATATAATCAAAGGCAGTGCGTTGATTTATCAGTCAGCCAGTAACGGTTACCTTTTATATACACAAGAAGATAACAGCTGATAGGAGAAGAATAACATAATTTAGTCTCTTAGCTTCAAATGGATGATCATAATATCTTTGTAGTTCTTTTTTTAATTTTCGCTTGCCATTTATCTGTATTAACAATATAGGTACCTACTTTAAATAATTACAGTAGGAGTAAACATGTTGATGGTTCAAAAGTACAACGTACGCAGCATGCATAGTCTTAAAGCGTTTGACGCATAGCAAATTCTAAGGCTATGGTCTGACGTGCATTAATTATTAATACATTGGTAACATTGGCGTAGACGCGCGCCCGGTGCGCGCCTGAAACGCAGCGCCTCGTGCGCTTGTCATAACCTATTTGCTAGTGCTGAACTAAGGTTAAACCACTGATTTATGTATGCCAGTACAATGCACTCTGAATTAGACAGCTAAAGTAAAGATTATCAAAAGTATCCAAGTGTAAATTAAAAAATAATAACTAAACATACCTACAGGTGTTTTATTTTATAAAAATTAGCTTTGTTAGCAATTTAAGTAAGCTATTACAATAGTGCTAAATAAAGCAATAAACAATAGTTAAATCATAATTTCTAAAACATCATTAGATACCTTTATTATGACTAACATTCATAATCTTCTTTGACTTCATTCATGACTAATCTCATTCTTGTTAGGTTTATACATCCGAGCGAAAGATACATTTTTGTGCTAGGCCTCCTGAACGCCTAGTGTCCGCGTGTTGGTGTGAACGGGCCTGCACGCTCACGCCCACGCTACCGCGCACGCCGACGCCTACGCCCACGCCCCCGCGTTGGTTTGGCCATAGCTTTAGTAATGTGAATGTCACACTATTACTTAGAGCATTCAACCACACTAGTATGGTATGGATGCACATCGCTAGTTATAACAGAGTATAGGATAAGACGCGAGTGTCCAGAGGCGAGCGTGCTATATGGTGCGAGCAGTATTTAATCAGTGGTGCGAGCGTGCTAGTATTTGATCAGTGGCCAGAAGTGTCAAATTTCACACTTGACGTTTAAAAGTTGAAATAAAACTTCTGTGAACACAAAACCAAAAATACCAACCAAAATAATTCACAGATTACTAATGAAATAATTGGGTTATTTTTATTTTAGAAAAAAATATTTATAATTAGGTACCTACATTACTACCTATTTACTACGTATTTTAGCCAAAGACTTGTTAGAAATAACTAATAGTTACTATTACTACAGTAAAATGGACATTACCATTAGAGCATTTGGTTCTATCGGTCGATTTTGGAGGACTCATGTGTAAGATCAGTAGAATTAAGTTCTCAATTACAAAATGCAGAGTATTTCCCTCACTGGGCATGTACATAGTGTGCTACTAACATACTTTGTTGTTTGTTTTTTATAGATTACAGCATGGCTAAATAGTTTAGTACCTGGTAGAAATTGTTTTTTTTGCCACATTTTTAAGATGCGTATACCTAGAGCACTGAATCCACGACTTCAAAAGCAGATATTGTAAGCACCAATAAATGTAAACATTTCACTTTTTTTTTTGTTAATATTACGGTTTCAATTTAATTCATATTCATATAAAAACTAATCGTATAAAAGCCGCATAATAATATCAGCTATTTTTTAAATTTTAGAAGAAAATTTGGTGTCTATGAAATTGTAGCTCCAGTTGAAACTACACCTAGTAGAATAGTTCCTGAGAACATAGTGCTTCCTGACTACATAACAGGAAAATTGTTATTAATACCTAAATTGCCGGAAGTAAAGGATGCAGAACAGCTGGATGGGATGCGCCAAAGCTGCAAGCTGGCTTCAAACATATTAGCCAAAATTCAAACATTTGTAAAGGTTTGTAAAAAATATTTAAATACCTTTTATTCCCCTCAAGTTCACACACACTTGTGATGGGGCCATTGTTATATAATTGTAAACTTTGTTTTCCGAGAGGGTAATTTAAAATCACACCTGAAATATTGTTTTTTTAGGGTTCAGTACCCAAAGGGTAAAACTGTCCGTCTGTCTGTCACCAGGCTAAATCTCATGAACCATGATAGCTAGAGACTTGAAATTTTCACAGATGATGTATTCCTGTTGCCGCTATAACAAAAAATACTAAAATACAGGATGTACAATAAATATTTAAGGGTGCTCCCATACAAAAAAACGTGTTTTTTTGCCGTTTTTATAGAAAATGGTACGGAACCCTTTGTGCGCGAGTCTGAATCGCACTAGGCCAGTTTTTTATTTTTTTAATTTCACATTTCATGTTTTTTTCAGCCAGGGATAACTACTGATAAAATAGATGAATTGGTTCACACACTATCAATAGAAGCGGGGGCATATCCATCACCATTGCATTATAAAGGCTTTCCCAAAAGTGTTTGCACATCTGTGAACAACATAGCAGTACATGGCATACCAGACCTAAGGCCTCTAGAAGATGGTGATATAGTCAATGTAGACATTACTGTAAGTTTTAAATACGATTTCAAAGGTGTTATATGTCTAATAGCTATAATCTGTTGACCCATAAACATCTTTTCTAATATTCCTTTTTTTCTGGCCATGGACCAGTCAAGATGGGTTTAGAACAGTTGAATTGGTTTGAGAAAGGGAAACGGAGAAGTTCCGAAATGGTAAAAATGTTACAAGAATAATAAAAGAGATGAAACAAAAAAAATTATGCTTACATAATCATCAAATAACTTAAGATGATCCTGTGGTAATGATCTAAAAGCATAAATAGAAATAATACTATCACTGAACAATAGAAGTAACTCTTGTACTGAAATAAAATGATGTGTTAAAATAATTAAGCACTAATTTTAAATAAATTTTCAGGTGTTTTTTAAAGGTTATCATGGAGATTGCTCAAGAACATTTCCTGTTGGCGACGTAGATGACAAAGGATTGCAGCTCATTGGTGTGACTGAAGAATGTTTAAATTATGTAAGATTGTCTAAAGGTGAATGCACACCTGTTAACAACGCAGGACTTTTCTCACTTGTTTCTACCGGAAATGCGCTAAATTCGGCGCGGATATCTGAGCGAAGTTTCATAAAATCTCATTCTAATTCAAATTTCGATACCTTTGGCACTCAGAAGTGTGCGTTTACCTTATACAGAGTGTCCTAAAAGTGTATAGTGTGTGTATGGATCAATATTAATTTAACTTACTTGTTAAACTGTTTTGAACTGCTTAAACTGTTTTGAACAGGGTATAAAAATCATTTTTATTTTAGTTGCCTTTTTATTACTAACGATCCATTTTTTTAGGCAAGAGTCATAAATAAGATTTATTAAACGTTGAAATTTTACGTAACATACTCATTGCGAATGTTACATTACGCCAAGTAACGCTAGACAGTACCCACCTTAAGCTATCTTCCCGATCCATTTAATAGAGCTAGAGTGCCTCATAAAAAGTATTAAGTAGGTAATATAATTGAACAAAATTAGCCTTGTGATTCTGGAGTTTAGCCTATATAACAAAATTGGTGTATTATTCTGTTTCTTTTACAATACGATAACTTTGGTTCTGAATAATTTATTCAAGATACGTAAATGTTTCAGGCTATCAATAATTGTGGACCTGATGTGCCTTTTAGAGAAATTGGAGCCAGAATATGCAACCATGCCAAAAGAAATGGTCTAACAGTTCTGCCTGCATTTGTTGGACATGGAATTGGCAAGTACTTTCATGGGCCACCAGAAATACATCACTCAAGTGAGTTTCATATTAATAATGCCTGTCCCCACATGTAAGTTAGTAGTATATTATAAATACATTTTGGACAACATCACATACATTGCTCTGATCCTAAGGTAAGAACCTAAAGCACTTGTGTTATAGAAATCAGAAACAACGACGGTACCACAACACCATGACCCAAGGCAATATAGAAAAGTTCGTTTTCTACATTGACCTGACTGGGGATCAAATCCGAAACCTTAGAGATGGCGACGCCTTTTTATTTCGGCGTGCTGCATCTTTCGGTTACGGTGGTCGTCAAGAGTAGTATCATTACAAACAAGGAAGTAAATTGTTCTTTTGGACTGTCCTATGTGAATCAGGGCCGACTTTAACCTAAAATTAAACCGCCGAAAAGCTGAAAAGAAAATAATAATAAACTTTTTTTCCATTTAACCTTAATAACTAGGTTCCTTAACTAATGTAAGTATACTTATTCAGCTCTTTTTGGAATCGGTGCCAGCCATTAAGAGTTAAAATTCATGTTCATTCGCACCAACCTCCAAAAAGAACTGATTAGTTAAGGAACTTTGTTAAGGAATCAGAGTTCAAAAGAACAATTTACTTCCTTGTTTGCAATACTACTACTCTGACGACCACCTGATATGGCGTCGCCGTCGCGCCATCTCTAAGGTTCCGGATTCGATTTTTTGCTTTTCAGTTTTTGAGTGGTAAAATTATTTTGTTAAAAAGTTTTATTAATGATTTTTTGTGGATATAAGATCAGCATTAAAATCTGAGAGTGAACAATAAATCACCCCTATTTTCCCACCCTTAGGGTAAGTTTTGTTTTCAAATTTATATATGACCAAAAAAAAGAATTATCTAAATCGGACTACTCCGTATAAAGTTACATGATCATGCATAAAAAAAATACGCGTGGACTTGAGAACCTCCGTTTTTTCGTCGGTTAAAAATCTGTTGCTAACAGAAGTACCTAACCAAGTATCACAATAAAAATATTTTTATAGAAATCTCTAGAAAGTTAAAATTAAACAAATTTTGTTCAAAAATGAACACCCACGCCAAATGGAAACCTAGTTATTATTGAGAAAGGACTAATAGAACGTCAGTAACAAAAGAGAATCCGTCTGGAATTGACATTGGAAAATATAATATTTATAAATTAATAGCCCGGAGATAATCAATGAAAAAACTAAAACATTTCAAGTATCAATTCTCGTGCTGATTGAAATATTTTTTCGCGTGTACCTAGGCCATTATTTATATTTTGGTGTACTTACATGCAATTGCAAATAGTGGCCAGGTTAAAATTCATTTAAAAGGGTAAAAAATTTACAAACACTTAAATTTTGTTTTTAATGTTATTTTAACTATTTATGTCACAGGAAACCGTTACCCTGGACTGATGAAACCTGGAATGACGTTCACGATAGAGCCAGCTTTGTCTCATGGCTCCGAAAATACTGTGATACTAGAAGATGGTTGGACAGTTATTACTGAAGATGGGGCTAGAGCAGCACAAGCGGAACATACTGTTCTCATAACTGAGCACGGTGCTGAAATCCTTACCTGGAATCACGGACATACAGAAAACGAGTCCAAGCAACAAAGATTAAGTAATCCTTAATGTGCTGACACAAGCTCCTATTTCAAGCTCTAGGAAACTCTATTGAGCGTGTTTAACTCGGCCGTTTTTATATGTTATAATTCATGTCTTGCTGTTATAATATCTTTTATGGGGTGATTTGTTGAAATCGAATATTTTCTCATACATATTTCTCAAATGTTGTTGTTTTGTTTTACTATTTATTTATAATTTTGTTAAAATAAAACTAAAAACATTAGCGTGTGGTGTTTTATTATAGCTTGAAAAACCTTAAATAAAAACATGTAACTTGGTACATTAAAAGCACAAGCCCAATAACTTATCACTTAAGTTGTCAGTCAATGGATATTGTTTAAAGGCGTAGATAATTTGTTTACACAAGTGGGTAATTATGTAGGTAATGAAGGTAGAGGGACGAAGGCGTAACCGGTGGGACATCGACAGACCCCCGGTATTCAATACACTACACTCTGGGTTCCACCACATCCATTCGCAATAGTTTGGTCCCGTAAGTTTCCAGCTACGCCTCTGACAAGGTGCTAATACTGTGTTAAACAATCTTAAAATATACGACTAGACCTTGAATCTGTAATATTAATACTTATGTTAAACAGTTGCAACAAGTTACAAATATTAAATGACAAAGTAACATTTGGAGTTGAGATCTATTTAAAACAACATATTATTTTACTAATAACGATATTTTTTGACTAGATGTCGTTAGATACGTGGGAAACGAAATCAAGAATAATAAAGGGATTAAAAATGCCCCTTCTTGACTAACATGTAAAAAAATATAACATTTAGATACTTGAATTGCATAGTAAAACGTTTTATACATATTAATTTGTGCTATATCATTTTAAGCTATTATTCTTATTTTAATAATTATGTAATGGTACGATACGTAGGATAAAATATGTTCACAAAGTTTTAAGTTATTAATTATATTAATACACTTAACATAAGTTTCAGATATCTATCCATATAGATATTTATTTAAATATCTAAAATATTATGAGCAATAATATTGGCAAATGACAATAATGCACTTTAACAATAAAAAAATACGAACAAGGGCACTGGCTAGACTATCATAATTAATATATAACTGTATCACTCATAATAACATATTGGGGCATTAAGTAGTGGGATATTAAACATCTGTAGGTATATAAAGGGTTATTTGAAAAACATCAACAACCTCGCAAGACTAGATAGCTAACATCATAAACAACATTTGTTCTACGAGTTTTATCATAACTCAACTTAAACAACATTTTTTTTATGAGAATATCTCAATAATTAATTAAAAACGATTTTCCAAGCTATTATTGTACTGTCGTGACATTTGTAAGTCTATGTTCCATTTACATACGAAATGGCGACGCGCGCGTGTGATGCGATGTGCACAGAGATAAGAACATTCAGACGTGTGTCAAATTATCAAAATTTGTAACACAAATGTTGTATTATGATGTTAGCTAGAGTGTTGCGAGGTTGTTGATGTTTTAAAAATAACCCTGTATATTAATAAAAAATATTACAGAACTGTAAACGCACTTGCTCAATGTAGTTTACTCTTTTCATTTTCTCTTAATAGTACAATAATTGAAAGCCTTATAAGATTTAAATAATAATGGACAGAAAGTGTTTCAATAAACGTTATAATGGTTATGTCATAGATTTCTTTTTAATTAATCAACTATTCTTTTTAGGTATTTATTATATTTTGTATAAAACATGCTAATGGTGCTAGGGAAGGTTAAAAAGAGTGTATAAAAGTTGATACAAAATTATTAAATAGATTTAACAATATACAAAAGCTACTCGCGACCATATTCACTACAGTACAATAAAGTTCACTTAAATGTTAATTAATATATCACTCAAGGTAACATACAACTTGTAACAAAAACTTCAGTCAAAACTAGAATAAATACATACAAATTGCTACATACCTACTCAATAAAATATATATATCTGTTTTTAAAACAACAACTTACTTATACAAAATTTAGGGACAATCTAATTACTCCTCATAAAATTGAAAATGTAAGCAGTAGCCTCTCATTTAGATTATCTATCTTTAGAATTTTTACTATCTAACCACGGCGTTAGCTTATCATGGAAGGGAATAGTAATACCTATATAATATAAAGTTAAGTATTAATTTCTTATAGAATATCCAAAATAAGAAGAGAAAAATATGTATTGAGCATTTCTATGTGACATTACACATCAAAGACAAAACCATCTTGCATAGAAATGGCTCAATAAATCTGGTGAAGAATTCAATTAATTTTTGTGCAAAAATCTTATCATCATGTGTTCATGTGGGTGGGATAGAATAGTTTCACTGTGCTACAGAATATTTTGAACACTGCAAACTACATCACATTGATTTAAACTTTACTTTAATTTCAAATATCTGATGCAGGTTTATTACCATGTAACTTGTTTACAACTTTATCCATGATCATGATGCTTGCAACAGTGCCAAAATGTCGGCCTCTCATTAAAACAAGGTAGGTACATTGTAATGATCTTGAAAAGGTCAGTTGTAATGATCTTAGATAATTTCATTACACTCTAGTGTAGCTCTTCCATAAAACATAACTTACTGAGAACTTATTTGGTTCCAAGTAGACACCACTTCTGACATCCTAGTGTGAGTTTATGCAATAAAAAAAAAACACTAATTTGGATCATATTTACGGTGGCACTGCCTGGGTGAACATCTGCCGTCTATAAGCTAAAAGCCATTTAGAAATTTTTCACTTTTGATGAGATGACAAGCGCATGAAAGCCCTTTCATTCAATACACTACAGTTTTTTCTTTGTACTACCGACTATAACCAACCCCCACCATTTTCGCACTTGTCATCTCATCAAAAATTACCAAATATCATTTAACAGCCATTTAGCTTATAGACGGCAGACATGTGAACTAAATTTTTTTCAATCTTGTAAAAAACAGCACACTAGGTGCCCTAAAATGTTTCTATTCATGTAGAACCTGTGTAGTACAGGATAAAAATCAAATAAAATTATTGATATAATACAAAGGATTATTAAAACATAATCAACTAAAATCATAAACCAAATCAGGTCATGAAAATTATAACATTTGACTATCTAAGATTTTCACATTTGTACTACTTGTTTATCTTGTAGAACCGTTGAACAAATTCAGTCAAGTTGAAAACTTGTCCAGGACCAACACCAATGTCCATGTTGATGTATTCATCTAGATTGTGTGTTGTGGCTATAATAAAATAAATTTTCTTTTAGTAATTATGTACCGAAATACTGTTAAGTAAGAAAGGAAACAACAGAGACAGACAACAAACAAAGCTCTTGTATTTGAAACATAATAGCATGAATCCTTCTTACTTGATGTGCATATAGCAGGGTATGGAGGGGGTGGTTTAATCCACGAGCCATCTGGCCTTTTCATGTGTCTGCGATCAGAAGCAAAATTCTGCAAAAATTGTTTTGCAGGCACTACACGAAAGAATCTGAAAAGGATATAAGAACAATAAATAAGTGTTGCCAAAATAATACTCAAAGTTTATTAGACAATTTACATACCTATGGAAATCAGATTTTAAAACTTGATCTGTACGAAAAGTTTCTGTTACATATTTATGGAAAAAAGTTGGAAAAGGCAACTCTGAATCCAGATCATAGACAAGGCAAGTTTTGCTGTCCCATGAGTACAAAAATATCACATGGTAATCCTGAAAAATAAATTAGGTCAACAAGCAGTCATAATATTCATGGCTAACAAAGGACCAATTATGTCAAAAATGTAATGCCGTAAAAAACGTGTAGAGCACGCTATGTAGCTATAGCGTGACATAGTTTTGATAGGTACACACCCAAATGACAAGGCGATCTTCCTCGCGCCCAGCCCTTTGTTTCCACAAAGGCACAGTACGGCAAGGATTGGAAATGAAAACCACATAGCACCTATCCAATTCCTCCGGAACCCTCAAAGAAGCATCTTGACATAATTTCCAGACGTTCTCTTCGCTGTAAAGAACAATGCACAAAACAAAGCAATAAGACTGCACCAATTTTCGACTTAGTAATGGGAAGTTGGCAGTCAAGTTTTAAAACTTACCAGTAACAAGACACATGGGAACATTCTTCCCTTTTAGGAAATATGGGTTTCATTGATTTGTCGTTCTTTTTATTATTTTCATTACTACTCAAATGAACTTGTGCATTGACCGACATATTGATATTGACAACAGTATTTTTTTTTTGGGAAATTAGGTGTCAAAGCAAACAAACAGTTGTCAAAAAGTGACAATTATTTTTCGGTAACTATTTTAACGTCTAGTGCATTGATTCTATAATCTTTATTCATGAGTGATTTAACGTGGGCTGGTGTTGTACCTTTTCCGGCTGGTCCGCTGTTTAAGTTCAATTGCTTGAGATACAAAAAGGACTGCAATAGTGTAAAAACTACATCGTACATTTAAGTAGAATCGTGTAAATAAATAATGATAGTGGAGAAATTCAAAAAATATGCGATAGCTTTCAGAATAGTTGCGGATGTCGTTCGTATTGGAAAGCCAGTCCAGTATACATTGGTCAGTGATCACTGACTGTTTAAAAATCTACGTAGTTTATTTGATCAGTGTTTAATAAAACAAAAACAAAATGTCAAGCTTTTTTGTCTATTGTTGTTGTTGGAAATTGTTTCAATCGTTTGTTTGACTGCGGCAAGGCAACAAGGCAATTAATATTCTGATCTGCTTAAACATTCAGATATAAGTTTTGCAGTGAAAATTTATCTTGACACGTAATATGTCTCAAAGTAAGTTTTTTAAATGTTTCTCCTAAGTATTACCCTCGTTGCAATATAATTTGTTGACTTAATTTTATTGGTGCAATTCTTACAGATTCTGAGAAACCTTCATCAAATCAGGATGTCACCGATCCCACAGGGCCTGCGGCACGTAAAGGAGTGCTTATATCGTTCCGAACTGGAAAAACCATGGAAATTCCAGAAAAAGACATAGTATGTAGTCATAACCTATTCATTTATATGGTGCTCAGATAATCAATAATTCCACATGAATATAATAAATATACGAAATAACTCTTTAAAAGCAAAACCACTCTGATCCAATCCATCTGAAGTCTGATCCAATTTTTCTGAAACTAGTTTGTTTCCTTCTTAATTGAATCTCCTTCAAAAGTTCTAATCTCCACTAGATTAGAACTTTATGAGGACCGTTTATGATTTTTAAACCTATTGCAAACAGTAAAGGGATTGTTACCAATCAATCACTTCCCTTTTGACATTTATCTGACCATTCAATCTCGGTACGGCCATATGGGATTGAATTGTCACATGATGCATGCATGCTTAAAGGCAGCTATTAGTAGCTCTCTAAAAGTAGCAGACTTAAACATTGGTGTAATAGTTAACTAAGTAACAGTCAACAAGTCGCCAATGACTCTGCTAAGTCATTGGCGATGAATGGATAGAGATTGGTGATTTAGTCGAGGCTGTGTGTCGAGGCATAGTTCAGGTTAACATAAAAAGCTTTACTAATATTTACATATTTTCAGCTTGGTAGGTGTAGATTCGTGGGAGAGTTTGAAAAATTAAACCGAATTGGTGAAGGAACATATGGTATTGTATGTAAGTTCATTCAAAATGTTTATTTGGTTGGCAACAATGAAATTATAAGTATAGAAAATCCTTCACTTTGTATACCTATTCATTATTGTGCTTTCAGATAGAGCAAAAGATAAGTTGAATGGGAGTATAGTGGCATTAAAAAAAGTGAGAATGGATGTAGAAAAAGATGGCTTGCCTTTAAGTGGCCTGCGGGAGATTCAAGTGTTAATGGCATGCAGACACGAGAACATTGTACAGTTAAAAGAAGTGCTTGTTGGACGTTCCTTGGAGAGGTGAGTTTATTTGTATTGCTTAGATTTGAATAATAATTTCACATAATTAAGGCTCAGTAATAGAATGTTGTGACCATGGCTTTTTATGGCTATCAACATTTAGGACTAATGTCTTTACAAATGTCATGCATTGGCATGGGCATGATATGTTACAATTTAATATATGCAAATATTGTACTAATATATGCCAAAGCCCAATAATTAATTGTTTTAATGACTTAATGCATGCATGCACAATGCATACTTCAAGGATTAATTTCAGATTATCAGAAAATTATATCAATATTGGCCTGCTGGAGAGAGTATTCTACTCACCAGCGAGCCCACATTTAATTTTAACAATGAAACTACAGATATACTTTTTTATTGAATAAACATTCTCTTTTGCTTATAAATTTCCCAAGGTTAAGGTGGTTTCGCCCCGGAGCAAAACATAAATAAGTGGTATAGAAAGCAGACTTAATGCCAAAAAAGTATTCTCTACAGTCAACCATGATGGGGCCAGGCAGAGATGGCATAGAACCTATGTTTCTGTTGATTTAATCATTTACTTTCAAATAATATTTTATCCTGTTTTCTTACTTAGTGTGTGAACTGTATTATTTTTATTATTTGTAGTATCTTCCTGTCAATGGAGTATTGTGAGCAAGACTTAGCATCACTACTTGATAACATGTCTTCACCATTCACCGAGTCTCAAGTTAAATGCTTGATGTTGCAAGTGTTGAAGGGCCTGAAATACTTGCACTCAAACTTCATTGTGCATAGAGACCTGAAAGTCTCTAATTTGCTGTTGACAGACAAAGGCTGTGTTAAAATTGGTATGTATTGTAAAACATCCTTAGTATAACTAAAGCAAGAAGTTGGCTGTAAATTCAGGCAGTATTTAATAATAATTAAAAATAATAATGAGCTATTAAATCTGGATATTGAGATTTGATAGCTCATATTAGCCCTTATTCAGTGTAAATTTAAAATAAATTTGTTTTTTTAATGATTAATTATAGTGACAATTACTTATTTTTTTAATTAATAAGTAAATTCTTTCTACAATAACACCAAATATCTGGACACAAACTAAGTAAAGCTTGTACAATGGCAACTAGATATTGCATAAACATCTTAAATATGTTTTATAAATGCATCCATCCCCATGTACAAAGGGCCGAATTTGACTCTAAGTGTGGAAATGGAGTCCACTCTTATACTCATGCCATGACTTAGGTGCATCCATGATACATCACACAAAAATTTGCTTCTTGCAAGTATACCTACCCGCAACAGCCAGGCTTTGGCAGACCGCGAACCACTACATCAAATCATGGTTGTCTGTGTTGTTGATCCAGTTTAGTAATCTAGGTCCTTCCTACTTGTGTTACAGCTGATTTCGGCTTGGCTCGTTGGCTAGGCGCGCCGGCCCGATGCGCTACGCCGCGCGTCGTCACGTTATGGTACAGAGCCCCCGAGTTACTGCTGCAGGCGCCGCGACAGACGCCCGCTCTAGACATGTGGGCTGCGGGCTGTATATTGGGAGAACTGTTGGCCAACAAGCCGCTACTGCCTGGGAGGACTGAAATAGAACAGCTGGAACTTATTGTGGATTTATTAGGTAATTGTTCTTTAAAGTGTACAGGTCTGAAAGTTTAATGCATTGGGAACGCGTCCTTTGTTTCAAATTTTCATAGGCCAGTTTATATCAGGTATATTGTATACTGTATACCTATACTGTCTTTATATATCTACAAAAAAATGTGCTGTCTGTTCAATATCAATGTGTCAGAACAATTTGTTCAATGTAGTATTTATATGTGTGTATGTCACTGAACTCCTCATAAAGGGCTGGACCGAATTTGATGATTTTCGCTTAGGGCCTTGGATGGTTTACATTCAAATTGAACCTGGTAGATAGCCCTGCAGTCAATTTTAGGAATAACTTTTTTTGGGAGTGTTTTTGAGTGAGGTCACTGGATCTAGGTGGTAGCGCTGCAAACTGGTCCAACTTTAAGCACAAAATTTTAGATCTTTTTCTCTATACTTATCTTTTTTCTATTACGGGCCTGACAGCTTGTCCTTGGACAAGACAACCACTCTGGACAGCTAGTAATCACTATCTTGTTATTAGGCACACCATCAGACGCGATCTGGCCCGAGTTCAGTTCGCTGCCGGCGCTGCAGAACTTCACATTGAAGCAGCAGCCGTACAACAACCTAAAGCAACGTTTCCCCTGGCTGTCCGCCGCGGGACTTCGCCTGCTAAACTTCCTCTTCATGTACGACCCCAACAAGCGCGCCACGGCGGAAGAGTGCCTGCAGAGTTCATACTTCAAGGAGCAGCCGTTGCGTAAGTCACAAACTTGGAAACTGATAATATTGTCATTGGGTATTAACTAACCATTTTGTTTTTGTCCTTTTTTTAAACTGGATTTATTCTCAAGACCTATGAGTAGTACAGTAGATTAATATTACTGAATAAAATTAATCCACGTCTTGCTTGTAAAAGCAAACCAGACATTACTAGAAAAAAAATACAATAAAAAATCCCAAGTTAATACAACAACTAGGTACTTGTTTAATATGTCATTTATTTGTTATTTTGCCACACCATTCACTTTTTATTTCTATTGACCGAAAACTATGGTTGGTTCTTAGAAACGATCTATTGTTTTGAATATTGTACGATCTATCAAGTACGACCCGCAAAACCTACCAAATGTGATGCGGGCCAGTCTACAATGATACCTGCTCGTACATAAGACTAGAAATGACATTCCGTGTCTCGCACCATTAAGTTCTCAATATTTAACGCTGAACATAATGTAATAAATAAATAAATTGGTAAAAATTTAAGTCACATGTATAAATGTGAGATGTCTGGAAGAGATGCCTAGATCATAACTTTCAATAGTGTTCAAATAAGATATATCAGATACAGAGTACCGTTCCTTTATAATTTATCTATCCATGGTAACTTATGTATAACACTTGTTTCAGCGTGCGACCCCAAGCTCATGCCAAGCTTCCCTCAGCATCGAAACATGAAGGGAAGTCAGAAGAGCTCGTCAAACCAACTAAACATCCCCTTGTCGAACCTTAATACCGGCGCCAACGACCAAACAAACAACCTACCCGCCATCTCAGACCTATTGGGCTCCCTAGTCAAGAAACGCAGGCTAGATTAAGCTAGATTAAAAGTCAAATGTAAGTTTTAATCGTAATCTATTAAGGTTTAAAAATACACCATGATATATAAAAAATAAACTCTTTTATTTGCGACATTCATTGTTCACTTAGTTTTAATCAAAAAGATTTTCGAAAAGTTTACTTAGTTACTATTTTTTTAACAAAGACGTATTTGGTACGTTTTAGTCTGTCGATGCATCTTCGTCGCCAGATAGTCCCATGGCCTGTGTAAATTTCTGATACTTTTGCAATGTGATCGCGTCATTACTCTTAGCTTTTACTTTTTCCTTCTGAAATGAAAAATCAACGTGAAACAAACAACACAGTGTATATTGACTATTTGGAGGGTCCATATTGGCGCTCATAATATTTTTTCCTATTTTTTGTTTTACTACCGTTTTGTGTTCATAATAATCAATCTTTTTTGTTTTACATATTTTTTTCTTACAACTCTTAACAGACAGTTATCATATTATTTTTATTAATACTGTCATTACTAAGATATGTTTCAACTCGTATAATATTTTGCAATGTTGGGACCAGGGAGCACAATAAAAGATGTAATTAGGTCGAACGATGTTATAATAATGTCCTCAATTAAGCCTTACATCTATCTTATATACTATGCCTTATGCTACGTAATAGGGTGAGGCGCGTCACACAGTACACCTTCCCCGTATTTTGAAAAAAAAAATAAGTTATACAAATATTTTTTTAACTTTAAATGTCTTTTTCAGCCAATCATACCTATGCTTTATAACAAAAGTATACATAATCAAAAGTAGAAGTAAGTATAAATTTAAAAGATTTAATTACAATTAGGTCGAATTTTAGAAAAAAATTAAGTCTTCGAGAAATTTAAAAGTAATTACAACATTACAATAAATTTTGAGATTGTTGAAAAATGTTATCTATTTAAAATTGGTAATTCAATAAAATAATTACATTGCTTCTTCAATAAATGCATTAAAATTTTAATTTGAATAAGTAATAACATTATCTAAAAAAATACTTTTTAATTTATTAAAGTCCACTTCATCGTATTTCACTTAATAAAATACAAAGTTTTCCTAGCTAAAATTACAATAAAATTAATCTTTTTCAATCTTAGTATATTTTACGATAACAATCAACTAATTGGTGAAACTTTAAACTGTAACAAACAATTAAATCATAATGAAATTTAACAAAATAACATGACATTTTTATTAATAGAAAATTTAAAATAGCTAATTTCTACAAATTTGTTGTTATTTTAATATTAAGTTCATGATTGTATTTGAATAAAATTTAAGATTTTAAAATATTTTTTTTTTAAACTAAAACAAAACCAGATCAATTTGACATCCTATTTAAAAAAATGTGTGACAAGTAAACTAATTTATGAAATTCTTAAAAATATATATTATCATTACTACGCTTAATTTTAACATTTGCTAGGTAGACAAGTCAATTTGTCGAAAAAAAAAACACGTTTTTAATAAAACATTTCACAAAAAAAAGTTATGGTATTTAATTTTCAATGTTTATTTTTAAAGGAAAATAATTTTAAATAAACCCTTTTCATCTTATAGACTTTGAACTAAAGAATTTACCTATGTGGTAAATGAAAAGAAGAAAAAAAAATGTTTTCTTAAATAATTTTTCAGTGGGTACCAGTAATAAGTGTTTTTTATTAAAATATCTGTTATATAATTTTTAAAATTTTGTTACTTGTAGAAAAATACACAGATAATTTGAAATTTGAACATAACAAAAAAAATAAGCATAATTCCTTTTGTATACCTACTATTGTAGTATTATAATAAAACCAGTTACAAACATAATTGTATTTCATCAATAAATTCAAAATAATAAGTACTAGTGTAGTGTATCACCAAAACAATATTCCATATTCTATTTAAAATCTCACTCATACTTTACTTTTCAAAATTTCCTTAAAAAAACTTCTTCTACATACGAGTAGGTAGGCACATTATCACACACTATCATAATTGGTACATTTTTACCTCTTTGGGTAATTTCTTTATTTAGGCCGGCCGGTCCCTTTTCATACTTATTATACATACTTTTATTTGGTAACAGCTTTTTATTTTATAGTCGACTTTTACTTTTAACTACGACATTTTAGTCCTTTACCACTTGCTATGCGCATAGACTTATTTATTGGGGTCATGTTTTTAAGATAATTAATCTCCAACTATTTTCACAGAGAGAAACTCGTCTACACCATGATCAAATGAAGGATCTGACACCCTAGCTGTACCTTGTACCATTTTTTTAAAACTCATATACCATAATAACGGGTCCTCATTTAAGATCCTATTGACCTCCAACGGTTTTCACAGAGAAATCTCCTTTACACCATGATCAAACTGAAGGATTCGACTCCGTTTTGTACCACTTGTGTGCCCTACCTTTATCAACAAAATCTCAACATAACTTTCAAATTCACACTACCAAACCAACATTAAAACATTACTATCAAACTGAATGCTTCAGCATAAATAATTTTGTTAACTCTTGGGTGATCAGTCCAATTGTTTGACAAAATATTTCTACTAAAGTATCTCCTAATCTCCAAATATTAATCTTGCTGTCATACTAAACAATCTTTTCATAACAATCGCGAAACCTACTGACTTTACATTACTTTCCCATTCATCTTTCTACATCACATAACCATACTTTTCTTGGAATGTACCTAATGCACTCGAACAAGGTACAAAAGCTGTTTAATACATCCCAGTAACCATACAAAAACCATACTTGCCAAAGCTTCACTAACTAAATTATTTTTTTATTACCACATTACTATAGGTACTTTACTTTTGTCCGTTACTTGTCCTTTAAACATTTTGTATTAAGATAAAAGTAATTTATTTAACAAACCTACAGAAATAACTTTAGGTACCCCACTGTACAATTAGATATTAGTAGAAATCAAAGAGTTACTTTTTAGTCCATAGCTTAGTCGGAATAAACATGATATCAATATTAAAACGGATACTGCAATTGTGCATAACAACTACTAGTTCAACGATATTTGATAGTATTCGTTTCCCTTTTAAGAACAGCTTCGAATTTCGTAAGAATAACCGGTAACAAATAAAATAATGCTGATGCTTTACACGTGTCGCCGTATATGGTGCAATGCATAAATGTCGGTCTAACTATGTATTTAACAAATGATAAGACATTTTTCAAGGTATTATTATTAAAATTATTTTACACCAAACTATGTAGTTTAAACCATGTTTTAGATTAAACGAAGTAGAACGTAACAATAAATGCTATTATTTAAAGTAAAAATATTAATAATCTACCAACGTTACCGTGTACGATAATGAAAAAAAAATACATAAACGACTGAATAAAATTTAAAGCATATAGCATAAATGAACTAAAATTTTGTTGCTAAATTCATTAATAATAAAATATTATTTATGGAATGTGACCTGTCATGAATGACCTACTATTGTATTTGAAAATAAATAATAATAATCAAAAGTTTAAATTGGGAATTTTGGATTCACAAACAAGTATATATATGATAAGGGCTTATTATTAAATAATATTAAAATATATATTAAAATTGTGCTATTGTTTTAAGACAGAAAAATCTAATTTCATAAACAAAATTGAATATTACCATGTTTCAAAATTAAAAGATACCGCCTTCGGTGGCAACCTGTAAAAACCTCATAAAATTATATATAGCTTCTAAGGTGTGTTCTCTTATGTTTTGTCCTAAAATGATTTAATATAATTTTCGATAGTAATTTAATAAAGTGAAAATCATTGAAATGCGTAATTAAGTGACAACATTAAATATTTAACAAATCTTTACTTTTTATGTTAGTAATTTATGTAGGTGATGATTTTACTATATTAAAAAAAATAATTTAGATTTCAAGATTCCCAATAATGGCCAAATTACCCTAATGATAAGAAGTGTGTTAAAGATACTTTATTTATAATTATTAATAATTTTTTTTTTACGAAGTTATGTACATAATTGCTTAGATATTTTAGTACCCAAAACCAAAAGTAATTTATAATATCATGGAAAACAAAGAGTGTAAATAATACATTTGATAATTATAAACAATTACGATTTATGAAGTAGTTTAATATGAAAAGATATATCAGTCACTGAAATTAAAAACCAAATAAATATTTAATTAAATTAATTAATTACTGAAGTAATTTTGTATTCTTTTAGGACAAAAACTTGTGAATGATGAATCCAAAATTTTATAGCCGTTCAAAAATATAATAAATTATATGAGATTTAATCGTAAAAACAAATACTTATTTACGTAAATGTATTGAAAAAAAGACATTAAATAACAGTGAGAATAAATATGCTGATCGCCACACAACGTGACGGATAATATTACAAAGTGTGAAACCAAATCGCTAATCGAGATAGAAAATAACTTACTAATTATATTTTTTTTAGATAAAAGATTGAAAAGTGTAAAAATACTGTTAATAAATTACTATTAAAATTTAAATTGACTTGTCTACTTACGTGATTTTTACCAAACCTTAAGAACTACCGTGGCCACGTTAAAAAAAAGGTTATAACATTGAAAAAAAAAAAAAGTAACATAAAATTATTTCTGTGTCCTCCATTCCCGCGTCTTGATCTTTCCTTTGACACGCATGACACTCCCGGCGCCAACATTTCTCATCACATTACGACTCCAACAACTCCCAGCGCCCAGCAACTATGCTTTCCTCATCCTTAGACGCCTACCAGCTCTCGGCGCCCAGCAAGTTTTCGTACCTTCATCTGGCTCCGTCAACACCCGGCAGCTAGGCAAAAATCTCTTCCATCGTCACAGCACTTTTTAGTGTAGCACGTTTGGCTTTTCGTCAATTTAATCTTTCAGCTTCAAAGGTTCACTTATTGTCAAAAAATTTACATTATTTAAAAAGATTTACTTTATCACTTGATGCACAGCACTGCCCAAAGGCAGCACTGGCAGGGTCGCCATGCAATGTTGGGACCAGGGAGCACAATAAAAGATGTAATTAGGTCGAACGATGTTATAATAATGTCCTCAATTAAGCCTTACATCTATCTTATATACTATGCCTTATGCTACGTAATAGGGTGAGGCGCGTCACACAGTACAATTTTTTTCATAACAATTTTCTTCATAACAGTCAGTGATCATACTTTTCTTATTAATAATGGCATTAATAAGAAAATATTTGAACTCATAATTATTTTATTGTTAAATTACATTTTTCGTTACAAAAAATATATCAATATAGTATGTATATAGTATAGTGCCATGTTTAATGACATTTTTTGAGCTAATATTGTAATTTTTGTCACTGTTCTAACCTAACCTTACACTGATGAGATTTGTGACAAGCTTAGCCATAAGTAGATTTGACACCCTCAAGTGCTTTTCTGTCATGACACGATTTAAACGAAGACATTGTTAACGTAGGTCTAACAACGACTTAGATATTTTAAAATTAGGCCTTCCGCCCGTAAGATTATTAAAACTTAGGTATTACCTTAGGGGATTTAACTTAAGAGATAACAAGTTTCATTTACACTTATAATTAAAAATTATATGAAAATAAATATTAGTGCAAACAAATTTATAAAATAAATAAATTGTTTCCACAATCACACCAATTATCTATCCCCAAACTAAACAAAGCTTGTGCTATGGCGACTAGATAACGGATAAATATACTTAAATACGTTTATAAACATCCATGACTTAGGTGCAAGTACTCGTGCTCATCACACTAACATTTGCCCCTCGCGGGATTCGAACCCGCAACCGCCAGGCATTGTAGTCCGGAGCGCGAACCACTACACCAGACGGTCGTCAATAATATGAATATCACACAGAGTGACAGATTATAATTATATGAATATCAACAAATCGGAAAAATAACACTTAAGATTAAGGAATATATGAAAACAAATATTAGTATAAACCAGTTGTATTACTAGTACTATATTATAAATTCTGATGATTATGAGTTTCGATCTAAAGTATAAAAAAATATATATTAAGAGTGTGATGTAAAATGGTATGAGAAATATTTTCGGACTTCCGATATTAGGACTCAAAAAATTATGTGAAAAAAGGCGCATCCCTATTTGGCAGATTTGTTAGGTCCACTTACAATATCTTTTTCTTGTTTTTCTATGTTTCTTAGAGTACGAACACATTGTGAACAAAGCACGACATCTTCCATGTGATTTACAGTCTTCTTTCTATGGTGATGTTTTAACCTAGAAGTAAAAAATAGAAAACTTGAATTTTAAAAAAGTATTTCGGTGATCGCAAATAGACGACAAATATACGACAATGTTAATGAGGCTTAAACATGACGAGTGATGATAAATAATTAGCTATCTAACGATTTTTTTTATTTCAAAAAGTAATTTTAATAAGACCTTATGATAATTGAATAACTGCTGCACTCAGAGACGTTAATTCACAATAAAGTGTGGAGTAACATTTTTGTTCACATAATAATGGCCTTTATTCGTATCGATTTTAGTATTATAGTTTTTTCTTAAGTTACCACAATAGTTAAGCAAAGGCTCACAGTGTGGCAGTATGGTTCAAAACATGGTGTCCAATATATGCCTGCCGATCGCCCTGTATGGTAGGTGCCCTATAAACTGTTAAGTAAAGTGAAGACCACTAACACTGTAGCTAGTCGGACCGATGCGAGACGACGTGCCAGCCCAGCTCGTGGTAGGTGGGGTAGCGCTTGGTGCACCGCGGACACACGATCTTGCCTACCGAGCACTCTGTATGGTCAGGGCCCTATTTAAGGCTAAAAGGTAAAGTGAGGCTATACTAACATATTGCCGCAATAATTGCATTGTAGCTTGTCGGACCGGTGCGAAACGACGTGCCAGCCCAGCTCGTGGTAGGTGGGGTAGCGTTTGATGCACCGCGGACACACGATCTTGCCTTCCGAGCACTCTGTGTGGTCAGAGGCGTCAAAGCCCTATCACGGCCTAAAAGTAAAGTGAGGCTATACTAACATTTTGCCGCAATAATCGCACTGTAGCTTGTCGGACCGGTGCGAGACGACGTGCCAGCCCAGGTCGCTTGCTTTGCCTGCTTTTTAAACACACTCATCATTGTTTCGTCAACTTCAAATACCTCATCACTACAAAAGACTAGAGCTCAGAAAAAGACAAGAAAGGAGAAAAAAGACTTGGGCACAGAAAATGACATAAGCTCTAATGTTACGCTCCAAAACTCACATAAACTCGTACCTAGTCGTCGAGAAATCCGTTAAAAGAGTCGAGCTCTGTAAACGACTCCAAGCCCTAAGTAAAAGTAAGAGATCTTGAGTCTTATACACCACTAGCGGTTCCAGCCCAGCTCGCGGTAGGTGGGGTAGCGCTCGGTAGACCGCGGACACACGATCTTGCCTTCCGACCGCCCTGTATGGCCAGAGCGTTAAGTGTTATAAGTAAGTAAAGTGAGGCTACACTAACATTTAGCCGCAATGCCGGCAATAATCGCACTGTAGCTTGTCGGCCCGGTGCGAGACGGCGTGCCAGCTCAGCTCGCGGTAGGTGGGGTAGCGCTCGGTGCACCGCGGACACACGATCTTGCCTTCCTAGCGCCCTGTGTGGTCGGAGCCCTATAAAGTGTTATAAGTAAAGTAAGGCTATTCTTACATTTTGCCGCAATAATCGCACTGTAGTTTGTCGGACCGGTGTGAGATGACGTGCCAGCCCAGCTCGCGGTAGGTAGGGTAGCGCTCAGCGCACCGCGGACACACAATCTTGCCTTCCGAGCGCCCGCCGTTGGCCTGATGCTCAGCCAACTCTTGCGACGTTTGGAAGTTCTGGTGGCAGCTCGAGCACCTGTGCAAGACGTTGACGTGACACCTACCATTTTATCCGAACTCAATTTTTGATGTACATGTTTGGATATATACAGCTATAACTAAAGCCATTCGATGATAAAAAAAACAGATTGGAGCAGCAGTTTTTTATGATGAAAATACCTTTGCTGGGCAGCGATTGCCAAGAAAAGCATAAATATAAAGCAGGTACACCTAGCTGCGCCCGCGGTTTTGCCAGCGTGGTATACATTTTGATGATATAATACTTGAAAAAAAATCGACTGCTTCAGGCGGGACTCGAACCCACGACCATCGCATACAGGGCGAGTGCTTTTTCCAACTAAGCTACCGAGACCTTTAGCTGACCTGTCGAAATCTTTCAAGTGTTTCTCGCTTACGAAGCCAGCGTTTATAGTGTTTAGTTTGGTATACAGCTTGTCATTCCCTTGCTTTCCTTAGTGGGAGGATTTAAAAAATGGTATTAAAGTACTTTGATAGGGTTCAGTATATCTCCATACGAAACTTTATCACTGTTATGTGGTTAGTTAACTTTCGCAAAAACTTTTAAGAAAAAATATAATAATTTCTGCTTAAAAATTAATAAAAGTCACATTAGTAAAACTATGTCTACCCTGCAAATACACGTTTTTCATGTTTTATTCATTAATTCACCATATGTATAAATTATTTCGATTTTCTAAGAATTCTAATTTGCGATGTACCTAATACAGTTTTTTGGAACTCACATAAAAATGTTCGGTTGCAGATGAAATGCCATGTGTTCAATGATCTTCTTTGGGTAGAAATAGTGGAACTTTTTTTCACAACACGTTACGTATCCAGGCACGCCGTGTCTGTCTTTGTAATGTTTCATCAAAGACCTGAAATTAAAACCTTTTTCGTGGCAAATACAACATTCCATTTTATAGAACAGCGTTATTTGGTTGTCCAACGCTGCGCCTTGCCGCGCAGGTCTGCCGTCTATTAGAACTATGGGATCTAATGCCTCGGACAATTCCGCGGATTCCATTTTGCTTTCTTTCTTGTTTGCATCTTTCTTATCTGCCTGGTTATGAGGTTTATTCACGATGGGCGTGCTGTTGAGTAATGTTTTATCCACTTTTTCCGCTTTGGCGAACTCATCCAATGGCATTGCTTCCAAAAACTTCATGTCTGATGGTGATTTTTTCTTAGGAACTTGTTTTTTAGCTGGTTTTACGTCACCTTGTTGATTTTCTGATGGGGGCGATTTTATGGGTTTGGGTGCGTTTAGCTGTTTCTTGTTTGATTCTGTCACGTTTTGAGAGGACTGAGAGACTGCCATTGGGTGCAATTTGTCGATGGACTGCTGTTCTTTTCTTTCTTCTGCAGATTTTAGTTTGTGGAAGTCAAGAAACTTTTGAGTTTTCTCTACTTTGACAGAGTATAGATGCATTGCGGCTACGTGTTGCAAACAGTCGTGGCATATTGCTTTTGGAAGACTGTCGTCTGTTCTTACCTGAAGATTAAGATAAATTAATTAGTTTGGTTATTCAATTGGAATAGACTAGTTACTTGAAGTTCGTTCGTGGGCCGTAATTGCGTTACAAATTAATGTTAAACCAACATTTGTGTCCTAAGTTCGGTCGGTGTGAGGTCCTATAAGAGTTCTGTTATAAAAGTTATACAATGTAAGTAAGGTAGCCCATTCCTAGTATTGTCGCGTGTTGGGGAAAAAAGGAGGTAACCTACTCTGTGTCTGATTAAATTGGCGAGTGCGTGAGGATACAAAAATACTCAATTAATTCAGCCCAGGAGCTCGTTGTTTTTGTTTCATTTCTTCTAATAAACAAGATCCGCATTTACTGATACGATTTAAATGAGTGTAAGAAGTGAAGTATTAAATAATATTACTGTTTGTTTAGGTTACCTACTAAGGTTGGCCCTTTGTTTTAGCTACTTTTCTTTCTATTAGGAACACAAAAATAAAAAGTTTTGAAAATTGTTTTCCAATATTTTCGTTAAGTAATACCTAATAAAGTAGGTAATTGATATATATTTAAATATAATCCTAAGGAGTCATATCTGTTATACCTACTTGGTACAACCAGTTCTTATCCTGATGCCTGTCTATATCAGAATTTTAAAGTTACCTGGTCTACGTTCTTACTTAGTTAACTCAGTCTTGGTGATTATATAATAAGATGGTAGGTATCTTTCCCTGACCATTCAGTAGGTATCTTTATGTCACAGTCACAGACGGATAATTCAGACTTTGCTACTACGATATCAGTGTCAACAGCTGGCTCAGAGGACTTACAATGATATCGAAAAGCCTCTTGATCCTGCGCTTGACCTCTGCGCTGAGCGGCTTCAGCTTCACCACGTCGGTGCACAGGCACAAGCGACACGACAACTCGCGCACTATAGTTTTCTCCAAATTTGAAAAGTCATTCATATTGATAATTTGATCTACAAGCTTTCGCACATTGCAACTATTTTAAGAAAAATGATATTTATTGGGGGTTTATTTACTTTAACATGACAAAAATATTGATAACCAATCTGCTAATTTTGTAAAAATTTTGACAGGGCCATTTTTGTTTGTTTTTGTTCAGTGAATGCCCAGTCATGGTGGCCAGCATAAAAATAGTTTGATAAACAAATATATTTTTATACTATAATCATAACTTACTCGATTCTTTATAGAACTATCCATTAATCGTGTCCCGAGGCTTCGTTCTCTTAGGTAAGCTCGGCTTAGGTTCGCTTTAAAAAAATACTTGAATAATTGTTCACGTTTTCCTTTTTTTTTACTGTTTAAATTTAGGTATATATATACCCTATTTATGGCGTGTACAAAAAATAAATACATAATCAACTGTTTTTTGTTCGTAATAGGTAGGTAATCTAACCAATAACCCATGAGCTTACAAAAACACATTCAGTTTCCAGGCAGTTCAACAACAAGCCTGCTGTAAGAGCTCACGGTGAGGTCCCAGGACGTCTACTACGAAAAACGAAATCCGTCAATACGATAATCGTTTTGCGGATTGCTTACTATGAAACGTTTCGGATCCGATATCGGCGACGAAGTTCGTTGTTTGACGAAGACATTTGTTTTATTTTAACATTAAATAATCACAATAAATATCATAGAATCTTAAAAATTTGATGTATTGATCGTTTTAAGCAGTAAAATAAAAAAGCACGTTTATTGTTGCTTTTTTTTAAATGATTTCCGGTTTTTTTTCTATAAGTTCGGTAAATAGCAACTTAGTCATTCGTTTCACGGAGTCATTCCGAAATGTGTCTATGGATCCGATCGAAGCATTGAAATCCGATAGTGTTTCATAGTAGGCTTATCGTTTGCGTATCGTTCGTGTTTCGTTTCGTCCGAAACATCGTATATCGTTTTTCGTAGTAGACGTCCAGGTTTTATGGTGGTCCTAAGTTTTATGGCAATCACATGAACAGGACCATTAAACCTTTTTTTTAACTAATTAAATTGTTACAATCATTTTTTTTCTTTTTAAATAACCCATTTTAAAAATATTATATGCTATGCATATGCTATGTTTACCTCGGCACAATAGTATACCTACCTATATACAACACAAACGCTCACCTCCAAGCTTCCATTAATTGAAGCCCGTCGTTTTCAAGAAACGTTACCTAAAGCAGAGAACGGTAGGTCATTTAAATTATTTTGTTACTTACCGCCACTCATTGCTGCAACTTCAATAATATTAACTTAATTAACCAATCAACTGACGAAGCACGGCCGTTGCTACTTGTTGTTGTCTGTTTACATATTCCTAAAACAAGTAAAAATGATAGTGGACCTAAACATTTGATTGCATTGCATCGCTAAAATACCTATCCTTTAGATCCTTTATTCCATACTAGCTGTTGCCCGCGACTTCACTCGCGTGATCTTTAGTTTATGCAATGTATCTCACAGGATCATTTATCAGATATGTATCATATATGTTAATCCAGATCATATTCTATATGTATGCAAAATTTCATCCAATAAAACCAATAAAAACCAACCAATAAAAAATCATCCAAATCCGTTCAGTAGTTTTAGCGTGAAAGATTAACAAACATCCATTCATACTTACAAACTTTCGCATTTATAATATTAGTAGGATCCCGTGATACAATGAAACTGAAAGTAAACTGAAACAATGAAAGCGACATACCAGAAGCAGGGCAAGCACGTCAAAGTAACGGTTCGCACGCAGTTATACTGGGTTTAACCGCACCGATGTAACTTGAAATTTAATTTGAGCCCCATAAACGGCGTGCACGCTCCCGTGCGACCTCCCACATACCTAATTGAGCGCAGAAACACAACAACACTTGCGTTATTCAAAACTGCAGTGTACTTTAAAAATAACGACTGTATTTGCATTTTTTATTTCTGTTACGAATGTTAAACAGCTACCCGTGGAGATATTACGCGGTCTCGCCCATATTAAAACATTCAAAGGTGTGGTAGTCAAACATTATACATTTTAAATTAATATTACTAGAAATATTTACCGCTAATTGATTTTTCATACACTAAATCATATAAATAAATAAATTGTTTGCACACCAATTAACTAGCCCCAAATTAAGCAAAGCTTGTACTATGGCGACTATAACGGATAAAAATACCTAAATACTTTTATAAACTTCCATGACTTGCGGGATTCGAACCCGCAACCGCCAGGCTTTGAACACCAGACGGACGTCAATATGGATTTGAACCACAGAAACTATCCTGTGGGGGATTTTTAAATAGAGCAATCACAGGAAGATTGTGGGTAATTTAATATCATTAGACCCCTACATTCTAGGCTAATGTCTTAAATTTTGCTTCAACTAGTTTTATAGATCTTTTTGTGGCATTACCTAAGTCACATTTTATTGCTAGCATTCAAATTTTATTCTAACTTTACCAAGGAATTAGGTAAATAATTATAGTAAGCTTAATTTTCTCTATAGTGTAGAGTAACTGCGTCCAGTGTTTGCATAGTATTGAATAATTCAGTGCAACACGTGGTGGAATTTCCCACCTACACGCTTAAGGGTTAACCCTTAGCGTGTAGGTGGGATTCACCCCTTGTAAGGTTAGATTATTATGAAGGTACTTAGGTGAGTGAATCATAGATATTCTCATTGGATTGGATCTAACACGCATCGCATGTAATGGAATTAAGCAAGACTGATTCTGAATTGATTTAATTATTAAAATTGCAAAACCTTTTCAACCGTGAGTTACATGTTGACTTACATTATAATTTAAATAAATACTGAACAACATCACACACATTGTTCTGGTCCTAAAGTAAGATATACTATATACTTGACACATCTGTTTAATTCCATAATCTAGGAACGCTTGTGTTCATCACACAATCATTTTTTCCTTTTGCGGGATTCGAACCTGGTAATTTGAAGTACCAAACCACTATACACTACAGACGGTCACCATCATTTTGCTAACCTGCTTCCATTTAATAACATTGTCAAATCCCATCTAAACTGAGTTAAAACTGAAATAAAAATAAAGTGACCAGGTAGACCAGATTTATGGTTGTCTATTGTTTTCCCGAAGAATGTTTGCCATAATATTCAAATGCCAGAATTTCATTTGCCCGAATTTCATTTGCCCGAATGTTTTGTTGACCATAATATACTTGTGACATACTCTTGTTCGCCCTAAAATTAGTTTCCATAATGATACGAGTGCCATACGTATTGTTATCCATTTTATTAATTGCAATAATATTATTCAACAGAATATTTAAATGCCTTATAAAATTGGTTTCGAATTTATCTAAGCTATGCATTGGCTCATGAAATACCAAAATGCTAGTACCAATTTTAATGACACAATTTTTGAACTAATATTGTAATTTAGCGCTGGCCGGCCGCTGCCGCGGCACGCTCGCTATGCTCGTTGCGCTCGCCCCGCTCGCTCGGCTTCGCGTTTTGTGTGGTCACTGTTCTAACCTAACCTAACCTAGATGAGATTCGTGACAAGTTTAACCATAAATTAATTTGAGATCCTCACGTGTTTTTCAGTTTAAAAAGATATTTTAAAACAAGTCCTTCCGTCCGTAAAGTTATTTAAGCTATCCAGGGTATTATACCTTAGATAAGTATTTAACTTGTGAGATAACCAGTTTCATTTACACCTAAGATTAAAAACTTTATTAAAATTAATATATGACAGTATGATTACATATTATAATTGTTTTTATTTCTAAAACCTATTTATCTAGTACCTCTATAAACGATCCAAGTTTCTTCCGTCCAAATTTAACCTAACGCCTTTGTTCTAAAAAGCGATTAGATTTCTGGCACTTCGCCGGCCGCTGCCGCGGCACGCTCGCTTCGCTCGCTCGGCTCGTGCGTTTTCCACAACCTAACCTAACCAAACCATACCTAAACCTATTATATTGATCATTTAGTATAAAACGAATTTATGTTCTTTTTCTAGAAGTTATTTTGATGGCAAAAGATGTTATGGCTTGTGATAATATGGCTTACAATCATGCTAGCAAATGATATTATTGAAATTGACTTTATGAGAAACAAAGTTTCAAGCACGTGACTAATATAGTAAACAATGAGTATGACATATGAAATTATGAGAAACAATATTATGTCTGTTGACCATTACAGCAGATGAAATTATGGCAAATGAAATTCTGGCAGGTGGGTTTAACCCCAGATTTATTATACTTATTCTATCTTAGGTGTACTGCCCAGTGAGTATTTTTCAGTTTGCGAGAGTCCTCGGCTTATTTTTTAGACAAAGTGACAACGGGTAATTTATTGTGCAGCTTAAGGGGGTCATATAAACGTTATAGTTGAATCACACACGTGACGAAAGAGCATTTTTTGAGATTGTGAGGATCATCGTAAAAGGTTAAGTGGTTTAGCCGCTCGTATGGACACTTATCTGACTCTGGCTTCTGGCTAGGGCATTCCCGCACTTAACACTTCGTTACCCAGACCAGGCGATATAGGTCCTGTATATAAAAATAAGGTAAAATAAACCAACCGAGTTTTATTAAAAGTATGGTAAAACGTTTTTTAAGGTCCATAAATAACTTAAAGTCGTCGTTACAATCAATTGCTTCACAATTTAAAGACGCATTTAAATATTTGTTTGCTTCATGACCGTTTTATTATAGTAATACGAATTGGAAACATTATAAACTTTTTTTAAACAAAATGTCTAGCAGCCCGGTTGAGTAATTTTTAGGGTTCCGTAGTCCAGACAAGAACCCTTATGTTTCGCCGTGTGTTCGTCTGTCTGTCCGTCCGCGGTTATGCTTGGAGACTGTTGATACTAGCTTAGAGAGCTGAAATTTTGTGAAGTTATGTATTTGAATCTGACAAACAAATGACAAAGTAGTGGAATACAATTTTGAAAAATATTTTTTTTACATTACCTACTCCCCATACATGTAACGTGAAATTTGTTTTCATCGTCTACCCCATCGTGTGGGGTATCATTAAATTGAATAGGTTTAAAATGACTTTGGGGTTGCTAAGACTATTTCTCGATTTAGGGATCCGTTTGCGAAATATTAAACGTTAAAGTGCTAATTTTTGTTCGAGTGGGGCTTCCCTCCCCTCTAAAGGCTAAACTGTTGGCTTTAAAAATCTAGAAAAATTCATGATGATAGTGATTTTTATAAACTTTTCAGGAAAATCATAACGGTCAAGATAGATTAGTTAGTTAAAGCGTAATAGTCGTTTAACTTAAGTATCAGAAAATTTCTTAGCTAATAAAAATTCCTGAGAGGAAAACATTAAATAAAAGTGACATAAATAAAGTAATTGCTAAAATATATTGTGGTAACGACAGGCAACTACGGAACCCTACATTTCGCGTGGCACGACACGCACTTGGCCGGTTTTTTAAATATATTTTTTTTAATGATTTTAATCGCCTTTTAACTTCAGTTCGTTGCTGTAATAATCATACTGCTGTAATAACTTTTCTTTCTTGAAACATTTCTACCGCAGTTTCCAAGGAAACAAAGTTAAAACGTAAAATACGAATTAGTATCAGTATATCCATAAAACCGAGCATTTAGATTTATCCTGAGAGTTAAAGTTTAAAATTAAAGAGCGTTAAAGTTAACATCAAAACTTAAGTCAACCGTTGTTGCGTAATTAGCAATTAAAATGTTACGGATTCCCAATAGAATTAAACGTTCTTAATACAATGAATTTGGTACGTTTATTAAAGTTTGGGCGAATTTAATTTCAACAGAGGACTTTCACCTGAAATTTAGCTTTTGTGTAATTTTCGTCAGCGTGTCAAATGTCCGAAAATTGCAACATTTACGTAATTAGAATGATAATTGATATTCAAGACCGTGTTTAAAGTTTGACCTTGAGTTGGCAGTGAATGAGCATAGCACCACTCGGCGGACTCGGCCATGCAATCATGAAAGGTGGGTGATTTACGTCGGATTATGGCTAAGTTGGAATTGTTCCACTGCAAAGTTTGTACCGCTGGATCAGACTCGGGAAATTAGAGGGACCCCAAGACTCGAGTAAGTCGACCGTTTCTAGGCTTCTGTTACTTCGGCCTCAATCTTGAATGCTAATGGTGTTTGTTTACTGCTTATTGCCGACTATGTACTAGTTGAACAATACCTATAAAGTTCATTGCATCATTGAATTAAGTGTATAGGATTATAGGCTGTTAAAAATGCAGAAACAAATGTTAAAACATTCAGCACCTATTAGTACCTGGTTCGTAGTACGGGTACCTTTGCAATTTAAATTACGGAAGTTTTGTCAGTATCATGAAACGTTGATATTAAATTTAATTTTCGAATTGAATCATTAGAATGATTTTCATTATGACATCTTATTATACATATACCTACTTATACCTAAGTTTCTCACCATTAAACGCCAAGTAGGTAACTAGATAACGAATAAACGCGGAAAAGTAAAATTGTATTTAGGATATCAAGATATTTGATTAATTGACACGCGCAACATTTTACATTTTTGTGAGACGATGAACATAAATCTTTGTTTCCACACTAGTGATTGATGGATAGAACCTATATCTAGCGGGTAGTTACTCAAATTTAAATGCTTATACTTACCTCTGAAAGAAGATTTACAGGATATTAATCTAAGTTATATATTGTTTCGCGTATGCTTACTAAAATATTGGATCATACTTTAAATAATTTGATTTAAGACTGTTACAAACATGAATACATTTAACTCAATGGTTCCAAATAAATTTAACTTGTAAAAACATGTTAGTATGTAATACATGCTTTAATTATTGAGGATATGTACTCGCAACTTAGGTAATTCTTGACCGAAGATCAACGAGTCATGTTATTAGACTTTTAAGAATAGAAATCCTGAAACCTAAACGATCCACTGAGGGGACCGCAGATGCATTTAACGATAGCAGAAATGAAAGCTAAAGCGCGAAGTGAAATTAAGTCCAAAACTCTAGCAATCTGAACTGAAGCAGGCTACTTTACTTGATTTATAATGTAGAGAATGTTGATGTTGACAATCATGAAAAATAATAATCATAATAATGGGTCCATATTGGCTCACATAAACCTTTTTTTATTTTTATTTTACTATCGTTTTGTATTCATAATAATCACTCTTCATAACATTTTTTCTCATACTTTTTGTGTTCCTAAATTTTTATTACTACCAAAGAACTCCTATCAGATATTTAAAATATTATTTTTAAATTAAAACTGTCATTAGAATAGTTTGTTACGAGATTGCTACCATGTACCTTATTTTGGAGTTCCCGATATTTCGGCACTGTTGCAAGCGCCATGATCACGGAGTAACTTCACTGTGGTAAAAACTACAGTATATTATAGATATATATATACTGTGCTTTTACTGACTCTGCCTGCAGTGCGGCTTGCTGCTCCTTATATAAGGTGTAAGTTAATTAGTGTCAGATATTTTTAGGAGTAACTTTGACTATCACATGGATCACATATAAGATAAATTTAAAATTATAGAACAAACTTTAAAAAATCGAAAAAAATAAAAAGTTTTAAAATAAAGAATCTACATCATTCTGTAAATGAACCCAAAATCACAAGTAGACTACTCACGCAACGCTAGCCGATTCATAATCTCTCCAGAATTACATTTATGCACTCAAATAATCATATTACACTGTTTATCATAATATCATATTACTTGGTGCGTGAATTAAAGTTTGTTCTATAATTTTAAATTTATCTTATATGTGATCCATGTGATAGTCTAAGTTACTCCTAAAAATATCTGACACTAATTCACTTACACCTTATATAGGTACTTCTCATCGAACCTTCGAGACCTTAATTACGATTGTCGTAAATAAATATACGTAATTTTATTCAGAGAAAACCCTTATCAATATTAATTTAACTAAAAACAAGTTCTACAAAAGAAAATCTTTCTATCATTAATTTATTTTCAGAATTTTAGATTCGTGAGAAATCGTTTGCGATAAAAAAAATATTCATTGCTGGACATGAAATAGACTTTTAATAAAAATGTAATCATTTGAATGCTTAAATATTTCTCGGAATATAATCATTAAGTAATTTGGTTTAAATACCGTCCTGAAGTGAAGTAACTGATCCGTTCATTGAATAGAAACATCATTTCCGAAAATCGTGGTTTTAAGTATAAACATAAATATATATAAATATAAACATAAATATTGGATCACATGTTTTTTTTTAATCCGTAGATTTACAGTACAAAAACAATAAAAACACTTCTTCGCTTTATTCTTTCGAAGTAGTAATGTTGAAAACTTTTATCAAAGAGAAAGAATTATTTTGAAATTTTAAAGCTTCAATAATACTCCAATACAAGTATCGTCAGATTACTTTCAGGGAAACCCCGGCAACTAACTTATAAAAGATTTACCGAAATAAAACATATGTTATTTATTTATTTTATTTTACTATCCCAGGGGCATAAACAAGAATGCTTAACTAGCTTTTATTGTTTTCGACTGTATGCCAAAGTGTATGTGTAACGTTCAAAGTGCGGTGGCAACATTCTTACTAGTTCAAGTTCAAACGTTTACAACTAATGCCTGCTAAATAAACTGACTTAAAAAACTCAAATTAAATAGTGTCTACTTTATGATAAATTAGCTATCTTCCTTTAAAGCGATAGCAGATAGCTTTTACCTACTACTTTTAAGTGTGTAAACAACCTATTATATTATGTTGGGCCTATAGTCCACCCACAAGGTGGGCAGACGACCTGGTAAAGGTTGCAGGAAGACGCTGGATGCAGGCCGCTTCCAACCGGCCGATCTGGAAGTCACTGGGGGAGGCCTATGTTCAGCAGTAGACGTGTCCTGTGTCTAAAATGATGATGATGGGCCTAGAGTAAAGTATATATATATATTTTTATATTTGAGCTTTAAATTAACTTTTAAATGTACAAAAATGACAATTTTCACACCGCATCCCGCCTATTGTTAAAATATATGAGATCTCATTTACCTAGTTAGTGTGATTGCACCTATTCAATAACTTTGTTATTACATACATTGTTTCCTTATAAGTTATCTAGGAATTTATAGTGACTGCATCAATATAAGACTTTATTATGTTTCTAAAATAAAACTAGTGAGTGGGTATTATATTACACGGAAACATAATACGTACCAACCTAACATCTATTATCTTTTGTGCTAATATATAGTATTTTATTATTATTGTGCTTTTTTAAGCTCTCAAATAGAAATTATTCAAGGCCTACCAGTTTATAACCCTTTCACTGTTGTAAAATTACCTACCAAACGTAATTTATTGTGATGAAAATAAAGTTTAAATATTGCTTTTACCATTAATCATGATCAAACTCTCTAAACGCGATACCTACTTCAACCATCTTGCCAAGGTTATTTTACCTTACCTCTCAACTCAAAACAATCTTTAGAAGAAAGGATTAAAAGTTTTCAACCATAATTTATCTTAACCAAAGACTACGCGTTAAATAAATTAATTTCACCATTTTTATTAACAATTAGCTTAGCCACTAAATCATTAAGATCTCTATATCTAAACTACAATCGTTTGTATAGCAACTTTAGCTTTGTTCTTCGCTGACATCAAGCATAATGTTCCTAATAAATCGTTGTCCCTCCGATAACCGTAAACTTTGTCTCTTGTAATGAGAGCTAATTGGGAACTTTACATTGTGTTTCTCCGAACTATTTGGTATTCGTAATTACCTATACAACATTTCTATTGTTAGCCAAAATATAATAAACGTCCATATTTATCAAAATTAAAGAATTATAAGTGCCGTGTGGGCGTGGGGACGGCCGTAAAGAATACATTTCCCCACAGCCAACAGGAGGCTCGTGTCGTAAGAGGTGACTAAATCCTGTAGCACGAGACGGGGAGCAGCGCCTGCTTGCGAAATATTATAAAGAAACTGTGCTCGTCAACCCGCCTGCCAAGCGTGGGGAGTATTGGCAACCACCTCCCGATGACAGAAGTCACTGGGGGAGCCTATGTTCAGCAGTGGACGTTCTGTGGCTAAAATGATGATGATGATTAAGTTCACACGTAGGCATGTACCTAAAGGATACATTCAAGTGAGAGTAAGGTAAACAATTAGCTCTTCCTCCCCACTAGTCGTCCGTCACCTTAGCGTCCCTTTTTTGTTGAACAACAAAGCCGACCCTAAGCATCTACTACATCACCTCCTTCTGCACATATTCGATTTTCCTGCTCAGCTTTCCTGATTAATGCCGGCCTGAATTGTGCAGCAACCCTAATATTTACACAAAAATAAATAACGGAGGTTGGATGCAACAAAATAATGGCAGGTTTGGGACTACGGATCGCTTTTTGTGTTTTTGTCGTAGCTCGTAGCCTCTTGTAGCACTTGTTTTTGTTTGATTGTGCTACGAAATTTTTGCGTAATCTCGACGCCTCGACCGTAGCGACGAATAGAAGTTTCAAATTAATAGACCTATAGATATACCCATATCTATAGGTATGGGTATTGCTGTGATGTTACTCTTAAGTAATTTTAACTTGTCAATTAAAACATACACCGCATGTTGTCCTGAAACCCGGAGGGATTTATCCACGACGCACCACGCTGTCGGGCGAGCCATCAATAAGTGGCTCCACTGAACCAAATGTATTTTAATTCAATAGGAATTACGGGAGCCGCCCTTGACATCCCTCTAATTAAAGATTACCGTATCTTCAGTATTTTTAAGAACGATTATTCCCGTAGGTAGTATAAATTACTTTTAGCAGCTTTTCATGTTTCATTTTTATTGACAAGTTTTTTAAAAACGATTAGGGTATTTGAAGTTTTTAAGCCATATTGCCTGTATTGTTAATTCAAAACACAGATAGACAGACAAGTTTCCCAGTGGATTGATGATGGAATCATTCGGGTAAGTCATTCAGAGTATTCAATCCCTTAAGTACTGGCATAGAGAAAAAAATATAGTACTGTTGAGGAAGAAAGACGGTAATATTCGTGTATGTGTAGGTAGAATACAGCACTGATCAAATAATACTACGGAATACAGGGCGGTAACCAAGAATTCTTAAAACAATCTCAAATCTGTCAAACATTATCAAATCTGTCAAATTTTGTATGTAATGACGTATCAAAATTGACAGATTTGACAGCATTGAGATTGTTTTAAGAGATCATGATTACCCCGCAGGCCTAAAAACCATTGAGGTATAATCTACTAAGTATATTATACCTCAATGCTAAAAACAAGAAAATTTTGAAGGACGAATAATCCATTACTTATTGTTGAAGACTATTGACAAGTGTAAATCGGGACGAATTTTTGGTGCGCTAGATCTCAAAACCATAGAAATTACTTCATCTTTTAATTTCTATAGTTTTACCCGCCTGACGTTCCTGTTATGAGCAGAGGGGATTAATAAAATAATTTCCAGTTCATAGAGCAGATGCCGTGCAGTTTTCAAAGCTGCTTGCAATTATTAATTTATAACGAACAAGCCGGCTTAAGAAAAAAAACATATACCCTAGACATCAGATCTATAGGAAAACATTTACTACATTCTTAAGAAAGGTTGTTTAATTGACGTCCGATTTCTTAAAACCACTATAATAACGGGCTAGTGAATTAAGCCTATTGAGGCTGCAGTAATCGATTGCTATCCGCCTGGATGCACTGCATGCTAGACGGCACATAATACCGTTGTAGTTTATTATTGGCTCTCTTTTTATTGACATTTTACTCAATAAATAATAACAATCCATTAGGTTTACGTAGGAAATGTCTCCTAATGTTGCTGTAGTTCGCCTAAATTCATCATTAGCGTACCTACATTCTTTCTTTTAGACAATTTGACGACCGTCTGGCTGCTGTAGTGGATCTCATTTCGGACTACAAAGCCAGGAGGTTGCGGGTTCGAATCCCGCAAGGGACAAATGTTTGTGTGATGAGTACGAGTATTTATACCTATGTCATAGATGTTAAAAAAGGCAACTAGCTTGCCTATATAAGTTTGGGGCTATATAATTGGTGTCATTGTGGAAAGAATGAGAGTCGTTAAAACAACTGTTTAAATAAAACTCGATGACCTCCGTAGCTGAGAGGCGAGCACGCCGGACTTTAAATGGCGCCGCCATCTCTCAGGTTCTGGGTTCGATCTCCGGTCGGGTCAATGTAGAAAACGAACTTTCCTATATTGGCTTGGGTCTTGGTGTTGTTGTACCGTCGTTGTTTCTGATTTCTATAACACAAGTGCTTACGCTACTTACCTTAGGATCAGAGCAATGTATGTGATGTTGTCCAATATTATATTTTTTTTATTTAAAAATTATTACACTAAAAGTAGCCTCATATTTTTTATTATATTAGCCTTTATTTATTCCTTAATAAAATTAATAAATACAATACATTTGTTAGCCTCATAATTTATTTACAAAAATATTATTTACATTCACAAAAACCTGGATTAATTCCCTAAAAAACGTGACATGAATGTCACTTTTTTTAGGGAATTAATTTTAAAACCCGGAATAAGGATAAGCTTGCCGTTCCAAATTTCAGTCAGACTGCATAATGTAGGTAATTCGTTCATGGGAAAATGTATTCGCTTTTTGTATGAATTACCAGCACCTATTGCTGAACTGCCCATGTTTAAATTAAAAGCCCATGTTTAAAAAAATCAGATAAAAAACGGGTATTATACTGTTAATGATTTATTTAAATGACAAAAATGTTTGCAATTAAATACCTACTGCCTTGCTCGCACAGGTTTATAATATACAATTTTGTAATATACTTGTAACGAGTCCCACTAATATTATAAATGCGAAACTTTGTGAGGATGTTTGGATGTTTGTGAATTAATCACGTGTGTACGGCTGAACGGATTTGGATGAAATTTTGCAAACATATAGAATAAGATCTGGATTCACAATGGCCCAATCAAGAGGCTAAGTGCGGGAACCGCCCAGCCTATTAAGATCTGGATTAACACATAGGATACTTTTTATTCCAGTTTAATGTGCCTGTGGGATAAATGTGATATATCTATACCAAACATTCTATAGTTCACGCAAACGAAGTTGCGGGCACAGCTAGTGTTTAATACTTTCTAAAAGAGGCTGATAATGCTGCTTCTTCTCGGCGCTAGCCCAAAGGAGATCCTTCTTTTTTTTTGAAGAATGGGCCACCACAAATTTTAGCGTTCACTAATGAAACGCTTGTCGATTTGTGCCTCATAATCTCTAGATTTCAGTGGTAATATAAGCTGTTCGTCACTAAATGGGAATATTAAGAGTACGGTCGCATAGTGCTCATAATGCAGATGACGTCATAAGATTCCTAGGTGCGCGAGGTTCCTTACGATATCATACAAACATACTGCGCGTAGGTACTGCACGTACTACGGATATTGCGGACAGAACGGGTAGGGCGCTGCCTGCGGTGTGGCTAGGTGTGCGAGGCTTTCAGTGACTGAGCACACTGCGGAGCTTGCAGGTTTTATAGTGTTCATAGATGCGATAGAAGGTGACCACCTTTAGTGTCAGGGAGAGCGCATACCAGAACTGGGCAGTAGCAAACTGACGAATTCATTTACTTAGTTTAAGCCTATTTGCAAAAATGAATTGGTTTTGTTGGTTTTATTAATTAATTTATTTATTTCAGCGTACTAATCAAACTTGACAACTTATGTGCCTGTATGATACAGAAAAAAAATCTCGATGTTATTGATCTGTTTTCTCAATTACGTATTTCAATTATACTGAATCGAAATACATCAAATATATACCATATTAGGCGGCAAGACTGCCTAAAATGTACTACATCTTTCTGTAAGCCTCAACTGTAACTTCTTTGTTTGGTATAATAAAGAATATCTCAATACTCAATAATCTATCTATCTTTACCGAAAAACACTCTGCTACTCGCAAGAGACAACGCAATAAATACATCCTCATGCATGTGTCGCTTTGGCTCCCTTTAGGTATTTGTTACGCAAAAGAGATTTTCCCTTTTCTGTTGAATACTTCGAACATGAATGGATGAAGCTTGTTAGACGGAGCTCTCGCATATTTCAATTTAATTCTACATTTTTCAATGATCAATGTGAACTTTATACACTATACACCATCTGTGGAAAATTTCAGCTGTTTAATTATCACGTGTATTTCTGTTGCCGCTATAACAACAAATACTAACCAACAGAATGAAATAAATATTTAAGGTGGCTCCCATAAAAAAAAAATGGCTTTTTGCCGTTTTTATAGATATAATGGTACGGAACCCTTCGTGCGCGAGTCCGACTCGCACTTGGCCGGTTTTAACAGAAGCAAGAGGTAAATGTAATCGTAATTTTTTAAATCATATACAGACCAGGGCCTTGCGTCATTCAAAATTAAAAATGTATTCTCCGGAAGCTTTTAATATTGTGCATTCATGGATAAACTGGGATTTAGATTGACTACCTATTACAAGAAGCCTATTAACTCATAAATCTTGTTCGATATGTTGTACTTATGCATACATTGGTATAATAGTCCATAATGACACTCATTCCATTCAGCAAACGTCGGATTCGAGTGAAATGTGGCGTGAACCCGCAACTACCCGTATTCGCTGGCACACCGTTCGTATTTGACGAACTGCGAAATGGATAGGGTTAATTTGATTCCTATTTTATTTTTCAAAAGATATTCAATTTTTGTGATGATAAATAATATGTGTATTTAAGTCTTCGTTCTTAAATGATGATAATGCATTAACGTGCAGAACAACAATAATTACTACGATTTTTTTATTATATATGATATAAAATCTATGAGGTTTTTTTTTAACTTAACATCTGATGCAATTTAGAAAACACTCAGACACGAAATAAAAAAAAACATTGTTGTGTTTGAAAACTTTTCAGGTTTTGTCCAGCGTTCGTTTCGTAGCTCTTACATTAGCAACCCAGTTACGCGGCTTCTCGTGTGGTACTCCTGAGTAACGTTAAGTGAGCGTGTTTGTATCTCCGGCTTCGTCCCTTTTCAACCGCTCGCAGACAGTTGAACAAATGCGATTCAGTGTCTTCTTCTAGAGAGCTGTTGCACATTTTACATATTTAAGTAGATGTTAATACTTTTATTACTTATACGTTATCTATGTCATGGACTATTTGTTATCTCGCTGACGATTTAGACTGACGTTGACACTTTTGTATATTTGACGCGTGGGCTAAAATATACTCGTAAGCAACCACTAATTCTAAAAGGTTTTAAATTAGCCCGTTTCTCTAGACGCTGTTTGTTTACAGAACCACAGTATTTTCATGGAACCACAAACTACGTTTAGTCAGCTTCTTTTTAACTAGGTTAACAATTTTCTTTTTCTTTTCGAACAAGTTTTAATAGGTAGGCCTAAAATAATATAGAGTAACAACTAAATAAAACAAGCAAGCACAAGAACTTATAATAAAATGCTTCTCCTCGGACAATAAAACTAGAAAGTTATCTGCACACGAGTGCAGACGATGTCGAAGACGACTTCGACATCGTAAAAAGGGAAGTAGTTTTGCAAATTCACTGATGTTTCATTGGACGCAACCATTGTTAGAGCAGCGTTTGCACCCTTTCATCAGATCTACCACACATTTGACTAAGGAGTAGACTTTCTGACTGATCTCCGTCATCATTGCCTGTTCAATTGCACCTAGTCAATTAAATTTTTGGGCATATTTATAGTTTTTTCTCATAAGTTCTCGGTGTCGTTCAGAAGTCGTTCCTAATTGATATCATTATGTTTGCTTAGCGTCGTGTGCCGAGCGCTAAGTGGGCTGGTTTGCCGCTCGGGCGGCGCCGCCTCTTTAATTGCTGCCAGTCAATTTCCGTGTTATACATGTGTGGTTGAGTCGCGGTCTCTGGTGTGCTTTTGACTGCCAGTAAATAAGACTTAGGAGCACACATTACATTCATCTATCCAGGGTGTACAAGAGAATAGGGCACTCCTTAAAACCACGTGATGAGCTGGTCATATACAACCACTTTTTCTATGGGAGCAACATTGAAATCGATAGTTTTTTTTCAGCTTCCCCATACAAACTTACTCGCATACCTCGATGATAATGTATGGAGCATATGGAAATAAAATCACGATTTAGATGTTGCTCCCATAGGAAAAGTTGTTGTAGGTATATGACCTGCTGATCACAAGGTTTTAAGGAGTGTCCCATTATTTTGTACAACCTGTATAACATAAAAATCAAAGTAGGTATGTATGACGTAGTCAGTAAATTTAGCTCAGTAGTAAGATGAGATCAAAATCATAATCATCATCATCACCAGCCTATATCAGTCCACTGCTGGACACAGGCCTCTCCAAAAGGAGGATTTTGCCATAATCGCCACGCTTGGCAATCGCAGTTTGGCCAATGGTGGAGAGAAGACGCTGCTGCCCGTCTTCTTATGGCGGTTCTCCTGTAGTCGCCTCTTACGACACCCATAGGAAGAGAAGGGGTGGTGCAATTCTTTTTACGTGCCGGCACCACACGGTACGAGAACAAAATATCGAGGTATATTTCGATGCTCCGAAAGATTTATCTGTATTTCCTGACGACCTCCGTACCCAAAAGACGAGCACGCAGGGCTTGGTGTCACCATCTCTGAGACCCGGTTATGGTGCCCGATCCTAATGTAGAAAATGTTTTGTCTATATTATCTCGGGTTTGGATGTTGTGTTACCGTCGTTGTTTCAGATTTCTGTAACACAAGTGCTACTTATCTCAGGATCAGAGAAATGAGAAAAAAAGTCAATGCATAGTTGGAGTTCAAGAACTTATGCAATGTAAGACATAACATCTGACATAAGCTCTGTCTTATTACATACTTAGCCAAATTATCAATTTAGTATTGTAGAGTTCTTCTTTAAACATATTTAACTCGTATTGCACCAACGTAGCAGACGTTTTACTAGAGAAGGCTATTGAAAATGGTACCAATTGAATAAAATGTCTTTGTTTCGTTTCAGAAGCCAAAAAGCTTTAAGATGGCGCAATAAGGTACTCGATAAACGCAAATTGATAATATCAGACCATGTGTTGTGTATTGCTACGTTTAGTGCGAACGATTAAGGCCACACCAAACACATACGAAAATGAAATAACAAAAGAAAATGAACTTGAAAAAATATAATTAAAATAAAATTAAAATTGGAACACAAAAAATAAATATTCTGTGTGTTGTGTGGCTTGCGTGGGGAATTTTGATTGAGAACGCAAAAGAAAACTTATTTATTTAACAACTAATTAAACTACACAGAATTTAGAGGTATGAAATTCCAAACCGGTTTACAGAATAATTTATATAAAAAATTTACAATGAACGGGCTTATCGAAAAGTAAAAAAAACAATAACGAAGGTGCCGACGCCGGATAGTCGCCCTTATCCTTTGCAGTCGGATTAAATAGTCATTGCTATCGCAGAATCGTCTCTTTTCCTCGCAGAAGTCGTTGCTAGCGCAGGGTCGTTCCTTTTCAACGCAACAGGGTGATATAAACAAGTACGTGCTGGAACTAGCACCTACTCGTAGTAGGTCAATTTGGTGCTTATTAAAGCTAGCGCTTCGGCAGGTAGGGGGGAGAACCCGTAGACCGGGTCCTTTGTTGATACTATAACAAAGAACACTCCTACTTAATACTAAGGAAAACAAAGATTACAAATATGAACATCTTGAGAGCTTTTACATTATGGCAATATGAATTACAATTTGATGGTAGACTATGGATAAAAAAATAAACTAAAAACTGCACAAGCAAAGTCACGGGAAATTACTAGTTCTTAGATAAATTAGCTCTGATAATATAAGACGGATCGCTCACACGATCAGTAGTTGAGCACAGAGTCGACACGCCATACAATTTTATTACATTAAATGAGCTTACGAAACTTACCAGTAATGAACTTTACGATATATTTATGCATCGAGCCAACCACACAACTGTCCATTTTCTCTTCAGGACAGACATTCTTTACATGACAGACATGCCCATTCAAAATGTTAATTAAAAAGAAAATTATTATAGGTGGCCAGGAAAAAAAATAAATAAAAAGTTTAACTTCAAAAGAGTTCCGCAGCATAATGCTGCAGCACACCCTTTCCAACAAAAAAGAAAAAAAATAAAAAATAAGTTAACATTAATAGGTTGACAACCCTATGACAAAAGTTGGCAACCCTAACAAATAAGTAAGCAACCATAATGCGGCTTAGAAAGCTGACAGCATACGAACAAGATTAATAAAATAAGAAATATTTTACTAAACGAAAAAAATAAAGAAAGCAATAATAAGGAAATACTACTTAAGAATGTCCTTAATATGGTATTGTCCGGTATGAGATGAGTCCAGGTCTTTTAAAAAGTACGTAGTTCTAGAGATAACCCTAATAACTTGGCATTTGACAAACCGAGGTGCAAACTTGTTAGTGAAAAAATCAGCACCTGAAGATCTAGAAAAATTTCGCCTCCATACAGTGTCACCGACGTTCAAAACTAAATCACGTCGGTTTCTATTGTAAGCACGAGAGCTTATTAAAAACGAAATCGCCAGGTTATCGGAAACTTTAGCGTAAATTTCAGCAAGGGAAGAAAGATTAGAGGCATGCTGAGTCCGACTCTCGGCCAAATTAGAGCTCTGAGTCTGACTATTAACACTATGAGAAGGAAAAGACACCTCCCTACCAAATACGAGAAAGTTAGGAGTGAAACCAGTAGCGAGATTTACGCAAGAATTTAAGTATAGTTTGACCTTGGGTAATAACTTTGCCCAATTCCTGTGATTATCCTCGACAAGAATACTTAAACAAGTAACAATTGTCTGATTATATCTCTCAACTGTGTTAGCTTGAGGAGTATAATACGGGGTATAAAATGGCTCAATCCTAAATGAAGACAAAAAGCGGTTGAATTGACTACTGCGAAAAACAGTAGCATTATCACAGAGAATTGAGTGAGGAATACCAAATCTATAAAATATCTCTACTTCCAATGCTTTGGCAACGGAAACGGCATCAATTTTTTTTAAAGGAACCAGCCAAACATATTTAGAAAATACATCGACCATAGACAAAATGTACTTGAAACCGTAATAGGCCAAGGGTAGAGGCCCAATAACATCTATAGATATAATTTGAATAGGTTGAGTAACATCCTTAGGATAACACATTTGCCCTCGAGGTCGGGTATTAGCAATTTTATAAGCCTTACATAAATCACACCTGCTTAATGTTTCAGTGACGTCGCGAAACATATTCGGCCAATAATAGCGCCCTTTGATCTTTAGGTAGGTCTTAGTAACTCCCGGGTGAATCGAGGGAAAGTCATTATGAACCTCCCATATTATTTCATCAACCTTCTCCTTGGGAAGAACAATACGCCAAGGATCAGCAGACAAGGGACTATCGACAGGCATACGCCTCATAAGTACGCCATTCTGAATAGCGTACGCTGGGAACATTTGTGGGGAATCACGAGTACCCAAAAATATTTTCTTGTACCAGCGATCATCAGTTTGATCAGGACCTTGATCGAAGGAAACAGGGGAAATATGGACTCTAGACAAAGCATCTGGAACAACCAGCTGAGATCCTTTGCGATGAACAATATCGAAAGAATATTGTGAGATAACAGTCGCCCAACGAGCTAAACGACCAGAAGGATTGTTCAACGTGAGGAGCCATTTAAGGGCCATATGATCAGTTATAACTGTAAATTGCATTCCATCCAAATAACACCGAAAGTTTTTAATGGAATCAAGAACGGCTAAAAGTTCACGCTCCGTTGTACTGTAATTACGTTCGACTTTAGAAAATAAGCGAGAATAAAAGGCAATAGGATGCTCACCATCCTCGAACTTTTGAGAGAGAACGGCACCTAGGCCAACAGATGAAGCATCACATTGTAAAATGAACGGTTTAGAAAAATCAGGACAGCCAATAACAGGAGTATTAATTAATGCATCCTTAAGTTTTTTAAAAGCACTATCGGATGATTCATTCCAGACAATCGGATCATTACCCTTCTTAGGACCAATTAAGGCGGTAAGTGGGGCAATTATAGAAGAAAAGTCCTTAACAAAGCGTCTATAGTAAGAACACATACCAATAAAACCACGTAGAGCCTTAGCCGTCATGGGAACAGGATAATCCCTTATTGTGTCCAGCTTACCTGGGTCAGTTTGAAGACCCTTTTCATTTACGATATAACCCAAATACTTCAGTTCCCCTTTGCAAAATTCACACTTCTTGATGTTGATAGACAAGCCAGCCTGTAACAAACGATCACGAACCTTGCGAAGCAGGGCTAAATGACTGCTGAAATCACGGGAAACGAGGATCAGATCGTCAACGTACCCGAAGACACAGTCATCACTGGTGGAGGTAAATTCAAAATTGACGATCATATCGGTCAGTCGTTGCATCTCAGAAGCGGCATTTGTTAAACCAAACGGCATCCTTACAAATTCGAACAAACCACGTTGAGGAACGATAAAAGCTGTTTTCTCGCAGCTTTCCTTATCTGCTAAAGGAATCTGCCAGAAAGCACTCCGGAGATCGAGGGATGTCATATACTTGGCACCTCTAAGGTTATCCAGTATATCAGAAATACGAGGAAGAGGATAGGAGTCCCTAACAGTGACACTATTTAGTTTTCTACTGTCGACACAAAAACGAACTGTACCATCTTTCTTTGTGACCATCACAACTGGACTAGCCCATGGAGAACGAGATGGACGAATGACACCTAATTCCAACATTGAGTCAATCTCTTCATTGAGAACTTTTAACTTAGCTGGAGAAAGGGGATAGTACCTCTGTCGAATAGGTGAACCGATGGTATTGATTTTATGAGAAAGCCAGGTGGTTTTCCCGAGACCAATCTTTTCTGATGAAATATCATCAAATTCACCAATCACTTTTTGAAGTTGGAGTTCCTGTTTAGGAGTCAAAACATTCCGCGGATGGATATACCGGACTTCACAAATGTTTTGAGAAAGAGGTTGAGGAACAGAAGAGGACAGGAACATACTTCCTTTAACATGTTTGTTAAAAGCTTGGCTAAAAATAGAAGTCAAACCGAATTTATTCCAAAATTCCATTCCCAAAATCACAGGAGAAGACATATTACGGGCAATCAAAAAACTATGATCAACAGTATCACTATTGAACATAACAGGAATAACAACAGAACCCAAAATATCAATAGGAGAATTATTAGCTGAAATGACAGAAGGAACTAAGGAATTAGAATCAATTGAAACACCAAGTTGTTGACTTAAGGCATCACTAACTAAAGACATTTGAGCACCAGAATCGAGAAGAGCTTTAACAGGTTCACCCTTTAAATTAATTTCGATAAACGGGCGATTGTCTAAAGTGTCTGTCGTAATCACCGGTGACACTGTACGACGAGAATCGTACCGTAAGTGGTTTTGGCAATTTCTTGGGTTACATTTAGGACAATTTCTGGTGATATAACCAGGATTGTGGCACTTAAAACAAACTGGACCGGGTACAATTGAGCAGTCGCTATAATAATGGCCGGTTCCACTACATTTCAAACACGTAAGGACGGGGGACTGACTGTTTTTGGATATTGATGTAGGGCAAGAAGCAGAGGGTAAAAATTCCTCAAAGTGAGAAGCTATCTCAATAAGGGTGGCCAAAGAGGAGAATATATGTACCGAAAGGCAAGGGAAAAATTTTGCATGCATATTATGAATAATAATTTGTAAAAGGTTCGAATCAGAAATAGGAGTAGAAAGCTTACTATTGAGATATGTGACTTGTATTATAAAATCACGGATAGGTTGATCAAAATTTTGTTTAAGGCTCCTAATAGTCTGTTCAGTCACAAAATCAAAGTCTGTCGGACCAAAAGTCTTAAAAAAGAGATCCCTAAGGAGTTGAAAAGTAAGACCTGGCTGTCTAACTGTCCTAAAATATTTTAAAGCATTATCAGAAAGAAGCTCATGAAATCGAACAACCAGATACTCATCAGGAATAACATCAGCTAATTTCCTCTCTTCAACACAAATAAAAAATTCCCTGACACAACCTTGGCCAGAATATGTCAGATTCCACTTAGATAAATTTACGTGCTTTTTATAAAAGTTGGCATTAACAGTATCAGAACGGATTGGGGAGGGAGTACTACAAGTTGGTGGAATCTGCCATGACCTAGGAGGTATTGGGGGAGGTCTAGATAAAAATGGGTTTTCGCAACGTGGGGATTCAAAAGAACCAGGGTCAATCATTCTGGAAGTTGTCAATAGATTGCCATATAATATTAAATTAGTGAGGTAAATGGAAAATAATAATAAAATTAATGCTAATCTGCAACAATGATGTGTGCACTAGGCTTTAGGTAAAAAAGAAAAACCCGCAAAGAAGCCGAGGAAAAGAACTAACAAAACAAAATGAACTTGAAAAAATATAATTAAAATAAAATTAAAATTGGAACACAAAAAATAAATATTCTGTGTGTTGTGTGGCTTGCGTGGGGAATTTTGATTGAGAACGCAAAAGAAAACTTATTTATTTAACAACTAATTAAACTACACAGAATTTAGAGGTATGAAATTCCAAACCGGTTTACAGAATAATTTATATAAAAAATTTACAATGAACGGGCTTATCGAAAAGTAAAAAAAACAATAACGAAGGTGCCGACGCCGGATAGTCGCCCTTATCCTTTGCAGTCGGATTAAATAGTCATTGCTATCGCAGAATCGTCTCTTTTCCTCGCAGAAGTCGTTGCTAGCGCAGGGTCGTTCCTTTTCAACGCAACAGGGTGATATAAACAAGTACGTGCTGGAACTAGCACCTACTCGTAGTAGGTCAATTTGGTGCTTATTAAAGCTAGCGCTTCGGCAGGTAGGGGGGAGAACCCGTAGACCGGGTCCTTTGTTGATACTATAACAAAGAACACTCCTACTTAATACTAAGGAAAACAAAGATTACAAATATGAACATCTTGAGAGCTTTTACATTATGGCAATATGAATTACAATTTGATGGTAGACTATGGATAAAAAAATAAACTAAAAACTGCACAAGCAAAGTCACGGGAAATTACTAGTTCTTAGATAAATTAGCTCTGATAATATAAGACGGATCGCTCACACGATCAGTAGTTGAGCACAGAGTCGACACGCCATACAATTTTATTACATTAAATGAGCTTACGAAACTTACCAGTAATGAACTTTACGATATATTTATGCATCGAGCCAACCACACAACTGTCCATTTTCTCTTCAGGACAGACATTCTTTACATGACAGACATGCCCATTCAAAATGTTAATTAAAAAGAAAATTATTATAGGTGGCCAGGAAAAAAAATAAATAAAAAGTTTAACTTCAAAAGAGTTCCGCAGCATAATGCTGCAGCACACCCTTTCCAACAAAAAAGAAAAAAAATAAAAAATAAGTTAACATTAATAGGTTGACAACCCTATGACAAAAGTTGGCAACCCTAACAAATAAGTAAGCAACCATAATGCGGCTTAGAAAGCTGACAGCATACGAACAAGATTAATAAAATAAGAAATATTTTACTAAACGAAAAAAATAAAGAAAGCAATAATAAGGAAATACTACTTAAGAATGTCCTTAATATGGTATTGTCCGGTATGAGATGAGTCCAGGTCTTTTAAAAAGTACGTAGTTCTAGAGATAACCCTAATAACTTGGCATTTGACAAACCGAGGTGCAAACTTGTTAGTGAAAAAATCAGCACCTGAAGATCTAGAAAAATTTCGCCTCCATACAGTGTCCACTTAGATAAATTTACGTGCTTTTTATAAAAGTTGGCATTAACAGTATCAGAACGGATTGGGGAGGGAGTACTACAAGTTGGTGGAATCTGCCATGACCTAGGAGGTATTGGGGGAGGTCTAGATAAAAATGGGTTTTCGCAACGTGGGGATTCAAAAGAACCAGGGTCAATCATTCTGGAAGTTGTCAATAGATTGCCATATAATATTAAATTAGTGAGGTAAATGGAAAATAATAATAAAATTAATGCTAATCTGCAACAATGATGTGTGCACTAGGCTTTAGGTAAAAAAGAAAAACCCGCAAAGAAGCCGAGGAAAAGAACTAACAAAACAAAAAAAAATAATTGATAAAAATGGAGTAATGCAATGGAGGTATGTAATCGTAATCAAATGTAAAGTCTTCGGCTCATGAGACTGGGTACCTCTAGTTCAGCGGTCTCAAAGACCCTAGGAAAGTACACCATGAATCAATTACCTGCTCGGTTTGTGTGATGTGGCAGGATATTCTCCCGAAGCACACACACTGAGTCAATGGAAGAACACAGACACGGAAGACTCCGAAGAGTTTTACGAAACTCCCGAACTATGTCCCATCCACGTGAAATCCACCAGTGGGCAGATCGTGAAGTGTTACTGTATGTAAAAATGTATTGAGTAACGATCTGTACAGTGTACTGAATTGGTAGAGAGTAGAGTTAATGAAATATGTGTGAAAATGAGAAGCCTAAAGGTATAGCGCAAGTTTACAGAATATATCAAAGTAATTACATACTAATTTGCTCGATATGAGCACCACACACACACCAAAAAAATTTAACTTTTGTTCGGGCGCCAATGCTACGTTTAGTGCGAACGATTAAGGCCACACCAAACACATACGAAAATGAAATAACAAAAGAAAATGAACTTGAAAAAATATAATTAAAATAAAATTAAAATTGGAACACAAAAAATAAATATTCTGTGTGTTGTGTGGCTTGCGTGGGGAATTTTGATTGAGAACGCAAAAGAAAACTTATTTATTTAACAACTAATTAAACTACACAGAATTTAGAGGTATGAAATTCCAAACCGGTTTACAGAATAATTTATATAAAAAATTTACAATGAACGGGCTTATCGAAAAGTAAAAAAAACAATAACGAAGGTGCCGACGCCGGATAGTCGCCCTTATCCTTTGCAGTCGGATTAAATAGTCATTGCTATCGCAGAATCGTCTCTTTTCCTCGCAGAAGTCGTTGCTAGCGCAGGGTCGTTCCTTTTCAACGCAACAGGGTGATATAAACAAGTACGTGCTGGAACTAGCACCTACTCGTAGTAGGTCAATTTGGTGCTTATTAAAGCTAGCGCTTCGGCAGGTAGGGGGGAGAACCCGTAGACCGGGTCCTTTGTTGATACTATAACAAAGAACACTCCTACTTAATACTAAGGAAAACAAAGATTACAAATATGAACATCTTGAGAGCTTTTACATTATGGCAATATGAATTACAATTTGATGGTAGACTATGGATAAAAAAATAAACTAAAAACTGCACAAGCAAAGTCACGGGAAATTACTAGTTCTTAGATAAATTAGCTCTGATAATATAAGACGGATCGCTCACACGATCAGTAGTTGAGCACAGAGTCGACACGCCATACAATTTTATTACATTAAATGAGCTTACGAAACTTACCAGTAATGAACTTTACGATATATTTATGCATCGAGCCAACCACACAACTGTCCATTTTCTCTTCAGGACAGACATTCTTTACATGACAGACATGCCCATTCAAAATGTTAATTAAAAAGAAAATTATTATAGGTGGCCAGGAAAAAAAATAAATAAAAAGTTTAACTTCAAAAGAGTTCCGCAGCATAATGCTGCAGTATGTAATCTTGACATCAAGAATTTTAAAGTACCTATATCTAAATGTAAAAGTTTGTAGTTTAATATTAAGTTCAATTGTATACATATTTTTACTACTAATAATATTTTTTGATCATATTAGTTCCCGTCAGATTTTTTTTAAATTACCCAATCTATTCCACCCAGGAGTTTACGGTTTGGGTTATAGTTGGATAGGTCCAATTTTGACTCGGCTGGGCAGCGTTCGGGAGACCACACGACAAAGTCTTCTCGTCCACAATACCTCACAATACCTAACGACAACTTTGTCGTTAGGCGTAGACACCTGTCTAACCAGTGTGTGTCAGCTGCGATATCATATTGAATATAAAAACGTGGCCTCAGTGCCTTGTTAGAAAGCTGAAGGTTGCTAAGCGTGCTATATGGAAAGAGTTGTGCGCGGTGTTTCTTTCCGAGATCGAATCAGAAATGCCGTAAACGAACAAAAGTGCTGACATAACCTGATGGATTAGCAAGGTAAAGTGGCAGTAGTCGGGGCACATAATAGCACACAGCACTGACGGCCGATGGCCGAGGCCTATGTTCTACTGGAATTCTTGTAGCTCTAATGATGATGACGATGAACTCGCTGTTACATTGGAGAGTAATTGGCGAAAATTTTAATATTAGTCTTGCCTAGAGATGGGCAATTTTTACCTACCCGGTAAAAATAAAATTGGCGGGTGGGTAAACATGAAAAAAAAAATTTTACCCGGTATATTTTAATTTTAAAAATTATAATATTAAAAATTTATACTTATTTACTTGATAGATTTAAACTTTAAATCTAATATCTATAATCTATAATCACATTTCCAGAGCATCTATTTTCTGCCTTTCCACATCTCGCAAAGTCCAAGTTTCAGCCGCGTAAAGAAATATGGGGAATATAAGCGTCCTCGCGAGCCTGGTCTTCATAGCTCTGGTTATGTTTCTATTCCTCCATATTTTCCGCTTCTTGTCCATCGCTGTTCTTGTGATGCCCATACTTGGTTTGATCTCATCAATTTTGACAACTTATAAACAATTTTAAATGGCCGTGTTCTTTGCACGGTTCGAATCGACTTATTCATTTTTGTCAAAGGATTGATGCAAGTGAATTATTATTTTAATTTATTGGGTTAATTACATCCGAACGAACGAAATAGGTTCGTAGTAGGCCCGTAGGTACGAAGCCTCGCCCATAAATGTACAGATTGGTAGTATACATTTTTAATATTTTAATTTTAAAAATTATAATATTAAAAATTTATACTTATTTACTTGATAGATTTAAATTTAAACTTTGAATCTAATATGGGAATGGTAGAGTTATCTTTTTCAACATAATTTTATTAGCTTTGTACGTGCAACAAACTAAGAAATCATTGTAAACCAATCTTGTAAGTCGAGTTTTATCTACTCCGAAGTGTATCGATCGATTTAATTTATACCTTTGTTAATTTTTTTATTAATATTTAAAGTGGCAATGGGCGGGGCACATAACATGTAGAACTGACGGCCGATAAGGCTGAAAGGTTCTGGAATGGAGGCCACGTACCGGCAAGCGCAGCGTGGGACGTCCACCCACAAGGTGGGCAGACGACCTGGTAAAGGTTGCAGGACGACGCTGGATGCAAGCCGCTTCTAACCGGCCGATCTGGAAGTCACTGGGGGAGGCCTATGTTCAGCAGTGGACGTCCTGTGGCTGAAATGATGATGATGATAATGATTTGATGTGATCACTGGTCAGTTTTGTTAGATTGGTTCAGCCCAGGTTCTGTACGAATAGTTATTCTTATAGTATGAAGAGCGTTTTATACCACCAGAGGCTGTTTAAAGCCCTTCCGATCTATAAAAAATACAGTGTGGGTTTCTCGTAGCCTCTTTATTGGCTGCAGAAATTAAAGTTACATAAGTAGGTACTTATGTAAGAAATATCCAAACATTTTCATAGGCTTTAGGGTAATATTAGCTGGACTAGACCGCAAGTCCCAAAATATACATTCTTGTTACGCAAATGAACATTACTAATTTTTAATATCTTTCGAACGGTACTGCCAAGGGTTTAGAAATTTCCTCTTTTCAAAGACGTTTATTAATAATTCATAATATGGTGATAAATATTTCTAATTTGCCTTACGTTACAGACTGTTTTTTAACAATAAACTTTAAGTGTTAGTAAAATCCGAGCGATACCGATAAGTGAACACATTTTACGGTAACCCAGGATATTTAATATCGCGAATACGTGTAACTACTTATTATGTGCTTTCATGTGAATAACCCTAAAGCTTTTAAAGTTCACATTGATCACTGAACATTCAATTGAGTTTTCACTATGAACACATTTGAAGTCGTAAACGAAGTAGGTAACTGAGAATACCGTCTAACCGGTGCGTCTAACCAAAATTAGTCATTAGAGTAACTGTTTCCGAAAGACCGAAATCGCAAAAAATACTTACACAAACCACAGACATCAGTTTAAATATAATGTAAGGGCCTGTTTCACAATGTACCCATAAAGTTATATAAAAGATTAAAATATGTAGAGGATAAAAGTGCTTGAAAATCGTGTCAAAAATGTTTAAAAATCGTGTTAGATAAGTAAAATATAGCTTATTCAGTACTAATGCAGAACTTATCCGTACATTGTGGAACAAGTCCTAAGTGTATTTTTACGGTTTCTTTAATTGGTTCCATATAGTTCGTAATGGTAGCTATATTTAAATAATACTTTCTCTCATAGCAGCCGTCTCAGCTATTTTTAAAGTACCTTATAATATCGAATATTGGTACCGGTAATTCTGTTTTTACTATTTAAACGAAATGTGCAGGCCCATTACATGTTTTTTTTAAGGACTTCTAACTACTTTGCATGCTAAAAACGTACAAAGAAATTATTCGTTATTGCAATGCTTAGTTTTATTATCTCTCTAAAAACCGTAAGTGGTAAATAATTAATAATAATGCGATTTCATTTTACATCAGATGCCTGATTGCAAAAAAGGAGGGAAGAATTAAATTGTGTCTGTCCCTTGCAAATTCCTGTTCATAATGTCACATTACTTATGTTGCGCATATTTGCAACACAAATTGTTCCTAAATGTTACGCTTAATACGTAACGAGACGTTAAATTAATTAATGTTATAAGCACCAACGATGAAACGTCTATAATTTTAATACCGGTAGGTAGTATATTACCTGAAAGGGCCAGAAGATTTTATGGTATCAGATGCGAATATATTTATCGATGTATATAAGAAAATACTAAAACCTCAGATTTACTGGCTTCGTAATTTTACTTCAGCGTCATTAAAATCGGTGTTAGGTCGAAGGAATCTTCAGCATCCCCTCCGTAGCGTGGCCGTGGCGTCGTAGCGGGCCGTAGTCGCAAGCCTCGTAGTCAGTGCTACGAAAGCCGCGCCGGTCGCCGCAACGCTCGCCCGCCCATGGCCGCGACTCGCACACGACTTTCACTCGAGTCGTTAATCACATTTTACTAACGTTGTAAAACATTTATTACTTAATTCGAGTTTCTGGAACGCTGTATGGATTCGTTATTATAGCCTAAAAAGTATGATTCCTCAGAGATTTAGTGTAAACCATGTTTTTCAGTTAAAAAAAGTTTGAGGTTTCTAGTTTCAGTTCAGATTGCAAAAACATATCGCCGCCAGTCGTATAATGAGACGTCGGCGTATCGTGTTTCGTCACTGAAGAGTCCCGTCTATGTTCACCATGATCCTCTCGACGTTTGCTCTACTATTAATTTGGATGACGACGACATTTTTTGTTAAAGGTAAGCTAATTAATTCTGCTTTTATTAAAATTATACACTGCCAAAATACCTTACTAGGTACTTTAAGCCATAGTTTAGTTCAAAGTATCTTTTTTCATCCGTCATTATTACCTACTCACACAAAAATAATCAGGATGTTTTGTCATAAAAATAAATTAAATACTAACTTTTTTGGCTATTCTGCTAAATGTAAAACTATAAGTTTTTTCAAACAATACGGAAGCTTGTTTATAGTCAATACTTTAATTACAATTTACTTATCGTTTACATTAACAAACTGACAATATATAAATAATTTTATAAAATGCTGAACGTTCTTAAGTTAAATGTTAGCTGAATAATTCCCACGTATCAGCAAATTAACGTCATGCTCATTCTGAAATTCAATGAGGCTTAACAGGGATGAAATATTTGATGCAGAGTCCTAAAAGGCTTAAGTACTTAATTAAAGCCTTCCTATGAAGGTTCCTTAGTCATTAGAAACATTTGTCAATTGAAAAGTTTATAAATAGCTTGCGGCGACGATCGCAAGTCAAACAGTATGATCGCGACACCACGTCCTATTGTAATTAATTTGAATTTATTCAGACATCGAGAATCTTCATGAATATTAATTTCCATTTAGGTTATTAATAAAAGTACAAGATTAAGTCATTACCTACTTATAAAGAAGCGTTCTCACCTGGTGTTTCGAAAAAGTTGAAGGGATTGTATAATTTTTTTTTGTAAGTTTTTTTTATTTAGGTACGGTTCTTGTCATAACTTAGTCGGCAAATCGGAAACGGAAATTTAAAAGTTTGACACAATTAAAATTGTATTTGATTTTTTCGGTATACATGTGTACGACGAACGGACATATTACACGGTATCCCAAGACTAAATATCTTGAAAATGTGTAAACACGTACAAAAGTTATTAGTATTACGCAAAAAAAGACAAACAGTAACCACATCTAACTAAAATAATGAGGGCTACATCTGAAAAAGTTAATAAATCCTTAAAGCGAATGTGTTTATAAATACAAACAACTGCAGCTACCTCAACGTAACTGTTGACCTAAACATAAAAATTGTTTTTTTTTGTTTCTCCATGGGAACGAATGCTCTGCCTCAATGACAAAGTTAGCAGCATTTTTTTATTAATTTAGATTTTGACCTTTAGTAAAAGTTATTAGTATTTACGAAAACATTTTACTCTTTAAATTTAGCAACTGTTAAACACAATAATAAATATGCCCCAGGCAACACACAAATTATCTAGGTCTCAAAGGAAAAAATTCAAATCCTTGTATTACGAATGAATTTGTCTATGGGCGTCAGCACACTCAGACCTGGAGCTGAACATCAAATCCCCGACCGTTTGCATAAAGACGAATCATTGTGCCACTAACTACAAGTACTTAAAATGTCGAATAAAAAACATGCACCTCAAGCAAAAGTTCGACATCTATCATTCATAACATGCAAATTCTCCGGTGAAAAGTCCGCTTTAGGTTTCGGGTTTACGTTATTTGACAAGTTTAAAAGGGTCGTTTTACAAGGCGCTATAGAGTTGAATACATCGAAGAACGCTTTCACCGGGAAAACAATTACCTGCCCAACCAAGGATGGGTGGGTAATTAATGGGCGAGCTTACACGCTTTATTGATTAAGAAATTCAAAAGACAGAGCCCATTCACCGCAACTACAGATTTAAGTTTCATAATTTTTGCGTTGTTATTATTGAATGTATTTCATTCAGTCATAATGGCAACTTTAAAATAATACCAAACCATCACTTTCATTTCATTTTCACACTTTTTTATGTAAAAAGATGCAGGTGGTGTTTTTTAAATTATCTGCCTTATCGAGGTAATGTTCAGGTTACCGCCATCTTTTCAATTTGCAAATGATATGCGGCGTATCGATTTATAATATCTATTGGGTTATCTATTCTCTGATTCCATATTTGTAAGAAATTCATAATTAATTTTCATAGCTTGCTGAAAAACTTTAAATTGTGATACTATGTAGTTCAAACTAATTATGCCAGATTTACAGTTTATCTGTTATAGAGAGATTTATATTGAATCGTGAATACGTATTTAATAAGTACCTACACACTTTTATGATAGATAAAATCTTATAATTATAACTTTAAACCTGACGAAATATTTTTAAAACAATCATGATTTTAACGTGAAATGTGCACATATGAAGATAATGTCTTTGAAAAGTGGCGAACGATTTGTCATCGATACGTGTCCGGACGCTCGTAGCCATTAATTATAGCGCACCGTAGATACGTTGAAACCGCCACTAAGAAGAATGATATATTCGGGCCGTCCTGCGGGGAACGATCTTCGGTAACGCGTGTCCCGATAGGCTACCGCTAATGATAAGAAACAGGAGAACCGACCAATAAAATTAACTACTAGCACAAACCACCGTACCCGGCCATTACATTACATTATTTGTAAATAATGTAAATAGGAATGTTTTTTTTCTACTTGTGACTTTTAGTAATTGAAACGAACAGTTTTAAATTAATTACTTTAGGTGCTAGTTTTATTTGTAATTCTGTAAGTATTTTTATAACCACCCAAATTTTTATGTAATTTGAAATAAACTTCTAACAGGCATGATTCAGATTTTCTTTTTAAATTTTAAAACTTTATCTCCATTATAAATCACTTACCTAAAATGTAGAAGCTTGAGGAAAGTAAATTAGACTGCAGTGATTGTTTTTATCTCAGCGATTTTCAGATCATGCATGTATGCTTTAATCTTTGTAAACCTTGTCCAATATCCCGCTCTCCTAAAACGTACAAATTCGAAAACAGGGAACTTGTAAGAGAACAACGGAAATTATTTTTCTAGAAAGATTTACTTAGCTATATGCTTATCTGTAAGCTAAATGGAATACCGATAGATATAAATAAGCTTTGACTGCAATAGAAATAGTGTAATGCATTTAGAAATCTTTGTGAACATTTGCTGACCACGGGAAATAACTTGCATAATTTATATGTCTATTTCAATTGATGTTTGGTAGTTTTGGCGTCCCTAGGAATGTATTAGTGGAATATTTGAAGGGCATTTTATTAAAGCATCTCAACCGTGGGTCCTGTGAGACCTTAAAAATATTATCCCATGTTTTTCTTTCAAAGCTTCTCAGAATTTTTTCTTATGTAACAAGATTACATGAGAAAACTGTCATTTTCACTTGGACACGTAAATGAATACTTGATCGCACACCCCTTAGAGGATATTAAGCTTACCTATTTTCCTGAGATATTAACTAACCAATGTCCATCGGGAACGAAGAAGTATATTTTTTTAATAATAAAAGTATTTTCCTTGTTTCCCATTTTTTTAATATTGCCAGAATAAGAAGTAGCAGAAGTATTGGTACCTACTTAGTCTCAATTGTTTTATTCTATGTGCCTTAATATCAAGTGAGGAATTTACAAAAATATTTTTGTATAGGATTAACTAATATAAATTATACCTACCATTCTAAAGGTTTTTTTTGTACTGTTTGTTTTGTGTGCTGTGCAATAAAGAGTATCTATATAAGGTCCGATTTTATTAGTGTATATCCTGTTAACCTGTGACTATATAGGTAAAAGGCAATCGTAAAAACCAATTTTCAAATGTGTACCATAAAAACTAAAAAAGTTATATAGTCACAGGTTAACAGGATGTACACTAATAAAATTGGACCTTATATATATATCTATGTGAGCATCCAATACAGTGCAGCCCCTAAAAGATTACTAGGGAATGATACATATCATTGTACAAAAAGAGAATATTTGTACATATATCTGTCATCTTCACATTAGTAGTGTGCTATATTATAATTTCAAATCGGTATCCTGATTCCGTATCTTGCAAAAGCATAGTGAAAATTAAGCAATTAATCGCATATTGACAACACAAAACTAAAACAAAGCAATCTAGATTTTGACATTAAGTTAAGCATCAATCGTGCGATGACTGCGCGATTATTGCTGATTGCAAATTTTTAGGGAATAAGGGTACGGAAGATAAATGTTTTCGGCCTGAATGCAAAACAATTTTCTTGTGTAGAGTGAGTGATGCATGACGTGTTTAAATAATGACTGATAACATGATATTTAGGCCTGACTTTATCCTGCTTTTCATGCCCTCCAGCATTTTTGAAAAGATCAGTTTCAGGACCCTTGTCATGCCCGTCAGTCCTTGTCCATTTATTGTCATATGCCGGCGCAACAAATAGTCGGTGCGTAGGGTGAAAGTCTTGATTTTGTTGAAAATTTCAAATCATTTATGATCGCAACTTTAGGGCAAATTAACAAAGTCTATGGGCTTAAGTCTCCTAATAACTCATAGTACCTATCTGTGTACAGACAGACAGATAGACGGACATGGCGAAACTATAAGGGTTCCATTTTGGACTAAATGTATACTAAAGAGATGGTTTCTTAAAATCATTCTTAGAACAAAGACAAATAATTATTTTTTTGGAAATGCCGGTCGTCGTAGCCTAACGTGCTTAATGGGGGATTTGATAGCTATTTTAACCAATGCAATATTAATCATCATCCAATGAAATATGACAGTTACGTTGAGATGAGAATTTTATTTAATAAAAATTGTCCTTTGTCGCCCTAATATAAACGAATGTAATAGATAAATATTGCGCAAAAATTGCGCACATACATATGAAACGACGTCATATTAACTAGAACCTAGAGGTACAGTCAGCATCTCATTACGCGCATATTAAATTAGAGTTTAAAAACTTCGTTCGTACGTAGATAACATAAAAACATTATTAATCATAATGGAGGAAGGACGAGTACATAAAAGTTGTGAAGTTGGCTCATTATGCTTTATTTTGCGCCTTTCTGACTGAATGGGAATCGGAAAACTTTTCCGGCTGTATGGCCAAAAGTTTCTTAAATTTTTTAGTTTATTAAGGCAATCTTTGTTTTCCTTTATAATAATGACCTGATTAAAATATATCTAAGCATAGAAACAAGAGATTACATAAATACCAACATATTATAAGTTATTACCTATATTAATCTCACTGAGAAAAATTACATCGATCAGAAGACATCCATTGAGGTATAATGTACATTATACCTCAATGGATTGTCGTATCTATTGATCATATCCACTTTCATCAACAGACAGCCAATCAATGAAATTTATTATTAATAGAGTTATTAATACAACGGGATAATTAATCAGACTTAAATTTATTTTCAACATACGAATATAATGTCGTTGATACAAATGATTTTTGGCAAATAATAATTTCTTATTGATGATCTATTTATTTTATATATAAATCCCTATCCATTGTATTGGTCACGGCATCACGCTTGAACGGCTGAACTAATATCGCAATTTTTTATGTGTTTGTTATTGTCTAGACCACTTATTTTTTCGTAAGTACCAGACTTACGAAAAAATAAGTAAATAAGTCAGAAAATTAGAAAATTTAGGAATCTTAGGACCACGGGAATGTAGTCGCTGGTAACAGCTAGTATCTATATTATTGTCTGATACTGCAGTAGACAAAGTTCCTTACTTCGAGAATATGGCGATTGCTATGTTGTTTAGTAGATATGTTTAAACGTTGTACATTATTGTTATATCCGTCAGTAGAATGGAACGTAATGTTTTTCTAGTAAATGTTTTTTTTCTATTTTGTTGGGTCCTCTATCAACAGTTTAATAGCGACATGTGTGATATTATTACTCGTACTTGATTTTGAAATAAGTACCTATGAAGTACATTACTTGTTAATTTATTACATGTATTTTTAGTACTAACGTAGCTTAAGATTGAATCGATGTTTCTCGTTGCAAAGTAAGCTAAGCTAATACTGGGTTGGGTTTGGTACCAATGTAAAATTTAGGTTAATCAAAATATGGCCAACAATAACTTTGAGACACATTACCCCATCTCGCGGGTAAATGAAACCCCGAAGACGCCATAACTACAATCTTCTAGTGGGTCATGTTTCGTAAGTATATTATTTTGGATGTCATTTTATATTTGTTCTAACAAACTGTTTACGACAGTGATTGATAAATTGACAAGCACGCATAACGGGTGGAATTTCAATGAGTTCATAACAGAGTTTAATAGGGCGCAAACTTTTAGGAGCGAAAGTTCCGAACTTTTATTAGGAAACTGATTGTTGTTGTGGTAGTATGAGGGAGGATGAAATAAAAAACCCTAAAGTAACCTTAATTAAGTAATTTATGTACTTGATATAGTAGTAGAATTGTATGTCATTCCTTCACATATTTTTATAAATCTTTATCCATAATAATAAGTCAACTATCAATAATAATTAACTGATACTTAAACAACATTTAAATCTCTCAAGCTGAAGCCGTTCCAACAACTCTTCGCCTCATTAAGTTTTAAATCCACACGTAAATTAAAAACGTATTGGAATGTTTTCAAACAAAATTTTTGGATTGGCTGATTGAATTCTGCTTGTTTGTGAGCTTGTTAAAAAGTTGATGAAATAAAAATGTTGTTGGTTCTGCAAACATGCCGAACGAGAACACTCGAGGATTTGGGAAATTAACGTTTAGTGTTCCGCTTCAATCTGGGAAACCAGCTTTTTGGGGGAGACTAACGATCGCATCACACAGCTGGGGGCAATCGCTTCCTAGCGATACGATATTTATTGAGTCGTCGCCCCTAAGATAACCCCACATCGATGACCATTACTACGTGAGTTCGTGATGGCATATGTCAATCCTAGATACCTACGTAACCTTCAAAAACTTTGGGATGTCCCACTGGCGAGAGAGACCTTTAATGTTTTGTTCCAAAATTCTATTAGTGACTGCTAGGCTTTTAGCAGTTTCTTGTACGGAATCCGGCCACTGGCTTAACGCTCTTCCTTCAAAAAACCTTGGCACTCTCCTCGACAACGAATCATTCCTGGTGTGTGTGGCCTTGCGCCTTGGGGCTCCAGTTTGTGAGCCACACACGTGTCTCTGTGGCAAGGAGGTAGACAGATTCGGTCTACACGGTCTCTGTTGTCAGCAAAGCGCTGGGCGTTTTGCCCGCCACGCTGCACTCAATGACGGCATCAAGAGAGCTCTTGCTAGCATCGCCGTTCCTTCCACCCTGGAACCACGTGGGTTGGTGCGCAATGACGGCAAGAGACCGTATGGTCTCACGCTTGTTCCCTGGGAGCGGGGACGGGCTTGAGTTTGGGACGCAACTTGTGTCGATACTTTAGCCACTTCTTATCTTAGGGAATCAGCTGTTAAAGCTGGAGCTGCAGCGGAATCCGCTGAAAATGCTAAGCGGCGCAAATATGAGTCACTTGCAAGTGACTACATATTTGTGCCGTTTGGCGTTGAGACTTTTGGACCGTGGGGACCGAGTGCAAAATCATTTTTCGGTGAAATTGCTCCAAATTTAATAAGGATTTCGAAACATAAAAATGCTGGCTCGTTCCTCGCTCAAAGGCTTAGCTTAGCCATTCAGCGAGGAAACGCTGCTAGCGTTCTCGCCTACTTGCCTCTTGAACACGCGTTTATTTTTGAGTAGGTAGTTTATAATTTTTAGGTTAGTTTAGTTTATTTTTAATGCTCTTGTTTAAGTTTTATTTTACTTGGTATAATATGAATTTGTATATTTTGAATTGAAATCAATAACCGTTACATAAATTTATCCTAAATGTGATGTGACTAAGTATAGCGAATTCTAAGTCTGTGGAGGTGACGGGCTCACAATAACATCTTTTATCTAGATTTGTGTTTTTTTGTCGCTTGTAACCAGTCGATCTGGAAGATAAAGATAAAAAATTTTATCTTTAAAAATTCTTTATTTGCATAAAACATGGTAAATCAATCAGTTATTCAAAATCTGGTTAGTACAGCACATTCATGTTTAGTCAATTTTAAAGACATGCAATTGGACATTGTACAATTAAACAACTCAGTCAGGTATTTTAAGAACACCTAGTGCTTTTTGTCGAAGAATTCTTTTAGGTTGTAAAAGCACTCTATTATGAGTTTATCTTATTCATGTAAGGCGGACTTAAACTTATTCAACTGTAACATTTTATATTTGTTTGGTATCTTATTATATATCGTGACACACATAGTTAAACAGCTTTTATTATATTGTTTTGTCTTAGGAGTATCGTGTAATACTATACGTATGCGACGACCTCCGTGGCTGAGAGGCGACCACGCCGGACTTTAAATGGCGCCGCCATCTCTGAGGTTCCGGGTTCGATCCCCGATCGGGTCAATGTAGAAAACGAACTTTTCTATATTGGCTCGGGTCTGGGTGTTGTGGTACCGTCGTTGTTTCTGATTTCTATAACACAAGTGCCTAGCAACTTACCTTAGGATCAGAGCAATGATGTGATTTTTTCCAATATTGATTTATAATAGTAGCCTATTAGGATTTCTGCTATTTCTTGGGTAGATATGAAATGCTTGTTTGAACACTGGGGGAGGCCTATGTTCCACAGTGGACGTCCTGTGGCTGAACTGATGATGATGATGTCATATTTAACTCGGGGTAATGGTAGTTTTGCAATTTCCAGAGTTATGTTAAGTTTATAATGCCAAAAGGGGCATATATGTGTTGAATTTTATATTGAAGTGTTAATCAAATTATATTGAAGTGTTAATCCGTTATGTTGAGTCATCATAGAAAGAGCTTTGCTAATTTTGGGATAAAACAATCAGTATGGTCGTTGGAAGAATGTATGTGTGCGCGTAGAATTAGATTAGAAGCAACCAAGAAAATATTTACATACCTAAAAACTTAAATGCACGTTGGCTTACACCTGCTACCTATTTCTAACTTAGAGTTACATACAGAAGTTTCTTAGACCTCATGTCTATTGTCGAGGCGTTATCTCACGAACGTGTTGTACAAACAACAAGAACAACTACCTACATACTTACTTCAGAAAACCACCAGCCGTAAAGCTTCAAACCTCAGATCAGAGAAAGGACTAGATATGTAAAGGAGGCGTGGCGCGTGACACCGCGACATGACCAGGGCCCTAACCATGAACTGTTAAAACAATCACAAATCTGTCAAACATTATCATTTCTGTCAAATTTTGTATGAAATGACGTACCAAAATTGACAGATTTGACAACTTTGAGATTGTTTTAAGAGTTCATGGTTATGGCACAGGAATGATCATCGCTCCCGAAACAAGCCACGCCACTCTTTAATCACAGCTCAGACGTACAACAGTAATGTTCTCCGATATTTTTGCAAAATGCCGAATTATTGTGAAGTTACGTGCAGAAAAAGAATTGAAACGAAAAACTACAAGAATTATTAAGTCACTTACCTACATTAAATATTAGGATTTCATTTTTATTTAGCTTAGAAGTAAAAGAAACGTAACAATATCAGGAATAAATTCAGTGTCGAATGAGCTACCATAATACCGAACTTGATTGTGATGTTTATTTAGACTTGTTAGACATTGATGGCTTAGTACAGCAACCACATAATATTACATCTAATGACACTGCAATGTATTCTGATGCTATAGATATCCACTGCGTCGTAAAAAAACCATGGTACGGCCGCATGCACCGTTCGCGAAGTAGTGGTGGTAGTGCCGTGCTAGCTAGTGTTTATTGCAGTTTTAAAGTGTGCGTGAAGTGCCTTTAGACCAATCACAACACCTGTAGACGTGTTGTCGTAGACTCTCAGGCTCCGCCTCACCGCCACCGCTATACGTAATTTGTGTCCTCCTGTTGTTTTGTTTTTACACAGCTTAATGTGTGTGTGGGAGCTATGGTAGGAGAAATCCGGCGACACCGGTGCTCTTTGAAATTACGTACGATGCGACTTCTCCTCCATTAATATTTCTATGCTTCAAACGAACGTATGCCATATATTTAGCCACAGTGGCGGTAGGACGCTATCGGTTACTGCAATAGTAGTGAATTTATAACCAACGCGTTCAATCGGTCTTCATTAACGATGAGTGTTAATAGGTCAATACCATAATAGCTGCTTTGTTGGGTGGGCCATGCTTTGCGGAGCCAATCCACGCTTGCAGGTCAGATCCGAACCATCAGTAAAACCCCACATAAACAAATTCCTGTTGCGACGTCTTACGTTACAAGGAGGGTGAGACTTAAGTGCCACAGACAACTGGTCTGAATGTCTATCTATCTATCTATTCAGCCTATTGCAGTCCACTGCTGGACGTAAGCCTCCCCTAAAGAACGCCAGAGAGCACGATCTCCCGCTTTTTAATCCAGCCACTGCCAGCTATCTTCCTAAGGTCGTCGGTCCATCGGGCTGGGGTCGTGGAACACTACGTTTGCCAAGGCGTGGTCTCTACTCGAGAACCCGTTTACTCCACCTTTCATCGGTTCTGCGACAGATGTGGCAAGCCCACTGCCACTTAAGCTTGCTACATTTTTGGACTATGTCCGTTACTTCGGTCTTTTGATCTGAATTTTTTTGCTGATGATCTCGTTACGAATTTTATTCCTTAACGAAATCCCAAGCATTGACCTTTCGATAGCTCGCTGAGTGACGTGAAGCACGTGGGCCAGCTTTACTGTCATACTCCACGATTCGGCTTCGTAGTTCATCACCGGTAGGACGCATTGATCGAATACCTTGCTCTTCAGGCATTGTGGCAGTGGCGACGAGAAGATATAACGCAGTTTCCCAAATGCTGCCCAGCCAAGCTGCATTCTCTTAGCGATTTCCCGTTTGAAGTTGTCTCTACCCAACTGCATTACTTTCCCGAGGTAGACATACTCATTGACCGGGCTTGATGTGTATATATATTTTTTGTTTCAATTAATACTCAAAGGCCCGATTAGACCAAGCTGCAGGAGTAAGTTTTTACTTGAGAGTAAACCACTGTTTAATCTAGAGTAAACCAATTTTTCATCTTACCAACCACAAAATTAAGAATAACGTAATGAAATACGAGGATATTTTTATACGGGTGATTTTGGCCGTATATAAATTATCTTGATAGTAAATTATTGTCAAAGTTGGCACTTGTCAAATCGACAATTAGTAACTGACAAATCAATCAAATCAAAATCATTTATTTCATAGAATATGGTTACACTATTATGAACCTAAAGCTAATATATTCTACGATTCGGTGAATGGTAGTCAAACGAAAAGCATGGTCGATCTGCTTTAATGGTTTTTATTTATCATTATAGAGCTTTAGAGTGTAAGTTTGGTGTTGTTTGTGTTCTCAAGTTTGGTGAAGTGATAGAGATGCAGAAGCATTGAAATACGATTGTATTCAACACGCATCGAGTGTCAAGTGACGTGTCTCGTAGACAACTTGCTTTAGACCCGATGGCGTTTGAAACCTACTTCTACGTGAAGAGTAGCCTTCAAGGAATCCAGAAAAGGCAATAAAACACTGGACACCCGTGTTTTATTGTAAACATTAATAAAAATATTACTCGACATTGGCAGAAATAAACCTCACACACAGAGGGTTGGCAGCCACAGAAAAAAAAACAAAAAAAAAATACTCTACATATTCTGCCACTTTAAGCGTTAAAATACAATTAACACATGTAATTAATTTTAACAATTTCAATTCAATTATTCTTTTTATTTATTTACTTACAGACTTCATAAATTACTTATAAGGTATCATTTTAGTATTATATAATATCAAAGTTAATGAATTATTGGTCTCTCAATCGTCACAAAGTCAATATTCTAATATTAAATGTATTTTCGTGTCTTTAAATTGATCAGTGAATAAAAATATTTTTGTAGAAGCCAGTTATTTAATGTCAATTTAAATTTAAGGTGTCAGTATTATAGCATTGACACTCTTTAGTAATCATAAAAAATTAAATATTGAATTATGTTGGCATCCTAAGTTGTCCTAAGGCCACGTTCTAGGAGACGCGGGGCGTCGAGCGGCGCGTCGTGCGGTGCGGGCAGCCGGAAAGACAAACATATGGCGATGTATTGAAGCGTTCAAGGAGAAGCGATTTTTAACGCGTTTATTTGTTTTGCGCGTCGAGTGCTACGGGTGACGCGTCTTCGGACGCGGCTGGAGACGCCGCGGGCGACGCGGTGGGTGAAACGACATTAACCATGAACGGTCAATACGCTTGATGCAACGCAACCCGGGCCGCGCGCCGCGCCTCCTTGAACGTGGCCTAAGAATACCTAGAAGAAAAGAGATTGCATGGATTTTAGTAGGTTTATATACATTCGTTCATCATTCATACTTGAACCATAGAAAAATAATACACAGTTAAGGTATTCCTAAAGTAATCTGGAAAATCATAAACAAAGCTATCTTTAAGTAAATTCAAGGAGTTAAGTAATTCTCGCGTTAGTTAAGCTGTGTTTGTTCGAATCTGGCTTAAGAAGAAGACTCTCTAGTATAATTTATGATGTTTGCAGATTGACGGTGTTTATTTGACGGAACCTTGACTATATTCTAGAATAATTTGAAGAACTTACAGAAAGCATCGACCTTTATTTAAAAATATGTTTTCGTTTCAGAGGTGGTGTGTTGCGATGAAGAATACAGACTGATCCGGCACCTGATGCAGAGATACGATGCATCGGTGCGGCCGGTTGAGAACTCCTCGCACCCACTTCTGGTTACCTTCGGCGTCTCTCTTCACCATATTATCGATGTTGTGAGTACTTTTGACTCCATCCAGGCCCCCTGGTTCAGAAGGCCTACTACGAAAGTTCTTTCGGACGTTTAGGTTAATAAACCGATCAAATTAAAATTACCATTCGTTTGTATCACACATTTGACAATTTATGAACAATTGAAATCTGACGGGTTTTATACACGCCCAGTTTGAGTTGGTCATATTTTTTCAAAGGATTAATACAACTCTAACACTTACGAGTAAATGAATTTAACTAATAAAATAAGACCTTATTTGCATATCCAATTCGTGACTCCGCAAGTTGCAAATTGAGTTGTATGCAGAAAATGACGCATGACTGGCAAAGAAAATCAATTTCCCTTCCTTGACTTTACTAGTTTATGGAACAAAATAAATTCTTTAGCGCTCAGATAATATTTACAGCTTGGCAAATAGTGAAAAATTCAAACAAACAAAACAATTTGAACCAACTGAGCTGTAAAATTCGTATTTAAAATTATTTGATTCTGTAAACAAAATTGATGGGTAGTAAAATAGTAGATAACTAAAAACAACAAGTTTTTGTTTCACAAAAATGCTTTGTGGTATTTAAGCAGCTGTAATAAGTTTCCCAAAACCAGCAAAGTAGCAATAGCTTTTTTATCCGATTTATTTTACCTTATCTAGAAGAAGAAAGCAAAGCTAGCCCAATATATCATTTATTGCGCATTTTTAAAAGTTCAAATAAAACATGGGTTTATAGTGTAAAACACAATCACTCTTGCGCACTACTAAAATACCTACTACTTCATATAATATTTTTATTTTATAGGACTTACCTAACACAAAGAATGATTCCTAAATGCATGCTAAGACAGAACCGCTCTGTAAGAACAGAAGCACGTGTTTTAATTTTCTTTCAATATTATCATGGCAAGGGCGATGGGGCTAATTCCCAAGAAACTAAATCAATCATCCGTTAATAGGGGCGCTGTAATTTTATACCCGATCTCTGAAAATTCAGCGATAAATCAGCAGTGAAGAGTTTCATGTTCAAGAAAATATAGTATGGTTGGTAAGTGCTTGTATTACATTACAAAAATAGTAATTATAGTATACAGGTAATGAATAACTTAAATTTTTACTATCCCCTTTCAGTACCCGAGTGATAACATCAACAGTAACAAACAGTATTAGTCGCAAATCAAGAAATAGAATAGAAAGAAAATTATTGCGAATCTATAAAATATGAGACGTGGTTTTCAACCTACTGGGCTTGGTGCGTGTCTTCGCTTTTACGGTCAATATACGTACCCCAAAATTATGCGGAAAGTCTTTGGTGATGAGATCAAAATGTGCATAGATTTTAAAAGTAATGTGCCCATTGCCAGGATGTGAAGTTTCAAGAATCTTGATTTTTTATTGTAAACAAGCCCCTAATTAAGTCACACGGCAGTTTTTTAAACCCAGATTAGAGACGCAAGACATACTTATCACCACGTTTAAAATACGAACAATTTCAGCCTCTTCATAAATCAAATTTGTTAGGCCTAAAAAGTTAAATTGTTTGAGACGGCAAAAATTTCTAAGTCGAACTGGAGTGACAGCTACGATTTTGGTCATTAATAAGGTTCTATTTGATTAGTGTATTAAAAGTTTGTGTTTTGTTGACAAGTCCATTTAAGTTGCATTTTATGTGACGGATAACAACGATGTATTTCGTTCACTGAGATTACGCGAACGCGCTTAAACTTTTAAAACTTATCAAATTTTCGATATTCTGTACTTATAAAACCTACATAAACAAGTTAAGAACGTAAGAGCATGTTCGGAGCCATGATTTCAGAAGAACCTACCTATAGAATTTGGCAACAATTTAGATCTCAGTCTTTTAACCTAACATATATTTTGTAACAAACTTGGCTCCTTTTAACGTGTTTTAATGGGATGATCTTCACGGGAACTGAAATCTTGTAGGTAGAAAATATACACACTAACAAGGGCTAAACTTTGCAATTTTGCGTGGTAAACTAGTAAGATAAGTTTGTGAGTCAAAAAGTAGATGTTAGTAAAACAACAACAAGTGGAGGTGAAACTGCAAAGTTTGCGTACAAAATATTAGCTGATATCGTTTAAGAATGACAAAATATAACGTAAAATGTAATAATAATTTTACATATTATTATTACATTTTACGTTATACATATTTACATAAGTCTGTATTTGCTAGGTTTATTTTTGACAACTCGATTGACTCAATAGCGCGGTGATTCGCCTTGAATAAAAAGGGTACTGGGTTTGATTACCTGTTAAAGTCCATTTGAAAATCTTAATTTTCTTAATTTGCTCTAATCTAGGTGTGCTAGGAGGCACCCCAGAAAAAAATCAACAAAACAACCGAGTCACTTACATCGATCGAAAAGTAATACAAATGAACATTGACCTTTTTGAAGTAAATAACTCGTGATACAGTTACACGATTATTTTGGGGCACTCGTGGTATCTCTTAACACAAAGATTTGAGACCATAACAAATTATTGGTTGTGTTTATTAAATTCAAAATATACAAAAAGTCATGACTAGCCTAGCGTTAAATCTCCTCCTAAGGTTAATTATCTCTTGCCTTTGATACTTTACATCACTTTGTCTATAATAAATATTTACGTATGTTTTACTTATATTCTACTAGCTGACCCCGCAAACTCCGTATCGCCTAACAGTTTTTTTTTATCAGCTTTTCCAATGCTTTATTATTTATTCTGCTATTCGGGGCGGAGACAAATCCAACAAATTGTAAACTATGAAAATCGGTCCAGCCTTTCTCGAGTTATAAGTGTTGTAACGAACCCGAATTTGTTTTATATATTAAAGATGTCATCAGAGATTAATCTTCAACCTCTAGACCGACAAGATAAACCTTAATAATTCTGTGTTAGCGAGATTAAGGGGAAGTCACAAATTTCCGCCGCGAACACCTTATTTAATTTGGACGCCGTAGGTGCCTATGCTCAGAATTGAATCACATTTCTGCGCTCAGCAAATAAACCTACTATTGCGACATTATAAATAAAAATGCCGAGAGAATTCAAAACAAGAATTTTAAAGTGGCGGGCCGCAAATTTGTGAAGCAAGTAACCAAGTTTAAAAGTAGATCTGACCACAATTTTATTGAACTTCCATATATCTGGGCATAAAACCATGGGTAAATATGTTATGTCATAAAGTTGAAGTAATACTGTTCTGAAAACAGTAGGTATTACTTCAACTTTATCTTGCTAGAGTTAATTATCACTACTTGGGCACTATTAAAAAATGTAAAATTTTATTTATTAGGAAAACAAACAGCAGTTTTATAATACATATAAAAACACACACTAATTAAGTTTTACATTTGCCAAAAGAGTTTTCTCCAATAATTTCTACTTAAGTATCGTTAAAAAGTTAATGTTACACGAGACACATGCTTGAACATGCCATTTCGGCATCAGGACTACAAATTTTAATTTTTTTAATAATACCTACATAAATTATAATTTGACTGCACAAGTTTATATCTATATATTTTCAAAATTTTGTTTAGTGTTTATGTTAATGTTTTGGTTATGTTTGTAATTCAAAATGACAGTTCAAAGCTCGTTATCGAAAATGCCACACTCTGGGACCGTGCCATTAGATCTTATAGCAGACCTGGGCCATAACCATGAATATATTCTTTTAAACTTTCATGGTCACTAACATTAGAATAGTTTGTTACGGGATTGCTACCATGTACCTTATTTTTGAGTTCCCGATATTTCGGCACTGTTGCAAGCGCCATGATCACAGAGTAACTGATTATTAAAGTTACTCCGTGATCATGGCGCTTGCAACAGTGCCGAAATATCGGGAACTCAAAAATAAGGTACATGGTAGCAATCCCGTAACAAACTATTCTAACATAACCATGAACTCTTAAAACAATCACAAATCTGTCAAACATTATCATTTCTGTCAAATTTTGTATTAAATGACGTACCAAAATTGACAGATTTGACAACTTTGAGATTGTTTTAAGAGTTCATGGTTATGGCCCTGCTATTTAACTGCCCGGAAACTAAAAAAATAAAATATAAATACATATTGGACAGCATCACATACATTCTGTCAAAAAAGTTTCGGGAATTGATGATTTGTTTATGGTTCCAAATTCAAAATTATATACTTTTTGTTGTTGTTAGATTGGCACAACTGTTTTCCATTTTGGCGCGAAGTTTGAGTTACATCTGAAAATTAGATTAAATACAGTATTGTTTTAGTTATACCTTATCTAGTGTGTATTGCGAATTTCATAATGGACAAAAACATTGAACAAAGAGTTAGTCTTAAATTTTGCATCTCCAATGGGATCTCGTGTTCAGAGTCTCTGAAAATGTTACAGAAGGCTTACAGTGAATCGACTTTATCAAAAACACGGTCGAGATGTGATGGAAGATTTGCCTCGCTCTGGTAGGCCATCAACGTCTGCTACTGAAGATAACATCGCAAAAGTGAAGAAAATAGTGACTGAAAATCCTCATTCAAGTTTGAGAGAGCTAGCAGTTGAACTTTCTGTGTCACACGAGTCGATTCGTACCATTTAAAATAATCAATTGGGTATGAAACATGTTGCCGCTCGGCTAGTCCCAAAAGACCTGAATTTTCTCCAAAAACTCAATCGCAAAAGAGTCGCCGAGGACATGCTAGAACGAGTCAATTTGGTGACAAGACGTGGGTTTACGAGTTTGACATGCAAACTAGTCAACAAGCTTCGGAGTGGCGCCTTCAAACTGAACCGAAACCGAAAAAAATCGCGCCAAACTCGATCGTTAGTCAAAGTTGACTGTTGTTGTTGACTGTTTTCTTTGACTGTTGCGGTGTTGTACACCTGTAATTCTTGCCAGAAGGTCAAACGATAAAAATAGTATTATTTAAGCGTTATACGGCGTATAAGAGAGCAAATTAGACGAAATAGGCCAGATTTGTGGAATGAATATTCTTGGATTTTGCAACACGATAATGCGCCTTCCCAAAAGGCCATCATTGTGAACGAATTTTTGACTAAAAACTCAACAAATACCATCGAGCAGCCACCTTATTCACTAGGTATGGCTCCAGCTGACTTCTTTCTTTTTCCTAAACTCAAATGACCACTTCGTGGCACCCGATTTCATTCGGCAGAAGACTTAAAGGAGAATTCGCGGCGAGAACTGAACTCGATTCCGGAAAAAGCGTTTAAAAAATGTTTTGATAGTTGGATTATTCGTTGGCGTAAGTGTATCGCTTCTGAAGGAGCATACTTTGAAGGTGATAAAATAAATTTGGATGAATAACTAACATTTTGTGTATTATTAATCTTTTCCCGGTACTTTCTTGACAGAGTATTGTTCTGATTCTAAGGTAAGTAGCGAAAGCACTTGTGTTATAGAAATCAGAAAAAACGACGGTAGCACAATACCCAGACCTGAGACAATATAGAAAAGTTCATTTTCTACATTGACCCGATCTATCCTGGTCTATAAAATATTCAGAAAATATTTCACCCCTAATAGCTAAAGCAGTTAAGATATAGTCTAGCCCGATGTATGCACATATCTTGACCGTACTAAATCAGACGAAAGGGTCTTCATTATGGATCGAATCGATGCCTATTCACGGGCCCGATGGACACAATGGTGTGAATATGCAACAATGCATGCATTCATGCGACCATGATTAAACCGACGCCATTCAAACTTTTTGTCGGTAGACCTAAGTTCAGTCTCAATTAATTTACTGTTGAAAGCCAGACAATGCGCAGATTTTTTGCAATTCCAAGTTTCAATAAATCCATCAATGAATCTAGCGAAGAATAGTTAATCGTCATGAAAAAATATCGCTGACATTTTTGATTTTTTCTTGTCTACTAAGTTTCAAAGGTTTTTCGTCTGCATTTAAATAAATTTGAATGTAGCAACTCACTTAAACTGTTTTAAAACTTTTCTATCAAACACTTAGAACTGGTGTCTTTTTTTCTTGAATCTTGTATTATTATAAGCAATCAGCAGTATTTTCAGCTCTTTTAGTAGATTGCAAGATCAAACACGAACAACCTAATATCACATACCAGACCTGTTATTTAATGGCCACTTATAATCATAAGATGATTACCTACTTCCGGCCTTCTGTAGAGATAAAGTAAACACAGCTTATTATTACAAAGCGATCTTGCCCTATGATTTCTTATTTTCTGACGTCATTGTTTTTCGTTATAATGTAAAACGAATAGAAATGGCAGATGAAGTGTGCAACTGATTCAGAGGTTAAGCAGAGGAATCAAAAAAATCGGGGAGTCTATTATCAATAATTTGGAAGAACCCAACAAAACAGTAAACACAATCGTATGCCTATATCTTAAGCATAAAGATATTATTAAAATCATTATTTTGTATGTTTGCCTCAAACGATTGATAGCAGTGGAAATAAAATTGCCAATAAAAAAATATTTTAATTGATAAGCTGTCGACATGATCATGCTTTGTATTGTTGTACGTTACAAAAGATGGTTCTGTTTATTACTGTTTGAAACAGTCGTTTATTATTAAAAAAAGACAGTACGTAATAAGCCCTTTGTTTCAATAATATCTTTGTCCTTATTGAAAAAAGATGATTATATTACGTTTTCCAATAATCCTTTGTCGATGCAGTTTATTGTGTAAACAATGAGTGCGAACCACGCTGAACACAGGACCAGGTTTTTCCTTTGGTAATATTCAGAGAAAAATTTAAATTACAACTAAGTTTTTTTTATATAAACTAGGTTATTTTGATTAAAGTATTTCCTGTGATAAATAAATGGCCGGTTAAAGTAGGTAAAATGTGCTAATGTCAGTTGGAGGAGGGCGATTTTACCTGATTAATAAATTATTATTTTACTTAGATAGATGATAGAATTATAAATTAGCTAAATACAAAACTTTTGCATTTCGTAAGTTTAGTAGGTAAACAATGTAAGTATTTTTAGCATGTTGCAAAGAAGTACTTATATTAAGCTTCTTATAACGCACACTAACTGCATATAACTTTTTAATGTTTAGTTTTTCTTTTATTCTATCTTCTGTTGTTTGATATTAAATAGTAAGTCCATCTGTATAAAATACCTTGTAAAACATACTTTGCTTAGATATTATTTTTTTGGAGGAACATAGTTTTAACAAGTTGTTGTTATTTCTGCTGATTTTATAAATTCATATATCGTTTTGAATAACGTTTGTAAAAGAAGTAATAAGGTCAATCAAATTGCTCAATTTTATGTAGCAGGTATTAGGTAAATATGATCCGTAATTAGGCACCAAAATGATATCCACATATAAAGCTAAATACTTAATAAGCTAAGAATCGCAGGCTCACTAAACTCATAAGGTCTAGAAATGACTCTTAAACGAATACAAGTATGAAAAGGACTACAAAATACATATTTTTAGATCTACACGTAGTAACTTGTGTAAGATGTCACAGTAACTCCACAAGTAACTCTTGACGTCACTCAAAGCGCATCGCGACGACATCGCGACACCGGCCCAATGTGTAAGTGGAATGTGACCTTTGGATTTATGGACTTATTGAGTATATCTAACTGGCAAATGGAGTAGAAACTTAAATGCTAAGCATTTGTTTACTATGCACTTGTAACAAATGAAATACATTTTTGAGTTTCATAGCAAATTAATTAAAAAAACTCATTAGAATGAAAAAAAAAACAACTTAACTGTCGAATCCATTTGGAACCTTATAATCTGGATCCGTGTAATCCGGATGTCAATAATAAAGTTAATTAATCAATCATTTGTTACCATAGATCTGTTGATAGCTCCAAGAGGTAGATAGAAGTCACAACATTTTGAGAGCTACTACCAAATTTTTCGAGTCTATGCTCATTATAAATTCGTTTTAGTTCGATTCCTAACCCAAAGCGTGTTTTATACACACATCAACAGAATCTAGGGATATTTTGTATTTTATCAAATATGTAAAAAAATATGAAGAATTTTCTGATATAGTAAATGGGATATTGATAGCTTATTTTAAGGTCTTTAATAAAAACTATTCAATTTAAGAAAATTAATAAAAATCTGATTATTAATAATCATTGTTGCCACCTCTTACATTAATTTACACATCGATATCGATTGATCTTAAAATTAAATAGTCAATGTCTTGTTGCGGTATGAGGTCCTATGTTCTTTGCAAGTGTTCGTAAAGTTGTATGCTCGATTGGATTTAAGTCGGGCGACTGTGCAGGCCAATCCAAAACTCGAATATCGTGGTCTCGGAGAGCGGCCGACACCGCCGCGCTGTATGGGAAGGGGCATTATCTTGCATGAGAGAAATTGCTGGCCCATTTGCATTCTGTGTGTTACAATAACAGGCTCTACTACCTCCTCGTGGTATTTTTGAGCAGTCATGCTGCCTTAGATCCATACGAGCGGAGTTAGTCCGCCAAGACGAATTCCTGCCCACACCATGATTGTCCCGCCTTGGTAAGAATGGACCTCCTGAGGGTGTCGTAGAAGGCTAACTCTCCCTGGAGTTCTCCAAACGCGTGTTCTTCGTGAATCCGGATGAAACCCAAACCGGGACTCATAGGTTAACAGCACCCAAGACCATTGTTGATCACTTTATGGTAAATGCTTCCGAGCCCACGAAAGCCGCCGATCGCGATTACCACGTCGCAATGCTGAAACACGTAGTGGTCTTCGAGCATGAAGATTAACTTCATGCAACCTTCTTCGCACGGTTTGGTCGTTCACCAGCAGCTGGTGGTCCTCCTGGAGCCTTTGAACTAGTTGCATCGCTGTGATATTGGGTTGTCTTCTGGCGGTCATTTGTAGAAATCGATCCTGTCTCTGCGTAGTTACACGATATCTGCCTGTGTGCCGTTCAGCCATATCCCAAGTAGTGCGATAACGTGCCCACAATCTTGATATCACGTTCTGGCTGGTATGTAGGGCCTCAGCAACGACGCGTTAAATAGCACCATTTCCAACATGCCTACGGCTCGTAACATTTCATCTCGACTCAAATGACTTGACGTGACATATCTCTTAAAGCTCACACGGTACGTTAAATTAAAAAAGAAAGACAATCTAATCCCTTTTCATGAATTAATATCAATAAAACAATTTATTTTTTTCTTGACGGAAGGAATTAATTTTGCTGCCGTATTTTGTTTTTTCTTCTGTTTTTAAATTACATTTCAAATTTTGAAAATAGAATAAAAAAGGTTTACATCTGTATATAAACTTTTTATGGAAACTAAAAAGATTTTAAACTATAAAGTCGTAAATAATTTAGGATTACGGTATCCCTAGATTCTGTTGATGTGTGTAGTTAGCAAACTATATTGTATTTTTTTAACATTTTGTGATTAGATTTGACTTAAGGAATACATTCTGCATCAAGAAACATTATTTGGATCTTTTTATAATTGTGTACAGGATGAAAAAGATCAGCTGCTGACGACTAACTGTTGGATTACGCAAGTGTGGACCGACCACCACTTGCGATGGAACACGAGCGACTTCGACGGCATCGATGTCATCAGAATACCTTACGAGCGCGTGTGGAAGCCGGACATTATACTTTATAACAAGTAAGTTATGAGATTTATTTACCACTGTCTAGCTGTAAAAACACACTATAATGACATTGTGCACAAACCTTTTTATACATTTCTTTACCTTTCATTGTCTATGGTTTTTGACGTTCTAAGGGAGTAGTTTTATTACAAGTGCGTTCGGCTCGCGCTTAAGCGCTGCGTTTCGGGCGCGCGTTCGACGTCAATTTCACCAATGTCGTAAGCACGTTAACGCGATACTATGACCACACTACGTTGTACTTTTGAACCATCAACATGTTTACTTCTACTGTAATTATTTCAAGTATATTGTTAATACAGTTAAAATGACAAGAGAAAATCCAAAAAAAGAAACTTCTCCGATGATATCGTGTTCATTGATTTAACGCTAAGAGAATATTATGTAAATTCAATACACATTATCAGAGATTAAGAAGTTTTCCAAAAATATTTTACTGTTTTTGTATGAGTGTCCAATCATTTGATGAACTTTGTAGTTTCGTACGTTACGATTGAGTTATTATGAGTTATTAAGGAGTCGAAACTTCACAAGATTTATGCTTTCAAAAGCACTGCAATGGATAAAACTTTAGCAAGACAACCTTTCTTAATTCGTATTTTGTGGCCAAACGACTTGCAGTAATAAGAAAGAATGGCCTATGTAGTTACAAATTGGGTACCTATTCAAAAATAAAACATCACATTTTTATTTTATTCAATTTTCTTTTTAATCATAGAATTATCGATCTTTTTTTTAAATTCCCTTAAAGTTATTGACTATATTTTTCACGTAATATGGCATTTGTTTATATTCAAACCATGAAGTTCAACTCATTAATTTCAGAAGTTTTGAATTTAAATCTATAATTTTCTTTTAGAATAATATAAAAATATCCGGATCCTTTGAATATTTGATTTGATGAACAAAAGAAAATAATATTGCAACATCAAAAGTAAAACTGAATAGCTTAGCCCTTTCCGGCCCTGAGGCATTTTTTGGCCCTTGAGGATTTCCATAAATTCCAGATCGACCCTACAAAAACGGCTGTTGCTAAATAAATATTAATATTCTTCGTAAACCAATATTAATTTCGCACAAGCAGACTATTTTACAGTCATTATATTACCTACCGAATCATTCTTTTCTCGAAGCTCCTATATTTTGGAGAAAGTTACTTTTTTCACTACGAGGACTTGGAAAATAGATTCGCTTCAAATAGGTTTATAAAGCCCACACTAGTAACATGTTTTATGATAACGATGTCAGCAAAAAGATCCAGTGCAGTAGTGGAATTATAATATTTCGATGCGGAGCAAGAATGGAATTTGTCATAAAAGGCTGGAACATAAACTGGGACAGAAAAGCCAGTTCAGACATAATTCAAGTTTATTAGCTCTTCTGTATAATATTAAGTTGCATAAAAGGGCTCCACTAAAGCTGAAGCTAAACTGTTGATTTAAATATCACTTAAAAGTATATATATCATAATAAAAAAAGCAAAATGCGTTCTAATGCTACAATGATTTAACCTACTCTTTATCACACTTTTCTATAAAGTAAGTTAATATTAGCTGCACTTTGAATCAAATCTTGGAAGTAGTTTTTAACATATATGACATTCGAAAGACGATACAAAAATTTTACTCTATCGTGCTGATCTAATGATGTATCCAGGAAGTGGATAGTAGAACTTCATGTTTGGGCTTATTTGATCCATTTTGAAGAATCCAATGCATATAAACTGTGTATAAAGCTTTTAAAATTATGATACCAATTATTAATGATTTCTTAATCGGATTATAGAGGTGGATACTTGTATAGTCTTTTAACTAGGATGTTGCGACATTTGATACATTCGATTTTCAAACAGAACGTTAAGCGAGAAATGAAGACCTTGTTTAATCTGTCTCGGCTTTTGAATAATTGAGCTCCCCGTTGCTTGAAGGGTTCGATATCGGAGCTCCGTTCATTTAGCTATCCATCTGGGTTTGTCCTCAGCCATCGGAGCTAACCTGAATGACTGATAGATATGCGTTCGCCAGCTTTTGAGCTAAAAGCTGCATAAAATATTTTTGTATAATTTGCTGAAGTTGTAGGTTTTAGGTGCGATAGTAAACGGAGACTTGCAAGTTTGCAAATGCCAATACTATTTGCGAAAATTACTTAAACAATTCAGTTGTGATTCTATGCAATTCTAGCTTATCATATCTAACATCATCATCTATAAGTCCATCGGTAGACTGAATCAAATCTAAATAAACTATTACTCTAATCGCTTTTTGTTGCAGTGCTGACCCGAACTATCGTTCGGCAGTAATCAACACGAACGTGATAGTGCGGCACACGGGCGAGGTGACGTGGCTCAGTCACGGCATCTACGTGTCTGTGTGCGACATCAACGTGGAACAGTTCCCGTTTGACGTGCAGTTATGTACCATGAAGTGGGCTTCGTGGACCTACGACGGATTTCAGGTGATAATCATTAATAGCTAGCAGTTCTGTGGGTACATATTAATCAAATGACGTGGGGTGATTCGCCTTGAACGCTTAGTAAAGACTTCAAATTCCGATACGATTCAATTCAGAGAACAATTTCTTCTAAATGGGGTCCGAGTCTAGCTGTACTGCGGAAGACGCTCGTAGATAAAATATTGTCTGATATATAATACAAAGATTTAATTTCTTACTTTGAAATCGTGACAATTGGGGTGTTGTCTGGCGAATTCCGCTGTTATTTACAAATCCGAGTGAATTGTCATATCCAACCTGTCCTTATGTGACAACACCTCGTACGAGTGAAATCGCTCCCTGGATTTCAGTAGCGTAGCACAGGTGTACAATATCTTAAGCCAGTGCTTCGCATTTAAATTTTTCGTTTGCTATCTGCAGCACCTAAGCTAGAGGGACTTAGGTCAGCTGTGGGACTGTCAAAAATCTTGATATAAACCAACAGCCTTTGCTAAAACTCTTGCAAAACATAATGTATAACATAATAAAGTCCGGTTCTTACAAGCTGAGAGTAGATAAAATTGTTTGGCATAAAAAGAAAATATTCATAGTGAAATATAAAAGACAGATTTCCTTCGTCAAACACGGGCCGAATAAACTGGGATGAGCCGGCTATGTCAGAAGCCTTAGCCAGATACATACTCGCTCATACCTAGGTTTTCTACCTTTTGTTCTCGCCACTCGCGACACGCCTGTTTTGAACCTTTCGCCAAAAATAGGTACCTGTAAAAGTATTTTTCGAGGTTAAGATTTAGATACACAGAACCAATGAGGATTTAAATACTACGTAATCCACAGAACTAAGCACCGAACATGTATGACGTAGCAACTTGACGTGTGACGAGTTGTGATGGTTTTATGTGGGTGTAAGAGTTTACTATGCCGTAGTGATGTCAAATAATATAGAATAATGTAGGTAATATTTTTTTAAAGTCAAGTTCTTTACGAAAAATATAAGTTATACTCAAAAATTGGTAAAGATATTCAAATATTTCTCGTTAATAATAGTTAGAAGTGATACTTCTTGAAATTCGAAAATGAATGATATTGTTGAGGTCTGCAAAATAAAGGGCAATTGGTAAAAATATTTTACTCTACCGTGTAACATAAAACATACTTGTTTGTATTTGTGTAAAGGTCGGTCTACAAAAACGCTAACAACCCTCAAAAAATAAAACGTTGTAGGCTGCCTTCTTAATAACGAAAACATGCGGCCTTGTTTGAAACAATAAACAAATTTGTGTATGCTGAAACAATAACTGAACTCCTCTCATTACTTAAATGGAAGTGGAATATAAAAGATGACGGGCTGAGAACCTCAAAACAGAAAATAGCATTCAGTTTTCTGTGACATTCGGTTCAATAAAAGAAACTCGACTTTACAATAATTTCGTATATGGACTTTAACAATTCGGCTGCCGCGAATAAGCCAAGCCCGAATACGTCCGACTGGAAAAAAAAACTAATTTGTGTTGTTGTATGAGATTAACCACGTAACGTGTGTAATATATCCTGTTTTGCAAATAAAACCGTGTTAAAAATCAGCAATACAGGGATGATATAAAATTTCTGACTTCACCATAGTATTTATGTGTATACTACTCTGTCAAGAAAGTACCGGGATTTATTTTATCACCTTCAAGTATGCTCCTTCAGAAGCGATACACTTACGCCAACGAATAATCCAATCATCAAAACATTTTTTAAACGCTTTTTCCGGAATCGAGTTCAGTTCTCGCCACGAATTCTCTCCTTTATGTCTTCTACCGAATGAAACCGGGTGCCACGAAGTGGTGATTTGAGTTTAGGAAAAAGAAAGAAGTCGGCTGGAGCCATATCTGGTGAATAAGGCTGCTCGATGGTATTTGTTGAGTTTTTGGTCAAAAATTCGTTCATAATGATGGCCTTCTGGGAAGGCGCATTATCGTGGTGCAAAATCCAATAATTTTCATTCCACAAATCTGGGCTTTTTCGTCTAATTTGCTCTCTTAAACGCCGCATAACGCTTAAATAATACTCTTTTTTTATCGTTTGACCTTCTGGCAAGAATTCTGAGTGCACAACACCGCGACAGTCAAAGAAAACAGTCAACATGACTTTGACTTCCGATCGAGTTTGGCGCGGTTTCTTCGGTTTCGGTTTAGTTGGAAGGCGCCACTCCGAAGCTTGTTGGCTAGTTTGCATGTCAAACTCGTAAACCCACGTCTCGTCACCAGTAACAATGCGTTTCATGAATTTTGGGTCGGAATTGACTCGTTCTAGCATGTCCTCAGCGACTCTTTTGCGATTGAGTTTTTGGAGAAAATTCAGGTCTTTTGGGACTAGCCGAGCGGCAACATGTTTTATACGCAATCGATTATTTAAAATGGTATGAATCGACTCGTGTGACACAGATTTCGATGGCTAGCTCTCTTGAACCTAAATGAGGATTTTCAGTCACTATTTCCTTCACTTTTGCGATGTTATCTTCAGTAGCAGACGTTGATGGCCTACCATAGCGAGGCAAATCTTCCATCACATCTCGACCGCTTTTGAACGCTTTGTACCACTCATAAGCACATGTTTTTGATAAAGTCGATTCACCGTAAGCCTTTTGTAACATTTTCAGAGACTCCGAACATGAAATCCCATTGGCGATGCAAAATTTAAGAAAAACTCTTTGTTCGATGTTATTGTCCATTTGAATTTGAACCATAAACAAATCATCAATTCCCGAAACTTTTTTGACAGAATGTATGTTGGCATAGTGGTTTCGGCTTGATATACCATTTACCTAATATCCTGCAAGTATAACGAAGTTTTAATTATTTGTAAATTTGAAACTTTTATAAGCTCTAAAGAGTTAAAAAAAAAATTGGATGTGTGGCATTTATTTAAATGATTTTTAATGAATAACTCAAAAAGTAAAACTGAACATTGTTTATTTATTACATAATTTATTTAATCAGTTAAAAATTTTACACAGAAAAACGGTACATTTCTTTCTTTTGTCTGCAAATCTTTGCATTAAAGTGGACAGCAAAATAAAAGTCGGTTTGATCTGAGCTGCTTGAAACTCTCGGATGGGAAATCAAATTGTATTTGCGTTCTCTTAACAAGCGATCGTCTCGAGTGAGGCTGTTACGGCACTCTATCTGTTCATTAGGTTTATATTCTCGGCTGTACTTATTATTATAAAAGAACAAAATGGAATCATTTTGGACGATATACTTTGTTTTATAGGGTTCCGTGCCCTATTACTAAGGCTCCGCTGTCCGTCTATCTGTCTGTCTGTCCGTCTGTCCGTCTGTCCGTCTGTCTGCAGAAGAAAGCTGAGTCCATACAGTTTCTTGCAGACACCAAACAGCTTAGTGAGTTTTATAGTGAAGTAAGAAATCTGCTGGGAAGTACTATCCAAGCAAAGGTGCCTCTTAAGTCACTTGATGGTGAGCATCTCATTAAAAGTAAGGATAATGTGTTAAAAAGGTGGGCAGAACATTTCAACAATCTGCTCAATGTGGATCGATCAGCTGATCTACAGCATATTAGCTTGATGCCTCAACTCCCAATTGCTGATGAGTTAGATGAGCCACTAAGGCTGGATGAAGTGGTCCTTGCCATAAAACTGCAGCAAAATAAGCGTGCGGTTGGTATTGACTTAATACCAGGGAAACTACTTAAATACGGCGGGAAGGAGTTGTACTCGTCATTACATGAACTTTTTGTTCGCATGTGGGCTGAAGAAGGGGTCCCAAATGACTTCAAAGTCTCAAATATCAGCTCCTTGTACAAGAACAAGGGTGACCGTTCGGACTGCAACTCCTACCGTGGTATTTCGCTTCTATCTGTCCAGGGGAAAGTCTTTGCCAGAATACTTTTAAACCGCCTTAGGACACTATCAGAACAGCTATTGCCGGAGACCCAGTTTGGCTTCCGACCTGACCGGGGAACCTGTGAAGCTATTTTCTCAGTGCGTCAACTACAGGAAAAAAGTAGGGAACAAGGTCGTAAGTTGTACCTCTGCTTTGTTGACCTAAAGGCCTTTGACAGTGTTCCCCGTAAAGCCCTGTGGCTTGTTCTTACGAAAATGGGTTGCACAGAGAAATTTGTGAAGCTTCTCAGACTGCTGCATGACGACATGGAGTGCTGTGTGATAGTGGAAGGGGAGCAGTTGAGTTATTTTCCCGTCACCTGTAGAGTGAAACAAGGCTGTGTACTCGCACCCACACTCTTTGCTTTATACTTTTCTGTTGTGGTCAGGGAGGTTTTACAGGATTCTCTTGAAGGTGTACGCATCCGCTTTCGAACAAACGGCAAACTGTTTAATCTTGCTAGATTTAAGGCAAGTACCAAAGTGTCGTACGCCACTATCAGCTAGATTATGTACGCTGACGATCTTTGCTTTTTGGCAGAATCCCCGGTTGGCCTGCAAAAGCTGATGTCTGACCTCCACCAATCTTGTTGTAATTTTGTAATTTAAGATCAGTGTCAAAAAGACGGAAGTGCTATCCTTGGACATTAATGGTCATTATACATTATCCGTAAAGATTGGTGATGACGTGCTGAAGCAGGTTGACAAATTCAGATACCTTGGGAGCACTATCATAGCTAAGTGCGACCTGGACTCAGAGATAAGCAGTCGGATAAGTACTGCCGCGGCAGCATTCGGCAAACTCAACTCCAAGGTCTTCTGCTCACACGATCTGAAACTGTCCACGAAAGTGTCAGTGTACAAGGCTATTGTGCTGCCAAATCTTCTCTATTCCACTGAATCGTGGTGCCTGTACCGACACCATATTCGTACACTAGACCGATTCCACCTAAAATGTCTGAGGGGTATTATGAAGAGAAGTTGGTCTGACCGTGTTCGTAACACTGAAGTGCTGCGACGAGCCAATGTTGGTGGCATTGAAGCTTACCTGATGCGGCGACAACTTCGGTGGTGCGGACACGTGTCACGGATGGCAGAGGATCGAGTGGCAAAACGCGTCTTTTACTCAGAGCTCAAGGAGGGCAAGCGTAAGCATGGCGCTCAACTCCTTAGATATAAAGACGTTCTGAAAAGACATTTGAAAAGATGCGAGATAGAGCTGCGCGCGCGCATCCACCCGCGACGTGCGCGTTTTCGAGTGCAAGGCTGTTATTGTCCGCAAAAATTTCGTGTACTGTAAAGTGCAACAATTGTAATATTATCTGATGAAGAAACTTTGGTGCGAATATGTACATCTTTTTACGCGAGTGAACAAATTCAGAAATCACGTACGTTATTATTTGAATCGGTACCTTCTGAGATACGTAAAATTTTCCGTAAAGGAAAAGGAAAAGAAGATCGTTTACTGTATGATATACTTAATTTTTTTAAAGTCACGGAGCCAGATGTGGTGCCGATTTTCGTAGCTCGTGACCTCGAGAAGTTACCACCAATAACTCTCGACCATCTGGATGTGTCTAAGCTTTTAAAAGATTTGATGCGTCTTCAATCGGAAGTTAAGGAGATAGAATCGAAGTATGTGTCGGTTGAGCAGCTAGAAGACATAAAAAAAGAGTGGATTCATTCCCAAAATCGTCAAAATCGCTCGCCACCGTTCTCAACTGCTAAAGTGAACATGAAAAGAGGTGCATATCGTAATAGCGGCCCTACAGGGTTATCGCTTTTCGACGAAACTACTGAAAATAATGAAAACTCATCTAGCTGCGAGCTGTTAAATGCGAGTGATTTAAGTTTGCATTGCAGAAAAATGGAAACAAAACAGCTGGAGGGTACATGCAGTGCCGAAACGTTTAAACAAACGGCCAGTTCACTGACGGGAGCGATAAGCGATACCGCGGAGCGAGATGACTCACCGAGTAGTAACCGGCGCCTGACCGATCAGCTGGCTGGAAGCGGTGCTACTACAAACGCAACGGAAAATGATTCTTATGCGCAGGTTATAAGGTCGGATAAAGAGTGGACAGTTGTTAAAAAAAGGCAGAGAAAATCACGAAATCGTGTCGAAGGAAAAACTGGGAAAGTGATAGTTGATGCTGAGGAAATGTTTAGAGCAGCAGAAAGAAAAATACCACTTTTTATAACTAATGTGCATAAAAATACATCGGAGTCTGACATTAGTAGATACATTTATAGCAGAACCCAGGAAACAGTGCAGCTGGAAAAAATATCTATTAAACGTCAATGTGACTACAATGCATATAAATTCTTTGTTGTACAACATAAACTGTCACTATTTATGGATGAGAAGCTATGGCCACAAGGAATAATTTTTCGGCGCTTTATACAATTTAAAGTAAGGCGTAGTATTGAAACTTCTACTACGGAAGGCGGCCTATCAAAACCAAATAAAGATGAGTGATAAAAAAACTTACAAGTTTGTAACATTTAACTGTAAAAACGTAAAACGCTCGATAGACAACATACGTGATTTATGTAAGACCTGCGATATAATTGCACTACAGGAAACCTGGCTGTTCTCGGAGGAAATACCATTTCTAAACAAAATAAGTGACGACTTCAGCTGTGCGGGTGTATCTGCCATGGATGCAACAGCGGGTTTGATGCGTGGTCGGCCCTACGGCGGAGTGGCGCTGTTGTGGAGAAGTAGTGTTTTTCGCGACGTGGTTGTTATCGATTGCAATAATCCCCGTATTTGTGCAATTAAAATAGTGTTACCACAAAAATCTGTGTTAGTGATGTGCGTGTATATGCCGACAGATGAGACAGTCAATCTTACGGAGTTTACGGACGTACTTAGCTCGGTAAGTGCTATCATAGACAGCTGCAGCGTGGATAGTGTGTATGTATTGGGCGACTTCAACGCACACCCATGTGAACGTTTTTATTACGAATTGTTGAACTTTTGCAAGGATCAAGAATGGTCGTGCATAGACTTTGATATGCTAGGTTTGTCATCGAATACGAACACATTTGTTAGTGATGCACATGCGACAAAGAGGTGGCTCGATCACTACGTAGTAACCAATGCGGCTATTAACTCGGTGCAGAATGTTTATGTAATGTATGACGTTTATTGCTCAGACCACATTCCCCTTGTAATAGAATGTAATCTAGATGTTTTTACACCTCTAAGGCAATGTAAGCCGGTTTTGCAAGATGTGATTGCGTGGGGGGGAAGGTCGCCAGAGCAAGTAGATACCTACCAAAAAGAATGTCATCAAAGGCTAAGGCTCATTGACTTCCCATGCGAATTTCAGAATTGTAGTGATGAGTTGTGTATGGATGCCAGTCATAAATCTGTCATTGATCGGTTGCATAAAAATATTGTGGAGGCTCTAAGGGCGGCTTCTATAACTAGTCGTAAAAACAAAAGGCGCACTACAAAGGTAGTCCCCGGGTGGAACAAACATGTAACTGGGGCACGCAGGAGGGCCAGGCTAAAGTTCGACAAGTGGGTGTCGTTCGGTAAGCCTCCATCTGGTGCCGTCTATAACGACATGTGTGAGTCGAGAATTTTTTTTAAATCGCGTTTGATATGGTGTCAGGACCACGAAAATCAAATAAAGATGGATGTACTGGCATCTCACCACAGCAAAAATGATTTTCGTTCTTTCTGGAAACACACCAACAGGTTGCAATGTAGGCCGGGTCTTCCTGTAAGCGTCGGTGGCGTGTGTGAACCGAAGGAAATCGCTGATTTGTTTGTTGAGCATTTTACGGTGAGGTTGCCATTGGGGCCGTCACAATTCACGCCAAATGTTGTGTGCAACATGAAACGTGTAATTACCTTCACAGTCAGTGATATTGATAAAGTAATTAAATCTATGTCAAGAGGGAAATCCCCTTGTCACGACGGGCTCAGTATTGAGCATCTCAAGTTTGCTGGCCCACACCTACCCCGTGTATTGTTTGTGTTGTATAACCTTTGCCTTAGACATGGCTACATGCCGACTGAGATGATGCGTACTATAGTAGTGCCAATAGTAAAAATAAAACGGCCGACCTGGCTGATAAATATAATTACCGACCCATATCACTAGCGGCGGTAATTTCGATAGTATTTGATAGTTTGATTAATACACAGCTAAATAAATACATACAACTTCATGACAATCAATTCGGATTTAGATCTAATTTATCAACAGAAGCGGCCGTGCTGTGTCTTAAGCAAACTATAACTTACTATACAAAGCGTAAAAAACCAATTTTCGCGTGTTTTCTAGACCTATCGAAGGCATTTGACCTGGTTTCCTACGATGTGCTGTGGAAAAAACTTGAAAAAATTCACCTACCCGTGGAGCTCATTAATCTATTAAAGTACTGGTATGGAAGCCAGGTCAATAATGTAAGGTGGGGAGGGGTCTTATCTAGATCGTACGGTTTGGAGTGCGGGGTCAGGCAAGGGGGACTAAGTTCGCCTACGCTTTTTAACCTGTATATAAATGAGCTGATTGACGAGCTCAGCGGCACCAGAGTTGGCTGCTACATAGACGGTATTAGCGTCAATAATATCAGTTACGCTGACGATATGGTGCTGCTGAGCGCGTCAATCTGTGGCCTGAGAAAACTGGTGTCCATATGTGAAGCCTATGCTATGTCTCACGGGTTGGTGTACAATGTAAAAAAGAGCCAAGTTATGGTCTTTCGGGCCGGAGGTAAATGTTACGACCGGATACCGCATATATTATTAAATAACAGTGAAATGCAACGTGTTTATCAATTTAAGTACCTCGGTCATATATTGGCACCCGACCTGAAAGACGACGACGACATAGACAGAGAACGGAGGGCGATGTCAGTGAGGGCGAACATGTTGGCTCGTAGGTTTGCACGTTGTTCGCAACAAGTAAAGACTACCTTATTTAGAGCTTTTTGTACATTCTTCTACACGTGTAGCCTATGGGCTAGTTATACTCAAAAAGCTTTCAACGCCCTCCGAGTGCAATACAATAACGCGTTTAGGGTGCTGCTGGGGTTGCCACGTTACTGTAGTGCATCCGGGATGTTCGCGGAAGCAAGGGTAGATTGCTTCTACACCATCATGCGCAAGCGCAGTGCGTCACTGGTGCGCAGAGTGCGGGGGAGCATCAACAGCATCCTGAGCATGATCGCCAGCAGACTCGACTGCTCGTACGTGAATCGGTGCTGTGCCATATCGGGTGGTGTGGTTAAGGGCAGGTTCAATAATTGAATTAATTAAACATGTATTCCTATAATTATATTATTAATTTTTTTTTTAATTGTAATTCTAAAATGATTTGATTTAATTTATTTTGATTTTAATTTAATTTGATGTTATTTTACTAACATCGTATTAAGTACAAACACTAACAAAATGAGTCATGGTCACTTGAATAAATGAATTTCATTATTATTATTATTAGAGCACTCGATATGGGAAGATCTGGCAGCACAATGACCTGAATGGAGACATATTGTCAAAACAAAAATTGTCAATTTCGAGAAGCGTCGCATACTGGAGTTAGACGCTAAACGTGAAGAACTCAAAGCCCGACCACCAGCGGCCATAACTTATAATTATTTGAACGGTGTACTTTCATGCCCGCACTGTGCGCGAGAATTCACCGCAAAAATCGGCTACGTAAGCCACATAAGGGCGCATGAACGCCGAAACTAATACCTATAGGAGTTGACAGCGGTCGCCATGACCGAAAACGTTCGGAGGGATTATTATTATTACAATCTGTCATGCAGTGGTGACACTAAAGTTATTTATTTAAGCAACATAACGTACCCAATTTTAAATTCAGCAACATTTAGTAGCACAAACGTATCGAGTCATAAATCATATCAGTCACCTCAAAGACATACCAACGTGTTTCAGGACTGATTCATCGCAAAGCGGATATTTGAATCCGCGATGGAGAAATCGACCATTTGGTATATTCATTTCAGTTTTGCATAAAGCTTAGCTTAAAAAGATTTTTGGTGACAAAAGACAAAAAAATACAAGACAATATACGGGGTTATTTGAAAAAAATAACCATCTCGCACGACTAGATAGCTAACATCATAAACAACAACATTTCTACGAGTTTTATCATAACTCAATACATCAATAAAAATTATTTTCCAAGCTTTATTGTACTGTCGTGACATTTGTAAGTCTATGTTAGGCAAGGCGCGCAACGCTCGCGCCCCGCCTCCCCTGCCCCTACCGGTGTGAAGCGCACAGAGATAAGAACATTCAGACGTAAAATTAAATTGATATGTATTTTTGTATGAAAGTAAAATGTGTCAAATTATCTAAAGTCGTAGAACAAATGTTGTTGTGTATGATGTTAGCTATCTAAACGTGCGAGGTTGTTGATTTTTTTCAAATAACCCTGCATAAATTGAACAAAATTACAAACATTGCTCAGAGAAGTAGCCAAAGCGGATTGCAGAATATATCAGAAATAATGATGTTAACACACCCTATACCCGAGACAATATAGTAATGTTCGTTTTCTAAATTGACCCGACCGTTGAAGGTTGTCAACAATATTTTATCAGTAACTAAGAGATTGCGGTGTGGCTTAAAAACTTTGTACACCTCTAAAACTATACTTATAAAATAATCTAAAACAAATTCCCATTGAGGCATTGAGGTTTGGAAACCCAAAAATAAGAAAACAATATTACACTATCTCAGTACTATTAGATTTCAACTTTTTTGTTTCGGTCCTACAAAAAAAAAATGTTGTAGGTATAGTATAGTTATGCACCAGAAAAAGTTCTTAAACATAACGACTGTGTTATGTGGTGTTTCGGTAATATAAAATAACCCTGTAATAAAGTTTATTTCACAAACGCCTAACAAATCAAAGTAATTGTTTATATTACAAGTCGAAAAGGAATAACAAAAAGGCATTAGGTACTTAGCGTAGATAGCAAGGGTTAATGAGGAGATCGTTTAGGCATCGTCAAAGCATAATGTGCAAAATATGTATTAGTCTGAGTATGGATACTTTAATGGGTAGGTTTATCTACGGACAGTACCAGGCTTTTTTAGATTAGAATGAAACAATAATTAACAGAAATACAAGTCAAAAGTATAGTAACTACAGAAAAATCTTCAGCCGATTTTTAACTTGGAAGTCCAAAAAAGATAGTGAGATAATTTCAATTGAAAAATTTTGACGGTTTATGGTAGACTGACGAATTTAACGGGGCCCCGATACAACAAACATGTTTTTTTTTTGCCATTTTTAGAGAGAATGGTACGGAACCCTTCGTGCGCGAGTCCGACTCGCACTTGGCTGGTTTTTTTTGTTAAAATTATCGTCATCATAAAGTTCTTGACTGAATTTTGAAATATTAATTTCACGAAAGTGAAGACCCGTCAAATCCTCAATGTCGTTAATCTTTTTTTACTTTGAAAATCTCAGCGATGCTTATGGCGTACTAAAGTATTGCTTGAAAACATAACTGACTGTAAATTATACAAAAAAGAAAGGATTAGACAGACCATCTCTGTGAGTCAAACAAATTCTATTCGTGTTCCAAATCCCAAACAGCCATTTGTCAAGCTGTCAAATATCACGCCATACCTTTCTACCTTAAAGTCTTACACTTGATTATTTTGATTTATAGACAAACAAAGGAAAACTTAAAATGATTTACAAATATGCCAGTTTTTTTTCTCCTCCCTTTAGTATAACGTCTGTATGCCTTTTATTGTGACATTTTTCATTAGCTGTTCTTGAGCAAAAACAACTATTCACTTCGTAATTAAAGCTTCTATTGTGGTTACGAGCTCTATTGCTGCAGAAATGTGAAATCTGTTTTTTTAGAAATAAAAATAAGCTACATGCTTCCATTCCACAATTTTGAAAATAAGCAAGATATTTTAGTGAAGTAAGATAAATGATTTTGTGTCATTCGTCATACTAATAGATAATAATATAAACCTTGTTTATTTGCGGAAAAATACCTACTATAGTATCCATTAGGTAGGTAACATTTATATTACTATACGGCAACACCGCAATATGAATATGGAGCGCGCGGTATCACGTTCGGTTAAAACCATAATTACATAACGCACGTTTCAGTTATAGACTGCAACCTCGAACACTTAAAATCGTATTAAGTGCTCCAACATAATTTGCAGAAAATTGTTGTAAATTGAATTTTGTGGGCGAAAATCCAAAATAACTTTATATAATTGTTTTTTCTATGCGGTTATACCCTGTGGTAGAGATATTTCTGTTCTCGGAAGCCTATATTAGGGTTGATGAGCATTCTCATTCATCCTCTTGCTCATCATCATCATCAAAAAAAATGGATAATTTTCGTGTTATTGACGACCGTCTGGTGTGATAGCTCGCGCTCCAGACTGCAAAGCAAGGCGGGTGGGTTCGAATCTCGCCAATATTTGTGTGACAAGGACGAGCATGATGTATCAGTTATATCTCGTCACAATAGTACAAGTTTTGCTTAGTTTGGGCCTAGATTATTGGTGTGATTGAGGAAACAATTATTGGTTTGTTTTTATTTTTTTCTATTCTCTTTATTTCTCCATTTATTAAGAGTTATTTGAAAAAAAATATGCAAAGAGGAACCTTTTGTATTTTTCTAGCCGCATTTATATAGACTTGTTTTAAGTTATTAGATGAAGTAAAAGAAATAAATAAACGATAAAGTAAAAAAGCCTAAGAGTAAGCCTTCTTTAAGATATTGTAAAACATAATAAATATCATAATTTTATGATAATTTCTTATTTCTTGTCCTGTTTCTTCATATCACAATATTATCCACATCCTCGAAGTAGGTGTGTTAAAATACATTAAATGTTAATCCAGTTAACCCACTGACACATCTATGTCACTGTAGCCACGATAAATTAATGATCCATTACTTAAATCCTTGTTAAATGATTATTTATCTTATAATAAGTCTTCAATAGTAATCCAGAAAATCAAATAGTTATACCAATTTCTGAAATAAAAACAATACCAAAGAGTTTACAATTACTTAAAGCATTACAGAGCTCTGGAAAACAAGAGTCATTGCAATTAACTGCACGTAATAAAAGTTTCCAAAGCATAAAGTCTGTATCTAAGATTGGTCTTGGCGCAATATCACACACGTTTTGTTTTTTATAATAAAAATGCACTCACGCCTTACAAAGAGCACGAGTACTGCTCGGAAAGGGTAAAAGAAAACAAAAATTATAGTAGTCCTACTTATTAGTAAAAATGTACATAGGTACTGACTATTGTTTTCGTTCTTAACAAAGTATTCTTTAAATGTCAATAAAGAAAATCGTAGCAAATAGTTTGTCTGCGCTCGTTCTTACTGTTGAAATTGCTGCAATAATCCAGATTATTCTAGACAAATACATTATTTTTCAAATACACTATCGGTTCTGGAGCAAAGCTGCGATCGTCGTCCTAGGCGTTGCAGTAAGCCGCTTTAGCACTAGGCTCTCTCTCCTTTCTCATATTTTCCTTTCAATATCAGCCTCACGGCACACAGAATAATAGAGGGAAAGGTGTCAGCGATAAATTCGATACGGGAGTTTTGCACGTGTTGGAAATGTGGTCTTTATTTCCGAACAATTTTTGTCGCGAAAATTTCCGAACACTCTGAAAAGTAAGAGGAAGATGTGCGCAAATTGGCAACTATGTGTCATAGCCATTTCGATAGCTTTGCCGATACTCCGAATTTGTATTTATTGAATATTACTTACACGACAGGAAAATTTGCCCGCAAAATGAACAAGATTGGCAACTTGGATTTACTATCTATGCAATATGATATGATTTTGTTTTACAGGGATGTCTCTGAAATAATTCGATTAAATGATAGGCATTAAAACATTTTTTTTTGTTTCACTTCAGTTCACAATGATCTATCAGACCCAGTTTGATTCCTGTATGTATGAATGATATCACCCTTAATTTTTACCGTTTTGTTTGTTTTATTATATTTGTAGGTTGCAGCCCTATAAACGTAGGAACAACAATTAATCGACCACTGTCTTGTCTACATTGATTGCGTACTATAAGTATAGGTTAGCTAGACGAAAATATTTGAATTTAGTCCACGGCTCATATTATTTGACTTTTAAATAGGATTCTCGGCTTTTAAATCGTCGCAGACTATATCTAGGTACATTTACCGAGATTGGAGCGAAACTGAATTCATTCATACACTATTCAGTTACTTACGGCTTTCATCGTAATTTAGTATTCGTTACGGGGAAAGTAGCGAACTAACGAGTAAGCTAAGAAAGTTACGAAGAAAGTTCTGGAACTTATCTGGGATACAATATTGATTCTGAGCATGTAGGGTAAAAAAGGTGTCCGTGGTTTTTTAGGGTTCTGTACCCAAAGGGTAAAACGGAACCCTAACTAACTAAGACTCCACTGTCTGTCTGTCTTTCTGTTTGTCTGTCCGTCTGCCACCAGGCTGTATCTCATGAACCGTGATAGTTAATTATTACAGATGATGTATTTCTGTTGCCGCTATAACAACTAATACTAAAAATCAGAATAAAATAAATATTTAAGGGTGCTCCCAAACATCAAACGTGTTTTTTGCCGTTTTTATAGTTTCGTGCGCGAGTCCGACTCGCACTTGACCGGTTATATTATATTTGCACTAAGTAGCACAATATTTGGATTTGTGGTTAAGTATTCTGTTGAAGCTAGTTATTTGCTTCTTGGTAGAAATTGTTAGTGTATTTGACGTTATTATAAAAAAATATGATAATTAAACGCCGCACAATAAGGCTGAATTACGAGTATGCTTAAGCGTAAACATACCGTTCCGAGCTTCAGATTTAAATAAGTAGATAATTATTTTTTGGGGAAATGTAAAAAAATCTTCAATAAAGTACCACAAACTCTTGTTGCCTGTTTTAGAGTTTAAAACCACATTTAAAAAATTCTTTAGGAAAAAATATATCACAAAGTTGAAGATTACTTGAACTACAAGAGTGCATGGACTTAATATCCTGTTTAGCTTGCACCTACATAATCTTGTAATTGTATTTCCTGTAATAAAATCAGGCTGACAAAAGTGGCTGAGTTTTTTGCGCCGCGTCTTCTCAGCACCAGCCGATATGTAGTCCCGAAGCTAGCGTAGGGCTAAGTTATATTTTGGGACGTGTATAAGTGCCCGGAAGAGGGCCTATATACTGAATAAATCACTTTGTGTGAACCACAACGCAACCACAAATGATTTGTAGTGCGCTACATATTATTGTTCCTATTGTATTAGCAAGCCCAAGTGGCAGTGGGCGGGGCACATAGAACGTAGAACTGACGGCCGTGGGGCAGAAAGGTTCCGGAATGGAGGTCACGTACCAGCAAGCGCAGCGTGGGACGTCCACCGACAAGACGAACAGACGACCTGGTATAGGTTCCAGGAAGCCGCTGGATGCAGGTCGCTTCCTACCGGCCGATCTGAAAGTCACTGGAGGCCTATCTCATAGTATAATAATGAGTACTGCGCCTATGTTCAGCAGTGGACGTTCTGTGGCTGAAATGATGATGATGATGATGTATTAGCAGAACCTATTCGCTTTGAATGCATATATGCATGCGTTAAGTTTAGCCCAGTCGAATTTATTAAGGGTAAACTTTCAGTTATCACACTGACATGCTTTAACAAGTATACCTACCGCAAAAAGTTGCGCTTACATTGCCGTGTTTAAATCACACTTTTACATCGTTTATTCTGCGTCCATAAAATTAAAAACCTGCCTCACTATGTTTTGTGGCGCAGTAGCCTAGGGGTAAAACGTGACTCACCATCGCAATCATTGCATCCATAGGACGCCCACTACTGAAAAGAGGCTTCCCTGAAATTTTTTACACTAATCTGTAAAACTGTATGTTAAATTTTTGGCCGATAGCACTGAGTGTGTACAAACGATTTCGATGCTGGTACCATAGATAAAAAATGTTGTATTTAAGTACGTACCAACTCATGTTTCTTTGAAAAAGATATTTCGTTTCATCACTCAAACACTATGCTGAAAATATGACTGAACTTTTATGATACACGTTGTAGAATTGCTATTATAGTGGTTGTACTATGAATGTCTTTACACACAATAATCGTGACCCTCAACCATCGTAGTACGTCATCTTATCTTAAAATACATAATTGAATGGTCAGTTTTTCCTTGTAGTTGGACCTCAAAAAGCAGTTCGACGAAGGCGACACTACAAACTACCAGACGAACGGCGAGTTTGACCTGGTCAGCTTTGATGCTATCCGCCACAACCAGTACTATTCCTGCTGCGTGGAACCGTACCCTGACATCACCTACGTCATCAAGCTGCGGCGACGGCCAATGTTCTACGTCTTTAATCTTATCTTGCCCTGTCTCCTCATCAATGGAATCGGTAAGAGCTTAAGCTTCTGCTAAATCTTTTTTATAAGATTGAAATCTTTTCACTTTAATTGTTTGTGGATATTTTTTTTATATGTTAAATAAAAAACAGAATTGAGTAAGGTCAATTCAGGTAATGTTCCAGACATTATTGCTACATTTTATCACGCTGAGAAATAGTTGTTCATATCTTACACAAATAACAAAGGGACTCGGACAAGCAAAACCATTCAAAGTTTGTCCCACTCGTTTGAACAAAAAAGATCGGATTCGTTTTGTTCCCCGAAGCATTTTTGTCGTTTAAACTGGCGCAAAAAGCACTCGCAAGTTCAAGTGGCTAACCGCGCCCGCCAGCGGTGACGAATGTAGGGAAAGCGAAAGAACTGTATTTGCCCCGCAGAGAAAGAAGTCGTAATGTGTTACTTAGGTACTTTTTATTTTGCTCATAAAACAATATTTTAAAGGCTCTCTAATTCTTCTTTTCGACAATGCGTCACTTTATTTATACGAAACAACCTATTATATTCACGGAAAAAGAAGTTTTCATCTGGTCTGCGATTTTAGATTGCCTGAATTGCTATCCTTCAGATGCTAAAACGTGGGATCCCTGAGATTAAGCGAAGCGTACCCAAGCTTTCTACAAAGCCGTAAGCTAAGAACCTTTTTAGCATTACAGTAATCAAATACCCGCAAGCTGTTTGTTAAATATTTTATTCTCGATTCTCTCATACGATAACAAATTCAATGTAAAACACTGATCCTTTTGAACTAGTTTTATTTTCTATTCATCTTTTGCTAGCTTATGTTTGGTATCACGCATTTTCAGCGTTTCTATCTTGTTATCTGTGTATCTTGACTCTGTAACTTTGTAAAATAAGTTTTCTTTGTTTGTTCCCAGCTCTTTTAGTATTTTACGTGCCATCAGAGTCCGGCGAAAAGGTGACTCTAGGTATAAGCGCACTTCTCTCAATGACTGTCTACCTGATGACCATTCGAGATACACTACCACCCACAGAGAAGACGCCACTTATTAGTAAGATTTTAATAAGTAAACTGTCCCAACAAATTTAAAATTTAGGTTTTTCTTTCAACTATTTTGAATTAGGATGAAATTGAAGCGGAATATTTTGGGAAGGGGAAAATAGCATCAAGATCACCTAAACAAACGAAATTATTCGTTCACCGCATAGCTTTGGCGAACAGACTAAATTATTTCTTGTGCTGCATTCTGATAATTTGCATAAATATCAGTATTCTGGGTCACGTCTAGTACAATGAAGACTTCTAAATATTAAAATATTGGGTTTCCGTCAGAAGCCATTAATTATTTCACCGGTAAGGCGAGACAAGTATTTGGTGTTGTGTTTGTCATAAGACGCTTTTAACAAATTTAATTAACTTTCAGGTCTGTATTACGGAGTCAGTACGTGTTTAGTTTCGTTTTCCGCATCCCTGTCGGTGGTCACCCTCAACATATCGTACAGGCGAGTTTTATTAAACTTTCAATTTAATTTGTGGGCCTCATCATATTATTCATATTGTTTGTTATTTGCAGCGATCAATTACTATGATTGGGCTATTTGGCGCAATATAAATTATTGCCGATATTTTAATTAAGTAAATTAAAGGGAAACGTTAGCTTATTGAGGCCTCCGTAGCCGAGAGGCGAGGACGTCGGACGGACTATATAGCGTCGCTTTCTCTGAGGTTCCGGGTTCGATCCCCGGTCGGGTCAATGTAGAAAACGAACTTTTTATATTGTCTCGGGTCTGAGTGCTGTGCTACTGTCGTTGTGTCTGATTTCTATAACTTTAGTGCTTTAGCTACTTTTACCTTAGAATCAGAGCAATGTACCTATGTAAGTTGTCCAATATTTATATTTATTTAATAGGTACTTTTACATTGCTTTAACCAAGAGTAGGTGGCTTGTTTTAAGAAAACTGGCTTAGAACCATGAGATAAATGAAATGAAAACAAATTTTTCACAAGATAATTGTCAAAAGATACTCAGAAGTTGAATAAAACATTTTGAAACGATAAACATTGATTACAAGCACGACGTAGGCGAAAATAGTTTTACTACAAACGATCATCATGGCATCTTGTTTAAAACAAACTTTCTTAGGCCAAGTCTTCTGTTCCATGTTTTTCGAGCCGAATTCTGGCTACAAGATTTAAAACTCGCCTGACTTGTTTTTTAACATAGAAACATCCTCCTTTAGGCGCTTTGTAGACGGCGGTGGGAGCTGGCCGGGCCAGTCAAAAAGCGGTCAAAAAGACCGCGCCGCATGTGCCCGGCGGGCACTGGCGGCGTGGCGGTGTACTTTGTCTTAGCGGTGACGGCAGCCGCGGGCCTTGACGGGCAGGCGTGGTCTTTATTGCTTCGTGGTCCGACCGGCCCGGGCCGCCCCGCCATCTGCAAAAACGTAATTATTATTTGATCAGTGGCAGCAGTGGCTAAACCACTGTACAAATAATCACATCGACTAGGATGAAACACAACGCGACACTATCGGGATTATTAATGTTCTTTCCACACCACACCGACATCACTATGTCTTATGATTATGATATAATATGAATGTAATGTAGTGTGAACCAATCGTGTTGCTCGTAGAGGAGTGAGAGGGCAGCCGGTGCCGGCCGTGCTGCGCGAGCTGGTGCTGCAGCGGCTGGCGCGCCTGCTTTACATCAACCTCGACACTGACGCTATAAAGGTATTCTTTAAACAATTTATACCTGGCCTGGAATTCATATTACGCTTAACTGTTATCTGTTGCGTACGTGGGTCACGCAACGCCAGCGAGGCACTATGGTCAATGTAAGGTGCTTCATAGAGCACCTATTTTTTATTCATACGACTTTACGCGAGAAGATCGCCACCGTGCACGCCACTGCGCCACGCCACGCACGCTTTATGCGACCGACGTCAACGTAAAAAGAATCATTGGCCTTACAATCATACTATTAATACAATATTTTAAGGGTAAAGTAGTACCTTACCTATGGTAAATAAATTCTTCTTTTTAATCTATTCTTGAGCCTAGTGACACTAAATCGATTGTTGGAACTTCGCTATGGAATCAATTTGCTATGCTAGTAGGATACATTAGAATTTACCGAACATGTTGTGTATACTATTTATGGGCTACGATCCAGAGACATCTGTTTATTGTAATAATTATAGCATGCGATGACTGTATCCTGTCTGTATACCGTATAAAAATAAATAAATTTAGTGGTGCTGCATAGCTTTAGCACAAATTACGTATAGCGGCGGCGGCTTCAGTGATATCCCGATAAATTAGCGTTATTTTACGCCAGTCAACACGCCAATAATTATCCTTAGTATGGAATTGACATGAATGTGATACGTACGAGGTAACATTGACACAATAATCGACGATTTCTTGTTCCCGATTGTTAGGTGTAAAAAATATAAAGATTTGCAAACTAAATAAAAAATAAACTTTACCAAGGATTCTTGAAAGCAATCTTGCCAATATTAAATTCCTGGTTTTATTATTTAAACATAGCTTCTTTAACTGAAACAAAACAGATTTTGCGTTGAAGAAGCTAAAAAATGTAAACGTTTCTTTCTACTCCTAATTGGATTGAAACAGACTGTAATTGTCTTTTTTATATTGTTTGTATTTTTTTTTCAAATATTGTGTCCAGCCCAGTTTTATAAGTAAAATTTTAGAAAAGCAACGCTGTCTGGAACTTGACAAAATAAGGGAGAGATTCCTTTGTTCTGTATAAAACAACACTATTTCAACATTAAAATAACTTGACTACAACTAAAATTGAATTCGAACGTAGTAAAATTCGATCGAAAGATAAATATAATAATAAAATATAAAAATAAGATTGTGAAGTTTATTTCTATAAACGTTTTAATTATTATAATAGAAACGTAACGTAAAAAAATATCCCACTAATATTATAAATGCGAAAGTTTGTAAGGATGTTTGGATATTAAGTTGTTTCTGACCCAATCACGCGTAAACGGCTAAACAGATTTGGATAAAACTTCGCACTCATATAGAATATGATTTGGCTTAACATATAGGATACATTTTATCCCGGTTAGATGTTACTGTGGGATATTTTTATATATGTATATTGTTCTTAATTTGAACGTTTTGCGTTATATATCATACCAAACATCCTGTAATCTGTAAATCCTGTAAATATAAAATTTATATTTATTATTTAACGAGACGTAAAACTTTTTAAAATAACTCAAGATGCATAAAGACTAGTATTTGTTTGGTAAGTTGTTGATAAATCTTATTGTTTTCCTAAACTGTTAATGGAATTGTCCGTCGTAACGTAACAAAAATTTTGCACAAATTTGACCGGACAGATTTATGAATACAGACTACTAGTATGCTTTATGTGATATTCTAATATAAACTGAGCTTTTATTGTACAGACGATCCAGTTAATTTGAGTTCAGCTTATAATAAATATGAATAGCTGGACTTGCAGCCGCGCTTACTAACATAAGAAGTTAGCTAAGTATGGATTGTGACATAATATCATAGAATCACTTTAGTGTATTTATTCACGTCTGACTCAGTATTCATGCGCTTGCTTAACTCAGATGTTTTGATGGAAAGAAATTAATATCAAAACACAGGAGATAATAATATCAGTACCATAAATGTAATCATCGTAATATTACAACAAAACGCCAAAAATTGCTGTTTAATATTACCTCCGCAGTTTTATTGGATTTACAAGACTTCTTAAAACCAATTTGTGTAAGATGAACAAGAAATAACACGCTGCACGCACCAGGGATTATGAAAATGGAAATTAGTTGGAAAATTGCGAGTTATTGGAAAAGTCTCGAAGAATCTTTCGATATCTCCGATTTGAGTATTTTTCTTCGTTTTACGGTGTGCGCCATTAGCATAAATAAGCGAGGGCGCAGTGTGACCGCGACATGTGCCAGTCATTCGCGCTGCCTAAAATATTTGCATAAAAACATTTCAGGGAATAAAATGTTGATTATGTTGAGCATTCCAGAGAATTTTTCATGTGTTCTACAAAGAGTTTGTTTTAAAGGGTAATCATGTTACTCATTTAGGTACAAGTGTTTTTGGGTGTTTTTATGGAATAATATTTACGTTGGCAATTTATGTAATTTGGGTATTCATGATGAACATGAATCGGATTGTTTCTCGTAGTCTTGTAATCAGCTTCTGATCTGTACACAAAGTTAACAGACCAGAATAATCTACGGCGGTGGTAAAGTAATAAATAAGGCATCGATTTATTTAAGAGTAATGTTTTTGCCATAGTAAAAGGTCTGTCTACAACTAACGTAACTAATTTAAGTATGTGTATAATTATCATGGGTTCATTGAAACCGTATTTGATTAAATTGATAGTCACCAAATGTAAACTAGCCAGAGCTCAAGTAAGACATGTCGATTGTTGATGTCCAGGGTGATGGTGGCGTGCCGGCAAGCAGCGTGGGCGCGCCAGTGAACCCGCGCACGGGCTCGCGCCTGAAGGCCGAGGTGCGCTGCGACGGCGCGCCGCTGCCGCCGCCTTCGCCGCGCTTCGCGAGACACAACCACAACCACCACGGCAAGTAGTAATGTCCACACCAACATATCAACATGTAATATCTACATTAACATGCAATATCTACTGCACCAACATGTAATTTATACGCAAGCATGTAGTATCTTCACCAACATGTAATATTCACACCATCATGAAGTTGTACACCAACATGTAATATCCACAGTCCACACCCTCTTTAATATCTTTTGTACAGCAAAAAGAATAGGACACTCCACGTTTCGTACGTACGTTTAAACCACGTGTACAGCTGCTCATATCAACAACTTTTACATGGGAGCAATATCGTAATGTTGATTTTTTTAGATGCTCCATACATTATCGTCGAGGAAGCGCGTAACGCGTTAGTTTATAAGCCGCTAATCACGTGGTTTTAAGGAGTGTTCTTTACTTTTATACAGTCTTTATACAGGCGGATTAATTTGAATCGGCCAGTAGCGTTTTTATATAGAACATGACCCAATTTTACATCTCGCTTGAAGAAACTCTCCCTAGATGAGTTGCTATTTTTAATTTTATTTAAAAAACAACTGTAACAGTAAACAAAGTATAAAAATATCAATAACATACAAATCAATATCAAATCTGTCGACCATTAACAACTACACACAGCTATTTTTAGCACCTCATGTAGCCAACACTGTTTCTGCAAATATACTACGCTTAATTTTATGAACAAATTATTAAAGCTGTCCCAACCTTAACTCTTAGCTATTCTGTAAATTGTGTCATTTTTAGAAACATTATTACAACGTCCACCATACAACATGTTGATAATGATATTCCTTTAAAAAATAATTTATCTAAAGAACTTTTTGAATGGTTTTTTATCTTTGAATTTTGTATCTGATAAGATATTTGTATCTATAAAATATATTATTTTATACATACAAAATATCTTATCAGATAAACAAGCAAAAACAAAATAAAAACTAATCGAAGTGACCAGAAAAGTCCTCAACCTATTTTTCATTTCATTTTCATTACAACATCTAAACGGACAAGTCTGGCTCTTTGTGTTACAAGGCATTGTTAGTTAATCGCGTGTATATTACAGTAGGCTACTAGGCAGGCCGGATGTAAGTCACGCGGAAAAGATTCGGGTCTCACATGGAGTTCCAGAAGGTCCCACTAAGGAGGCAATCGTAAATAACCAGACTCACTGACTGATGTTTAATTTGGTGGAAGAGCTAGGACAGATAAAGACAATTTTCCCCCAAAATCACTAGGTTTAATCACACATCGAGTAGGTACACTTAGGATTCCTTTTAATTAACGTAGATACTTACATGCTAGGTATACATAAAACAAAGGAAAATACTCTTTCTTATTCAATAACAAGAAGGAAAGGAGTTTTTACTCCTAATGCTTGCACTGATCTTTGTGTAGCGACGATATTTTTTCATGAATTTGAGAGAGTTTCAAGTCAATGATTTAGGGGCCTTACAGATCAATTTAGGGGCCTATCCACAAAAGTTTAATGTTAATTATTAAACTCCTAAATATACAGAAAAAACAAAACAAGGTTGCAGTAATACAGCTTAACGAGTTCATGACTAAGGTCTCAATATACACAAAGTATCTACTTTTTTACGTTCAAATTTTTTTGAGAACACAGAGCAGCGATTTCGTTAATCAGCACTAAGTTTATTGATTATGCATCTAGAATATCTCTAAAAAAGATCTGGATAGATATTTCCTTTTGCCCATGCGAAAGGTTTATCTACTCAAAACTATTATTACTAAGGACTTGTTCACGAATTATATAAAATCGAATTAGTATTTCCAGAAATAACCTTTTAGCAAGCAATTTCTACTTCTTTATTTAATAATTACTAGCTGATCCGGCAAACTTCGTGCCGCCTAATTTTTTTTTTCGTCAGCGTTTCCAATGATTTTATAATTTATTCTGCTATTAGGGGCGGAGAAAAAATTTAATAAATAAACATAAAATTAAAAATAAATTAATTATTAAATCATGAAAATCGGTTTAGCCATTCTCGAGTTATAAGTGTTGTAACAAACCCGGCTTTTTTTTTATAAATATTAAGATTATAAGTAACTAAAGAAAAATAACAAAAGACGTGAAAGCGACTAAGTCATAGGTCAATGTCAAAAAAGTTTCGGGAATTGATGATTTGTTTATGGTTCCAAATTCAAAAAATTTTTTTTTGTTGTTGTTAGATTGGTACAACTATTTTCCATTTTGGCGCGGAGTTTCAGTTACATCTGATAATTAGATTAAATACAGTATTGTTTTTAGTTATACCATATCTAGTGTGTATTGCGAATTTTATAATGGGCAAAAACACGTGTTTATGAGTGGTATAAAGCGTTCAAAAGCGGTCGAGATGTGATGGATGATTTGCCTCGCTCTGGTAGGCCATCAACGTCTGCTACTGAAGATAACATCGCAAAAGTGAAGGAAATAGTGACTAAAAATCCTCATTCAAGTTTGAGAGAGCTAGCCGTCGAACTTTCTGTATCACACGAGTCGATTCGTACCATTTAAAATAATCAATTGGGTAAGAAACATGTTGCCGCTCGGCTCGTCCCAAAAGACCTGAATTTTCTCCAAAAACTCAATCGCAAAAGAGTCGCTAAGGACATGCTAGAACGAGTCAATTTCAGACCCAACATTCATGAAACGCATTGTTACTGGTGACGAGACGTGGGTTTACGAGTTTGACATGCAAACTAGTCAACAAGCTTCGGAGTGGCGCCTTCCAACTGAACCGAAACCGAAGAAACCGCGCCAAACTCGATCGAAAGTCAAAGTTATGTCAACTGTTTTCTTTGAAGGTCAAACGATAAAAAAAGAGTATTATTTAAGTGTTATGCGGCGTTTAAGAGAGCAAATTAGACGAAAAAGGCCAGATTTGTGGCATGAAAATTCTTGGATTTTGCACCACGATAATGCGCCTTCCCACAAGGCTATCATTGTGAACGAATTTTTGACCAAAAACTCAACAAATATTATCGAGCAGCCACCTTATTCACCAGATATGGCTCCAGCCGACTTCTTTCTTTTTCCTAAACTCAAATTACCACTTCGTGGCACCCGGTTTTTATTCGGTAGAAGACATTAAGGAGAAATCGCGGCGAGAACTGAACTCGATTCCGGAAAAAGCGTTTAAAAAATGTTTTGATGGTTGGATTATTCGTTGGCGTAAGTGTATCGCTTACTTTGAAGGTGATAAAATAAATTTGGATGAATAACTAACATTTTGTGTATTATTAATCTTTTCCCGGTACTTTCTCGACAGAGGATAGTATATAAGGAAACTGAATTTATGTTCAAAATATTCTACATCATGCTATAAATGATGGTAGTAACTGCCTTAGCCAAAGAGTAAAGTTATGTTTTCCGAAAATATCGTGATGACTTTCCTTATTTTTTACCCTCTTTTTTGTGAGAGAAATCGTGATAACGCACTTTGTAAGTTTTTCTCAAGAGCATTACAAAAAGGGTCACAGTGTAAACCATCTATAGTTAACGATTAAAAATATACTTAATATAGCCAAAATATAACTTCTAATACTTAGCAATTGACGGTGAGAGTAACCTAATTGTTAAGTATCTAATAATGCCTTATCATGCAGCAGCTTCCCGGAGCTATGAATTTTAGGCTGTAATGAGAGTAGATAAAGTAGAAGTGTCAACAAAACCATTTCATAACTTTTTATTGGTCAAGAAATTGTGATAGCAAACTTGGCCACTTGAGTGCATTTCCCAAGGAAGGGAAGTTGTTTAGTGACTGATTTCACAAAGAGAGCTTGCTATATAGGGTCCTCATATTTTCGTTTTTTGTCGGATACAGAAAATACTGTCACCCCTAGCTGAAAATAGCATCATCTTGCTTTGCGCAATGCAGTGAATCTTTGTTTAGGTACATAAAAAACGATTATCCCAGGTATATTTCTTAATTATAGTTCTTTAGTATTAGTTATGGGCATACATCACGGCCGATTACATTACCATCAAGTCTGGATTATTTTTGTATCTGGTCACCCTAAGGGTCGACCACTTTCAGTGATTCGCGAATAGTTGTGGCCAAGTAATCTCGACCTTTAATTTCGTTACGCGGCAGTCCCGAAAGAGGGTACTATCTCAAGTAATTTGTTTACCTGACTCCGGGTGTGACTTAATTGAACAAAATTCCTCCCCCTAATGCATTGTTGCCATTTACTGTAAGCTTTGTTTATGTTTCTGGCGTGGGAATTCATACGTATGTTATTTGTTTAAATTCCGTGTTTTGCTGATAAAGCTGTACGAATGACTAGTGCAAAAATGCCGGTATATTTTTAAGATATTTTTATAGACGTTACTGCTTATTGTTAAAAAAACACAACCTATCTCAAAACGTATAAAATAAACGCTATAAAATATGAAGTTACCTGACATGACAATTACGCTTCACGGGTTTTCAGACGGTGATTAATTTGTAATCCAAGCTGACCTTTGCTGTCCAAGTTAATCACTGAAAGCTATCAAGCCTCAACCGACACTTCACGTTGTAATATAATCTGACTTATCACATTAGCACAAACTGTCTTCATCAAACTCGTTTGATTGCGATGCGATGTACATTAATTACCGACATTTGTTTAATGATTAACGTGGTGAGATTACTCAAACTTGGTGACAAAGTAACCCTGTAATTATTCATTGTGTGTAATCATTTTCGCGATACATCTCTATGTCTGTTTAATCTACTACATACGAGTAATGTGATCTAAAATTTCTCTCAGTTGAATATAATTTGATATAGATACTTTTGTACAGAGTAGACCGATATTGTCTTGGTTTTAGTGGTAATAAAAGTAAAAAAGCTTTACTAGGCTTACAGCTACACAGAGAATCGTAAATAAAGTAAAGAATTTTTTTTGTTGCTATACGATGGCATAATTTCATAGAGAATAAGAACACTGTAATGTATCGTGTGTGTTTCAGAAGGTCAATAATCCATTCTCCTAAATATTTCCGCCATATTTCTTTCTTTCCAAAGTATATTTAGAGCGTCATTTTGTTTAATTAAAATTTTCAATTTATCTTTATGTTTAATAATTATGTACGAAACAGTAGCAACGTAAAAACCAAACAACCTGGGGTCCTTTTTTGGAATTTTCTAATCTTACGTAACGACCGGTGTGCCGCGGCGCTCGTAGTAAGCATCTAAAATTTGCGTAAGGTCCTGAAAGATTTTTCATATTTCGTATCTCCCCATATAAAAAGATAGTCGTGTGCATGTTCACTAGCGACCCTAGCTAAATAGCCTAATAGAGGATAATATAACACTTAAAAAAAAACGACCGCCTCAGGTGGGATCCGAATCCACGTCTCATCGAATACCGGGCTTGTGCTTTTTCAACTAATCTACCGAGGACGTTAGCTGCCCTATCGACGTTTGCCAAGGTTTTCTCGCTGTCAAAGCCACCGTATGTTGTCATCAATGTTGCGGCTATACGTATAACTAAGTAGTATTATACTATCGTCAACACAACAACGAGTATTTAATTATTATAAGTTTTGCAGGACGAGGTCTTGTCTAACGTAATTGGTGTCAATCACCTCAGGTGTCTAGTAAGTACTAGACACCGAGGTGATACACACAAGTGTGCGTAGACTCTGTCATGTGTTCGTTGGTTACCAGGAGGTGGTGCAGGGGGTCCAGTGGCAGCTTCGGTGACGACTGCGGAGCCCGCAGGCGCGACCTGCTCAAGCGCATGCGTCCGATGCGCGTGCTGCGGCTGCACGCTGCGCGACGCGGCTGCGCGGCACGAGCAGCGCGTCGCTGCCAACGAACGCCTCGAAAGAGCTAACCTTGAGTGGAAACAGGTACATATACTGCAAATTGATAAATTGACGACCGTATGGTGTAGTTATTCTTTTGATTATAAAGCCTGGCGGTAACGAGTTTGAATAAAGGGGCAAATGTCTGTGTGATGAGCACGAGCTTTTGTACCTTAGTTATGGATGCTTATTAACGTATTCAAGTCGGTATGTTCATCCGGTGTAGTCGCCATAGTATATACAAGCTTTGCTTAGTTTGCGTCTAGAAAATCGGTGTGATTTTGGAAATAATTTATTTATCATTTACTAATTAAATGCTAAGTAATAGTTTAAGCAAGATATGATAGAATAGAACAAGTGTGCGGCGCGTGTGCTTAAACAAGCGAAAAATCCTACACATACACGTGGGAGTAGAGAAGATATAAGTAATATCTAATACCTTTAAACATTCATGAAATTTTCGACAGACCTTTTGCCGCACGCCATTCAATTCAACTTTTACGGTTTCAGAAACTTGATCCCTTTCACTTTGTTTTATTGAAGTTTCTTATTTATGAAACTTGTGTGTGTTCAATTCTCTTATTGACTTTGATTTAGGCGTATTTGTTCAATTTGGCAAAGTTAAGTTTTGACCTACACTTTGGTATGGATTTACTTTTTCTGTTTGTCTCTACTTTTGAATCACCTAGAGAAGTATTGCCTATCGTTGTCGAAAGCCGTATGGTTCGATTTATATTATAATGATCACGACAATTGGCCTCAATGTCGTATTCATGAACCATTTCGCAATCAACTAAATATTTTTTTATACCTACTACTATGTATAATAATAAACTTTTAATCGTTAATGAAATTTCTGAATAGAGTAGAAAACTATGTAAAGCTCAATGCGATAAATCGTGCCCTTTTGACTTTTCAACTTTGCCCCTTGAAAAATGCCGTTGTGCCAATCTAATTATTTTTTTCGCACAAAAAAGCAAATCTCGCTGTGCCAAGTTTTTGTGGCTCGATTTTATCACTGGCCCGTCCTTGTGCTCGATAGATATTAATGAGAAAATGTAAATGGACGGAATAGTTAATTAGCTCACAATACTTTGCCCACGCTTTTTTAAGGTCCCTATCGCAAATGTACCTAAATACCGTAACCCATAAAGATCTCCTTGTGTCTGTCTGTCTTTCATTTTATCTACGAAATCGGTAAAAAGATCAAATATAATTATTGTAAAATACATAACACAATTGACAGTAGACCAATTTTATTGGTGATATGATACGATTCGTTCGCGTCGACTGGACCCAACGCCTTCTTGGAAAGAAAGAATTTAATATACGAGTAATTAAATTATGTCACAAAACTAACAATGCATACATATGATGTGTAATTATCCCTATTTTAGGGAATAGGATAGGCGAACAAAGGCGTACGTCTTTGTCTGCCTTTGTCCGACTTTAATTACCAGTCTACATAACAGGGAAAAAGATTTGTAGGAAATTACGTATTGCTTTCTTTTCGCAATAGTTCGCTGGTATTAGAGAACACTGACTAAGTTACAATTGACTGTTTATTTGTTTTTGCTATAAGAAGAACTATATTCTTCTCCGCTCGATCATTTTAATCGTACAGGGATTTTTTCAACATAAACAAAATTACAGGTGGCGGTGGTAGCTGATCGGGCTTTGCTTGCTGTGTTCGTGCTTGTCACCACCATCGCCAGCGGCGCCATACTGCTGCCTAACCTCCACAACCTGCATGTTGGAAACACACCGCTCAAGCCGCCTACTTAGAGTCTAATGTCCCATACACGAGGGACAGAACCAAGCCAACGAATTAAGTATTAATATTGTGCCAATAATATTCAGGGGTGACTACAGTATGTTTAAGTAGGCTCAAGGGAATACGATACGAAAAATTTACTACGATATGAGTTGAGAAATACATGAATTTGGACACCGACAAGGTATGGAAATATTGAATTATTATGACCAACTGATTTGCGTATATATTTTTCCACGGAATCTTCTTTTACATAATAATTTTTTGAAATATATTTTAAAAGTATGTCCCGGTCAATCCATTCTTGTCGAGTAGCACTTGGACTTAAATATGAAACAGCCGATTTATTTTCTCGATTTCACAATTGGTCCTCAAGAAAGAGTTGTTACAATTCCTTAGAACAAGAACCTATGAAACTATTTCTCGATCAACTTAGCACTCTGTATAATATTTTAAAGGTTATATTTATCTACTATTAGGTTATTTCATTGTCCCTAAAACTGTAAACTTATCTGATTTATTTTTTCATGAATATATAGATATAAGTGGAAAATTTTGTTAGCAATATTGGCGTCATGGCAATGGTGATTTGGAAATGTTTTAATAAATTTTAAAATAACAAAATTAAGTGTTTAAGCAATGGAATATACAAAATAATATTTAAGAGATGCCAAATGCTGTTTCATCTTAGATAAAGAGAATAAAATTTGAGGGATTTTGTACTTACTAACTCGAGAAAAACAGCTAAAACGATATTCACTCAATTTATACAGATTGTAAATTTTAAATCAATTGCCAAAATGTTGCTAGTTTTAGTAGGTATACAGTCATTTAACTGATATTTTACTTGACAGTTTTTTGAGCTAATGCCTGTCGCAATTTCAATAATAAAAATGTGGGTTATTTGTTTTCATCACTTTTAAAATGTAAATAAATAAACTCATTTGATTTTATTTAAGTTTTGTAATTCAAACTTTAATAGACAAAATTATTTTCAGCGTATTTAAGTTGGGTTACTTACAGAATCGTAAGTGAAGCATAGAGCAACTTTCTTTATATGAAGAGTTCAAATGTAATAACTTATTATAGCGGTTTTTGGTAAGTAAACTAGGGTATATCCCTCAAAAGTATTCGTTCCAAATGCCGATGCTTAATGTCAATTAATATGACGTTTCTAAAACATTATATTTACTATGTTAGCTTACCTAAGCATACAACCTAATTTTTAATTTCATAACTTAGTGATATTGTTAATTTCCACAGTGCGAGATGTTTTTCTTTTATAGTATCTATCTGAATTAGAAATGAATTTTAGTAATACTTATTATATTATACGCCAATAGCAACTGAACTATTAAGCATAATTTTATCGATATTAGTATGCAATAATCAAATAAGCTTACTATACATTTCTAAGCATGGTACAAAAGTAAAAATAAATACTCAAAACCATGTACAGGCGTTTTACAGCCTACAACATAAAACTTTTAAAAGCTTTTCAATATATCCATTAACCACATGTTTTACTCATTAATTTTCAAACGCTTAGACTATGCCACTTACGCAAAGTATTTGCGAAGTTTAGCGCAATTCGATGTTAGCTGTTATATTATTAGAAAAATAAGATAAACTTAATGTAGAGTCATTTTAAGATGACACTTTTGGTGGTCGCATGCTTATAAGGTACCGTAAATATTGAAACTTATTATCAGGGAATGCATTTTTTGTACCATTGTTAATTTCTTACAGAAATTTTATCGACAATTTTGTTGTAATGGGTCTCAACACTATCGCAAACTGTCAAAGTGTCATCTTAGATAGAGTGACTCTAGTATAGATTATGCTCAAGGTTGTTGCCAAATATTTAAAAGGAATCTGTAAATACTATAATGTTGATAGTTTTAAGACAAAATTGTAAATTAATGTATTGATTGTACAAAAGAGAATAAAGTTCAGAACATTGTGAGATATTGTTTGATTTCAAATGATGTTATACTTGGTTATTTAGAGGTACAGACTAAAATACCTAAACTATTTCAGTTTAAGACTAACTTAATAGAAAGAAGAGAAGAACATTTAAGAGTTGCTGTTTAAATTATATTATATGACGCTACAATATAGTTTTATTTTTAGTCTCAGTCCGTATTGTAATTCTCGATAGGTGCTATATAAATAACCATTATAAAATCATCATGTTAAAGTTTCCCACTAAACTGCCATAGCCCGTTTGTTAAGCGCAACACTGAAGCTGACACGCGCACCGCCCAAATACAGTCGACTAGATGAGTTACGATCATTTAATGATACTTGTAGCGAAAAAAGTAACAATTTCCATTTACGTTATGCCATTTAATTGCTGCATGCGCGTGATTTGTAGGCTATACTGATATTGATTGTTGATTTAACAAATAAACCATACATTTGCCATTGGTCTCAATATGAGAATATACAGGTTGACTTTTTTGTCACCATCCAAACCTTCTCTGAAGACTCCCGTCATTTTGGTCAAATGAATATTGATATTTTGTATGGGACATATGTTTTTTTTTTCAGTTATACAGTTGGTCTAATAGAAAGAGTTGTTCGTTTGTAGGTATCACGGGAGGTTTGTATGGTGATACAAAAGTCAAACTCTATAGAGCCTAATTTTAAATTGGCCGCCGCGTCGGCCCAAAATAACACGTTCACAGTAAATACTCGTACTAAAACTACACTATCTGACACATATTGTTACTCAGCAAATAAATCAGGTCTAAGGGGCACTGGGATCTTGGACTATTTATTTGTGGAACTTCGTTGATTGGTTGACTAGATTCGTTGAACATCCAACAATATAATTTTAGACTTAAAATTAGAACTAAAAGAGCTACAATTTGTTATGACAATACAGAATAGATTATCGTGGCGAAAACGTATGAGGTGACGTTAAGCCAAAGAATAAAAAAGGGGTCCTTCTTCTTTTTTTGCCAGATTAAAAAAAAAACAATTAACTAACTACTAGTAAATTGTTAAGTTTTTACAAACAAAGCAAACCTCGTATTTTTATTGATTTTTTGGGCTCTTGTTGTTATTTTAGTCACGAAGCCTCTTTATGGCTAGGTAAGTGTCTAATACGCTCCATAGCAATCACTCAATGAAACGTGGCCTATACGAAAACAAGTCGAGTAACGATGGATCTTAAATTCTAAATGGCGACAAGCTACGAATAATGAACCTCATGATAGCTAATCCCACTAATAATTACCTAATTGCTAACTTGCTACAACCTATACACATTTTACATTCATTCCTATAAATAAATAAATATTGGACAACATTACATACATTGCTCTGATCCTAAGGTAAGTTGCTAAAGCACTTGTGTTATAGAAATCAGAATCAACGACGGTACGACAACACCCAGACCCGAGCCAATATAGAAAAGTTCGTTTTCTACATTGACCCGAACGGGGATAGAACCCGGAACCTCAGAGATAGCGGCGCCATTTAAAGTCCGGCGTGCTCGCCTCTCGGCTACGGAGGTCGTCACGTATGCTTTACCTATATTAAAATTAATTTTATGATGATTACACTTACTTAAAAATATCAACCCTTGTTTGCTTTCGTTCAAATGAAATTGGATGTTGGTCTAAAGGGGTCAAATTGAATATAAAAGATACGTTTCCATATGAATATGTAACACGAGTTTTCTGAATATCGTTAAATTAAGTATGCAAAAAGCAGCAACCCTTTTACCACTCACGTTTTTATTAACAAGGGCAACTTATAATTATTTTAGGATGTGCTAGGAAATATTGCAGTTTATTTCGTTCAAAATTAAATGAAATAAATAATATTAGCCACTATAGCAGCAGAAATCCCATACAAATAAGGACATCCCGATTATTTTATGGTACGGACAATTACTACACTTATTATGACCGGAACAGAAAGTCTTTCACTTTTTCGAGTACCTTTCAAGTGATTTATCATAAAAGTGGCAATTAATTTTAATATAAATATATTATGAAAAGTACCTAAGTGCAGATACCATAGTCAAACAGAAAAATTTTCGAGCCGATGTTTTAATAAAAATATATTTTTTGGTAAAATTAAAGCTAAATATTTTATGAGTTTAGTCGTCACGAAGCGTCCAAACTCTTAAACGAGAAAAATTATCAAGGTCTCAGAAAATTTGATTCGAAAAAGCGAAAGTCCATTTGGAAGCAAGTCTTAGATTTCATTGGAATATGATGAATACGTGTATCTGCGAAGTCGTAAGAAACTTTCTGTTAAAGTTGTAAATTTAAAAGTCGTAATTGCTTACAAATTGTGTAATGTCATAAAATCATTCGCCTCGCGCCCGTCAACCCAATTAGAATCACTCGACTCTCGGCGGGTGTCAAAACTTTACCAGCCTTGACCCGCTACCCAGCACCGGAATGTTTTGATTATCAACTGTTTCAAATTATTGCAAATATTACAGAACTATGTACATACCTACATAAACCTACTCTTACATTTACTTGATTTACTCTAAACCTTTTTGATGAATAATATTCATAAAGGCGTTTATTTTTTTGAAAACCCTACAGAATGACAACATGTTAATTAATAAATTAGGTTGATATATCCAATGAATGTTACATAAATCTTAGGTAGGTAATTATAGTGACGGATTCTTCCATTGCCATGGTTGAAACAATTATAAATAAAATAAAAATCAAATATTGGACAACATCACATACATTCTGTCAAAAAAGTTTCGGAAATTGATGATTTGTTTATGGTTGCAAATTCAAAATTATATTTTTTTTGTTGTTGTTAGATTGGTACAACTGTTTTCCGTTTTGGCGCGGAGTTTGAGCTACATCTGATAATTAGATTAAATACAGTATTGTTTTTAGTTATACCATATCTAGCGTGTATTGCGAATTTTGCATCGCCAATGGGATTTCGTGTTCGGAGTCTCTGAAAATGTTACAGAAGGCTAATGTTAAATAATCAATTAGGTATGAAACATGTTGCCGCTCGGCCCAAAAGACCTGAATTTTCTCCAAAAACTCGATCGCAAAAGAGTCGCTGAGGACATGCTAGAACGAGTCAATTCCGACCCAACATTCATGAAACGCATTGTTACTGGTGACGAGACGTGGGTTTACGAGTTTGACATGCAAACTAGTCAACAAGCTTCGAAGTGGCGCCTTCCAACTGATACTGAAACCGAAGAAACCGCGCCAAACTCGATCGAAAGTCAAAGTCATGTTGACTGTTTTCTTAAACCGTCGCGGTGTTGTGCACTCAGAATTCTTGCCAAAAGGTCAAACGATAAAAAAAAGTATTATTTAAGCGTTATGCGGCGTTTAAGAGAGCAAATTAGACGAAAAGCCAGATTTGTGGAAAGAAAATTTTTGGATTTTGCACCATGATTGTGCCTTCCCACAAGGCCATCATTGTGAACGAATTTTTGACCAAAAACTCTACAAATACCATCGAGCAGCCACCTTATTCACCAGATATGGCTCCAGCCGACTTCTTTCTTTTTCCTAAACTCAAATTACCACTTCGTGGCACCCGGTTTCATTCAGTAGAAGACATCAAGGAGAATTCGCGGCGAGAACTGACCTCGATTCCGGAAAAAGCGTTTAAAAAATGTTTTGATGATTGGATTATTCGTTAGCGTAAGTTTATCGCTTCTGAAGGAGCATACTTTGAAGGTGATAAAATAAATTTTAATGAATATTAAACATTTTGTGTATTATTAATCTTTTCCCGGTACTTTCTTGACAGAGTAGTACATTGCTCTGATCTAAGGTAATAGGTACATTGCTCTGATCTAAGGTAACACATTGCTTTGATCTAAGGTAAGTAGCTAAAGCACTTGTGATAAAGAAATCAGAAACAACGATACCTACAACAATACCCAGACCCGAGCCAATATAGAAAGAAAGATCGTTTTCTACGTTAACTCGAGGGGGAATCGAACCTCAGAGATGGCGATGCCAAGTCCGGCGTGCTCGCCTACGCTCGGCTACGGAGGAGGAAGAGGAGGTTATAGATTTATAGCCAGATACCTTCTTAATAAAATATATGATGCTTGGTGCTTAGCTATTCACGCTAGCACATTAGTAAGTTTGCAATAGGTAAATTAACTCTCTTCCAATGGCGTTGCGAATACAATAATTACTTCAGTAGACCGCATTACTTTTTCGATTTTGCTGATTTGAGAGCATAGATGACTTTTATTGATTGAAAACCATCATTTTTTTGATTGCTCAATTGTGTAAAAATCAGTTTTAGTTGTTAGCAAGAATAATTCGATTTTATCTTCATCTCGAGAAACCGGAACGACCCCATTATTTGAAAGTAGCTCCCAAAAAACTAATTTAAGTTCGATAAAAAGTCTAAGTAGGCATTATATTTTTTCAATTTCATCCAAAGTTTTGATAAAGTTATTTTAGTAACTAGCAATCGGGAACGACGGTGTAAAATCAAAATTAATTTCAGATGCATAAAACTCTTAAACACAGTTGGTAATATAGCAAATGTTTAAGCAAACATTTAGTTACTTTTCAGTTTAACTAAAAGCTCAGTGTAATTAAAGCGTGTCGATATCTGCACCGACCGACATGATTACGCTAATTTGGAACACTGATTTATTGGTTTATTCTACATACGAGCTTTTGCCAGAACTTTAAGCATTTAGTATTTATGATTTAACGTTGCATCTAGAAATGAATAAGTTATAAATATTTGTAGGTACAATAAAAATGTCCAAATTCAGAGATTATTTTTTCATAAAAATATTTTTAGGCTTCAAAATAAAAATCAAAGCTAATTGACGGTAGACCCTAGATTACATGAAAATCATAGAAGAACTCTGTTTTATCTCTGATGTCAACAATATTATTTGATTTCTGACCATGATTGCTACGTCTCCATAAGTATAAACAGATTGCTACTAAAGCCACTACTCGTAACGAAACAAGTACATAATGCGACGTTGCACTATTTAAAATATTGCTTTTGGGCCCTACTCACTTTCTATTATCCCCTGCAATCTCTTCTCAGAATCCAAGAATTCTTAGTATTTGCTATCTTAAATATTGAAGTTTAGAATAAGGGCCAAATTTAATAGAGACCGTAAATGTTTTAGCATCCCGTAAATATTCGCATGGACTTCAGTCGTTCACAAGAATAAATAGGATACAGTTGTATCCTGAAATCTCATGTCGCATATGAGTACGTGGTCTATTCGTGGGACAAGTTTTATCTAAACTCATTCGGGGCTTTGAACGTGCTCGAATAACAAATAAACTTTCTCATTTATTGTACTATCAGAATTTGTAATAAAAGTATGTACCTTATACCATAATTAGAGTCCACTTCAATTGTACCTATAACCTTTTTAATGAGGATTTTATCTTAACCTGAATTTTAATGTTAATCTTTATTAATCAGTTCGTTTGAAGGGAAAGAAAAAGAAAAAATTAATCCCTATCCAGATTTAAATCTTTATTATTTTTAATCTATATTTCGAAGAGGCGAGTATTTTCATACAATTAACTGTTACTACCGGGCATTGACTTATATATTACTTCGTAAGGACAGGGCGGACCACACGTCTGGGTGTTGGACCTAAAGAGACCCGAAAATGACCCGACCGAGGCCGATGTGACGTAGTCAGTGGTCGGCGGTCATCGGGATCTGACATTTGTATGAAAAAATAAAAATGCCTAAATGTTCACTGAAAGGTTGCATAAATTACGACAGAAAGGTCATTAAAACAAATTCAAATTTTACTTCTCACCAATAATCCGCATATTTGATAAACACTAAACTTATTTACATTACTTTAACAATTTTCCAACTTCTTTGTCAATTTTACGAAGCAACGCCATATTTACCGTGCAAAACCGATACAACTTTGTAGCGGCGTGCATTAGTGCTCACAGTGCACTGATTGCAGTCCAGTACATGCGATGTAATATAAATATTTTATTTTATGATGATTTATTGAATACTTATTTTAAGTTTACGTGATAAAGCACTATGAGTCAAAAATTGAAAAAATGTCAAAAATAACAAAAAGCATAAGTAAAAAAAAATGTTTTATTCGAAGGACAGTGAAATGTAATTAATAAATATATATAAATTATCTGATATAGTTTTTTTTAGAAAAGTTTTAAGGTATGATTCCGTATACTTATAAAAATAAATTGTATCCACAAACACCCAATTATCTAGCCCCAAACTAAGCAAATCTTGTGCTATTACTAGATACAGATAATAAACATACTTAAATATATTTATAAACTACCTAAATACATTTATAAACATCCATGACTTAGGTGCAAATGCTCGTGCTCATCACACTAACATTTGCCCCTCGCGGGAGTCGAACCCGCATTGTAGTCCGGAGCGCTTCTACACCAGATGGTTGTCGATGTAATCTCATATAAACTCATATAGAAAATATGGGGACCAGCACTACTGCGTGCTGCTGAATTCGGAATCATACCTTTTGTTTCATTTCGAGAGATAGAGAGAGAAATTGTTTTTTGTTTTATAGCTTCAATTATATGTATAGATTAGTCATCATTACAACTTATAAGAAAAGTATAGTTTTATTTAAAAGTAATGTCGATGTTAAAGTATTTACTAATTACTTACATACAATTAAACAGAAACAAAAATATTGATATTCATTATAAAGACACGAAAATTAACGAAGTAAAACAAACGAAGTTCCTAGGTTTAACTATAGAAAAAGACGTAAATTGGAAAACGCATATAGATAATGTTTGAACATCAGGCGTAGCGCGAGACTGCGCGCGAGCCGCGCGAACGCGACCTTTAAACTGGCTCGAATGTGAACCAGAACTGCACGCGCGCAGATCGCGCGCATTGTACAAGCCTTGCATGAGTAGTATTGATGAATAGTATGAGTAGATTTAGATTTAAAATAATCTTATGTTAATATATTTAATGGTAGCGGCTATTTTATAGGTATTTGTCGTGTTAATTATAACTCTGGTGTTAATGCTTTAAAGCAGGTTAGATCTGTAACAAAAACTGCGATTGCTACCTATCATGCATTGTAGGTTCTAAATTACGCTACAGTTTACTGATGTGATACTACTTAATATAAATAGAGCTTTTATTGCCCAAAAAAGATGCATAAGAGCAATATGCGGTGTCCCTCCACGAACATCATGACGTCCTCTATTTGCACAGTTGCAATTACTAACATTGACGTCCCTGTATATATTTGAAACATGTGTATTTGTAATGCAAATTATGCATATTTTTAATAGGGCATTTGACATTTATCCACGGAACACAAGAAATCAAAATATCATGTTACTACTAAAACTCCAATAACAATGCAGTATAAAAAAAGCTGTATAACAATGAGTATAAAAAAAAATCAATAATATACCCAATGAATTCAAAACATTAAATAATAATCAATTTAAAACAAAATTGAATAAGTGGCTGATCTCACATACCATAAAGGAGTTTTTTAAATAATAAATATTAATTTCAACATAATTATGATATGACTGACATCTATGTACCTAATTTAATTTAATGCAATTTTAGATTAATTTTATACTTCATTTTAGTTCAATTTTATATTTAATTTGCATGCCTCGTGTTGGCTAAACATGCTTGGTACGTTCATTTTAAAACACCTATGCATACCGTACAAATAAAGATTATTTTATTTTACCTTAATTCATTCATTCAGAAAAAAGTTATATTTACTCTGATACTACTTTAAATATAACATCTGTGAAATAAAAACTTTTTTCTTAGTTCCTCTTTCGTTATAAGCCGCTCTTACAAGGTTACTTAGGAGTAATTTTGTGGTTACTCTATGTTGCTATTTGACAGTGGACACCAAAGTCTAACAGTAGGGGTTAGTGTTTCATGTATGGAGGAAATGCAAGGCGATTTGTTCTGTCAGCCGTATCTTTACTTTTTACATCAATGCTACCGGGTCAAAGTCGAAGTAAAAATAAAGATGCTACATAAATTATCATCGATGTAGAGCATGATATGTACACATTTTCCTCCTTAAGTTTAGCTAGATAATCTACTGTTCAGGACCACATCCTATATGCGTTGGGTTTTAGGAGTTAGTTTTTAATCACATGTCTACGTAGGCATAGACTTCTACTACAAGTGCGCCCGACCCATGCGCTGTCGTATACAAGCGGCCTTATGCAAGCACCGCGTAAGGGTGTGCCGCGTGCTGGGGCTATTTTCTACATCAAGTATACCGAATACATCGCGGCACGTTTAGTCGTTTCTGATTACGTTTTGACTTGCAACAACATATCGATTACCTAATCCTGACATCAGAACAAACTAAGTTATTTAAATTCAAATGTGTTTTTTTTGCACAGTATTACCTCAAAGGCTCGAAGTAATTTGTTTATAAATAGCGATTAAATATCAAAACAGCCGAGTAAGTACCTACAGTTCGTCTCGTCTAATTGACTTGACGTACAGCGTACGCTGCTCTAAGCTTAGTAAAGAAATATAAATGATTTTTTCTTAATTTACTGGCAAATCTGTCGAAGCCGAATTGTGAATATCGCAGCATCAAAAACGGCTAGCTAATTTTATAAAAATGAACGCGTTTCGTTTTACTTGGGTTAGCGTATAACACAACAATATTTTGGCTTGTTTAACGACCGCCTGATTATATTTATCTTTTTTAAAGTAGCCCGCCGTAATGTTAAATAATGTGATAAATGAAACCAGCCACCGTTTCACTGAAACTACCTACCTACCTACCTACACAAATTGGATTTGTCCCGTAAAAACATTGTTTCCCCCTCTTGTTAGGTTTTTGTAGGCACAATTGCTTTTGCAGTTCCCATCACTAGAGCAGGGAACAATTGCAAGGCCGCAAGCTTTGTGTGAGAAGGCTTTACATTTCACTGACACCCGTGAGTGTTTTTTGTTTCTTCGTAAAAAGATATAACACAGCCAAAAAGTGCATTGAATTTTCTAGAAACTGTAGGATTTGACATCTGTTTACTAACAGGATAAACTAGGTATTCAAAGTGACATTTGGCTATTTATTCACCATCTATTTGGATCAGTAGTAGTGCTAGGTACTAAGTGTAAGTATCAGTGAGTAAGTTCCTTACAAACATAAATCTCTGCCAGCTATTTGCAAGTTAAACGTACATAAATGATAAACGTCGTACAGTCACTTTACAAGTAGACATCACAAAAACAGTTTTTATAAATAAATCCCAGATTCATGCACCAGATTCAATTTAAAAATTGTTTAGAGGCCTACACTACTAGCGAGAGATAGACGAGAGTTTAGCGATTGGAAATGCCTCGCGTTCACGAAGAAATGCGGGCTCGCGACCTGACGCCTCAAACCTATCGCGGCCATATGACTTCGTTGGGTGGAAATTACTTACAGCTTACACATCTAAATTCCTATTACCTACAAGTTATGTTTTAACACAAGTAATTTTTATTATTTTATTTAAAAAATCGCGGTAGATGCCTCAGATCTCGAAACAAACTTAAAGGTTAAGAAAGGTCGAAGCAACATTGAAGATATCGCAGCTCGAACTTCCAGCTAATACAGTAAGCCCCTTAAGTTCAATTAGCTGATCTGATTTAGAATTAGTTCACAAGAAGAAAGTTGACAAAACTATAACAAATTGCATCATTATAAATGTAAATAAAATTCACAGTAAGAGAGTTTTCCGGATTATAATTAATGTTAAATGAGGACGTAGAGCTCATAAAAATGTAATGATGTTAATCCCCTTTTTCGATAAATACACAGCAAAAGTTTTTCAATTTGCGCTCGAATATCGCTTTCTTGAGTAAGCAACAACTTGTAGGCAGACTCGACGGTTTGCAGTAAAGCTATAATTAAACCATCCAACGTAAAGTAAAAAAAAATTAAGGGACGTGCCAAAGTTATTTTTTGCCAAGCAAAGTTCCTTAAACTACTGGACATCCAACATCTAAAATAAAGAAAATATCATGGAATTGGTCTCGTATTATTTGATCTCGAATGTATAGTCTAAATATAAATTCACCAACAAGTGAAAAATAAACGATGCAAATGAATCTTACAGAAACAAAACTATTATGCTTTTAATATTTAAGCCCTTACTAATTACTACCTGTGAATTATCAGCTACGTGACGTTATTAGTGTATTTAAAATATTATACTTAGCCATGTCTTTTTTAACTAAAAATCAAAATAAAAAAGTAATTTACATATCTTAAGATGCATGTTTTTATGTTTCAGCTGCAGCAGATTCACATCTTAAAAGATTCACGCCCATTCATTTACACGATTAAAGCGTTTCAAAATACAAAAGTATCGTATTTAACTAATAATACACCAGCCATTATTTCTAAAACTCCGTAATTTTGCAGTTATGAGTTTAGTTATACTGCAATAAATATAAATGCAGACAAAGATATAGGGGAGTGTCGCAATAAATTCCGCTAAACATACGAGACTTTAGTAACATAGGGGGCATAACACGAGGGGGTAAACGGTTTGCTCTGTGCCCGGAAATAAATGTCTCTTGCACTTCTTAAGCTGAAATTCCCAACGCAACAGAACGTTACACTGAATAAATATTCATATCGATTAAAAATATACCATATACGAATCGATATAAATAAAAATACATCGCCAATATGTGTACCTAATGCGCATAACTTCCGAAAAACTACATCAAAAGTGATAATCCCTTTTTAGGGTTCCGTACCCAAAGGGTAAAATGGGACCCTATTACTGAGGCTCCGCTGTCCATCTGTCTGTCCGTCCGTTTGTCTGTCCGTCTGTCACCAGACTGTATCTCATGAACCGTGATAGTTAGAGAGTTAAAATTTTCACAGATGATGTATTTCTGTCGCCGCTATAACAACAAATACTAAAAGACAGAATACAATAATTATTTAAGGGGGCTCCCATACAACAAACGTGTTTTTTTGCCGTTTTAAAATGGTACGGAACCCTTCGTGCGCGAGTCTTACTCGCACTTGACCGGTTTTTAGTTATTGTCAGAATAAGGTTTGTATGCAAAGAAAAACAGAAAAATGTTAAAATTATGGAAAAAATATCGTACTATTATCTATAAAAAGGCAAAAATACACGTTTGTTGCATGGGAACTCCCCTTAAAAAATTGTTTTATTTCAATTTAATTATTTATTTTTAAAGTGAATACATAACTATTTTTAAGTTGCATCGTTTCATTACACAGTTCCTATGACCACCTTACAGCTCCATCATCAGACCCTGCGGGTCTAAAACGGCCGCATTGGAAGTTTCATTTTTAATCTGATTCATTTAGTGAAATGTAGCGGAAATGATTTGCAAACCGCTAAAACGGCCACATTAATAAATGAATCATATGCAATTCATTTCATCAAATGGATCATATTTGATGACGTTAAAAAAATATAGTGAAGCGTCCAATCTTACTTTACGGTTTTTGTGAAAACGAATGTTTTTAACAACACAAAGGAACAAAATGTTTTAAAATACTTAAGTTTTGTGTGTTCTACAAATATCAATACAAAATAATAATAAAAATAACATTGAAATAGTGGTTCACCAATTTGACATTTAATATGAATTACTGTTTTCATAATAAGTGGACCATATTACGAATTTCCATACAAAACTGTCAAATTAGATGAACTGCAAATATGAAATGTTCGAGGCTCATTTTATGATTCATCAAATAACATTTCATTTTAAGATTTGCTAAATGAAACATATTATGAACGGAATATGAAACATCTAATGCGGCCGTTTTAGACCCGCTGGTTACCACTGACAGACAAACTATTCGTCAAGACGATTTAAACGAGCCCAAACTCGATGAGGTTGTATCGTTTCATTGCGAAATTCCTATGGCCACCTTCCAGCTCCATTATCAGATCAGCACCATGTCATCATAACATTGCATTGTCAAGCGATTTACACATACGTACCTATGCAAAATTTCAGCTCAATCGGTAACCGGAAAGTGGATCAAATTTAATTTGCAAGATTTGATGACAAACATCGATCGGGAGTTCGGGACAGGTGAAACTAAATAAAAGCTTGTAAAAACATCGGTCGGGACAGGTGAAACTAAACACAGCTTGTAAAATTGCTTTGTCGTTGATGTTGCCGTTACTCGCTGTGCCGTATGGAAAAGCTCTATTTACCTAGTCCCAAACCAAGTAAAGCTTACTTGTACAACGAAGAGTAAATAACCGAAAGTCATAAATAAACACATTTATATCCATGACTCAAGTTATCGACTAATATTACACCAACACCTGTATCTTGGGGGATTCTAACCCGCAACCTTTGTTTTTGTCTAAGGGTGTTGCAAGCAACATTAAATTAATGCTAATTTTATTATTGTTGCAACACTGAACGCCACTTCCTTTCTTAACATTAGCAACGTGTTAGCGTTGTGTGTGTCGAAGAAAATACATTCATAACGTGGAGCAGCGGCGTGCTTTGATTTTTGTGCTGGGTAGGCACTAAGTATTATTTAAAAAATATAACATATTTATTTTTAATATTACATATAACATTATTTAAAAAAAAATCTATCACATTTTCCGGTTAAACCATGCGTCGGAAATAAAAAGTCACAAGTATAAAAAGCGTTTAGTTTATGCCCCTCTATAGGATGAAAAACAAAGATTTGAATTTTATGAAGTTTTATAATTTTATCACCAATTTTTTCTGTTTGAACACTTTATATTCTATCGCATTTTCCGGTTAAACCATGCGTCGGAAAGAAAAAGTCACAAGTATAAAAAGCGTTTAGTTTATGCCCCTCTATAGGACGAAAAACAAAGATTTGAATTTTATGAAGTTTTATAATTTTATCACCAATTTTTTCTGTTTGAAAACTTTATATTCTATCCATCTATCTATATATATATATCGGGTGTAAAAAAAGGCTTAACCAAGCCGAATACCACATATTCTACGTATTATTACGATCATTTTTTTCTTTTACACTATACCTGGGAAATGACGGGTTACCGAGTTATTAACAGTCAAAGTTACAATTTTTTTTCAAAGATTTTTACAAAATTGACTTCTGTTTGATAATACTAAACTTTTTTACAAAGAAACATTATAAAAATTTTCAGTGCTTCTTTCATAAAAGGCCTTTAAAGGGCACAGCCGGCAATGAATCGTGCGCAGTGCTCTCGCGCCACCCGCTCGCCCGCCGGCCGCTTACACACACAGGCATAGTCTGTGGCGTGCGCGCTATACATTGCGGGTTAGAAATAAGTTTTTTTTTATGATACCCCAAAATAAAAGTCATTTCCCAGCAATTATTTTTGAATGATCAAACGAACTTACCTGAAGTGAAGTTCGATCTTAATTATCCTGTCTTCGTCGAAGAGATTTATTCTTACCATGTAGTAGCCCTGCTACGCGCTAACCTAATCGCACAAGCTTTTTAGAGTAAAAGAGAAATAAGAAAATTCAACACTTTCCCTTTCACTCCCACCCTACCTCTGCTATGGCATCGCGCCTGACCTCATTACTTTTAGAGTAGGAATCTATAGAAGCAACATGTATCCAGGGGAAGATACTAATCTGAAGGGATGGGTGGGACCCTAAATCTCTTCGACGAAGACAGGATAATTAAGATCGAACTTCACTTCAGGTAAGTTCGTTTGATCATTCAATTATCCTGTCTTCGTCTTCTAGATTTATTCTTACCATGTAGATGTTTAGAGTAAATGATCTATGTTGCTTATTAAGAAAAAAAATAACTATTTATTTAAATCAATTAAGCATAGAACATATTATGACACACTTCTTAATATAAATACTTATACCTACTTACAATGACTATTCATTGAGATCAGACAGTACAAATATTATTATCATTCATTAATTAATTCAGTAATTCATTATATCATTACATCATTACACACTTTTAATTTAGATATAGTTACAATATCTTAATATTAAATTATTGAATTGAACAAACTTGGATTCGTATCAACAATCGGCCTATTGTAAAAATTTGCAAAAAAACTGCTGATTGTGCCGACCAGCCAGCACACTTCCTAATGGTATCTACATTAAGACCAGCACGGGTAGCCGCAGAAATTGAGGCGTGCCTCGTGCTGTGTGCACCGAACACTGATGTATCTATGCCGCTATCAGATAGGGTCTGCTTAATCCAGCGCCGTATGGTCTGAGAACTAGCAGCTCTGTGCGGTTTTTTAAATGTCACAATAAGACGATTTTCAGAATTTGGTCTTATAGAAGAAGTTACTTGTATATATTTTTGTAATGTTGCAGCTGGGTAAATACCAGGCCTCGGAGTGAAGACAGGTAAGTCTAGAATTGGTTGCGATCTACCAATTGCAGAAGTTTTAATCAAGTCGGTTATCGTGATTATTATTCGATTATTATAAGTTTTAACATCTGGTAATTTAACTAAAGATATGGTTTGTGTTCTCTGGCCTGTAGCTAGTGCTAATAACATAACCATTTTTTTTACTTAATGTTTCCAAGTTTATTTGATCATTATTAAAATTTTCTAAATAATTTAAAACAATATTTGGATCCCAAGTGATATTGTACCGGGGAAATGTCGGTTTCACTTTAAAAAATCCCTTTGAAAAAACGTTTTAAACAATCAACTCCGCTAATGTTATTTATTGATATTAAGGAAATTGCCGATCTATGGTTATTTAGCGTTCCGTATGATGATCCTTTATTGAAACTACTTGTGAGAAAATCTAGTAAAGAAGAAACATTGAAATTAAAGAAATCAATCTTATTTTTGCTACAATATTCCCACCACTGCTTTAAACTAGATGAATATTGAGTGATAGTGTTCTTGGATAAAGAGGATATCATGACGTCTAAAGCCGATTCTGGTATTAATTGTTTGCGGAAACCTTCCCGGATAACACACATGCTGCCAGGGAAAGGTGCTGATGTAGCGGGTGTGTCGATCTGAAAGGAGACGATAGAAGACCTTTACTTGGAGAAAATAAAAGCATTTTTTTAACAGACATTGATCTAAACAAGGGATACCACGGCTGTGACGGCCAGTACGGAACTACAACTATCCCAGTTGCACGGTCAGAAACTATTTTATTAAGTGTCTTTAATATTAAAGCAAACGGTGGGAATGCGTAAAAAAAGAATTGAGACCAATTGACAGTAAAAGCGTCAATATTGTAGGCAAAAGGATCTTTTTTCGATGAAATATACACGGGACATTTTGTGCTTGTTCGTGAAGCGAACAAATCTATAGAAGGTCTGCCAAAATTAAAAATTATATCATGAAATTCTTGGGAACCCAGCTCCCATTCCATATCAATATTAAGTTTTCGTGATTCTGAATCAGCTTCAACATTCAAGGAAGAACGAATATAAGATGCAAAGATATATATTTTTCTTTCTTCGCACCATTCCCAAATCATTTTTGCAACTCTATTAAGGTGCGGGTATTTAATACCGCCCATTCTGTTCACATAAGATATTGCAGTGGTGTTATCAACACGTAAAAGAATATCGCAGTTTGTTTTATTGTTTGCAAATTATTTAATACCGAAATAAATGGCTAAAAGTTCCAAGAAATTTATATGATTGGATCGTTCAGAATTGGACCAAAAAAACCACCTGTTTTTTCGTTTCCACATGCTGCACCCCAGCCTGTGGTCGACGCGTCCGTGTAAATCTCTAAGTCAAATTTTTGTTGTCGTATTGGATTCACTGCTACTAAAATATTATTTTTCCACCAATGCAAATCATCTTGTAAACTGTCATGTAAATTTAAAAATGAATCATAGTTGTCGTTGTTGTTAAGAAGTGCTAAGTATTTTATTCGTTCAAAAGACTTTGTGTGTACCCATCCGTAAGCTATTGCAGGACACGCTGCTGTAATAGAGCCAAGAAATCGAGCAAATTCCCTTATACAGATTCGTCTTGCATTCGCAATGTTTTCTATGAACTGACTTAATTTTAAGCGTTTTGAGTACGGCAATTGTAAAGTCATTGATCTAGAGTCTAGAATGAACCCTAGAAATTGGCAAGATTTTTGAGGTGTCAAATTACTTTTTTTTTTTTTTTTTAGAATTTATAACAAATCCTAAACTGGTTAACAGGTTGATAGTTGCATTTGTATTCTCTAGACAATAACTATTTGACGAACCTAGACACAGAATATCGTCTAAATATTTCACGGAAAGAAAAACCACTAGATCTAAGACGAGCCATGACAGACTGTAATATTTTTGTGAAAATATATGGGGCTGAAGAAAGACCGAAAGGTAATGCAACAAATTCGTACAAAATATCCTTATGCCAAAAGCGTAAGTACTTGGTGTGACTTTCATGGATTAGTAATAAAAAATAGGATTGTTTCAAATCGATATTAGTCATATAGCAATCTTTAGACATTAGTTTTGTAGCCGTCCTAATATCCTCCATTTTGAAATGTTCGGTCAATACGTATTCATTAAGCTTTTTTAAATTTAAGATGAACCTCATAGTCCGTCGTTTTTAGGAATTAAAAAAGTATCTGAAATAAATTGAACTTGAGTCGGCTTACATCGTCTTATAGCCTGTAACTCTAATAAGTGATTAATTTCGACTCCCATAGCTATCGACTCAGATTGTGACAAAGAACGTCGTGGTAAGTCCTGTTGACATTGCCTAGGCTCACTTATAAAAGGGATCTTGTAACCTGTTACAGCATTTAATACATAATCATCTTTAGTAAGAGACTGCCACTGGTTAAAAAAAAAATCTGAGGCGACCGGCATGTACCTGCGGATGTGTGTCATCTACGTTGTCCGGTTGACTGGGGGGCGATGTACTGGTGCTGGGCCCGGCTGCCGTCGAGGCGGCGGCAGTGGCGGAGGAGGTTGGCGCCGTGCGAATCGCTGCGGCGGGGGCGGCGGCGGCGGCGGGAACCCTCGTCGACGGTTCGGGTACGCGTACGACGTCGTTTTTCTCGGCCCACCGGTCCGGTATGGATAGGTTACAGCCAAGTCTCCTCGATTATCTCCAAATAGGAAATTATCTCTTTTCCTTTCTTTAAATGGTTCTGCTAAAGATTTGTCGATTAAAGGAATAATAACAGCCCGCCGTGTGTCTGTCTCAGCAAAATGAGAATCTGCTATTAATTTACCCGCGTCATTTAAAGTGCGTATAATATCTGGTATATCTGGATTTTTCTTCAGGAGTTCTGTTATTGCTTTACCTAATGCTGATAAGGATTTACCTATTTGATTTTGCTTTACTAGGAGTCTCTTATCCCGTAATTTACAACTTTCAGCTAATATACCACCTATTTCAGGATTTAGTTCTGGACTCTTCACCGAGGGTAGATTTTTAGGTATTAAGTACTTCTTTAAAAGTTCGTCTCGGTTATATTTTTTCAAGCCGTATAGCAAAATTTTTTCGAATTGTTTTGCTACATCCGCATGAAGATTATCGCCAAATTCCGCAGCGTCTGGTTCAATGTTATGTTCAATGAAGCCTGTTATTGACTTCACTATAATTAGATACTGATTCATTATGGCATTCTTCTGGAGCGGCATATTCCGCGGGTAAATCCAGATCATACTCGAGATGTTCTGAAAAAAACATCACGATTCTATATTGTTTCATATATTTAAACGATTACGGTTATACAAAAAGATAACTATATGTAGGTAGGTTAAAACTTGTTTTAACAATGTTACGATCTGTGAGCAAATCACTTATTATATTATGTATTTTAAATCTCAATAAAAGAACTCGCTGTAGGTATTCGTAAAATATTCAATTGAACACATTAAATTTAAGTGAATCTTTCAAGTAATTCTTTTTAAGACCCCGATGAATGCAACGGGAAAATAATTTGTCATCAAAAGTATATAACACTTGTCATAAAAATAGTATCCGAAGAATACAACGGATGCAAAAAATATATAAAACATATCATAAGTAGGTAGATATGTTATGTCCTCGATGAATGCATCGGTAATTATAGTTACTTTCATTTTCAACAAAGAAAAAATCATGCGTCCGAAGAATTCAACGGGGGCATGTAGGTAATTTATTAATTACTTTCTTATCTTGTGTAATATCCGAAGAATACAACGGATCTATGAATATAATTCCTAATGAATGCAATAGGAACTTAAATTTAACAAACTTGAGATAAATCTACCTTCAGTTTGTACATCGTTTTCTTCATCTGAATATATAATCTGTCTTGCTCGCTTGGCTTCCAGTTTACGGCCATATTTTTTCATCTTCCGTAACCACTTTTCTTCAGTAGTCTCATCTTCATGTTTTCTCTTCGGCATTTTAACGATCGGTCAAAAGACAAATACTTTATTTGGCGAACTTGTGCGAACGCCGCGCGCGCACGGACAAGAATGAGGTCAGGCGCGATGCCATAGCAGAGGTAGGGTGGGAGTGAAAGGGAAAGTGTTGAATTTTCTTATTTCTCTTTTACTCTAAAAAGCTTGTGCGATTAGGTTAGCGCGTAGCAGGGCTACTACATGGTAAGAATAAATCTAGAAGACGAAGACAGGATAATTATTGCATTTTACTTGTCTTTATGTATAGAATTCGTGGTTTAAGGCTTGGTTAAGCCTTTTTTTACACCCTGTATATCTATAACCATGCGTCGGAAAGAAAAAGTCACAATTATAAAAAGCATTTAATTTGAGCCCCCTTATACATTGAAAAACAAAGATTTGATTTTTATTATGTTTCATATTTTTAATAAAAAAAATTTTAAGTGCCAAACGCCTTGCACACTGCTACACTCCAACCAAATAAAGACTTACCAGCATTCTTGCTTTCCGAGGCAAGCAAAGAAAATTGACTGAGTGAAGATATATATGGAGCACCACAACTATCCAATTGATATTTATAACGCCTCAACGACATTTCGTGGTTATTACTTTTTCGCGAACTTTGAACATGTCAGTAATCTTTTATCGTAATATGTTTGCAACGGTAAGCATTATATACTTCAAATAATTCAATAAAGTTGTTAGTTTAGTGACAAAATCATAACTTGTCTCCGACGTAAACACACACAAAACCGGCGCCCCATCGGCTATTTTGTTGATTTTAACATGGTATTTACCTACTTTTAAGATTGTATTAGTTGTTCACCACATTTTAATACACTTTACACTATTAGAACAATTATCTTCTGACAACTTAACACCCGATTATTCACTAATATTTTTAAAAATCTTTAACTGAGGTGAGGTTATGTTACACTCGTAAATATTATGGCCACAGAATAAACTAGGACATCTCTTTGTTTGTTCCGAATTAAGCTAAAATAAGCTTTGGCGTATTCAAACTATGCAAATAAATGTTAGTTCTATGTGAGATCGATTACGTTACGACTCAATTCGGAACTTAAATTACCCGGCTAATGAAAAAAGGCTACTAGGCTGTCACTGACTCTTTCATTTAGACGCGGTAGGCGCCGCATTCTTTATGAGGATAAGTTGCGAATGTCAACTGTCAGGTTTTATTGTATAAAAGTAACGTTCTTTTTAATTTATCCGTATTACGATCAACCCAACTCTCAATTTTCTAAGTATTTTAGTCGCTGTACGGAAGAGCGTTAATCGCGTGCTTTTTGCGCTACGATGTAGGCGGTCTCGGCATTGCCTACTCACCACTACTCACTCGCCGCGCGGAGCATGACGTAAAGCGCATTGTTCGGTATTAATATTTCGAGTTTTAATAGTAGTCGGTGTTTTCGTATATGGACTGTTTATATTTTTATGTATTATGTTTATTAGTTAAACATTCATTGTTTTATTAATATTTAGAGGATATTTTTTCAATGACACTTATTTTTATATGTACTTAAACATCTCTGCCATTAATTTCATTTGGACGGTACCTCCGTCCAAATGAAATTGGACGCGGCACAGCTTAACAGCCTATATGCAAAGCACGCCCCTGATGTGGAGTTTTTCCTCCAAGTGCATCGCCATCAACCAGCCGTCAGTCCTGGGCCATAACCATGAACTCTTAAAACCATAGATATAGAATGTACAAGATAGACAAAGGCTCATTGCAAATGATACAAAAAATGTGACACGTATGTGTGTGTGTAGTAGTGTTGTTCAAGCCACAAATTTTTTTATCGATAAATTGCAACCGGCATCAAATTGATTTGGCACAAGTCACAATCTTACTCGCATTAAATCGAAAAATGAGTAATTGAATACTGTGAACAAGTTTATATAATGGAAAACAAGAAAACGGTCGTTTTAAATATGTCATCATCAACATCATCATTTCAGCCACAGGACGTCCACTGCTGAACATAGGCCTCCCCCATTGACTCCCAGATCGGCCGGTTGGAAGCAACCTGCATCCAGCGTCGTCCTGCAACCTTTACCAGGTTGTCTGCTCAAATATTAAATATGTAACCTATTTAAAACAATTTCATATCATAATTTCATTTCAACATGTTCCTTATAATCACAGAGTTAATATTATACTACTTACAGTAGGTGGTTCTGTGTTCATAGAGTTGGGCATTAAACACAGGTGTCAATCAAATGAAATAAATGCACTTCTATAATCGTGACATAAAGTATGTATTTATTTTTAAGTAGGTATTCTGATTAATTGATTAATTTTGTTTTTGTATATTTGTAATATTTTTTTAAAAGATATCTTTATTAATTTTGTTTTTGACGAGAAAATATTGTTACTTTTCTGTTTTTTTTTAAATTTTGTTTCTTATTTTCTTACCATAATATTATTATAATGTCAAAATTATTTAATAACCTCTAAATAAATTAAAACATACTTGATGTCACAATTCTTGAAATGCTTTTATTTTATTTAACTCACACCTGTGTTTCATTCCTAACTCTATTGACACAGAACGACATAATGTAAAACCGACCAATAATAGAGTTACAACAGGTTTTAATTTCAAGTTAATTTATATTACTGTTGTCTTTTATTTACGCGAACACGATACATTTAAATGAAACTACTTTTACGGATTATTTCGCGATTTATTAACATTTTATTTAACCTGACGTTTCGAACACTTTACAGCGTTCGTGGTCACAGGTAGACTAAGGTGTTATTCGTCTTTACAATATTTTGAAAAAATATAAACTACCGTCACTTAGTTAATATTAATTTGTGTTCCTATCTACGCAAAAAGAGCTAACTGTATCTAGAGGTCTTGCAGTGCGGGGCCTAGCATGGGATTTCGTTAAAACAGGATCCCATGCTGGTGGTATTATCCAACCATCTTCTCTGTTGAAATTCGGGTGTCTTCTAATTTCAATTGCCTCCCGTAACATGCGAGGAACAAATCGTCGTTCTCTTGCAAGGACTTTAGGCTAGTCAAATCGTATGAAATGGTTGGGTGTATCTAAGGCATGTTCACACACTGCAGACTTAGTATTCCGTCTATGTTTGATGTCGGCTATATGTTCTTTTACCCGCACGCCTATACTTCGTTTTGTTTGACCAATATAGGAGAGCCCACAGTCACATTCCAGTCTGTACACCCCCGCATCTTGAAGACGTATGTTACACTTGACAGGTGGTAAAAATTGGTTAATCTTTTTCGGCGGCTTGAAGTAGGTTTTGATTGAAGCGCGCTTCAAAATGTTTCCCCTCTTGTCAGTGACACCCTTCATATAAGGTAGTACAGCAGGTTGGCGTTCGACGGTGGAATGCTTGACCCGGGGTCTGGAACGACGTGGTACCGGCAACTGGTTTTCTCGTAGTACCTTCCTGACATGCTGGAGCTCGCCAGCCAGGTGTTGGTCGTCACAGATACCCCTTGCTCTCTGAAACAATGATTTGCCTACGGTAGCCAACTGTCGAGGATGATGGTGAGAGGCACCATTGAGGTATTTATCTGTATGGGTGGCTTTACGAAAAACTGTATGACTAAGAGTATGATCCGGATTCCTAGTAAGTAAAATATCTAAGAAAGCTAGTTTATTGTCTGCCTCAATTTCCATAGTAAATTTGATTTTTGGGTGGATTGAATTTAAATGTTCTAGAAAAGCAGAGACTTGATTGGTGGGTAAAATTGTAAAAGTATCATCTACGTACCATTTATAGAACCTGGGTGTTATAACCTTAATTTATATTTTATATAAATTGTCACTTGGATTGAAAATTAAAACTTATAATAAAATCAATCAAAAAAATTATTATTTTAAAATTGTAAACTCTGGAAACTATGTAAGGCATATTTAAACATGAATAAAACAATCAAAATATTTATTTTTATACATATTTACACTTTTATACAATGTACATTAATGTTTACTGCAAACTGTTGACTGTTTCCGCGGAGTCCAATCTGGCCTGTTTATAACTCTTATCCACTTTTCGCGTATTTCAGGTTTAGATATTTTATATTATACTAAATATTTGACTAAACTATACAGAATTCTTTTAGTCGTTTATAAACAAGTTATATTTTAGATGCCTAAAAATAAAACTAAAATCTCATAATGTAATCACAAAAAAACAGTATTGGAGTGTTTTTTTTTGTAAACAAACATGATAAATATTTTTTAGTACTTGCTACTAATCTTCTATACCCACAAATGGCTGTAGATATTTTATCGATACTTATGACGTCACCGCTAGTTCAATCCCTAGTGTAGACATACAATTTACTATTTTACCTAATATTTATTGTAATTATGTCTTTCACTACGAAATACACAAACACACACCAAACAAAGTTCATATTCTTCTGATAAATCCAAGTTCTTTGTCGATTATAATTACGAATTAGACACAAATTTGTTTCAAATAATTTTTATCAAAATATGTATTTACCTGTGAAATGTGTATTTATTTGGGTTATATGTTCTTGTCACATCACAATTTATAATTGAACAGCACCCCATGTCTACAGAAATATTTAAATAAGTTTTCCGTTTGTAATTTTGTATATTTTAATACAATTAATTTTGACGTTTGAAATTGAAGTCATTTATAGTCAGTTAAATATTTTTTTTGTGTCACATAGGTACATTGACATCTGTCTTTTTCTATCTTGTAGGGTGCCCGCAAGGATATGATGTCTCTTTTCCACGCTTTGTCAGTCTTTAAGAGCGTAGCGAATCCTAAGTCTATGCTTAAAACAATCTCAAAGTTGTCAAATCTGTCAATTTTGGTACGTCATTTCATACAAAATTTGACAGAAATGATAATGTTTGACAGATTTGTGATTGTTTTAACAGTTCATGGTTAGGGCCCTGAGATACACTATGCACCAAACTAGGAGGTAACCCACTGAACCAAGGTCACCGATGTTGTGATGGTACATAAAATAGTTACTTAATACCACGTCCATCTTTAACATTGTATAGTATGTACCTGCTTTTAGCGGTGAAAGTTCAGTCTCAGTAGTTGGGCACATAAAGACTCTCATAACAGCGTTTTAAGTTCTTTTAGCATTCTTACATGTCGTAAACATGCTACAGTTCTCTGCGGTTGTTTGCTAAATGACCGTCGAATCAATTCCCTAGGCGGGTTTGAGTAGAAAACTGGAACAGAATTCTATTCATTTTTTTCAGTCACAAGTATAATATTTAACAAGCAACAGATGAAAACACTAGAGCTAACTTGACGTGAAACTCGCCGCGGTGCTGCAATAGGGAACTACGCTGCAACTAGGTACTCAACAACGTTCTATCAGAAATATATTTTTAAAACATAAACTCATATTTGTTACTTGCATACAATTTTCATTACAGTTAGCATAAATCGATAAAATTAAATTAATTCATCTAACGATCACACGAATTATCTAGCCATCAACAAAGCAAAGCGTCGAACAAAACAAATCAATATTTCTAATTGGTTGGTTCATATCATTTTATCCCATTTGACTATGTACCTAAAGAATGAACGAAACTCAAAGCGATACAGGTGTGTTACTCGGGCAGAATAATAATACTCTTTGAGATTTGACGACAAAATAATAAGTTTGTGTTGCGATGCGATGCTTTCAATTTCGGAACAGGTTTCTTTGATATTTTAATGATAAAATCCCTATTATTAAATTAATCGCATGATTCATACATAGGCTTCTACAGACAGGAGTTACTGCAGTTTATAGGAGTAGCTAAGTTGCGTTCAGCTGCAACTGTGTCGTACAGTTTGCTAACGAAATTCGCACTATGGTCGACTTTTTCAAAGGCGTAATATTTTAGTCTCTACGAAAGTTTTAATAGCAATAGTATTTTACAAAAGCGAGCAAATGTTGCATGTTAAATATGGCTAAGGCCCACTCGGTTAAGGCATATACTCGTAAATTGACATGTAATCAAAACCCGAGTGCTGCAAACTCTGCAAATAATATTACACTCGCTCGCGGATGAATACGATGTGATAGAGAGGTCCGCTTCTAGCCGCAAAACTGCATGTTTGCGAGCCTTATGCTTGTACGGTCAACAGCAACCAGCAACCACAAAATCTGTAAACTTTCTCAATTGAATTTGAACTGTACGTACATGTTGAAGTTTAAGTTTAAAATCGGTCCAAAGAAAATTAATTTATGTTAGGTTGATAAGCTGTTCTATGTACTATTAGGTACATTGTGCTGTTGGGTATCACAGACTGGTGTCGGTGTGATATAATAATAATAAGTCATAACTTATTTTATGCTATTTTTGTTTGCATAGTAATATCGAAAAGTCTAAAAACTACTTTCATTTACTAACTTTGGCAAAGGTAGAAATGAAAATAGCAGAAAAATACCAGCAGCTTCACGTTTCAGTTTCCGTATATTCGATTACAACGTTGAGTTTGTGAGTTGATTTTTAGTTAAAAGACTAATAATATAATTAAAATTAGCAGCGTTAGGTTTCTACGGTACGGTATGATGGTTGGAAACTTTTGGGTCTAGGGTGCGGCTATTTTCATAATTAAAAACGTGTAATATTCAGTAATTAAAATAGTTTGTCTGAGTGCTTTATTTAGCCAAAAGCGAAAAATAATGTGAATCCTGGGGCCTAGTCATGAACTCGTACGTAGGTACTTACTATAACAGTGCTATAATTGCTTTTTTTACGTAACATTCTGTACAGAAAAAACAAAATAAGAATAAACTACTAGCACTATAATAGCGATAACGATGGATGATTTAAACTCATGGTTAGGTCCTTGATGATTAATGTTTACGGTTCAAAATTGCATTTAAAAAAAATCAAGAAATAAACCTGACTGCCGTTTCCTAATCATAAATAAATAAAAATAAGAATTCTACATATACCTATCTAACAGTCCTCCGACTGCGAACCGTTTACTACTGCAGTCACAATTTATTTCTAACTTTTTAGTAGGTACCTTTATATAACGGCAGTTGTGGTTTTTAATTTTTGATTACTATTTTTACAATTTGACATCGCAAACTACCTTCAATCACATTAAAAAAAAAAATTATGATACCCCAGTTGATAAGTATGGGAGATTTTATTCTTTAGTTAGGCCGCAAAACTAATATGGTAGGTACTGATTTATTAAAGTAAAGTAAAGTAGGCCTATATACGTTCCACTGCAGGGCACAGGCCTTACCTCAACTATGAGGTACGTGGTTTGGGACATACTCCACCACGCGGGCCCAGTGCGGATTGGCGGAGGGCTGTTACTAAGTTACTAAACCTTACTGTCAGATGTAATCAAGCCGCCATAAGGCCTCTGACTAGGCTTCACGACTAATGCCAAGCGATATCAGCCGGGAACAACTTTTAACGTGCCTTCCGAAGCACGGAGACGCTCGTGATAAATATCTCTAAATTGGTCGGAATGGTCACCCATCCGCTCACACACAACCACGTCGTTGGTTGCATAATATGAGTAATCGATACCAAAGCATTGCCGCCACTGAGCAACGAGCACCTCATTAATCGGCGCATTATTAATACGAAATAAAGTGTTGTACTCGTATAATATTAATGTCATATTACAGAGATTATTTCACTTGGGATAACTGACCTGAAGGGATAAATCTCTGTGTACAGTTACTAAAGCTAAAGATGAGAAATGTTAAGGAAAAAAGATATCTAGGAATATAACAAGAAATTCTCGTGACCTGGTATCTCAGCAAAGTTGATTAATGGAGTCTCGAATCATCCCAGCGTCGATGTCTCGATCGTGATTACTCCTTGAAAGTTTTCTTTTTTATGACGTCTACATTGGGTTTTGAGTACCTGTTAATCTACTCGTATCTCTTACCAACGTAGTAAATCGTTTTTATCCTTATCAAAATTGTACAGTCTTAACTACATAAAAAGTAATTATTAAAATTACAATAAGTTGTAACAGCAAGAATTTGTAATTTTGCACTAAATATATTAGGTGCATTTTATACATAGGTTATAGCACATATGGATTGTCTAGAACTTACATCAAACTGTTGTAAATTTTGACTCCGCAATATATGTCAGTTGTCTTGGGAATAACTAATTCCAGACCTATGAGCTAGTCAGTTAAAAGTGCTGTCATTTGCCGCTTTTAAATTGTGTGATGTGCAAATAAAAATAAAAAAAGTGATTTTGCATAGTTCATTTAAGATCAGGTACGAAAAATCAATGCCTATGCGAGCTTGTTTTTTCCAAAAAGTTTTAAATTTATGATGATGCATAAAGATTTAATTTTTTCATGTAATGATAGTATGCTCATAATAGGATGCATTTCATTAAAAAATCAAATACGAAAAGATGTTACATTTATGGATTTAAATATTGAAAAAGATCTTAAATTTCAATTTTTAACTAAATAAATTAAGCAACAAATATTTGGGAACCACTTTTAGTAGTGTTCTTAAATATCTTTAAACTTAATGATTAATTTTATTCGAAACGAATTACGAATGTTGTGCGATAAAAATTATCTCATCATCATCATATCAGCCTGTTGCAGTCCACTGCTGGACATATACTGCCTTCTTCAGGTCATCGGTCTATCTAGCCGGGGGGCGTCCTACACTACGTTTGCCTAAGCGTGGTCTCCATTCGAGAACCTTCCTGCTCCACCTCTCGTCGGTTCTGCGACAGACATGGCCAGCCCACTGCCACTTCAGCTTGCTACATTTTTGGACAATATCAGGCACCTTAGTCTTATGTCGTATGACCTCGTTCCGGATCTTATCCCTTAATGAGATACCTAACATAGATCTTTCCATAGCACGCTGAGTGACGTGTAGTCGGTGGGCCAACTTGACTGTCATGTTCCACGTTTCGGCTCCGTAGGTTAAAATTGGTAGGACGCATTGGTTAAACACCCGGCTTTTTAGGCACCGCGGCAGTGTCGACGTGAAGATATGACGCAATTTCCCAAATGCTGCCCAGCCAAGCTGCACTCTTCTGGCGATTTTCCGCTTGAAGTTGTCTCTACCGAGCTGTAGTACTTGTCCAAGGTAGACGTACTCTTGGACAACCTCGAGCCTAGTGCCCTCGACGGAAATTGGTTCCGGGATGACATGTTCGTTGGACATTACCTTTGTCTTGTCCAAATTCATCCTAAGCCCCACACGTCTCGAGGCAGCATTAAGACTGTGCAGCATTTTTTGCAAATCCTGCAGCGATTCTGCCATAATAACTATGTCATTGGCAAAGCGAAGATGCGTAAGATATTCGCCATTTTCATTGATGCCCAGTCCGTTCCAATCCAGCGTCTTAAACACATCCTCCAGTGCGTTGGTGAACAGTTTCGGAGATATAACATCTCCCTGTCTAACACCTCGGAGCAGCTGGATGGGTTTTGTTCGGTGGTTTTGTACTTGGTCGGACATTGATGCCATACTGTACAGGCTTCTTAGCACTTTACGTACCGCCAAATGACTTTGATTTTTGATTTTGATTTTGATTTTTGCAAGGAGTCCAGAACAGCCCAGGTTTCGACCGAGTCGATGCCTTTCTCATAGTCCACAAAGGCCAGGCACAGGGGCTGGTTATACTCTTCGGACTTCTGTATAACCTGCCGCACCGTGTGAATGTGGTATATGGTACTGGAACCTTTGCGAAACCCAGCCTGTTCCGGTGGCTGGAAAGCGTCAAATCTTGCGGAAAGACCCTCAAAGAACAGCTTGTAAACGAGACTCAGGAGCGTGATTGGTTTATAGTTTTTCGGGAGACTTTTGTCTCCTTTCTTGAAAAACAATGCCACCACGCCCCCACTCTACGATTCCGGAGTTGTCCCATTCGCTATGACGGAGTTGAAGAGCCTCTTAAGTTCGCCAAGCACAGGTTGGCCTGCAGCTTTTAAGAGCTTAGATGTGATTCCGAAAAACTATCTACCTTTATAGATTTATCAGATTAAACTGTCTGGAAATCTCTTTTGCGACATAATCATTATTATGAAGATAGAATATTTTATTTAAGATTATTTTCGCATAAGCTTAAATATATTTTATAATTTAAATACAGCATTGAAACAATGTAGTAGTAATTAATTAATTCCCTTGAGGCACCGCAGTGTCATTATTATAAGGCTAATGAGTAGGTACCTAAGTAAATTGACTGAAAATTTTAAACAAATAGAACTTGAAGTAATACGATTAACTTTGTAAATAATGCTTGTCGGTTAAAAGGTATTTTTTTTACTAAATGTTTTGTATTTTTAACTGTAGTTGTATTATGGGACTGAACTATAAGTTTTTAAATCCGTACTTCTTTGTCCTTATTTTTTCTTAGAGTTTGCCGAGCGTATTACAACAGTGTTTAGGTACTATTTAAAGTTCATGGTTAGGACCCTAATGTAAAACGTACTACAAATATATGAGTTGACATGATTTCAAACAATTTAAAACATAATTTCAATATATCATACCTTACATAAATAAACCTTTTTTAAAATTTGAAATGTAGTTAAAGTACAGGCTCTACAAAAGAATAGGGCACTCCTTAAAACCATGCGATCAGCTGGTGATAAGCAACAACTTTTCCTATAGGAGCAACATCGAAATCCTGTTTTTTTTTTCAGTTGCTCCATACATTTTCATTGAGGTATGCGAGTTAGTTTGTGTGAAGTAGCAAGAAAACCGGCCAAGTGCGAGTCGGACTCGCGCACAGAGGGTTTCGCACCATCCTACTAATATTATAAATGCGAAAGTTTGTGAATATGTATGGATGTTTGTTACTCTTTCACGCATAAACTACTGAACAGATTTGGATAAAAATTTTCACACATATAGAATATGATCTAGATTAACATATAGAATCCTTTTTATCCCGTTTTAATGTTCCTGTGGGATATATTTAATAAAGTAGACCACGCGAGCGAAGTCGCGGGCAACAGCTAGTTATCTATAAAAACAAATAAAAAGAATCACATTTGTTGTATGGGAGCCCCCTTAAATATTTATTTTATTCTGGTTTTTAGTATTTGTTGATAAAGCGGCAACAAAAATACATCATCTGTAAAAATTGCAACTGTCTTACTATCACGGTTTATCCAGCCTGGTGACGGACGGACAGACAGTCAGACAGACGAACAGCGGAGTCTTAGTTATAGGGTCCCGTTTTACCCTTTGGGTACGGAACCCTAAAAATATATCGATTTCAATGTTGCTTTGATAGAAAAAATTTCTTTTTAACACCAGCTGATCACGTGGTTTTAAGGAATGTACATATTACAGGAAAATACATTATTAGCAGCGGAATGAACTCTTTAAATTTTTTTGGCTAATATTTTCTATGCTAACAACTGTATATCTACCAAAATTACTAACAATATTGAGAGTCATTAAATATGTACTCCGAAATGTAAATCTGAGTACAATGGTTTCTGATTCCAATGGCCTGTATATTATTCAAATAAGTGTAAAAGGGCATAAATATAAAGACGCGTCCTCACGGAGAAATTTGCTTGTAGAACTTTTGACAACGAAAATTCGAGTGGTGTGCTTCGAAACAAAATTTACAACATCAAGGATTTCGTTTTGAATGTTTGTAGTAAATGTCTTTTTTGAGATTTTGAGTTAGTGCCATCATGAAGCAAAATGTATGAGTTAAATATGTAGTACGTACCACCATTTTATTAGTATAAATTATAGGGTGAGCAATGTAAGTGTCAATTTGCAGCCATTAATGAACTTAATTAACTCTCGATCATTTTGTTGATGATTACTCGTTTCTGATGAGGACGCAGTCTTACAGGATACAAATGAAATATTCTTACAGGTCATTATTCCAATCGCTGTGATAATCTGTTGTGGAGTTCTTAAGGCAATGAGCACAATTTATAAAGGTTAATCGTTGGCAGACGAATATTTTACGGTCTGCTTATTTGATATGAAAATGTTTCTTACTTAGTTCTGTTAACATCTACAACTTCTCAAAGCTATAATTACCGATATAATTTGATAAATAACTTCCTAATTTAACTTATCAATGTAACAAATCAACTTTCGTTAGTTATAATGAAAATAGCAGAGTAATATTGGCATGTCACCGTAGTTATTTTATTACTTATTTAAGTTAATTTACAAAGTTTTAAGACTTATTTTTTTATCTACTCTTATGCCGTAATCAGAACGTTTATTGTATTTTTAAGTTTAATTAGTAAAACACAAACTTTAAATTGCCTACAGGTAATTACCACGTAATTTACAAAACATAGTGTCCGAATTATCTTTCAAAGTTGTACCAGAAAAGTTATAAGCCTCCGTTACGTGTCCAAAATGTTCTTAGCCTTATGCTACTTAATGCCATCGTTAATATTCTGGGTGCAAGATTATAACGTGTCCAACATTATCTGGATTATGATTTGTTATCCCTCGCTTATGTTTCCTTTTAATTGGGCGCTCCATTTCGTCGCTCCAGTGGTTGATCAGGTCGATCTGGTTTACCGGTTGGGTATCGTCTTCGCTCAGGTAGTCTACGCCTAGCAACTCCGACCAGCCCTCCGGCTCCAGGTCTTCCTCCCCGTATTTTGGTTCTCCCGATGACGGTCCTGGTGTCGGTTCTTGGGGTGCCATGTTGTTTGAGTCTGACTTTTTTCTGGTGCTTGGTCTTGGGGCTGCGATGATTCGCACCCAGTCGTTCCTTCGAATCTCGATTTCCCATGCTCTGCCAGCTACAGTGACCGGTCCTGTTCTTGTCATCGAAGGGGTGAGTTTAGGTTCCGCCATCTCGAGTGATTATAGTTGTAATGCGGTTTGTTGGTTGTTCCCGGTATTTATACTCGACGCGTGGCTTTTCTTAATAAATTGGCGGGTAGGTTCGGTTTTTAGTTAGTGCGAGTCTACGATGTAATTTATCTTGTGGTTTCGGATGTTTATTTGTTTTCCACTTATTCGTGGTATGGTTTCATATCTTTAATATGTGCCGTGTATTTTTTTTTTGTGTTTAAATCCTGTAATTCGAAGATGACTGGTGACTTGTTGCATAATATTTCGTATGGGCCGCTGTACTTGGGTGCTAGTTTTGCGCAAAAATGTTTGTTTGCGTCTGATAATGTGAAGTTTCGTTTCATAACTTTTTCGCCGTGTTTTGGTTTCCATTCTTTCTTACTTTTATCGTAATGTTGCTTTTGATGTAAGGAGGCTGTGTGTTGGTTGTTCTTTACGACTTCGTGGACTTCTACCAGTGCTCGTTTTTCTTGTAGGTGTGGAACGGGGAGCTCATTTCTGTCTTTTGGGGCTCTTAATTCCTTCCCGAATAGTAAGAATGCTGGTGTGTATTTGGTTGACTCGTGGGTTGACGTGTTGATTGCGAAGTTTAGTTCTGGTAGGTGTTCGTCCCATTTTTTTGTGGTTGTTGCTTATGTAAGTTGCTATCATTGTTTCCAGAGTTCTGTTGACGCGTTCGGTGGGGTTCGCTTGCGGTGAGTAGGGTGCTGTCAGTCTGTGTCTGATGCCGTACTTTTTTAATTCTTCTTCGAATATTTTGCTCGTGAACTGTCTCCCGTTGTCGCTTAGCAGTGTTTCCGGGCATCCGTATCTCATCACAATGCATTCTTTGAAAGCTTTCGTTACCGTTTTGGCGGTTGCTGTTCGAAGTGGTTTTATTTCTGTCCATTTCGTAAATTTGTCGTGAAAAACTATGATCCATGTGAATCCATTTTGGGGTGGTTGGGATCTACCTCCTAGCGGTCCACCCCGGGCAACGTCATCATAATTTGTGATGGCGGCTAAAGATCCCAAAGGCGGTGGTAGGCCCTGGAAGGGGCCGCCTGGCTCGCGACCACCATCCCGCCGGAGTCTGGCGCCAAGCAGCCCTGCTGTGTTTCGTCGGTGTGCGGGAGTGCCAGTGCCATTGGGGGTTTGAAATTAAGTCAGTTGCGCTGTTGGAACCGGTCTCTGTCTTTAGGCGATGCTGTATCGGGTAACTCGTTCTGGAGGGTAGCGGGATCCGAGGCACGGTCCCAGCCGTTGGCCGACCGCAGTCAGTAGGGGGCCCGACTTACGCGGTAGCCACGCGTAAAGGCTGCCCCGCCAACTTGCGAAAAATCCCGTTATGCTCCACCGTGCCAGTTGGCGACTGGATGGGAGGACCCGGTGGAGTGGTATCGGGGGGGCTCGGGCGTCCCCGCAGTCTCCAAGCGAGTTCCCCTCTGATCGGCTGAGCCGAAAAGTACGAGTAGGGTTTGCTAAGCAGCGCCTCGACTATATTTTTCTTTCCCCTACTAAAACTCAAAAAAAAAAATAATGACAAAGCTAAAGAAGAAGAAAAAGTTTCATCAACGGCGACAGTTCCTCCCACTCAAAGTGCACCTCACCAACATCCGAGGTCTGCACTCAAATCTCGACCCGGTCCACCACCACCTGGAGACCGAGAAGCCGCACTTATTCTTCTTAACGGAGACGCAGATAGCAACACCGTCGGACGTGGCATACCTCAACTACCCTGGATACACTCTCGAACATAAGTTCAAGAAATGTGCAGGGGTCTGTGTGTATGTTCGCGATGACATCTGCTGTAAGCGTCTCCGTTGCTTTGAGAAGTCAAAATTTCCTGTGCTGTGGCTTTTGGTGGACACTGGGGTAGAGAAATCTCTCTGCGCTTGTGTTTACCGTTCGCACAATGGAGATCGGGAGACGACTGGGCTCATGGAATACCTTGCTGAGACGGCAGACTCCGCACTTCAGCGATATCCAACAGCAGAGCTTGTTTTTCTGGGGGACTTCAACGCCCACCACAAAGAGTGGCTGTTCCCATACCAGAAAACTGACCAAGCTGGGCGAGAGGCCCGCAAGCTAGCATTGGCGCTAGATCTCACTCAGCTGGTGGAACAAGCGACGCGAATACCGGATATCGCTGATCATACACCCAATTGCCTGGACCTACTGCTGACAACTGATCCACACAGACACTCGGTTTCAGTCTCGGCTCCACTGGGATCGTCCGACCACTGTGTAGTGAAATCCGTATCGATCTGCTCTTCTCCGGATATCACCCTTAGGGGTACGAGGAGAGTATGGCGATACGAGTCAGCCGACTGGGACGAGATGCGAGCTTTCTTTGCATCATACCCGTGGCGGCAGTTATGTTTCTCTTCGAAAGACCCCTCATGCGTCGCTGATGCGATCACAGCTGTTATCCGGCAGGGAATGGAATATTTCATTCCATTTTCCGACATCCCGCTCGGTTACAAAGCCCGACCTTGGTACAATGCGGACTGTGCTCGAGCTGAGGCTCGTAAACAGTCAGCTTACCAGGCTTGGGTAAAAGCTCGAGATCAAAAAGTGCGAGCGCGAAAGGTGCGAGCAAAGAAGAGAGCATATAATACAGCCGCCAGGTCTTGCAAAAGGGTGCTGCGAAAAGCTAGGTTCGACCATGTCAGCCGTATTGGGGCGAAACTTGCATCTTACCCACAGGGTAGTAAGCAGTTCTGGTCCCTGTCGAAATCAGTCGAATCTAACTTCTGCCTTCCTCCACTACCTCCAATGCAGAAACCTGATGGGTCACTTGCCCACACCGCAACAGAGAAAGCAAATTTATTTGCCGATCTGTTTGCAAGCAATTCACGTCTAGACGCTGGCTCGAAACATCCACCCACCATGCCTCACTGCGATTCTTTGATGCCAGAGATCTCAGTGCACAACAAAGAGGTCCGTAGATCCCTTCTTGGTCTAGACGTGAACAAGGCCTGTGGCCCAGATGGCATACCAGCAAGAGTGCTGAGATATTGTGCGCCTGAGTTGTCTCCCGTACTGACGCGACTGTACCGCCTCTCTCTCACGACAAAAATCGTACCAAAATCTTGGAAGCTTGCCAATGTGCAACTAGTACCCAAGAAGGGTAGCCGTGCCGACCCTGGTAACTACAGACCGATCGCCATCACTTCCGTACTCTGTAAGGTTATGGAAAAAGTCCTAAATTGCAAACTGCTTTCATACCTAGAAGACAATGATCTTCTCAGTGATCGTCAATATGGCTTCCGCCGGGGACGTTCAACTGGGGATCTTCTAGTGTATGTAACGCATTGCTGGGGCGAAGCCATCGAAAACCACGGCGAAGCAATCGCAGTGTCGCTGGATATTTCGAAGGCTTTCGACAGGGTTTGGCATGCGAGTCTGCTGAGCAAGCTTCCAGCGTACGGTATCCCCACTGGCTTCTGTAGCTGGGTGGCTGACTTCCTGAGAGAACGGTCGATCCGAGTAGTCATTGACGGCTGCTCCTCTGACCTCAAGGCCATTGACGCCGGAGTTCCTCAGGGGTCTGTGCTCTCTGCGACTCTTTTCCTGCTGCACATTAATGACCTGCTATCTTCAGGTATTGTTGGGTACGCAGATGACAGTACTGTCACGGAGAAGTATCTGTCTAGTGCAGGAGCCAGTGGAGTTGAGGTCCAAAGATTGAGAGAGGCCATGGTTGAGCGTACGAGCCTGACGTTAAGTAATGTCTCCCAGTGGGGCGATGACAATCTCGTCAGCTTCAATGCCTCTAAGACGCAGGCGTGTCTTTTCTCTACAAAAAGGAGTCCTTTCACCCTTTCTCCTACTTTCCGAGGTACATCTGTTCCAGTGACCGACACTCTACAACTTCTTGGCATGGAGTTGTCCTCTGACCTCAACTTTGGCACCACCATCGAGTCTAAGGCTCAAATTGCAGCTAGAAAGTTGGGCGTCCTGAATAAAGTCAAGCGGTACTTCACGCCTGGACAGCTTTTAACTCTTTACAAAGCCCAAGTCCGATCTTGCATGGAGTACTGCAGCCACCTTTGGGACGGCTCGGCGAAATACCAACTTGCTGCACTAGACTCGGTGGAACGCAGAGCCAAGAGAATAATAGGCGATAAAAAACTGGTGGCGTCCAAGCTGCACAGCCTGGTTCACCGCCGCAAAGTTGCTTGCCTATCGGTCTTCTACAGATTGTACTTCGGAGAGTGTGCTCATGAGCTGCATGAGCTCATACCACCGTCACCTTTCTTCCATCGGACATCCAGACGCACGGCCGGCTACCATCCGTTCTTAGTTGATATACCCATAATCCGCACTAAGCGCTTCTCATCATCTTTTATAATGCGCACAGCTAAAGATTGGAATTCCCTGCCTGCGTCTGTATTTCCGAGTGCATATAACCTGACTCTCTTTAAGTCCAGAGTGAATAGGCATCTTCTGGGCAAACTCGCTCCATCGTAGATCCCATCTATGCTCTAGAGCAAGATTGGGGTCAAGAGTAAGCCCATCTTAAGTAAAAAAAAAAAAAAAAATCCGCTTGACGATCTTGGTAAGGGGCCTATTAGGTCCGTCGATACTATACTCCAGGGTGAATCTGCGTTATTTATGTGCATTAATCCTGCTTGTTTTTGTTGTGGTCTCTTGTGTGCCTGACATGTCTTGCAAGTTTTAACGTATTTTGTGACGTCTTTGTACATTCCTGGCCAGTAATATCTTTGTGAAATACGGTTAAGTGTTTTTGCTGTTCCGAGATGGCCTGATGTTGGTGTGTCGTGGTTTTCCTTCATAACGTCCTGTTTGTCTCTTCCGGTAACGCATAACTTCCATTCAGAGTTGGGTTCTAGTCTTGGACCGTAGGCGTAATTGGTTATTTTTCGGTAAAGGATTCCGTTTTCGGTCTTATAATCAGTGTTCTCTTTTTGATTGATCTCTTTCAGTTTCTTTTCTGTCCAGTCTGTGTTGGTTTCTTCGATTTCATAGATTGGGTTTCTTGATAGTTCATCTGCGATTTTGTTGTTTCTCTATGTTCTTGATGTGTTTGTGCGGGTCGCCTTTCCTCCTGGTTTTTTGTTTCTATTTGGTTGTTAACGCTGCTTTTTCCGTTGAATTTCCTGTTAAAGCTTCTTTGGCGGTCTTCTGTGACATTTTCGTATTCCTTTGCTAGTTGTGTTAATTGATTTATCGTCTTAAATTCGGTTCTTTTTACGTATAATTTGTATTTCGGGTTCATGTTCTCGTAGATTCTATTTAATTTTTCTTCTTTTGACATTTTTGCGTATCTGCGCATTAATGTCTGTAAATCAATTAAATAATCGGTGAATTTTTGGTTGTAGTTTTGTCTCGATGTCACTATTTTTCGGAGTAGTTCGTTCTCGTAATTGTTCGGCATAAACGTTACGATGAAACATTCAATGAACTCTTCCCATGTCGTCCACGAGTCTTTGTTATTACGGTACCACAACACAGCCTTACCTTTTAGAAGTCTCGGTATAACTTTTAGAAGGTTCTCCTTTTCGATTTCTCCTGTCTCGGCTAATTCGTCCAGTCTCTCGAGGAATTCTACGGGGTCGTCGTACGTGTCGAAATGTAGGTTCCACCTCGATACTATGCACTCGCTTGTGCTAGTACTGTGAGGTTTGCCGTTTTTCGTTTGTTCGACGCTTTTTTCGTCCTGTGACATCTTTGTGTCTTCGAATTCGGTGTCGGAGTTGTCTGTGTATTCTTCCTTGTCGCTGGAGGACTGGTCAGGTCGGTTTTGCGAAGTGGATGGGGTTTCTTTCCTTATCGCTTGTGCGAGGTTTTGCCTCAGGTCTCGCACTGTCAGGTTTACGGTTTCTATATGTCTTCTCTTGCACTCTTCTTCAAGTTCTTGTTTCTTCAGGTTGTATATCCAAGACGTGGGCATTAGATTCGGTTTCTGGTTAATGGCAACTTGCGGCTACTTCCAAGGCGTCGCTCTCTTTCGGCCTTATTTTGCCTGGGTGCGACGGCTCGGTAAGTACCCTTCCCTGCGGATTCTATGGGTTTTTTCGTTGGGCGCCAATGTGACGAAGAACCCTTTCGGCTAGCTCAGGCCTGAGTTCCTCGTCAGCATATGTACTGGCCCCAAGTCCGCGGTGCGTGCGGTGAGGGGATGCGTACCTAATTACAGGATCCTAACAGGGAATTAACCAGATAAACTCACGGGACGTTTGCACTCTCTATATTTGACAACATACACAATGTTCCTTATAACTAATTCACTTCTTAAATCTAGGCTGGCTAGGCTGTGACTGCTGTCTTATTCAGTCCGTACAGACGGATGAGGCGGTGCGACGGGGATCGGCGCGATTCCCTCGGGACGGATTACGGTCAACGCGTAGCGAGGCGGGTGTTTGTTAGTAACTACTGTTATCTACGGGTAATGAAGGCTGGCATGCGGAGTCGGTGCGACACGAAGCCGCAAGAGCGTCCGGGCCGGGGACGGGCTCACCGCAGGAGCGCGGTCAAGGTCTGGGAGTGAAGGTTAGGGCACGCGACACGAAGCCGCTAGCTCACGAAACCTCCGGATCAGAAATGGGTCGGGTATCTTAACTACGTTAGTAAGGAACACGGGTTAGCTAATCGTCAGAGTTCCACCACACAGAAGCAATGGTAAGAGTGACGTGCGCGCGCGGAGACGTCTTGCTTCGGCTGTGGAACCCGGGCGACTGCTACGGAGCTCCCTCCCGCCGCGCTTTAAATATCGCCGTGCGGGGCGCGCGGTGTGGGCGTGGCTTGGTGGGGCGCGTACTAGGGTTGTCGAATGTAGATCTGCCGGTTCGCGTGTAGGGATGTCGCGCCGCCGGATCCTCGTCACAAAATGTACAATAAAAACTACCGTATAGTATGTTATTAAACATAGTTTTGAATAAACGCGTCTCAAGCGTAAAAGCGAAATAATAATAAGTAGATATACGTTATTATACCAACACGTCAAGCTAATACAGATGCTATTAGTTTTATCCTTTAAACCACGATTTTTTGGCTTGTGAAAGAGGTGCTCATTCACACGAGTACGACTCGTGTTATTTGCTGAATAGTCTTTTTTCACGGTTCGTTTTTTAGGGTGACATTATTTTTTTATCGTCGTGTTCACACGAATCACGAATTGCGAAAAATGACAAAAATATGTCAAAAACCACGTTTGTCAAAAAACACGATTCTTAATTTTTTTCCCATCCATTTTGGTAGATACTGAATTCTGAATTACAAAGAAATGTGACAAATTATGAAAACAAAAATTTCCGTGTCCATTCGTCACTTACGACGTATCCGTGTTTTTTGAAGAATAGTCACTACTGACGGATCCCGTGTGAATGAGCCCTAATGGATAGGATTCCATAACGTGCTATTCTATTACATCGTTCGTTATCATCATTTAATTAATGGTCGGTTATTGGAAGTATATCTTTATTTGAACGGACTTCGATTGAAAAACATCCAAGAATTAATCTGCAACATCGCGGGTTTAACGTAAGTAGTCAGCAAAGCGGGTGTCTACTTGCTTATTAAGTGGGAAGGCTAATCTATCTGTTTGTCGAACAATAGGCATTTTAATCGCTGCCCAGCAATTCCAGAAATTCGGCATAATTATGGATAAAAAACACAAAAAAGTTTTGTTAATATTTTGTTACATTTGTTAGGCAAATGATTGCAGGTACTTTGACATTTAAATGCATTCACTCGACCTCGAGGATCCTAATTTTTGGCTACAATTCCCATAAGACTGCTCTGCTTGGCCGGTTTGTGTATTTTGTAGTTTTTAACCATTGTTATTGCATCCAACTATAAAGCAGAAATATCAGCTAATATTAGAGTACGATTGTGGGATGCGGACTTAGATTAAAAGTTAGTGAGGTGCATTCAAACCCACGCAGTGCACAAGCTCGGGCGTGCTTGCAAACGGATGTGACTTGTGACTAGAACCACAGTATAATTTAATAATAATAATATAAGTTAAAGCAGCAAAGTACTACGTTTTAACGTTCGAAATGGAATTCTAACACAGACGCACGCCTCGATAACATCCGTAAGCGAGCAGGGTTATTTATCTGCTTGGATGAAAACCCTTTGGATGAGTTGCAGAAGATCAAAATTAATTAAAATTTAGTGCGTCAACTCGTCCCTTTTACTTTTTTCGTTAGACTTTCAACCTTATTAGCCAAGAAAAGTGTTTATTTAAAAATTATCATATTATTATTTTTTAAATCTGTTTATTTTAAGAATTCTTCATAATTAATTCTGTTTTGTTCATATTATACAGATAAAGACAAATCAGCGATGAATAAACATTTTATATCCAACGCACAGATTTATTATTTCTACACTAACACTTTTACTTATGATTGTACCTTTATTCATATTGATAGTAACATGGGACGAGTTGAAGCATACAATTTTTATTAATTTTTATTTTCTGCTATTCGTCCCAAGAGCTTTTTAATCATTTAGGCCGAGTTGATGAATCATTCAGCGAGCGCGAGCGTTGCAGTGCTGAAAGGTGAGTGCCAAGTTAAGGTGCCGAGTAATGCCCCAGCCGAGACGAGTTGTCAGTTGTCACCGTTTGTCGTTATCTCTAAATGAATGCTAACTAAACAAAAAACTATTTTGTAAATTAAGAGGCCATCCTAAAAGATCAATTTTGGAAAAGCAGTCGGGAAAAGGTAGTATTTTTTATAAAGAAGATTGTATTTTTTTCCTTTAAAAGAGTAAGTAGGACTACCGAGAAAAACTCTCAATGATTTCCATCTCTATTCGGGCCAATAAACAACTTGCTTACTACTTTAGGCTGCGGATACAATTTATTTACAGTGCAAAGCTGTGAGTTGAACTTTACCGGAATGACGGCCATCGCACAACATTAACTACATTGTTGCATTTCTTTTATTGCTTTTGGGATATCACTTCGTGACTATCTACGACTGTTCATTGAATAATAAATGTACATGTCGATGTAAAATTTTATGAGCTAATATTTTGTTTAGGGGCTTTTGTCCAAATAAACATTTAGAATACCTAGGACACTTTCTTACTGACGTTAGGGACGATGTAGACATTAAGTGGTGGTCCACACTGCAAGCCTAGCGCGGACGCGACTGCGGGCGCGTAATTTCAAACATATGACAAGTGCCTTTGCGCACAAAATACGTATAGCGGCGCGGCGCGATATTCATGATATGGGTTGCATTGCAAGGTGGTGCTAGAATTTCAGGAGCGACTCAGGATCAATAGTTCAATTGAACAAATAAAAATAGATGCATTTTAAATAAAAGTTTTTTTTAAATAAGAAGTTCTAGACAGTGTTTGATTAGCAAAAGAAGGATTAGATTCCTTTAACTTGCACCATTTTAAAAGTAAAACTTCACAATAGGCTTTACAAATGAAACTACAATGGCGTTCCTGTCCGCACAGTGCACCTTAAGTAAGTACCTACTCGTACTATAGGTATAAAATTGCACGATTATACAAAACAGTCCCTCAGCACTTTGGCGAAAATCAACGAATGAGAATAAAACTGATGTGAACCATTATATGTATTAGCAAGAAACCATGAGCCACAATCCGTAAGCTTACCAGTGCTACCATAGGTCTTGGCATCCCCACAGGCTAAGCTAATAAATTAACAGCATTGATATACTTGCTTCTATTTCTAGACCAGCTTAATGATCACATGCCAACAAATCAATCCAACCATCAGCCAACCGTTAAATACCGTAGACATTTTCAAAGCCTAAGCTCTAAAAAGCAGAACAACTTTATAAGTAGGCAATCTGTGGAGTAAATAATTCAACATTTTGGGTCTATTGCTATAACGTGGCTGCTGCCGTTTTACAACAAGAGTCTGCGAAAGCAAAAACGACCCAATAAGCTCTAGACTTATCCTCTAACAACGTACTTTATAAACTATTTTAGCACATTCTTCTACTAAACATAGATACCAGAACAGGCAACATTCAGACCAGAAAGTCCTGCTGCAACTATAGACACTGAAACTATCTACACATTTCCACAAAGTCAAAGAAGTATAACGTATTCCTTGAACAAACATTTTTATCTTCCTTTGGAATAAGACCAAAAGTCACATGACGACATGACGTATACACGTGGAACAATAATTGATTGACGGCTACACAATATCTCTGACGATTCAATCTTCCTTTGAAATATGACACTATCCTAATCCAACGTTTATCCAGCCATAATGCGATACATTTATTTACTATACGAACCATGAAATTGTTTGTCAGAAGGCCCTTCCTTTTATTTCATTTCGGCCAATAGTCCATAGGTACAATAAATAAAGCAATTTTGGTAAAGCCTTGCATTATCTCTGATTTGTGTATTCAGCTTTATTAAAAATACATTTGGGACTTCGTTTTTAATTATTAATCTTAGTATTATTAAAAAGGCACTTGTTTTATAGATCGAGCCCAGCAAAAATGTGGGTTAAGACTAGTTTTAACACTTTAGCCCATGTTAAACGATTATGATAATAATTTAGAAAATAAATAAAAAGCTATTTTAGCAGATAATTTATAGTAGTCGGAACGAATGAAAACATTATAACATTATCTCTCCTTCGCTGATTCAGACTCTTGTTTGAATTAATACTTTATTTGTTTATTTTTAGTATTGAATCCTCCAAAACTTAAGTCCAAACACAAAATATAAATTGGTTGGATCGGTAAAGCCGCAGCCGCAACTGCCAAATTGAGAATCTTCATATTGAAATGGTTGGAAATAAAACTTTACAGCAGAAACTAACCACCTAAATAAAAAGTGTATAAACGATGATGTACTGCTCACAAATCCATCCGATAGCAATCTACTAAAACTAATTCAGTCCAACGTAGATGCATGCATATAATAGGCATCGTCTAATAACAGCCTGGCTCTCAGATGCGTCCCATTCGATATTACGTCATTGAGTAAATACGGTATCAGCTGAACTTGATAGATTATCCGATCGGGTTTATCCGGACATGGATTGACATAAAACGAGACACGAGTTGGTGGGTGGGTACATGTAGGTACGCTGCTTTTAATTTGTAGGTAAGTTTTATACCAAATAAACTTTATCTTATCTTATCTTTATCTTAAACTTAATCATGATTAATCTATTTTATAGTCATGAATAAGTAAGTATACTCTCGCTCATAAATAACTTATATTAATTTGGAAACACATGTAACCCTTGTTAGTGTCTAACTAAGCCTCGTAAATCACTATTCTTGGGAACAATTAATGGTAATTTTTGCTTTTTGTAATAATAAAAGAGCTTTAAATAAAATAATTTAACTGAATTATTTTAAAAGCCCTTTTATTTTAGTTCAGGCATGTATTTTTGTTATGTTCAGAATTGGTTTGAAGTTCAAATCGGGTATAAATAACATTTGTTTTCGGTCTCCAAAAATTACAGGTTCCATATTTGTCACGTTAATACGGTGCGTATCCAGCTTTGATATCTGCTATTTCGTTATAAAAGGAAATTGTTCCCCGCAATAACATTACAAAAACATCTGAATACCTAATAACCTGAAGAATTTACATATAGGGCCTCGTTCCCCTAACTTCTTGTAATGTAATTCAAGAATGTCGGCGAGCGCGGAGTCCTTATCAGGTATTCTCTCATTTTAGAGATTTTTGCTTGCTATAATATTTTTTGTGTCACCCTCGCGACGGCCAATAAACTAAGTTCCTTTATTAAAAGTAGATTTCATAATCTACCTATTTTAAAATATGTACAATGAAGCCACTTTTTAAATAAAAAATCTACTAAGTGAAATGGCGACCTATATAACGGAAAGCTTAGTTTACCTACCGTTAATGCCGTGTATTCTCGTCTTTTTCAGTTTAAAAATGGGTTGTTTTATCTCTTAATTAGGCCTAATGAATTTATTACATCTAAGTAAAGTTTTAGTTTAAATGTTAAACGAGTCACTTTGCAGTCAATACAGAATTTGATTTAACTAAATTAGTTTTATCAGTTGATCGAGATAACTTATTTTAATGCTTACAATTATTTTAATAGCAGTAAAATAGAACATACCGTGCGTTATCCTACGTATTATGTAGCTGTCTTAGAATATTCATCGCATTCTAATGCGTGGAGATTCTACTAAGCATTTTAATTGTACAAATGTGTATAACTACGTGTTTTATCTTAATACACTTTATGCATATTGTAATTATATATGGTTTACAAAAGTTTGCTTTTTTTGTATCGCGTAGATACTTACCATCGCATCGTTTTCCTATTATCCAGTTTGTGATAGTGACTGTAATCACAGCAGCTGCTACCACTGCATTTAGCGCCAAATCATTCAAAAACAATATTGCTATTCGCTTAACCACAGGCGTAAACATAGCGTAATTACTTAATAATGCCTAAAGGCTGAATACTCGATTATAATTTGTTTGAAATTAAAAAGTTGAGAAACCGTTATTTTAAATGTCATTACAATATGATTCCAAATGTGATTATATAATATTTTCTAGTGTGCCTGTTTTACAAAATTTTAATTTCCTACTACAGTAAAATTTATACAGTGACGTCGTGGTGACGACCAATAACGAACATCCAAAGCTAATACGCTAATACCAACAAACTGAGTAGGATATACAGTCTAGTTTCCGACCACGGAAAAGTTTTCACGAATGTTAATGCGATAGCTTGTACTACACAAAAATCGAATATATAGATATATTGAACAATATTGTTAATATAATTAACGTTTATTACTTAAAATCAATTGAAAATTAGGTATTCATTTACCGATTAACTTAAAATTAAACAATTTCATTACTTATTAATGGCTCCGTAAAATATTATTTTAAGATTTCCCGTAACATGCTGACATTTCATCCAGTACAGCTTGATGGAACTTATTTCTCAGTCTTAACTTGCGAATAGGAGACAGTTTTATAATTTGTGGTAAAAGACTCATAAGAAAATAGTAGTCGTCTGATTTTGTTATATCTTCGATTGAAAATTGTTTTTCCAATGTTTCGAATTTCATTTTTTTGTTTGCTGCATTTGCTTGGACATCTTTGTCTTTGTTGGTTCGTTTTCGAAAGGTTCGTAGTGAGTCTGCAGGTTCTTGAATAGAGTTTGATGCAGAAAATGTGGGCGAAGGAGACGGTGAAGGCGATGCTGTTATTATCACCGGCGAAGATACGTCCACCAAATCAGCAGATTGGATAATATTGTTGTGCTGAACACTGAGCGGGTCAGACTCTTCATTTTCATACTGATCTCTCAAAAATGCCATCATCTCGAAATATTTCCAATTAGGTTGAGTTTTCTTCAGCTGCCTTCGGTAAGTATATTTGAGGTACTTCCATTTTTTCCTCAAAGAATTGACTAAAAAATATACATTATGGGTCAGCACTCAGCGGAGCAACAGTCAAAAGTTAATTTAAATCTATAGAATAGTTTGATCAATAATTTAACTAATAATGAACCGTGGGGAGCAGTATGGACTTGGTTTGAACATAGCTATATCCTCCTTGATGGAAACGCATTCTTAGGCGTGGGACACACACAATAAGTCTAGCACGGGAGTGGCGTACGCCGACGTCCGCCTCAGTCCTGTGTATGTTTCGGCCTTAGTCCGGAGCTGTGTACGAAATCAGATGACGATGATGGTGCCGAAGTAAAGTTAACAATATGATATAGTTGGACTAGTACGCGCTCGATTAAAGGCCATACAGTAGCCATGCAGTCATAGTTAAAAAGGTGTAATGAAACTGAATGAAACGCTAGTTTGGCACCGTCACCTTTTTAACAGAAGACAGCTGCTTAAACGCCAGGGCGTTGCGGTCGCTACCATACCATACCATTGCTACCATAATGACGCAGTATGGATACTGTACATGTCGCTAGAGTTAGTTGATTAATGAATTCCTTAATAATACAACTAGTATCTATGGAAACTATGGATAACAGCCATAAAAACGTAGTTACCTTCAGTGTCCGGAAATTCCTGTTTGATTTCCTCCCACAATGCATTGGTAACAGCCCTATACTTATGTTGTGGATGCTTGGCCATCCAAATCGCTGGTTTACGTGAAATAACGTTGATTAATGCTTCAGTATCCATTTTGCAGCGATTGCGTTGCGTCGCTTGAAAATACCATAAATCGCCAACTGTCAAAATGTGTCATTGACTTAGAATAGATTGTGAATAAAGTCAAATTAGGAAAGTTTTTATTTGAATTCTAACCTAGGTTATTTATCTGAGTTGAAATATATTATTTTTTCAATAAATAGATTTCATCTTGATTTCGTAAAATAACATTAAAATCTATAACGCATACTATGATTTGGGTTGTACAAAGATACTACAGCAATTTTCATTTAAAACTGAAACCCGCAACCCTGCAAGGAATGCTATTAATTTTTTTACAGCAAATTACTCCATAAGCAAAAGTTTGTTAATTATTTATTATTTACTGCTCTATTTATTATTAGTTATCATAATTAATAAATTGGGTAACACTATTGTATTAGGTTTATACCTGTAAAAATAGTTGTAACAAAAGATGTTAATAAATAAATATGATTACTATAATATAGTCATAAACATTGGTAAATAAAGCGAGTCCAACTCGATGATTTTGCGTTGTATGTCACATAGTTCCTGTGGCCACCCTGCACATCATCTAAGTAGTACTAAAGCAATAGATATAAAATGTAACAAGCCCAAACACGATGGGACTGGGCGAACAGTAAAAAAGTAAATTTAGAAAAGAGTATTTAAATGAAACTACTTTTACGGATTATTTCGCGATTTATTAACATTTTATTTAACCTGACGTTTCGAACACTTTACAGCGTTCGTGGTCACAGATAGACTAAGGTGTTATTCGTCTTTACAATATTTTGAAAAAAAAATATAAACGACCGTCACTCAGTTAATATTAATTTGTGTTCCTATCTACGCAAAAAGAGCTAACTGTATCTAGAGGTCTTGCAGTGCGGGGTCTAGCATGGGATTTCGTTAGAACAGGATCCCATGCTGGTGGTATTTTCCAACCATCTTCTCTGTTGAAATTCGGGTGTCTTCTAATTTCAATTGCCTCCCAAAAATAAAAGAGAAGATGGTTGGAAAATACCACCAGCATGGGATCCTGTTCTAACGAAATCCCATGCTAGACCCCGCACTGCAAGACCTCTAGATACAGTTAGCTCTTTTTGCGTAGATAGGAACACAAATTAATATTAACTGAGTGCGGTAGTTTATATTTTTTTTTTCAAAATATTGTAAAGACGAATAACACCTTAGTCTACCTGTGACCACGAACGCTGTAAAGTGTTCGAAACGTCAGGTTAAATAAAATGTTAATAAATCGCGAAATAATCCGTAAAAGTAGTTTCATTTAAATGTATCGTGTTCGCGTAAATAAAAGACAACAGTATAGAAAAGAGTAGTTCTACGTAGTATTATTTGATCAGTGAAGGGTAGGTACTACCGTAGTTTATTTGATCAGTGGGTACTACCTATTATTACTATCGTACATTTATGAGCCTTTTATAAATAAAATAATAAAAAAAAACAAAAAAAAAACTTTTATTTCAGACCATTATCATGTCCATTTGTTAGTAACAATATTTAAAAAAAAACTATGTTAGTAAGGTATATAGGTACCTTTCAAATGTTTGCTGTATAAAAAAAAAGTAAGGAACAGTCTTACATAGTTTATTTGATCAGTGCAGTCTATGATCAATACTAAAATAATTGTTACAATCCTCTTCAACTACAGAATATTACTACATTTTTTTTTATTTTTGCAGACAAATATAATACTTTTGGACAGTATTTCAGATTTATTTCATTGAACTCGATCCAATCTAGTTTAAGTGACTGAGATTTAGTATTTTTTATTAGATAGCACTTCAGGTCGACAGTGTCACAAAGAACTGTTGCAGAAATCGTAGTATGTAGTTCAAAAAGGAAAACATATTCAGAAAGAAACTTACAAAAGGCAAACACTCTGAGTATTTATTTAATCATAATATGAATTCTGCATTGTCATTATAAGCATTTATCTATAATAATCTTCGTCGTATTATTAGGGGATAAGGATAACATTCCGGATCCCATAATCGTAACACATATTTTGTAATTTTTTTTTCGGAAATGCCTTACTCGAAATTATATTATGTGAAACCCGTTTCCCATAATAGTAGGTAACAAGAGTATGACAGATATAGGACTCATCATAGAGAAAAAATTATACTACGTAAAAGTATCATGTTGTAGCACGGATGTAGTAGAATACACATTACACATAGAATACATTCATATTGTACTTTTTAACCGACATCAAAAAGGAGGAGGTTTTATGTTCGACGGTATATAGGTTTTTTTATAAGTATGTGTGTTGAACTTAGAGCAGTTGGTTAGATGCTCTAAGATGTTGAAGTATAATTTCTACGTAGTATTATTTGATCAGTGGTGTAATTATTTTAACTGTTACGTTGGTACCTATGTTTTCCAAATGTATTATTTGGTTTTCAGTGTGTAGAGAAAAACTTTTTCTATTATAAAAAAAAATTGCCTAATACCTACATTTCAGTAAAATAGATTTATAATTTTATATAACACAATTACCCAATGATATCTATATTAATTTTGATCCCATTTCAATTTTGGTAGGATTAAACCCTAAGTAGGCTTTTTATTGATTTAAAAAAAATACATGTTGCAATAAGAATTATCTGATAATATCTAAGGTTGGGTTGCACGAACTTACTTTAACTTTAACTGTTCAGTTAAAACACCAGTTAGGTAAAAAACGCGTTGCACCATTTTGACAATGGTCAAATGACGTCATAACTTAACTCTAACCGTAACCGCCCAAGATCGACCAGTTAAAGTTAAAGTTATTGTCAAGTATCTGTCATGCATGTCAAATATTCTAACCTCCAAAAATGTCGATACGAGAAATATTCGACGAAACTACTTCTGAAGACGATAGTAATTTGGTGGTCAATATAAGGCACAGAAAAAGAAAAGTATATATCCCAAGAACCGATCGATTTGCCAAATGTGGCGAAGATTCGTTTCTAGCGACATATCGAGTCTCAAAAAATTATCATCCGATGAGGAAGATGTTGTGTTTTGTGTTGTGTTTAGAGTGGACCAGAATGATGATTGCAACAGTTTACTCTAGTAGGCTGAGCCAATAACTTTTGTGTATGCGAGCCGAAGTGATGTTTTTTTTGTTTGATACAAATAAATATAATTTATAATTTACTTGTAGCTTTATTACATAAATTACTTTTACCCCGTGGATTTCATTTCATGGGTTAACTGAGATAAATAGTAATTTCAGATGTACTCTACCTGTGCACCAAATTTCATTTTAATTCTTTGAGCCGTTTCAGTATGAACCAGGCACAAACAAACAAAATACTTTACATCTAATTAAACTAATATTATAAAGCTGAAGAGTTTGCTGGTGACGGATTTGCATACCTAATAAGAAATATAAGACAATATCACATAGAATGCTCTCATCCTATGGTAAGTAGCGAAATTACTTGTGTTACAGAAATCAGAAACAACGACGGTAGGTACCATAACTCCAAGAGCCAAGACAATATAGAGAATTTCGGTTTCTTCACGGATCCCGGAGTCCCGGGACCTTAGAGATTGCAACGCCTAGTTTGGCATGCTCACCTCTCTGCTACCGAGGTCGATAGCGATATTCATGAGGAAATGCTATATATGTATAAGTAGTATCCCGAAAACCCACGGGAGCAAAGCCGCAGGGCACGGCTAGTTTCTACTATTAGTATGGGATAAAAAAATAAAACATAAACAAAAATATAACACACACATTATTAATATTTACTTATTTAATAATTCTATTTCTAAATGTATATTTTCGAATTGTAATTTGTATTTCTCATCATTGTAACGTCATGGACCTCCTGAGCTTGTCTGATTGAATCCCTTATTTTCTGGAGCTCCAGCTCCTGCAGTTTAAGCTGTCTCATTGTGCGTGGAGTATCTCCGAGAGCATTGAATTCACAATGGATCACACTCTACGCACTGTGTTTTTGCTTCGAGCTTACACCGTCTGTCTTTTTGCAGAATAATATGTTTTTATGTTTAGCAACAATTGATTGCAATCTCTCCATCTCCACTTTCCTGAAGTTCCCTGAAACGTTAAGAATTAAATAACTAAAGTTACAATACATAAAATAACAGTGCAAAAATAACACGCAACTCATAGATACTTACTTTGTTGAAATGTTTGTGAGCAAGGTGTCCATTAATTTCCGTACCTAGCGTCGATTTGATACAATTTATTTTATTTAACAAGTCTCATGATGCTCTTCGCAAATTCAGCGGCTAAATTATTAATTAAATTAAAGAAATTGAAAATGTTTGTTGTAGTTTGACAGCTGAATGATTTGACAATTCAATGACTGATAACACCACTGATAAAATAAACTGATAACACCGTATCAGCTTTTTGACGTTACGTGGAACATTGCCATGTCACAAATAGTTTTCTACAACGACTTAGGTGTAAATAAGGCGTCATTAGACTTGTAACCCTGGTAATTTTAACTGTGCTACCGAATACGATGGCGCAACCCATGTCGCTCAAATAGTTAAAGTTAGCGTTACAGTTAAAGTTAAATTTGACTTTGACCTTAACTTTAACTGATACTATGGAGCAACCCAACCTAAGAGTAATAGATCAGTCGAATATAACTTTTATTGCCCGATTGGCAGCGTGTCATGTAGCGTCTATACGCTGTGTGCACGCTGGCAAATATCAATTATAAACGGGATAAAAAAACTAGAAGGCAGAACACAGAACAAGCGGAGCGTAGCGAGTCTTACTTGTTCTGTGAGGCAGAAGTAAGGAGATATTTATGTCCATGACATCTATGCATAATTTTGTATACATATAGTACGGTGTTTGTATGTATTCACGGTCATCGGACCAAATGTGGTGCCATTTACCCAGCCATTGGCCGGCTTCTTTTATGCGACACAAAGGCCCGCTCAAGATAAGGCTCAAGATGTCGTATGTAGATGCCAGCTAACCTCTTTTTTTATCGATCTTGCCATAGAACAAAAGAGGAGCTATTCATAACACGTTTGATTACCCAATCAAAGCCTTGAATAAAATTTGAGCTAGTAAAACCGGCACAGAGATTATAGCTAGAGTTTTATTTTATCAGCTTACAGACAAATATCGCCCGTATTACTGGACCGAATCAATTGGAGCGGACTTGAAACCACAAATCAATGGAATGAGTGCATTCAAATGCAAACGAATGTGAATTCAACGTAAACAAAACTGTTACACACATTTGTATTCGTCATTCAGACTAACTCTTCTTCGAGAATATTCTGCAATAACATATTGTTGTTTGTCTGATGTTCTCGATGTAAAACTTAATGTAACTAACTACGAGTTAAGTAATTAGTTCTTGGAAATCTATTTTTATCTACTTCAAAATTTTCGTATAGGCTTAAAGCTTTGTAAGATTGTGTAACAGATTTAGATGACAATAGAATAACTTGATACCATCAAGGTCATTTGATAATATTTACTAATAAAAACTGCAGCTTAGGTTCATTTGATTATGAAATAAGCAAAGTAAACATTATTTGAAATACAATACCAATGACGAGATTAGCGTAGCGGCGGAATGATTCGTTAGCCTAAATCGCAAAGGGTCCCTGGGTTCATTCAGAAAGCGAGCTTTTTTAAATTTGCTTGGGTCCTCTTGTGCTTGAAGAGGTCCCGTCCAAAATCCATCATCAGGTACATCGTATCACTTGACATTGTATTGTCTGGACCATATTTATTTATTTTGTGGTTATTAAAAAATAACGCGTTACAGATGTTAAAGATTTTAAGAATGCATTTAAAACAAGCAGCTATAAGGAAATCTATCAAAAACATTTTAATAGCTATCTCCTTGACTGTTTTCCTCATTGCTGTCCTCTAAACTTAATAGAAACAAAAATGGTTTAGTGGTCGGCTGGCAGAGAATGCCAATTGACATTAAGTCTACCCTTTGAATTATCTATATCTGTGCGATAAAGTTTAGATACATAAATAAAACATGCAGGAATCGTGATTTATTTAAAATAAAAGAGGACGAGTGCGTTACGGGCTGCCTACCCAGTCTGTTCAGCGGGTTCGTCAGACAAATGTGCATTTGGGAATAATCATGATGGCCCCATCAAGATTATTCCTAAATGTATTTTTGCCTTTAGAGATGTAATTCACTATTTCAAATGTTTTACACGGCAATATGCCCAATGATGAAGAAAGGACTTAAATGTAAGATAGAAATTGTAATGATCAATTAAATACTATAAATATTTGTAACCTATGCCCTGATACCGGTTCTAATTATAATAGGTTGAGCTATTATTTGCGTATAATGCATATATTTATCTATTGATGATGATGGCGTGACAACTGGCACGACCTAATCTCGTGATGGTCATATCATGTGTCCATTTTGTCATCTAAAGCTGATCTACAAATACGTAAGTAACTACTGAGTTGATGGCAACTGCATAATTGCAAAATAGTCATAATGAAATTCATTGCCCTATGATTTATTTAAACATAAAAAAAAGAGCATTATCCAAACTGTATCATCTAAATAACATTTTATTTCATTAATATAAATCTTAAACTTCTGGAACTCTTGTCGGATATCTTCCTGGAATGTAGTCGGGGTTATTGGGATTGTATTCCCAGATTAGATATTCAGGCTCGTTAAGGTACAAGGGAGGTATTTCGTCACTCGGCTCTCTATCCTGTCCAACCAAGCTCTTGTTGCGCTCCAGCAGTTCAGTCACCTTTGCCTGCGTTTCTTCAGATATATCTGCAATCGTATTATTTTTGTGAAATAATTATTGTTTGACAATATTACATAACTGATTTTTTTAAGGTGACGTTTAGCACAACCAAAGATATAATTTACCAACAGAATGTTTAATTTTCCAGATAAGCCTGCAGTAACTTGGCAGATATCTCGTTTACACGAGCAACTTTTGAAATGAGTGATGAGTTTATTAATATTGACTTACGAGTTCTACGTAGATCGAGTTTGAGAACTTTTCTGTTTTGCTCGAGCGCACGGATAAGGGTTTTCTCTGCGTCCCCGGACAAGTCATTGGCAGCCATATCTAATCGGAGCAAGCCCCTATTGAGACTGAGGAGGCCTGCCATCTGTACGTAAAAAAAAGTACAAGATAACAGTAACAGTGCATTACGGACTCCTATAATAATATTTGCAGAAATTTAATCAGACATAATACAATAAAACGATAATTATACTTAGTGCTACCATTTTTTTACCATAGCCAAAATGTTAGTTACTTAAAATAAAATATGACACTCATATTAGGGATAGGTTTTAAGAACTTTATTCTCACACATAAATAAATTTAATTTTTACTTAAAATGAGATACTAAGTTAAAGTAAATAGTTAATTGTATTAACAGGTGTCAGTCACTGATATTCGTTGCGAAATACAAAAGCTACATGTTTAAACTCTCACAAGTTTTCATATTATTAGGTAATTTATCCAACAGCAATCATACTAAACCTACTTTGCTTAAAACTATTTTGTAGGTTTCACTGTTTATTTGTTTACACTTCATGATTTATTTACCGACAACTCAGTAGGTCGTTCTACTATTTAAAGAATCACACCTAATTATTAACGAGTTTTATTAAATGATTTGATACCTTTTCTGCGGATGCACCATAGAACCCACATGAATTAACAATTAATGTTTGGGGTTTTTCCTTACAACGAACAAATGCTGCAGCAAACATAGTTGCACATTCAATCGACATGGGGTTCAGGCTGAAGTCTGACAAAAATATTAATGTTGCTAACTTTTTAATTTTAAGTATTATGTAATAGGGATATAGTTTGAAATATTACCTAATAATTCGATAGGTGCGGCCGGTTTCATCTGAAGTGCGTAAGCTATTCCTTGAACACCAACCTCTTTGAACCTGTTGTTAGCAATCCGAACTCGTTTCACATTATTGTGAACGTAAATGAAACCGCCTAGCGCCTTCATCCCATAATCACCGATCTTGCAATGATTAAAATCCAATTCCTCGATACTTTCTTTTTTAACAAGATTCTGGAGGATGATTTTTACTTTGGAACAGTCCAAGTTGCTTCTATTTATTCGAAAAGTTTTCAAATGCCTTAAACCCTCAAGCCCTCTGCATAGGGACTCGCAATCGGCAATAGAAAATTCGAATAACCTGGTTTGATAGGTGTCTAACAAATTGCTCACGCCAAAAACTAATGATATTTCTTGGAGGTTGTACAATCTCAGTAGTACTGGTTCTAGAGGGATGTGGTCGTAAACTTTAGTGACGCTAAAGGGACAGGTATCTTCGACAACTTCATCGTCTGGAAGTGGTGGCGTCGGCTGACGTACCATTAGTAGTTGGTTTAAGCTTAGTTCAAAAATATATGGGCTAACCTGAAATTATGTTCAATTAACAAGTATAATATTTACAAATCATGATGGATGTGTATCCATCATGATTTATGTGATACAGGTACATTAGTAATGATTACCAGTTTAGCTAGTTCAATGGCATCTTCTTCAATAAACACGTCAGGGTTTACGTTTTCCAAGTAATCTTGGAGACAAGCTGATAAGAATTTTCCCTTCCAAAATGTTACCCCAAGTTCTATTCTGGATGGGAACTTGGTAGCGAATGATCTTTTCCAAAATTGTTCATCCTAAAAACAATAAATATTTAAATCTATTTTTCGGTATCAATTCAAATGGTTATATACTCGTAGGATAGTCATCTGGTACAGTTTGCAGAAAGCCGCTGGATGCGGACCGCTTCCAACCGGCAAATCTGGAAGTCATTGGCGCAACTTAGTTTCATTAGGGGACATCATATGCCTAAAGTGATGATGATGACTACCTTAATGTAAGGAGCGCAAGATTTCAGAGGGATATCGGCTGGGTATAAATCCATTAACATATCTACATCCTTCTGCAGGATACATTTGAGAGGGTTGATTCTGTCGAACACTCTAGAGAGGGAGAGGGCAGCCCAGTAACTGAGCGGCGCTGGAGTCAAGTCGTCGTCCCATTCAAAGTCTTCGGATACTATCTTGCGTTCTGTTTCAGCAACAGAGGTTTTCATCAACGGCGCAGTTGTGTACGCCTGACGCGTGTTAGTGGAAACTACGTAAGGGATCTTCATTTTAGTATTCTCACTGAGTCAGTATTATTAAGTGTTAAATAGTAATGTTTTTTTTATCTACACATCGCGTTTTTATAAAAAATAACACTGAATTGTTTGACGTTTTTTACTTTTTTTTTCGTGACATCCTGTGACATAAGACTTTTTTACTACAAGTTTACCTACTCTAAATAGGTTTTTTTTCTATTGAAAACTTTTTTAACCGTAATTATTTTATTCGAATAACCATTTTAAGTACCTACTTGTAACTCAATAAAATGGAGTAGCACCTTGGTAGTGATTTCCAGAGCAAGAAAAACAAGCAGTGGTTGTTAGTGTATACCGTGAAGATGGGTTACCATTCCTATGCTGCATGCTTTAGAACGCGCTTTTAAAGTTAATAAACCTAGTCAGACGCCTTAGGTCTTACTTTTTAGCATTTTATGTGCACTATAAACATGCTTTATGACATTTTAATCAGGAAGTGGATTGAACAAGGCGTTATACTTAGTCATAATTTGGCTCGTAAATTAGAATAATTTTATTATGATTGAAGCTTCTAATCGTGCTCTTAGAAGTGTTAACATAATAAGATCTTGAACTTTATTCAAGTTCAATCGTCTAATTGACAAAACACAGTAAAAACAAGTTGACAAAAATTTATATAGTTTAGTGTTGATTGTAGCTTTTTACGATTTTAAATTCGTAAAACAATTCCAACAAACTAAGAGTTTAGTAAGTTGAATTTGAAAAAATCGATAACAAAACAGCAGTTTCTCGACTCAACCATAGAGAAAAAATTATACTACGACTCTACTAATGACTATCGTCGAATTTGTTGGTTTAAATTAAGGAAAACTAATTTATCCTTAGTATATTAAAATTCCATTAAATAATCACAGGTGTCACTAGTACGGTAAGTACTTTACCTAGAAACTCGAAATACTTTCCTGGATAAAATGACTGTGATCATTCTATAAATGTAATCGTTACCATTTCGTTATTTAAATAGCTTCATTAGGAGTCACTTCCACGTCTTTGTGTTGGTGGGCAAGGTCCACCGCGTAAATACTGCTTCGGGCCTCTCCGTCACCGGTCGTCAGTTCTCGGCTCAAAACATAGCCGGCGTGTGTTTGCTCTGCGCTGACATTTGTTATTGTACAATCAAGCGACTTGCGCGAGAGTGACTTTCGGAACTATATTTTAAATAATAAAATAAACGCTTTACTTAAGTGAACAATATAAGAAGAATGAATTCAGACAACAAGACGACGACCAAAAATCAAACTAACAACCAGCATTCGAGCTACAACCCGTGGAACTTATTGTTTCCATCCAGAACCCGTACTGAGAGTGAGAACAGTGGCAGCTCGACAAGTTCCCAAACTTACCAGACAGGTGAGATTTAATTTTTTTAAAGATTGTAGAGATCAATGTAGTTAAAATTAATAATAAAACTATTTAGCATTTTTGTCAGCATTATTATAATTTGTTAGCAACATAGTAACAAGAATACCGGTTTTGTGTAGTGATTATGAGCTACAAGCCGAGTGTGTAATGGTATATTTATATTTAAAGTAAAAGTTGTTTCCACTCAATTTAAGAACAAGCCAGTTTAACGGTTATTTTTTTTATTATTATTCGTGACAATGCAAACGAAACTGTTAGCTCTACGTAGTTTATTTGATCAGTGCTGTTAGCCAGGCGAAGCAATTGCGTCTGGAAGCAAATTTTGACTCATGGCCTACCTAAATAAACAATCGTGATTCGTGCCACATTTGGAATGAATGCGCAAGTGACTTCTATTTTTACATTTACTACTTTAATACTTAGATAAGAACATCTGGGCATTTCACTACTAGTTGAATTTGAGCAACAGAATCAGCCCCCTTCAGATGTATTATTTTTATACTGTATTATTAGTAGAAAACTATTCTTCAAATTTAAGTCAAAGTCTGTATCTAGTAGGATCACTATTGTTTTAATTGTTTAAGCCTCAACGAAGTGGTATACTAGTTTAACAAGTACATGAAACTGAAACCTGTTTAATTAATAATGTACATACTAAACAAGCTTGATGGGTGACATTTAATTGTACTTGTATAGTAGATTTAACGAGGATGTATTTAATATGAAAAATTAATCATCTTCTAAATAAGATTTTTAATACTTGAAATCGTCCGCCTCAGGTGGGATCCGAACCCACGTCCATCGCATACCGGGCGAGTGCTTTGACCACTAAGCTACCGAGACATTAGTCAACTCGACGAAATCTTTCAAGTGGTTTTCGCTGTCAAAGCCAGCGTATTTCTGAACAATGTTGCGGTATATACTACTACCGTCAACACCCGATAGAAATATTTTTACAAATATTTAACGATTGGTAAAGATCAGAAAAGCTTAAACAATTTAAATTTTTGTTTTTAGCAATTACCATGCTAGGTTTATCTAGCTTTGACAGCGAGAACCACTTGAAAGATTTCGTCGAGTTGACTAACGTCTCGGTAGCTTAGTGGTCAAATCACTCGCCCGGTATGCGATGGACGTGGGTTCGGATCCCACCTGATGCGCACGATTTATTTTTTTCAAGTATTAAAAATTTTAGATAAACCTAGCATGGTAATTGCTAAAAACCAAAATTTAAACATCTTCTAAATGTTTTATAGATTGAATAATAATACAACAGTTATCAAATACGAAATTGTAAATATCATCGTGTGCTAATTTAAAACTTAGATAATTACCTATAATCTTTTGGCATTGAGTAAGTCCGTCACCTCTTTCTTCAATGTTTTATAATCTCGCTATTACACGAATTAAATTAGCTATACGTCATCACTTCCAACGATACTTCTCAGAATGTTTAGAGGACCTTAACTAATTGACGGTCACGAAATCTTTATCAGTTTAGTACACAATGTTATCGCAACTTTTAGTTGGTCAGTCGAAGTTGCTGGTAGATAAGTAGTACGTTGTAACTTAGCTAACCAAAACTTGCCACTTAGTTAACAGTTCCGCTATATTGATTGAGACTTAATACTTACAGAAAATTAAGTGGAAGCGGATATTAATAAATGAAATAATCAGCCATCTACCACGAAGTTCAGGTTTAAACTCCTCAAGAGAGCACTCTTCAAAATTTGCTATTAAGCAAAATAATTATCATATCTGCTCTACAGCAATTCGTTTTGTCTCTCTCCAAACACAATAAAATTGGTAAACTTTCCATGAACATGAATGAAGCATAATAAGGATGTTTTGACCTGATGTCAAAATGCGATTTCTACTCACATAAACGCGAATTTTGACGATCGAAAACCAATCGATATTGGCAATTACGAACTATGACTAAAATAATGTCCTAAGTAAGGTGTTATTTTAAAGACATTCCTTAGAATTGTTTTTAAATGTAATTGATGTTAACATCCTAATATGTAAATATAACAAAATAGAATGATAAATTAATATTATTTTGTTTTCTTAACAGTTTAATCAAAATAACGGTAAAAAGAACGTAATAATAATCAGCAATTTTAATAGAATAACCATTTAATCTATCTTTCTATTCAGCCTATTGCAGTCCACTGCTGGACGTAAGCCTCCCCCAAAGAGCGCCAAAGAGCACGATCTCCCGCTTTATTCATTCAGCCACTGCCAGCCATCTTCCTAAGGTCGTTAGTCCATAGGACTGGGGGGCGTCCTACACTACATTTACAATTAAATACCGTTATTTAATGTAAATGCAAACAAGCGACTACTTTCTCAGAACAAGTTTTAATAGATTTACCAGTTCAGTTTTATCGATGCTTTTATCGCAAAGCACTCCTTAATATTCTTCCGATAGTTTTAACTGTGACGCTAAGTGCAGGAGAAGCTGTGTTTGTTTGTTATCAAACAGTTTGAAGGCACTTTGAAGGCAGAATGTTTCAAAGCTTCACAATATCTTAGATTATTGAAAAAAGTGTAATAAGTCAATGTGTTAATGTATACGTGTGAAATATTCATAATTATGTAATATGAAAAGGTTTTTTTTTTCTTTTGTTTGATAATCAACTCCTGTGGCAAAAACCTGCTAGAGGGTCCTGTTTCGCTTCATAATATTAAATTATATTCATTGAATTTTTTCACATTGTCGTTGCTAGGAAAAATACGTCACCTAGAAATGTCAGTATGTCATAACAGTACCTAAGTAGTGTATGTAGATAATACGTGTAATTTCTAACAACGCGCAGCTGCCGCCGCTGTTAAAAACGACAGTCATTGAAGAAGCCAAGTTGGGGAGAGTATTATTGCTCTGTTTTCCCATTTAGGCCTGGACGTATGATAAGATGAATGAATAAACTAATCGTTGTATCGGTGTAATAAGGCACACTTATTTATTTTAAAAATCAGAATAGCAACCCTAGGCAGTCAGCCCAATTTGGGCAGTTGTTTTCGAGAACGGCGGGAGTGGACCTTGTGTATTTTATCTATTTTGTGGTCACAGGTTAACAGGATGTACACTAATAAAATCGGACCTTATATATTTTCAAAACATCTAAATAAAAAATATCGGAATCAATATTAACCTATAAGATAACGTGCACTTTGCTTAAGTTCAACTGCCTACTTGATTTTGTGCCCAAACTTCTAAGAATAGTTTTAAACTGCGTCATTTTGTGCATTAAATAATTAATATGGTTTCAAAATAAAACGTTGCTCGTTAGTGAAATGTTATCTGGAAATATACCAATAGAAGTATTTTAAACTCTTTGTTTTTCTTTTTAGAAACACGGTGTGGGTCTCTACGACGACAGCCGAGCAAGAACGAGGAGTATTTGTGGATGATGTAAGTTTGTGTGTTTTGATTCTTTAATTAGTTAAAGTTCGACCAGCTTTGTGCTGCCTTCTTGGAGCGGGTCTACTTAAGTAAGATTGTGCAGTTCACTTTGCAGTTGGAACTTGAACTAGTCATTGTTAACCAACTTTTTCAAGTTTTATCCTTATTATCAGAGAAGTTGAAATATAAAGCTGTTCTTAAAGTCTACCATAAATGTAGTTTAGGAAAAGAGTACTATTCAAAAAGTTGCAAAACTTCTAAAACCCTTACTGAAACCCGATTTGACATCTGTTTTTTTTTTCTTTTTTTGTATAAGCGCTAGTCAGTGTTTAATTTATATAATTTGTAATCACTGTGTCTAGCCAGTGTCAAGTTTTATATATTTTGTAACCTCTGGTAATCACTAATAAAATTTCAAAATTGACATTAATCAATTCATTGATTAAATACTAACTATATTCTAAATAAATGACTGAATGATGATCCTGGAATGATAAACAATGAATTCCGGAATAGTTTACGGGTACTATAAGGCGCTTTGCAGACGGCGGGGCGGGCCGGGCCGGTCTGACCGCGAAGCAATAAAGACCGCGTCTGCCCGTCGATTTCCGCGGCTGCCCTCGCCGCGAACACAAAGCACACCGCCGCGCCGCTAGTGTTCGCCTGTCACCTGCGGCGCGGTCTTTTTGTCTTCCGTGTGCGTTGGTAGTATAGGCTTCGCGGTGAAATTGACCGGCCCGGCCCGCCCCGCCCTCTGCAAAACGCCTAAACATCAAAATATCTAGCTTTGCCCAATTATAACTTCGGGACTACATATCGGCTGTGATGAATAAGCTCCATCCATGCATGATTTTGGTTAAGCATTTTATAGAGTGGTGCCAGTTATTTTCGGTAGATAAAAGTTCTAAGCTGTTTTGTCAGGAAGTTGAATTGTTAAGTCAGTCCATGACCAACATTTTGTTTATTTCAGCTCGCCAACTCCGTAATTTACGTCATGTTGGTGAGCACCTTTATGTTTGGTTACGTCCCATCGTCCCATCATACATGAAAATGTATTAACTCACAGCCAGATTCCCAGATAACAGTCCCCGGCCCCTGTATTTAATTACAAATAATCACATTGTCTGTATTTGGTTTCAATGAGTGCAAAGATTATTTAACGCGAATGTAACAAAAAAATCATCCACATTCCCAATTCGTAACAAATATCGTATTCCGCGCCGTGTGGGGACGGCCGTAAAGAATACACTTCCCCACCGCCAACAGGAGGCGTGTCGTAAGAGGCGACTAAATCCTGTAGCACTAGACGGGGAGCAGCGTCTGCATGCGAAATAATAAAAAACTGCGCTAGCCAACCCGCCTGCCAAGCGTGGCGAGTATGGAAAAAAACCCCCGATGACAGAAGTCACTGGGGGAGGCCTATGTTCAGCAGTGGACGTCCTGTGGCTGAAACGACGACGATCGTATTCCGAGGACACGATGGCTATTGCGGGGCATAAGAGAAGGGTAGATTATTTATTGAAAGATAGTTTTCCCAGTTTTCAAGATATTTGGTAAGAAATATAATTTTGGTTGGGCTGGTGGCTTTTTTGGCCTCGGCACATGGTTCTTTGGATCTTGTTGCTCGTATTTTATCGCTCGATGGCAACAACATCCACTTACCTTTCGTTTCTGAGGCCTTGGAGAGGTGGACCATGCTCTGCACAACTGGGGAAAAACCAGTGGACCTTACTGTCCAGAAAGGATGGGACGATATTGTTTGCAGACTCTCCTATGCTCGTATCGTGGACGGTGTTTCGGGTGCAGATTTGGCGCGTCTTAGAGCAGTTTCAAGGCCAGAATCTGGGGCGTGGCTGCATGCATTGCCGTCTCCTCAACTAGGTACGCTTCTTGATAACGATTCATTAAGAATAGCGGTGGCCTTGAGACTAGGTTGTAAGATTTGTGAAGCTCATCGCTGTATTTGTGGCGTGATGGTGGAGGAGAACGGTCACCATGGGCTGAGTTGTAAGAGATGTGCGGGGCGCTTCCCGAGGCACCATTCCATTAATGAAATTGTGCGTCGAGCCATGGTATCAGTTGATGTACCTTGTGTATTGGAGCCACCTGGTTTGTCGCGTACGGATGGAAAGAGACCCGACGGCCTTACATTGGTTCCTTGGCGAAGGGGTCGATGTCTTTTATGGGACGCAACATGCGTGAGCACCTTTGCTGCGTCACATTTACGGCATACCGTAATATCGGTGGGTTCAGCTGCGGAAAATGCCGCTAAATTAAAGCATTCCAAATATGCTGCTTTGGAGACCGCGTATGATTTTGTGCCGATCGCTGTGGAGACGGCTGGGCCCTGGGGTGATGAGGCACGCGAACTTTTTAAGGAATTGGGACGAAGGTTAAGAGATAGGGGCAACGATCCCCGCTCTGGGTCCTGGTTAGTTCAACAGGTTTCCATAGCTATTCAACGTGGTAATGCAGCTAGCATAATGGGAACCTTTGGATCGATCGGGGCGCAGAGTGGGGATTCGTTGTGGTCGAGATGAGCCACGGAGCACCTGTTTTGTGTATTGTATTGAATTTTTATGACATTTTATATAGAATAGTTAATGTGACGACGCTTGTGGCTGAATTTATTTGTAATGCTTGCATGTGATTTTTTTTTTAATAAATAAAATTTTGGTTTTGGCGACTTCAAAGTTTCGGAATGTCATAGAAGGTTTTAGGATGATGTTTAAACCTGTTAAAACATTAAGAAAGGATCTTTATTTCCTAAATCTAGATTAAACGTCATTTAATCTCTAACAATTTCAAGAAATCCTAATTATGTATACCATAATAATGATAATAACAGACAATACTAATATATATCCAAGCAGTATTTGTTTTTTTACTTCGAACTATATGTAGAGAAAAACCAAAATGACTTTCAAGCAATACTGTTTTATAAATTCATGTTAGGCCCCTGAGTGAAATTTTAAACAGGATTATGTTAAGTTTTGAATTGAAATCTTGAAACTTACACAAACAGACATGAAAAAAGCAATTTTAGGTGTTTATTCTGTTTGTCTTTGAAACCTCTAAAGTATTCGGTGTCTTTTCGAATTGGAATCGTCAAAAGGTCTTAACATTTTAAATTAGGTAGATTGTGTCTCGTATCGTAACCGTAACATCGTAATACAAAAATACTTATTCCTTAATAAGAGACCATGATACATTGTATGTTGTCATAATTAAAAAAAAACACGACTTAGTACCTACATAGTATGACTGATGTTGATTCATATTAAACAGTATTATGTGGCAACAATTAACCTGCTTCTAGAAATGCAGTGGTGATAGCGATATCGTCGGACATTTTGATATAATTTATCAGTTATAAGTAATGTTTATTTAAATTTTATTTTTTTGGTAGGTATTACATAACTGATATTTGACGACGAAATTGCGCAGTGAAGAGGTCATTCGCCAGTACAATGTGGGTTCAATTTCGTATTTAGAAAAGTTTTTTTTTCGAAATTAGATTTTTTTGTTTGTTTGTTTTATAAATTCAAGATAGAATTTATAAAACAAAACAGTTCTTTATTCCCAGATCCAAATGAGTGTGCTGTGTTCTTGTCCCTTAACATTAGAATTACTTTTTAAAACCCTTAAAGGATCACTTTATTATCTGTCTGGCAAGACCCCTTTTGTCCGAAACCCGTTAAGGTATCAAGTTGAAATGATTATCGCTAATTCAAATCGCTTAAAGCTATCCTAAAATAAAACTTCTAAATCAACGCAATCAAAAGATACGGCCGATTAAGCCCATCTTTTGAGACTCGCAATGAAATCAAGCAATGTCTTATAAAGCACACATAAAGGGAACCTTTTTGAAATCGAATTTTTTAGATAAATCATATAAAAACGATTCGCGTAATGCGAGAACTATTAATGCATAACTTCAACTTTAAAATCGAAATCGCACTTGGTCGTTTTATATTACTTCGACGCCATGACAATTGGTTAATTGTCTAGCGCATTAATCAAATGATAAATTAATTAATATTTACTTATACCTATATCACAATTTTTAAAATCTTAAACAATTGTAGATATCGTAGCTATTTAAACCTGTTATCTCAATAAATTAGTGTATGTAGTAGCAAATAATAAGCTCCCTTATTTGAAAAAAAACCTTAATGAAACACGGCTTATAAATGCATGAAACTTGTCAAAGCGCATGAAATTATCCATAACTAGATTTTTTTAGGTAGCTTTTGAAGTTATCCAACTTCCACTATCCATCTCTACATCATCAGATCAGCTCTATGGTATTACCACTGATCAGGCAATACATTACTATTAACTTATTGTATCGGTACGTCATCGGTAATTTGACTTACTTACTAACAAAGTAAGTACGATAGTTTAAAGTAAGTTTAAGTAGACTCTCAAGATTATATTAAAAACTAGCTGTTGCCCGTGACTTTGATCGCATGGGATTTAGTTCTTGAATTTTCTAATTTTCTACGCAACTTTATTATTTTTTTCTGTTAGAAGAAACTTATATAAAAAAATTAAAAAATGGATGCAATTGGCAAAGAACCAAAGATTAAGACAGTCCTTAAAACCCCTTGGTTAGCTGATAACCAATTTATACAAAATCGGTGCAACATTGAAATAGTTTTACAGATGTTCCGTACATTATTAGCGTTAAAAAATGATTTTCACGTTGCTCAAGTTGTTGTACGGACAACAGCACGTCGACCTACCACAAAATGTCAAATTTTCTCATTTGAAAATGAACTTTATATGTCAGGCTTAAAGTTGAAAATCTATTGGAGAATTTTTGACTTTTGAGGTAGGTCGACGTGCTGTTGACTGTACTTAAACGAGCAGTGATCACGTGGGTTTAAGGTGTGTCCTAATCTTTTGTTCTCTCTTTATCTAGAACTACTAGAGTAAAATCTAAAATATAAATGAACCTCAATTATGACCTTAAGAGACATCCAAAAACATGAATTAATCGAAGGTAGGTTTAATCGTATCTGTCGCGCTCGTGAAGTAGGTAGTTAGTCAACATAAATAGGTGTAAATATTCATAATCTTTTAAGTGGCACAAGGAGGGAATACCAAAACGATTGCAAAAGGCTTATTAGCAATAATGGTAGATGTAGAAGGTCGACTGCATGACGCTGCAGCTGGTGGCGAGGCTATCTCATTCGGTTTAGGTCTGTGGTGGCACGAGCGAGGGAGACGGAGCGACCGCCACTCGCTGGTGTCGAAACCTTAGGCTGCGTGCGTCTGCGCAGCCAGTGCGCTCTCGCGAAACAGTCCGCGGTTGGACCACACTCCAATACCTGCATACTGTGTTCTTAGTTTGAAAGTGACAGTGATGTTTTATATGGAGCACGTGCCACCCTCGCTACCTGGATAACAACCGAGGACGTACTCGCTTCGGTTAGTAATCATTGCTTACATCCGAAACATGCTCACGTGTCTAGCCAATAATTTTATGACTAAAACAGCCATCTACACAATTAAAGTTAATTTTGTTTTTTCAAATTTTTCTTAATACATACTGTCATCCCGGACGTGGTTTCAGATGATATACCTCATTGTAGATTATATTTAAATCCTCTAAGAACATTATCTATCTTATTACAAAGTGTTTAGATAAAATGTCTTGCTATGAATTAGGAGTTAGTAAACACGATATTCTATTGACTGTCTATTTTAAAATAAACGTTAAACAAAGCAGTATGCTGATGCACTACGTACGTGTTTATATTCATCACAGTCAATGTCAGCTAGAACCAGTTTCTGATTGTCTTTACATCAGACGTAAGGCAGATCCCAAACAAAGCACACGGCGAGTTATGCTTGCATGCCAGTATTAAAATACCTCTAGAGTAGAGGTCGTGTTGCCTAATCGAGTATATATTATCAACTTGTTTCTTAAAAGTGTCGATTAATGTTGCGAAGTTTCTAAAACGTTTATATTGATCTGTGTCAATAGTAAAATTAGTACCAAAACATAATACCACTCAACTCAAGCCACCGAGACCTATCGTAAGACCAAGATACCGTTAAGATTTGAATTCAAGGTAATTTCAATTTACTTTTCATGTTCTTGTTGCCGTAACTTGTGTAATATACACAACTTTATTGTTTGATTCCACGCTACGTAATCAAAATGAATTTTGCGTGACAGTGGGAATATCTATCATAATAAGTTGATAGTTCGGTAAACTGAGTAATGTAGTAGAGTAATGACCTTGTTACCCAAGTTTAAAAACCATCTGCCTATCTATAGAACCTTAATCTAACGTCACACTATCCTGTAATAGGAATACTCTACCCCTAGTTGTCATACGCAATAAACTGACTGCTAAATTGTGGGCAATTTCGTTGGTATTCTCCACTTGATAATATAAATCCTACGAGTATTGATAATCCTAATTATTCTGTTAGCCTTTATTAGATATAATACAACCGAAATTAGTTTCTACTAGATAGCGTTGTCTGCTAGACTGATACAAAATTCCGATTAGATCATTAAACGCAATCTTATCGTTAATTGACCACATTAATTTGTTAAATATATCTTTAATGGGCTTTGTTTTGTAGCCATGACATCACAATATTACGGATTTAAAAATAAAATGGTTTGCTATAGAAACCATAATATTGGTGATTACTGATTAGTAGTATTGCAGCGCATGCGATGATTTACATATCTTTTTATTACAAACTTATATCGCATATTGTAAACCTAATGCTTTTATTTTGTCACGTAGGTTCTACATATCAAAATAAAATGTACTTACCGAGTATTTTTGACGTGACGCCAGTCACTGATAGATAAAGTTATATTACATGCGGGATTGCATGTAATTGATAGATTATTATCTAAATTAACAGCACACTCCACGATAAGTTGATACAAAATGTGATAATGATTTTAAAATTATTTTCTTTTTCATTTTTATTCAACCTACATCTGTTTTAAACACATAACTATTGTGGTCAATGCTCTCGCAATAAACGGTACGGACAGTATAGTGATTCAATAATTATAAATAAATAATTTCCACAATCACACCTATTATCTAGCCCCAAACTAAGCCAAGCTTGTATTATGGCGACTAGGATAACAGATAAACATACTTAAATACGTTTATAAACATCCGTAGCAGACAGAACAGACTTAGGTACAACCGCTCGTGTTCATCACACTAACATTTGCCCCTTGCGAGATTCGAACCCGCAAACGCCAGGCATTGTAGTCCGGAGCGCGAACCACTACACCAGACGGTCGTTGTATGTATGGTACCTATGAAATAGCAGTACCATGTGTCAGTTTGGTTGACAACTCTTTGGTATATTCGGCAATACTTTTATACAAACATTGCAAATAAAATTCAAAATTAAGTATTACAAAATTACGTTAATGTTTTATTTATTTTAAGTTTACTGCACAGATTTAAAAATCATGCAATAGGTGGACTTGATAATATTATGCATTCTCTACCAGTCAACTACTAGGCTAAACAGGGATGTTTTGTGGGCGGTGTGATAAGGGAGATAGAAAAATAAAAGTCTTAAGTACCTATGATTAGTTGTTTTTACCCAATAAAAGTTCTAAAAATGGCCCAGGCAACATATCAATTGCCGTGGTTCCGAAGTCAGAAATGAATATCCTTGTGTTACATACAAAGTACCAGACTAGTTTATCAAGAAGCTCCCAGCTTGCCCAGATCAAAGTAAATTAAGAATAAATCATTTACAAGGTGATTCACTCCGAATTGAAATAAAAGAGTTCGATTTCAGGTTCGGAGCAATTCAGAAAATGTTTTTGACTTGGGCCTGGGTTGCTTAAAAAAATGTTTTGCTGTTGTTTCTTTGTTGAAAAATCTATTGCTTTCAGCAAAATGACATAGTCATGATGGCCAATAACCTATTCCCAAAAAGGAAATTTTACTCAAAGATTGCAACAAATTCCCTTAAAATTTAAAAACTTAATTAGTATTACGTAATATCTGAAGGTAAACAAGTTTTATAGGTAAGTACCTGCTGTATATTTACTCTGTGCATTTGTAAGTAGAGGTCATGCTTCAAACATCTTACATGGTCAACATGGCTCCATTTGACATTACACACACACCTACACAACTCATATTATATACATTTATTCTGTTAACACTAAACTTAACTAAAGTACCTTACTTACTCTACATCGTTTCGTCAGTAAACCTTTTAACTTTTTTGACAAAAGTTAATATGTGCAGTGTCTGTAATTAGAGCAAAAAGTTTAATAAACCTTAATTAAATTTTAAACCTTAGAAAACAAAGATTGTAAATTTTTTGTTTGTCGGGTTTTATATTTTGGATATTAAAATGTTCAGAAAAAGTTTTTCAATTTCGTGCGTATCAAACTTTATGTATAAGTCTAAGGTAAACATGATTTGCTCAATTCAAATATGTGTAGGTATATTATGTTATGAACATCTACGCCATAGATATTTTCCGCCATGTATGGTAATCCATCTAAGAAGGAGATCATAGATAGAACTCTTAATTGCTCTAAATACAAATTATGTATTATTAAGATTCAGCAGAAAAATAAAACTAAACTGCAGAATTTAGGCGGTATTGTCGGTGAAAGCGACCTTTTACAGACGACCTTTAGGTAAAAGACAGTTATATCAGTTTGAGAGACGGATGACCCGATGTTTGAACGAAGTTATCCTTTAAAAGTCTTTTGGTGATTCAAGAGAACACATTACTAAACATACTTATTTACTACCTTTATTATTTAGCTACCTTAATAAACATTAGATCAGTTAAGTTTAATTTTCAGGTGTACGTTACATACCCAGCTATATTAAATCATAAAGCTCAGCTGTGTAAACAATTCAAGGAAGTAGCATTCAAGCGGAAGCCAAATAACTTTTGATTAATCATAGTTACCATGCTGTCTTTATACTTCTTATTGGCTCTGATCCATTTTCCACGTTTGACACATGATTGATAATAGCGGGAAAACTTTTGCCAAAAATGTATCGCGGCCATTTCTAATTCGCATTTCAAGAACAATGGCACTTATACGTAATACCATGAATTGCATCACAGTCACTTTTCTACGCCGCTGCATCTAGGGCACGTGTCATCATCACACGACGATATATGATATGTTACACTGAGTACGAATTAAAATCAGGCTCAAGTGACACCATATTAATATCCGGAGGACCCGTATTCCTTTACCCCTCGCTTGTTGTGCTTGCCTAAACTGGCCGGCCAAGAGTGGAGTTGCAAGAGCAGAACCTGTGCTCCAGGTTGAAAGTGTTAAATGTCATAACATAACGCCTGGTGCGTTTAGGACCAGTAATTTGCTAGTAGTAGAATTTGCAGTCACCAGGAACCGGTAAAGTCATCTTGACTATAGGGTTGAGTGCCAAATATTTACACGGAAATATTATATCTATTACAATAACGACCTCCGTAATTGAGAGGCAAGCACGCCAGACTTGGCGTCGTCATTTCTGAGGTCCTGTTTTTGGTTCCCAGTCGGGTCAATGTAGAAAACGAACTTTCTATGTTTCTCTCGGGTTTGGATGTTGTGTTACCTTCGTTATTTTTTATTTCTATAATATAGGGTATGTGATGATGTCCAATATTTATTTATTTGTAAATTCTTAGTGCATTTCCATTCATTATATTTGAGGACATCTCACACGAAAATAAAAAGTCCACATAGATGTTTAGTGTAAAAATTCAAAACTAAAAATCAACTACACCTAATTGTAAAAATTCATAGGCGTTCTCTATTTCAGTACTGATAATATCCATTGAATTATAGAGATCTGACAATGCTTACCTAATTTTTTAATTCAATTAAACTCATATAAAATACATGACCCTATGTCATGCATAAATTTCATTTTGATTAAAATTTACCTGACCTTTTTTTTAATTATTATTATTTATTTTAACTTTGTTTTGCATAATATTTCTGATGACCACAGCCTTACACGATATATATTCAAAATTAACTTAATTCCCATCCTTCCCAGCAGTATTTACTTCAAATAAGCTGCTATAGAATGGTATTACAACTCAACTTTAAGCTAATCCTAAATTTTAGAAGGTGCAAGTGTGCCCAAGTACAACAATAATATTTAAGTAAGAAACTACAATAACGACACAGATACATGGTACATTTTTTTTAACTACATCATGGAAAAGTCGATGTCCTATAAACATTATGTAAAATATTATATTTTATACCTAACACGAGTAAGGTGCTAAATACTACAATCGACCCTATTAATTGTTGACTAACAAGTCGCCAATATGTAGGTACGTAATGATGATATTAACTGTTTACTCTGGAAATGTGGTTTAGAAATAGTTTCTTAACGTCGTATACGTTCATTTTGTTGACAAACAGATTATTTTCGAGATGCAAAATATGTCTTTACGTTACAGTTGTTGTGTATTATCTGAGCAGAGACAAATATTAAGACCGGTCACAATTAGTTTTTGATGGTGCAGTCAAAACTCTTATTCGTACTATCGTTAGTTTAACTTTGGCGTTGTCAGTGTTATAACACAACCTAATCGAGACGAGACAAACCGTTCAAATGTTTTTACCACAAAAAATTGCCAAAACTACTTTTGTCTACGTTGAAGTTTTGGTTGTAACATATAATATTATGTTAACTTTTTTCGAATACTTAACTACCTCTTTCAGTGGAAGCTCGTTAATTTTGTCAATGCGTTTAACTGATATCTCATTCGATATAAAAGTAGGTAGGTAGGTGTAATAAAGTTGTATTATTACAAATAATACTCAAGATATAAGGTTATCAAGGCCCGATAAATGTTTTAAAGTCAAAAATAATGATACATTGCCGATAAACTGACAAATCTTTATAAGTATTATTACTTAACTTAGGTTTAAAATAGTGAACTAAAGAAAAAATCTTGTGGTCATCATTGTCAATGCTATGTCTTGTCTTGAGTTACTTAGGTTCTACAACTGCTAGTATGTTTGAACCAGTCTTTCCATGAAATAAGCTATCCTTGATCAAAAGCTCTAAGGAAAAAATAATCGCATGCCGTACTTGATAGTTCTCTATTAGTTTATTTCGACATGCGCTTGAGTTGGGTTTAAAGGAACATTAGTTAGACTATGTCTAAGGTAGGATAGTTAAATTAATTTCAGCTACATCTATCATCTCTAGTAGGTACTCATAGACGTAGATATATGGTATACAGCCTTATATGGTTGCCTTTTTTTTGTAAAAACAATAATAGCGTTTTTGTTTACCACAGAAGTAATGCTTTTCTGGTGGAAATAATTTTTATTTCCGTTTGTTCCAGGTGGCGTTCTTAGTCGCACGATCACCGAAGGCGGAGCTCGGACAGTTTTAGTTATTACGCCTGTGACAGATTTCGGTAGAATGAACTGTTTGGAAACGCGCACAACCGCACCAAGTACCAAGTGACGATGATGTTGGAACACGTCGCGTTTATGCCCACGTGGTTCCTGATGGCGTGGCTCGGCGCCTGCATTCTCTTCAGCCCTTTCGCAATTTTCTTTGTGGTGTGCCTGCCGCAGTTGCCTCTTCTAGTCGTTAGAAGGGCGTGCCATATTCCATTCGAGTACATTTGATGTGTCAGAAAGTTTTAAGTGTATGATATAATAATTATAATTGATCGATATTTACTGTACATAGCTGTAAATATAAAATTATGATTAAATGGATTGATTATATGACATACAGTGGGCTTTTCTTTAAACTCTCTGTTTGTTAAATAGAATTTTTAATTTACGTATTGTATACTTATAATATTGACTTCTTCTTGAACTTGGATCAATTTAAATACAATGTGATATGGGCGGTACTTTTAACTCGCTAAGGCTAAGTTCGGTATCTTATTTTAGTGACCAAAAAAATAATTTGGGGTCAAAAGAAAACTGCAAAAAAAAAGATTTTATAAATAATTTCATGAATTATTCTTTTTTTAGGCAAGAAAACCCTAAACACAAGAAATGAAGTTTATAGTCAGTTACTCTGTTCTTTTAGCTATACTTATTGTGTTAGGTATATCTTTCATGTTTTTACGACACATAAAACTCTTTGCTAATTGCCTAAAGTGTTAAAAAAACAAAATGGCCGCTTTTCATAGGGGCTGAGGTTTTGACCACCCAAATTATTATTTTTGTCGATAAAATCTGATATCGCACTTAGCCCTTAGCACTTAGAAGTATCGCCCATATCACATTGTATACGTAAAACATGTTTTTACGTCTTAACAAAATACACGAATAAAAGGTGTGTAACTAATTATGTTTGTGTTACGCAATAAACTTTTACAGCGCCACAACTTTTGAATCTGAACTTGACCTTGCTGGTCTGGTTATTGAACAACACTATAGCAAATTCTAAGTCTATGAATAACACTGAAAGCAATTTAGACGTCACTCACTAACCCATTCTATATGATACAATAGAATACACTATGTGTTACCTTCACACAATACCCTAACTCAATATCGAATCTGCTGCGGATGTACGAGTACAAAAATGAAAATCGATATCACCAAATTAAATTTCCCGAAGAGGAATCATTTTATTTTATTTGATAGGTTAGATGTAATAGTTTGTCAAAGATTGTAAAACAGTGACTTTTTGTATTGACTATTACGTTAGAAAAAGCGAATGTTTTCAATTATAATATCCTTCTAGAAAAAGTATTCACTAATAACATGTTGTTTTGTTATTGATTCCTAATCCTAGTTTTTTTTACTACCGTAGGTAGTTATAATGAGTAACCTACCGTAAGTAGTAATACTTACTTAAATGTGGATTTAAGTGTACTCGTAATAAGTAGGTAGGAACTACAATAATTTCAACATTGAAGTGATAGATACAGGTAGGTACTTATATCTATGTCTTTTATTCATCAACACTAATCAAATTCAAATATTTACTAAGCCAACATATTATATTTATAGTAAATAATAACCAAACGTGTATTACATTCTCTTTAAATATACTTTTTTCTGTAGCGAACGTGTGCTAAATACTACGCTGTGTGCTCGTAATATCATATCTTCATTCGTTACGGGGGACAAAAAATACTCTAATGTCATAAGTAATTTGGTAGGAGGTACTGAAAGATCGTATAATAATAGTAAAGTTGCCATAGAATGTTACTCGTATTACTAAATCCATTGTCTTGTTAAAGTACCTATATCTAGAATAGGTAGGTACATAATAAACAGCTGAGATATAAAGTTCTTCTATTGACACTTATTATAGTGTCAATGGCTCCTCTACAAGTGGAACCTCGGTTATTAAACTCCACTAGTAGAGTCATAGTTACATATTAAAAAAAACCGCACATAAATACTAAAGTCTGATAAAAGCTTATAAAAGTCACTGTTCTGTTGTGGCCTAAAACAAAATTGTGCTGTAAAATCGAAATATTGCTTAATTTTTTCAAATATTATTATCATTTATTTATTTTACTCGTGGTTCTTATTTCTTTGTGTTTTAAGGTATTTTGTAAGTTGCCTTCGATTTCAATCGACGTAGACTAAGTTGTTTCTTTCTTAAATTTTCCAGTTACTTATTTATACTTATACAGGGTGTCCCGTAAATCAAGGTCAACCTTGTAACCATATATTCCATACATCATATTGAACAACTTTTGTTCTAACACTTTTAAATTATGCATATGTTTTTCTTTACTGTCTTTACAAATCTAATTGACTAATTTGTTTATTTTGTATGGGAAGTCGATAAATTTTCATGCAAATTTGCAAAAGTGATAAAACAAAATTTTTTCACCATGATGTATAGAATATGAGGTTACATGGTTGACCTTGATTTACGGGACTCCCTGTATACATACATACATATGTATGAGTCTAATTGGTTTAAGTACTTTTAATTGGCCTAATATTTTACGTAGAGTCACATACGTTTCAGAGTAGCATAGCGTGTTTCGTATTTTTTTCATAGCCAAATATAAAATGGGAATAATTATAGTTATTTTCTTCAATGTATGAAAAAAAACACAAACCCAATATACCTTGTTTTGACTTATTTCTAAGTTAGGTAAATAAGCATATCAATTATGGCTTTATTTTAACCAGTTTAATTGGGTTTTTGTGAATTACTTACTACTACTCCTACAAGTACCCCGAATCATCAAGTGTATTACTTAGTAGCGCCATCTAACGTCACGATTGAGACTAAAAACGTCAAGGCGCATGCAATAAACGCCTATACAAAACGCAGACGCAATATTTTCCAACCCCGTCAAAATACTAACAAGTTTCTGAACAAAGTGCTAGATGTCCTTATTTGTAGCAATATTAATTTGCGGGGTTCATTATCGCTTATGACGTGACATAGCGTAAGTTAATAAAGGTAATTTTTGTATGGACAGGACAGTATCCGGTGCCAAAGACTCTGTTAACTGCCATGGTAGGTCCGTAAGTCTGTACTTGAAAAACGACTATTTTGCTAGAAGACGTCTATCTCTTGTTAAATAAATCGTCGATAAAGAGCCTAAGTATTAGTAGATGCGAATGGTACTCTATGGTGTAACAACAATATTTTGCAGTCATCGATGTACCTATGGAATAAGACGGATTTCACAACACAATGTAACAAAGTGATGCCTTGGAGCCAACAGACATCAATAAAAAAATCGGCCAAGTGCGAGTCGGACTCGCGCACGAAGGGTTCCATACCATTATCTATAAAAACGGCAAATAATCACGTTTGTTGTATAGGAGCCCGTCCGTCCGTGGGAGTCCGTCCGTCTGTCTCCACATTTACACTACATATTAGGCAAAATATCGTACTTATGAAAGTATCTCCATGTTCGAAGGATAGAATCCATCTTCCCCTTTCCATTTTCAATTTAAAGATGAAACTATAAATACAGTGCTTAAATAAGTAATTGCAGTCTTGGGCAATAAAGTCGCATCCTTGCCATGCCGCCGGCATTACCTGCGGCACGCGCGGCTTTTGGTTGCCGGCGGCAGTTTGCTTGCGGCTTCGATACGGAGTGGTAGTGTTGTCGTATTAATATAGAGGTACTTATAACATCATTTTATATAAATAACGAAATGAAAGAATTTAACCGGGATGATAGTGCAGTAGGTACTTTTACTTCGAACGAATATTTCTTCGATTTATGTCGTCCTTTCTAAAATCTTCAACACATTAGTAGGCCTATTTCGTAGACTTGGTCTGACCCAATATCTTCGATTGATTTTGCGGTTCTTTTTATGAATAATAACATACAGCACTACACTAGCTATACACGCAACTATATTATAGTCCAACATCTTCCAATCCTACGTACACGACTAACTTCGACGAAAGTCACAACACTACTGCGAAAATTGCAACCGCATCTGCTGGCCGCCGGTAAAGCCGGCGGCAAATTCAGCGGCAAGGCGGTCTGTAAGCCGGCGGCAAACCCGGCGGCATAAGCCGGCGACATGTGTGGATGCGCCATTAGCGATAAATCTTGCTTCGGGATGTCAATTCTAGTTTAAATTAATTCTATGGAGGAATGTTAGTCCTTACAGGCCCGCTGGCTTGGCCAATTTGAAATACAGATTTTTTATTAAAGTACTTATACATATATCTAAATAATATCTAATATAAGTATATTTAAATATTTCGGTCCCTTGTAGAAAAAATAATGATCATTGCTACAAGAAAAATTTCATATTCTTTGGTAATAAAACTCGAATACTTATTTGATTCGATTTTCAATCGTAAAAAAAAAAATGTTTTGTCGTAAGTCTAGATACTCAAAAGTGATTCTCCATATGTGGGCATAATAAATAGTTTTTTTTTTTTCGGATTTCGCTATGTTACATTATACAGAATGTCCCAAAAAGAAGTGTCAAGCGGAAGTCCAGAGATAGAGCACCTCTTGGGGTACCCGAATCACCCCCATGTATGTTCTACGATTTTGCTTAGTTTAGGAGCTAGAATTATATTTGTTTTTTTCCTAAATTTTTACCTATTAATGCTTGTTATTTTATTATCACTCTGGCGAGCATTTGTCATTTAAATTTTTATTGTCACATTAAACTTATGCAAGTACCAAGTTCGAACAGTAATTTTGAACTTAGGACTAAATTTTAAGCAAGTTCCGCAATACTTAGATAAATCATAATAAATATTATGGGAGTTACTGTAAGTATTGTTAATAATTATTAGCAAAAAAAACGAACTACAAATGCTCGCCAAAGTGAAAAAAAAAAAAAATGGGTACAAATTTAGGAAAAAATCATAAAGATAATTCTAGCTCCTAAACTAAGCAAAATCGTAGAACATACATGGGGGTGATTCAGGTACCCCGAGAGGTGCTCTATCTCTGGACTTCCGCTTGACATTTCTTTTTGGGACACCCTGTATATAAACGTGGCTTAAATTTATAAGAAAACAATATGTAGAAATATATCCCATGTTCAAACTAACATAGGGTGTTTTTAGAATACCAAAACCATTCCAATATAGGTGATAATTGAAAGTATCTACTACTAAATATCAATAATATTGATAGTTAATCAATATTGTAAAGCAAATACTATCAATAGTATTGGGTTAAATCAGTTCTATTGCCGTCAAATAAAATCGATACTATAGACATAATTGATACTATCGAAGTGTTGCTATATTAGTACTATCGGTAAGCCTTTCGATAGTGGACTATTGAGCGTCAACAATACCGTGAAAGCCTGCAAGATAGAAATTTGTCACTGAAACGCGTAGGTACGATTATCACGAAAGTATCCTACTTCCTTTTTTTATTACCTCCTATTATTTTGACGACCTCCGTAGTCAAGAGGCAAGTACGCAAGACTTTAAAAGGCGCCGCCATCTCTGAGGTTCCGGGTTCGATCCCCGGTCGGGTCGATATGGAAAACGATATTTTCTATATTGTCTCGGGTTTGGGTGTTGTGGTACCGTCGTTGTTTCTGATTTCTATAACACAAGTGCTTTAGCTACTTACCTTAGGATCAGAGCAATGTATGTGATGTTGTCCAATATGTATTTATTTATTTATTACCTATCTTTATAAATATGGTAATGTAATAAATGACTGCTTATTTTTAATAAGTACAATCACTTAATGACTCACCTTAATGACTGTGAAACGATTTTGTATGTTTCTTTATTCACAAAAACCTTGGAACCTCATGTTTTATGTCATGACTCATCATAAGCGACACAAGACAAAAGTTAAAGAAACCCCAAACCATTATCTTGACTATTATGACACAGCCCTATGTAAACTTAGATGTTTTTTTTTAATTTGAAGAAAATATTAACTTAACATCTATACCATACCTTGAAGTAGGTACACCTCTAGGGTACCTATTCAAATAATGTTTAAAAAATCGGCCAAGTGCGTGTCGTGCCACGCGCAGTATAGAGTTCCTTAGTTGCCCGTCCGTTACCACAAATATATTTCAGCAATTACTACATTTAAATCACTTTATGTTTTTCTCTTAAGAATTTTTGAACGACTTAGTTGAACGACTATTACTAACTAGTCTATCTTAACCGTTATGATATTTCCTAAAAGTTCATGAAAAGCACTATTATCATGAATTTTCCCAGATTTTTCAAACCCATAGTTTTACTTTTAGAGGGGGAGGGGGACGCCCTACTCGAACAAAAATGGATCCCTAAATCTAAAAATAGTCTTAGTAACCCCTAAGTCATTTTAAAGAAACTATTGAACGATACCCTATACGATGGAGTAGACGAGGAAAAATACATTCATTCCCACGTTACATGTATGGGAGCTACCCTAAAACAATATATTTTGCAAAATTTTATTCTACCACCTTGTCGGCGTGATTGATACCTACATATCTCCACAAAATTACAGCTTAATCTAGGGTCAACAATCTCCAAGCAAAACCTCGGACGGACAGACAGACATACAGACAGACGGACATGACAAAACTATAGGGGTTCCTTTTCAGGACTACGGAACTCCAAAAAGCAGGAATTTATCGAAATATTATTCCTGAAGGCGGCTTTTTCATACTTTACTTTACAATGTTATGTGTGACCGATGTTATTTTGCATTGTTTGTATTTGAAATGGTATTTAAATTTTTTAAATTTATTTATTAGAATCATACATACATCTACCATAACAGGAAAAACCCAATTCTATAGCTGCAGCTTCACAAAAAAATATATTTCCTAGACCTGCGAAATGTAAAATTTAAGTATCTCCCATACTTAATTTGTTTGAAATTAATTTTTTTTTTTTTGGGTTTCAAACATATAAGTTTTAATAAAAAAACGAAACGATTCGCTTACACGATTCCCTTAAAAAGTTGTTATATTTTAAGAGTTAGTTAAAAATTTTGTTTTTAAACTTTAATGAGTCTCTAGATAATTGCTGTGAAGTATAACAGTAGCCGTACACGGCTCCAATTAATCGTGTAAATGTTAAAAATTGTCGCTCAACGCTCATAAGTCGAGTGACCTGCCTAAATGGGTTTAATAATAAGTTCTATGCCTTAGAAGCTTATCAGCTTGTGGGACAAAGCACGCCCGTTGCATTCGCTAACAAGGACGCAACTGCAGATGTAAAGGCGCTGGATGTGACTACAAACGAGGATAATAGTAACTATAATATTTTCTTTGAAACTAGTTTTTAACTATAGTAAAGTTACTTTTTTAAATGTATTTATTCAATATCAAAAAAGCTACATAACATTTAACTTTTTTTACCAAACTGTTTTAAAGTAAATATTAGGGAACAAACAAACTACTATAATAAATAGAGAATAATAATACAATCTGAAATAAAACTGTTGTAATTTATTTAGGTACCCAATTAATGGGCAAAGTAGCAAGAATGCTTATCCGAAATCAATCTAAGTGTTTATGTTAAGCATTTTATTTTATTTAGTTCACCAATCAATGTACATCGTGGAACATCGTGTACATTTCTCGGATCCTTATATAAGTAGAAACAACGAAGGTACCACAACATCCAGTCCAGAAATAATTTTGAAGTTCGTTTTAACATTGACCCGACCGGTATTTGAACCCGGGACCTTAGGGATTGCGAAGTCTAGTCCGGCGCGTTCAATACTCGGCTACGGAGGTTGTAATTGGAATTTAACTACGTATTTTAACAATACTCATTCTAGGAAAGTGAGCACAGCAAGTTGGATAACAAAGAGTAGGTATTTGTTAAATGGCCCTTTTTATGGATTAAAAATAATTTCTTTACTCGAGTAAAAAAAATACACGTTGTTCACTTATGTTCCTTAATTGCACGTACAGGCGCCACTTGTTTTAAAGAATCGGTAAAGAAAAATAACTAAGACAGCTTTTGTCATAATAACAGAAAAAATACCATGAGGAAAACCAGACATTGAATCATGAAACTGTCACTTCTAGGCCTCGTACATGAATGGCCGCAAGCTACGTGCGCCGGCGCAGCCACCAGCACGCCACTCTACCACCACTCGCCGACCCTGCAACATGGCGGCCCTGCCTCTGCCTGCGCGCGTGAGTACCAACCTTATTCATTAACAACCTCTTGCGAAATCACTCAATCATCTGTTTCACCACATTCATGTAGTGGCGCTTGCCATTGTCATGTTGATAGAGTTCGTGTTGGAACGCTAAGGTACTCTTGTGTTGTCAGTGTCAGTTTTTTTTATGCTAATGAGAAGATAGACGAAAAATTTGATCGCATTAAAATTTAACTTATAAAACGCCAAGCGGACCTATGAGCCCGCGTAACAATAGAATGTCCATTGTGCCCGTTTCTCCTGGATATGGGGTCATGACTGATTTGAAGAAGATTTGATCTCTGAAAATTATTTTTGTTGATTATTCTACATCTGATTCTGATGAGATCTTCTAGTACAGTTGACTATATCAATATTTATCTACTTTTGACAGATTTTGAGCTATTGCATGGGTATATTTAAAAGGTTGTTGAACTGTCACAGGTACTGTACATGACTGGTACCACTTAGTTGCATGCCAAGCTAAACAATGTTAAAAAGCTAATATTTCATCGAAGACATGCTCTTTATTAACGCATAATAATGTAATATGGCTGAAGCCTGTTGGAAAGAGCAGGGCCAGCACAATATTTAACTGTCCTAGGCTACCCTCTTACAAGTTGCGACGTTTAAATATCATCTTATACGATAAAGATATTAAATCTTTATCGTTAAAGTAAATAAAATTAAGAGTTTATTCTGTCTAACCTTTATGTCCATGCCTAATTGATTTCTTGGAATTTGACTGAATCATGTTAATTATGTAATCTAAATTAGAGATAGCATTTAAAATAGTCATGTAAACTAGGTACGCAAATTGACCTTCAAATCAGTTACTTTAATAACTACTCTCTAACTTCATATAGTATTTATCCAGTTAGGTTTTTGATTGAATATTAACGATTGACTGATACGCAATAAAGCTTGCTTTTAATTGTCTATTCTCGTATGTTATAGGTACCTGCATAAATATTAATAGTATTACTAAGTGCTTGCATATTACAAGACTTCCATGTAGAGCAATGAATCTGTCAATCATGGTACCCATTATATTATTTATTTAAACGAGTAGTAGTGCCTTAAGCACGCAACCTGAACCCATTTTTATCCCTTACTATAAAATCCTTAAGACTTAACAAAACTGTTTTTCTGTTAATATTATACTTTGCATCTGGTTGCAAAATACCATTACTTATAGTTTCTCTAAAACCTTATGGTCATTATTTGATGAGCAACATGTTTGCAAATGTTGCACAACAGTGTCAAAAAATATCTGCCTGTAATAACCAATTTACTGCAAAGATCGAAAATTATAAGTTTCTGAATTGCCAGTAATTCATTTACATAAAATAAAATAAAAATGAATAATATATATAAATATATTATACAAAACATTTCTTGAATAATCAGAACTGTAACTTTTTGTAAAATATCAAATTGAAGATTGTCAAAATGTTAATTTTGGTCTCCAATTTTGATTGGTCGGTAATATTTGGTTTACAGACCGACGTAAAGCTATGTTTTTGCCTTAAAACAATTGGCGCGCTACATATGTATACTATTCAACATAGCGTACGTAGCCCAACTCTTAGACCAACATCTAGGAACTCCATAGATAGGTTATGTGGTTTTGTCTCTTTTACATCGCGTTTTCATACAATAAGTTATTCTTTGGTGTAATACATGTCTGTGATATATTCAATAGAATTTGCAAATATATGTAACAAAACATCTGAGTCGGTCCTCCCAGCTCTCTTGAAAACCATGAAATGGCGTACAAAAGCGACAAACGGCTACATACCAGAGTGAATTGCATTTTGACAATACAGGCTATACGATCCGCACTACTGCCTACTCCTCTATTCATAAACCACGTTGTCGTTGTAAATAATATAACTTACCAACATATTTATGCCAGTATTATTCTTTGCTGATGAAACTTCCTTACCGACATATAAACGATATGTTTATTACTGTATTAGTAATTGTATTTTTACATAAAGTTTCAAGTTCATTAATGCGATTTGACCTGTAACTCCTGATCATTTCCAAAAAGAAATAAAAAACATTGCCAATAAACCTAAGGTGCCCTGCAATCATTGTTGTCAACTCACTTATGCCTACATCTATCGACTTGCCAACGACAAAGTAGTTTTTGTAAAGTTTTTTATTGTTATAAATATTTAAAACCAAGGTCATGTTCAACAGCAAAGCACCAGTTGCTTGTAGGAAAGCGATGAAATAATAACTCGATCTTAGCATTCACTTGTCCAATAAAGTCGCGGCTCCGATGAATTAAACCCTAATCCAATTAAACTGGAAAGGAACCCCTGCAGACGGTTTAAACAGTTACTTTGGTACCCTACAAGAACAAGATCAAAACAACTAGGTGCATTACTGACGTTTACGAAGTTTCGGTACAAAACACTGAGTAAACAGAGGATAAGAAATATTCATGCAATGCACGCTCGAGCAACGCACTCGGAACACGCTCTGGAACAGTTTCAGCCCGAGCGTTCTGAAATTTCGTGACCGTGAGCGATGTATGATGCGTTACTTCAGCGTGCATTGTATGAATCTTCACTTTTGTATACTCATCCTATTATTTTATTGGTGGTATTCCGCGTCTACTCTACTAACTGCGTAAACGGAGCGGTCGCTTGAGTGACATTATTTCTAATGGCACTCCGTTATTTTAAAATTTAAATATATACTCTCCTCTCTTTTTTCAAGAAATGCTATTTGTTTTAACTACCATTTTTGTTGTGACGTTAAAATTTCTTTAATTTGCTTAATTTTCGAATGATCTGTGATTCTAAGCATTGTGACATCAATAGTATTATCAATTAGAAAGGACCTAGCAAATAAAAAAAGCGCGATCGACATTGGACGTCCGGTGTCTGGTCTGCTGATTTACTCGTCCCTAAATGTCATTCTATAATTCCCTCACGTATTTATATTCTAAGTAAGCTCTCACAATAAGGCTTAATACTTACCGACGTCGCGCATAGGGCGCCGAGCGACAGACCTTTCGATTCGACTATCATGTGCGCCGGCGCAGGGTCAATAGCCTCGTCTGCTTTTATAGGGAATGCACATGATGCGACTTCGTGCAAATGTTGCATCGTATGTCTTTCTTTCGCTTAACTTTTCCGTAATTTGCCTGTTTAAATGCCACTGTTCATTTCTGCGGTTAAAATGCATAGTGTATTGTTCGTGTCTTACGAATGTCGATTAAGATTTCGCTTGCGTAGACAAAGATGAAATTCCGAACATCGTAGTGTTAGTCAATCGTAAATAGTCAGTTTTTTTATTTATTCTTAATATTATTAAACTATTTGGCTAAAAAAAGCAAAAATTGATGAAAATAGCGGAAGATCGTGCACTCTGGCGTTCTTTGGCTTAACGTCCAGCAGTGGACTGCAATAGGCTGAATAGATAGATAGTTAGATTTTGATAAAAATAAATACAGTTTATTTGTTTCAAAATAAATTAATACGAAATTACCTAAAAGTGCAGCCAAGAAACATCAGTGTCAACTTTTGCTCTTGAACTTAAAAGGTGAGCCTCTCACAATTAAATATCTTTCGTTAAAATTTAAATATCATAGGCTGTTACCGGAATAATAATTGATACAATGCCTTAGCGTTTGTACTTTTATTTCTACTATGACGTGTAGTAATTAAGCACTAAGCTCGGGTCGCGCACAAATGTTTACGCGGGTCCATTGTTATTCAATTATCTTTTTTTTCCGAACGTACAGGTTAAATATTGACTTCTATGGCTCGTATTCCAATTCAAATATTGTTTAATTGCATGATTGATGACCTCATTTATTAGTTTGGTTCGTGTCATTTCTTAGGCCTTGAAAGTATAGGGGCGCCGGAGCGCGTGGCATTGCGCGCTGGTTTCCGGATCCGGTCACAGAGTTGCACTGCTCTGTCAATAGTTTCCACGAAATAATGATCATGATTTCCCGGCTCCCATGACCCTTGCATTGTTGGTGTCAATGCTGAGAATTATCATTGACACCGAGATGCAGTGGCCTTCCTTAATCACTTTGCACTACGTAGTGTCAAATTAATTACATTAATTAGTCGTTATGTTTACCTACACTAGACCATAAAGAGGCTTTATAATTATTTTTATTGGCCTGAATTCTTTTTTAAGTTAAAACTCCTGAGGATTTTATCTTTGTTACTCTAGTAGGTTATTTACTTGAGATATATTCTATTTATTTGTTTCTTGATTTTTACTCTACGACAAATGATTATTACAATCTCATACATGAACCTCAACTTAACACTCAAATTATTTGACACGTGTGTAATGTAAGTGCCTAGGCCTAGAACGATCGTAATTTAAAAAATAATTAAAAAAGCAATTATTATATAAAATAATGAGGATCAATTAATAAGAATCATTATTTTTGTCATTACTTACACATTATTTAATATCAATCGTGCTCAGTTTAGGCGTGTCAGTCAGTATAGGATACAAATGGCCGTTAATGCCAAACAAAGACACCAACGTCTAGTTAATATATGCTAGACGACTTTTTAGCATTAATATGACTTACTTTATCTGTCTCTCGGCTCGACACACCCTGACCTAATGCTTTGTGTTTAGCTTCGTTTCGCAAGAACCACGTGCAGCCTTATGTGAACACACGTGCTGCTAAGTATTTGTGAACTCTACTGCCTACACTTTAAGACTTAAAATGACGGAATGAACTTACTTCACTTTTATTATTTTGCCAATGTAAGTGGGTGCACCATTGAAATATACTGTCACGAGTGTTTTAAATTGAATAAAGCTCGCAGACATGATACACGACTGTCATTAAGTTTAGTCTGAGAGATAAAAGTTAACCTTAATTATTGGGGCCCTCCTACACACAGATTAGATAGAATACGTCTAATGACAGATTGGACGCGGCCATTTATTGGTTTGACAAAAGTGAAATGTTAAAATTTGTTCCAGTACTAGAGGAGATTCAGAGTAGCGCTGTTACCAAAAGCAATCAACACTGATAAAAAGTAAAATGCCACTAAAGCATCTACGCCCCCGTGAGATAGCATTATATGACTAAAAGAGAAGCACCATAATTAACGCGATTCTAGGAATCGTCTCATTTTCGATCAACATCAAATCATGGTGCATGATCGGTTTTGCTTGATTTTATACTCATTTTGACTTAGGTTTACTAATGAAATTTTACATTTTCTTATGAAATAAACATTACATTATTTTAAAAGGAAACCTGTAGATAATTGTGTAGTTTTTCAAATTTATAATTGTTGCTCGTGATAACAGGAATTCGTTGGTATTCAAATGGAAATTTCTAAAACATAGCGTTATTTTGAAGTTTTTCTTCTCGTATATTAAGAAGAAAGTAAAAATAGTGCTCAAGCCACGTGCTAATAGACCATATTCTCAATTAAATGGTAAAATCTAATGTTCAGGGTAACGTGTACTTTCTTATCAAACAATACTCGAACTCGATATTTTAAAATAAGGGTAATAAATATTGGTGATTTGTCTTTATTATTGAATTAAAATGAGAAATCCCTTCTTACCACTTGCAAGAATAAGAACTCTTCTTTTAAAATCAGGTGCAATTTTATTTCAATCATATTTCGTGTCTTTACAATCAGAGAACAAAATGTACCGAAATAGACGATTTTTGGGAGGGGCCTCACTTTATCTTCTTTCTAGCTGAAATACCTTAATATAAATAGGCTAGTGAAAGTTCTTTTCTATAGGTTTATGTTAAACTTTTGCTGCTTCAGATTTGATTGGAAGTTATTTTCTTTTTTTGTTGTAAAAAAGCTTTCGCTTCATCCATCAATTAATAACAACATTAAAATTTCTCACTATCTTATCAATATCATGTTCGGTAATCTTAACTGTTAGTTATGTAGATATTTTACACCGCAGTTTCACTGTTCTACAGCTACTTATTATTTAGATATAAGTCAAGGTTTACATTTTCATTCATTTTCAGCTTTATTGTCAATAAAGACAGCAGTCGGCAAGCAGGCAGAGAGATAGATAGATAGAAGAGATTCTGATAAGAAGTAGCTATCTTCGCCTATGGACATCTGCCATAAGTCCCGCCTCATTATAGCAAAAATAAAAAATACCAGATACCTGACTGTTGAAGACCATTTATAGAACAAGTAAACACTACGTTTGGGAGATCGGAGGAGAAGGCAGAGTTTTAAAACTTATAATGGATATTTATAAGCATAGCTTGACGTGTAATTTTTCATTTTTATCCTTAGTATCAGACTGTTTAAAGACTTGTCTGTTTCTTGAAACGAACTATGTTTATTAAATAAATATGAATAAACACGCGCCGTGTGTTATTTGCACACCGGTAATATAAAATAAGGTTTATTCATAAAACAAAGCGTTTATAACGAGACTATAAGACGGCGCGGATTCACACCCATTGCAAACTTAGTGGAGGGATCTTTTCATTAAATGTAGAGAATAATGTAGTATGTAATGTAGTAACAATTTTGTTCTGATAAGACAATAGAATAAAACCTGTAAAAGAATACATTAGCAAAAAATATAAGTTTAAAAATACTAGTTATAAAAGATATACGCTGAACCTAAATACTTAGGCAGTTTTATACTGCTAAATAATAAACAAAAAATGTCAAACAAATTAATTGCTACGAAAAATGTGGGTCAGTAAACGTACTATTCTTGCATTGAATGCATTCTGGATAAATATAATACTCGTTTATAAATAGCACGTAAGTACTTCAACATATAACTAAACTCGCGTTCAAGGCAAATCCTAATTGCTCTCTTTGCAGTTGGCACTTAATGTTATTCTAAACAGGTTTCCTTTGATGTAGGGAAAAAATATCAGGTGTATATAACATGTAAGAAATTAATATTACAAAAAACTTCTGTTTATAGAAATATAATGTAAGCAAAGTGGCTGTTTTATTTTATTTTATTTGGGAAAACAACGGCTGCACAGAAGAAAATTACCTTGAAATTTTCTTAATTAAATAAAGCTGTTCGTATAATATTTTGATTATTTAATTATAAATAAATTGATTATAAAAAGTAGTGCAACATATAATCATTTAAGGTACTGTTTATTATTCATTGTACTTACTTTACTATCTAGCCTGCTGAGCTGCTTTCTACATTTTCAATTAACAACTTTATTTTAAACCCTGTTGTATATATGAACCTACCTATAACATAAACACATCACTTAGAAAGCAAATGAAGATATGAATTCAGAAATTTTAAAAATCATATTTTTCTCTGAATTTACTTTCAAAATTACCTGAATGCTTAAGGCTTTAGGCATTTAAGTACCTACGATATTTTGATTACATATTTTATCTTTCTCTTTCTGCTTAACACATTCCAATTAATTTTTTTTTTCGATGAAATACTTAACAGTTTTTTTTATGATGTGGGTTGTGTAAATGAATATAATATAAATAAAATTTATTAATTAAAAAAAACAAAAAACCCGACTGCGTAAAAAGTGAACTTAAAATATGAAAACAAGATTTAAAGAATCAATTTGCAGTCCGAGGCATTAAATCTATGTTACTTGATTCGACTTTTTCTACACGGATTTAAATTACTTACTAATACTAATTAGGTACTAACGCAGTGCATACGAAGTCAATCATCATTATGCTGTTAATGGATTTGATGCCTCCGACTGCAAATTGATTCTTTAAATCTTGTTTTCATCTTTTAAGTTAACTTTTTACGCAGTCGGGTTTTTTGATTTTTTTTAATTAATACATTTTATTTGTGTCTTTTGTTTGTAGTGTTCTACTACTACTTTTCAATGAACCTTATAAAATAACCTTATAAAGCCTTATTTGTAACTCTTCATTGAGAAACAAAAAGGTTTTAACTCGAGTAAGTAGTATCTGAAATCGGTTTTTCCCATTTAATTCATGTACCAATATGAATTCCGGGTAATAACATAGCCTATGTCACTCCCACAACTAAGACGAATCTAATGACATATCATATGTTGAAATCCATTAAACGATTTGTCCTTCCTATTTTTTCAGTGTATTTTTTGCCTGTTCCCGTAGGAATTTAGGAAAATAAAGTATTGAATACTATTAGCACTGAAAATATGTGACTCATAGTTAATAAAAGATAGTTTCAAAATCGGTTTATCAGTATGGCAGATCCGTTTTTCCAGCGTAAGTTCTGTTCCCGCGGGAATTTCGGGAAATAATATACCCCTTGTCACTCCCACTATTGAGACGAATCTATTGATATAAGTATTATACTTTTATATCAGTTAAACGATTTAGGCTGTAGGGCGTGCCAAAGAAATGGACATACTTACATACATACGCTCGAAAAACATAACCCTCGTTTCGGCAGTCGGGTAAAAAGTAACATTAACATTCTACATAATACACTAACTAACGAATACAATTAGGTAGTTTTTGTGTGGTAGGCGCGCGTACGAGTACAGTAGTGTTTTTGAAATGCGGCAGTAAATCGTGTGTTCAAATTATCATGATCACTGGATTAGGCAGGGTTCGAATATTTAGTGGTTTTGATGTTCCTGTTTGTATAACACAAGTTCTTTAGTAGATCAGACCAGTGTATGTGATGTTGTCCAATATTTATTAAGTACTAGCTGCTACCTACGACTTCGAAAGCCTGGTTTTCTTTTAAATAAAAAAAACTTCAGCGGTTGCACGACAATCAGAATAATTTCAGGTCAATCTGACTAATGGTTTAGGAAGGCATAGAGAACAAACATTAATTTTAATTAATATAGATTATTATTTATCATTTACTAATTAACTATTTCAGTTGCTATGCCTCCTAGTGGTCGGGGTGCTCACCGACCCGAGCCCTGGTCGGATTCCCAAGGTGTACAACGCCCTCATCACATCGAACCAGAATTTGGAGCCCAGTAAAGCGTACCCTGTCTATCAACCAGTTCTCCACGACTCATTCGCTTTCCCGTTCCAGCCAGCTGTCTTCTATGGAGATTTCCCCTTGAGTAATGTAAGTATATTCTATTTCTTTTCCTAAGGAACAATTTCATCTTGGAACTGAAAATCCTAATGAAATAGTTCTTTACTTACCCTATTTTAACTAGCTATTACATACAGACAATTTATCTTTCTTACACTGATATAGCAAGCTTTGTACCGAAGTCGTGGATGTTTATGGCCACATCAATCTCTACACCAATTATAATTTATAGAGTGTTTATCCGAGAAACTAATAAATAACTATCAGACTAATTTATTTTTCAAATAAGCCTGAATTAAGAACATTTCTATCTATACCCCACCTTTATCTAGACCCCACTTACTTACAAGCTTCGCTGTTTGGCGGAAGATTGTGGTTTTTTTATTGGTATAATTGATCATTACAGGGGATACAACCAGAGCCTGCTGCGCCGCCAAAAAAATCAGATACACCCCTACTGCCAGCTGCAGCCCCGTCGTCCCAAGAGCCCGCCAAAGAGGAGCGTCCCTCCACGGAGCCACCCAAACGACCCCCTGCCAGCCCAGAGCCTGCTGACAACCCTACCCCGGCTCCACCATTGCCTCCTAATACCCAATCACCTATACCCTTAAACCATTTCGGTCTTCCACCACAAGTACTCCCACTAGGACGCATCGACCCAGCTTACAACGGATTCACTCAAGTTGGACCATTCACATATACGTATCCCAACTTTCGGTTCTATAACCCATACGACCCTTTCAGCTTCAATCCATACGCCAGCCTCCCACCACTATATAGGCCTCTCGGGAATGTTCTAGAACAGGGTGTGCCCCTAGCTTCGGGTGAGCAAGCACCACCCCTTGCAAGACCTGAATCGTCAGCATCACAGTCGCCACAGACTCCGCCTCCTGAACCCAGCGATCTCAACGTACTGAATTACGCGTCAAAAGATCCCGCCATACCGAACGTGCCACCACCGCCCTTACCCGACGGAGGTCTCAAATCTGATGATGAGTCACAATAGTTTCCTAGTTTCGATTCTTACGTATAGTCCATATATCTTAGCTTGACCAAAATTGTTAACAATCTTGACATTTCTATTTGACGACAATATGCTCTATTTCTGTTAGACGAAAATCTAAAAGAGTAATTAATTATACAGCCTAAAACCTTTTTTAGGTCTAACAGTTCGTTAATTATTATTTTATACACTAATGTATTTATTTAAATATAATAATTATGATAAGATTGTTTACAGTATTCGCCAACCAATGATAAACGGACTTTAATATTATATTAAGCACTCTTGTCATTTATAGATTTTTATTAGACTTCAATTGGACTTTCCTATTGATAAAAGTTTACATTTGGATATAAAACCGAGGCATGACATGTTCCTTGACATTATTTTTATTTATTTGTAACCATATACCTACATTTAAAAATATTTCAAATGAAAATATTGTTTAGTTAATACTTGTTACGAAATTTATTTTACAGTGTATTCGTTATTCAAAAACACATCCCTTAAATAAAGCTTTTCAAAACAACTGATAAAAAGTTATATCCCAAGTTAGTCCGCTGGCTATTTCTAACGGAATATACCACTCAAAGTAATAATGATGTTGAATGGATCCGGCATAATTATAAGTAATGTGACAAACGCAAAATGTAAATTTGTGGGCATTATATTTTATGCTCTCTTCCTTGTACTGAGAACTTGACCTTATGTAAATACAGTCGGGTTCTAGAAGTACATTTAACCAATCCTGCAATTAGAAGATTAGTTGCTTAAATAATTAAAATCTTTACAGTTTTTAATTGAATGAGTTTATAATACTTACTCCCACGAGAATCTTTCCTCTTATTTCTTCGTATTTAAATTGGAATGAAGCCTGAACCACCTTGTCCCTCGTAGCACATTTGCCGAAAAAATATTCATTGTGTACTGCGTCTATGATTAAAGATGAACATATTAATGACGTTTGAGTCAATACACATGCAAATGTCGTACATAAGGTATCAATACTAGCAATTTTATTATTCTGTTAGTTTAGGAAACGAGTGATTGTTCCAATATTTATGGCACTAAAACACTGTGCAAGTGACAAGCAACATAATATGCGGATTAAACAAAATTCACAAAACCCTTAACACCCGACTAGCTTTTGCACGCGACCTCGTCTGCTGTGTGGACTATAAAATATTGGAATGAGAAATGAATAATTTATCCCACTGTTGTTATGCTAGATAAATTTCAATATTTGCCTGATTTGAGCTAATTCAGGTTTTGCTGTTAAAGCAGTACCTAATAAATAACATTTAAAAAAATTGAGTAGACTATTAAAAAAGTATTTTTAAAAGTATGTGATTTCGAAGTAACTCTCATTTTTTTTAAATTACCTTACTAGATGTTTTATAAAATAATATAACAACTGGTCTGATTGTAGCAAGTTATAAATATCTGATTAATGTATTTATTAAAATAAGTAAAACCAAAAAAATATATTCAATATAACTTAAATGCAATCAAGGCACATACCTGGAGAGTCTTCTACATTTGAAAAAACAATACTTCCTAACGCAGTGTGCGTTTGAAAACTCTGTATCTCAGGGGCTGTAAATATTAAATTGATATAACATTCATTAAAAGTAGGAATAATATAATTAGAAAATTCCAATACCCATGAATATTAGTATTATAATTTGCAAAGTTGGATAACCTATTAAACAAAACATTACAATTAAAAAAAACAACTATGTAGGTAATACTAGTAAGCTAAGCGACGAAAAATTTACTAACGCATTAAAGAATTTAAAAAAATATTTGTCTTGTTATTTGTTTCTATATAGGTAACACGATAAGTTTGTAAACTTTTCGGTTGATGTTTGCAAAACAGTTACAAACACGTTTATGTGATTTAAAGTCATGTAGGATTCCTGCATCAAAAAATTGCGAACTGGTTATTTTTATGTTCACCCTCGTAGATACTGTCGGACTTAGTGGTAGAGAACCAGAAACATTGACACCTGCTCAGCATCGAAGGGCGATTATACAAATTTTAAGTAAAGGAGCTTAAGCCTTGTATGGACTATGTTCGCGAACCACTTGCGCTCCGCGCTCCTGCAACTGCTTCAATGGATACGGATCTCGCTCCCCTTAAATGGTGTTAACAGAAAACCGCCACCGATTGGAGCGCCAAGCGCGGACCATGCGCCGTTGCACGCTCCAGGAGCGCGAACGTATTCACTATGTGGAGCAGTTGCAAGAGCGCGGAGCGCAAGAGGTTGGTGAACATAGTGGATATGTCTCAGTCAGATTGCATAATTCGCCGTATTACAAACCAACTAGCTGTTTCACAAAACGGAGGCGTTTTGCCATACGGCGGATCGACGATAAGGCGGATTGCATAACGCCTGAATAAAAGTCCGTCGCATTGAATACGAACTTTTACGTTATTCAATATGTCTAGACGTTTTGTAATTCGGCAGGTCACTAAGTCGCCGTGATTGGCAGTTTATAGTACCAATTTCCAACACTCGCGGCGCTGCCAGTCATGACAACAAAAATGGCGTCAAACAGAGAAATTACGGTGTGTAAAGTGAACTAAATAGTGGTTTATGCTACGAAAATATTCTAAATGATTGTAAAAACAACGATTGTGCAGCTAAATAATGTATATTCGTCGCAATTTAGAACTGAAAGTCGTAGATTTAATAACTAGATTTACAGGTTAATTGCACGTCTAAAGCCACTAAGTTGGCTATGGAGTATTGTGTATGGCAGAATATTAGGCAATTATTGGTGTAACAATAATTAACAATATGACGTTAAGATTGTTATGAAAAGAAACCCGTGACCCTACAAAATGCGTTATACAATGCGGCTAAACGTGAGACGTCATATCGGAGAACACATCGAATCCACCGTATGCAAAACGCCTCCGTTTTGTAAAACAGTTAGTTGGTTTGTAATATGGCGGCTTATACAATCCGACTGTGACAGTTACATGGCTTTACAGACATGCTCTTTACTCGCATCAAAGGATGCATCAATAAGCAATTTATTGCTACTTAGTAGCATGTGTGAAGAAGCATTGCTAGTAATAAGTGTGCTTTTAAATCAACAGTCGTTTGATATTAAAACAAACTGGTGAATGTGGGCGTCCTTTGAACAAGTTTGCATTTTTAAGAGCATGCCTTTTACTAGAATTTAATTATTCGTCATGCATGCTTATTGCCAGCAAAGTTGGTGAGCATGCTTGTTATAAGCATACTTAAAAACATGCTCTTTTTGAGCATGTGTGAGCATACATGTTTAATATATGCATGTTAAAAATACAAATTGTACATAAATTCAAAATTATTTATTTATAGAACAAGTCACATAACTAAGGTGTGAGTCTAGTCCCTTTTAGTTTTTTTTATTAAACTTGTGTTAGGATGAGACTGCTCTTCTTATATGTATTTACAATAAATAGTACTTGCTTGCAGCTAAGTTAATTACATATATTACTTTTACTTTAATGTTTAGTTACACATGTTTACATTTCATTACAAATAACGTTTGCATAAAAGACAAAAAGAATAACATTTTATTTTGGCTCTGTGACCAAGTAGATAGTACATGTAAATAAAATGATATAAAAAATAATGTGTGTAAGTGTAATTTTCCTTTAGAGGTAAGTAACAGTAGGAAAATTGATAAACATGTACTATTAGATTCGGGAAAGGAGGGTCCAAAATCTGCAGATATGTTGAATTATTTAAACTAAAATAAGAATATTAGCTAACGATGGGCCTCATAAGAAAGCTCAAGGTCACTCAAAAGGCGTTGGAGAGAGCTATGCTCGGAGTTTCCCTTCGCGATGGAATCAGAAATGAGACGATCCGGAGGCGAACAAAAGTCACCGACGTAGCTCTCAGAATCGCAAACCTTAAGTGGCAGTAGGCGGGGCACATTGCTCGCAGGACTGATGGCCGTTGGGGCAGGAAGGTCCTTGAATAGCGGCCGCGGGCCGGAAGGCGTAGTATTGGTAGGCCCTCCACAAAGTGAACCGACGATCTGGTGAAGGTCGCGGGAAGCCGCTGGATGCGGGTGGCACAAGACCGATCTTTGTGGAAATCCTTGGAAAGGCCAATGTCCAGTAGTGGACGTCTTTCGGCTGATGGATGGATGGATGGAAGAATATTAGGGTAAAATATATTATATTTTAAAATACTTATATAGTCGATATCATTCAGCTTACGCTTTGATATTAAGTAAAGATTCTGTGTTATCATAATTAAGTTATTTTATATTCATATTCATTTATTGCGTCATAAGTGTATACATAAGGTGTTACACTGTGTGAGATCATTATGGACCCTGTAAGGGTCCGTAAGTATGATCTCGTGTATTTTAGCCGAGAAGTCACTGTTTTTTTTTACATTCAAAGTAGGGTTTAGTATGGATATTAGTATTTCGATTGATTTTATTATATAGAGTAGCCGATTGAGTATCGTATTGCATTCGAGCAAATTTAGTTCTAACATTTAGATAGGTGACAACAAAACGTGGATTACGTTTATTAAAGATTTTAGGATCCGGAATAAGAGTTTTGTGGATCTTGAGGACACAGTTCAAGTTGTACAATTGTCTTACCGTTAATAGATTACAATCTTCGTAGAGTTTTAAAGTTCCATAACTTATAAGTGACCGTTGAGCCCTCTCGATAAATGTCATGTTGGTTTTATGCAAACCACCCCAAATAGGTAAACAGTAGATTATTATTGATTGTACCAAGGTTTTTTAGATATAGATAAGTAATTCACGGTTGGCGATATGTCTAAGGTATTTGAAAAGCCACAGCAGCTTTCTAACACGGAGTGTGAACATTTCTATTATGTTTATGCCAGTTCAGTTGCTGATCGAGCTAGACACCAAGGTATCTAGTAAATGATACCTTTTCCAGAGACATATATCTACAATGACTCGTGGAGTTGGGATAATCGTACGAATGGGCTTTAAGTTTTAGATTACTGATTGGTTGAGATAAGTTTTGAATAGCGAATTTAATGTAATTAGTTTTGTTTGTATTCAGAGTAAGACGGTTTCTATTTAGTAAATTTATACCTTAGGAAGTGTTAGTAACGGAACTGTCACCGTGAAACAATAAAGCTGTGTCGTCAGCGTACGAAAAACATTTTCCGTTATGTAATTTTGTATCAGTCAGGTCGTTAATGTAAAGCAAAAACAGGGTAGGTCCAAGCACACTACCCTGCGGGACACCATATTGACAGGATTCTTCAGAACTGTAGGAGTCACTATCTAATTTTACTTGCTGCGTTCTGTCTTTTAGATAATCGGAAAGAAGATCGAGAAATTGACTACGGAGTTGTTAAGTTACGACCTAAGTTGTTAAGTTTTTTTGATAAGGATAGGGATAGAAACAGTGTTAAATGCTTTCTTCAAGTCAAGAAATACAAAGAGAGCTTTTTTTTTGTTGTCAAGATAGTCGACAAATCACTTGTTAGAGCCAAAACTGCGTCTTATGTGCTTTCGTGTGCGTCGTCTTTTCCCGAACACCAAACTGGGAGTTAGATAGAATATTATATTTATTTATGAAAATCAGTAGACGTTTATTTATAGCTTTTTCTAAAATTTTGGCTAGAAAAACGGATATAGGCCTATAGTTGTAGACATCTTCTCTATCCCCAGACTTATAAACTGGGTGTATAATAGCACGTTTCAATTGTGCTGGAAACACACTTTTAGCAAAGGACAGACTGCATAAATGAGTGATGATTATAGGATTATAAGGTCATTTTTGGCCATTTTAATCAATTTCGTAGGTATGTTGTCCCAACCAGGTGCAGAGTCATATTTAAGGCGACCAATAATTGTTTCTATTTCTGATGCATCAATGTCAATAATGCCGATTGAGTTAGTCTGACTAGGAGTGGACATAAGGTACCCAAAAGTAACTAACTTAACGCGTAGTCAAGCCCTATCGAAATCAGATTATTAAAATCATTATCTGGCACCCATAGCATGTTCCGTAATGTTAGCACATGGAAATGTGATAGACACGTACACACATAATAATCTGGGATATGAACGCACTTGACATTATTTGCTTAGTTAAAAGCTATGATCAGATTTCAACTTGAGATAAGCTACTCGTATTTTGCTTCACTTTTCGACCTCATATCTGTTATAGGCACTATAGCGAAAAATTAATCAACATGGCTATAGTGATATCATATCAAACATTTCCACGTGAAGGATAATGACACTAATATTGATATACCGGATCAGGAATCACAATACATAGGATGATCCAAGTTTTTTTTTTACGTATGTAATAGTTGTTGGTAAATGTCATCAATCAAACAAAAATTCGCCTTTCTTTAGGTATTTTATTGCCAAGATGCTGATGGTGGTCCGTAGAAAAATATATCCCAGTCCATGCCACCCACCATGTCCATTGGAATATACCATTCGTAGTACCAGTACTTCCATCGTCTCCGAGAGTGGCAGTAAGCGATCCTGGGAACACAAATCTGGAAGTTGTATGCTGTAGACCGGAACAAATCGTTTTCGTAGGACATTGCTCTCAAAAGGATGCAAGTTGGAATTCTCAGTACTTCTATCCAGCCCTGAAAAACAAACAAAATGTTATCCCTTTCAGGTTGGTTAAGTCATGTCCGCCTGTGGAGTGGCTTTTATTCACGCACCCCTTCGTATGTTTGTGTCGATGTGATCCTGTTAATCTTCACTGAAATGCAAAGGTTTTTGCATAAAGTCTGAAAAATGTATATTAACTAGAAAGGTATGTTTGATTGATCTTAACCATGATCAAAGATTAGGAAACTAAGGATTACTAGGAAACTAAGATTAGGAAAATGTCACAATTGTGACATATTCAAATTAGTTTCTCTTTGACCTCGGTAATTACCGAGACATGCCAAATTTGACAATATTTCTAAAAATCCACTGTTTTACATTGGTTTAAAGTTATGCCGAGGTTAAAACAAGTTTATAAGCCAAAGTTAGTTAATAGAATAACTCGTACGAGTATAGAGCTGAGCCTGTTCAGAATCAGAATTTTATAGCAAATACAAATCTGGTTTCGCTGTTTACTCCCTTTGTTAGCTTTATGTATCATACTCATTAAGGTTTAAACATTATACCTCAATGATCATACTTATACTAAATTACATACATTACAATACATTTTATAACTTACTCTAACAATTAATTTTCCCAATATCTGCATATGATCCACATGTACATGCGTATAAAATATTTGATCTTTTCGAGTACAGTCCCCGTAAAAATATTCACTGTGAATGTGTTCTAAAAACAAGTAAGCATTTAATAAAATGTGTACAAATATTGAATGGTAAAAATACTGTAACTATTAATAATAAATAATATTATATTAATAAATTGTTGCCACAATAACACCGATTAGCTATCCCCAAACTAAGCAAAGCTTGTACTTTGGCGACTAGATAACGGATTAACATACTTAAATACGTTTATAAACATCCATGACTTAGGTATAAATGCTCGTGCTCAATCGAACCCGCAACCGCCAGGCATTGTAGTACTATTACTTAAAATTGAACCTTAGTCTTTGTTGGCGCCACAGCTCACTTTATAATTGATTTAATTAATTATATCAGTAGGCGCAATTATTAACACTAGGCGCATCCCATCGGAACAGTAGTTTTTCTTGAACCAATTAGGTCTAGCATGGATGCCCCAGCGGAATGATTGAGTGCTCATTTCATTATTATTTTTTCAACACAGTTGCTCGTAAATTGACTCTTATAACACCGTTTTTAGTTTCATAATTCTTCATATTACGCACTTGTGCTGTAATAACATTATCGCACTAGTGCGGTAACGTAAACTTTTTTTAAAAAAATCCAGCAAAAGTTTGTGTCTAGGAACATTGAATATTTTACCAATATTCAATTATTTTAGGGTTAAGATAAAAATAAATATTTCATTTTATCAAATTGTATATTGATAAACACAAATTAACTTAACTATCATTTTTAGAGACAATAATTTATAGTTTATTTTATTTTTTCAATTGCTGCTACTCCGGCTGAACAGCCAGTTTTTCCTATGCCATTATTGAACCTGCGAGCGCATCTAAAGTGCGGCGCGCGACAAAACAATACTTACGTGCCATTTTTCATTATTATTTGGTAAAATTGTTGCTGTGTGGTTAATTACTATCAAAAATGTCTACTTTAAATAGTAAAGACGAGTAAAATGTTATTTAACCCCGTTGGAAATACTTATCGAGGCACGAAACGCGAGTGATAGCCTGTTGAAGCCAAAATGCATAGAAAAACAGCAAAAACGCCAAGTCATATTCGGAGAAGGTATTTCAGATTTTAGTTTGTTTTTTCCTCGCAACTGTGTTGAAAAACGTCGTATGAAACTCGTGTGCATTGATAATTATCACACTCGGCTTCCTTACCGCACTCGCCTGCGGCTCGCGCTTATAATAATGCCTCGTGTATAATGACCAACGTAGCACACTTGTATCATAATGTACGGACAACAGCACGTCGACCTACCACAAAATGTCAAATTTTCTCATTTGAAAATGAACTCTATATGTCAGGCTTAAAGTTGAAAATCTATGGGAGAATTTTTGACTTTTGGGGTAGGTCGACGTGCTGTTGACTGTACTATTATACAAGATATGAAGATCATGTAATAACTCGGCGGCCTCGGTCAAATCTTTTTAAATAATATTATATCGTATAAATTGTATAGGTTTAGAATATTCATGTTGGTAATTAATTTCTTTTTTTTTGCAATAAATATAGTATTTATTACTTACTAGCCTCCAAAGTGGTGCCATACATCACTAAATCTTGAAAGTTTGTAAAGTATTGCCAACTAAACGTAGGGGTCACTGAAACAAGAACGTTAAAGAGTAAAATCTCATATAAGGGCCGTCAGACCTCATTTTTTTTCTAAGTAACAAAATGTGTCGAAGACCGGCCGCTTGCAATAAAATTATAAAAAAGACCCTGTTTTTGATGATTCAATTACAAATGTATAGTTTTCAGGCTTTTCTTAATACTTGTGGTTTGTGACGGTATTACTTGCCAAATTTAATAGTTCTAGGTCAACGGAAAATATCCTAAAAATTTTGATTCCCTTAAGAGTGTCGAAATATACGTTTTTAGCGGCACACAGAGCCGTAGCTTTTTTCTTGTTAACTTAGAAGTTTTTTTTTCACAGTTTCAAGAAACTGTAGACCTGAGTATACCATTTTAATTTCAACTCGATACCTTCATGCGTTACCGAAAAAAAGGGTCTTGACTGACAGACGGGCTGACATCCGTCCACGAACAACCAACAAACAAGGTTATCCTTTAAGGGTTCCGTTTTTTCCTTTTGTGGTAAAAATAAAGGAACCCCAAAAATCTTTTTTTTTATAATATGCACATATTATACTTTCATAGACATTTAGTAAAAAGCTGATATTACTGTAACACATATCAATCTTACCCAGAGCAAATAAGCTAAAAATCGGGAGCCACTCCATTTTCAGTCGATATTATTTTTTTACAGTAACCATGTTCCATAACACACCTCTTTTAACACTATTCCTAAAATAATCAAGTACGTAATTTATAAAGTGTTGGTTTTATATTATATCATCAATCAGTTTACAAAACATAAACAAGAATCTTATAACAAATCAAGATGTTATGCGATGCATTAGACATTGTTTTAAAACAGTGTTTTCTATTATTTATGGTCTTGTCATATACTTAAATAAACTGAATGATACAACGTAAATATAGTACAATCGTTCTGACTCTGATACACCTTGTATTTATGAATTCCATAACAGGTATTTAGTCGTACATCGAATGAAATCACAGTATGATATCAGTTGTTGTTAGCAGCGGTGTGGGTTATATGGTGGTTCGATACAATGTTTTTTCTTGCCTTGAAAAGGTCTTTGTGCTTCATTGCAGCTGTAACGTTGAGATTCAGTATTCAGGTATTTTATTATACGAATCAGTATCATTATCGGCTGCATTAACGTTGAGATAATGGATTTATTGATTTTTATCAACAGCACTGCCCTGAGGAAGTTTCCGGTTCCGGAATAAGGGTGACTTGGCATCAGTCTCGACAAGCCAGCTACGTCGAATCAGATCCACTGTGCTTCCGCAACGACACATTAGTTACGAGAAACTGCACAAACAACTCATGGATACCGCCTCTTCACCAAGTTCAGCCTTGTTACAAAGCTGTTAAATATTTTGATCCCACATCGTGCCCACCGGGTTTCAAAAATTTTTCCGACAGTTTTAATAAGCATTGTTACCAAATTGGTAAAACCTCATCATGGAACTATCCATGTTTTACAAGTGGAGGTGCAACAGTTATCACTGAACTGAATATTAATGAAACAGAATCATTATTGCTTTCCCTGAATGCCACAAATTATCGATATTTCTGGTTGCCTGCTCGACGGCAAACCATATTTGCCCCAATCATGTGGTCTATACCGGGGCCCAACTGGGGACATGTCATTACTACCAATAATATTATTTCATTAAGGCCGGCTATTTTTAAAAACTGTTTATTATTAGATGTAGAGCAAAGGGCTTTGATTACTGAAACTTGCAGTAAAGAGTACCCCACTCTATGCTTTTATATTAATGATTTTCATTATCCTGCAAAGTGCCCTAAAGATTATCATGCTTTTCGATATATGTTAGATGATGGCAGATGTTATGGTATTGAAAAATCTACTACAAGATTGTCATTTCATGATTTCTTAAACGATACGTGTAAAAAACCAATGGGTAATGGTGAACAAAATGAACTTAGACGATTTATTTACAGTAAAATTTCTGAATTCAACAACAATTTAAACGATGACTGGTGTTGGTTTGCAGATTTAAACAAAAATATATTAGGAAATGAAAACGTTAATATTGTACAAAAAGATTTATCAGAAAACTTAGTCAGTGTTATAAATAACATGGGTACAGTAGGTTTAATGAATTCTTCTTCAACATTGCCATGTATGGCTTGTGAACAAAACATGATATACGGCGAAACAGAATTACAATTTGAATATTGCAATGAGGAAAATAAAATTTATTTGACTATCTATTTTCCATCTGGTCTATGGAGATACGATAACAATGATATTGGTGTACAATGCTTTTCAGACGCCACTGGATTTTTTGAAGTGATTGATATTAATACCTTACCAGCTGAAGTTACATCAATAAAACTTTTACAATCCTTACAGATATCCAAAATAGAAAAAGTCGTATACGTTATAAATTTAGTTACAGACAGATCTGCCCGGTACTGGTGTGAGGGGCACACAAAAAACTTTTCATTAATAACTACTCAAAAACTTGTAGTCAATCCTCGAGGAAATCAAGTTCATGTATTTTCTCTAGTTTTTAATGCATTTGTTGAATTGTATTCTAATGATAAACTCTTAAGTTTAACAGATATAGGTGAAAATATAACTTCAATATTTGAAGCTGAGAAAGTTTTAGTAATGGATATTTTGGACTACAATATGGAAACAATTCAGTTATTAATGCATTTGCATGTAAAAATTAACGACTCTCATATAGATCAAGCTAAAAATTTGCAAGAGGCCTTTCAGTCTCTCTTAAGGTTAGCTAATGCGGAATTTCCCAAGTATAACTACATATTTATCAATATGTCAAGCTCAATTTACTGTTTACCGACTTCTTCTTTTGATCCTATAACGCTCGACTGGGACTTAACTTCTATTGGGCACTTCGCAGCCCCGCAACAATTCTGCCTACAAGCGAATGGATTACCCGTAAATAGAGCATGTCAGGGATCTTATCTTCTTGGAAGTTATTGGGGAAATATTAACGGCCAATGTGATTATAGGTACAAGCCGTCCAGTACCACCACATTTTTATTTAATGTCATTAAAGGAAAAGCTGAAAAAGATGACACGAATAGGTTCCTTACCGATGGTTTAAATTATGTTCTTAAAGATGTTGAAATCATAATACCTGCTGATATTTACTATCTGTCATTATGCCTGCAATATATTTTACGTATCACAAGAGAAAACAAAACTTCCGTAGATACAGGTGACATTGAAAATATAGCTTGGGTAATGGATAGAATGATAAACATTAATAATAAAAGTTTACGTTTAGCACAAACTCTTAATTCAACCAACGTTATTTTGGATTCAGTCAACAGTATAATTGAAGTTATAACCAATAAAAATAAAACCATCAACTGTGTCAAATTGTCTGGAAATATTTATCAGTTGGCAGTCCAGCCAAAATTTATTGTGCAAATATCTTATCCTCGATTTAATAATGTTACGGGTATAGCGGTGATTAAAAATGGAAATTCTAATAGTTTTACAAATATGTACATTCAACCATTGTATAAAAATACAACAATAAAAGCTGTTCTCTTACTCAAAAATTTAGAAGTAGCTACTTGGCTACCAAGTAACGTGATTAATAATCTTAAGGAAAATAACGTAAATAATTCAGCCGTATCTAATAACGTTCATGTGATAATAAGCGTGTATAGCAATGATGCTATATTTCAAGAATTGACTGTGAATAAACATAGAATTAATAGCAGAATAGTTGAAGTCACGGTTCCTGGTTACTCAACTAATTTACAAAATCCTATACCGTTAATTTTTAAGGAACTGAATCCAACTAAATTTACTAGAGCTTGTGGGTACTGGGACTTTCGGGGTGAAAAACCTATACAGAGTTCTTGGTCTAAGCGCGGTTGTATTATGCGATCAAGAATCGGAAAATTAACAATTTGTGAATGCGACCATTTAACGCATTTTGGACAGTTGTTGAATATACGAGACAGTGAAGTTTTTGATGAATATGTAATAGAAGAAAGTCATAGAAAAGCTTTAAATATTATAACTTTGATTGGAAGCTTTATATCATTGTTAGGTATTGCTGGCATTTGGTTAACGGCAATAGTATTTAATACTTGGAGAAAAAAAGCTGGCACAAAAGTTTTATTACAACTATCAACTGCTATAGCTTTTCCCTTGGTATTGATAATTGTTTTTAACTTAGATCATTCTATTATAACAGAAAATCAAGGCACTCATACAGTAGCCAGAGATAAGGTGGTAATATGTGTTGTTTTAGGTGCTATGTTTCATTACTCAGTTCTTGCTAATTTTGTATGGATGTTGATTACAGCAATTTTACAATTTATTAGATATGTTCGTGTTTTAGGCGTTTCAAGGCCGTCAAGGTTTTTAATTAAACTAACATTGATAGGCTGGGGAATTCCGTCTATTCCTGTCATTATTGTTTTACTCTTAGATCATGAAAACTATATTCCAAATCCATCACATGGACGATCCATTTGTTATCCGAGTGGTTTTTTTATGTTTACTGGTGTTATTTTACCTGTGTGCATAATATTGGTTATCAATATAATACTTTTCCTGTTGGTAATAAAATCAATTTCCAAGAGTTCAGATATGCGCATAACGGATAAAAGTCTAGTATATGCACAATTTAGGCTGTCTATATTCCTATTCTTCTTACTAGGCCTAACTTGGGTTTTTGGAATTGCATCATTTTCTGGTAATTTGGTTTGGTCATATTTATTTTGTTTAACATCTACGATACAGGGTTTTGTACTCTTTGTTTATTTTGTTATATGTGACCCTACCACAAGAAATTTGTGGATTACTATAATGATACCGCAGTTTAATTCCAGAAGTAGTATTACAACTATAAGTAGTGGATAACAAATCAATAATAGGAATCTCAAGCTTATACAGCGTGTTTTTTACTTTTGAAATTAGTTATCAAGCAACAGGAATTTTGTTATGGTATTTCCTTAATAAAATGAACCTCTATCATACCCTTTTGTGAAGGGGTATCATATCGAACCCGGTAGTCAGGTACAAAACAAGATTTATTAATATAACTTATTCTTCTTGAATTTTTTTACTGCTAAAACAAACTCGAGTTGTGGTTGAGCTAACCCTAATGGTTCAACGACCACTTTCAAACTACACATATTTTTTGAAACGAAAATGTTGACTTATTTCTTGCGAAATTGACATAATTTAGGAAATAAACAAAGTGTGCGTGAAGGATGTTACGAAAACTGGTATTGTCTATCAATAAACAATTCATGACAATCTAACATCTGTGTTTCATTCGTAAAATAACCCCTTAACGTTTTACTCGTACAGTTAGGAATTAGCAAATTTCTTTTTTATAACTCAACAAATAAAATAACTAGTCATGATCACAAAAACAAATGTTCTTGTAATTTTATCGCTTAGTGAGTATTTTTTTAAACTTAATATAGTTCGTTTATTATTAGTTTAAAAATTAAATAGGAAAATTTAAAGTAAATCTACATGCAAAAGATATGAAACAAGAAAGTTTTTAAGTTTTATGTGTCGAAAACTTTGTCGATGCGTAATATCAAAGTGAGTAGGTGTACGATTACTAACAAGATTTTTGTCCATAGTTACTCATAACAATGGTTGGAAGGCGGTTCCAGCAAATCAAGCTGTTTATAGCCACCGTAGACAACTGGTGTTGCATAAGGAAACCAAACTCGTAGCTGATGAAGTATTGCCCAGAAGTAAAGCATACTAAATTATGTTGTGTCACGTTTCTTAAATCTCAATATACAGGGTGGTCCAGGCCAGATGGATATATTTTTTTTTAGGTAGTCGGCTTAGGGACCTATTTGTACCCACCAGGAAAAAATCCGCTTACAAGTTTTTTTTTTAATTTTAGAAATATTATTACTTTTTCTGAGAGAGCTCAATGTCAATTTTATTTTCTGAGAGAGTGCATGTCTAACTAACCACCTAAAATAAAAAAAAATAGATAATTTTTCATTTTAAAAGTAAATAAAAAATTAAAAGTGGTGATATTTCTAAAATAAAATAAAAATCATATCTTGTAAGCGGCTGACAAGCGTTTTTATTCCTGGCGGGTAAAAATAGGCCCCTAAGCCGACTACCTAAAAAATTTTTTATATCCATCTCCCTGTATACACCGTGAATCTTTAATTACCCGAGAAAATTAACTAACATACTCAGATATCGATATACATCGAATTTGGAAAAAAAAATGAGATATTTATTTAAAAGATCCCTAACATTCCTTAAAAAATATGCACTATAAAAGTCCTGCTAATTCAAATAGTAATCATTATCATTCCAACATTAACGAAACCAAAATCCACCTAATATGGTCGCGTAATATTGGCGTACGGAAGGAATAACTATGAATGTTTTTTTTTTCATTCATAGTTATTCATTGCGTACGCCAACGCCGTATGCCGTTCCTTTTTTTTGATATCTGAGTATGTTTGTTAATGTTCTCGGGTAATTAAAAATTCACGGTGTATATCAAAATCCCTCTTGTGTCAAAATTGTGAAGCTGTCCAAGTAGATACCTACTTTAAAAGTCTTCGATACAATTTACATCACAGAGATCAGATTCAGATAGATTCTTGCTGGACGAGATAATAATTTAATTATGTTATCAATAGTACTATTTATAGTCTGAGATGGTACAACATAAGGTCTCTATAGTCTGAGATGGTACACTTATATATTTTAGAATCTAAAACAATAAACTTAATTTCAATATCTGACGAGAACCTCGCCTTAGCCGCTTTAAATGTAAAGACATTATCACGTACTTGATTGATCTTGGACGGCAAATTTTCGTATAGGTACTATGCATTTTCTACTAACAACACTCCAGACTGTGTCACATAATAAACAAAATTCAATAAATAACTTATAAAAAACATGTGAGTATAATATACATTAAAACAATTCAAAGAAAGTTATACTTACTATGTTTAACAATAGTATAATTCGGAAAAAGTCTGAATCTGAAGCTGAAAATGTATTTGTTGGTGATATCGTCTTGCCCATTCTAGCAATCTCCCATTTTTTCTTTTTAATTATGTTTATTAGACACCAATTAAAAATAGACGACCATCTGGTGTAGTATGGTTTGCGCTCTAAACTACAAAGCCTGGCGGTGGCGGGTTCGAATCCCGCAAGGAGCAAATGTTAGTGTTATGAAACGAGCATTTGTGCCCAAGTCATGGATGTTTATAAACCTATTTAAGTATGTTTATCCGTCATCTAGTCGCCGTAGTACAAGCTTTGTTTAGTTTGAGGCTAGCTAATCGGTGTGATTGTGGAAACAATTTATCATTATTTATTATTATGTATCCAGTACATATGTGTATAGCGGAACGCAGTAATATTTTATATTTCTACTTTTGTTAGTAACAGCTTTTTTCATGTAATCATGATCCATCATCATGTCTTAGCTTGACTAACCTCAACTTTATTTACAAAGTATTGTTCTTAGACAACTTCCAAAGTTTACTGATAGGGGCGCGCATTATCTTTGCATCGCGATCGCCAATTAGAAATGCCCAGTATCACGTTTAGTTTTTTTGTTTTAGTTATACATATGTATATACGAGTACAAGTGAATCATTGTGGCCTCCTGTATTCTTTTCTTTAGAGGATGCAAAACCTTATCGGGCATGTTGCCAAATACAAAAATATATCACCCTAAGGGACAAATATTGAAATCTCAAAAAAACGGCATTCCTTAGTAACTCTTGTATACATTGAAGGCCTTATTACAAAAAAGATAGACATGGCTTAAACAATGTCTAAAAAATTTAGATGATTGATTGAATGATGACTCGCTAACGTTATCATACAATTTAAATTGGTTTGACAATGTTTTTAATCATGTTTTATTTTTTTGTAATAAGGCCTTGAATGTTTTTCATTTTACTTAATTCGATGTTGACCCATGTAAAAAGTCATTTGATCAACTAAATCACCCCACAACTCAAGTCTGAATATATTCGTTATCAAATTTGATAAGATTAAGTGTGAATGTCCTTAGACATTCAAGATTAAAGGTCTCGACAATCAGAGTGTTCAAAACAGGGTGCACCATGAGCAAGTGACTTGGTGCGTATCGGTGGTGTTTGGAAAGCTTACCTCCCAATGTTCGTTGTATTTATAAAGCCCTAATTAAGAAAATAAAAAAAACAACATAACAAAAGATGACAGTACATATCAGAAAAATGTAGCAAACTCCTGGAAAACAGATCAAACTTAATTAAAGCAGCTAACAAAACAAAAACAACCAGAGAACAAATAGCAATACTGAGCAAAGAAATAAAAAAGCAAATAAGAAAAGATAGAGAGCACTTTAGACTCAGTACTTTTGAAAAACACATTAACAAGACTGGTGGTATAAAAAAAGCCCTTAAAACTCTATCCGATAAAACCAATTGGATACCGAAGGTAAAAGATCAGGACTGCAAAGAAAAGACCAAAAGATCAGATATACTATCAATAGCGACAAATTTCTATAAAAACCTATACTTCAGCAATGGCCAAATAAGAACCACCGACTTAAGTAACAATGATAGTGTACCACCTATACTAGAAGAGGAAATACACAAAGCTATCAAAACACAGAAGAAAGATAAAGCCCCTGGTCCAGACGCGATCAGCAACGAATTGCTTCTACACTGCGGAAACTACATTGCACCGCTACTGAAATACATTTTCAATGACATAATAAATACCGAAATGATTCCAGCACAGTGGACTGAATCAACGATTGTCCTGCTTCACAAAAAAGGAGACAAGTCCGATATAAATAACTATAGACCCATCAGCTTAATGTCAATTATCTATAAAATCTTTGCCAAAGTAATCTTAGGCCAAATAACTAGAAATCTGGACGAAAATCAACTAAGGGAGCAGGCCGGCTTCAGAGCAGGTTACTCAACATTAGACCATATACTCGCTGTTAGACAAATTTTTGAAAAAAAACAAGTAGTTTAATGTGCCGTTCCACTGCTGCTTTATAGATTACAACAAAGCATTTGACTCAATTGAACATGAAAACATCTAGTATTGTTTTAAGAACCAAGGCGTCAAACAAAAGTATATTAGGATTATAAAAAACGTATACACTAACAGTACGGCTAAAATAAAATGAGAAAAAGAAGGAAAAGAAATAAAAATAAACAGAGGGGTAAGACAAGGAGACCCGCTGTCGCCTAAACTGTATCTACAAAGTATGCTCATAGACCTGGAAAGAGAAAGCCGCATGGTAGGTCTAACGATGAACACCACCAAAACCAAAGCACTAACAAATGCATCTGAAGACCCCATTATCATAAATGGCGAAGCAATTGAGAATGTAAAAGAATATACTTATATAGGCCAACAAATCTCAACTACTGACATAATGTCAAAGCAAATAGATACTAGGATTTGGAACGCATGGAAATGCTACTGGCAGCTAAAAAAAGTTATGAAGAACAAAGAACTTAAGGTGTCCGTAAAATCAAAACTGTACAACACCTGCGTGCTGCCTGTACTAACATATGGTTGTCAAATCTGGGGTCTAACCAAAGCACAAAACAAAAATTTGAATCTTGTCAGACGGCAATGGAGAGAAGCATGCTAAATATAAGAAAATCTGACCGAGTTCGTAACGAAATCATCAGAAAACTTACAAAAATAGAGAATGTTACAACCAAAATAAGAAAACTCAAGTGGCAATGGACAGGCCATATAATAAGAGGTATCGAGAAGTGGAATAAAAGCATAATGTTCTGGTATCCAAGAAATGGAAAAAGAAAGCGAGGTAGACAGTTTCGAAGGTGGGAAGACGAGATAAAGGCAACAGCGGGAAAAACATGGACTAGGAAAGCGCTGAACAGAACAGAGTGGAAAGAAATGGAGGAGGCCTTTGCCAAACTTGGGCAAACAGACGAAGATGGAAGTGTCATCGACCCAACAGAGTCGATAATTTAAGTGTTTCCTTGTTAACAAATCTTGTCTGAATAAAGGCTTATATTATTATTTAATTTAAGAAAAACACTTCTTCATACAACTTCCTGACAGGCGGTAAATGAGAGGCTTCAAAGAAGTGTTTGTACTGCTTAAAGGAACGGTTTTAACAGGACCAACATACAATCGCAAAAAAAAAAACATTTTCCAGTACCAAACCGACGATAAATAATTAGGACATACAATGTTTGTATTGTAACATAGTATATTTTTATTGAATATTCGATAAAATGTAATTATCAAAGACCAACTTTTTTGTCAGCCTCTATTCACAGCACATACAAGTTCGGGTTTTGCCGTCAAGATGCCGTAGTAAGCACATTTCTACGGAAAGAGTCTTTAATCCATTTTCCGACATGGCAGTCAACCCAGGCTGAATATGTATATGTAAGTAACTCTTCCAACTATACTATTATTGTGTTAGAATTTTGCTAATATACGTTCATAGTCCAAGTATCTTCACACCTGCAATCATGCAGCGAGCCATAGTACCAGCTTTAAGGATTTCGGTAACAGTTTTCTTTCAAATAAAAAAATACGAGTAGCTTGCAAATATTACAGTTTCTTACAGTTATAATATTGTGATCCGATTCTATTTTCGATTCGGGTCAAAATTAGCTCAAATCAGAAAACGCCCCGGCATACATATTTTCTGGTACCTTGAAACAAAACCGGCCAACAAGTGCGAATATGTGAAAATTAGCCTGATGACAGACAGACGGACAGTGAAGTCTTAGTCATAGGGCCCCGTTTCTACCCTTTGGCCACGGAACCCTAAAAAGGACATTAATCCTCAAACCGATACCATGATAGTTGGTGTGTTATTTGGTGCTTATATGTAAGTATTATTTATACATTTTGTATCTTGGTCAGAATGATTTCGTTCTTGTGGTCTGCAGTTCTATTTAGAAACACTACGGCGACCTCAAAAGACCCTACAAAAGTTTTACCACAATCTACTCGATCGTTTAGAAATATACATACATTATTATTTAGGTATATGTATGTATAACTTTACTTTATATTTTCTCCTTGTTCTAGCTTATTGAAACCAAACATAGTCAACGATTTCATCTTCAGTGCATCGTTTTAAGGATTATGGTACCACTGAAGTATTTGTTTAGAAGAAGCCGAATTCCGATGTACTACTGTCAAGGCAAAGCATTTTACGTACTGTTTGAATTTATCCAAGTATTAGAATTGCATGAATTTTACATACAAAGTGCTCTGAATATGCCTGCTGATTTCCACTTCGAATTTTACCACCCACAAGCATTGTAGTAAGTAGTTTAAAAAGGTACAACATTTTTCGGGTACATTAAAAGACTGACCAACATTTTTGTCGTTTTTTTACCCGACTGCTAAGGAAGAGTTATGTTTTTTTACATCTGAGTTATGAAACTGCAATGTACAAAAACATTGTAATCTTACATAATAGTAATACTAAGGCTACAGTTCAAATAGTTGACGAATAATATAATATCTGAAACCCAATTCCCGTATTTTAACAATAGCCGCAATCCAGGAGGTCTAGCAAGAAATGTAGATAGGTACCTTTATCCAAAGACTTGTTCGTCAACCCGCACGCCGGAAACTCGCGCGTGCGCGCGAGTTTTATAATTTAAGCACCTTCCTAATTTACCTATTTTTTTTTGTCATTAACTCGCTCGATCTTAAAATCTGACGTATTTATGTTACAGTTAGCTACAAAAACATTTCAATAAATTAAATAAAGATACCTAGGTACTACTAAATATAATATAATAAAAGTACTACTAAAAATAATAAGCCACTTTATACGACTTATAAAAACAAAATATACATAGTTTTTGACATAGGTATTTATTATAAATCAACATGACAAAATATAAATTGCTTTTTTCTCTTAATAATGATCAACAATATCACAATAACATATAAAATGGCTCGAGAATTAAGCTAATTACATATTAAGGTAAGGTTTACATACTTGTAAACTGTCTAAAAATAAGCAAAAAATATATATACAGAGTGTCCCAAAATTATCCCGTCACAGTGACACCGGATATGGATGGGCCTCAGACGCATCGAACAAGCTTAACATGTCCAAAGAAAAGATTTATCAGTTTTGAGTACTAATTTTAGTATGTTTTTTTAAAAATCACCCTTTTTTCATAAACTCTGTGTCAGAATTTAACTTTTTTTTTGTAAACCTACGCCTTTGGCTTTAATAGTTGCTTTTGAAAATACAAACATTATCTAGTCGGTAAATAGTGTGAAATAACGACAATCGATAGTCAATCTGAATCTAATTTTTACCCAAAGAAAAAGGCTTCGCTTTTGCGTAGCAACCGTGAATTTTTTTATATCATATCATATATATAAAATATCTAACAAATTTGATTCATTTCTCATCAAAGTCGTCCCCAAGTCAAATTATTAATAGAACATACTAGGAAGTCCTGCAGTTCCCACGATCAAGTAGATATTAAATTATGTAAAAAAAATATGTTTGTTACCTGGGTGAGCAATTGAGAGGTAAAGGGATAATACAACCGGCCAAGTACGAGTCGGACTCACATACGAATAGGGTTCCGTACCTTTATCTGTAAAAACGGCATAATAATCGCGTAAACCGAAACCCATCATCTGTGGAAATTTTAACTTTCTAATTATCATGGTTCAAGAGATACAGCCTGGTGACAGATAGGCAGACAGCAGAACCTTAGTAATAGGGTCCCGTTTTACCCCTTGGGTTCGGAACCCTAAAAACTTAGCTAACCCTTAAACGCTGCTCACGCCGAAATGGCACCTGTTATAGATGTAGACATAATTTGAATAGTGCCAGAGCAGATTGGTGTGACCTGCGGCGTAGTGTATATTTAAATAGACGGCCTGTATCCAGCAGCTTGTTGCAACCTCCAGGTCGTATGTCCGCCTTGTGGGGGACGTCCCACGCTGCACTTGCTGGTACGTGGCCTCCAGTCCAGAACCTTTTTGACCCATCAGCCGTCAGTTCTACGTATTATGTGCGCCGCTCACTGCCAGATTAACTTGTTAATCCGTCGGGCTATGTCTGCGATATAATAAACGCGATTTTTTGCCGTTTTTACAGATAAAGGTACGGAACCCTTCGCACGCGAGTCCGACTCGCACTTGGCCGGTTTTATTATCCCTTTCCCTCCCAATTGCTTAGCCAGGTAAAATAAATTAAAAAAACACACAATTTTATATCTACTTGATCGTGGGAACTGCAGGAGTTCCTAGTATGTTTTATTAATAATTTGACTTGGGGACGACTTTGATGAGAAATTACTCAAATTTGTTAGATTTTTTTTATTGCGATATAAGTGTTATACCATTTTGGAATTGCCATAGCATAGGGAAGTTTTTACTGGTTATTTGTTCATTATGTTTGATATAAAAAAAAAAAACGGTTGCTACTTAAGGCTGGAGCCATTTTCTTTGGGTAAAAATTAGATTAAGTTTGACTATCGATTGTCGTTATTTCACACTATTTACCGACTAGATAATGATTGTTTCTTCAAAAGCAACTGTTGCCAAAGGCGTAGGTTTACAAAAAAAGTAAAATAAAGAGCTCTCTAAAAATTCTGATACAAAGTTTATGAAAAAAGGGTGATTTTTAAAAAACATTCTAAAATTGGCCATACTCAAAACTGACAAAACTTTTCTATGGACATGTTAGGCTTGTTCGATGCGTCTTAGGCCCATCTATCACTGGTGTCACTGTGACGTGCTAATTTTGGGACACCCTGTATATATATAAGAGTAAAGCGTTTCGCTAATTATCATATAGTCGGTATTAAACCGAATCAGCCAACGCGAGCAAAGAAACCCACAGGCAAAAAATAAATAGTTATTTATGGTTTTTAGTTTCAATCCGTTTATATTTGACTGTACTTTATAGAGGCGCGCGAGTTGACGACAAAAAAAAAATAGGTTAATTCAAAGGATGCCAGCCAACTCGCGCGCACTCGCGAGTTTTAGGCGCGCTAGTTGACGACCGATCCCCGACAGAAGTTTCAATTGGAACCCTAATACAAAACAAGATCGAAATCGCGGAGTTTCAAGTTGGAGTTGTGAAACTTGTTAGGTTAACTAGGTAGGTTTTCCATTTGAAAACAATGTATGTCCATTTACGATTCAGACTACAGCTAATTAAATGTCGTGAAATTTGCGATTAGATCTCCGATAAAACTCTTGGCAAACTCTTGTTCGGTCGGACGATACACTTCGGAGTAGGGTTAACTCTGGTTTACAATGCAACTAATCTCAAATGATGTTCGGTCGGATCGACTGGAATGCCCGATCCGATCGATACCGATTGCATTTCGTATTAGAAAATGCCCGAACAATCGACCGATATATATGATTTGTCACTTCATGCTAGACCCCCAGTGTCGGGCCGGTCCCAGTAACATTTCGATTAGAAACGGTATTCTACGATAACGGTAACAAAAAAAAGGCAATAACGGCTCCTAATGCAAATGAAAATTTGAGTCGCATTACGATAATTTTATGTTTTGTATGTAAAAGTTAAAGATCACAAGAATAGCGTTATAGATTTAAATATACTGGGACCGGATCGACACTGGATTAAGGCTATTGTTAAAATATGGGAATTGAGCTTCTAATCTAGTGGTCCGAAATCCGGGCTAAAAAGTCAGGCGGTTGCTTTAAGAAGCAAATGTTTTTGTGATGAGCACGAGCATTTGTATCATAAGTCAGGTCATGTTGATAAAAAATCATTTGAGAATGTTAATTGGTTATCTAATAGCCTTTATACAAGTTTTGCTTATTTTGGAATAACATATTTATTGATCAATTTAATTGGTTACATATTACAAGGCCTAATGGTCTAAGGTCATAATACCAATGGACGGAAGACCTAATTCGAAAACACCTAATGTCATGAAACCTAACTTTTAATCCATTCAAGGCTAACGCAGCGTCGCCCGGAGCCGGGCCCGGAGCGGGTGTGTCTACACTCAGCGGGATCCCATGTCTGGGAGACTTATGAGTGATACAGAGAATTAGATCTGGTTTTGTTCTACCGAATTATGCTGAAAACATAATTTGTTCCGTATTATAAACGAAAATATAAGCTTCTCTAACCGACCTCCAGCCAGCGGGATATTTACCAAAACTACGTCTGATGAACTATAAATTGGTATCAACTTTTAGGATTATATGTGTTCTGTTCATTAAAAAAAACATCCTTCTAATGTCCTTAATTCAGTCACAATCAAGCTTCAAAGAAATCTCCAGTCAGCGGACCTTTTCTCCTAAGGACGTTATTATTGCAGCTTTTACACTAAATTAATAAAATTTAAACTATTTAAGACTTATTTACTCAAATTACCTATTTGTACATCTTGTATTAATATTAATAATAAATTATCACAGGTTAAAACCCCCACACACTATATTTATATTTGTCGGCACTTTGTTATGTGCTAGAACATACGTGTTTTGTAAAATAGATCGCTTCATATGGCCGCTGCCCCGTATGACCCGCTACCCCGTCTTGCCCCCCCTTCCTCTACATTATAAAAAAGGAAAAAGAGGCCTATTTAGAGCACAGAGGTATAATGTACTAGAGAACAGACCTCAAACCAAATTGTTCTGCCAAGCGTTGCAGCGTTGTGGTCCAGTGGACCACATTGCTTCAGTCGGTCGGTCGTCCGACGCAACGGGACGTGTGTGTATAAAATATTAAACTTGTCAAATTGCCTTTGTGTGTGATCTAACATTGTTCCAGTCATACTAGGAAAAAAATAGGGGGCCATTCCACCGACACAAATTACGTATAGCGCCGGCGCGCTAGACAGATAGTCTACTCGGAACTAAGCGTCATAATCGTCACGCACAGATCGACAATTGCGTTTACTAGAAATCTCGGACGATCGGGGATAGAGCTATAGCGGGCTGTCACTCACGACAGTTTACTACGCATTGATCATTGTTACGTGCAAAAAATGGATAGGCGTTTTTATTACTTCTGCAGTGTGTTTGGATGTTTTAATACAATACAAAATTGTGATTACACGTTCTTAAAATTTCCAAATAATATTGAAAGGTATATAAAACTAGGTCTTGGTTTTTTCTTGTTAGTAAAGTAAAGTAAGTAAGTAGTAAAGCTAAAGATAAGTTTTGATAGCGATCAATTATTCATTTCATTGCAAATTCAGCAGAAATGGGTTTTTGAATTTTCCCTAGCATATCATCGCTGGTATAACACCAGTGTTTTAGGTAAGCGTTAAATAAAAGATAATAGACATATTAAATGATTCATTAGTATTTTTACATTATCGTTGCTAGGATAAACACATCACTTTGAAATGTGAGTATACATATAACAAGTTAGTACGTATAATTTCTGTCAACGAACGCGCAGCTGCCGCCGCTGTTAAAAACGACAGTCATTAAAGAAGCCAAGTTGAGTAGAGTTAATAATGCTTTGTCTTCCCATTTAGGCTTGGACGTATGATAAGATGAATGTATAGGCTAATTGGTGTATCGAAGTAATAAAGCACACCAACTTGTTTCAAAAATTCAGAATAGCAACCCTAGGTAGTCAGCCCAATTTAGGCAGTTGTGTTCAAGAACGGCGGGAGTGGACCTTTTGTATTTTTTCTATTTTGTGCCACCGATGTGTAAATGATAAATCACTTGTTTCGTGCTTTATTTTAAAATGTCATATTATATTATTTTATAGTGTCACTATACAGAAGCGAGCCGAGACATTTTTTGGCGTTCTTTATAGATTGAAAATCACAGATATGACGCATAGGTACTTTATTACCGTATTATTTATCCTTTGCAAAAAAAATACCCGACTAAGGCAAAGCCAAAAGAAAGGTTATGATTTTAAAAGGCTTTAATCGAGTATGTATTCATATTTGCCTAGTCGGTCATTAACCTTAAAACCTATTAAACCAATACGATTTGATGCTGATGGTACCATGCTAAATTATTTTAACCTGGAAAAGAGAACGTATAAACTAATGTATTCTGTGTAATATAGGAGAACCTGAAAAGAAAGCTTATAAACCTGTTTATAAACGAATATATGTAAGGTGACCAGTTAAGTTTATCTGTTAACTCGTCGCTATAGTATTACATTTTTTCTCTATGGTATTACTATAGCGACGAGTTAACTGCTTTCTTCGTTTGGGGCTAGGCCTTAATTAGTGTTTTTGTATGTAAAAAACCTACACGTACCTATTACGTATATTAAATATAGGTATATAAATACGTGAAATGATGTAAGCCATTGGAAGGCACGCTAAGCAGTTGGTCTCGGTCGTTGGTCGGTCGAAGTAATTTGGCTGTTTTATAATCGGCCAATTATACGCTTAATTAGTCTAGTTGATAATTGTCAATACAATGAAAAAAATATAAATTCAGTACCATGATAATTATAATACCAAATACATTTCACACGCACACATACAAAAAAAGCTGTTTATAACCGTCGGTGATAATAATTTTCTTTTTATTATAGTCATTACTAAGAAAATATTTGAACTCATAATTATATTATTTTTCAATCAAATACATTTTTCGTTTAAGAATTATGTCATTTTAAAATATATGATAGGATTAATAAAAATAATATGATAACTGTCTGGCATGAGTTTTTTTGGTAGTAATAAACATTTATAAACAAAAATGCAGGATGTGATTTTTTTTATTAAGAGTTATCAGTATAAACGGTACCTAGTGTGCCGATACCTTCTTAGTTGAGGTGGCAACAAATAGGGTAGACAATAAAAATAAGTTCTAAATTTATAGGCTTATAATTTTAGTTACTTAAAACAAAAATAGTACAGTAGGTCCGCAATTATTGACAACCGAACGGTACAATGCCTCAAGAATAATCAAAACCACTGTCCTCGTACGCTGGTTCCGGTAGGGCTTGACGGCGACTCGGCAGCAGCAGAAGGGTTAAATTTTAAAAAGGTATGAATAATGGGCCGGGCTTCCGCGGAGAATCAAGACAGAAACCGGGAACCGGACCCCGATATCGGGGTAACACAAACGTTGATAAATTTGGTAGAAGTGAAATATGAAATTTACGACGCTCGTAGTTCGTCGTGACTCGTGAGTAGGCAGATTTTATCACAGCAGTTGTATGTCCTTGCGTTAGAATGACTTCGCGTGGACTGCCGAGCCGAGCGAACTCATTAGCTTCAACCTGTTTTTACATACGTGTTCAAGTTCGCGCTCGCAGATACTTGAAACTAGCAGTTGCGCCAGAGTTTACTTATTAGTTTTTGTAGTTTTAATTTTTTATAGTAATCTAAGATTTAATTTAAGTTTTTAATATTGTAATTACCTTTTTTTAGATGATAAGTTAGTTATAAGTTCTAGTTTATTTGTTCTATTTTGTAAAGAGTGTAACGAACCGTTACACTAGTAAAATAAAAAAAATGTAATACTAGTTAGTTAAGGTGAGCCAAATGGACTCAGTTGTTAGGTTTAATGAGTTCTGTTTATTGGCATTAAAAATACTCATAAAATAAAGTTGGTTCCTAAGTCACTCAAATTCCAGTTTCGACCCAATGTGCGCCCAACGCAGCGTCACCCGCAACGTCCGACGCACAAAACAAACAAACGCGTGAGAAATCGCTTCTCCTTGAACGCTCCAATACAACGCCATATGTTTGTTTTTTCTGGCTGATGCAACGCACGACGCACCGCCCGACGCGCCGCATCTCCTTGAACGTGGCCTTAGACCTAAGTATATAATGGCCTAAGTTTAAATGACCTTACGGACGAAAGGCCTAATTATAAAATATCTAATAGTCATTAAAAGTAACCGTTGTTAGACCTACTTTTACAATAATATCTGAGTTAAAAAATCGTCTTACGGCGGAATGATATTTGGGGGTATCAAATAAATTTATATCTAAAGCCACAAATCTCATCTGAAAGGTAAGGTTAGTAGAACAGTGACCACACAAAGCGCGAAGCCGCGGGAGAGGCCGGTGAGTCAAAATTTTTATCATTGTAACCATTGTAGTACTAGTTGTACTATAACGGTTGTCAATATCAGTACTACTGGTATAAAAGTACAGTACAGAACTAGTACTAGCACTATAGTATAACGGTTTACAGTGGCACAATTTTTAAATGAAAAACGTAATTTGTGCGGACACTGTTCTAATTCTCACATTTGGTAAATGCACGCACAAATCTTGCTCCGCTCATTCAAATCGAACACAATATCATCGCATAGTAGGTAACACAGAGGTAGTAGTCGTTAAATTACGTAGTAGTTATAACACACTTGTGGTCAAATAATATTCGGTAAAATTTTATTTTGGTGCAGTGAAAGTATGGCAAATAAATCATAAAAGTATGGCAAGTAAAACAATATTTTGGAATTCGGTAAAATGATTCATATGTCAAATGATATTTCGATGGTTGAAAAACAATACATACAGCAAATAAAATAAGTTTAATAAAAAACTTAAAACTGACTTCAAATTAAACTAAAAAGCGAAAAATAAAATTGACTAAAACATACCTAATCAGTTCTTTTTGGAGTCGGTACCAGCCATCGAGAGTTAAAATGTGTTCATTCGCACTGACTCCAAAAAGAACTTATTAGGTATGTTTTAGTTTTAGCTTTTTAGTTTTATTTTGAAGTCGGTTTTTAGTTTTTTAATTAACTTATTTTAATTCACAATTTTAAGTGTTAAGTCCTCTACTTTTCCAATACTGGTTGGTTGGTATAATAAAAATAGGGTGTTATATAGGGTCAATTTTTCGACGAAAATTTTTAAGTCTTAAGGATAGGGATAGGGATAGATAGATATTTCCTACACTCCAACCAGAACGGCGGCTATTTTGGTGTCGTAACCATTTTTAAATTGACTTGGTATTTAACGCAAGACTTTATCTTGCGTTAAATACCAACTCAATTTAAAAAAGGAACTTTTAATTTTTTTTTTGTTACGGGGTGTGCGTTTACGCCCCCAGTAAATAAAAATTGGCGGTCTGGTACCTCATAAGCTCCACGTCTGCTCAACACACTGCGTTCTGTTGACAAATTGCAGTATTATCTTCTAACTCCTATCCGTTAAGGAGTTCTGTGGCTTCTATCATCAGGTCAGCAACAAGACATGATGATTACCAGACCCGAAAATCAGCATTGAGTCAGTAAATATATGCAAAACATTATGGGTGCCTATAAAAATTGAGGGTTGCCCTTGATTTCCCAGGGATCCCATCATCAGAATCTCACTTGGTGCAAATGGGACCACCTCGAGAGTTTACCGTTTCAAACTAAAAAATAAATTTTGAAATCGGTCCATAATTGACGGCGTAATCGCGTAACAACATACAAAAAAAAAACAACATTAAGTCGAATTGAGAACCTCCTCATTTTTTTTAAATTGGGTTAAAAAAGATTTGATCAAACGTTTTAAGTCAAATAAAATTTGGACAAGTAAATTTCAGACAACGATCGGTTCCTCTTAAAACCTGATAAATGTTACGTAAGGGCCCGTTCACAAAATATGTCCCTGACCATGTCATGGTCTCCGTATTTACGGTACCCGTTTTAACGGATACGACAAAAATTATGCTTAACAGACCGATATTTTTACTGTATACAGAAAACTGCGTTATGTGTGAAGTCACTCATACAACTCCATATGCCATCGATGAAAAAAAAAGTATCCGATAAAACGTGAACGGGCTTTCATTGCTATGCTTTGCTCATTATTTGCATTTAAATAGCTTTACGAACGCATCTTCAAAGATTTTGCGACAGGCATCAGTTTTCACAACTGGACTAAAAGATATTTCAAAAATGAAAACAACTGTCAAACAATAGCATTCAAATCGAGACTCTTCGGAAAACATACAACAGCATTGTCCATACAACACAGCCATCCGAATCTCAACCGTCAATAGTGCTAGTAGATTTAAAAATATGGACGTTGTTAAAATAGTTGTCTTTGTTGAAATCCGTTAGTAACTTTAATTTTATTTTAGTATGTAATTACAAATATTGTTCATAGTATAATAATGAAATTAACTAAATCAATAAAATTTATAAAAAAGTAATAATTATCATATAAAACATCAAATTTGGATATCTAAATAAAAGTTATTGGTGGCCTATGTTTAAAAACCACATAATGCTTTAGGTTATTATCTATAAATACTAACTTGTTGTCAGTTACGCCATTAAGATAAATTTGTACTTCTTAAATGTTAATAATGTCATGTACACTTAAAATCGAATAATTTGATATTTATAAATTTGTACTTCAATAGTACTCCCAAAAGTATATTTATAGTGGCAAGTAGCAAAGTGGCGTCCATTTTGCGTGACTTCGCAATCTGTCACGATGACTTCAACCTAAAGCCAGCCGACGGAGTCCTGAAGGAGCACACTTTCACGTGGCTGGGCTTCGTCCAATACACACACGGTACGTGAAGAGTAGAATTTAAAACAGTTTAAACATTTTTTCGTAGCCACAGATTGGTCAGTTACCAAAAGAAGACCAGTCACCTATATTACTCTTTAGATTTAACACACGTTAATTAGCAATACTTAATTAACAGTTAACTCACCAATTACCTTGAAGTTGTCAAATCTTGAAAGTCGTTATTTCGGCTAAGTTCTTACTTAATACTGATTGTATCATTTGATAATTTGTAAGTATTTACCTATGTTAGTTATCTTCAGAAGACAATACAGTAATTTGAAAATATTTATTTTATAATGGAGCCAGGTGGTTGATGGTGGAACTCTTCAATACCTAACTATTTATAAAACCTATGTGTTTGGGCTTATTTAATTAAGTTTCTTTAACAGATTTTTAACTTTGATTTTATATTGTGTATGCATTTTATATTTCGAAAAGAATTTGATTAGTCCATTCCACACAGTTTTTTAAAACCTCGTATATACGAGTATATCACTTGCAATCTTCTTGAATAGCACATATGTTTAGCAAAGGAGTATATCCTGTCCTACGTATTCTATGATTGTTAATATTATTTTGAAATCTGACACGCACATTCAGTCCGGTATTATCCAGCTTTAAAAAAATCTGCCGTATTCGTGAAAATTTAGTCACCCATTGTCATCTTTACTTATGTGTGATTTATTTGACGTACAATATTCTTAAGAGGGTTTCCACATGAAGATGATTGTCAAACTGAAGGGTCTCTTTATGTATTAGGGCGGAAGGTTGCCAGAAGATTACCTTAAGGACACAACTGTTATTTTTATTATACCCGCCGAAAAAAAAAGGGTTTGAAGTTCAATATATCTGTGGCAAAAAAGCTCCCTAACGTTTCTATATCTTTTTTGTTTAAAATGTGCCTTTATCGAAAGAATTCATAGCTGTGATTCAAGCGAATCTGCAGTTCAGCCTTAAATTTTTAACGCATTTGTTCATCAGGGTTTTCTCAAAAATTTCAATGAATGCAAATAATACATTTGTTCAGTGACGACGGGCCTCCCACACCACAGCAAAGCCCCGCGCGTCGTACTCATCCAGAGGCAGTTCGCGGTAGGCACGGCCACCGATATGCTGCACCTGCCGAAGAACTATAAACTGTAACGTAGACTCATCATCATTATCATTTCAGCCATAAGGCGTCCATTGCTAAACATATGACTTCCCGATTGACCGGTTGGAAACGACCTGCATCCAGCCTCTTCCTGCAACCTATCTATACCAGGATTACCAGGTCGTTTGTCCACCCTGTGGACGTCCTATGCTGCGCTTGCACGGTACGTGCCTTGCTTATTATACTAAAGCTTTGTTGTATCATAGAGATAGTATTATACCTCAGTAGGTAGATAGGTTAGTACTTAATGTCGTTCAGCCGTTTCATATAACAGTTTAAATGAAACGGCTGAACGACATTATGTACTTTACCAATGCAGCAAATTTTCCTTCATACTATAATTCCTAACTAATATTTAAATTTAAATGAAACTACTTTTACGGATTATTTCGCGATTTATTAACATTTTATTTAACCTGACGTTTCGAACACTTTACAGCGTTCGTGGTCACAGGTAGACTAAGGTGTTATTCGTCTTTACAATATTTTGAAAAACTATAAACTACCGTCACTTAGTTAATATTAATTTGTGTTCCTATCTACGCAAAAAGAGCTAACTGTATCTAGAGGTCTTGCAGTGCGGGGCCTAGCATGGGATTTCGTTAAAACAGGATCCCATGCTGGTGGTATTTTCCAACCATCTTCTCTGTTGAAATTCGGGTGTCTTCTAATTTCAATTGCCTCCCGTAACATGCGAGGAACAAATCGTCGTTCTCTTGCAAGGACTTTAGGCTGGTCAAATCGTATGAAATGGTTGGGTGTATCTAAGGCCAGCCTAAAGTCCTTGCAAGAGAACGACGATTTGTTCCTCGCATGTTACGGGAGGCAATTGAAATTAGAAGTTAATAAATAGAGAATATTAATAAATTGATTTAAGTAAGTGTGAGTGACGTCTTAACATGTCTAACATATTATTTGCTAAAAATGTATTGCAATCACAATACAAATTTCGATGAATCAGAGCTGTTTTGTAAATAGGTAGCAGGTTTTTAAACCAGCTAGATTGCTTATCTAACTGCGACATATACGTGTAACAAATCTAGTTACGCGGGCCATTGTTATATCAATTGTTGTCTTATGTATTCCGAGCATACAGGCAACAATGTAAAGACTGTTCATTTCAGAAACTGTTTACTTATTTTGTGAAAACGTGATTTTACATATAATTATTAGTATAAAGTGTTTGATTTTTCTAAATTGTGTTAACAGAGGCAACGTTGTCTTCGGCGACTATGAGCGCGACGAGGAAGACTGCGGCCTGACGCGTCTTCAGGCTAAGATCGGCGCCAAGTGTCCTCGCGCCTACATCGAGATGCCCATCGTCGACATCACTCCGCATCCTGAGTTTTCTAGGTTCTATTTTAGGGACCCCCACACTAGCTAGCGTCTAACGAGAGTATCGTGCGTCGTCGTAGCAGCGTCCAATAAGTAAGTGTTGACGCAACGCTTGCGTAGCAGCATTTATTTAACGCTGATTGGACACTCCCACGACATCGACGCTAGAAAGAAGCTAGTGTGGGGGGCGGGCTTTATTAACCCAAAATATTGATACTAACTATATGAGCTGTTAGTAGGAAGTGTTGCAGACCTATCAATAGTTATAGTTAGGCAATACTGGGATATGATTATATGACATCCGCACTGGGATTGCAATGCCAAGATCGTCATATTATTTTTTGTTGCTAGACTCGATTTGTTAGACACTTAAAATTAGGCTTCTTTTTAGACCCCGTATTATTAAATCCGTTTTTAGGGTTCCGTACCCAAAGGGTAAAACGGGATTCTATTACGGCTCCGCTGTCCGTCTGTCCGTCTGTCTGTCCGTCTGTCACCAGGCTGTATCTCATGAACCGTGATAGTTAGAGAGTTGAAATTTTTCACAGATGATGTATTTCTGTTGCCGCTATAGCAACAAATACTGAAAAACAGAATACAATAAATATTTAAGGGGGCTCCCATACAACAAACGTGTTTTATTGCCGTTTTTATAGGTAATGGTGCGGAACCCTTCGTGCGCGATTCCGACTCGCACTTGGCCGGTTTTTCAGTAGTCGTAAGTACCTACTATCAGAAGTGACATTCATGCTAGTTTTTTACCACTGCAACTCTGTGGAGCCAGGATCAAGGGCCTAAATAGTCATGTAAAGTTCTTACAGAATCTTGTATTTTTTTTTTTTAGGTTTGGTGTTGGTAATAGTTTAGCACTCGTAAAATTTCTACGACCTATGAAGTCACGTATGTAAAAACCAATTCAGATATTTTAATTAAACATCTATTTGTCTGAACGTAGACAATGTGTAGTATTGCGCGAGACATTTATCATTTCAGAGTACGTGGTACCCATTTGCCTGCCGACGGTAGTTGAACGCAAGCGAAAACGAAGAAACAGAGTTGTTTTTATGGTCGACTATATCAGCAGTAAGTTTTTATGTTTTTTTAAAAGTGTTTACTCAAACTCAAACTCAAACTCAAACGTTTATTTGCCAAGAACACAGTAAATAAGGATAACATTATTTTAAAAGTAAGTAGCGCATGTGTTCAGCCTGCTCGCAGACGTGCAAAAATTCAGTTATAAAATTACACATAAACTTGATGTCAATTAAATTAGAATAGAATAATTAATGTTAGGTAGTTTAAATTAGATTAGATATTAGAATGTTGTCGCCAAATAAAATATTCATTAAAATTATAAAAACATTTGTCCAAAAGCCAATTAGTCAATTTCCTCTTAAATATTGGACCTTGAAGTGTTTTTAACTCTTCCGGTAACAAGTTATACAAAACAATACTCTTATTATATGCATTTCTTTTATACATGTCTTTGCGACAGGGAGGTTGATGCATTAGGTTTATGTATTGCTGTCTTAATTGCCTACCAGCGATTTCTCTGCGTGTTTTGTAATAGCTGGGAAATGACCTTACAAAGAGACAAGCCTCCCTGATGTAAATGCATGGAAGTGGAAGCAGATTAAGCTGTTTAAAGAGGGGTCTGCAGCTGTCCAAATACCAGACGTTACACAGAGCGCGAATGCATCTCTTCTGTATTTTGAAAGCTCTGTCTATATCAACTGAGTTGCCCCACAGAACTATGGCATAACTCAGGACCGACGATACGTATCCGTGGTAAGCCGTGAGTGCAGCCTCAATTGATACCGTTTGTCGCAATCGTTTTATAGCAAAAGCAAATCGCTCTAGCTTTTTACATATAACGTCAATGTGTTTTTTCCAATTAAGATGTGTGTCAATATATAGTCCTAGGAATTTAAAATGATCTACCTCGTCAATTTTTTCGCTATTATATTCAATTTTTAATGATTGCTTTTGATTATGATATGACCGAAATTGCATGACTACCGTTTTACTGATATTAATACTCAGGTCATTAGCACTCAACCAGTCTATAATATTTTCTAGAGCCCTATTTGCGGTTGAGTCCATCGGATTGTTTTCATCTCCCTTTATTAGGACTGTCGTGTCGTCTGCGAAGAGTACACACTTATGTGTGGTAGCATTTGGCAGGTCATTTATATATAATAAAAACAGCAATGGCCCTAGAATGCTGCCTTGGGGAACCCCTGATTTCTTTATTAATAGTTCAGACCTATATGATTCCTTGACTAAGTTTTGTCCGATTTTCGCAATTTTTGTTAGCTCTGTGCATTGTTTCCTGTCTCTAAGGTAGCTTTTAATCCAATCATAAGCTTTTCCCCTTATACCGTACGATTCCAGCTTGCTTAAGAGCTTATCGTGATTCACGAAATCAAATGCACTACTCATGTCGAGAAATACTGACATCACTGGTTTTTCGTCGTTTATACATTTCGTGACGTACTTTACCAGGTCGAAGCAAGCTAAGGTGGTCGAACTTCCCTTACGAAAACCATATTGTTGAGGCTGCAGTATGTTACAAGCAGTCACAAAGCTATTTAGTCTATCAAGCATTGCCTTCTCAAATACTTTAGATAATATAGAGCCTAGGGTGATTGGCCTGTAATTACCTAGATCCCTCTTATCACCCTTCTTATATATTGGCTTTATTATTGAGAACTTCAAATCTTCCGGGAAGAGACCCTCAGAAAAAGAGAGGTTGATGATATGCGCAATGGGTCGGCTTACGTATTTGGCACAGGCTTTTAATACTTTAGTAATGATGCTATTTAATGTTCAAGTGTAAAGTGTTCAATATACTTTTAAGATTTATTGTCAAGTACTGCTTCATGCCTACTTTATCTTTGACTAGCTGTACCAAGAGACTTCGATACAGAAAGAATGGGAAAAAAAACATTAAAACTATACACTCACAAGGATTGCAGAAGACATCGTATGAAAACGGTAATGATATTTAAAATTATAATTTTTTTCTACTATTTAATTTGATCTAAGGTACAGATTCATTAGTTTATTATAGTCATCCACATAGGAGTTTAATATCACCATAACTCATGTGAAACGGACGTTTGTATATTGACTCTATGACGCAGCTACCCCTGTGCTGAATTGGAACACAGTTAAATCATGAATCTAGATTGACGACCTCCGTAGCCGAGGTGCGAGCACGCCGGACTATGTATAATTATGGCGCCGCCATCTCTGAGGTTCCGGCCATGTTCGATCCCCGGGCCCGACTCGGGGATCGAACATGTATGGATATGTATGGATATAGACAATGAAGAGAACGAACTTTTCTATATTGTCTCGGGTCTGAGTGTTATGGTACCATTGCGTGGTTTCTGATTTCTATAACTTATGTGCTTTAGCTACTTAGGTACCTATCTTAGGATCAGAGCAATGTACATATGTGATGCTGTCCAATATTTATTTATTTTATAATATTGTAAGCTAGAGGCTACTTTGAAACCCGGAACATGTACAAATTCTAAAAATATATATTAAATATTTGTGGTAATATTATTTTGCCACGGACAATTCCCAGTTTAAAATAAACTGTTATGACATTGTGCCAGAAACTGGGCAGCGAAGGTGTGACCCACGTGCTGTGCAGCTCAGGATGCGGCGTGCGGCCCGGCGCGCCCATCGTCAGCCACTCCCCCGATGGCTTGTTTGAGGTACACAGATATTTATTTTTATGTCCAAAATAAACTAATTAATTGTTTCCTCAATCACACTAATTATCTAGCCCAAAACAAGCAAAGCTTCTATATGACTAGATAACGCATAAACATACATAACACGTTTCTAAACGTTCATGACTTAGGTACAAATGCTCTTGCTTCACGCAAACATTTGCCCCTTGCGGATCCCGCAACCCCCTGGCTGCGTAGTCCAAAGCGTGAACGACTACACCAGACGGTTGTCAATCTTACAGTGGGCAAAGCTCTACCCTAAACTCTTCTATTGAATAACAGTATTAACACCAAATCCGTCGTCAGAACAATAGCAAATCTGAAGTGAGAATGGGCAGGGCACGTGTCTAGGATGCATCCTGATTACGTACCTTGCAATAGCAAAGCGATAGCGAAAATATTTGTTGTGAAATCCCAAATTGACAGCTTAAACAACATGAAAGCAATCGAATTACGGTCCTGCCTCTACCGAACAATAAGTCATGGTAAACTACGAGTATATTGTGCATTCTATCGGTCCAATTTCGTTGACTTTGTGTCATTTCCGCATTCCCTTTATAAGTTTTTGAAAGCAAAGAAATTGGATTACAAGATACGTTACCAGGGTGCCGGATAGGTGGGCCCAAATCGTATGGGTACCTACAGAAGGCTATCAGAAGGTAAATATGCTCGCAATTATGTCGCACAGTAAATTATTGCTGTAAAAATGCTAAACCAGAGAGCTGATATTTTTTTCAATCTGAATCATCTACCAAATTCGTACAACTAAAATAACCTTTTACCTTATGCTTCGCTAACCACGTGCAAAATTTCTTTGAACAAGTTGCGTTTGTGGACATGCACAAAAATCAGTTTATACTGCTTATTGCTTTTACATGAATGAGCTTAATCTTTGAATCATTTTATGTTTTCTTTAATTTATACGTAAATTGGATTCAACAAAATGTACGTAAAGGTACCGAATGTTACTTAAATAAATAATGCATATCTATGAATGACGCTGTTAATAGCTGAATTAAGTGAACAGGCAAAAGTTACAAAATAAAGTATGAGTACATCTTAATATGTCCATTTTTAGGGTTCCGTACCCAAAGGGTAAAACGGGGCCCTATTGCTGAGACTCCGCTGTCCGTCTGTCACCAGGTTGTATCTCATGAACCATGATGGTTAGTAAGTTGAAATTTTCAGAGATGATGTATTTCTGTTGCCTCTATAACAACAAATACTAAAAACCAGAATAAAATAAATATTTGAAAGGGGCTCCAATACAACAAACGTGATGTTTTACTCTTTTTTATAGATACGGTGCCGTGCGCGAGTCCGACTCGTACTTGGCCGCTTTTTTTTTTTCAGATTCTCGGTATTGCTGCCGGCGGCGCCGCCTGCTCCCGGCGCTCCAGCCGTCGCAGACTCAACAACGAACCGCCGCTGTACATCGACGTGTACCCGTACATCACCTGGATCATCAACGTCATCACCGCCCACGTGCTACCGCGCCCATACTCGCACAACTTTAAGCTGGTCGATGGAGGATCTAGTGAGCTCTTTTAACGTTGTTGTTGTTACAGGGTACATGAAAAGACGGAAGGGTTTTTTCATGCACCCCTAACAATAACACTCGCACTGCGGCGCACTCTAGGAACTGCTAAATCCGGTAACGCAGGATCTAGACTAGCTAAAGTGGCCAACACTCTTACCACAATAAAACCCTCAATTACTCAAAGTTGCTACATTAATAGAGACCCGCTTTTGTACAGCTAACAGGCATTAGATGGATCATCAATGACATTATCACCTATTCTATGTGTGCACTTAGTCATAAAACTTGTAGTTACTTACATATGGGTCAATAAGAAGCTCCTTTTGTTTGAAGTTAGTAAAATTAATAACAGTTTACGTATGTCCACTGCCAATGCACGCCACTCAGGTTGATTCTTTTCGCTCCGCTGCAAGAAGAAGAAGAGTCACCACCCAGCCTTCATGCCAAGGGCACCTTAGGCTCGACGTTTACCAAGTCTCGGTCTCCACCCACTCAAGATCCATTTACGCCACTTATTATCGCTTCTACAAGCAAGTGAACAAAGAAATTAGTTCGCTTATTATAAAATAGTTGAGAAAAGTCGTCGATAATTATCTTACAGACAGAAGGTTAATAATTAATATAATTTTGGATTTCTAATATTTGGCCAAAAACCGTTTCCCAAAGTATCACATCCCAAACTCTCTTTTCCAAATTTTAATTTGGCAAAAAAACATTTGTCGAAACAGCTTTTCGCAGTTTAACAGTTACCAAAAACTATTATTGGCAAGTTATCGTTGAACAAATAATTGCTTGGCAATGTTTTATCTTACCAAATATTATTTAGTTCTAAATATAAATCTATTAACAAGCTAAGCATTAGAATAAGAAAAATTGTAACACAAAAAAACAACATATGATTAACACGATAACAATAATTAAATTTATAATAGTATATATATGGCGATTTATACTCTATACGATATAATTTTACCAACCACCATCCATGTAAAACTAGCACATAAGGAGCGACTTAGAAAATAATTTTTGACGACCTCCGTAGCCGAGAGGCGAGCACGCCGGACTTTAAATAGCGCCGCCATCTCTGAGGTTCCGGGTTCGATTCCCGGTCGGGTCAATGTAGAAAACGAACTTTTCTATATTGGCTCGGGTCTGGGTGTTGTGGTACCGTCGTTGTTTCTGATTTCTATAACACAAGAGCTTTAGCTACTTACTCAAGGATCAGAGCAATGTATGTGATGTTGTCCAATATTTATTTATTTATATTTATAATTTAATAAACTTCCAAAATTTTAAACCAAAAAAGTGCGGACCACGAATAAGAAGACTGTAGTTAAATAAAAATAAAAAAAAACTTGTCATGCATTGGTTGGTACACAAGAGACAAAAAGAGAAAACGAGGTAGACCACTCAGACGTTGGGTTGATGACATCAAAGCCATAGCAGGTGGAACATGGTGAAGAGTAGAGCATGATAGAGAGAAATGGCGACCGTTGGAGGAAGCCTTTGTAAACCATTGACATACAGACTGGGAGTAGCTGCAGAAGTGCTAATTAGTATTTAAAAAAAAGTTAAATTTTCTGTCTGAATAAAGGCTTATTATTATTCATTTTATAGGCCGAAAACCTCTCGCCTGTTGGGCGGTAATGACCGGCAATCGCACATTTGGCCGGGTTCAGGGCAAAAGAGAGAGAAATCGGCGGACGATGCGTGCGGTATCAAGCACCACCGCCTTCTGCATCTTTGCTGGAAGCGAGCCGCCGACGAATCCCAGCCTTTTCAGGTGTACACCTAATGTGGTTGGGATTAACCCGATTGCCGATATAACAATTGGTATGATTTCAGTGGACGCCACTTCCCACATTTCGGTAGCCTCGTGTACTAGGTCCAAGTACTTGCGTTGCTTTTCGGTCTCGGCCTTGTTTCTTGTCATGAGGGATAGTCACGTCCACCAAAAACACCTTCGATTGCGCCCGATCCATCAGCACTATATCAGGCTTATTCGCAAGAATAGTCCTGTCAGTGATGATGGGCCGGTCCCAGTAGAACCGGATACTGTCACATTCGAGTACTGGCTCCGGCAAGTACTTATAATAGGGTAGTCTCTGGCTCACGAGACCGTACTTGAGGGCGAGCTTCTTGGTGGAGAATTTTTGCTGCTTGATTATGCCTGTGCAGAACTCAGTGCTCAGTGCTAGCAAGAGCCGAACAACCCGAAACTACATGACGGAGTGATTCTCCAGGATGGCGACCGGCCCGACAAATATCCACTGTGCCATCCTTTATGATGTATTTACGGTAATTGTTCGTCCTGATAACCTGGTCTTGTATCGCACAAGCAAATCCCTCGGTTTCCCCAAAGAGGTCTCCAAAGCGCAGCCAATGCACGGAAGCTTTCCGGTCCACATGAGGCTCGTGTAAAGCCTTCAAAAACCGTCCGTGCAGCTCTTTTCCTTTCCATACGATCTTGCGATCAGAGACACTTAGTCTCTTGATCTGAAACAGATCAAGAGGGGTGAGTCCTTTATCACATTCTATGACATCACAATGCATCGTTGTGCCGGTCTTTGTCAGGAAATAGGCTCTGAGGCTAGATACCTTGCGGTGCTGCTTGGTTTTAGCACTCAAGAGGCCTCGACCACCACATTACCTCGGGATATACAGCCTCATGACCGACGACCTGGGGTGATGCATTATGTGTAGTGTCATAGTGTGCGGACTTATTATTATTATTGAGCCAAATATATGGTTTGGCATAACATACTTTTCTCAAAATATTGTATAGCATACGATTTACATAAGTCAAAATTTAAAAAAATACATTTAAAAAGTCTGTTTTGGCTAGTTACTGTTTCACAAACAATTACTTGGTGTTTCGAAAATATACTACCTATTGGAAGCAAAATTTTAAATCGAGCGCTCGCCGGCCGCTGCCGCAGCACGCTCACTACGCTCGCTGCGCTTGCTCCGTTCGCTCGGCTTCGCGCTTTGTATAGTCACTGTTTTAACCTAACCTAAACTAGACTCTGTAGGAAAGATTTCTGTATGTAAAGTAAGTTTTGGTAAATTGAGTAAGTAGGTACAAATAAATTAATGCATTGAGTCAACAAATGCAACTTTTCTGGCAGCAGTCCGTTTCTGTGTATAAGTGGAGTGAGTGAAGTGATTTGACCAATAATTTTTTTGATATATAATATTTGCCATCATAAAACATTTGCTATGTTAACATTTGTCGATATGTTATTTGGGAAGTGAAATTTGACGAAAAATAATTTGTCAAAGGGAGGGATACCGTATTTTTTGTATCAAAAACAACCTTTCATAAAAGGTGCGCCTTTTTACACATAACTTTTTAAGTCCTATTATTGGCAGTCTAAAATATTTCTCATACTATTTTACATCAAAATAATCACTTTTCATAATTTTTGGTAATACTAATGATCGAAACTCATAATATAATATGAGAACTGACTATTATGAGTTCCGATAGAAATAATAAAAATTTATAAACAAAAAAAGTATGAGAAAAAAATATGAAAAGCGATTATTATGAACACAAAACGGTAGTAAAATCAAAAATAGGAACAAAAATTTTATGAGAGCCAATATGGACCCTTCATAAAATTACCCATATTCCGAAAATTCGACTTTCAGACCGCATTACCTAGCTTTTAATAATAACAAAACAAAACAGGTATGGCCATAAACCGAGGAAACTACCTGAGGACGAGGAAAGTCCAGAAAGCAGGCTGGAAAGCGCGCACTTACGTCACGGGGAACGCCTGTTTTAGGAGTGAAAGGCGGCAGAGGGCCTACTCTCTATTCTACTCCGAGAGGTTTGAGGTCAATGCCGACCCTCCAGCGAAGCTTAATATATTCATGAAGGTAAATACAATCTCTAATATTTCACCGCAAATAAATAATATTTACCTATATTTATTTGGTTGTGTAAATTATAGTAATTCATTGACAGATTGAGAACCTTCTTCCTTTTTTGATGGTGGTTGAAAACTTAGTTCTCATAAAACCGTTTAGGTGGTAGTTAGACTCGCGCACACATGACCAATTTTATTATTAAATTTTGTTGTTTCGGTCACGCACACAGAAAGTGGATCAATAAATTGATCATCTAACTAAGGGTTCCTTTGTTTCTTAAATAAACGAAACTCATAACATTAAACAAAGGACTATCACTAAAAAACTGCATTCATTTTTAATCGTAGATTTTCTCTCTTTACAGATCTCAGCAGGCATTGAATGTACTATCATGTGCGCCCGCTTGCTGATGCCAAACCGTCTCGCTACTCCGAAGATTGACGGCGTCGGAGGCTACAACCTCACCATAGAGTTCACGACCGAGTGGTTTCCCTATACGTTCTACTTCTCGTTGGGCCTCACGGGAAAGAACACCACGGAAAAAGATTTCCTAGAATGGATCGGCGAACGAAAGCAGGGCTTTTGGTGATACTATTTGTTTGGAATAAACATAAATATTTATAACTGCATAGCTCTGACCAATTTTTCCTTGGGTATTAATGATACAAAATGAAAATAATATAAGCCTTTTAACATTACTGCTGCCACATCTGCTGATGTTGATGGTATAAAGTCATGTTGCAAGATTACTACACTACGTTAATGGTAAGGATTGAACCAGAATAAAACAAAGAAGCGCACTTCTCTGTTCAATTGTGGTTTAATCCTTACCATTATTACTCTAGAGTCTAGACACTCAACAAATCAAAGTTAAAGTAAAACTGTTTGAGAGGCCATTCTAAAGCCTTCAGTACGCCGTTTTTTTTTTCTTGACAATTAACAAGTTGCAATATTTTAAATTTGTTTAAAATTTTATCTAGAGTCTAGTTTGAATATTTATTATTTGTCTACAGTTCGAAGTTAATAAACATAATGTCGATATTTTGGTTTGTTTTAAACCCATTAAATCTAAGAAGATAGCGCAAGTGGACCTATGAAGAGTGAGAAAGAGACCCAGTGTAGAGTCAGGTTATTCGTAATGTAAAAAATAATGTGCAAATATAACCGCTTGGTGAAAATTTATTCCTTTCATGTGGATGAACTTTACTTGGGTAGATTGCTTACAAAATGAAGGTGTCATGGGAAAATAAGTTCTGGAAAAAGTTTTTTGCTAATTTTAAGAAAATTAAAATCATTTTTTAATATAGTTTTTTTTTACATTTAACTAAAGTATGTAGGTACCATTTTGTTCGATAACTTTTTGCCATCTTGTAGGTAGGGACATGATCCCATTGCTATTGAAATTTTGGGGCTTCTGATCAAAATACCGCGACAAGTGGTTTTGGCAGTCCTCTCGTGATGTTAACCTGACACTGCCTAGAGAATTCCGAAGAGAGCGAAACAGGTGAAAATCTGAAGGTGCAAGGTCAGGACTATACGGCGGATGCATTAACACCTCCCAGCCAAACTCTCTTAATTTGTGCTGAGTGGCTAAAGATGTGTGAGGTCTAGCGTTATCATGATGAAAAACCACACCCCTTCTGTTGAATAATTCCGGCCGCTTGCTCTCAACTTTTTGCTTTAATCTCATCAGTTGTTCGCAGTAGAGTTCAGAATCGATGGTCCTGTCTGGTGGTAACAGCTCATAATGAATAATGCCCTTCCAATCCCACCACACACACAGCATCATCTTGTTGCGAGTTAACCCGGGTTTCGCCACAGTCTGTGAAGCCTGACCGGCCTCTGACCACGACCTTTTTCGCACGTTCTTGTCCACTTTTCATCACCAGTTATCAGCTTCTTCAAAAATGATTCGGTTTCATCACAAATGAGTACACGGTTCATTAGGTTTCTTTCAGTGAGCTCGTGGGGTACCCAAATATCGAGCTTTTTTGTGTATCCAGTTTTTTTCAAATGCACCAAAACTGTTTTATGGTCAATTCCCAGTTCTTCACTTACGTCGTAACTACTGATATGCCGATCTTGCTCCACTTTACCTTTTTTGTAGTAAAATTTTAAAATGTATCGAATTGCTTCATAGATTCACTCATCTTGACAGTACGAAAAACAAATGAAAAACACACATTTTCCTAATTTGAATTTGGATTTATCTTCTTTAAATTTAAACTTTTCATGAAGCCAAAGAGATTTTATTACATGTTCATACATACTATAATGCGAAAAGACTTTTTCCCCAACCTAACGTTATAATGCCCTTGTCACCGCTTTCGGAACCTGGGAAACTTGACGGTGGAGCAGGTGAAGGGAAGTTGGTAGGGGGTGAGAGGGACGGATTTTGGGGAAAAGTGGGTTAGAGGGAAACAGAGGGAATTGCAGAGCAATTTGGATATTGGGGCAATTGGGGGAACGATGAACGGGAAACTAGGAATGCTTCCCACTGTTAGTCCAGATGCAACCGGAGTTATTGAAGGGTAGGACACGTTGCTTTCGGAAATTATGAACCTCCACCGATAGGGTAGTATGCGAGGTGAATAGTGGCGATCAGGCTTAGCTGTGGTACTTCATACGCAAAATGAGGCTGAACTCGCACTGGGAATGACACTGGTAACTGAAAATACATGATTAATGTAGATAACTTTAAATTGCTTTCATGACCCTTTATTCAGTCCTTTATATGAAAAGATTAAATAATGAATAACAAACAAACAATACTCTCACTGGTCGTCAATTCATCACTTACATGTGATAAGTAAGGGCCGAGCTGTATTAGAGAGCTTAGCTTGGTATTTGTCTACCTTCTACTAAATCTGTAGATTGCTATTTCAATGGCCAGATGAGTAAACTCGGCATTATTGGCACAATACCATATTTATATAAAAGTTGTATTTTAATTACACGTCATGATCCTTATATGATTGAAAGAAGAGAAAGAGGAACTTACGCTTTTAAGATATAAGTCTTAGTGTGCGGCTGGATGACGGTTCTGACTTCGGACGCGCGGGCGCAGCGAGGTCCACGACCGTGCCGCCAGCCTCAACTGCCACCGCTGCGGTGACACTGATCGACAACAGTAATACCTGAAGTATATACAACCAACAATATTTAGATTTTCACTGCTTCTGACTGCGATATGCTCTGTCAAAAATTGTCTTCTTTCTTTTGCTGCTGTCTATTTTACAATGACTTGTTTAAATTACTAATTTTAGTAACACCTTTAATACCATGTTTTATTGCAAATAAAGAATTTGAATTTGAATTTGAATTTGAATTAGGTTTACTTATTTTTAGTAGGTACTAAATGTACAACTAAAGCTATTATTTAAATAATAAATAAGAAAAACTACGCGAGCCCTCACAAAGCTCTGCTTTTTGCTAGGATAATATCGCAATTTGTACTTAGTGCTTAGCTTCTTCTGTTTGTTCAGCAGCTATCCATTTAATTTAATTTATTTCTAATCTCAGATCCGTATGTCATCACTGGCAACACACATTAATTCCATACCTTGGTCTTGAGGCATTGCGGTAGTGTTTGTAAGGTGAAGATATTACGTAGCTTCCCGAACGCTGCCCATCCAAGTTGGATTCGACGATCGACCTCTTTCTGGAAGTTGGACTTACCTAACTGGACTCCAAGAGTCCAAGGTAAATATAGCGGTCAACGACTTCCAGAGTAGAGCCTACAACCATAAGAGGAGTGGGTGGGACATGGGAGTTAGACATGATTTTCGTCTTTTCCAAGTTCATTTTAAGACCCACTCGTTGGGAGACTCTACTGAGGTCATCGAGCATTGCTCTAAGATCTTCCAGGTTCTCAGCCATGACCACGATATCATCGGCAAAATGAATGTGAGTCAGGCACTCGCCGTTGATGTTAATGCCAAGTCCTCTCAAGTCCAAGAGCTTAAAAGCGTCCTCCAGCGCTGCGGTCAATAGTTTCGGGGAGATTACGTCTCCCTGTCTTACACCTCGCTGCAGCTGAATCAGTTCCGAGCTCTCGTAATGGAGACGTACTGACATGGTGGCGTTTGTGTACAAAAACTTCAGCACTTCAATGTACCGGTAGTCAGTTTGGCACCGCTGGAAAGATTGGAACACTGCCCAAGTCTCGATCGAATCAAAGGCTTTTTCGTAATCCGCGAACGCCAGGCATAGTGGCTGGTTATACTCTTCTGATTTTTGTATAACTTTACTGAGCGTGTGGATGTGATCGACGGTACTGTAGCCTTTACGGAAACCGGCTTGTTCGGGAGACGTGGCCGCTAACGATGGGCCTCATAAGAAAGCTCAAGGTCACTCAAAAGGCGTTGGAGAGAGCTATACTCGGAGTTTCCTTTCGCGATCGAATCAGAAATGAGACGATCCGGAGGCGAACAAAAGTCACCGACGTAGCTCTCAGAATCGCAAACCTTAAGTGGCAGTGGGCGGGGCACATTGCTCGCAGGACTGATGGCCGTTGGGGCAGGAAGGTCCTTGAATGGCGGCCGCGGGCCGGAAGGCGTAGTATTGGTAGGCCCCCCACAAGGTGAACCGACGATCTGGTGAAGGTCGCGGGAAGTCGCTGGATGCGGGTGGCACAAGACCGATCTTTGTGGAAATCCTTGTTGGAGGCCTATGTCCAGCAGTGGACGTCCTTCGGCTGATGGATGGATGGATGGTTAAAAAAAAAGGTTACCTACCTTTTTGAAGATTCAATAATTAAATAATATTTTGTTTCTAGTCTACTACTTCCTTAATAAAAGAAAACTTCATTTACTTTTACAAAATTTGTATATGTAGGCGAAACAAGCCTAAATCACTTCTAGAATATTAGTATTCATCTTTGGTGAAACGAATAATATTACTATTGGAGCCTTCGCGATTGTTTATTTGCACCCAATTGCTTGTTTTTACATTCTGTACTTAAATTCTATCTTTTTAAATTGGTACTTATAGCACAAAGTAAGTATTATACTACGAAAAACTTATAGCATTATTATTATTACACCATAGTAATTGTACTTAATCTTTGTTACAGAAATCAGATTTTTTTTATTATTATTATTTATTAATCTAAATGAAACTTTTTTTAAAAGTGCATAATTTATACACACAAAAAATTAACGCTTTAAGTCTTTTTGGCTTTCTCTTCAATATAAGGGAAGAAAAACGGGACAATTTTGTCTTTGTAGAGTCGAACAAGTGGTTTAGGTACTTCGTGGTGGTAAGGGTGAGCGCCGCCCACGTATTCTGGGGCCCATAAGTTCTTAAGCACCTGAAGGAACAGCCTGAGAACTTTCACTTGTGGCAATTTCGCTGCATCCGTGTACTTACCTGAAGATAAGATTTTAATGGTAAAGGTCACAAGATTTAGGAAACGTTTCATATGCAGCTGCAATATTAGGTAAAGCTTTCTTATCTGAGATTGGGCTCAAAATGCGAATTGAAATTTTATGTGCGTCAAACATAGTTCATATAGGTATTCAATAGGTACAATATGTAGTCACATGTTAGGCATGCAAATGTCATAAACATAAGTGAAATAATTAAAAAACAATCATAATTATCCAATAAAGCTACATTGAATGTAGCCACAGCAAGAATAAATCAAAAGTTTAATTGTGACTGTGGAAATCATAAATGTCCAAATTTAATTTTATCTAAGATGTCTCAGTGGCTTGGAAAAATACCGTAGAGAATTTAGCGTTAGAGAAGCCATTTTAGGTTTGTTCTCAAAAAAGTGGCACTGTAAGCTGTCGGATCTTCTTTCTGGTCGTTCCCTCAATGCTGAGGATCGTGACTGTATGTCAATCTTCTCCACTCGGTCCGGTTCTGCGCCATATGTACCGCTCCCTGTATCTGGCCTCCAGTCACCTCCTTAATTTGGTCTACCCATCTAGCTGGCGCTCTTCCTCTAGCGCGCTTCCCCTCCATTTGTCCGAGAATGATGAGTTTCTCCAGGCTGTGCAATGGGGATCGCATTATGTGCCCAAAGAAACTCCGGATCCTTTCCTGGCACGTAGTCAGCAGGCGCTTGGTGACCTTTAGCTCTTTGAGGATGGAGACATTGGTTCTCATAGCTGTCCAAGGAATGCGCAGCAACTTTCTCCAGCACCACATTTCAAAGGAATGGATCTTGTTGCGTTCTTTTTCGGATGCTGTCGGATGGATTTCAGTAAAAATGCATTGACTTATATATTACCTTGTAAGGACAGGGCGGACCACACGTCTGGGTGTTGGACCTAAAGAGACCCGAAAATGACCCGACCGAGGCCAATGTGACGTAGTCAGTGGTCGGCGGTTATCGGGATCTGACATTTGTTTGAAAAAATAAAAATGCCTAGATGATCACTGAAAGGTTGCTTAAATTGCGACAAGAAGGCCATTAAAACAAATTCTAATATTACTTCAAACCAATAAGCCGCATATTTGATAAACACTAAACTTATTTACATTACTTTAACAATTTTCTAACTTCTTTGTCAATTTTACGAAGCAACGCCATATTTACCGTGTAAACCCGATACAACTTTATAGCGGCGTGCATTAGTTGTGTGGTTATAGTATAGCCATAATAGTGCTCACAGTGCACTAAGTGCAGTCCTGTACATGCGATGTAATATAAATATTTTATTTTATGATGATTTATTGAATACTTATTTTAAGTTTACGTGATAAAGCACTATGAGTCAAAAATTGAAAACATGTCAAAATAACAAAAGGCAAAAGAAAAAAAAATGTTTTAATCGAAGGACACGAAAATGTAATTAATAAAAATATAAAATATCTGATATAGTTTTTTTTAGAAAAGTTTTAAAGTATGATTCCGGATTTGAACCCGCAACCGCCAGGCATTGTAGTCCGGAGCGCGAACTACTACACCAGACGGTTGTCGATGTAATGTCATATTAACTTATAGAGAAAATATGGGACCAGCACTACTGCGTTCTGCTGAATTCGGAATCATACCTTTTGTTTCATTTTGAGAGATAGAGAGAGAAATTGTTTTTTTTATAGCTTCAATTATATGTATAGATTAGTCATCATTACAACTTATAAGAAAAGTATAGTTTTATTCAAAGTAATGTTGATGTTAAAGTATTTACTAATTACATACAATTGAACAAAAACATTAATATTGATATATGAATATCAATATTAATGATTTTGTTTAATTGTATGTAAATATGAATACCAATATTAATGTTTTTGTTTATTCATATAATGATATCGTCTTCTTCTAAGGGTGCCTCTCCAACTAGTGAAGGTTAGCTACCAGTACTGCAAAGCGTTGACGGTCCCTTGCCCAATATTCATTATAAAGACACGAAACTTAACGAAGTAAAGCAAACGAAGTTCCTAGGTTTAACTATAGAACAAGACGTGAATTGGAAAACGCATATAGATAATGTTTGTACAGCAGGCGCAGCGCGAGAGCTGCGCGTGAGCCGTGCGAACGCGACCTTTAAACTGGCTCGAACGTGAACTAGAACAGCACGCGCGCAGCTCGCGCGCACTGTACAAGTCTTGCATGAGTTGCGCTAAAGAGACGCACCAATCGGTTGCAGTAACGGATCGCGTGCCGCGCGCGTGCAGCTCGCGCGCGACCTGCGGATTCGTGGCGCGTTCGCCAGATCTGGACCTATCCTTACAGAGTCAATAAGTTTATTTATGCCTTAAAGCAGGTTAGATCTGTAGCAAAAACTGCGATTACTACCTATCATGCATTGTAGGTTCTAAATTACGCTACAGTTTACTGATGTGGGGCAATAGCACTAATATAAATAGAGCTTTTATTGCCCACAAAAGATGCATAAGAGCAATATGCTCCACAAACATCATGTCATCCTCTATTTGCACAATTGCAATTACTAACATTGACGTCACTGTATATATTTGAAACATGTGTATTTGTAATGCAAATTATGCATATTTTTAATAGGGCATTTGACATTTATCCACGGAACACAAGAAATCAAAATATCCTGGTACTACTAAAAACTTTAATAACAATGCAGTATAAAAAAGCTAATACATATAATATACCTAATAATGAATTCAAAAGTTTTTTTTAAATAATAAATATTAATTTCAACATAATTATGATATGACTGACATCTATGTACCTAATTTAATTAAGTGCAATTTTATATTTAATTTTAGTTTAATTTTATATTTAATTTGCATGCCTCGTGTTGGCTAAACATGATTGGTACGTTCAATTTAAAACACCTATACATACCGTGGTTAAGCAAATAAAGATTATTTTATTTTACTTTGATTTATGTTGACGTATTTAATTTGAAAAAGCAAAAAGTTATATTTACTCTGATACTACTTCTAATATAACATCTGTGAAATAAAAACTATTTTTCTTAGTTTCTCTTTCGTTATAAACCGCTCTTACAAGGTAACATCGCGACGCCGCTATGGGGAATTTTTTGGTTACTCTATAATGCTATTTGACAGTTGACATCAAAGTGTAACAGATGGGGCTAGTGTGTCATGTATGGAGGAAATGCAAGGCGATTTGTTCTGTCAGCCGTATCTTTACTTTTTACATCAATGTAAAAATGTATAATTATATTTATATCTATTACGTTATTTAGTGTAAATATTGGCTTCGAGAGACTTTTTACACAAAGGCTGAGGATTATTAAGTAAAGGGGGTCGATCTATTTTCAGCAAAATTAAATTGTAAGATCGGTTTCTCGATAACTTGTCGTGTCCAAACACTACTAGCCACACTTTGATGTTCTGTAAAATATTTTGTTATTTCAATATGCGCTGAAAACCATTAAAATATTAATCAGTATACTAACCAAATAAACTTGACGTAATCGTCACTTGAAATAAAAACGTAATATTCTAGCAATAGATGTTTTAATTATGTCCAGATAAATTTTATCTTTTACCTGCCGCTAACACATAATGCAAACGGTGCCACTTTTTTGATAACGACCCTTTTGCTATTTTTCATATACTTACCACCACCGCTCTGTTTTTTCACACGCAACTTTGCGGGTTCAGGTGCTAACATTTTTTCTACGGCTAACTCGGTCACGTGAAAAAATGGCTCATCTATTCCATACTTTCCTCCGGTGTCAGTGAGAATAGCCTTAAAGTTAAAAAAAAAAACAATAAAATATTTTTGAACTGAAATTAAGTAACCTGGTTTTAAACACGATTTATGATACACTAGACACAACACAAACCTCTGTAGAGTTGTGCTCTTCCTTGTAATTAGCATTATTTGAAAGAATGCATTTCGAAAAATTCACGGCATAAACCAGCCAGATAATGCAATCGTTTTTTAAATACACCATTGTCTTAGTATTAGTCTAAATTTTTATAATGGAACGCGCTTGAAAAGATTTCAATGAATGAAATCTATCACGAAGACGAGAGCATATATAAATAGTAGAAGCTTGTAAACATTTTATTGTTTAGTAAACTAACTAAGGTCGGATGTATAATCAAACCTTTAATCTTTTTGTTTAATTCAAATACATCTTAGTATACAATGTATGAAACTGTAACGATAGTTGCAAGAATCCACCCACTCAGTTATCTTCAAGTAAATGCAATAGGCTAGACTCAGTGTTCCGCAAAGAGTGTACCGTGGCACACTGGTGTGCCGTGGTCATTAGTTGGTGTGCCTCGGAAAAATAAGGTTGTCTTCTTAACATATTTGAAGTAAGTATGTAAGGGTAAGAAAAATATTTACACATAAATTTAATAAATCGTTTTGGTTGTGGTGTACCTCTAAAAATTTTCGTTTTACTAGATATACCGTGAACACAAAAAGTTTGCGGAACAGTGATCTAGTCGCCACCACCAACTTTGACGTCATCGTTAATCTAACTCAACTGTCTAATGCCCATTTTACCTAAATCTTCCTCTTAGTAAGGGACTCTTATCCTAGGTGAACCCTTAAGTCATCCCCTTACCTAAGTTTGTTTTCACCAAGTTAGGGGAGACATTTTTAGGGGACTCTTAACTAAGTGACGGGCTAGTGATTTCAAAAACCGTACTTGAACCGTAATACTTTTTTAGGTCGAAAATCTTCATATCTAAGTCAAAACAACAGTTACCAGGGTAAAAATATTTCTTTCCTCATTATACATATAGACATTTAGACAATTCAAAATTATTTTTTATCGAACCATAACCATCCTTACTAAAAAAAAGATGCTTTCAATTGCATTTGATAGTGACATTAGACGATGTCGACGCATCACACAACTGTCACCTAAACGTTAGGGAGTCAATATTTGAGCCTCTAAAGTATAGGGGGTCTTTTAAGCCACATTTAAAGCGCTAGGTGAAAGTGAAACTTAAAACCCGCTAAGTGTCCCTTAAAAATATTTAAGGGTTCCTTAAAAGTTAGGGGTTGTTTGAAAATGGGCATAACATTCCTTACTATTTTACCTCCACGTCATATATTATTTTCATGCACCAAAAATCATATTTTCATTCTTATGCTGTAACACAGTACAGTTATTCAATTATTTTTTAAATAAGAGTATAATTCTAGTCAAATATTTGGTTGTGTCAATTATAATGAATCGTTGCCAGATTGAGAACCTTCTCCCTTTTTTGAAGGTGGTTGAAAACACAGAACAAGTAAGACTCGCTACGCTCCAATACTGTTCTGTGGTTGAAAATATAGTTCTCATTAAACCGGTTAGGTGCTCTTCAGACTCGCACACATATGACCAATTTTATTATTAAATTTTGTTGTCTATGTCAGTCGCACACAGAAAAAGGACACAAATTATGTATAGCGGCGTGAAAAGGATCAACAAATTGATCATATAAGGGTTCCGTTATTTTTTTTATGATTAAAACTTATTAAAACGAAGAACTATTAATAAAAAAAGCATTCAATCTTAATCGTACCATTTGTACTTTACAGATTTCAGCAGGCGTCGAATGTACTATCATGTGCGCCCGCTTGCTGATACCAAACCGAAGATTGAAGGCGTCGAATGCTACAACATCTCCATAGAGTTCACGTCGGAGTGGTTCCCCTTTACGTTCTACTTCACTTTGGGCCGCACGGGAAGGAAAACAAAGGAAAAAGATTTCCTATAATAGATCGGCGATCGAAAGGCAGGACAGGGCACGGCAGGGCTTTTAGTGATAATATTTGTTTGAAATATACATGCATTTTTTAACACCATAGCTTTGACCAACTTTTAAATGGGTATTGATGATACAAAATAAAAAAAAATTAAGCCTATTTAATTACTGCTGCCACAACTGCTGATGTTGACGGTATTAAGTTAGATCCTTACCATTATTACTCTAGACATATCTAGTCTACTCAGTCAACAAAACAAAGTTAAAGTAAAACTGTTTGAGAAGCCATGGCTAGCCTCCAGTATATCGTTTTTTTTTCTTGCCAATTGACAAGTTGCAATATTTTAAAAGCTTATTTAAGTTAAAAACTTTCAAAGCTTTTTTTTATTCAAGTCATGACAAAAATCTCCAAATTTATCAAGAGTCTAGTTTAAATACCTATTCATTATTTGTCTACAATGAAATGTCAATATTTTGGTTAGGTTTTAACAATGATATTTAGGAAAATAGCGCAATTGGACCTATGAAGAGTGAGAGAGGGACCCAGAGTAGAGAGTCCGATAATTAGAAATAAAAGGTGTAAAAAATAATGTGTAAAAAAGAGAACTTAGCTTCAGGTGAATTTATTGATTTCATGTGGATAGACTTTACTTGGTTAGCTTGCTTATAAAATGAAGGTGGTGTGATTTATTGGTCATAGGAAAATAAGTTCTGGCCATTTAAGTTAAATAAAGCTATTTTTAATTTAATATTTACAAACAATTATGCAGATTCGACAGATACTGTGTCTTCGTCGTTAATGCCCTTGTCTCCGCTGTCGGAACCTGGGAAACTTGACGGTGGAGCAGGTGAAGGGAAGTTGGTAGGGGGTGATGGGGATGGATTTTGGGGAAAGAGTGGGTTAGAGGGGAATTGAGGGAATTGTGGAAGTCCAGGAAATTGGGGAAATTGGGGGAACGATGGAGCTTCTCCAGATATCTGAGGGAACTGAATTTGGGGGAAGCTGGGGAAAGTGCTGACTGGTGGCCTTTGAGGTAAGGACGGTTGGGATTGAGCAGTATCTTCGGCCGTAGGTTGTTGGTCTTGCTGTGGTTGTTGTGGTGCATCAGCCGAGTCCACCACTGCTGTGTCAGCGTCGCCAGTGGGATACTGGGCGGGAGCACTAGGGGCTTGTTCCGCGGGAATACCCGCTGGGAAACTAGGGATGCTTCCTACTGGTAGTCCAGGCGCAACAGGAGATATTGAAGGGTAGAACACGTTGCTTCCGGGAAAGTATGAACCTCCACTGATAGGGTAGTATGCGGGATGAATAGGGGCGAACGGGCTTAGCTGTGATACCTCGTACGCAAAATGAGGTTGAACTCGCACTGGGTATGACACTGGTAACTGAAAATACATAATTATTTTTTTTATTCTTAAATATCATTTCATGACTTTTTATTAAGTTATTTTTATGAAAAGGATTAGATAATGAATAACAAACAATACTCTCACTGGTCGTAAATTCATCGTTGAGATGTGACTATTAAGGGCCGAGCTGTAGTAGTAAGAGCTTAGCTTGGTATTTGGCTACCTTTTACTAAATCTGTAGATTGTTATTGTAATGACCAGATAAATAAAAATAAATCGTTTATTAAGTTAGGATGAGTAAACTCGGCATTATTGACACAATACTATATTTATATAAAAGCTATAAGTATTCTAATTACACGTCATGATCCTAATATGACTAAAAGAAGAGAAAAAGAAACTTACACTATTGATATACTGCGTGGAGGAGTAAGCAACAGTCTTGGTGTGTGGCTGGACGACGGTTCTGACTAGGTGCGCGGGCGCAGCGAGGGTAAGCGGGGCGGCGCCGGGCCACACCACCGCGCCGCCAGCCGCCACTGCCACCGCTGCGGCGACACACATCGACAACAGTAACACCTGAAATATGTGCAAACAACGGTATTTGGATTTTCACTGCTTCCATCTGCGATATGTTCTGTCAAAAAATCTTCTTTCTATTGCTGCTTTCTATTTTACAGTGGCTCGTCTAAATGACTAATTTTGAGTATCCTACTTAAATAAAGTACTATAAGTAGAACTAAAGCTAAAAATTCATTACTAGGAGTTGTAACATTTACGCATAATAAATAGCCGTGTAAATGAAATAAAATAATTTATTAAATTTTTAAATAAATAATTATATGTTCTGAGTTACTTAAATAATTTGTCTATGATATTAGTATTTAATTGATACTGAATTACCTAGTAAGTTCTTAAATTTATGTGTAAAAACTGAGATGATATTTGCATAAACAACACCAATATGCATGTTTTTCAAAATTAAGTATTTCACTGATACTATTTATGATAAAAACACACAAAGACGGCACTATTTCAAAACACACATTATTATCTTAAACGTAAACAACTCAAAATCGGACAAAGCATTTATCTTGGACGGCAACTACTCGAGACACATTAAAAAGTGGTTTTAATCGAGATGAATCTGAAGGCCGATCCGTACCTTCATGTTCAAGGCGCCTGAGAATCGCGATCAGTATAATGCGCGCGTAATACTTCACGACTTTATATACCAATGATACTCCACCCACGGCCCGCGGAAAGAAAGTCACTAGATGTGTCTGCAGCCAAATTTGTATGCGATCTTAATGCAGGTGATGTTTATTGCACAATACATCCTCAGAATAAAAATACTAAAACCGCATTCCAAAATCACTTCCGAATAAATAAATACTAGCTCGAATACTAACTAGAATACAAGCGTTCAACAAAAATCTATTGTTTTAGTCAATTATTAAATATTTATAGTTTGAAGTTATATTATCAAAATTTTAAACATGCAATCTTTTTATACTTAAAAAAATAATTCATTATAGATCTTAATACAGAGCAGACAATGAATAACGGTTTTAAAAGCATAGCATATCATTTATAATAAAGGAAAGTAAAGGTAAACCACAGAGGGAAATATTGGTAAAATGTAGATTGGACTTGCTAGATCATCATTAAGGATATATATAGTCACACAACTTTAAGTAATATAACTTTAATCAAATTGTACTTAGCTATTTCTGGTTTTTCAGCAGCTATACATTTTATTTTAATATATTTCCAATCAGATTTGGGAAGTTGATTTTTGCCAGGTATTTGAAGCCTCAGTAATTAAATAATATTCCGTTTCTAGTAATTCTAGTTTCTACTACTTCCGTTATAAAAGAAAAATTTACTTACTTTCGCAGATTTTGGGTGTAGATGTAGGCAAAACAAGCCTAAATCACATCTAGAATACTATTATTGATCTTTGATGAAACTAATAATACCAGTATTGAGCCTTCGCGATTGTATATTTGCACCAAATTGCTTGTTTTTACATTTTGTACTTAAATATCTATTTTCATGGTTTCCTATTATTGTTATTATTTAAACTATTGCAATTGCACTTAATCTTCTGTAACAAAAATCAGTTTTTTTTTGTCTGTTAGAGTCTTAGAGCATTCAACCAAATTAAAGTTGTTTATATTCTAAATGAAACCGGTTTTTTTTAAGTGCAAAATATGTACAAAAAAAACTCTTTATTCCTTTTCGGCTTCCTCTCCAATTGGTGGGAAGAAAAACTGGACAATTTTTTCGTTGAAGAGTTGAACAATTGGTTTGGGTATTTCGTGGTGCAACGGGTGAGCGCCGCCCACGTATTCTGGAGCCCATAAGTTCTTTAGCATCTGAAGGAACAGCCTAAGAACTTTCACTTGCGGCAATTGCGCTGCATCCGTGTACTTACCTGAAAATAGGATTTTGATGGTAAAGGTCACAAGGTTTAGGAAACGTTAGGTACTACATGCAGCTACAATATTAGGTACCAAAAGCTTGTCTCATCTGAAAATGGGATAAAATGCAAATTTAAATTGTTTTATGTGCGTCAAACATAGTGTTTATAGTTATTCAATAGGTATGGGAGAGGTGCCTTAAAAGGGACTTTTATTTTTTATTTGAGATGGGCTTACTCTTGACCCCAATCTTGCTCTAGAGCATAGATAGGATCTACGATGGAGCGAGCTTGCCCAGAAGATGCCTATTCACTCTGGACTTAAAGAGAGTCAGGTTATATGCACTCGGAAATACAGACGCAGGCAGGGAATTCCAATCTTTAGCTGTGCGCATTATAAAAGATGATGAGAAGCGCTTAGTGCGGATTATGAGTATATCAACTATGAACGGATGGTAGCCGGCCGTGCGTCTGGATGTCCGATGAAAGAAAGGTGACGGTGGTATGAGCTCATGCAGCTCATGAGCACACTTTCCGAAGTACAATCTATAGAAGACCGATAGGCAAGCAACTTTGCGGTGGTGAACCAGGCTGTGCAGCTTGGACGCCACCAGTTTTTTATCGCCTATTATTCTCTTGGCTCTGCGTTCCACCGAGTCTAGTGCAGCAAGTTGGTATTTTGCCGAGCCGTCCCAAAGGTGGCTGCAGTACTCCATGCAAGATCGGACTTGGGCTTTGTAAAGAGTTAAAAGCTGTCCAGGCGTGAAGTACCGCTCGACTTTATTCAGGACGCCCAACTTTCTAGTTTATTTTTTTCCAGTCTTTAAAGATGTGCATTATGTCCTTTTCATAAATGAACGGTTTTGAAAGGGCCCCATCATTCTTGAAAGGGACTGTACGTAATATCATGAAAAATTACATCTTATAATGTGCACAAACAACTTCTTCTTTGGTATACACGTTATCAATATTGGAAGGTATGCTTATAAAAACTACTTATGTTTTTAAATCAAATTTTAAAGCAACTTGAGATAGAAAATAAATTACCTATAAATAATTTCAACAGAAAAACAATCTGGCCTGTTTATAAACTATTTTAGTTTTAATATATTTGTGATTATTGCTTTCCGTCAAATAAAATTTGGTAAAAATACAATATTTTTATTTGACATGGTGAGCAGACAGTTACCTATAAAGGGATGTCCCTTTCATAACCGTTTCGTGTGTCCCTTTCATAAATATCACCACAAAATTAAAAGCATAACCTGAAAATGTACAATTCCAATTTAAAGTCAACTGACCTTTGCTTACGTGTCTGTATAAGCCTATCTTATCGAAAACAACAGTAATTACATAAATAATACATAAACAGCATTTGACAGAACGATTTTAAAATACCCTGAAAATTTATTTTTACTGCAAATATTAAAAACACGTACGGCATGGCACCGCTATCTTTGAAATGACAGGAGCATGAAGTCAGGTGCAAATGATTATATTGGGGTTGCCATACAACTAAAGAAGCCTTGATTGTCCCTTTCAAGGCACCTCTCCCCCACATTTTGCAGCCACATATTAGGCTACTTGAAGTACCATGCAAATGACACAAATATTAATGATATAAATAAGAAACAATAATTACTTTCCAATAAAGTCACATTAAATATCACAGACAGAATAAATCAAGAATTTTATTCTGGCTGTGATAGTTGTATTTTTCTTTTTTATTTAGATCTTTATTGCACAACTTACAGATAGTTTAGATAAAAAGGTGGACTTAATGCTAGAAGCATTCTCTGCCAGTCAACTATTGGGTCATGCAGAAAGTTTTCAAAGGGCGCGGTGCAAGCAACTGATAAAATATAGCCAAAAATCACAAATGTCCAAATTATTATATAGGTGTCTCAGTGGATTTTCAAAATACCGTAGATAATTTAGCGTTAGAAGCCATTTTAGTTGTTTTGTACATACTAATACTCACCACCACCGCTCTGTCTTTTCACACGCAACTTTGCTGGTTCAGGTGCTAGCATTTTTTCTACGGCTAATTCGGACACGCGAAATAATGGCTCATCTATTTCATACTTTCCTCCAGTGTCAATTGGAATAGCCTTAAAGTTAAAAAAAATCAATAACATATTTTTGAACTGAAGTTAAATAACCTGGTTTTAACAACATTTGTAGACACAACACAAACCTCTGTGGAGTTGTGCTCTTCCTTGTAATTAGCATTATTTAAAAAAATGCAATTTGAAAATTTCACGGAATAAACCAGCCAAAAAATGCAATCGTTTTTTAAATGCACCATTGTCTTGTCAAATGCTTTTAATAAATGAAATCTATCACGGTGACGAGAGCATATATAAATAGTAGAAGCTTGTAAACATTTTATTGTTTAGTAAACCAACCAATACTTTGTAGGTTACGCAACTCCAGTTACTCCAATGCTATGACAGATATATTTATTAGTAAACTAATAAGAATAGTCAAGTAAACGTGTATTTTAATATTGCAGCATAACATAAAGATATCTCTTTAAAATGATCATTAAATCAAGAATAATTTACCGAAGCTTATTTTAACATTATTATTTTTATTAATATTTTTTTACAGCCACACATACTTATACATAATAAGTTGTAGAAATCTACAACCTAAGATAGCATCAGAAAATGAAAAATCCGTGTAGGTGAGTTATTAATATCAAAATAAGTATATACATAGGTAGAATGTATAATCGATTACTTACCTACAATCTTTTGGTTAATTCAAAATACATCTTGGTATGTATAAAACTTTAAAATGATAGTTGCATGAATCCACTCATTCATAAGTATTTATGTAGATGCAATAGGCTAGTGGACACCACCAATCAATAGATATAGTTTTCATGAGCAGTCGAAACGCATGTCTGCCTTATAATTTGTATGACGTTAGCGAACTAAGACGTCACTGTTTACCTAACTCAACCGCCTAACTTGTAATAGATTTCAAAGCAAATTTAAATCAGATTTTTGTAATAAATTATTAATTACCGGGTTACTAGGCCTCCAAATAGGGTGTTAGTTTTTAATCATCATAAGAAAACATCATTTATGTTTAAGAATTTTAATTTGAATCATTTAAAAATGGTGTTATTAACATTCCAATTGTCTATCACTAACACATACTCAAGATTGCCCCACATTGCATTCAAGATCTTGATGACATTTGCTACTAGCTACTGGCCTCCGAAATCTCTCGTTGACATTTCATTGAAACTAGATCAATTATACGGACATGACTGGTGCAAGATTACCAACATTGCTTCAAGTCTTATTTGAAAGTTAATGACCAAAATACATAGTTACATCCGTTTATATCAGCAACTTCAAGTGTAGTGATGATGTACTTTGTTTGTTCCGTGACTAAACAGTAAAAAAACCGGCCAAGTGCCAGTCGGACTCGCGCACGAAGGGTTCCGTTTTAGCGCATTATGACTGATGATGACCCCCTTAAATAATTGTTGTATTTTGTTTTTTAGTATTTGTTGTTATAGCGGCAACAGAAATACATCATTTGTGAAAATTTCAACTCTGTAACTAGCACGGTTCATGAGATACAGCCTGGTGACAGATGGACAGACAGACAGACGGACAAACAGACAGATAGATAGACAGCCTTAGGGTTCCGTAGTTGCCCGTCGTTGCCACAATATACCAGCAATTACTTCATTTAAGTCACTTTTAATGTTTTCCTCTAAGGATTTTTTGAGCGACTAAGTTGAACGACTATTACTCTTAAACTAACTAGTCTATCTTAATCGTTATGATTTTTCTTAGAAGTTCATGAAAATCACTATTATCATGAATTTTTCCAGATTTTTTAAGCCAGTAGTTTAGCTTTTAGAGGGACGCACTTTAAATTTCAACTATTTTTCGATTTCGAGGAATTTCAACAGATTCCTCGAAATCGAAAAATCGTCTCAGCAATCCCTAAGTCATTATAAGGGACCTATTCAATGATACCCCACACGATGGGGTAGATAATGAAAAAAAATGATCATCCCCACGTTACGTATCGGAGTAATGGGGGCTACCCTAAAAAATATTGTTTTAAATTTTATTCTACTACTTTGTCGGTGTGATTGATTTACATATCTTTACAAAATTACAGCTCTCTGGAGTACACAGTCTCCAAGCAAAACCTCGGACGGACAGACCGACGGACATTTTTAGGATAACATTTTTCACCGAAATGTGTCATCAGTTTGCATTGTATCATCAGTGCGCGCACTTGGCCGCACGCGGCCAGCGGCCGCAGCGGCCAATGAGATCATTGCGACGTAACCTGCAACCCGTATTGGCCGCTGGCCGTCGCGACCACTGGGATTCGAAAAATTGTAGGATAGTGCGCCAGTGTGCGCGCACTGGCCGCCGCGGCCAGACATTTTACTTGTTTACAGAGTATTTAAATTACATCGTGATGCCTGTTCAAAAGTATTTAGTTTTTCTTTCATTAACTTGAATAGTCTTTTCTTATTTTTTGGAAAAGTTCATCAAACGAGGACTTGCTCATTCTTAAATAATTGAAAAATATGTCGTTTTAGGTCAGTAAAGTACTATGTCTGAAATAATCCCTTACAATATCTTTCACTCAGTAATGGATGAATCCAAAATCTGTTCTTGTTTTTTTCCTTCTTACTTGCAAGATAAACCATCACAGCTAACCAAAATAGCTGTGATGTCGAGGAAATCCTCGACGTCCATTTCGAAGCACTCTGTACTCGGAACTTACAATTTTGGCCGCAGTTCTGGCCGCATGCTTGGTCGCGACACTTGTGGCCTGGTCGCAATACTGGCCGCTGCGGCCTGGCCGCCAGTGCGCGCTTGGGCTAACACTATAGAATAGGGCTAATATGTTTTTTTTTTATTTTCTTATTTCACGTCTATCTGCTCCTGCATTCAAGTAATCCACCTATTTTAAAGTTTTGTGTTTTTTGGTTACACTTTTGGTTAACCTTACAATAAGTACAAACTATTTGCTTACAAAATCTTACAACTGGCGACTAAACATAAAACTTTAAAACAACCAAAACATCTACTTGTCTGACATATATAAAACTGTCAAAAATTCTCAATCTGCTATAGACATAGGTACTAAAGTTATTGTTAACACTTGTATTGCAAAAAATGAAATGCATTATCATTGTAACACAGAATCTCACAACATAAACCAAATTATTTTTTTTTGTAATGAATAAGAAATGTCAGGTAAGTTTTACATTAAAATTGTATACTACTGACATTGGAATGGTTTTTGTAAACTTCGCGGATTCAAAATTCTGTAAATATTCCTGAGGCCGTACTATATACCTACTTAAACTATTTGTTTCTCATTTCAGTTACTGAGTCATCAGTGCAAACTCAAGAAATCAAGACGCCAAAACGAAAACGTAAGTTGTAAAACGCATTTGCTTATAATTTAGATACCTTTGGTATTTTAATTAGTGTAATGGTTGTAAGCTTATTTTTTACCTCTATTAGTTTTATAACATACAAATAGGCAATGGCAGAGGCACGTGTACATTTTAGTTCAAGCTAATAGAATGTTAGAAAATAAACAGCTGTTTGTGCTCACTTTGTTCGTGTCTTTCGAACGTACGAGTATTTGTGAATTTGTGTTTACATTAAGAGAACAAATCAAGCGGTAAGTTAAAGAAAATAATATAAAAGCCCTCGCATGGCCCTCCCACAAACTAAGTTTTGTGCGGCTTGTTTCTTTAAGAAAGTCGTTTAATGAGCACAATCATATCCTAAACTATGGCTGAACCTTATATAGACATCGTATAAAAGCGTCTTAAGAAATATTGTTAAAGGCTATATTTCTCTCACCTTAAAATACATTAAAATATTGCGAGTATAGCATCACTAGTATAGCCCTAGTATGAATTCGGTATCGATAATACAATGGATTAAAAGCAAACAAATAACGTTTCGTAGACACATTTCTTATTTTTTAAATGTTTCACATAGAACCGTAAATTTTTACATTAAAATATCTGCTAGGGTGAATATTAATTAGCCTATCTATACATTGACCAGTGTAGTGGTTCGCGATCAAAGCCTGGCAAATAGAATACCGCAAGGGGCAAGTGTACGTGTCATCAGCACGAGTATTATAATACCTAAGTCACGGATGTTTATAAATAAAATTAAGTATGTTTATCTGTTATCTAGTCGCATTAGTACAAGCTTTGGTTATTGTGATTGTTAAAAAAACAATTGGGTGTCCCTGGGAGCTTGGATCGAATCGGACAGGTGCATAGCAGAGGTGATTCAGGAACTTTTTGGCTCTATGAATGTAGGTTTTATTTTTGACGAAAAAAGTTTTAAAAAAAACATGTCATGATTTTTTTCTAGTTAATCAAAATAACATTCTATGTAATGGGAAACCTTCCTACAACATTCTAAACAAAGAAATAAACAGTTTTCTTAGACAGTTTGTTTGTTTGAGCTTTGTTTTAATTTTATGCCACGCAATGTTACGAAAAAATTAAAGATAAATCATAACTTTCCTATCGAAAATGGGACTCACATTCATAGAGCCAAAAAGCTTGGGAATCACCCGAATCACGAGAATACGTATGTTCCATTTGATCCATACTAACCTGGGACAACCTGTATAGCATATTTATTTACAAATAATGTACTTATTCTGTAAAAAAATCAACTCTTCGTAATATGAATCGAGGGCTACTACGCGTAGGTAGATCGAACGAAGGGTCGATCGGATGGGCAGCAAACAGACAGATTAATTAAGCGTATAGGATAGCGGAACCCTAATTATACCCAACATTGTTAAGTAGCATATCTGTGTTCGGCTATAAATCTGAATTTATTGTCTACATGAAACGTTTTCAATAAATCAATCGCATTTAAATACTCGAACAAATCGATTAGCAGTGACCAATGAAAGCCAAGCCAATTGAAGTTGTGTATTATTATTCGCGTTTATTTGAATATTAAACTCCGGGTGTTTGATAATGAGTGCGCGGGAGGTTGAAAAAGTTTTTCCCGACGCGCAGCCCCGCCCCCGCGCTGAGACGCGACGTCGGATTTCCTTTCAGCGAGAGCTCGGTAGTCGGCCGGTGGCCGCCGCGTGGCGCTGAGCTCGCTATTTCACTGCTCGCACACACAAACACTGTTTATTTACCTCATCAATACAACATCAAAGGATTACACAACGCACCCACACACGTACGTCCTTATTGTTTTCTTTATATCATATTTTTTTCTGTCACCGAACTAACCGATAAAAGAATGAGCAATGTCAATACAAACACGTTGTCATGTTTTGGCCTACATATCGAATGCAGTTCCCGAGTTTCGTTAAGTAGTTACATACCCACTGTGCTCGTTTTAATCTCATTTCGGGTTACGTTTTAATCTCATTTCGTATCACATGCTAAATATACCAGGCTAGCTATACCTGATTACATCAATCACGCACTAGAATCTCTCTGAACTCCTAAGAATGTCACACAACCTAACTCTATCTTACATTACAATAAGACATTCATAGTAATAAAGTAATCTAAGTCATTGTAATTAATCAGTGTTTGTGGTTTGCATTAAAGGCTAAAATTCATAATTTATAACCAAAATGATAAATAAAAAATCCTTGAGGTTTAGTTATTAGCTGAATACAAGTATTGAAATGCCGCGAATAGCTTATTGATATGATATTTTTTCTAGAAACATATCGTATGGCGGACGAAACGGCAACGGATTGCCTCTTCGAAAGGCTGCGGCTTCACCAGCAGCGCGCGCCCGACTCCACGGAGGTGGCGCGTGCCATCACCTCGCGCATCAACTCGCGGCTCACCTCACATGGTGAGTGTCAAAGAAACACGAAAGAGAATAAATGAATCAGAATAAGCTGCATCGCACTTTGGTGCCCGCAATATAAGTAGCTCACGATTCACGGTGAGCGATAACAACGTGTACCTCCTGTGCATTTTTATAAGCATTAACTCTCGGCTAACATCATCAGCGTTGACAATACGTCAACAAAGCAAGCAGATGTTAAAGTGACCGTCATCACTCACAACTCGTATTTAATGGTGAGTACGCAATAGTGACTTTGATGATATTAACCGTAGCCTGAAAACGAGACAGAATCAGAATCTTTACTTAACACAATAGAAACGTTATTGTTACTCGGTCTCATGCGACCGTTCGGCTTCCAATATGTTAAGGTCTGCAACGAAATCGTATACCATCTCCACCTGCATCAACTCGCCCGTTGCGGCTCACGGCTAATAGAGTCCCGTAAACAAGAAACCAGGCACAATATATTATTTTTATTGTTACTCTGTCTCATGCGACAATTCGGCTGCTAATAATTAGAAGCTGTATTGACTACTTAGCCGCCCGCGTCAACTCGAGTTGCGGCCCACGACTCTTAGTAGATCACAATGGAGTGTGATCTTCTTTGGCCACATCTAAATGAATTAGTTTACTTCTCATGTTTCATAGTTGGTACGTTAAAATGTAGTACAAAAACTTAAATGGTAATAAATACGACACACTCTCGGATGTCGTAAATCTTCTAAGGCCGACACAAAAGCAAAGTTACTTCTTGTTACTTAACTAGGTAATAGTACCTGCTAGGTTAGAAGAAATGACAAGAATTTATAACCGCGATAGCGACACTGAACACGCCACACTGTAATTAATTTCTGTCATATTCTTACGTCGTAGATCCTTAATGAAAAGTTTATTCTAAGGTATTTTTTTATTCAGATACTTACATTAGTTTTAACTTTTTTGAGAGACCATCTGTTAATACAGCCGTGAATCTGTTAATACAGGTTGATTCCCGAACTTTTGGACTCTATGAATTTAAGTTTTAATATTGATGAAAAACAGTTTGAAAACAATTTCATTTTCGTTTTTGTCAGAATAAGAATAACTAAGATAAATTTTTAAATGCAAACCTTCCTGCAACATAAAAAAAACTTTTTTTTATAGTTTGTTGGCTCGAGCTTTATTTAAGCTCGATGCGATGTTACGAAAAATAAAAAATCTATCACAACTTTTTCGTGTCGTAAATGGAACCCAAAATGCATAGAGCGAAAAAGTTTGGGAATCAACCCCGCAATGCGCCTGTTTGATTTGATCCATACTTCGAGGGACAGTGGACACCCTGTATAAATAGACGTTTAGGAAAACTTCGTAACAATACTGTCATCTTTATTCTGTAAACTGTATGGGTAGGTATTGTCGTAAAATTATATTCTATATCTTTAACGACGCGACGATGCGATAATTTGCCCTATTTATTAAATCAGTTCTAGACTAGAGTTAAACGATAATAATGATCTAGGTTAGACCGTGTTTAGATTTTTGTCGAACTGCAAGTTTATTAACACAAATTTAGACACTTTATTATGTCTAATGTTCTAAGCAAGACCAGGGCAGACAATGACAACGAAACCTAATTTCAGATAGATTTTGTACCCATTATCTTCATATGATAAATATTTTTTTAAAACGGCTTTTACTTTGTAAAATCTTTAATTCAGGTTGCGTTCAATTGTTATAGTCGCATTCATTAGTATCGTACGATCTAAGTGACCTTTCCTAAAATAACTTATCGGATTTCAGGTCCCTGTTAATAACGTAATGATTTGTGAAAGCTCATCAATGATACGAACTATTAAATCGATTGCAATATAATTTACAAATTCGATTTCCTGATTACAAATTTCAAGGTTGTCTTATGTTTATCAAAGCATTTGAAGTACCTAATTGATACAGATAATCCTAGTAGATACCGCAGGCTACTATGTTGGATCAATCGATATGTTAGCAACATAATGTTGTTTATGTTGTGGTAAATAAAGTTTTATAAAGAAACTAATATTAGTTACACGTCCGGTAGGTCATAAAAGCAACATTTGGCTATGTGCCCACCATTAACTCTTGACAGCAGCTCTCAGTAGTCGGGCATGATTTCGGAAAATTGCTAATTGAGCTACGTACTATGAACAAACTATAATAGTTGTCCTGTTCGCAGAATGAACGGATACCGATGCCAAAATATTTTTGAAAACAAAAGCTTCCTTAACACAGACATTTTTTATCTAGAACTAGCAGTTGCCCGCGGCTTCGCCCACGCTAATCTAGATTTAAATATAAACCAATGAATCGCAAAGAATACTCTTATTTCATTGTTTAATCTCATAATCTTCATCTCATTTCAGCCTTTTGCAGTCCACTGCTGGACGTAGGCCTCCCCAAAGAGCGCCAAAGAGCACGATCTCCCGCATTTTTCATGTATCTACTGCTAGCCATCTTCCTTAGGTCGTCAGTCCATCGAGCTGGGGGGCGTCCTACACTACTTTTGCCTAAGCGTGGTCTGCACTTGAGAACCCGCTTACTCCACCTTTCATCGGTTCTGCGACAGATGTGGCCATTACAGACAGATGTTGTTTATCCTTTACTTGGAAAATAATTAACTTCAAATACAAAATTTTAACCGCTTTTCACCCGTTTTGGGGTTTATAATTCCAACAACACCAATATACTTTTAATGGTTCCTAACCGTAAGCCTAAATAATAATTTTAGTAATGTTTACTTTGAAACGAAGGACTTTTCATACACAACTTCATCCCCCTTTTATTTAATTTTTATTAAAAACGCTGAGATTTCTATAAATTATTTTCATACATAACCGTAAACACTAAATTTGGAGATCCTAACTATAAAACTGACGGACTTTCATACAAACTTTTATCCCCTATTTCACCCCCTTAGGGGTTTAATTATGGAAAATTCTTCCTTAGTGGATGTTTTACTACGTTTGTTAAATTTAGAGTTTCTAGCCCTAAGTGTTCGGCCATTGCGTTTATTTAAAACTTTCATCCCCTATTTTACTCTCTGTAATGAATGAATGAATGAAGGGGTTGAATTTAAGTAAACGCTGAAATATGTAACTCATTATTTTTGCCGTTATAAATTTATACTAAATCTCATGCAAATATGTATGTTCAAAGAATAAAATGTTTCATATAAACTTTGGACCCTCATTTCACCCTCATTTGGAATCTCTAGACCCAGCGGTTTGGGCTGTGCGTTGTTATGTCAGTCAGATTCTTTTTTTATATATCAAGAAGAATGATTAGTTTACACAATTCATATCCTTATCTACATCTACTTGGCAATTAACAAATCTTGCACCCGCAGACAAACGGTTTAAACGTTGATAGGTAATTTAAATAATGATGTCAGTCATCAACCAATAAACAATATAATTATATACATCAATTCATTATACATTTATTTAAGCGCCATTGTTGAACGTCTTTATTGACAGATTCAGTATAAAGATTTATTACCAATCATTCAAATGTTTTCGTGTTAGTATAGTAAATTATAATTATGCATTATTCATTACATGAAATGTGACAGGAACTTGGCATCCCTACCTATGCAATAAAAATCGAAAAATTTGGCAGGTACCACAGACAAATATTGGACCAACACTATACTACGAACGAGGGATTGAACGGAAAATGTAAACATAAGTAAGAAGTAACTTTTCGCGTGACTAACCGAAATTAATAGCCTCTAAAGGCCCTTAAAAGTTAGTTTCGGCAACCTTATAATTTTGTTTATCAATGTCTACCTACTTTTAAATAGCTTTCTAAACTACACAAGTTCTACAAAAACTTGGCCTAATTCTTTACGATTTGCGGTCGTAAAGAAACAATGTAACTGGTACCATACCATAGACGTATTAATTGTCTGATCAGAGTACCATGTTGTGAATTTGTCCATAATGTTTAAAATGTATATTTTTCAATTCAATTTAAAATTTGATACTGATGACTGGATACAGTTAACATTTTTATGCTACTAAAACTCCATAGCAACTACTACGTACAGTTTTTAAAATAAGGGAAATATTGTGGTTAATTTCATTGCCTACCTTGGTTTTATTTTTTTTATTTGTGTTTAACATGATACCTACACATCTTTGTATTTGGTCGAGGACAGAAATACTCTATCGTACATCCCTTGGAGGTCGTTGTATTCTCCGTACTATAAGAAAGCTTGTGTCACGTCTAGAAAGATTATGGGCAGACTAGTTAATAGATTTTACCACCAAATATTTTAACCACATACTAATATCAAGTGTAGGTAGCACTCTAATTCTGTAGCTACTTTTTTGGTAGACAAAATCTTTTAGTAGCTATCTGTAGCAAGGGAAATCTTATAATTCTGGATACTTAAAATCTTATATTCAGGACGTCTTTATGAAGTTATTAGAAAGCGCTATCATTTCATTTCTTTTATTAACGCAATAAGTACGACAATGTGTCGTGCCACTTCTCAGTTACACCCAAACCGTTCCAAAACAATAAAAAGCGCCGGTCGCGGTATTACGAGCGATATCCAGTAAAAAGTAAAACCATTCATGCGAAATTCTTTCATATCTATGTTCATACCATTCATAATTAATTTGAATTTAAAAATTTGTGATGTATTAAAAAAGCATCTCGTGAAAAAGGATCCAATGTCCAAAAGTTTGAGATGCTCCTTACTTTTAAGAAAAGCCCAAACACTCTTATAAAGATTAGCCGTTTATACAATAATGCGCTAATGCAATAAACTAAAACCAGAAGCCCATAAGACCGAGTTATTTTGTTTTTATCTTATTAACCTGTTATCAATTCGCTGATCAAATGCCATGCTTAACATAAATATTAATTTCGGTAAAACATTAGGCAGTAAACCAATGAATATTTGAAATATCTTGTCTTGTTTTCGCTTCGCTCTTGTAAAAACTTTGCTTACAGAGAGGATTTTATAGATAAAAAATGGCTTACGTAGCACTAAGTGAGGTAATCTGAAGTGACGCAGAGGTACCTCTTCAAACTTCTACCTTCAAACTCCTGCTTACTCTCCGCTACGCTATGCCCCGCTTTATTCCACTCCGCCCCTGTGGTAACACTCGCCTCTTTTCACAGTTTCATATCTCCTTCCTTCGTGTAAACAAAACCAGTAGCTACCACACAATAGATCTAGCTTTATTAGCGTGTCAGACGGGGGGCGGCCACAACCCCATGGAAATGCTAAAACCTATTATTATTTGCTATTAGCACCATAGTAAATACCAGTAAACTCTAATTAAGTAACAAGTGGCAACCTGTTATTAAGACGGTACTTAATCTATAGTATCTGCATGTCTAACCAATTTGATTTTAATTTTGTTATCGTATTATGTACACTACAAACAATTATTATGCATAAGTATTTTATTTTTTATAATAAGGATTATTGCTTCTTTTTCGGCGAATCTCATAAATTTTACAGAAGTTGTCCTTAAAATCGCTGCGATTGAGTTCATTGACTTCTTTGTTATTTTTAAGCTGCTCATAACTTACTTATGTAATACCCAGTACCTCTCAAAATACATATCAAAATAGACAGGTGGAAAATGTATAACAAAATATGACTTCATGGTATGCTAGCGTTGTAATAAATTTCATGTCATCACCATAGAAGAAACAAATGGGAATAATTTATTCAATTAAAATACAATACTATACTGCCAAAATAGTCGCAAATTTTCGCCATTTATTATATTAGATCTTTATATTTACGTCTAACAATTGCCGCCTTTAATCTATCTAGAAACCATTCCAAACAAAAACATATATCAGGTAAAAATGAACCAGTAGAGCTATTTCTATGGCACATGTATTGGCTTGAACTCTACAGAGGACGAAACTTAATGGGATTTTTCACCCACCGGTCAGCGAAGGACGAGGCCTAAAGGCCGAAGCGATCGATTCTTATTTAAGGGTTTCGTTTTTGTTAATACAATACCTATTCACAACAAAGTACCTAAGAGTTAAGGTAGGTATTAAATTAAAACCTACTTTGTTAAGCTGAGAGTAGTTTTGTTTGAAAAAAATGTATTTTACTGATAGTATCTAAGTATGTTTGTTACTCAATAAGGTTTAGCAGCTCAACTGAATTCTGATAGATATTTGATTATTGTCCCGTTTTTGTGTTCCCGTAAGATGTTCATTATTTCCTCTTTGGCTTAGTTTTTAAATCTTTGTAGACAAAGTAGCAAGCAGAAACTGTATCACAATATAAATAATGTTTATATGTTCAGAATTTAAGCTTCATAAAATACACACCAAAGCAACGCACACATCAACATCGCTCACGGGAGACGGACACAAAATCTCGGAACGCTCTGTCTCGAACTACTGTAAGCGTGTGAAGCTTACTTCTGTTACCCATAACTAAGTATTATTTATTCTGTGCGAGCCATAAAAACAATCTGTCAACATTAAAGTAATAATTATTCACAGAATTCTTTCAAGCTTATGTCACAAAAATATAAATCTAGATTATAAAACTGAAAGCTTTGAAGTCAATAAACTCTACGTTATAAAGTGGGCATTTAGACAGACAATTTGTTACTACCTCTTTGAAGGAACAGTAAATCATGGGGAGGTGTCATTACTGCGGCAGGTTCGCGTGTTCTACCTACATACTACCTGGCTTTGGTGCATTGGGCCCTCGGCCAAAGCGCCGCCGTGCCGCCGCCGAAGTGTTACCATTAATTTATATAGGGAAATGATTACTTATTGTTCCGGTACTGATAGTGCCAGGCCGAGCACTTGCCACCCCCCGCGAACCTTTTTACGGTCGCGTTGCTTGCAAAGGTAAACACTTCGGGTATGTAGTGACAATGCGTGGCAGGCGCGAGCTTTAGGGTTTAAAAGCGCGCAATTTATTGATGCCGACTCTAATTTTTTCATTAAAATGTAGCCACTCGAACTAAAAAGGTTTTTTTTATTTTATTGGTGTTATAGGCTTTAACAATAATTTAAATATTGTGTCTAAATCTTAATAATCACAGTTGGTATTTATCATATAATTTTAACATGAGACAAATTAATGTCGGAGATGCTAGACGTTTTAATATTTTTAACCGACATATGACAACAACTAATGAAGATTATTGACACCTTTAAATAAATTAAAATGTCTTTTTGCCAATTATACTAACTTCCGAATTTATTTAATTTAATGAGAACGTCCTACCTACATTATAAACTATTCTAATGAACCTTATTCTTAGAGAAAGATGAGTTAATATCTACTCAGAGATAGATTTATACATGTAGACTACGATATGCATTTATCCGAAGCACATTATCCGAGCATGGTTAGCACTGGGCAATGGGTATGATTACAACAGTAAAACAATAGAATAGAAAACCCAATCGTTACAAAAAAATCTTAGTTAAATAACTGAACGGTAATTATAAAGACAGTGGTATTTCACATCGGCGATTAAAAATGTTTACACGAGGCGCAATCTATTTTTGCGGGCGCATAAATCAAGCGTCGCCTTGACATTGGCCAGCACGGGACTGTCCGCTCCTGTCACTTTTGCATTGTTTAATGCCATCATATGTTTCGTGTAAGATCTAAACATGATACTATGTCACTTAGTATACCTACAAGGCTATTTATAGTTTTTACAAGTCCTCTGCAGGGTTAAGTCTGGTGCTAAGTCTACTAATCTTAGCAGCGTCATAGTAAAAAAATATTCAAAAGTTCGTCCTTTAGTAAAAGTTGTTAATTTGAACACTAAAGTCAGCCCTTGAGGGGTTTTGCATGAGCAAAAATATTTATAAAGACAACTTGAAGAGCCCTAATGGCTTAGTGCCGCGGATATTTGCTTTGAGCGCAGAGGGACATTCGACTCCAAGTACAGACTCGGACTGCAATATAACAAATGAAAATATTTAATCTATATTGAAATCACATGTTAATACCTTATTCCTAACTTAGATAAGTACCATGGCCATTGGTATGTTATCTGGTATTATTTTTATTAAAAAACTTGGATTCCAATTGCAACTAACTTGTAAATTAATAAATATAGTTATATTTGAATAAAAAATAAATTACCTACACATAATATTCATTATTAGTTTCGTTTGTAAATTAGGTTAGCCATTTTAGGTTATTGCTAATTTATTTTAACACTTAGTAAATGAATATTTAGTGATCTACTTCCATCAATCGAATCAATTTATAATCCGATTTATTAGAAAATGGCTCTCATTCTATTTTGAATTATCAATTAAGACGTATCAATTCCACTACTTGCGCCGTCGTGCATACAAAATAGCTGCGGTGTTTTTTGAATGAAAGCCAAATCCGACAAATTAATGTTTGATTATATGCACCATATTGTTGATAACGGTCGCTACGAGGGTATACCTAATGTAACTGCTTCTATTAATGACCCCCAAACATTAGCCTTGAATACTGCACGCTTCGAATAGCTTATTTATAAGACAAACTATTGATTCCAGAAACTCATCTCACCTTACCGTCTCAATCCAACTTATTCTCCCTGGGAGTAGTATAGAAAAAAATCGGTTCTACTCGTAGGGATAAAATCGCTAAATTGCAGTTCTAATTATATTTCCCGTTCCTAATTAGGAACGGAACGAAGCAAGTTTGCTTCGCAATAAAGAGTACCGATCTATCTATTCATCTTTGATTATAATATGTCTAGATAGAGTTTGGTGTTGCAATTGTCACCAAAAGAACAGGCCAGATTTGGGTAACAACTATGGTTACTATGGTAACAATTATGGATTGCTATGGTAACAAGCGCGCCACTAAGCGGTCGAAACAAACTTTGGAGCCAACAGTTGGCTTAAATATTTTTTGACGTTTATGACACTCGAACAGGAAATCTAGACATGTATATAATCAAAGCTATTCATATGATACCTAAACATTTTAAATACAAATCTACTTGCTTAGACCTAAGGAGGGGGTAACCCTTTTAAACGTTGGGCTACTGCAAACAAGGCCCTTATTATTGTTATTATTCACTTATCACATCGGGTTGAAATAATACTTCATCACACGCGTGACCTGATGACGGAGAACATAAGAGTTAATTTTACTTGCTAAAGCCAACTTTCTAAGATAACTTATGTAATAATCATCAACACATTATAAAATATTCCTTTTGCAAAATGATACAGTTTCTAGATTTTATGAATTATGTATGTATGACATAATTCCAATACCGCGCTTGTCGAGATTTCCGATTATTTATTTGGCAGCTTGGGGCAGGGACACGTTTACAATTTTGTCGTTGGCAGTGTCTCCAATGTTATGATGAGTATTAAGAGTTCGCGTCGTGGATGACCAGTTGTACTAATACATCATGATTATTTTCTAATATGAACACACTTACACATACTAATAAGCTTACAACTATTTTCACACTTGTTTTGTTTATTTGCCTTATAATGTGCTGCGAAATCAATGGACGAGATCTAGTTAAAGCCTTAACTTGGTGAAGGCTGAAACTTTAGCCTTTTAAATTTTTGGATTTTGTCCATGAAAATATTACAAGAACACGTTTAATCTATTAAATGCAAAGAAGTCGCACTATCATTGAAGCTTAACTTGATGTGCTTTGGAGGTCATTTTATAGCGATCGCTCTAAATGTAGGTAGTACATAACTCTGATAGACTTTATTATTTATATTTCGAGTGAAGTGGAGTGAATCTAGAATCATGGTAAAGTGTCCAGCCAGAATAGAATTGGGACAAATCGTTAGGAGGAAGAGTGGACGCTTGACCTCCACGGGCAAGATATATCCCTTCAGGACTTATCTCGAATACCTAATAGTATAAACCAAAATCACAATTGTTATTCCCACGCAATGCAGACGTGATGTGTTCTCGTCTTTCATGTTTTAATCCGCAACTAATTACTTAAGCAACAAAGATTTGTCATTCGCATGAACCATATAATTTTCAAAAGAGCTGCTACTCCTCGCGCTACGTTGACAAATTAAGGAAGGATTGAGTAGCTATATAATTAAGTGCTAATATACATGCTCGACTAAGGCTGAGCTTATACTGAGTAGGTTACGCAGTTGATATGCGTTCGATAGGCAGAACAATATTTGTAACTCATGCAACAAGCGAAAAGGATTTTATTCTGTGGCTAATGGCATGTAACACGAGCATTTTAAAGTAGTACTGACACGGTTGGATGACATTTTTCTTTTACATGTTTTATTCAGTATGTAGGCTCTCTTCCAGGCATACGCTTCCCAAAAATGTAGCTGCGCCCCACTACCGCTTCGGAACTACTTTGGCTGGTGACGCCGAATCGGTGAAACTAACTTGGTCGCTCACACAATTCCAAGTTTTGTAAGCTATGAATCCTTATGAGACAATGCACACCAAACGCGACGCAGCTGAGGAGCGGTTTTCGTGTTGTTTTAAATAATTGAACGTAGTCAATTTAAACAAATTGTAGCGATTTTATATAACTCTGATAAAGATCGCTTCGAAAACAAACACAACGAATAAAGAATTTTCTGAAAATCTGAAAGACCAAAAGATCTTTTAAGACAGCTGAGTCTACATCCTGCTGTTGTTGCTACGGCGCGCGGCGAGGCGTCTGGCTGGACGCGTCACTTGCGTTTTTGCCAAATCCCCACCGTGCAGCAGTAAAATTGTTATTCCTTTTCTATGGTCGACAAGCCGGGTTTGTCTATGAACTGGGTACAACACTTAAACGACGTTTTTAACAGCATAATGCTGACTTTTGGCTTCGGAGGGCGATTTATTTAATATTTTGCCATTAGTGTTCATAGTCAAAACCTATCCTCAAACACAGGTATTAAGTACTTTTTTTTACTCCACAAACTTGATATGTAGCTGGTAAATCTGTATCAATAAAATAAAATAAAAAAAACTTAAAAAAACGAGACAACTATTACGTGGTTTAGGTATAATAACCGGTAATTACCATTACCACATTTCTTATATCTCTTTAACCCCTCTTAAGTTAGGAACTCGTTTAAAACTTTTCAAGTCACCAATTAAAATCGTAATTGCGAAGTGAGTGACAGCCCTATTCAGCGATGACGTACTAGGGAAGCGCGTGCCGCCTTGGCGCTGCTCCAGGTGCCACCGCGGGCACCGGTGTCATACGAGCGTAAGGGCTACGACTAATAACACCAAGGGCTTGGAACAAATGTTGTTGTTTATGATGATAGCTATATAGTCGTGCAAGGTTGTTGATTTTTTTTTAAATAATCCTGGATATTGAACAATATGACATACATGCTCTGATCCTTAGGTAAGTAGCTATAGTACTGTGTTATAGAAATAAGAAACATCGACAGTACCACCCAGCCAGACTCATGACAATACAGGGTTATTTGAAAAAAATCAACAACCTCGCAAGACTAGATAGCTAACATCATACACTACAACATTTTTTCTACGACTTTAGATAATTTGACAAATTTTACTTTCATGCAAAAATAAATATCGATATAATTTTACGTCTGAATGTTCTTATCTCCTGTTCGCTTCACATCGGGCGTCGACTAACATAGACTTACAAATGGTACGACATTACAATAAAAGCTTGGTAAATCATTTTTAATTAATGTATTGAGTTCTGATAAAATTCGTAGAACAAATTTTGTTGTTTATGATTTTAGCTATCTAGTTGTTGTTTTATTACAAATAACCCTGTATAAGTAGAAAAAAATATTTTGACCCGGCTGGCAATTGAACCCAGGACTTCAGCGATGGCGACGCCATATCGTTATATCTCTAAGAATATTTAGTTTTTTCAAGTATAATACAGCCTTAACATTTTTAAATATATTTTTTATTATTATAGGTAATTTCAATTTCTAATTCATTATTTTTAAAATAAAGCAACTAAGGAATGTTACTTAATTTTATCTTTTTACATTTTTTAACAAACAAGTCTAGCAATCTATGGATTTTTTTAATACTTGGCAACCCTAACTGCTGGCTAAGTAGGCCAATATTGCAATGATCCAAAGACACATAAACAACTATGTACTTGAACTAGTTTATGCGCTCTTCCGTAGTGCATACCAATCTTTGACACTGATATATACCTACACATATTTTTCATATAGTATAATGTAGAATATTTAACCTCAATTTTCATTTTTATTTCACTTTAGGTGTTTAAATGGTTATCAAATAAACAGGCACTCATTTTACACAAAATAGCTAACAATATACATTGCCATAAACTATAATAAGTTAATTACAAGTATCAATAATAATATTAAAACTGCACGAACAAACAATTTCGCACTGCACCTAATAGGTTCTGGCATTACTTTAAGGCAATTGACGCTTCAATTAATTCTTCTGAAATGGAGCGTGTCGTATCAATAGTAACGCGAGGCAATTATGCGAGAATGTTGTATTTACTATAGTAATTTTAGATGGGCGAGATCGAAAGACCACTTGTCGGCCTCCGGGGTTCAGCCCAGTGGGCACAACAAAACATCTCGCGGAAGCCACGGCCGTAACTGTCAACCTGAAAGAGCAAGCACTTCACACACCTACAAAAACCACATTCACCACTCCTTATTCGTACTTGCGCTAGTAGTTAATGGATTATGATATTGCGCGAGAGTGGCCTAGTGTGATTTTGGAAATAATTACTAGATAATTTGATTAAAACGTAAACCTGGATTTGTATGGGAAAACATGATTTTGTTTAGGTGCTGCTAGGCCGTGCTACCCTGAAGTCTATACAAATTCACGTTTACTTTTCGATAAATTTATGCGTTATTTACGCGGGCGATTATTCATAAAATTCAGAACTACTAAAATTTTTGGTAACCATTTTTATTTTCTACTTTTATTTAAAAAAAAAACAGATGAACTTTAGAATTATAAATGCAGTCGATAATATTGTTATCGACAATGCCAGCAGTATCACTGATTCTTTACACAAAAACTGGACGTGAAACGTTTTTAGCCCACAAAACTTTTATTTATTATTCAGGAAACACTTTAAATTTAAATAGATTAACTCCATGTTTTACGGACATGCTAGTAGAAAATAATGGCGCCGTCGCTCTCTGGATGACACCTAAACAGCTCTTTTTTGTGGCTTTTTCGAGACGCTTGATGAAAATAATTTAAAAGAGAAACATATTTTTACACAAAAATGTTTAACACTTAGTGTCACTTAGTTAGTCACACATATTGTTTAATATCTGTTGAATTGTTATAAATTATAAACAAATGACTCGGAAAATAATCGTTTATTAGTGTACGTATCCTGTATCTATCTATACCAGCACAAAAATAGACATTACTAAAATTGATCATTGTAAGTGGTCTAATTACACCGAGTCTTGTGTTATTAAGTATCCTTGAATTTATTGGTACTCGTTATTTGAACCAGTTTTTAATTGTTATTTCAGATAAACATGTTCGACAGAGCACGTTGGACAAGCTTTGGAATAAACAGTCGGGAGCTGTACAAATGCTGCTGTCGATATTGGAGGTAACTCTAGCTTTCACATCATCATCATCATCATCATCATTTAAGCCATAGTACGTCCACTGCTAAACATAGGACTTTCAAATGCTTTAAATAAAATTCCGCCAACACCATGGTAGTACAAAAAATTAAGTCTATTTTCTCCAGCGTTGTCTTGCCAGTTTCATGTTGTGAACATAATTTTTAAGTAGTTTCAGTGATACCTTCACGATCAGAAGTCAATTCAGTTACTAGCCACCCGTTCTGTTCTGTCGTTACCCGTTTGGTTAAGAATGTCCACGTAACGTCAATATAGACAGTAAACTGACTTAAACACAATAAGTCGCTAAGAATTATAAAACACTATTTAATTCTATTTCCCTGCATAATTTTGGCATTATTCGCTTTAAATAAACTCTTATTTCAGTCAACAACTGCTTATTTCAGAGCACACGGGACACACCTACGTCTACTTATATAACAGCGATACTAAGAGAAGCTCTATGCTTAAAACAAGGAAAAGGAAAAAAGTGCTCAGGTATAACATTTACTTACTTTAATATTTATATACAAGTAAAGTTCACTTCATTCTTAAGATACGAATAATGTAAACAATACATTTGTTGATGAATTAGTTCCGATTGAAGCACCAGCTAATAAGAAGAAGGAAATCAAAAAGGCGGGCAAAGAAAACAAAGCGCCTCTCGCTAAGAAGGGTATGTCTATAGACCGTGTGGCGCTCAAGTTACCAAACCAACCGCTTTTTTAACAAATAAAGCTAAAATTATTTTTCCTTTATACTGTGTAAATACAATATCTGCACGGCATTAACTCTAGGACACAAAAACTTTTTAAACAATCACGACCATTATTGTAAAGTTTACATGAACTAAACCCTGCACAAAAAATTATGCACGTAAACTGAATAGCTACTCGTACTTATAAGTATAAATATATTCAGCCTTACTAGCCTTAATCACTGGGAGGAGTCCTGCACACTGACATTTACGACAAAGACATGCTTGACATTGGTCAACATAACCTTGTAATTTGTTTTGCCGGAGAGATTGTACCTCCATTGTTATTTCAACGCACTGCTGATTCTAATCAAATTAACATAAACGTTAAGTAATAGTAAATATTTGGGTAGCGGGTTGGCGATGATATTGTAGGCGTCACGAATACCCCTGCCTAATGGAATTACCAAATCAGGCTTCCTTTAATGTGTCCTTAGCATCGTTCTTTAAATTTCTAACAATGCTTGCGGAACTCCTAATATTTTATTAATGTTTTAATTAATATAAGTGTTTTTATTAATCGTTTTCACTTCGTACTTTAGCCCCTTGAAATTTACATTCTACCAACACAGCTATTTAAGCAAAACATACCTCTTTACCCGTGTTGCGTACAGTTTTAGTTTGAAGAATTATGCAAAATCAACATATGGCACCCGTAAATGTATTTTAAAAAATAGTCAAACTGATTAACAACTTTTTTTTTAATCAAATACAAGTATCTAAATATTAAACCATGTTTTTTATCCGTTTAAATGAAAAACCGTTGAATAACATCAAAAACCTACACGATTACAAACAGCCGGTGTGGATAATTTCAGCGAACAACCTCGCGAGGCAGCAATGCGCGCAGCACTTCGTATCGATAAACGGCTCGCAGGCGGTGATCCGCACGTTAGTCGCCACGCAAGGCAAACGCGACAGCAACGTTGGCACCGAGCTGATGCTGCAGGACCTCGTGTGGATCCTCGCCTCGCTCTCGCCCAGAGGTACGCTAAGCCCGCGCTCTGCTTCCAGCCAACAACATTGCGCGCCAGCAGGCCGCGCAGAACTTCATTGAGATGAAGGGCACCCACGTCATCATTCGGAAGATCATTGGGACCATACACGACAAGCGGGAGCGACACGCCGGCACCGATATCATATTGCAAGACCTCATCTGGATTTTAGCGCCGCTTAGTTCACGAGGTTACTTACTCTAACTACTTACTCATTAACTAAGATGGTTGTTTATATAAGAAAGTTAAAAAGTCAATAATTTTAGCTACCTTTGTCACAAAAACATTCACCAATAAATCAAGAATACATGCTCATAGATACAAATAGATAAGCTAAATATACTTACGTTTTTTTCAGATCCGAAATTCGCATTGAAGGTAAGAATGCTGGGTTGCGTAAGAACAATGCACCTCATTTTGAAGGGACACTTTACGGACAACAAATTAATATTTCCCCTGCTTGTTATAATGAAACAGCTAGCAAAAAATGGTAAATGCACTTGTGATTCAATTACCTACCTACATTTCATCGTACACACAAATGCTAAATAAATATTTTAATATTGCAGCGGTAACAACGTCAATTTTGATCCGGGATGGAGTCATAGCTACTTACGATCGAGTTCTCGTAAGTTTGGGTTTCATCCCAACAGCCAGACTTCGCCTTTGTTTGGACGCCATCGACTACTTCAGCAAAAACAGTTAAGTGACAATAACATTTCTCTTAAGGTTTAACGACAACCATTAATGTGATTAATTATTCTGATACATGTTCGCATACAATAGGACAAGCACACTGCAAAGTTCAGCACTCGTCGGCGTCTGTCACATTCAAATGATGAATATCACAGCAGCATTATTATGTATCTGTTCCACCTACATGTTAAATTTAAATAAGTGTTACGACTATGTTATAAATAAAATCATTGGCGTAACAAAAATATTAACTTGTATAAAGATTTAAAATATGAATGGTCGCTAGTAAATTAATAAAAATTAAGTTACTCCGGTACTGAAAAATTGTGTAAATTAAAAAAACGACTTCCGAATGCTCTCAGGAATGACATAATTTTGCATATTCCGCCTCGAAGTTGTTTTCATTACGCCACTGTTTTTTTACATATTGTTTCTAAACCAATGTGTGCATGTCCACATATGTTGAGTGACACGTGCGTAACTCACACAGAGGTGTGCTGCATGCAGATCGTGAAGACAGGCCTCTGTACCGTGATGCTCAGGGTGTTCGACCGATGGGACCGCTACGAGGGACGCATGCGCCTCAAGATATGCGCTCACATATTGCAAACTCTACAACACCTTTGCAATATAAGTACGTATACAAAACACTGTTATATCTCCAACAGAAATTGCCTATAATTTATTTTGCAGCAAGTAGTAAGGTGACTTTTAAAATGGTAACAATTATGATCAGATTCAATAATTAGAATGATTAATGCCAATTTTGATGTTTTGCAAGGTACTCATTTAACAAAATGCATTTATATTTGTTCACCTCATTTAATGTGCTACGCCATTAAATGAGGTGAACAAATATACCACCACGCTACCATTATAACACAGCAGAACATTAAATAAATATGTCCGCCTGATATTACCCGTATAAAATGTATAAATCCAACCACTCTAGTGGAATCATAAATACCAATTTATGTGCTGTATGTGTATTATGTGCATAATATAGCTGCAAATAAAATTGGAAACCAACTGCATTTTCTAGAAGCCGGACGTCGAGCGTTGTGCACGAAGAAACATGTTCAAACGCTGCACAGGTTCTGCTCCCAATGTCCAGACGAGCCAGAGTTTGATGGACTCTTGGCTCGAGTATGTTCTGTGATCACGCTATGTCTCAAGCACCAAGCATTACCGGTGCCCGCAAGTAGTCCAGCTTCCTTCAATCTTAACCCTATTCTTAAAGGTAAAAGAATTTTTTTACTATTTTATCTTAGGATTTATTCCTCAGAGATACACTTTCCTCGTAGGTACACTTTTAATAAAACTACGCTTTTATTCCCGAGAGATACACTTTTAATGTTCCCTACCAGTTCTTCCTCCTAGATACACTTTTCGGTACTGTCAGGCGTAATAAAACGTTAGGCATAAACTCCTCACAGGAGTCACAGGTGCACTTTCCTCGTCGAGACACTTTTTAACCGATTTAAAAAAGAATGAGGTTCTATATTTGATGCCTGGTATGTATTATACACATATTTTCAAACGCAATGCAAATATTTGTGTCTGGTAATTAACATCTTATGTTACCACAGAACTCCTTAATGGGTAGGTTAGGAGTTAGAACATAATACTGGGGTTTATCGCCAGAATAGTTTTGTAGATTTCGTAGTGTATGGGTTGTGTATTATTGGACGTCGCACTTACTTACACGCTAAGTTACAGGCAGCAATTTAAATAATGGGGGCGTAAACCGGTACTCCTAGAAACGAGAAAAAATACAAAAGTTTGTTTGTCAAATTGACTGTTTGTATTGAACGCAAGACGTGGCAAGACCTTATGACATGGTTACGTACGACATTAGAATAAAGTAGGCTTACTTTTTACTAGATCCAGCTTCTGTTAAATTTAACTTTTTAAATGACTTATACCTACCTAGATAGATTTTAAATTGGATTCAAATGATAACGAATTGTTACTGACTAAACACAAAAACTGTAAAATAAAATAAAGTTTTATAAAACTAAGAACCGACTTCAAAAATAAAAACTAAAAAGTTAAAAATAATATTTAACTAAATCATACCTACCTAATCGGTTATTATTATTCAAATCTTGAAGAAAAAGAGCATGTTTCAAGAGTTTCGAATTAAACAAGCACAGACATATGCTGAACAATACAAAAAAACGCAACGTAACATAGATCGATGGCTGGATTTACGCATCAACATAATTTTTAAAGATCTGCTTAACGATAAAATCGACATGGAGCAGTGCCTTCGACGCCTCTCATTTATCCGTTTGAAGAAAAGAATTTACTGCGTTGCGTGATTTTATAAATAGTTAAAATGATTAATTTTGTTAAGATTGTGATTTGTCAATTTTGTTAAAATTCAAGAGACGATCACTCAATCCATACGCACATTTTGTCATCTTAAAAACTCTTTTAATATAATTTTAATAATCAATTTATATTCGAGTGTACAAGCCGAAAGTGTATCTCTTAGGAATAAAAGCGTAGTTTTATTAAAATTGTACCTACGAAGAAAGTGTATCTCTGAGGAATAAATCTATCTTAGTATTATTAAAACTGAAATCAACCCAAAGTTGACTCTACGTTTAGGGATGATAGAAAATATTAAATTAAATTCATGACTTTTTTTCCACCGTCTAGTCTGGTATAGTGGTTCGCGCTCAGGACTACAAACCCAAGCGCTTGTGGGGTCAAATCCATTCGGGCAAATGTTTGTGTGATAGGCGAACATGAAAATTTGTATTTGTACCTACCTAAGACATGGAATATGATATTTATATATATTATTATTAATATTATATTATTATTATTTTATTTATTTATTTATATTTATATAAGTGTATATACAGGATGTAAGAGGCAGCGCGTAGTTAAATTAAGGAGATAGCTCAGTAAACGATTCTGATCATGAATCAATAAATCATGAAACAGTACCGTACCGTACTTGCATTTTCATGAGACTATCCACATTTATCTTAAATTTTGGTTATGGCGCACGTGGCTTGCCCGCTTTACCACGGGCCGTTTTCGTCTTTCGGCGTACCATACAATTGTACGTTAACGTTGTACCCATGAGTTTCGGTCGTTTTGCGGAATGGTTCCCGATGTGATAATTTCATACATGTCTAAAATTCAGTGAAATATTTTTATCTATAATCTAGACTTCTCATTTTACCTTGACTTTAATTTACCTACATGCTGCCCTATACACCCTGTATATTCATCCGTTATATAGCCGCCAAGGCACAAGCTTTATTTGGAGGGCTGGATAATTGGTGGGATTGTTAAAAAAAATCCTTCATAAACGTGAACCTTTTTTACCCGACTACGGCCAAGCCAAAGGTAGGAAAGGTAGGTAATGATTTCAAACTACTGAACTAATTTTAATGCATGCGGTGTTTATAAATTAGTAAGTGCTCCTTCACATTAAGCCGCAGGCGACGCGGCAGTAGTCGCGCGACAGTCGCGCTGTTCACAGCCGAGAGACTTCCATACTAAAAAGAGCAAGGCGACAGCCGCGCGACACATGATTGTATTGATTGTCATAGCGGTAAGTCGCGCAGCAGCCACGTGCGATCTGTCGGCTCCGAGCCAGTGTTGCTGGCTGCAACTTTGCGCTTGCAACAATGGGTGACAATTGCACAATGAGTGAATTCGACACAGAACAATTCAGAACTAACAGCTAGTATGAATATGAAAGCTTAGGACAGTAAAATTATGAATAAAGATCATTTAGTAAAGGCTTTAAAAAAAAAAATCTTATGTATTCTAATAATCATCCTATTATTGGAATTCATAACACCCTGATTTTTAATCATTATTCACATGCCGATTTCATAGGATCAATCCAGAATTGTCTTTTTTTACTACTTTCTTACTTTTTTATGTAGTTAGGTTATAGTTTTTTAATTACATAGTCAGGTATAGTTTTATAAACTCTTTGTTATCTATTATAGTCTAGCTAAGACCTGCAAATCTTACGTCGGTATTTGTATTGTTGGATTCAACCTTCTTTAAACTGATGTAATATGTTGTTGGATTTAGGGAAATTTTCACCAATGGTCTTTATTATATTTCGGAATTGCAGTGTCATAAAGCAGTCTGAACTTAATTGTTTTTTTTGAGTATTAAGTCGTATATTATTCACAGCCGTAATTACTATTTAATTCATTTTACAGGTACTAATACTTTATGGCCATGCCATGAAGACGAAGAAGAAGCAGCTAATTCAGACTCAAAAACTGCCAATTCGGACCTAGATGACGATGGTCCGGATCCGGATACAGACAATGAAGGTATTGATGAGTTTCCAGACATCGATTTCGACGAAACAGATATGAAAGGAGAGAGTAATGATGAAGAAAAAGTTGTAACTAAAAGTGGCGATAGCTTACAAAGCGCGCTTTGGATTAATCCTAATGAGAGAGATATAGAAGACTTAAAAAAGTATGTTGACATTTTAAGACTTCTGAGATTATAATCCATTTTTTTTGTAAAATAATGTATAGTATTGTGTCATTTTCAGATACTTTATATATTTTAAGGAATTTGGATCATACAACAAACAGATAAGACTAGTCAAAAGTCGCTCCAATTCTCGAGGTTCTATACTAGAAGATTTTTTAGGATCTCAAACATGTGGCAACAGAAATGTCTCGTCGAACCTATCTCTTACGGGCAATACAGATTATGATAACTTCGTTGGTTCTTCTTCGCCATCTGTATTCCAAGGTTTTCACAAACTTCATGAAAGTACCTGTAAGTATTTGCCTATCTAATGTCGTAATTTAGTCCCTCTATCTGATGTGAAATAGGTTTATTTGTAATCTTTTATTTATGTTTCATTTATAGCAACCACTTCCTGTTCATCGTTAAAAATACACAAAGACATCTCAAAGTACAGCACATTTGCTTCTGTATACTGCACCATATCATCAAGGGTCAGGAGTGTAATACCCTTTGTCAAAGTAGCTCATCCAGACATGATGGGTGGACACGGTTTTAATCAACCAGAGCCTCTAAACAAAATGGAACGGACTGCTTGCAGGTTCGTAATTGTATAATACCCTTTGTCAAAGTAGCTTATCCAGACATGATGGGTGGACACGGTTTTAATCAACCAGAACCTCTAAACAAAATGGAACGGACTGCTTGCAGGTTCGTAATTGTATACCTATTAAATAAAATATTAAATAATTATGAAAATGTAATTGTTTTGCTTACAACTTCCGCTCAGTCGTCGACGCGCAGCCGAGGCGACAACATCTCTCCTGATGATGCTACGTAAAGTGGCGAAACGCGCGTCGAGGTTTATATGTGGGTGTTGGGTACTAACTTTTGCATTCGTCTGTTTCGCGTGCAATTTGAGGGAGGGAGGGCGCTGCTCTTTGCATGTGCCTGTGTTTGTCCTCAGATTGTGGGTTACAGATGGTGTAATTGGGGTACCTATGCCGGCGTAACTCAGTGAAAGTTGTTAGCAAAATAATTACATTTTCATAATTATTTAGTTATGGATTTCCGCAAAGTAACGCCTGATTCTATCAATTTTAAATAAAATATTATAAATTAAATTTTTGTTTTTAGCAATTACCATGCTAGGTTTATCTAAGATTTTTAATACTTGAAAAAAATCGTCCGCCTCAGGTGGGATCCGAACCGACGTCCATCGCATACCGGGCGAGTGCTTTGACCACTAAGCTACCGAGACGTTAGTGAACTCGACGAAATCTTTCAAGTGATTCTCGCTTTCAAAGCCATGTATTTTCTAATCAATGTTGCGGTATATACTACTACCGTCAACACCCTATTTTTTTTTTCAAGTATTAAAAATCTTAAAATATTAAAATCCTAATAGATAGATATTTAGTAATAACGTTCGTTATCGTAACATTTTCAGGTTGAAGTTGTTATCATGTGTGGATAGGGCTATAAACCCTGAGGCATATATGAACGAAGTTGTATACGATTTAGACCAACTGACCAGTGTTGGTACTTCGACAGATGCTACAGTACAAAAAAGGTATAACATTTAACAATTTTCAAAGTTTGTGCCCATAACATTTAAACAATGACTTATATACATTTTAGCTCGGACAGCATATTTCTTACCAACAATGACGAACAAGAAATTACAAAAGTAAACAGTTTTTCATCTCGATTAAGTTTTGAATCGAGGTTTGAATCAGGGAATCTACGGAAAGTCATTCAGGTAATTGTTAGCATTAAACACGAAGACATTACATTCATGTCCGACTTATTTCAAATAAGTTGTTACTGAGTTGATTATCTCCAGGTAGGTCCGAGAGAGTACGAGCTGATTCTGATGCCAGATGTGAATTCGACTAAAAGACATCAGTGGTTTTACTTCGAAGTGCGGAATATGCAGCAGGGCCGGCCCTATATCTTCAACATTGTCAACTGTGAGAAATCTGACAGCCAGTTCAATTTCGGCATGAAGCCGGTTTTATATTCCGTGAAGGAAGCTGTTTTAGGAAAAGCAGGTATAATTTACATGCATAAATAGTAGTACGAGAGCCCACGACCAAAACCATGTCTCATAGCAATACGGCAAAAACCCTATAAAATCGTTAGATTGTATGATTCTGAACCCGACTAGGTGTGTAGTAACGGTCGAAAGTGTAGCAACTGCGTGGGAGGCCATTTCTGCTGTGTCAAATAAAAAAGACAGTCGGTATTATAGCAATACGTCTGATAGTGAAAATGTACATAGATTTTATAATTGTAATACGAAAAAGTTTGTTTTCAGACATTTTGCGCGTAGCATATAGCCTGAGCGCATTTTTGAAAATGTCAACAAATTTAGCCGACCTGTATCATAGCAATAAGGATATTTTTTTTTCAACTTTTCGTATTGCTGCCATGATTACCAAAAACCTGTTTTCAGACACTTTAAGTGTAGCATACTCCAAAAAACGAAAATAACGATTCGGAGTCGCCGTGCAGTCGAAAAGTTGTCTGATAGAGAAGGTGCTACACTTAATTTGTCTGATATAAATTTTTTGCACATGTGGACAACTTATTTTATCATGTCCAACAATTTTCAGACATATTGCTATGATACCGATCGGTAAAATTTGATAACATTTTCAAAACGGTCTCAAAATTTAATGCGTTCACATTTCCGTCTGAAAATTGTTTTGTTCGCATCAAATAACCAAAATTAACTAATAAAAAAGATTTTCAGACGTATTGCTATGAGACATTTTTTTTGTCTCATTTTTAATTTTTTTAAGTGATTTGACGGGTTTGCGCTACACCCCTAACAAAAAAAAAATGTTTCCGGTATCTCAGAACTATCATTCAACTACAGTCTGCAAATCAGACATATTGCTATGATGCAGTTCGGTAAAATTCTTTGACAATTTTGAAAATTCGGTCAGATCAAACGCTACGCGGAAAATGTCTGATATTGGTATTTTCGAGTTCAGGATAATCGTATCTATCGATTTGATGCAGTTTTGGCCGTATTGCTATGAGACAAAAATTTTGGTCGTGGGCTCTCGTACTATAGAGAATTAGGGTAACATTTTAACGGAGTTCTCTTGCAAATTCATTATTGTCTAAAATGTCAGCGAAACGATTTTTTTTTTAATTTGAGATGGGCTTACTCTTGGCCCCAATCTTGCTCTAGAGCATAGATGGGATCTACGATGGAGCGAGCTTGCCCAGAAGATGCTTAAAGAAGACTCTTGACTTAAAGAATATTCTACAAAAGTGCCAGGCAACAATATTGCACTAAATCACAATGTGTATTTACACTGTCAAAATAAAAAATCTGCACAATATGAACATTGCTTTGTAGTGTTACTCTTTACGGCTATTGGTTTGTTGTTGTAATTTCTAAAATAATGTTTACCTTTTAATTTCAGGATGGGTTAGAGCCGGCTCTGATATCTGCTACTACCGCAACAGCTACCATTACTCAAACCAGAAGAGCCTTAATAAGTGCTACCTGACTGTCACCTTCAACATCGAGTTCCCTCACACCAACGACGTGTGCTACCTCGCTTACCACTTCCCCTTCACGTACTCTATGATGCTGGCTAGTATCTAACTACTATAGTACATCTATTTCTCCACGTTGTAAATAATAAGACAAAATACAGCCTTCAAACTAAACAGTATTTAGGGACATCCTTCATAATACCATGTCTGGTCAACGCCATATATCGTAGGTTTAGTACATATTAAAAACGAAAAGATGTCACTACAAGGCTCATTAGGATTGGGGTTGATTTCAATGAACGATAACTCTTGATAAAAACGTTATCAAAACACTTTTTTAACACTTTTGTTTTTTTTTTAATGAAATGTTTATAGAATTTAAACATTTATTTCAAAACAAATCATTTTAACTAAAATTTAAAACATTTACTGTATAATGCCATCTATCGGTTTTAACTTAAACTATCTTTTATGGAAACGCAACGTCAGCTATTGGATTGAAAAACTAAACACGGCATTTATGTTGATTATAGAGGTAATATGCATTTCGTATTATTTTATCGAATAATTTATAAAAATAAATAAAGGAAATCCAAATTTTAAAATATAAGTATTTTTTTTTAAATGAGTAATTATATACTCTCTGGTAATTAACGGTCAAAAGCAAGAAGCTTCAAAATAATGTAGGTTTTGGACAGCCGTCAAATATTTGTTTGTAGCTAGGGCTACCAGTTGGAGCATTGTAGTTTTATAATTTGGGGATTTGTTTTAATATTTGGGAAGTGATTAAAAAATCATTTTTAGGAGAAAAATACGGATTACCAATGTTTAGCTAGAAAACGTGGAAATGTTTTCGTTGGGAACAAAATATCACAACCCAACTATTTTACGCAAATTTTCATTTGGCAAAAGAAACATTTATCAAAACAACATTGGCAATTATTTGCATAATTATTGCATTCATTTGGCTATCATTTGCATTTGCAACTCATAGCAATTTTTAGTTACAAAATCTCTTTTTTGGAATATTATTGTTTAACAAATAATTGTTTGGTCATGTTTTATTTAATCAAATATTATTTTATCAGACAGATGTTTCATTTGGCACAACTTACTCTTTGCAAAATATTGCATGGCATACGATTTGCATGCTTACGCTCAAACATTGAAATTATCATGCTGCATCGACGTTTGTTTTACCTTGGAAAAATAATTTACAGGTAAAAAATGGTTGAAATGGCTAAAAGGGCTTTAAGAGAGTTTTGCTTTGATTGAGAGAGAGATTTGATCCAAAAAGCAATAATTTTGGAATAAATTCTTACGGTGAATCTAAAAAAGACAATTTGGTAACCCTATTCACGATTCCAATTTTTTTCATCAACTTTGATTAACAATGAATTTTATTTGAAGGCATTTGTGTGTCAGGTCCAAAGGTCAAGTCTAAATGACGTAAATATGTCATAAACGGTCGTTTCAAGTTAAAACCTAATTAGTAATTTCGTTATTAATTGTCAAGTATCGATGCCCAAAGTGCTAACAATTCGGGATAATATTCCATGGGGCGCGACTTCGAATCTTGGTCGGCGGCAATATTTTTTCGAAATGCAGACTTGGATTAAAATATTTTAATGTAAAATTGTTTATTTACATTTAAAACATTTTTTAATTACTAAAATTAGTACTAAACTTTTGCATATATTTTTTTACATAATATTTATTCACAAAATAAATAACAAATAGACAATGGGTCAAAGCTCGCCATCATCAGTTTTCATAAAAATTAGGATCATACTCTAGTGAAATCAAAAACCGACTAAAATGAAAATAAATATAGTACTTAATTAGATAATGTAACCACTAGAAAAAAAAGACCGCAACAGGCGGGATCCGAACCCACACGTCACATTACACTACGAGCGAGTGCCTTTCCAACTAAGTTACGAGGACGTTAGAACGATTTTCGAAATTTTGTCGTGTTAGTTTATATTTTTTTGACAGAAGGGTGCAAACAATTGTAAACCTTATAGTGGTTTGTCATTCTCTGACGGAACGAAACTGAAATTAATGTAAATAAATTATGCTCTACGAATTATGTGCAAGTTATCTATCACTGCGCAGCTAGCGCCATCTAGTCAGAGAATGAAACAAACGATGGCGTAGGTAAGTTTTAGTTCCATTTACTCACCACCTTCGCTGTCTTTCGCGCGAGTTAAGGTGGAAATTTTCAAAGTACCGAGACTGACTCTCTGTTTTACGTAGTATAATTTATTCTCTATGATAATACAAAGAAACACAAACAAAACAAAAAAAGATGTTACCTGCGATTCAAAATTTTACTGTTAAAGATTTGTTTCTCTAAATCTAAATTAAGAAATTGGCTTCTGGTTATCAAATGTGTGTCTTTCTTATATTTTACAGACTCGGATTTTAGAGTGGAGCTTGCAGCTACCAGCGGGAGCATACTTTCGTGTCGAACCGCTTTGCTATTCTCTTAACAACAACGAGGTACCGCTACTTACTATCTCTGCTGAAGATTCTCCTGCTAACCCCATTGTGGTAAGTGTCTTTCTTCTCTTCTCTTATATAAATAATGTGGAGTAAATGTACATAAAAGCTTAAATTTCATAAAAAAAAAATAAACCTAAGCAAAAAGGTTTGGCTTACATTCAGTAAAAAAAATATTGTCTTTTGAAATCTCTACACTTTTTCATGTTTCTCAGAAGAGAAACTTGACACATGAGAAAATCTGTTGCTAAGGGCCAGACTAACAAGGTGTTTAAAATTATTTATTCTTTTCTACTTTTTTTAGGATAGAGAGATAGTGTTTCTAACTGCGCGCGTGCATCCCGGCGAGAGCAACGCATCCTGGGTGATGGACGGCACCCTGGGCTGCCTGCTCGGCGACTCCATCGCCGCCGCCGCGCTGCGGGCCAAGTACGTCTTTAAGATCGTGCCCATGCTCAACGTGGAAGGCGTGATCAACGGCTGGTGAGTTTCTTTTATTCAAGTAATAGGCATCAATCAATTAACATACAAACTTTTTGTAAGTTGTCAAAACGCATCTCCTGGTTTGAATTTCTGTGACGATAGTAGTACCTACAGTTTGCTACACAACTGTCATAACTTACCTTCTATCTTATTCTGAATCTACTGTATACCTAATTTAATCTGGATTTTTATTGCCGAAATGTATGAAATGGTTCTTCAACTTAGATGCTGAGCCTGACACCAGTTTCATATTTTGAACTAATGAAATACGATGCTATTCGTTCTCTGTATGCCCATTTTACTGAAGGGTATCTTTGTATGATGACCTCTGACATCACAATAGAGTACTTACATTAACTGTATTGTCTTAATTGATAAGTCTAGAATAATAATTGTCTGATTATTCTAACGTTTAATTTGGAGTGACAACAGATGGTTTATGCTTAGAACCAAGTTACAGTATGTCGTGGCCCGATCTTAAACTTAACACTTCATGAAGGCCAGCCATTTAGAAAAATTGTTGTATTTCATGATGCGGCACAGGCCGCAGCGGGTACTGTTATCCGCTGGCCACATCATGGTGTAGGTAGGCCAGATCAATGAATACTTAGCGTTTGACGATATAAACAGCTAAACGCATGACTACTTACTTCAAGAAGCTGCTAAACATTGGTGGCCATATCGTAAAATGTTTACATTATTTACCGCTAGAGGTGCTGATGTTGATTTGTTTTTGTGATGAATTTTGGCGGCGTACAATTATTTTGTTCTAAAAGTGGATAATAATGTCTAAATTGAAGATAAATGCAATATTATCGTTATGGCGCCAAGCTAGGCGACTTTTATAAAAGTGTTAAAAGTTGACGTTCTAACGATATTGCCAGTTTTATTTTATTTTAATAGGAAGACTAAATTGAAAATTTTTGTTTTAAGCAATTCCATGCAAGATTTAATTAAAGATAAATAATATTTGATAAAAAAATTCAAGTGTTATATCTTCAAGGAAGACAAAAGTTTACAAGTTTTCGATAGGCATACAAAAATAACATAAAAAACACTTAGCTGGCTATTTTATGAAATGTTTGGCCACATCATTAAATGCTTAATTTTATAATCGTTCCACGACGTAAATAAAAGTAGATTAGGCGGTCGTCAGTCTGTTTTCGATAAAGATAAATATTTTTGCATATTAAAATAAAACAAGTAAATGAAAGTTTATACTTTATTACCTTCGCTACATCACTATTCTTTAAATTCTTGAGATTCAACTTAATACACTTAACTAGGTACGTCACGTATATAAACACTATCTTATAGTTCTATTTCGAATGATATGTCCAGACAAACAACATCCGCTTAATTTTCTTACATTAAATTAATACATTTACGGTTTAAACGGAAACACCAGAGATCTAGCATTTAGCTTAATTTATCTTAGCGAAGTTAGGTACCTATAATTCGTGGAATACTTATTCTGTGATATTCACCACTTCGAAGACGGAGGCAAGTCGCATTTTGCGAGTCGCCAGCACCTTCAATTTATTATTTCCCCATAGAAATCTTCGAAATCACCATAATCTTTTGTCGATAAGCTCAAAATTATTACATCGCCTTATAAGATGAGAGTAATACTTTTGGTAGACGCAATACCTAATTGTCATGAAAGGTTAGCGGGCGTCGCGTCGCGCCGGGAGCCGGACGCTAGTAGGCGGGGGGGGCCAGCATGCCGCTGGCGTGGACGGAGTGCTCGGTGGCGTCCGGCTCGGCGGTGGAGGGCGCATCGTCAGCGGGCGCGGGCGCGTCATGCGACAGGAACGCCGCGGGGTCGTCCCCCACCATGCCCTCGTCGTCCTCGTACGGCCCCTGAGTCGGCTCCTCCTTCTCCTGCTCGTGGTCGCGCGCGTGAGCGTCCGACGCTCGCGAGTAGTGCGAATCGATCTGCGGCGGTGACTTGAGCAGAGGCCCGGTCTTCAGGTGAGGAGACTGCAGCCCGTCTAGAGACGACGGCCGCATCTTGCCAATGAGGTCGTTGAGGGTGAAGTGCGTGGGGAGGTGCTCGTTGATCGGCGGCGGCGGTGACGACGAGGTGAGTGGGTGCGCGGTGGTCGTGGTCGTCAGCGATAGGGGTTTCCTGTACAATAGAACGTGAGGCTCGTCGAGGCACTTCGCTTACACCAACAACGCGGCTAAGCAGTGGAAAAATGCTGTACACAATTTCCACTGCTTAGCCTGAAGATGAATGCAGCTGTCACTCTTAAAGAAAAGTTATGTTAGCCAGACTAAAATTACAACATAAATTAATACAAATCATGTTGTCAAAGTAAATTTATAAAAATATTTCTAAGTTTGTTTAAAATTGTAAAAATTAATGAATATAAATTATGTTAGAGTATAATCACAACTAATTAAAACAAAATGTTAACACAAAACATACATCTAAGATTTTTATCAAAATGAACTAGAGATACCAAGCAAAGCCCCCTTCACCCACCCACCAAATTGTGTGAATTTTGAAAAATTGTTCTAAGTCTTCGTCAATTTATAAAAAATATTTGATTTTGCCAAACGTTGTCTGTTGGGTGTAGGGCTCTTGTTTGGTGGTTGGGTTGGCGCAGAGGCCTAATCCCGCGGATCCGCGCGCTTCGGACCGTGACACACAAACTGCACTGTTATTAGCACACCCACTACAATTACTGGACCTAGTTAGGAACTGATAGCATGAGTTGGGGGAGACATGAAGTGTTTATGAAGATGGGAGAGCGCGCGGCTTGTCGGGGAGCGGGCCTCCGGAGACGGCTGGCATCTCACCTGGCATTACCCCTGCGCGGAGGAGACGGGGATGGAGCCGTAGTTGTAGTAGTAGCAGCGAGTCTGCTCGCAGATGAAGTCCTTGATCTCGCCGCAGTGCTGTGGCTCCCAGTGGAAGGTAGGCGCCTTGAGTGCAACGCACCCGTTCGTCATCACGTGCTCCGTCCTGGAATACAGACTATTTCTTATGCAATACACGTCTTGATAAACATAATGACAAGCTATACTTTATTATACAGTCAGGTCCGATGGATATTCAATGACAAGCTTCAATGTTAAAACAAAGTAGCTGAATCTTATGGTCCAGCGTATCCTGAATTCTTTTAGAATCGAGACAAGCGCGAAAGGAAAACGAGATGGCTGGACGGACACCTAAATCCAAAAAATAAAAGTACTATCTTTACTAGGCCCCTTTTATGCAAATTAAAAGATAATATAAGGTCCGATTTTATTAGTGTTCATCCTGTTAACCTGTGACTATATAGGTAAAAAGCAATCGTAAAAACCAATTTTCAAATGTGTACCATAAAAACTAAAAAAGTTAAAAATCAACAACATTGACTTCATATTGCATAAACTCTTCCTATCTTTGCTACGTTTAACCATCTGGTTATCCGTCTTATTCCTTTCCCTTGTACAGAGCAAGAAAGAGTTGAAGATAGGTAGTTTATGCAATATGAAGTCGATGTTGTTATTTTGTAATTTATTTTTACCTTTTTTAGTTTTTATGATAGACATTTAAAAGTTGTTTTTTGCGATTGCTTTTCACCTATATAGTCGCAGGTTAACAGGATGAACACTAATAAAATCGGACCTTATATATTTAAAATGTTTATTGAAATTAACTGTGTCTTAAATGCTTCATTATGCGAGTTGAGATATAAATGAGAACTGTTATTCAGAGTTAAGCGAACTCTGGTTACATCATTACTCTAATCTCAAGTACTAATAAAGGGCAATGTTACATAAGTGCAGGATGCAACCGGGCGCGACGTGGGAAAACCACTACCTATCAATTTTCCGAGAAAAAATAGCATAACATGCACGTAACCTGTTCTAATTATATAATATATTTCATGAACGAATGAACATATTATCTAGCTCGTAAATATCACGACTGATTCATAATCAAGTAATTTAATTGTTACAACAACAAAACGTATATTTTGTCTAATTAAAGCGTGGTAAGTAATATTCACGGAATGGGTGGATGTGAAATAAGTTAATTAAAACCATTCCACTAACAATGGCTGGGAGAAGAAATGGTACGTTTAAAAATGGCTGGCATTTATATTTTAGATAAAAACCTTCTGAGAAAGAATGCGGTGGGCCCTCGGTATCGTTTACAATCAAAGGAAACTGCATTAATTATTAGTAACGCTCATTCTGGATACAGGATATCAACTGATAAGGCTTTTTGCTTTACTCGTATTTATCTAGAGATACCGACATATCGTTTATTATATTTCATAGAAATTGCATTGCATTTCTTAAGTTTATGGTTATAGAATACGCTTTCTACCCCTACCATCAGGGTCGTAAGAACTTTTACCGAATTTCTGTCTTAATTTTGTTGGTGTCCGCATTCTTTTGCATGAGACTACTTTTGACACCAATCGGTACTAATAGGTACTTATTTTATAAGCAGTTAACTGTCTCTTGTCACTCTCTAGCTCATTTCAGGCGCAATTGCTCATGCCTTGCTTGTACAAACTTGCGTGCATGTACGCGTACGCGTTCCGTACTAACTACACTCTAGGCCAATGATTTGGAAGTGATATTTAATACTCCTAGGAAACCATACGGGCTAACGATGAATGTAACGTTAATGACGTAAATCGTCCTTGTAGGGCGCCCCTCAATTTGATGTATCGAGAACCTTGGGAAGATGATTGGCAGTGGCTGGATGAAAAAGCGGGGAATCGATCGACCGCTTCTTCATTAATTCCTGCAACGCACTCTGCGTGCTTTTCGTCATCTATGCCACTTTATTAGATATCGAATTATCGACTTTTTGTTGTTATCCATCTGCGCCGCGTTTCTTCGAGATCACTCACGTAGGACGCAGGATAAGCCATTTCAATAGGTATCGACTGCTTGTTGTTATCATATAGCGCCGCGTAGCTTCGAGATCGCTTACGTAACACGCAGCGTAAAGGTACGTACCCATGCCTCGCGGTGCGCTGCGGCGCCGTGCTGCCCTGCGGCACGTCGAGCGGGTCCAGGCTGTCGTCGGAGTGCGGGCTGGGCGGGTCCATCGCCACCCGCCGCATGTAGTTGAACGTCGCGTTGAACGGCAGCCCCGTGCTCATCCACAGGTACATGTCCGTGCCCAGGTTATTACCCGACGTCCAGAAGTCGTATTTGTTGTACCCTGGAAAAGAAATGTATCAATAAATAAACTACCCATTGATTGATATAGTCTCGTTACAAGGGTACAAAAAAATGAATGTGCCAGAGGGGCCTCCCAGCCCGCCCAGATAGGATCCAATTAATAAAAGGTACTTTTCTTAATTCAACCGAACCGCGAATCGAATACGGGACCCTTCGCGTTCAAGGCGAATTACTGCGCCATAACGTTCAGTTGGGTTGTCAAATAATTGAATCTAACTATTGATGAACTCAATTTTTTTGACAACCATAACATTCATCATTGAATAAAACGAGGGGCGAATTACATTAAAACTCAAAACCTTTAAAAAATTACATAGCATAAACATAAACTTAACCGCCCCTGAATAAATTATAATCAAAGGAAATAATCAAGTAAAAATTATAATGTTCTTTCAGAATGATTTTGTGGCAAAGATGAGAAGCGGTGGTGCCGAGCCCTCGTAAAATATTTTATCATAAATTTATAAGATCCTTTACCTGCATTTGTGAGATAAGTCGTTATAGAGTCCGCCTTCTCTTTCGTTTCGAACGACGCCAGTTGCAGGCCTAATGATCTGGAAACAAATTACGATACGTTCGATAAAATCCTGCACGGTTTAATGTAAAAAGGATCACCATCATCACAGGATGTTTACAATGTGGAGGATTTAAGATATATATACTAAGGAAACTGGAATCGCACAGGATTATCTATAAACTGGTATCGCAGCAGGGAAATGGAACTGAAGATAAATATTATCTAACGTGCTGGTTTCTAGATGTCCTCGTATGACTTAGGGCAGTCATATTACTTGTCCCACCGGATCTATTAAGGTGGCTTAGCTAAATAACCACCCCAGCTAATCGTATTCAGCTATTAGCTCTCGTGGATACCGCGCGGTGCAGCTGGTTCATGGGCAATTTATTCGCTAAAGACAGGCTGTGGCCTTGTAACGACGAGACGGCATTCCAGACGCAAGTTCAGAAAACTCTTATAAGATTAAACACGTCGACATACCATAATCGTGACACTTGACTATAACGTTTCGTAATATGAGTAATAAATAACAAACAATGACCCTGTTACATCCACCTTTCAATTTTGCATTACTTACATAATTTTTTCATGGATCTTTCATTATTTTAGGCATATCAAAAATGATTGATTACTGAACTGATTTACCAAACCAAAATTAATGAATTTAATTATTGGGTATTATAAAAAAAACTAAACACTTTAAATAACAACTGAAATACATTCATGGCTTACTACAAAATCAGTACTAGTTTAATGTAACTACAATTTATTTTCTATTTTGTGCAGTGTACCGGATTGTTCGAACTGGGAATAAATTTCTAAAGCTCACAAGTCACAGCAGTTCTTATTGGTGTACAGAGCACGTTTTCGCATTCGCCTTTTGTGTTGAATTAAAACATCATAAATTACTTATACTCCGTATGAAATTCTACAAAGTATTTGCTTCGGTCCGAGTGTTCAACCGAGGCGCCATAACTGATTCGAACTTTTTGCTTTATTTTCAATGACGTTCATAAGCCTCTACCCTACTGAGAATACATTTTTAAGATTGCACGATCCTCTTTATAGCAGCTATAATGTGGAATTCATATTTACAAACCGGCCGTTTTGGAATGTTTCGGTAAATTAATGAGCCCCTAAAATTGTGAAATAAGTTTTTTGATTGAAGCGCAGTCTCGGGATTCAATATTGCGTCAATTTTAATAACGATTTATAATAATGGCGTTGGTTATTTTTGCGAGTCGCTAATGGATGTCGAGCCTCGTCACCAAGTCCCGTTAGTCCGTTTTTTAGTGTCGCGATCAAATCGTTCCGTATCACGACTGCAATCAAAAGTCTACCGCGACTGCAAATGAGTGTCGGCTCATGAACACAGTTATCAGTGATAAATCATACGTAACTGTTGCAGATATTATAAAGTGGAAAAAAGTTTGCTGAATGTCGCTTCAGCGTTTTGTATCACATATTTTGTCTCTACTGTTATAATTTCCAAGACTTAATTGCTGCCTGCTTTTAGATTGCCCGGCAGCATATGACGTAACTTTAATTATAAAAAGTTTCTTGTCCCACAAAGATCCTTATTTTGCCAATACACCAAACCGACAGTATGTCATGCATCTGGCGCTGATATCATCTCACTCGACACGCCTGTCAACTCACATCTACCTCATTTTTTACTTCCATCTCGACTCGAGCTATGATGAGTTGTGACCTTAATCGATTTTGAACTCGACTTTGATACATCTCATAAGAAGGAGGTTCGAGGTTATGACATTACATATGCATCCTCCTTACATGCCTTTTCCTGCCAAATAATACTTTATCCAAGAGACGACGCGACAGTAACAAAAGTATGTCATATTTCCATAGAAAAATAACTGCGGCAATAAATATGCACGTCGAACAACATTAGACGCCCGGCTAGGAATCGAACCTGAGTCTTCTGTGTAGAATACAACGATGACTCATATGAGTACAACCTCAGTACAACCTCAATAATATTTCATTCAATTCAATTTTATTGTACCGATACTCAAATAAGCAATGTACCTATAATTAAATATTGTGAATTAATTAATTCCCTACTAATCAAAGGTCAATTTCCTTGATAATTTTATGATAGTCTGACTTGTCATTTACTCCTGATTCGTTAGGTTCATTGCATTTCATTTACTATAACTAACACGGAACTGTAGCTACTTTCAGGAATCAAATTAATTGTAACATAATTTGCTGTTCATGATCTTCCTTTTCAAGTCACAGTGCTTTGAAACACGGCGCAAGTAACGTCCTAACAAAAGCTCATTATCTGAGTTCAATTCTGGATGTAATGCGGCTCGACGCGACGGCATTCAAATATCACGAGGGTTCCCATCGCCAACAATCAGACCCGTAAATAGGTCGTGACAGTTATGGAAGGACATCGTGACCAAGCCGCAAGGCGACTGACCTTTCGGGCAAATTTAAAGTGCACGTGGCCCAGGGAATGATACGATGGATCACCGAGGCATTCCATTTAGTTTATACAGCAATACCAAGGGTATACTAAGAGTATTCATTGCATCTATTTTATTGGTAAATTAACCCAAGGATAGGGTTATCTATCTGAATATTTGCTGTTCTGGCAAGATTAATAAGTTGCCATTAATATTTTCATATTCCTTCACACTGGTTTGTGTATTAAGCGTATAAATTACAGAATATCTTTTAGGCTATAATGGCGCTCAAAACGTGCATACTCCACATGGGAACATTCCAGCAATAAATCATTCGTCCCTTTGAGCTTTGCTGGCAGGCTCATTGCATTTCCCGAGCTCTTTGTCCCAGCGTTCCAGGGCGAACGACTTACGGAAGTAGCTCACCAAGGTGCCAATATTGTTCTCGAGTTTTCCCAGAACCCTTAACGGTAATGCAAATGTCCCCGTAGTGCAACTTCCTGGTCGTAAGGCGTTGGATACACGCTTGTTAACGCCGACCTAAGTTTACTCGCGCCAGGACTTAAACAGGACCAGAAACACGACACCGCAGATAAGGATGTTGCGAGTCACGATGCCAAGTTTATCGCGTTTGCACGAAACTAACGTGTACTGTAACGGATTTTTTACAAGAGCATGAATGCACGTACCTGCAGTACTGATAAGCTAGGAAGTAGTTTAGCTCCGGGCTGTATGGGTTCATCCGCGAGATGAAGTATTGCACACCGTCTAGCTGTATCGTCGTTATCCTTTGAGCTGAAACAAAGAAACATTTGAATTTTATGGTGCAGTCAACATGTATAAGAAATCGGTCTTAACATATATTTTCATTCAATTTAAATAGAGAGCTCAATCTTTTTTCTTTAACTGTTACTGTTAATGTTTCTGTTATGTGTGTAATAATTAAAAAAAAGTATTTATGTTAATTTCGACAACAAGAGCAACTACTTCTGAACCGTGCACTTAAAAACACCAGAGCAATAAATAACCGACATTGGTAGAAATTCAGTTTTACACGTCTTTATAGTTGATACGAACTCTCTAAATAAATAAATATGGCTCATTAACTATTTTTGCTCATAAAAAGCAGGAAACCACAAATTCATATAAATGAAATACCTATTTACAGTTACTTTTTATGTCTCATACTACGAATACATAAAGTCCTTGTGAACAAATATTTTAGTTATCAATTCAAAGCACATACCCGAATAAAGACGGTATTCATTGCAGTCATTAATTTGGGAACCCGCAAGACTCGAGGGGACGCAACAATGGATCTCGTAATAATGTCATGAGTATGACCCCGATACAGGTCACCTCGAATTGTCGCGTATGTTCGTGTCGTTCTTTAAACAGGAATTTATCTTTAAAGATACAAAAAAATAGCACGTCTAACGCGTTTATGTCGTATTTTTGCTGCCATTTAAACTTAAAGCGTTCAAAATTTTAACTTTTTTAATTAGGTTATTTTTGAATCTGCAGCAATTTAATTTATGAAAGTATTAAGTTTTATATCGAACGTTGCCATTATAAGTGGCCAAGATCGTCATAAAATGTCATTTTTGTAAAGCACTACCAGCCTAATTTGTATGAATGTGTATTACATAGGTACAGGCAATTATTATTGCGGGCGGACCACCGCTCGGTTATAGCAAGCCTAATTAAATTCAATGTCCATGTCTTATTGCAGTTTATGCAAGCTTAATTTATGACTCCCTAATATGGTAAAGCAATGAATACGATATAAGATCAGGCAACTCTACATTATGTCTTAATTAAAAGAACTACAAAGGCAATGAAACAAAAAGCTATCCTTGTTATAATGCGACTTGAGCCTATCCCTGACTGAGTTATTGCAATATTCTCGGCTCTGAATCGCAATTGTAATTGCACGGACCGTCTTGATAATAAAATATAATCGTCCTATGAGCAGAAACCTTTGCATAAAGAGCTACGAGGGTAGGCCACGGACATAAAGCTGAAACGGTGAATAACTCGGAGCCTGAGTGGATGTGCTATGTCATCCACTTTAAAAAGCATACGCGGCGAAACGGCCGCCCGTTCGCGCATCTCATCTCTACAGTTGTACAAAATGAATACCCACAGAATGACTTCATCTTTCAAGTGTCATATTAAACATTTTACTTACATAACTTTCATATAATATTACATGTTATATGATATCGAATTCCCGCACGATTTAACACGTTACTAAATTATTTATCTGAACAATTCTGAAAGGAAATGAAGATTAACATCCTGTCTTCGAACGCGAACAAGCTTTATAGCCATCACGAAGGCGATTAATAATCGTAATTAAAGGCATTTGCATCGTACTAGACGCGGCGGAAAAGATTTGCAGGGAGAGAAATAACACCGTTCCGTTGATCGGATTTGCATACTAGCTGTAAACTCATTAGTTGCCCTGGAAATTGATAAACACTGTCACTCCATCTCGCAAGTATTTCACTAAGATTAGATAAATGTATCCTTCATTATTCGAATTTCACGTTAATTGTGCACCGATATCATTATTCTCCGATTTGCTATTGCTAATGTTAGTTGAATAGAATAAAATTACCACACACAAAGGCATTTCATTTTATCGAGTACTTCAATCGTATCGAAGGGTATATCTCGTATCTGTAAGCACCACTTGGATGCATACAGAGGACCGGAATCACTAAAATGAGTAAGCTAAGTACATGTCTTTCTAAGAGGTTATTGCCTACGTCCAGCTCACCGAGAGTCAATTGTATAAGATACGGCGTGCGTCGTTAAGAGGCGTGGGCCTACAACTGGGCTTTGCTGGGCTATTAGAGGCTCTGAGCCCGCGATTGGAATCCATGCATAATGTAGCCTCATGCATAAACGATGTCGCGCATTTCTCGCGTACTTCTCTTTTACCTTTTATACGATCTTTTCACTTCTGAATGCTGTATTTTGAAGTCTGTTTAATAAAGCCAGCAATTTATCTTTCGCAACTTTATAGGATTTCTATGCAAAACATTTGTTAGTTTTAGTCATATGATTTCAATGTCGTGTTTTTACTTTTTACAAAAGTGTAGACCCTGTCTTATTGGCAAGACTGACTCTAATATATTTTAATACTTTCCTTAATTCAATGTAAATTTTATAGTAGATGTATTAGATTGGTGACCGAGTAGGTAACATTTCCGCTTTATCGATAGACTAATAAATAGAGATGAATGATTTAACGGTATCATTCTCATGATGCAATAAAAACCCTATTCAATTGATAGAGTTCTAAGAAGTATGAAATTACGAAGCAGTATATTGGCATAAAAGGCGATCGTTAGTCGTTTAGAAAGTGGTGGTTGACAGCAAGACGAGTGTACACGGCAACAATAAGCGTCGGGGAGGCGGGTCACGTCGCAGGCGCGCGCGCAGCATACTGATGCGCAGACGCTCCCCGCCCGATAGATACGCACAACACAACGTTCCCGTCTGCCCGTGTTTGTACATTGGCGGCATTCACGACAAGTTTGTTGGTTTTTTTTCTATAATATCTTACAATACATTAACTAGTTCTGTTTTAATCAGAAGGAGAATGGCGCCAGTCAACGGCAAAGAGGGCAGTAAAAACTGGACAATATTTTATTTTAAATTACCGTTACATTTTCAGTTTTTTTAGGGTTCCGTACACAAAGGGTAAAACGGGACCCTATTACTAAGGCTCCGCTGTCCGTCTGTCTGTCTGTCTGTCTGTCCGTCTGTCACCAGGCTGTATCTCATGAACCGTGGTAGTTAGAGAGTTGAAATTTTCACAGATGATGTATTAAATACAAAAAAACAGAATACAATAAATATTTAAGGGGGCTCCTATACAACAAACGTGATGTTTTTGCTGTTTTTATATATAATGGTACGAAACCCTTCGTGCGCGAGTCCGACTCGCACTTGGCCATATACCAGTGAGTAATCGATTTAAATATTTTAAAGCCATTAGGTATACATAATATGTTCAATTTATGCCCATCGTCTCTACGGCGAACAATTGTTTAGTTAGCATAATATAAGATTCTTTTGTTTGCTGGTTATTGACAAACATCACAATTTTAAAACTAGATCTTTGAATAAGTAATTGCGTTCATAAAATGTAGGTGTTGTTTATATGTAGGTACTTATTTGATTTGATATAAATTGTGTTGAGTATTTTTATAAAAGGGAATGGAATTCGTTTCAACGCGTTAGGTACTTTTCCAAAAATGCTCACCACGTACGAAATAAGAACGCACGTCTACTGTTATAATTAGAACACCAAGAGACAGAAAAGGCACTGGCGCACATTTCCTCATATGTCACTTTATCGGTACCCAGAAAAAATACTACTTTGTAGGAAGTTAAATAGTTTGAATTTAGAAGTTTATGTCCTGCAATGGACCGAAACGTATAGGCTGTTGCAGGAAATCCCACAGACTCGGCAATCAGTGCGGTGATGTACTTACATGCATGCATGCAGCCTAGTGCTATAAAAATTCAGCCGGTGGACTAATACTGAGCAGAGTAGAGATGTCAAGCAGTGTACTAAACTGAGACAACTATCTAAAATAACTGCAGACTGCAACTAGAAAAACTTCCCACCGCGCATTGTCGGTGCAGTGTCCAAAGAGTATAGCGCCATAAATATTTGAAAGGTGGACTAATAAACTGCAGAGAAGAGACATCCACCACTACTAAATCATAACAGCTTGCTGAAACAACAGCAAAACTGAAACTAAAAAAGTTTCCGCGTACTGTCAGTGAGCAGGCTCTTTATAGACGCCAGTCGCCCGCGCGGGGTGAGTGCACTCGCTACGCCCGCTATCCTCGATATCCGGCCGCTGATCCGCGCACCGGACGCGCCCAGCCCGTATCCGTGTCCGGACTCGCGAATGCCACGCGCGACGCACAGCCCTATTTCAACCTCTGGCGACTTACAATTAGACAGTCGCAGACTTTTAAATTATTGATATTTGTAAGTTGAGAATGATGGTGATGGTTTTCTTCTAAAGTTTGTGTTTTGTAAAAAAGTGCAATATTTTATCAAAAAAAATTACAATGTATGTATGATTTTGTACATCTATCGAATAACCTATAATCGAGAATATACGGATAGGGCGGGCGCTAATATTATTATAATAATGTAAAATGACTCGTTTATCAAGGTAACTATTAATTTATGATAAAATTAATGGTTACCTTTTGAAACTAGCAAAATTAGACACATGATGGAAATAATATAGACCTCTAACAAAACAGGAGGCTTCAGAGCACCTCTTTACTATTTGTCTGTCTCCCATTAATCATTACGTCGTACCGATCTTGGAGAACATAGCCAATCAGGCTGTCAATACTGCGAAGGTGGCGTATAAACAGCGCACAATCCGCCTCACTCTTCTTCACTTGACATTAAGTACTCATTTGTGGTTTTGTTTAACAATAAATTCTAATGTGCCATAAATATTAACACCATAACATCTACGCTCATGTAAACTGACAGTGTCTATTTTAAGACGGTGATTGTTGCATTACAATTCATTTACAAAATATCGCCCCATGGAATCTCACTTCTAACGTAGCGTAGGTAGGTAACATTTAACAACTTCCTTCCTTTCATTCAAATTTAAACTTAGTCGCTCATTCTAATTCATCGGTTACGTTATCGTAAAATAATTCCTGATTGTATCATCGTGCGTGGATATGGTATTGGTGTAGTATTGGCCTCGGTGAGGCAATGTTAAATAAGCGAAAGAATCTGTAATTCGTTTCATTTGGCTAACGGGACTCGCGGCGCCTGTTCATTAACGAACAAAGAGCTGACAAAGTTCAAATAACTCGCCTATAGCTTGTGAACTATGGGAGACAGCGATCTGTTGAAATACACTATTACTAAAGCCTTAGAAATTCATATTGTAAATAACATAAAAATATGGATGACACCAAATTGGGCTTAATAATAAATAGGTTTTCACATTAAGGTTTGGTGAGAAAGACAAAAACGAACTGTTTTTAATGTATAAAGTTACTATAAAAACAATATAAAACTGAAGTAGACTTTGTTCCGCCATGCCCGAGTAGCTTTTCTGTAATTACAGCAATTAACATTGTTACCAGGATACTCTAGCCCGAGCACCATTACAATTTGAAGAATCCCCATAGAAAAAACAAAGTGCAGGTTAATCAACTTCTAGGTTTGTAAAAAAACTGGACAAAAGGAACAAAAACAAGGAGTTCGCGTGTTGTCGGACAACCTTTGTGGCAGCCATACGTAAACAGCGTGCATTTTATTAGTGTTCTCGCATTAAACGTGTGTTGTACAAGCACTACAATTCGCATGTAGAAATCTCCGCGACATGTACGTACGACAATGTACTTTTTATTACCCCTGTCTGACTGGATAGTCGTTTTATTTATCACTTACACACCGTCTGCGCTGCTGTTGGGTTTATTTTATTTGTCTTCATCCTAACCTTTTAAAGAATCTGAAATTGAAAATGAAAATAAGGTACCTTTGTAGGATCACTTCGTTGTTCCGTTTTTGTTTTACTTTTCTAGTTCATTAAAATTGAGAATTCGCAATTTAAACGCGTGTCAGATTCGCACTTAGATATTAATTTCATTCATACACTATGGTACTGTTAAGTTTAAACCTAAATGTAGCTTTAAAGATCGTTGTAAAATAAAGTTCTTGTTTCTAGGATATTGTGGCCATAAATATAAACTTCATCCCAATAATCAATAACAACAATAGTTTGTAACGTCATCTATCTTATAGCAATCGCTTTTAGCCTTTACGTAAAAGATTATCAGTGTACGGATAATAGAGGTAGATAAAGAACCGGTTGACAAGTCTCTAGCACTAACGAGTCTAAAAATAATCCTTAAAGCTGCAGCGAGTGCAGGTTCATTCCCAGCTGCGCTGCACGCCGAAGATATCATTCCGCTGAAAAAGATCGCTTTTTGGCTCTGGACTTACTAAATTATGCAGCTCTAAAATAAATATTTTCTGTTACTTTGTTAGTTACAAAAGTATCGAAGTCTTAATAATTAAAGTTGATACCCAAAAAATGTGGTTATTTTGTTATTCCACATAATCCCCATACACCTTAATTTTGTAGCCAATACCTAATCGAATCTACAAATTATATCGGTACTCTAATAATATTTATTCCTTTTTTTGTTCTTATTTTATTTAAGTCCCAAGTTGCAGTGCAACACACTTGTAAACTACAATGTTTAGAAATATCAAACATATTAATTAAAAATAGGAGTAAGCTACTACCAAGTGGAAATCAATGAAGCCTGCAATAAAGTAACTAATACGAAAATGTTTATTAAAAGCTGTGTAAATGACTGTAACCGCAAACCGTCGGCGCCGCACGGTGCAATTGGCGCCGGCGCAGGTTACGCGTGCGTGTGCGCACTGTGCGCCTTACCGCACGTTACATAACGCAAACCAGTCGTACGCGCAAGCCGTCCGCCCCGGCCGACACGACACTGTGTGTCCCTGTCCCTTGACTGTACTCACGGCCAAGTTAAACGCTACAAGCTCTTCATGCTCTACGCCTGCGCTTCTCTAACCGTGCCAAACTACGACGCCTATCCAACAAATATAACAAATAACTATAACTCGCCTCAACTACAACCATAAAATAGCATAACCTACGCGCCCGTGACTCAGTAATGAACAAGTCGTTGAACTATCATTGGCTTAGTCAAAGCCGTTCCGATTACGTTAAATGTGATCTGATGACGCAATGGAATCTCCCGAAGCGCAGGATACTCATCGAATTCTAAGTTAATGCGCCGTAAAAAATGTGCAATTTGAGTGTTTATCGAAACTTCTTGATTACTCGCGTCCGTGGGAACAACGATCGGATTGTTCGCGGTCGGATAACGATCGAAACGCAAAAAAGGGATCGAGAGATAATAACGAGCGAACCGAGCGAGCCTAAGGACGGATAGCACCCTCCGCGCCCGCGCCCCGCGTCCCTCGACCGACACAGGAATGCACCTACCAAACTATTTTTAGTAATCAAACCCCATGCCATGCCGACCCTATCCAGGCTCTGCTACACTCCCAGACTATCAAATGATGGCAAATAATCGTTTACAAAAGAACATAAATCATCCTGTTCAAGAGTCTACTCAAGTAAATTAGAAAAAAATAAATATTTAAGGATCCTCTATAAATAATCTTAAAATAACTATTATATATCAGAAATAAATCCTCTAAGCTACAAAATATGTGCATTAAAATCACAACTTAGAATTTTAATCCTGTTCTATATTATGTTAAATAAAATGTCACCGGATCTGGATTATACGCAGTAATGTGTTATGCCGCGGTAATTTGAGAAGATCGCCTGATCTTACCACCTGTTGCTCTAAGCACATAACTTTGAATTATAGCAACAAAAAAGACTATACGTGAGGGCCTCGATAAAAATAAAAGTTACTGCTTTCTTAGCCAGACTGATTTAATGATTCGCTTGGCTGCCCTTTGAGAAGGTAATCCTTTAACGTCCTCGATCTAATAAAAAAGTGAGCGTGTGTTTAGGCTTTTAGAAGCTGGCCAACGAAACTTGAACCTATAGATAGTGTCCAGTGACATTATGTTTCACAATCGCTAAGTAAGTCTCGGTTATTATAATCTGCCAGTTAATTCATACAAAATGTGTTCTTTATTTGAATTTATTTGTTGAGTAGTGCTTACTTTTCGATTGTGATACAGGCCCTTAAACTACCAGACTCTACAATTCTTCATTGTGGAGTGTTTTTTACTTAATAAGGTGTCAACTCTGGGACTATTCACCTTGTTAAAATATCGGTTTTCTTTTTCTATTAATACTTCTGAGCGTTTAGTCATATTTCCATACTATTGTGTATATTTCATGTGCAAAACGTTTACAAACATTAACGCTTTGAAACTGATCATTTGTCACCTTATAATAATATCCTTTAAACACTCGATCGATTATTATTGTTAACTATCAAAACAGTTATTTCTAAACTTACTAGCGAAATCATAATGTTGACGCAGGATCAAGATTAACGTAGGTAATTCGTAGTTTAAATTCTAAGATGTGTTGAAAAGGTTTGCAATCGCTATTTACATTAGAAACGTTGCAATCAATTTAATTCTAATGTAGCACCATTGTCTGGTGTACAGCAAAAACCTGCACATCATAGGCTCCATCTTAATACGGGAACAAGGCGCGTTTGTCAAGCGACGGACAGCTTACCATGTAGCGCTGGCTGCAATGGCCCCGCTAGCGCCGTAGAGTTACAAACACGGCAACCGGCCGGGCCGTGACAGCGTAGTATGCAACGACCGCAACTAGGAGCACGGGCCCGCGGACGATGAACCCCGCACCTGTTGCTACTCCCTCCTCACCCCCTCACTATTTTTTCTCAACGCTGACTTCCGTTCTTCTGTTTTTGCCGACCTGTCGATAACCTGTCAGATAGCCGCGGACACGGCTCATTAGTGGAATCGCTGCCAGCCATGCTGATTGGAGTAAATCGTTAACTTTTCTCACAGACTCGCGCAGCCTTGATGAGGTGATTCGCGCCTCCGCGCCTTCTAACAAATGTTTACCTACTCGCTCTAGTGTCAATGACTGAGGATAATGTCTTCCGAGAACGATTGCTGTCAAGCAATCTTGTAAAGAGCAGGGACTTAAATTGTTTTATTTCTTCGACCTTTGCATGTATGTTGGAATTCAAAAAGGAACATTTGTATCCTTAAGTACATGAGAATTTATTTCCTGCAATAAGAGTCATGAATCACATGTGATTGTAATAGAATGGAGGCAATAAGTCGTAAAAAGTTAAAGCAGCATAGACAAGAGTCGTGTCGCACGAGCAGCGGAGGAGTATCGTATTGTTCTGTCGACGCATACCGGCCGGCGCAGGCGCACTTGAGTCAACACGCGAAACGAAACCAGCACTAGCTTTCGATGTCACGGCCTCTGTTTTGTTGATATTTCCTGAGCTACATACAAGGGATTATAGAAAATTTATTGCGTGTAACGTAACCACGACTCGTAGCGCAATCGGAAACGAAATAAGACGCAAATCGTTCCTTTGGAATTTCATATTTTACGACCCGTCTTATTATTGGAAATTAATTTTCATTACAAAGTACAAACATCATGCCAATTAATTATAGTTTTGTCATGCTCTATTCACAAGTACGAACTATTAATATGCTTCTACTTCTATCACCGATCTTAAAAAGACATTAACCGTGACTGTTTTTAATTTTCTAATCTAATTTTAAGGGTTCCGTATATCAAAGAAAAAGTGGACCCTGGTAGAACTTACTTTATTGTTAGATTGGACTCTGCTGGTCCGTCCAACAAGATCCTTTTTCCTCATCCACAGCTACTTAAAGAACTTGCTAAGTTGTAACTCTACAATAAGCAAATAAACATTAAAACCAACTATCGGAATGTTTCTATTTGTAAAACAAATGAAGTCAACACAATCAAAACTTACCTACAGCTTTTTTATACTTGCCTAACACTATTGAGTAGGTGCTTAAAATTGACCTAGACTCATGATTTTTTTCAATTTCTGATTAATTTACAATATGCATGCAGTCAGATACAACTTTTTTTTCGCTCAATTAATATATCTCCTAAGTCAGAAGCAACAAATCATTTTCCCTCAGTTTGACCAGTTGTTTGTTTGTGATTTCAGTGAGAGGAAAACTTTAATTAAATCGTAAAATAAGCTTTGGCGATTAACTCAAACACCAGTGTTAGTAGTGAGAAGCAAGCTAAACAATGCGGGTCGTGAACCCGCCGCGGCCGGCGTGAACTTGCGCCGCTACGACTGCTCTTATTATTACGTCGCTATTGACATCTTAGCTATTACTGTAAATATATTAAATTTAACTATGTATTATAACAAAACCTATTACTCTAACCTACACCTGAAAAAAGTACTTATCATGACTTGACAGACGAAAAACAATGTAACAAGGATCCGTGTTTGTTCTTTTCAAGGCAAGGTATTAAAAATAAATTTTAAGAAACTTTAAAATTCATTGTAATTAAAAGTTTTTACCATATTTATTCTATTTGTTTCGAAAAATAAGGTAAATTTACTTGTAGCATTCATATAATTTAGTAATAATTACACTGATATAGCTAATCCTATTTCAATAAATATCTTTACATCACGTGTTTTCAGTATATTATGTTACAGAGACTGTTTAGTATCCATAAGTTGTTTTTGTAAATCTGTAAATTCGATTTTCTTGTATCTTAGATTAAAACATGATTCTAACTCTACCATCAACTTCAATAACATCAATTTTGGGCTAACATTTTGATTTATATAACCATGAATATTAATAAATTAAAAGCAAAAATTTATTTTTATTCTTACTTCAATCCTGGCTGTGAATATGTAAAAGATGTTTAACAGATATTGACGAAGTTTGGTAAATGTTAGTAACGAGGTAATCGAAATTTAATTGTAGGCGATAGACAGCGTATGATAATGGAAAAGCGTCTAAGTAAATAAGATTCTTTATATCAGACTTAATAAAATACGGACCTTACGTTTACAACGGACCTTTATTAAATTATATTTTTTTTATTGTTTGTAATTTTGTACGGTTATTGTTATTGCGGGGTGACGTGATCGCAAATAAGCAACCAAGCTTCTTTTATAATGAATAAAATAATCATGTTTTTAATTTTGATTATGATTTACAAATAAATAACTCATTTTAATCAAAAAGTTGTAAATACCAAAATATATGTTAGTTATAAATTAATTGAAATAATTTACTAGAAGCATTAACCTCAATTTTAAATTGACCGCGATGACTCGCTACGAGAGTTCGTCCCGTAGCGCGCCGCAGTGCAGTTCTAAAATTCCGCATCTATAGACACTATTTTAAATACACTGAACCGCAAAGAAAGGGGTTAGAAAATCTTCAATATTCTAATAAATACCTGACCTAGCTTAATGAAATAAAGAATAAATTAAGGAATATTTTAATATGCTTAAATGAAAATGTATTTGGTATTAAATAATCTTTAAATTATTCTTTATTTCATAAAGCCAGGTCAGGTACTTTTAAAGATATTGAAGATTTTCTAACTGACCATTATTCTTTGCGGTCCAGTGTAGTCATCTTTGGGAAAAAGTTTTTTTTTTCTCCATTTTTCCATTTTGTTACCGTTTTTCAGCATAACTTATCACAAGATTTGCTTAGTTTGGGGTTAGATAATTGTTGTTTTTTTGGAAATTATTTTATTCATGAATTTAGAGAAATATAAACATATTTTTATCTAAGGAATACAGTATATTCTCAGTTTTGTTATTCTATATTATCAAGTGTGAATGATGAACAAATGGATAAACCTACTAAAATTCAAGTGATCCATTTCTTCAAGACTGACTAGAAATGCAACAAAATGTATTTTTTGTCCTTAGTTAACTGGTTGGTAAAAAAAAATGCAAAATCGGCTTTCAGTAAGATAAGCAGTAATTTAACTTCGAGTAAAAAATTACTCCAGTTTGGTTGAATCGGGTCTTATCTAATCGGGTTATCTACCTATATAGTATGATTTATTTGTGTATACAATCCTTCCAAAAACAAAATATTGTGTAATAGTTCAGTAAAGTTGTGTTTTTAATAGGAAAGTTGTGGGGTGGTTCTGATTTTTTCATTCTTAATATATTTTGGGGTGCTAAATCCGAATCTGAGGTTTGCTAACAAAATTTCGTGACGCAAAATTGACAAAATCGCAAAAAAAAAATTCAATTTTCCGGATTTTTGCTTAAAGCTCGAATACTAAACTTTAAGTTAAAGACCTGTTCACAGAAATTAAAGTGCTTAAAATTCTCTACAACTATCTCACTTTCCAGTTTTTATTTTAGAAGAATCGTTCGGTCACAAGTGCAAGTTGAAAAAAGGCAGATTTCAGCGGTCACTTCTAAACACACTTTTACTTTATTTGTTACTAGCTTTTGCCCGCGGCTTCGCTACTTGAGCACAAATGCACTGAACTATTATATAATAAATAAAGATTAAATCGGTAATACACACTGTATTCTACGAACATAACCCAAACATCGAGTAGGTTTTATCATCTGTAAAATCTAACTGGGAGACTAATATAAATGTAGAGTTTTTTTTTCATAGAATTGAGTAATTGATCGATTCTTTTTTAGTCTTGCCTTATTATTATGATGTAACTGTAATATTCTTTAGGGGTTCCGTAGTCAACCCAAAAAGGGCCCCTTATAGTTTTACTATATCCATCCGTCTGTTTGCCTGTCTGTCCGCCGTTCAGTTCAAATGGACTCTAAGTAATAATAGAAAAAAAATATGTAAAAATAATTTTTTGGGTACCTGGGTCCATTATTTGGTGTAAAAATCATTTTTCGATTAATTTATCCGTCAGCGTAATATTAAGCTTTAGAGCGTTATATTTGTTTAGATTCAAATGTCGACTTGGTCTAGCTAAATCGATACTATATAATAATATTACTTACAGAAAATATTTGTATTTTTGTATGTTTGACACGAATAAATTCAAAAACTACTGGGACGATTTCAAAAATTATTTCACGATTAAACTGCTACATTGTCCCTGAGTAACATAGGCTATATTTTTTTTGTAGATAAACTGAAGTCCGTTCGAACGAAGTAGCAAGCAACAGTTTATGGTTTTATATAGCTAGTTAGGTAGGTTTTATTAGATACTGAGTAAACTTATAACCCACCTATTGTGACAGGAAACTACGGAACCCTACATTGCGCGAAGTCCAACACGCATTTGTTACCAATATTTTTAGTTATTTCCAGGCAAACTTTACTTTGCTAATTCCATTGATTGGAACCAAGGATTTCTATAAAAAAAAGGTTTTTTTCGCACATCAATAAATGATACCACCTTAAGTTACCTAATAAACACCGTTATAGTTTAAAATGTTTTAAGTATTATTAAGCCTGACATTATTAATTTGTTGATCCTGCAGATGATGCATTTGTATTTTTAGTTATCCTTAAATATAAGCACTTAATACAAATTTTATTAGACCTTATTCTATAGGTAATGACTCAACCTAGGGATCATCAACAAATTAAAATAAGAAAACCACGTTTTTATCATTAACTTTGATATAAGGACATTACGTAATATCCTTTTGTTGTTAATAATCCAGTTTATTCCATACTTTTCCAGATGTAGTTTATGATAAATAAACTAGTGATAATAATCATAGATAATCAAGTCTTCATTAATGAGGGTCAACATACCTGCTGAAGGCCCAAAGGTGGCTGCGAACAGCAGCAGGCAAGTGGCCAGAACGAGCTGCATGGTGAGACTTGAGCGGGGATCTGCGACGATAGAATCGGGCACTCGATAAAGTGCGCTCACGCAACACGGGACACTCGGGCACACTGAACGCGCGCTGGCCTGGACCCCCCCTTATAACAGAGACGCATCCCGCTCGCACCACTGTATAACCAAATCTTAGGCCACAACATAGCACGTCTTCTTCGTATGCATTGCTGGCTCTACCTCTTGGCTCGCTGGAAGCCACGGAAACGCACGCGGCAATGAAGACGTTGCCATCGATGTAGCGCTCCGGCGCGGTAAGGAGTCGTCAGCCGCGGACGTCCGGCGGCGCGGGCGGACACGAGGCGCCCGCGCTCCTCGGCACGGGAGTTATCTCGGCAAATCGTACCGCACAATAGTTCGCGCTCAATTTGTTCTTGTTGCGTTCGACGCGAATTCTTCGCTTGTCCAAAAGGGTTGTCGTAGTTTTTTCTCGGCTCACGATACGCCGCGCTCAAGGGTGTGCCTTTGTTATATCTCCCATTAAAGATCGGACACGCAACCACGCAATTATTGCAAGCATACTAATTTATACTTACAACTTCAGACGCGTGAACAAAAAATAAGTTGAGAATATTTTATATGGGCTCATAAATCGGCGCAAACCGAGAAACACTATTATGTTGCTTCAGTTCAGTAATTTGAATAGCATAATATTAAATTCTCGTGAAGAATACCTTACGGTATCTAAAAGGATCGTAATTTATTATTAATATAGATTTAGTAAGATGTGGAAAAACTTTTTCATCAAAAATAGATATGTAGATTACATTATCCATATACGAGCTACTTTTCCGGAGTTCAATCCAAATGAATTTTAGCTCATTTCTTCATAACTATTCAAAGTGAAAACTCGATAAACAATAACTCGATAACATTGGACAAGTCAAACCTGCTGTAATTACAGCAAATAGGAACTCGCTACTCGATAAAATCAACACCTCAAGAGTAGATCTATTCAGTAATTAAAAAAACCTCTGGAAAGCTGCGAAGCTATAACCGTCGACCGAACTTTGACTTAACACGCATGCAGGGCTAGAGCTATTTTAATTGTTGGCCACGTGCCCCACAACTTAGACACGACACTCGTCGTAATGTCCTACCGTTTTACATACCGGCGATTTTCAAGGGAGCTCTTTTTACCGACTGTAAACAAGATCAAAGGGCGACAGTTAAGAGTTACAATCAACGCCGCCCTTCTTTCGCTTCGAAACTTTAAGACGGAGTTACTACTAAAAAAGTGCCACTGCTTTACATACAAGAGAAGACAAGACAAGAGACAAGACAAAACAAGAGAGTGAGCCCCACCATAAGGGCGATTAACTACACACGAAGACGACTGACGACCTTCTTAGCCGATAGGCGAGCACGCCGGACTATACTCATGGCGTCACCATCTCTGAAGTTCCAGGCTCGATCCCCGGTCGGGTAAATATAGAAAATGAACTTTTCTATATTGTATCGGGTCTGGGTGGTGTGGTACCGTCGTTGTATCAGATTTCTATGACACGATTGCTTTATCTACTTAGTCCTATTTTAAAAAAACAGAGCCGTGTACTCAAACCGTCGTCCATTGCACTTGTCGAATGCTTTAAGCTCAGTAACAACTGTGACATGATGACACTTTCCACTGGAATGTCAAACGGCTTTACAAACCGGCGATGAGGATTGAGTCCCAACAGATCTTCAATAAATACAAAACTAAGATCTATAGAATAGTGGAGTACCATTGCTGTTTTACTTACACTATTGCCCGATCAGGCGAGTGCCTTGCAATTTTATTACACTCTTCGTCTAGTAGAGTAGATGTTAATATATCTTTATTATTACCCATCCCAATCCAAATATTTATTATACAAATATTAAGGATACTCTTTCATGCCAGAGTAAGTATGGTGCAGAAGAGCTCTACAAAATAAAACAAATACTTACTAATTGTTTGTAAAAAAGGAAGATTATAATCTTAATGTGACCTATTTTTATTTATTGATTCTAAACCATAATGTACAACAACTCGTACAGCATCTGTGTGCGATGTTAAAACAAGACACCACACAGATCAATTTTAATTATCGGACATCTTAATAAAATCGTCTATCAAAGCCTTAAAACTAGAGAGCTTGGAGAGATTTTTAAAAGCTGCAAAATATAAATTGTTTTTTTTTTCTTTTTGTTCTGTATGCGTCGTTGGTTCTGTTACTTCCAATTAGCAATTACCATTAGACCCTATCTACTCATAAATACCCCGTCCGTAAAGTCGATTCGTTCCATATTAAAATCTTGTATAATCGAATATTTGCAAACTTCATGCATTTACTTTAATTATTATTAAACGAACGTGTTAACAGTATCAATTACAAAATAACATATTCTTAAAAACTTTAAACACGTTGATTTCTATAATTATAGCACCTAAAGTAACACTAAAACATTTTAATGCGCCATTGAACTTTTCAATACAAGAAAATGCACTTAAAATGGGCCGGGCAAAAGCTGAATTGCACTAAGGGCTTCGGAGTTCGGACGAATTTAAAATCTCTTTCAATCGCGATACCTATCAGTATTGTCTTACATCCGATGAGTTACGTTCAGCGGCGATGTGAGTCGATAAAATAAAATTCATGGTTTTATTTTCAAAAAAATCAAAGTAGGTATTACATTAATAGCTGCAAAAGAAGCAAAAGCTAAGAGAAAAGATTCGAACTATTCAAAGTTTTTTTTTTAAGATGATACGCCGCTTAGACTTGATGGGAAGCCGTTTAATTGAACGGGTTCATGTCTTCGATGTTTTGAATAATACCAATAATAGGACCGCACAGGCGCCCAAACAAAACTATGATGGTGCGCAATCACATGTCCGCGACCGTCCTTATAAATGCCTTGTATCAAGTCTAAAGACGTGGAATAAATTGCGCTTGTTTTGTTATTACATGCGTATCTCCCGTATCGCGTAATGTAAGGTGTACAACATGTAATACCCTGCTCGCTTATCAATCTTCTGCTACTCATATATAAACAAGAAATGGGTACCATTCATTTTATTAAGTATATTAGATATATGAAAAATGGCAATTTATTAATAATCTTTATAAGAGATAGTAATGAAATTACGTACCTATCGTTATAGTCTGTCATTGATAATGTTAATACAGGTACTCCCGTCGAACGTTCATTCTAATGTTGAAAGGTGCGTGAGACAGCGGTCTCCGTCGGTGGTCGCTACGCGTATACTCTGATTACTGCGATTACGATAAAAATTCACTGCGCTATCGTTTTAATGCCGCTTTTAAAATAACCGCGTAATAGTCAACCGGAATAGCAATGGACACTAAAAATAAAATATTATGTAGCCAGTGCCTTATCTCGACGTCCCTGAACAACATTCGGAATATTGCCCGGTCATTACGAGGGGATACGATGCAAAGCGTTCTGGAATCTCCATAGACCCTACTATTAAATCTTCCAGTTACTGTCTGTTTTACATTTATTTCCTTTTTAATATTTAAAAAATAAACAAGAATTCAATAACATAAAATAAAGAAGAAATAATTTTGCGTTTCTGGCTGGCAGCCGCGCTGTTGACTAAAAGTACTTTTGTAAAATTTATACGGCCAATCGCACCGCAGTGCGAATAGATATCAGTTTTGCATATATATTTTAGCCTTGCATTGCAGTTCTTATGTATCCTTAAACTGAAAATTAACAAAGACAAACATTCCTTATATTTTTTTCAGGAATCGCTTAAAGCTCGATTCAGGTATCGCTTCCTAGGCTTAAAATCAAACTTTGACCAAAATTTATAGATTTCTTAGACAAAGTCGGTATTTTACAAGTAGGAAAATCCTTGTACATTACCACAGGGATTCGTATTTCCTCCATAACATCGGTGACATGACATAAAATCCATATTTTTTTATACATTCATACCAAACGCCGGACCAAACGATGCAAGATGCTGCAACACATTAAATACATTGAATAGAGCAATTGCATTCTTAACTCAAGCAAATCGAGCAGTTAATAATTGTGGTGGCGACCGTTCCCTCGAATAAACATATTATTACCCTCCGCGCCACTGCGCGCTTCAGAATCAACGCTAACGGACTTTATCCGGCCATTCTCATTATTAATCACCTGATTGTGGACGTAGTCCGATTTAAGTCTCATATCCATTGATGTAAAAAGTAAAGATACGGCTGACAGAACAAATCGCCTTGCATTTCCTCCATACATGACACACTAACCCCATCTGTTAGACTTTGATGTCAACTGTCAAATAGCATCATAGAGTAACCACAAAATTACTCCTAAGTAACCTTGTAAGAGCGGCTTATAACGAAAGAGGAACTAAGAAAAAAGTTTTTATTTCACAGATGTTATATTTAAAGTATTATCAGAGTAAAAATAACTTTTTGCTTTTTCAATTAAATACGTCAACATGAGGAAGGTAAAATAAAATAATCTTTATTTGCTTAAACACGGTATGCATAGGTGTTTTAAAATGAACGTACCAAGCATGTTTAGCCAACACGAGGCATGCAAATGAAATATAAAATTGAACTAAAATGAAATATAAAATTAATCTAAAATTGCATTAAATTAAATTAGGTACATAGATGTCAGTCATATCATAATTATGTTGAAATCAATATTTATTATTTAAAAAACTCCTTTATGGTATGTGGGATTAGCCACTTATTCAATTTTGTTTTAAATTGACTATTATTTAATGTTTTGAATTCATTAGGTATATTATTGTTTTTTTTTTTACTCATTGTTATACAGCTTTTTTTATACTGCATTGTTATTGGAGTTTTAGTAGTAACAGGATATTTTGATTTCTTGTGTTCCGTGGATAAATGTCAAATGCCCTATTAAAAATATGCATAATTTGCATTACATATACACATGTTTCAAATATATACAGGGACGTCAATGTTAGTGATTGCAACTGTGCAAATAGAGGACGACATAATGTTCGTGGAGGGACACCGCATATTGCTCTTATGCATCTTTTTTGGGCAATAAAAGCTCTATTTATATTAAGTAGTATCACATCAGTAAACTGTAGCGTAATTTAGAACCTACAATGCATGATAGGTAGCAATCGCAGTTTTTGTTACAGATCTAATCTGCTTTAAAGCATAAATAAACTTATTGACTCTGTAAGGATAGGTCCAGATCTGGCTAACGCGCCGTGAATGCACAGGACGCGCACAGCGCGCGATTTGCGCGCGAGCTGCACGCGCGCGGCATGCGCTCCGTTACTGCAACAGATTGGTGCGCCTCTTAAGCGCAACTCATGCAAGGCTTGTACAATGCGCGCGATCTGCGCGCGTGCAGTTCTGGTTCACGTTCGAGCCAGTTTAAAGGTCGCGTTCGTGCGTCTCGCGCGCAGTTTCGCGCTGCGCCTGATGTTCAAACATTATCTATATGCGTTTTCCAATTTACGTCTTGTTCTATAGTTAAACCTAGGAACTTCGTTTGTTTTACTTCGTTAATTTTCGTGTCTTTATAATGAATATCAATATTTTTGTTTCTGTTTAATTGTATGTAAGTAATTAGTAAATACTTTAACATCAACATTACTTTTAAATAAAACTATACTTTTCTTATAAGTTGTAATGATGACTAATCTATACATATAATTGAAGCTATAAAACAAAAAACAATTTCTCTCTCTATCTCTCGAAATGAAACAAAAGGTATGATTTCGAATTCAGCAGAACGCAGTAGTGCTGGTCCCCATATTTTCTATATGAGTTTATATGAGATTACATCGACAACCATCTGGTGTAGTAGCGCTCCGGACTACAATGCAGGTTCGACTCCCGCGAGGGGCAAATGTTAGTGTGATGAGCACGAGCATTTGCACCTAAGTCATGGATGTTTATAAATGTATTTAAGTAGTTTATAAATATATTTAAGTATGTTTATTATCTGTATCTAGTGGCAATTGCACAAGATTTGCTTAGTTTGGGGCTAGATAATTGGGTGTTTGTGGATACAATTTATTTTTATAAGTATACGGAATCATACCTTAAAACTTTTCTAAAAAAACTATATCAGATAATTTATATATATTTATTAATTACATTTCACTGTCCTTCGAATAAAACATTTTTTTTTACTTATGCCTTTTGTTATTTTTGACATGTTTTCAATTTTTGACTCATAGTGCTTTCTCACGTAAACTTAAAATAAGTATTGAATAAATCAACATAAAAATAAAATATTTATATTACATCGCATGTACTGGACTGCACTCAGTGCACTGTGAGCACTAATGCACGCCGCTACAAAGTTGTATCGGTTTTGTACGGTAAATATGGCGTTGCTTCGGAAAATTGACAAAGGAGTTGGAAAATTGTTAAAGTAATGTAAATAAGTTTAGTGTTTATTAAATATGCGGATTATTGGTGAGAAGTTAAATTTGAATTTGTTTTAATGACCTTTCTGTCGTAATTTATGCAACCTTTCAGTGAACATTTAGGCATTTTTATTTTTTCATACAAATGTCAGATCACGATGACCGCCGACCACTGACTACGTCACATCGGCCTCGGTCGGGTCATTTTCGGGTCTCTTTAGGTCCAACACCCAGACGTGTGGTCCGCCCTGTCCTTACGAAGTAATATATAAGTCAATGCTCATATCACAAATATTTCTCAAAATACAACGCCGCACTCGCAGTTTCAGTACAGTAACTATTCTAGAAAATAGCTGCGTCGCACATGATCTCATTTCAGGATAGGTCTCCTACAACATGTTCTTCCTAATCGCGTATCGGATAAGGTAGCAAGCATACATAGGTTTCAGAATTAAAATACCTACCAGTTTCTGCTTTTAATAATCATGCCCAGCAGTGAAGGAGGAGGAGGTGACAGCAGACAGCGCCAACATCTACTACCCGGATGGAACGCAAGTACCAAAGGTCGAGCAATTACGCTATCTAGCTATCTATCGCAAATGATAAAGCAGATTTGTCCCATAGAATAAATGTCGCTTGGCAAAAATGTCGTTAACTCACTGGAGTTCTCTGCGACCCGCGCATGCCCATACGCACTAAAGGGAAAGTGTACAAGACAGCAGTAAGGCCAGCGATGTCATACGGGGCTGAATGCTGGACAGTGAAGGAAACACATGCTCAAAAGCTGCACGTGGCCGAAATGAAGATGCTTAGATGGTCGGGCGGAGTGACGAGACTAGATAAAAATCGAAACGAATATATCCGAGATAGTTTCAAAGTGACTCCAGTTCCGGAAAAGCTCACTGAAACACGCCTACAGTGGTACGGCCACGTCAAGCGTAGAGACAGCGAGCACGTCGTTCAGAAGGCACTAACACTCCCGAAAGGCAAAAAAGGAAGAGGGCGGCCGGTATGACTAATCTCTTAAAGAAAACCGAATTACCTAACCCGACAATCCAGGACAGATTATCCTGGCGCCAAAAGATAAGGAGAGTCGACCCCACCTAACGTGGGAAAGCGCAAAGCAAAAGAAGAAGAGTGAAGGAGGATAAAATGGTTATAAGTAAGAAGTAATAAAGTGTCAGCCCCGTGAGTTAAAAAAAATAATCATCATAATGTAGTTTATTTTAAAAAAGTACCGCCTATTAGTAAACATGCTTACAGACGTCAATTCAAAATTGCAAAAGTGCTTCCATTTGTTTTTCATCGTACAGAGATTGTAGTTGTTAGACAAGACAAAAAAAGTGTAAACTCAAAGTATTTCGTTTCAATTACCTACGTGCTGAATACCCACCTTTCGGCAGGAGATTTATGATCTCATCGTGATTGATGGATGGTATATCTTCTCGGGCTTAATTTGCTCGTGCCTTGGTGTTTCCTCCCCGGCAGTTCAACTCACATTACAATGTTAATCCTTAATTTGAATATACATGCCCTGTACAACCACATTTGCAAAAAAAACATAATGCCCTTTTAGCATCATTCAGGCAATTTAAAATCTATTGAAATGATAAATTATCCGACCATAATAACTTTAATAACTCTTTAAAAAAACTCAAAGGCTATATACAACGGCGTGCTGTAGAATTGGCAAATCAAATCGTCATGACGATGTTAGCGTTTATTTAAAGTAAAGGAACAATGTTAGTCGCAACTTAAAAGCGTAAGTAATTACAGTTCACGACGATAGTAATCACACGAATAAGTAGACCGTGGAATCATCATCATCACAAACTTCACATAACTGTTTGTATTTAAGTGGATTTTTATGACTTTGCACACAAAATAAATTCTTATAATAAAAATAAGATCAATATGACGAATATACGAAACATCTCAGACGGTTTTTACTTACACTGCCGAAAACACGCTTGCCATTTGCAAAAAGAGTTACTTCGCTTCAATTCCATTGTGTGCCCTTAAAATTCATGTCATAGCAGTTTAGGAACTTCCCTTTTTGTGCCGATTCGAAGTGAACATACCACAGCCTAAAGCAATTTCATGTTTTAGGCGATAAACGAGTTTTAAGCATGTGTTCTTATGGTGGATGGTGTTTTTGAATAAACCTAAATAGGATTACACATACTTAGTAATTGTCGTGTAGTAGAACCAATTTGTTCCCTTTTAAGAATTTTTGAAACTACGTACGGTATGGGTGTTTTTTTTTAATTATATCTAACTTTCTCACATTAAGCCTTTTTCATATCTAGCCATAGAACGTGTTGTACAGTCGCCATCAGATATATTGTAGCAGACAAGGTGACCAAATACTTCTGAACAGTTTAAAATGTCAATAAGGTAAGTGTAACCATACCATGAATATCTGAACATAAATTATTTAATTAATATCTGAGAAGACGCTTGTCACTAACTTCTATACACACAACTTACCAATAATATCTGAAAACTCATGACTTCAAGTATATCAGCAGATGTGTGAGTGCAGATGGACTGGAATCAAAGACTCAAAACTACAAACTGCCAGCGTTATCTTACTATATAAATTATTAAAAGAGTTCTAGTTCCTATTAATATAGTATTATAGTTATGTTGGAAGCACTTCCCATTGCAATTTCTTCTCAACCGCTCAGATATTTAAGACCACTTCATCTGCATCTACCACTTGACGTTAACGACAAAGTTAATGACTAGCATCTGCTTAGATATTTATGAAATAATGTATGATCAGATAATAGTTACCATTAATTGAAGTGAATGGAACTTATTGACATTTTAAACGTTTCAGAGGTATTTGGTCACCTTGTCAGCAACAATATATCTGATGGCGACTGTACGTATGAGCATAGACGTGGGTTCTATCTACGCTATTTATATTTGCTATAATTTTAATGGAAGACATATTTTGATTCTAAGCTTTGCAGAATATCTTAATCAGTCCTAAACTATTTCTCCGTTCAAGATAAAAGTTACTTTATATAAAATACAGTGTAGCTATGGCAATAGCGACATTTGTATATGAAAAGACTGCAAACAAGCGATAGCAACAGCAACTTCGCAATAAATGTATGTAGAGTGCCTTACGATGTCAGTTCTGCGTTATAACTGTGATATTCGGCGGATCAGAAGTCACGAAGCTTGGACCGTTTTGAAAATTTCTCAAAGAAATTTAGATGCCATCGTGCACCGTGACAATTCCATTAAGTACTCTCTTTAAAAATATTGTATTGTTACCAATTTTTCTATAGCAAATTATTTTGTTTTTGTTTCGTTGGCAGGATGTTGCTGTACTAATGATTTATTACGTGTGCTTTGCAACAAATAGGTCTTCAAGTTTCGCCTAAAGGCTATGATAGTTTCAAATGTGCTAAATATTTTCTTTCTATTATACACACACCGGCACAATTAGGGGAACACAAAAAAAGGTTGATTTTTTCAATGAATTTATTATTAATATTTTTTTTGTCTTCAGTAACACATCACATTAACATACATTAACACCATAAAATAACTGAATTAAATCAAAATAAGCTACAAATTAACCGTTTTAAAAAAAATAAACGTTAATTACGAAAATTTTTAAAATAAGGCACTAGGAGTGTGAGATTTTAAATTGATTTTTTTGCAAAATTTACAAAAAAATCTTAAAATTAATAGCGAGTGTTGCCTCCACGGGCTCTTAGGCAAACTTGGATACAATTTCCCATACTCAGAATAAGGCCATCGATCATTGATTGAGGCAAATCGTTCCACTCTTCCACTAATGCCTGTGTCAGTTCTTAAACATTCCTGGGAGCTGGATTTCGCTGTCAAACCCTTCTTCCTAGAATATCCCAGGCATGTTCTATAGGGTTTATGTCCGGTGATCGCGCTGCCAGTTCATTTGACTAATGCCAACCTTATTTAGGTAGGTACTCACGATACGCGCAGTATGGGGGCGCTCGTTATCGTGCATGAAAACGAAATGTGGGCCTATGAATGGGGCAAAAGGCATGGCATATGGTTCTAAGATCTCTGTTACGTATCGCTATGCAGTGAGAGATCCGTTTTAAATAAGCGCTAAGTCTGTGCGATCTCCCAAACATATGCCACCCCATACCATTACTGATCCTCCACCATATGCCACTGTTTCTGTGAAGTTTGTTTGGTTATATCGTTCTCCACGATATCTCCACATCCACTCCCGCGACGCGACTCCACTCACTTGTCCAATCTCGGTGCGCACGGGCGAACGCTAACCTTGCCACACGATGAGTTGTCTCGAGTTTAGGTGCTCTTTCTGGCACATAAGATCTTAAGCCTACTTCATTAAGACGCCTCGGTAACTGTTCGTTCACTAACATGAACGTTACGGCCCTCAGCCAGTTAATTTCGGGTCTGAACCGCGGTCTGTCGACGATTCCTCGAGGTGATGAAACGGTCATCAACGGCGCTTGTAGCCCGATTTCTGCCTTGTCCTCGCCTCCGCTCGTAAGATCCTGTCTCCCTGTAGCGTTGAAAAACGCGATGAACCACCGAAGTTGATACACCCAAAGCTCGACTTACTGAGCGGTAGGTATGCCCCTCTTCGATCATGGTTACAGCCCTAGCCACTGTGTGGGAATGTGTACACAATTCAAAAATAAACAGTTGAATGAGCCACAGTCACTATGCACAGGACCCAACAACGTTCTTATTAGAAGCAATGCTAACGCTAAGTGTCAGCAAATTCTAAAAGTGTCATTAAAACAATTCTCACACTTGTGAATGAGAAATTTGTGCTCAAGTGTATTTCTAGAGAGGGTAGTAATACATAAATAATAACAACTTGTCAAGATATCCGAAGGTATTGAAAAAAATCTACTTTTTTTGTGTTCCCGTAATTGTGCCGGTGTGTGTATTTCCGATGTTAATTTCTGATTCCAATAAATTTTATCCAAACCCATTACTATTTCAAAAGATAGCACTTAACTGTCTTCGTTCTCGTAGATACATAATTATTATGCCACCGTTTATATTGAATGTTCTAACATTTTCAATTGCGATAGGAGTGAACGATGAGGAATTTTCTAGCAGAAATAAATATCCTGCACAATCGATTCATCACTGTCGTTGTCGAGCTGAACACGAGCAGCTAATAGTTCCGATCGTCGCCGATACGGGAATGTTATTGATTCTCCTCGGTCAGTCGACGCCGGTGGTTATGTGTTTAAGCAATTACGCCCTAGACCGGGCACACTCGGCCGGGGGTGAGGCCCCGTTATAATGGCGCCACGGACTCGGCCTGCGCCCGCGCCGCCGCGCGAGGTGTCAGGACCCAAGAACCCAACGCGACCCACGCTGTTCCCCTATAATTTTCCCGTGTCCAGCCGCCAACCAGTCATCACGTACATGTTTAGCAAAATCTGTATTTTCAACACTAACGTGCAATCTCCTCGATCCCTGTGATAATACTGCCGGAATCAATTTGCCAATTTAGGAAGAATATGAAAATTGAAGTCATATATTACATGCATAATGATATCAATTACATAGCGTGAGAGTTTTCTTTTTTAGTGTGCTAATGACCGCATAATCAGTTATTACACCATTGTAATTGCTGTCAGTAAACTTATTAAGATTAAAAAGGTTATTGTCGCCGCTCTTGCAAACTCAAGGTACTTGAGTCATTCAACGTTATAAACATTCGTCACTCAGTGCCTGCATTTTGGAACTTGGTAAGTACCTACCTTAAAAAAAGTGTTCTTGTCTTAGAAATGGTTATATTTACTAAATGAAACAATTAAGTGCCCGTGCAGAAAATTATCCTCATTAAAATAATACGCAGGCCGCAAAAGCACTCACTACGTTTGCCTAGAGCGGACAGATCAACTATTATTTTTGTGGTTTGTGTGTATTATATTATTTGTTTAAACGCTATCGCCTCTAGCTGACATACAATTTATGCTTGCTTTTTATTTAACCTGGACCTAATCCTGACGCGATGTGGAGATTCTCGGGCTTTGAGAAAATTTTAATTTCAGGTGTAACACTGTGTCGTAAATCGACCGACCTTCCTATAGATAGAGAGTAGGAAATAATCAACAAAACCCATTATAATTGTTGTACGGAGGTGTGATTTCCTTCCCACAGGTTCAAGGTTAGTTATGAACGTGATTTTGAAATATCATAAAACTAATCTCAATGGCTCATCTGCGGCGGCGATCACAGCTCTCACGACCGATCCGCCCGCTGGCCACACTATTACCACTTTTATTCTCCTTTATCTAGAGGACATACTTCCTTTTCATCAGCCAGGGCCGATGAAAAAATATCCCTTTAAGTGTTTTGTTTGAGTGCTGTGTTTAGCAACCAGTTGTGCGGTTCTTTGTTATCTCTGTTGACTCCGACAACATTGACACGGTGCGACTCATGTTTGCATAACTTACAGAAAACTGATAGACTAAGAGCTGCCAGCGAAAATCTCTAGGGATTTATGTTGTGGTTTGGCGAGTCTCTGGGCTTCCAATTGGACAGCTGCTGGTATAAATTATCCAGTGTTTATGATTTCAAGTAAAATTTAAGAAATTTAATACAGTAATTTTCTTAAATTTTACTAGAAATCATAAATACTGGATAATTTATACCAGCAACTGTATTAAATTTGTGATAGGCAAGGATCGATGGAAGACTTCGGGAAGTCCTTGGTACTACCAAGCAGTAGTTTATAATATAATAGGTGGCTTTAAGAATAGCATTTTTTCTACTTGTATTAAACCGCCACAAAAAATGACGATAAATCTCAAAAACAACATGCGACCCACGGATGCCCTAAAAGCTAAAGAGCAAAATTTACAAAACCATTTTGATACCTGTGCTATTATATAGATCTAAATTCTGGGATGTAATTAAAGTGAATGAAAAACGATTGCATCCAGCAGAGATGAGCATGTTAAGGTGGATGTGTGCGGTGGCGAGAATGGACAAGAAAGGTAGGAATATGAGAGGAAGTATGAAAGTAGCACCTGTAACGCAAAAGATGAAGGGAAACCGTTTGTCTTGGTAGGGGCATGTAGCGAGGATAATGAAATAAAATGAAAAATGGGTATGAGTATTGATGGATAAAGGGGTAGAGGACGGCCTTAGAAGAGAAAGATGGATTGTGAGGGCCGAAATGTCTGAGAAGGTAGTGAATGACTTGATGACCAGTTACCGAATTTCATAGAAGAAGAAGACACACTGCGCCGACCCCACAATCTAGGAACAGGACATGCGAATGATAATTATACAGCCGCAGACAGAGCCAGATTAATTTCAGATGTATACAGAAGATGTATCACGTAAGATTTTTTTTGTCGGCTCTCCGTCTAAAAAAAATACTTTTATAGTAAACGTACATAGCGTCATGAATGCCACCTTATTGTATAGTATATTGTTAACAAAAGCTATTCGTTTTCAGTTTCAAAAATTGAATCCATGTTTGCAAAAATGTGAGCTAGCATCGTAACGGGAAATTCTTTAATTAAAAATAGAAAAGGCAAAAAGTTAAACTGGGAATCTCGAGTCGTCATTAGTTCTCAGAGAATTGTGCAACGAAGCCGAGCGGCGTAGCTAAAGCTCGATTGCACAATTAGTTGCACTCATTCCGCTTCCGGATTCCCTCGGGATTGCGCCTGCGCGCGCAGTCGCCCACTCTTTTCGAACCATATGGACTTTATATAAATTACCGTTTGCAATAAAACTGTCCAACGATACGTGGGACACTATTCTGTCACACACGCAATAACATTATGCGGGAACTTGTCATTTATTTGAAAGGTAATATCCTAACGGTCTGCAAATGGTCTGAAAATATGCGCGAACACGCTCGTATTATACTCGTTCGATATGCGCACCGCAGAATCTTGCTTTATATGTTCCAAGGATATAGCCACGAACGCCCAGCAATTAAATCTAACCCAGAACCTTCCGGGAAATCACGTTATAGGTTCCCGCGCTCTGACACCATGCTCATCAATCCTGCACGCGAATAATATCGTGCGAACTCTTATTTAAAAATGCTAAGTTTAGTTATATGTTCGACCTCAACCGAAAATAAGATAGGGAAAAACAGCAAGACAACAAAACTTGGTTTAACCTTTAATCCATCACGCGTTATGTCCATTTCAAAGTTACTACTTATTTAATCTTGTCAATCAAGTTCGAGTCAATTAAATATATGTACCAATATATAGACATATAATAAAATAATTAGACAATTATTCCCATTTTTTTATACGTTGGTTTTTTTATTTAATGTTTATTTTGGAGATAAACTCAATATAGCTTAAAAGGCGGACGTGTAGATACAGACATGTTAGACATGTAATTAGACAAGTTTACTAAAGAAAGAAGTTGAGAAACCTGATCAGGTACGCTAAACATTCCTGTGGTCATCACACCATAGGAACCAATGTACAGACATGAATAGCACAACAGGTACAATTATATTCTTAATGCTAATAAAACGAGCTTACAAGTACCCGCTATTTCGAATACTTTTCAAAGCTGTATTCTATGCTGTATTCTAAACAATGGATGAACGTTTATGACAAATCATAAACGAAAGAGAGTTTGACTGGAAAAAGCTTACGAAAAGAACTTTGTATGAAGAAAAGCCTTGACCTCGGACGTCCTATTCAGATGTGCTTATTATTCCACACTCGTATAATCGTTAAGAGCAGCTGCAACATTGAAAGCACAAACGAGAGTGCCCTCAGACAAAACCTAAGCTGCCATAAATAAAGCGAGGCGAACAGTGTCGGCTAATGAATAACGATGGCGACGCTCATAATAGCGGGTCGCGCGCAACGCCGCCGCTGCGCCCGCGTCTCCGCCAACAAAGAACATCGGACTCGTGCGAATAGTTCACGCTCTACCTCTTGCATCACTGTAATAGCCGAGTAACTCGGAGTCAACGACACGCGCCGCCGAGCCAGCGCCGTCGTCGCTGAACTTGAACCCGAGGCCCAACTGAATGCGAATTAAAAAAAAACTTATTTAAGAGGTATACCATTAAATTGATACATCAGAGGAGCAAAGTATTGAGCCAAGGACGCCTGGTCTTGGCGATTATGTAAATATTGCACTCCGAGCCTTATAAGACGCTCGCCAGATCTGGCTCCCAATTTTTATGTTTTTATTGCGTTTAATACAAACTAGGATAATAAAAATGCTGGTTCATTATTTTTCTGACGTTGCTTCGATAGTGAAGTTGTTCCAAATAAAAATAAAAAGTATTGTATTAAGAACATGTATGTAGAGTTTAACGTGAAAATTAATAATAAAAGTTCGGTGCGGAAGTGGAGGAAGCGGGCAGCCCGCGTCCGCCCCCGCGCCCGCGTCCGTCTGTTTGTTTATCCATCATTGTCACCCTCAGATCAGAGAAAATATTTCTATGTTGTCACCGCGCACCGCACGGCAACGACCGGCACACACCGTGAAATTAACTTTTAAACCCCTTTACAAAAAATGAATATTTTTACTTAAACCTTCTCCAGAAGCTTTGTCTAAAAGTGGCCAGAAATATGTAAGAAATTAAACTGCTGCATAGTTGTTGCAGAAAACCACACTTCTTAATCGTAGGTGCATAACTGTTAAATGAGCCGCTTATAAACGGGAAGCCATAAAGTGGTTTCCATACGAGATTACTACATTTTCATAATACTTGCCTGTCATTTTCTTATTACAAAGTAGCTTTGACTGAGTCATCCATTTCTCTCCGCCTAGTGAATTGATGAATTACGCGTGTAGGCAATATAGCTTTAGTTTGATCTATCTAGTAATCCTGAAATCGCCGACATAGGTAGAAAAAAGTACCAAGTGCAGCTCCAGCTGTTTTACGAACTTGCTTTCATACTGTAACAAGTCAGCAGTATTTTTTGCATCTCGATAAAATGGCGTAATGAGGGTTTTCGCGAAAATTTACGCCACCAGTTGGCTCCACTTTGACAACAGGTCTCCCATCCCACTAATGCGCTCCCTGTTAAATGTTATAAAATAGTTTCTGCACTGGTTTTTGATTTTAAATCCTTCCTAAAGTTATTTAAAATAGATAATCCACTCAACAACGAATACTAACCAAGTTCAGCTATGTACTTGCACTTAAACTTATGTTATGTTTAATTACACATTAAGAAAGAGACCTAAAACTATTATTTTTTTCGTATCTCTACCACTGAGTCTTTCGGCAGCTCGTAATCGTCTTCTATTATCAAACGATCTCTACGAATGGCTACAAGGCATTGTTTTAATAAACGTATTTTATCTTTAGGAAACATGGCCTCCCGTTTTTTGAGCATTTCGATTCTTATATAATATTTATTGTATTTAATTAACTTCAGACACGAAAATATAGGGGCTCTGATACTTTTAACAGGTTTCTGGACCTGACTTCTCAGTGCTGCCACCTAGTGAGCGTCATTTTAGAAAACCTTCATTCCATCGCTTTACTGCCTCAACTGTTATCAACACTAGCGACATTCCTACCACAAGACAGACGTCAGAGACGAGATCCGTGTCATTGAACCGACCTAAGCTAAACTGATCTGCATCTGTTGGCGCCCACTTAACACTCAATCAAAGCACCTTAACTCGCTACCTCACCTACCATTATGATAACACATCAGTATTTCCAGTATTCTTAAACCTTCTTTTACCTTCTCAACATGGCAGGCAACGAAAGCGACATTACTTATGTTATGACAAATTAAATTGCAAATACATCCCTACCATACTTTCCAAGTATAACCGACTGCCATTCCGGGCGCATGATTCAGCAGCTCTATAAATATAAACTAGGCACGTGTTAATTCCAAAGGACGTTATTTAATAAAGACAGGCACGTCATGTTATTGTCGCGGTGGTACCGGATAAGCTCGGCGGCCGGCCGATTGTCTCGCGGCTATCGTAAATAACTCGCGCTGTGTCCGGTGTGTCAGCTCGAATACAGTCACCGTCACCGGCGACGGTTAGCGAATCCTGGCGTCATTGTCTAACGCCGATTCCTTAACTCAACACTCGACTCTGATGTCGGCTATCTTTACTAACTAAAGCAATGATGAAGAAGCATATAGCCGCCTGCGATTGAATACGAACTATCGAGTATACAGTTTGAAATGCTCTCCGAGTGCGGTCCGCAGGAAGCAGCCTCCGCGCGCAGAATACGGATTAGCGTGACGTGTGCCAGCCTACCAACCTTGCTCGTCGCTTCGCTGCTGATATCCTCCAACTGCAATATTATGACACTAATAAAATATTGCGCACAGTCTCTACATAATCTTTTTCAAGACGCATAAAAGCATCGTATTTATCAACGTGCAATTTGATCAATAATGTTGAGACGGTCTCAAAGAACACTGGAATTGCCCTTCGGCTATGAATTCCAGCCGAGGTAGAAACAATGGACATGTGTTATAAATAGGTAGAATAAATATAAAATGTTCGTTTCTTTGGTCTATTTTACTGGCTGAACGTTATGCGAGGGGTGCATTGAGGGCGGGTAAAGATCGAGCGAGGCCCTGGTATGGAGCGAGCGAGCCTGATAGCATCGCTGCGCGGCGCGGGCTATAAATAGCGCCGCGGACCCTTGAACCAGCCGCGCTTCGCGGTCGTCACTACGACCCTCCTAGGGCTATGCTCTCCAGTTTTTGTGCACTATTATCGTACAATTTACATAATTACCCCTATTGATTTATTCCCTAGCTAGTCTTTAGTAAAAACAGCTCGTAATGACCTCTTCGCAAACCGGTGATCATTTAACCTGAACACTTTTTGCAAGGAACATAATTATATCATAACTTTACCATATACTCAACATTGATGTCTGTAATTAGCAATTATGTTTCGTAAATATTATGAAGAAACCTATTATTTCCTATTGGAGTAGTTTTAAAAAAGGCAACGTTTATATAAAAGTTACCAGGCGGGTTTAAAAAGGGCTAACGCAGATATGCAATTAAAATTTGCATCAGCCCTGGTAGTTGCTCTGGTACCGCAACAATCCACCATAAAACACGGCGGACAGTGTGCAGCTTCTCGCTTGTTCGCTTTCGTTCGCGCATGCGGCCAACGCTTATTTTTTTCCCTGATTAGAGTAAAAGATGCGCAACCGGTCGGCGAGCGAAGGCCGCGCCAGGGCCGGCGTGCGCCGAGTCGAGGACCTGCCCTGCGCCCGCGCCGCGCCCTCGCCGCGCTCCTCCGCTAATGATGTGTCTCCACTGAACCACTCCTAATTGGACGGACGACCAACTACTCCAGGAAAAAATGCACACCAGGATCACTTCGTAGAACTGCGAATAGTCGGAGACGTAAAAGGCAGCTTTGAATCATACGAATTATTAAATTCCACAGAAATTATATGGCCCGTATTAAAGTGTCCGCAAAAAAACGTAGCTCCTTATCTCGGAAATAATTTGTCGATACAACCGCCTCGTTTTCTGTTATCGAGATCTGTGAGGTGTGAATTTAAACGAACCACTTCTCAGGAACTCGGGAAGTCTCTTGAGCAGTCGTTTTTTGGTACTTTAATATGATATTTTCTTTCCTTTAGAATGGACATATTATAACAGTAGCGAATAAGGTAATCTTCGTTCAATGTAGGTATTTACAGCTACTTCGCTGAGTGTTTTCTTTGTCCGTTACGTATCTTACTGAATGCGATTATGTCAGAAGCACGTACACTATAAGAATTGCCCTTTAATAACGGGAGAGCTGCAGTGAATTGTCGTAGATTGCAGACGCAGTCAAGTTTGCCTAGCTGTAAATAATGACACAATTGAAGACGTTGTTCTTTCTAATCGACACGGCTTCTACGGCAGCTTTAAGCTGGACAAATTACTTAAATAAGCCTTAGGAGAATTCCAGTTTAATCTGGCTGGATTAATTGTTTTGTGCAAACATATGCAAGATTGTGGTCAAGAGCAAGACCATCTCAAATAAAAAAAAATATATGTTATATTAGTTGGTCTATAAAATATTTAATAAAATACATAAGCAGGTTTCTCGAAAAAAAAAACTATTAACATATCTGCACCTATAATTACAGAAAATGATCATATAACAACACAATATACCATAACGTATGGTGGGGAAAAATGTGTAGGTAATTAAATACGAAGTGCATTGGGTAGGAACGGAAGGAGTGAAGATATATAAGTATCAGCATTGAGCAGGCACGCGCTGCTCTTACCTCTCACGCACTCGCGAAAGGCCTACGTGGCCAGAAATTCATTGCGTTTAATGGCTTGTCATATTAAACTGTCCCTTCCTTCTCTGTGTCTGTCGCGCGATGAGCCGTATAGAGTGCATGAATCAATTATCATTTATAAAGGTACCGAAATAGCCCTCGAACCGATCGCGTCGCGCATCTAATGAAACAACCGCTACGGACTCCTGCGTATTAAGCTGTGTAAATAAACACGGACTATGCCTTCACGTGTCTCATACCCTGCTATTAAAACGATGATAACTGACTCTCGACCTGCAGACGTGTCATCTCGATAAATAAAATAAATTATAAATAAACGTACGCACGTATGCGAGGAACGTATCGACGATAACTTGTGTCGCTTGAGTTTCCTGTATCTCGATTCTCGAGTTTTAAAGCGTTATTTCTTGTTACAGTCATCGATGCGGCCTGACTAATGAAGATTTAAATAGACGATGGTGTAAGCCGAGTCCCGTTTTGCATCCGTCTATTTACCATACCAAGGTAATTTTTGGTGAACATCTTAATGCATTCATGATACACCTTTTATAATCACCCTCATTACAAGAGCTTTAGCGCGTAAAATGCACTTGATATCGAACGATTGAGTGGTATCGAACATTACAATTTTATTTCCCCAGCCATTATTTTGACATGTTTTTACTGCAAGATCACTATGCAAACCAATTGATGTTATGGTTATATTTTATTTTCCAATCTTGTGGAACGGCAAAGGCGTTTAATCACACCAGAGATATTAACCTTTTTTTATTGTAGGGTCTGATAGAGTACTTGGTTCGCGTGTGGAAGAAGCCGCCGCTGGTGTACTGCGACTACCACGGGCACTCGCGCAAGAAGAATGTGTTCTTCTACGGCTGCGCGGCTGCGGAGAGCTGGTGCAGCAACGACCGCCTCCTGCAAGACGAGCCCGTCAAGTACCTCGTGAGTAGCGTCAATCAAGCAAATCAGATTAACATTGACCTGACCATGGCTCAACGCAGACCAGGAATTGGGAGAACCCAATCTGCGCCACAGCTTCTTGTTATTTGCCTTTCGCATGCAATCTCTTTGCCATTTGCCAACTCTTTGCCAACTTCATAACGTCACTCTATGCAGGCCATGGGGATATCCCGCACTACGTTTCCAGGACTCAAATCAAGAACTTGTCTGCTCCAATGGTCATAAATACTTAACAAACTTGACTTGCCTACCCAGCAGTCGATAGGATACCTAAAATTAGCAGAAACAGCTAAAGCTTAGACAGAAAAATATTGTGCAGATAAAACTGACAAGTAGAATTGTTGTATGCAGCAAAGAAGCAAGAGAACTGTTTTCTTGAAGTTTAAGCATAAAATTGTGTTGGATTTATAATTCAATTATTATTATTATTAAAAGAAGAGCCATTATTTTTCAAATTGTGACAACGGCAACAAATACTAAAATTAAATAATACTATTTGACAAACTTCGTTAATTAATAAAGCTTAAAGCTTATTTCTTCTCATTATTATTCGAAGGATTACTCGGCTAAGTATAACCACCAGTTTGCGCTAAATGGCAGGATTGGCAAGGTAACTGTTGTTTACTCGTTTTTAGTTAATTCACTTACAGTAAAGATCTTGTAAGTCATCATTAGTCATCTATCAATTAATTAGGTAAAGCACTCCAATCATGCGGAAATCGTACTTGCTCCCAGCCATATTAGTGCATTACAACTCCAACTTAAGGATTACTAAAACATTTCACTGCATTATTACCAAACTGTAGTAGATTAATGTTATCATCATTATTATTATAATTATATGATATTTTATTGCTACATAATAAATTCAGTACCTACTCAACTTAAAATTCAACTGTATATTGCAATAATTAAGCAAATAAAATTGCAACCACACATCAATCGACATGTAAAATACATGGTTCGTTCGTAATAACATGTTACCGAAATGAAAAAAAGACGTTGGTATGTGAATGTAAGTTGTAACTTAAGTCACCTCTGCAGTACTAAAGAATGCTGTTTGTTAAAGTTGAAAGCGTTAAATAAAAAAAATAAAAAAGCAGTAGGTAATAATGTTGCGTTATCTTGCCTTTCTTTGCTCTACCTTAAAAAAAGAACCTACCTTTTTTTTCAGATGCTGCCAGCGCTAATGCACCGTATATCTCCCGCGTTCGCGCTGGGCTCGTGTTCCTTTAGGGTGGAGCGCGAACGCGAGAGCACAGCGCGCGTGACCGTGTGGAGGCATCTCGGGGTCACGCGCTCCTACACCATGGAGGCTTCCTTCTGCGGTTTCGACAGGGGACCGTTTAAGGTAAGCTGTTGATGTGTTCAGTAATTATTGAACGGATCAAACAATAGCCTCTGCGACACCCGCAACCCGCTCACACCTTGAGGCTTCAGTAAGGGATCGTTAAAGTAAGCTGGCTATATTTAAAGCGAGGCCTACGTCCACCAGTGACATGTATCCAATGTTGAGGATGAAGATGGTGCTGAAGTCGACATTGAAGTTCATGTTATGAACAGTTTATGATAGCTTAACCAGGTACCTACAAAAGTAAGACGCAATTGGAGTAACATGACACCACAAAAACACAAGTTGTTATAAGAAAACAAATCAGAATTTATATTATCCGTTTACTTGCTAAAGATAACACTTAGGTTGGGTTGCACGAACTTACTTTAACTGTTCAGTTAAAACACCGGTTAGGTAAAAAATGGGTTGCACCATTTTGACAATGGTCAAATGACGTCATAACTTAACTTCAACCGTAACCGCCCAAGATTGACCAGTTAAAGTTAAAGTTATTGTCAAGTATCATGCATGTCGAATATTCTAACCTCCAAACATGTCGATGATAGGTACGAGAAATATTCGCGGAAACTACTTCTGAAGATGAAAGTGATTTGGTGGTCATTATATTGACCACCCAGCCCAGAAAAAGAAAAGTATATATCCCAAGAACCGATCGATTTGCTAAATGAGGCGAAGATTCGTTCCTAGCGTGATTTCGAGTTTAAAATAATTATCATCCGATGAGGAAGATGTTGTATTTATGTGTTGTGTTTTTTAGAGTCGGCCAGAATGATGATTGCAACAGTTTACTATAGAAGGCTGAGCTAATAACTTTTGTGTATGCGAGCCGAAGTGATGTTTTTTTTGTTTGATACAAATAATCATAATTTATAATTTACTTTTAGTTTTATTACATAAATTACTTTTACCCCGTGGAGTTCATTCCCATGGGTTTACTGAGATAAATAGTAATTTCGGATATACTCTACCTGTGCACCAAATTTCATCTAAATCCTTTGAGCCGTTTTAGTATGAACCAGGCACAAACAAACATAATACTTTACATCTGCTTAAACTAATATTATACATATAGCTGAAGAGTTTGTTGGTGACAGATTTGCATACCTTATAATAAATATAAGACAATATCACATAGATTGCTTTCATCGTAAAGTAAGTAGCGAAATTACTTTTATACACTGACCCGTGAGTCCCGGGACCTTAGAGATTGCGACGCCTAGTCTGGCATGCTCACCTCTCTGCTACCGAGGTCGATAGCCTTAATCATGAGGAAAGGCTATATATGTATAAGTATAAGTAAGTATGCCGAAAACCCACGGGAGCGACCCCGCAGGGCACGGCTAGTTTCTACTATTAGTATGGGATAAAAAAATAGAACATAGGTACTCATTAATATTTACTTATTTAATAATTCTATTTCTAAATGTAAATTTTCAAATTGTAATTTGTATTTCTCTTCATTGTAACGTCATGGACCTCCTGAGCGTGTCTGATTGAATCCCTTATTTTCTGGAGCTCCAGCTCCTGTAGTTTAACCCTTAAGAACATCTAAAAACCGTTAAAAAAAATAATGGCCGCGCTTTCGTCATCGCTCACATAATGACGTAAATACTACCCTTCACAAAAAAAATAATTATTACACAGAGAAAGCATATTTTATCATTCTGTAAACGATAATATACTAATAATGATATTTTCTTCCTATCAGTTATCAAAATAAATACGATCATCATAAAAAACTACTTGTTCTACAAGATTAAAAACTTGCCGACTATGCTGAGGGCCCAATTACAAGAAATGAATGAGTACTCAAAGAAATAATCTAAACAAAGAACCTTATCTTTCAGAATGTGTAAACAGTGTAATAAAAGACTCGACGATTGTTATAAAAACACTACTTGAAACCCGACCCACACCCAACCGACCAAGCAAAAAAAACAACTAGGGGTGTTCGGTCCACTTTTCGTAACTTTATCGATAGTTGTCGATAGTAGTGTATTTTTGTAAGGTAAAAGGTATAGAAATATGGAAATAAAAACACGGCATCATCTTATATGATTGTTTTATTTACAATATTATCAATATTAATTATTTTTAATCACAGTATTATTTAAAATATGCCCGTCTGTACTTCAGTGAAAGGAGTCTATCTCTTGAACCATAAAACGTAGACACTTGTAATTTTTACAGTATGTGTATTAGGGTACCGCGCCCGAAGGGTAGAACAGGACCCAATTACTAAGGCTCCGCTGCCCGTCTGAATGCTGTCTTTCCGTCTGTCACCAGGATGTATGTCATGAACCGTGATAGTTAGATAGTTTTAGTTATACTTTTAGTTCTAGTCCATGGACTCCTCCATCTCCTACTCATCCTCCCATACAGTAGGCTGATACATTTTGGGGGTGCATCTTGAGTCGGTCTCCACATTCTACAAATAAAAAAAAATAGTTTACAGCAACGAACTTTAAATGTACGTACCTATGCAGTAATACCTGTAGAAAATACTGTTTAAATTAAACACCTATTTTGTATTTAATGCCCATTCTTTAATTAACTTTATTGTAATTTCGTAAACTCATTTAAATAAATCAATTTATTATATTATTATAATACGTAGGTAAAATAACATGGTTTCAATAATTTACACGGGCTCAAGTTCAATTTCTAAAAGTATAGTAATTCATTACAAGCATACTACTGTGATATCAATAACAACAATGATGATCGATAAATTATCGACACGAACCCCACCCTATCCAATACATCAAAAAAAAAAGTTGCACACCGCTACCGGCGAAATAGGTCATTATTGTCAAAGCAATAAAGATCACAATGGCTCGCTAGATATTTACAACGTCAACGGCCATTTTACACCGAAATTTGCAGACTTTGTTTACGCAAAAAATAACAAAACCACATGTTCTGTCGTTCTGTAAATTAGTTGTGATTACTTATTATGACCTTTTTATTGTATTTACTAACAAAAGTCGTCATGTATCACTCAGAAATAGGAAATACAAGACGTACTTTTTCGGGCTTGATTACACTGTTATTATGTTATATTTCCTTCAAATAGTCATTGTAAATCACTCATTGTACACAAAATAATCGATCTTTAGCAATAAACAGTACTTACTTGCGATAATTTAGCAGCAAAACACTTCACAAGACACTATAATCACACTGTGCGCGTCCCGAGATTTGACAGGTCGAATAACAAAACGAGCACAGAAAATGAATGTTTTTCTGCATTGAGACCACAGAAAACATATGAAAGAGCATATAAAGCCAAACTTCCCCATACAAAAGTAATCTCTAACACACTTTAAATAAGGCGTAAAGTCGTCAGCCGAATTCGGCTTAGCGGGGTTTGACGGAATGGCGCGGTGTATGACGTCACTAGCCGAATTCGGCCGATAGCGTTTTGAGAGGTGCTGTCTCATTGTGCGTAGTGTCTCCGAGAGCATTGAATTCACAATGGATCACACTCCACGCACTGTCTTTTTGTTTCGAGCTAACACCGTCTGTCTTTTTGCAGAATAATATGTTTTATGTTTAGCAACAATTGATTGCAACCCCTCTATCTCAACTTTCCTGAAGTTCCCTGAAACGTTAAGAATTAAATGACTGAAGTTACAATACATAACAGTGCAAAAAATAACACGCAACTCATAGATACTTACTTTGTTGAAATATTTGTGAGCAAGGCGTCCATTAATTTTCGTTATTAGCGTCGATTTGATACATTTATTTTATTTAACAAGTTGCACGATGCTCTTTGCAAATACAGTGGTTAAATTAGTAATAAAATAAAGAAATTGAAAAACTTTGATAAAGTTTGACAGCTGAATGATTTGACAATTTAATGACTGATAAAACCACTGATCAAATAAACTGATAACACCGTATCAGCTTTTTGACGTTACGTGGAGTATTGCCATGTCACAAATAGTTTTCCACAGCGATTTTCGGGTTAATAAGGCGTCATTAGACTTGTAACCCTGGTAACTTTAACCATGTCTGGTCAACGCCATATATCGTAGGATTAGTACATATTAAAAACGAATAGATGTCACTACAAGGCTCATTAGGATTGGGGTTGATATCAATGAACGATAACTCTTGATAAAAACGTTATCAATACACTTTTGTAACACTTCTGTTTTTTAAAAATGAAATGTTAATAGAATTTTTACATTTATTTCAAAACAAATCATTTTAACTAAAATTTTAAGCAATTTCGGTATAATGCCATCTACCAGTTTTGACTTAAACTATCTTTTATGGAAACGCAACGTCAGCTATTGGATTGAAAAAAACTAAACACGGCGTTAATGTTGATTATAGAGGTAATATGCATTTCGTATTATTTTATCAAATAATTTGAAAAAATTAATAAAGGAAAACCAAATTTTAAAATATAAGTATTTTTTTTAAATGAGTAATTATATACTCTCTGGTAATTAACGGTCAAAAGCAAGAAGCTTCAAAATAATGTAGCTTTTCGACAACTGTCAAATATTTGTTTGTAGGGCTACCAGTGTGAGTATTGTAGTTTTATAATATGGGGTTTGTTTTTATATTTGGGAAGTGATTTTAAAAAACAATTTTTAGGAGAAAAATATGGTTTACTAATGTTTAGCCAAAAACGTTTCCCAAAATATTACAACCCAACTATTTTACACAAATTTTCATTTGGCAAAAAAACATTTGTCAAAACAACTCATTGCAATTTTTTAGTTATAAATCTTTTTTTGGGATATTATTGTTTAACAAATAATTGTTTGTCATGTTTCATTTAATCAAATGTTTCATTTGGCACAACTTTCTCTTTGCAAAATATTGCATGGCATTCGATTTACAAGCTTACTCTCTAACTTTGAAAATATCATGCTGCATCGACGTTTGTTTTACATAAGGTAAAAAATAGTTAAAATGGCTTTAAGCGATTTTTCTTTGATCCCAAAAGCAGTAATTTTTGGAAAAAAATCTTAAGGTTAATCTAAAAAAAGACAATTTGGTAACCCTGTTCCAATTTTATTTATCAACTTTGATAAACAATGAATTTTATTTAAAGGCATTTGTGTGTCACGCACGTTCAAAGGTTACGTCTAAATGACGTAAATATGTCATAAACGGTCGTTTCAAGCTAGAACCTAATTAGTAATTTCGTTATGTATTGTCAAGTATCGATGCCCAAAGTGCTAAGAATTCGGGCTAATATTCCATGGGCGCGACTTCGAATCTTAGTCGGCGACAATATTTTTTCGAAATCCAGATTTGTATTAAAATTGTTTGATGAAAATTGTTTATTCACATTTAAAACCATTTTTAATAACTAAACTCAGTACTGAACTTTTGATTATTTTTTTTACATAATATTCACAAAATAAATAACAAATAGAAAATGGGTCTCAGCTCGCCGTCATCAGTTTTCATAAAAATTAGGATCATACTCTAGTGAAATCAGCAACCGACTAAAATGAAGATAAATATAGTACTTAATATCTTAAAAAAGTTATGGATGCGCACAAAAAGTTATTCAAGATAATATAACAACTTGAAAAAAAAACCAGCATCATGTGGGATCCGAACCCATATCTCATAGAAACTACGAGCGAGTGCCTTTTCAACTAAGCTGCGAGGACGTTAGAACGATTTTCAAAATTTGTCAAGTGTTAGTTTATATTTTTTGACAGAGTGTGCAAACAATTGTAAACCTTATGGTGGTTTGGCATTCTCTGACGGACCGAAACAGAAATTAATGTAAATAAATGTTATATTTTGACGTAGTATAATTCTTTCTCTATGGTTCTATGAATTATGGGCAAGTTATCTATCATTGCGCAGATAGTGCCATCTAGTCAGAGAGGGAAACAAACGATGGCGTAGTTATGTTTTAGTTCCATTTACTCACCACCTTCGCTGTCTTTCGCGCGAGTTAAGGTGGAGATTTTCAAAGTACCGAGACTGTCCCTCTGTTTTACGTAGTATTATCCTTTCTCTATGCTTTAACTATGCTACCGAATATGATGGTGCAACCCATGTCGCTCAAATAGTTAGCGTTACAGTTAAAGTTAAATTTGACTTCGACCTTAACTTTAAATGATACTATGGAGCAACCCAACCTTAAAATGCCTGACCGAAACCTGAAATTACTTATACTGGTTTTATCTTTTATAGGAGCCTGCGATTTAAATAAAATATGACGTATATCAAGGTACAGATCGGCATTAGATAGCTACTTTAGAATAAATTAATCCTATGAGCTTGTAATTATATTATTAGCGCTCCAAGTATCTTATCTCCCACGTCAATCTCGATCCAAAAGAGAAACCGGTCTCTCCAGGGAACTCTTGAGCTATCCGTATCCTATATCCACTGATAAATTAAGTAACTAATAAAGTTAGCAACATCAATTTAATAGAAAATCTGCGTCAGATGCGGAAATCTGTTGCTATAAGTAGGTCCACTTGAAGAGATTTAAACTCCGTTTTAATTGTCATTCTCTCTTTTTATTAAACATCGCAGAATAGGATCAACGATTAGGTTAAACATCGACTTAAGAAATTTCTAAAAGTGGGTTATTTTTTTTAAATGTAGGTACCTTTGAACCCAATCGATCAGTCTCTGAAATAATTGAATTCAGTCTCTTTCAAGTCGTTTAATGATACGCGTCCTATCTCACTTATTCAATTAGAAATGACGTCAGATCTAGAGATTAATGATAACGATACTTAGTTCCCAACGTCGGCTAATACATCTAAAAGTGTATGAGGCGTGCTCGCTACTAGATCGCCTGATAAGGTCGTGGTCGTTGGCCAATGCGCGGGAGACGGGAAAGGGCGCATTTTTCCTTTTAATGAATCTTCCACGCAATCGCGATCCGTTCTGTCAAACATTTTCAGAAAAAATGCGGTTGATGTGCTTTAACGACACGCTCCTGAGTCCCGACTAGGTAACGGTCTGCCTAGTATGTCAACATCGCAAAAAAAAACTGCCAAGTCAAGCTCGAATGTTTTTACAATGAAACAGCAATTAAAATACAGTCCGGCTACTTATTTATTTCATTTGGTGTTTAAGTTTCTTTCTTAAGGCTTTTATTTTCTTCGAAATGTGAATTGAAGTAAGTACGGTAATCATTGACTACAGCAGAAATAATAAGCTCATGTCATTACTATAAATTACTGCTTTTTTATGTATAATTTTGGTTAAACAACAACTTACACCGCGAAATAATTGTAAATAACCTTTGTCCAATTTAAACATAAAAAATACTTACGTTATTTAATGTTTGTTAAATTTCTCATAATGTAGTTGCGTTAGTCACCAAATGGACCTGCGCGTAACTAGACTTACAGTTACTTTTTTGCCGCACGCGTTTTATGTAAAGGGTCTTTCAAATAGAGCGGGTCGATGTTAATAATCTGTGGCGGCCATTTTGTTTTGGCGGCATCTGTCAAATCTGTTTTTTCTTATTCAGTCACTGATGCCAAATCACCATGGCAAGTTATACGGTTGAGCAGCATGTGCAAATGATAAAACTTTATTATCATAATAAAAAACTAAAAACAAACTTCAAAATGCAACTAAAAAGCGAAAAATAATATTGACTAAAACATACCTAATCAGTTCTTTTTTGAGTCGGTGCCAGCCAATTGAGAGTTAAAATGTGTTTTTTCGCACCGACTCCAAAAAGAACTGATTAAGTATGTTTTAGTCAATATTATTTTTCGCTTTTTAGTTGCATTTTGAAGTCGGTTTTTAGTTTTTATTAAACTTATTTTATATCGCAATTTTAAGTGTTAAGTCCTCTATTTTTCCCCACCTAACTCCGCCAAAAATGACTTTACAGCAACGTGACCTAGACAAATGTTGGTCTTCTGTGGACCATACCCAATGGTATAATAAAAATAGGGTGCTATTAATGATCAATTTTTCGACGAAATTTATTTCAAGTCCCAGACGCTTTAATACTTAAGCTTCAGTTTTCACCTTCCAACTCCGCCAATATTGAGTTTACAGCAAAGTAACCTAAACTACTGTTGGTCCTCTATGGACCTCCCATCCAATGGTATGATAAAAATAAGGTATTATATAGGGTCAATTTTTCGACGAAAATTTGTAAGTCTTAAGGAAAGGGTTTTCCTATACTTCAACCAGAACGGCGGCTATTTTGGTGTCGTAACCATAGGATAAGGTCTTGCGTTAAATACCAAGTCAATTTAAGAAAGAAACTTTATTTTTTTTTTCGTTACTGGGAGTGCGTGGACGCCCCCAGTACATAAAAATTGGCGGTCTGGTACCTCATAAGCTCCACGTCTGCTCAACCTACGGCGAAATACGTTCCGTCAACATATTGCAGTATTATCTTCTAACTCCTAGCCGTTAAGGAGTTCTGTGGCTTCCATCATCAGGTCAGCAACATGACATTATGATTTCCAGACCCAAAAATCAGCATTGATTCAGAAAATATATGCAAAACATTATGGGTGCCTATAAAAATTGAGGGTTGCCCTCGATTTCCCAGGGATCCCATCATCAGAATCTGACTTGGTGTAAATGGGACCACCTCGGGAGTATACCCTTTCACACTAAAAAATAAATTCTTAAATCGGTTCATAATTGACGGGTTAATCAAGTAACAAAAAAAAAATTCAGACGAATTGAGAACCTCCTCCTTTTTTTGAAGTCGGTTAAAAATGAGTGTTCGTTAGTGCAAACGTTGCGCGCATTGCGCCCATTTTACGGCAGACGCGATGGTCCTTCAAAGTCTACTCTCGTACGATTGGTGACCAAATTTAAGGCGACCGGTTCGGTAAACAACCAACCAACACCTTTACGTCAAAGGAACGCCAGATCGGCCGAGAACATCGCCGCTGTACGTGAGAGTGTTCAGGAGACTCCGAGTCAGTCGATTTCTCGCCGTGCACAAGAACTCGGCCTTTCGCAGACTTCAATTTGGAGAATTTTGCGTCGGGACTTGGGCCTGCATCCGTACAAAATCCAACTGACCCAAGAGCTTTAAGTTAATGACCATAGACAACGCCGTGTGTTCGCTGAATGGGCTTCGGAACGCTTGGAAGAGGACCCCGATTTTGGCCCAAAAATAATCTTTAGCGACGAGGCACATTTTTGGATGAATGGTTTTTATTAATAACCGTTATTGTTTGGTGCGGATTCAGCCGGATCTATACAGCAAAGTCATTAAAAATTGGACCTCTCGGATTCGCGCCACCATACGAAACCGCGGCGGACATTTGAAAGATGTCATATTCCATCCATAATGGCATAAAATGGGCCTTTCAAATAAAAAAATAAATTTCGTTAATATCTTACACACATCTTGTTTTATTCAATTTTAACATCGCCCCGTCCTTGTTGAAAGACCCTTTATAATCTGAGCAGACTTACCTAAAATTGAAAAATCTCGTACTGCTCCGCAAGAACATCAACCAAATATTGTTGTTTTGGGGTACCTAAGTATATAACTTTGTTACACACGGATTGAAGGCTACTTCCATGGTGTTCAACGGCCCGATTGATGTAGCGGCGCGGTAAATCGCCTTGAATGCCAAAGGATCCAGTTCGGGTCAATTCAGAAAACGATATTTTCTAAGACTCTCCTGGCAAAAATATATTTGCCTGGTTAAAACCTCGTAACACAGGGATATTAATACTTCTACGTGTGTTGTCTGGCGCATATTTTTATTTAATTATGCGGCTGTCCGCTATCCTACACCGGCACGTTGTGAAGGAGCATCGAAGTAACTACGGTGTAAGGTAATCTAAGCGAACAATTACAGAGCGCCATTGAGCTTAAAACGGCAATATTAGTCACTCAAAGAGTCAGCGCTTCAAACTAAATAAACATAAGGAAGAGGTTATTAACTTTACTTCTACACAATCGGACTTTCAAATGTGCCATGTCAACATTACAGCGAAGTGCGAAAGAATTACACATGTTTCAAAGAGTTGCTGTAGCAGCTATCTATTCCCTGTCCCATGCCATGAATGACAATAAATCCTGCGCAAGAGTTGAAGGAGCTATGCCCCTCAGTGCGACGTCGGAAATGAATATCCTATCATTGGATGGATAGAATGAATGATATACGGTTTGCGATTGTCAAACTAACTTTTATAGTTATAGCATTGTAATGGAATTTTATTTTATTGCTCTTATTCTAAACGACCTATTGTTGACTGAGAAACTCTCTCTAAATACATATTCTGGTTATAGATTTTTATAGTGCTTATGTTATTTTGTTAAAAATCGATTCTAGATCGATTTTAGACAGTAAAGATTATTTACTTAGTTGATAAAAAAAAAAAAATAAGTTATTAGATGAACAATTTAAAAATAAATTGTATTAAAAGTTATTGTTTTAGCAAATGTTCTAATAATTTCATAAAATGATTCATCAAATATTTATGATATAGTCTGTCAAGAAAGTACCGGGAAAAGATTAATAATACACAGAATGTTAGCTATTCATCCAAATTTATTTTAATACCTTCAAAGTATGCTCCTTCAGAAGCGATACACTTAGGTACGCCAACGAATAATCCAATCATCAAAACATTTTTTAAACGCTTTTTCCGGAATCGAGTTCAGTTCTCGCCGCGAATTCTCCTTTATGTCTTCTACCGAATGAAACCGGGTGCCACAAAGTGGTAATTTGAGTTTAGGAAAAAGAAAGAAGTCAGCTGGAGCCATATCCGGTTAATAAGGTGGCTGCTCGATGGTATTTGATGAGTTTTTGGTCAATAATTCGTTCACAATGATGGCCTTGTGGAAAGGCGCATTATTGTGGTGCAAAATCCAAGAATTTTCATTCCACAAATTTGGCCTTTTTTGTCTAATTTGCTCTCTTAAACGCCGCATAACGCTTATAATACTCTTTTTTTATCGTTTGACCTTCTGGCAAGAATTCTGAGTGCACAACACCGCGACAGTTAAAGAAAACAGTCAACATGACTTTGACTTTCGATCGAGTTTGGCGCGGTTTCTTCGGTTTCGGTTCAGTTGGAAGGCGCCATTTCTAAGCTTGTTGACTAGTTTGCATGTCAAACTCGTAAACCCACGTCTCGTCACCAGTAACAATGCGTTTCATGAATGTTGGGTCGGAATTGACTCGTTCTAGCATGTCCTCAGCGACTCTTTTGCGATTGAGTTTTTGGAGAAAATTCAGGTCTTTTGGGACTAGCCGAGCGGCAACATGTTCCATACCCAATTGATTATTTAAAATGGTACGAATCGACTCGTGTGACATATAAAGTTCAACGGCTAGCTCTCTCAAACTTGAATGAGGATTTTCACTTAATATTTCCTTCACTTTTGCGATTTTATCTTCAGTAGCAGATATTGATGGCCTACCAGCCCCTCTAGCATGTGCAACAAAACACGATATGATACGATATAATATAGCGATTTATCTGTCAAAATATCGATATATTTGTCAAAATATGAACTTTTATTAAAAAAGCGAGCATAACCGTGACGTCGCCGGCACGAACATGCTTACTGTTTCAATAAAAGTTCAATATGGCGGCTATGTAATCATATTTTGAAAGTAAATAGGCGATAAATCGCTATATCATATCGTGTTTTGTTGATCGTGCTAGAGGGGCAGAGCGAGGCAAATCTTCCATCACATCTCGACCGCTTTTGAACGCTTTGTTCCACTCATAAACACGTGTTTTTGATAAAGTCGATTCACCGTAAGCCTTCTGTAACATCAGAGACTCCGAACACGAAATCCCATTGGCGATGCAAAATTTAAGACAAACTCTTTTTTCGATGTTTTTGTCCATTATAAAATTCGCAATATGCACTAGATATGGTATAACTAAAAACAATACTGTATTTTTTCTAATTATCAGATGTAATTCAAACTCCGCGCCAAAATGGAAAACAGTTGTGCCAATCTAACAACAAAAAATATATAATTTTGAATTTGGAACCATAAACAAATCATCAATTCCCGAAACTTTTTTGACAGAATGTACGGACAACAGCACGTCATAGATATAGAATGTACAAGATAGACAATGTCTCATTGCAAATGATACAAAAACTGTGACTCGTATGTGTGTGTGTGTAGTAGTGTTGTTTAAGCCACATTTTTATCGATAAATTGCAACCGGGAAAAAAATGATTTAGCAGAACTTACAATCGCCGCGGAACTTGAAGCACCTAAAGTTAAACTTAATCTTTAAACAAAATAGAGGCGAAGTTCGGTTTTACGGAAATTTATAAAATACAGTTGATGTTTATTAAAAAGATGTATTGTCAGTGGTCATTTGGATTGAAAATCAAGAACTCATGAATGTCATGAATAAAAGTCAATTAAAACAATAATCACGGACCTTCTTTGTTTAAGTTTAATCTGTAAAAAGTAAAATTTGGTTAAACGTAATATCTGCTATGCCAGTATCACGTATGAACGTATCGTATCTTTAAGAAAAAGGTCTGGGTATATTATAAAAAGCTATTTTAATACACTTAAAATGATTTACTTAAAGGAAAAATAAGGCAGGTTAGTACTGAATCTTTTATTAATATAGGTACATCGAAAATTTCTTTCTAAGAAACATTTGTCCTCAAAATGTTACTGCAAACTGTTGACTTTGAGTGATTTCGCGCAGTTCACTCTAGCCTGTTTATAACTCTTATCTTCCTTTCACGTATTTACTTAGTACGTCGGTTAAGTTGGTATTCTTAAAAAATATATAAATTATACTAAATATTTGGTGAAACTATACCTACATAATACTATAAAAAAGTTTTATTTTAGACGACCAAAAATAAAACGAAAATTTCATTATGTCATCACAAAATAACAGTATAAGAGTTTCTTTTTTGTAATTAAACATAACAAATATTTCTTTAGTAATTGAAAAAAATCTCCCATACCTACAAATGGCTGTGAATATTTTATCGATACTTATGACGTCACCGCTAGTTCAAGCCCTAGTATAAACATGCAATTTACTATTTTACTTAATATTTTTAGTAAATATGCCTATAACTACGAAATACACAAACATACCCCAAACAAAGATACTAATCTTTTGTAAAATCTAAGTTCTTTGTCGATTATTATTATGAATTAGACACAATATTGTTTCGAAATATTTTTATCAAAAATGTATTTACCTGTGAAATGTGTGTTTATTGGGGTTGTATTTTCTTGTTACATCACAAATATTAATTAAACAACACCCCCTGTCTACAGATACATAAAAAATATGTTTTCCTTTTGTATTTTTTTATATTTTATTATAATTAGGTTTGACGTATGAAATTGGAGGTAGATAAAGTCAGTTAAATATTTTTTTTGTGTCACATAGACACATTGACATCTATCTCTTTCCATCTTGTAGGGTGTCCGCAAGGATATGATGTCTCTTCTGCACGCTTTGTCAGTCTTTAAGCGTAGCGAATCCTAAGTCTATGCAGCACGTCGACCTACCACAAAATGTCAAATTTTCTCATTTGAAAATGAACTCTATATGTCAGGCTTAAAGTTAAAATTTATTGGAGAATTTTTGACTTTTGGGGTAGGTCGACGTGCTGTTGACTGTACATACTTAGACACAGGTCGAATGTGTTTCTAAACGCCACCCTTTATTGTATGAGTACCTACCTATGTACTCGTTACACGGCAGATTAATCGAATTAAACTCGTCTCTTGATGGTGGTGACTTACTATAGAGTACTGTAACCATCATGTTAAGAAATGTTGTTTATTGTCTGCAGGGTTTCCACCTCAACACGCAGCACCTACAGAGCGTCGGCAGCGACTTCTGCGAGGCGCTTAACGGCCTCAATGACACCGCAACCAACATCGACATACAGCTTACAAAAGATCTCAACGGGTGCGTCTATACTTAGTCGTCTTGGAAAATTGACACTATACAATAGTAGTATACAAACGTCGGCATTTACGTTATACAACAGAGAAAGGCTGCGCGGCAAGAACTTCTTGCGCACCCTGCCCCGCTTTAAGTTTTTAGTAACTTCATAGTAAATGCGTAAATTAACTTCATAAATGCTATGAAATCTTGCATAGGTACATTTAACTTTATATGTATTTAAACGTACATTGCGTAATTACACAAAAACACTTCATCAGTATAAAAAAAGCGCCCTTTAAACGTAGGTATTTACTTTACCTGTCATTAAAAAAGTGGCATAACCTATAAAATGACAGGCACTCACTTTTTAAACATAAGAAACTAGCCTTATTCACATAATATGCAATATGCATTTAAATAATATGGTGAAGTCAGAAAGGTACTTACTTGTCATCATTTTTGAAATAAAAAACATACAAATCTATATCAATCACTTTTTAAACATAAGAAACTAGCCTTATTCACATAATATGCAATATGCATTTAAATAATATGGTGAAGTCAGAAAGGTACTTACTTGTCATCATTTTTGAAATAAAAAACATACAAATCTATATGTTTTGATTTGCATGAAAATTTAAAAAAATAGAATAGTGATATCAAATTGCTGACTTTTCCATACTATTTCTATGCATAATATGTTATGATATAAAGGCAACTTTTGGCTTGATATACCATTTACCTAACTGCCTGTATTAATAATGGTAAAAGTTTTTTTTTTAAAACTGTTGATACTGTTGAAGGTGGTATAATAACAATTTCTAATTCCCAAATTTCTCCAACAGAAATATAATTGACATTAGTTTGTTTGACGACGGAATGAACAGGCAAGTTTCAATTTGATCGGTTTGCTAAATAAAAATAGTCTTTAAAGTTGGCCAAGCTTTTAATTCCTCACGATTAATAAAACATTACATACTACCACATACTTACATACTTATTTAACTTTAATGTTTAATGGAATGAGCTTAAGGCACCATTATCACAGAATAAAATAAATCTGCAGGAGGATCACTTCCGAAACAGTTACAATAAATTATCAATCTTTTCTTCGCAATAATCTGATAAACAATTGAAAATTAATTATTAAAAAACATTATAGAAATCATGATTAAAATTACTTTTTCGATCATAATCATTTTATTCTGATTAAAATTAATTAAAATTAAAAAAAAATTGTTCAATGTCAACACTGTTGAAGAATTCAAGATGATATAATACTTGAAAAAAATCGACGGCCTCAGGTGGGACCCGAACCCACGAACATTGATCAGAAAAAACGCTGGCTTCGACAGCGAGAAACACTTGAAAAATTTCGTCAGGTCAGCTATCGTCTCGGTAGCTTGTTGGAAAAGCACTCGCCCGATATGCGATGGTCGCGGGTTTGGGTCCCACATGAGGCAGTCGATTTTTATCAAATATTAATCATCTTCAATAAACCTAGCACCTATGTACCTAATTGGTAAAAAAAAATTAAACTGGTTGAGAATTATTTTTGAAACGATTACTTTGAGGCTCTTTATTCAAACTTTATTCGATAAAGTAACATAACTATATTTGAATTTATGTGTTTAATTTCGCTACACACTCATCATCATTTATTTTCGTAATTATAATGTCATTCATGCATTTTGTCTTATCGAGCCCCAGGTGCTCTTATTCCTTAGGCTGTAAACATATGCCGCTTTTTTTGCTCGACTTGGCGGGGGCACTACCGTGCCCCCAGATTATAACAGTCCCTTCGGGTTGGGAGAAGATGAAAGGGCCTGAACGCGCGGACGCTAAAGAAAACGTGTAGGGCTCTATACTACGAAATACCTTTAACATGCGTTTTACGTTCTCACTCACAACAATAAAAACTATTTTGTATTGTAATATTGAAAAACTTTCTTTTTTCTATGATTTCGGCTTAATAATTGAATTGCCCGTACAGTGAAGTAGCGGTGGACAGCGAGCCGGGCTCGGGGTCGGACAGCGTGCTGAAGACAGACTCCGACGAGGACTTCGACTAGGCTTCGGCCATAGGTATAGGCTAAGACTAGAAAAAATATGTACTACTACGATCGTAACCTAAAACTTAGTACCTAATAAATACACATCGACGAAATTATGGTAACTCAAACAATTATACTTTGTCAATTAAGGTAGAGAAATCTAATTCCTGAAAATTGGGTATATTTTAGTCACATCAATTTAATAATAGACAATATTTTTTAGACTATACTATTTTTTTTATTTTCTTATGGATTTATATTACGTAGGTACTTATTATATTTATATTACAACATTTCATTTAAATTAGTCCGTGTACTGTGTGCGCCTGTGATCCTTAGTTTGTTTGGTTTGTGATAAATTAAATAATTAAGTTGCATGTGATCTCAATTACAAATAAATTATGAAATCACAGTTTTTTTATTAAATCCTACTATCTCTATGCAATTAAATCAAAGAACAATGGGCATTTTTGCCCCAGCTTGTAGCATCTTGCGACCTTTATAATAATAAAGGCCTATAAAAATGCTACATTTTTTTTCTTCGGTGAGGTTCTTCTAAACCATGGAGGAAAAATACTAGGTGATGTCAAAGCATGCCTACTTTTATATATGATATTCGAAAATAATCTATTATTTCATTACATTATTTTCGTTTCCGCTTTGTTTTCCATAACCATTCTATAAACTTTTTTCATATTTCATTATTTCATAAAAATTTCCTTTATATTTTTGTACCTAATGTAAAAAAAAATTTTTTTTTTGTCATATTGTTTCCTCCATATCCTCCATATTTGTATGAAAAAACGTATTTTCACAGTAAACGAACATAAATGTAGACCTTTAACATTTTTTAACAGTTTTTTTTCGATACTTTAGTGTTATATTCAAGAGAAACAGTATCCAATAGAAATCGCGATTACTTGGTAACCCCATACATTTCGCCATAGATTCTTTTGCAGTCATATTTTGTATAAGATCCCCTTTAAATCCATGCTACTCTTATGATGTTAAAAGGTGGGGCCAGAATCCATACATTTCTGCCCATTGTTGTTTATCAGGGGCTTCGTTATTTACAAAAGGAAAAACGAATAAACGCACTTAATTATCTTTATCGAGGCATAGTAAAGATAAATTAAGAACACATAATATATAAACATAACGTACAATACTTACCTAAACTTTTGACCCAGGACACTGGTAACAGTGCATTTATCGTTTTTCCGCGGGTTCCTTTAGTATAACAATGCGTGTCGATAAGGAATTTCTGTGTGCGACAGACGACAATGTGTAGGTACAGAAACTTTTCTGATCTTACTAACAATTTGTATGGAAATTTATATTCAACTAGCTGTTGCTAGCAACAAGTATTCACAATGCGTGACTTCGTGAGCATGGTCTTTAATTCAATTCAGAAAAAGACCCCAAAAGTTACATCATGGTCGTACAACGCGCATACCGTCGTTTATCTGAATTCTATAACACAAGTGGTTTAACTACTTACCTTAGTTAGGATCAGAGCATTGTAAATATTGTATCTAATATTTATTTATAAAAAATCATAATTGGATGAATAGCTTATGAGAAATGAAATGAAATGAAATGAAATAATTTATTTGCGTAAGAGCGCATAGAGGACTAACATACTTACATTGATTTTTATTTATACAGGGTTATTTTTAGTCCCACCGCCAAAACTAAATATAATTTATGGCAAGTAATAAAAAAATATTTTATCATCATCATTTCAGCCACTGAACGTCCACTGCTAAACATAGGCTTTCTCCGGTGAAAAGAAATTATTTTTTTTGCTTTTTTAGTCACTTTTTAAATCCTAAATTCCTAGGCGTGTTTGATCACCCTAGCGCTTGATATGCCACAGCGCCCACGCGCGACTCGTTACTTGTCACAGAACGTACCTAGCGCATACGAACAAAACAGTGGCAACAATTTTGTTGTGTTTGGAAAAATAGGAAAAAAAGTTATAAAAAACAAAAGTTTTTTTATTTTAAAAATTTTGATGTGCTACTTTTACATGTGACTAGGGATTTTGTAGGGTTTCGTAGTTGCTTGTCGCTACCACAATATATATTTTCAGCAAATATTTCATATAAGTCACTTTTAATGTATTCCTTTAAGTATTTGAGACTATGACACAACAGAAAAGTTGTTAACAGTTCCTTCCTAGCTTAACTACTTACTATAGTACATCACGTCCATCACACACAAACACACACACACACACACACACACACACACACACACACACACACACACACACACACACACACACACACACACACACACACACACACACTTACACACATACACACGCGCACACACACAAACGTTTATGTCAAAATCACGCATATAACAAGCTTTGGTTCGGATGAGGAGAGACTGACAATCTGTAATACAGGTCTCCTAGTACAGACGCCCAGTCTCTCGCATAGAAATTGATTGTGATAGTTTAGTTTATAATTTCATTGTTCGATGTATGTGAGAGAAGAAATAAATAAATATTTATTTATTTTTATAAGTTAAATAAAATTTCTAATACACGAGTTGAACGACTATTACTTTCGAACTGATCTATCTTAACAGTTATGATTTTCCTTAAAACTTCATGAAAAACACTGTTATGATGATGATGATAGTTAATCATTTTAAGGGCGGGGGAACGCTCTACTTGAACAAAAATTAACACTTTTAAGTTTAATATTTCGCTAACGGATCCCTAATACGAAAAATAGTCTTAGCAACTCTTAGTCATTTTTAAGGATCTAAAATTACTCAACGATACTCCACATGATGGGGTGACTTTTCATTACTATCCACAGTCTCGGGACTCTCCCAAGATCCCGGGGATTGTATGTAGACAATCCCGAAATCCCGGGATGGATCAAAATGCCTAGTGACGTTAAAAGTATGGCGGGCGGTCAAAAAATAACCCTGTATAGATAAATAAATATATAAATAAATAAATATTGGACAACATCACATACATTGCTCTGATCCTAAGGTAAGTAGCTAAAGCGCTTGTGTTATAGAAATCAGAAACAACGACGGTACCACAACACCCAGACCCGAGACAATATAGAAAAGTTAGTTTTTCTACATTGACCCGACCGGGGATCGAACCCGGAACCTCAGAGATGGCGACGCTATATAGTCCGGCGTACTCGCCTCTCGGCTACGGAGGTCGTCAAAAAGATAGAACTTTTAGGCGTTTTGCAGACGGCGGGGCTAGCCGGGCCGGTCAATTTCACCGCGAAGCATAGCGCAAAGGGATCCTATACTACCAACGCACACGGAGAAACAAAAAGACCGCGCCGCAGGTGCCCGGCGGGCACTGGCGGCGCGGCGGTGTGCTTTGTGTTCGCAGCGAGGGCAGCCGCGGACATCAACGGGCAGACGCGGTCTTTACTGCTTCGCGGTCTGCAAAGAACCTTAATTTTGATCGGCAACCGGTTTAAAAGTATGGTTGCTACTCGAAATTATAGATGCAGCGTTCGTTTAAGCCCATTTGTGCCCAAACACAAACTAGCAGCAAAACTTTTAAACAAACTTTATACACGTAATTATTAGAGGCTAGTAAGAGAATTTGGTACAGAAAATAATTTAAAAAAATCGCCTTGTACAGTCAACAGCACGTCGCCCTACCAAAAAAGACAAAAATTCTCCAATAGATTTTTAACTTTAAGCCTGACATATAGAGATCATTTTCAAATGAGAAAATTTGACATTTTGTGGTAGGTCGACGAGCTGTTGTCCGTACATAAAAAAATGCCTTCCTCAAATGAGGACAATAGGTCCATGTGTATTAAATTTGATAAATTCGTAACTGGAGTTGCAGTAAAAATACAGATAGGTACGTAACAGGTAAAATGAAAATCATTTTTTATGAAAAAAGTTATATATTATCTCAAAACTCAATATATTGTCATTATCAACAATGAATCACATTTACATGTAGTTTATATAAATAATTTTTTTGCACTAATTGCACCTCAACAGATTATATCGTCTAGATATTGGCAAAGACAATAATCTGTGTTTATAACGTAGTTTATACAATGTTTTTCCACTTAGTCTTAATCCTACGAAATTATCACAAAAATAAATGAGTTAATGTAAAATAGGTGTGATGTAACTTAAAAATACAGTTTATTTTATAATATTTTTACAAACGGTGGTAGGAATATACATATACAATATAAGTATTTCCTGTTTAACGGTTTTAAAATTTATACATTGATTGGGTGTTACGAAAAGTATGCAACAATATATTGTATTAATAAAATATACCTAATCATAATAAGTAAATACAAATAAAATTTGTTCTCTGGAGATTTGTCTCGATTTTTTATAAACTAAATAAGACTGGTGGTGTGTGCAGTAAAAAACAAGGTTTATTAAGCTACCTAATTTGTTCTTAGCAAGCTAAAATTTGTAGTTCAAATAAATTATTCAATGGTATCAAAAGCATTCAACTTAATTGTGCATTAAATAACCATTGCTCACTGATCAGCAGTTAATAAAATGTTATTACAGGGAAAATGATATATTATTTAATTATAATACAATACTCCACAAGGACAGGGTAATAGGCCATAGTGAGGTGGGTTGTTAAACTAACATACAGGATTTTTTTTAAAATTATTTATGAGCTTCAAGTTAAATTAAAATGTTATTTTAGTCAGGAGGTTGTAATTTTATTGTAATAGCTAACAGTTATAATACTTTTGAAGTTCTGGCTTTCTGAGCTGACTGAAAACATGAAACTAATATAATCGATCCATCAGCGGTTTAAATGATGTGACAAGCTTCTTCTGCCGACTTTTAATCTATGATTTGTAAGAAAATCATTTTTTTAATAGTGTTATTTTATCATAAAACAATCATCATTGAATCACTACAAAAAAATTACAAATCAGCTTTAGAATCAGAATTTTAACGATGTTAGAATACAGTATGTGAGAAAACCACCTAATGTATTTTTAGGGTACTTACATTCGAAATAAAATAAAAAAAAATCAAAATAAAGGCGAGGAGCTCCTAATCACATATTTTGCGAAATAATTAGAAACTGGTGATTTTGAAATAGGAATATTTAATTACGTAGAAACGTATTTATTTCAACAATTTAGGGGACCTGTTAAAATAAATTCTGGGATTGGACATGGCCCCAGCTTTAGCACCTCTCGCTCTCACAGCGTAAGGAGTAAGCAAGATATGCTACAACTTTTGTAATATCCAATTCCATTATTTACTTGCAAACTATTGTTTATCTAAATACAACTCGATGACGGACCCGCGACATCTATAAGATCACATGGTCCCCATGCGGGAGTAGTATACAAAGTTTTCCGAATAGGGAACAGACAAATAAAACTAAATCAACGTTTATCACATCTGAAATACAACCCACGCAGTTGTAGAACGGGATTTAAAAAAAATCTTGTTCACGAGACAAGAATACAAATGTAAGTAGTTTTAGTTCTACTTTCGGCTATCAGATGTCGCACTATAGTCAAAGTAACGATTTGCCATAGACTTTTAGAAGGTCAGTGTAACATATACCGCGGCTTGCGATATTCATAATGTTTGGTACCTATTTTAGGAAGCAACAGCATGCCTCTTGCAGTGGTAACATATACTCAAATGTCACTATACATTTAGGTCGAATGAATATTGATATTTTTTGTATGGAACAGCAGATTGTTTTTTGCAGTTAGAAAGTTGGTCCAATAGAAAAGGTTGTTTGTTTGTATCACGGGAGTCTCTTCAGAATGTTTGGATGGTGATAAAAAAGTCAACCTGTATAATTTCTACAAGTCATTGGATTTTAGTTCCTAAAAAAATTACAGGGACGAATATTGGAGCCGCACTACAAGAGCTACATAACACACGTTATTTCTGAGCGTAAGCATTAACGCAACTGCACTGCTGAGATAACGCAAATGATCCACCGCCATCCGGGTTGACAGAGCGTTATCGCAACAAAGTCGCCGCGCTTTTGACGCAAGATAGTAGTGATTCGTAATGGAGTGAAATTAATTGCTTTTTTAGAAGAAGGAATGGAACTCATATCTTTTAAAAATAAAAAAGACTGGCGCAGATAACGGATAATGCGGCAACGTCGCGACGATAACGCTAAAGCAACGCTGTCCATTCGCGGCAAAGGAGTTTCGATATCGCAGCGGTGCTGTCACATCAGCTACGCTCAAAATTGGGCTGTGTAACATGTCTCTATCTAATCTTGGCCACAGCCCGCTCACAGAGGGTGCCGTCGTCAAGGTACTTACTACTAGCGGCACGGATGTTGAGCGCTGGGCGAAAGTTGTATAGAAGACCATAACGATTACGAAATTGGGTATTTGTGCGACGTGCTACACCGGCGCCGGCTGTGATTGGTTGTTATATCCGCGTTGTTATATTCTCGTAGTACGCCTTTTGGTACGACGATAGTCTCGTAAGATGCGCTGCGCGGTCCCCACTCTTTACCCCAGCGCTCGACATCGGTGCCGGGGATCAGTGGCGAGCGGTACGGATAGGCAAAAAGGCAGTAGGTATATACAAATGCGTCTCAAGAGTCGAAACCATTGATTTTCATCAATAAAACACTTATGGCCTTGCTACAAAAAGATAGACCAGTGTTAAATTAAACACTTGTCTAAAGATTAGCCTACCAATTTAAAATGTTTGTTAGTAATTATGTTTCGAATGTCTGATGTGTCAACATTCAAATTGGTCGACTAATCTTTAGACAAGTGTTCAAACCTAGCCTAGTCTATCTTTTTGTAGTAAGGCCGTTAGTATCTACTGCCTACCTCGAAATAAAACAAATGCCTGCCATATCGGGGATTATACTTACTCAGTGAGTATCTGCGTGCGGTCCCCGCGGTAGTGGACGCGCAGGCGCGCTCGTCAGGGTCATTGCGCGGGCGCAGCGGGGGCGGCGTGTGCGGGGGGCGCGGGGGGCGGCGCGGCGGGGGGGGCGGGCGCGCGCGGCCGGGCGGGCTGGCGCCTCTGTCGAGCGAGGAACGAGTGTCCGGCGGACAGCAGAGCGAAGCGCGTTTCCACAGCGTCTCGGTGACAGCGCGCGCCGAGCTGGTACCAGGCCGACGCGAGAAGCCGTTGCTCGTTGTGGCCGGCGCGCGCGCCTTCGGAGCTCGCGCTGCCGCTGCCGCTCCATCTGGGCGAGGCGTGACAAACATGTTACAGACGGAAGCAATTAGATAGCGACATCCAAGGCTGTCAAATAGTTAGATAGATACAGCCAAAGTGTTCAAATTATTGAGTGCACCCAGCCTGTCCAAATATATCGACACACTATGTTGTCAAATACATAATAATAATAATACGTAATTAGTGACATGCGCGTTCCGTTACTTTTGACGAATGAAATGTCTATCTATATGAGCGTCTCGGGTGTATCGATATTTTTGACCACTTTGACTGTATCTATTTGACAGCCTTGGATGTCACTATCTAATTGCTGCCGCTGTACAAGAACCTGAACAAGAGCGATTGCGGACGTCTGACTGTCGAAAGTCAAGTCTTCTCGCTTTGGATTTGATCAATACATCTCTGTTTAGCCTAATGGACAACTGGTAGAGAATACCTCATATCATTAAGTCCACGTATGGTTTTTTTTTTTATCTATGCAATAAATATTGAACTACATCACATAAATTGCTCTGATCCTAAGGTAAATAGCTAAAGCACGTGTTACAGAAATCAGAAACAACGATGGTGCCACAACACCCAGACCCGAGACAATATAGAAAAGTTCATTAGGGTTCCGTACCTCAAAAGGAAAAAACGGAACCCTTATAGGATCACTTTGTTGTCCGTCTGTCCGTCCGTCAGTCTGTCAAGACCCTTTTTCTCAGGAACGCGTGGAGGTATGAAGCTGAAATTTATATCAATTACTTAGGTCTACTGTCCCTTGAAGCTGTGAAAAAATAAAACTTCTAAGCCAACGCAATCAAAAGATACAGCCGTTTATGCCGCAAATTTTCGACACTTGCAAGGGAATCAAAACCTACAGGGTGCTTCCCGTGAACTCAGAATCTTGAAATTTGGTACGAAGCAACGTCTTATAGCATAGATAAAGGAAAAATTACGAAAACCATAAATTTTTAGTTACATCACATAATATATATTTTTTTAATAATTTTAAACTTACTACCCATTTCCTCATAAACGCGTAAAGGTATTAAATTGAAATTCATACCAAATACTCAGGTCTATAATACCTTTAAGCTGTAACAAAATCAAACTTCTATGTCAACGCAATTAAAAGAAACAGCAATTTAAGCTGCATATTTTGAAACTCGCAAGTACTCGCAAGGGAATCAAAACCTAAAGGGTACTTCCAGTCGACCTAGAATCTTGAAATTTGGCATGAAGCAACGTTTTATAGCACACATAAAGGAAAAATTCCGAAAACCTTAAATTTTTAGTTACATTAAAAAATATATATTTTTTAATAAATATAAACTTATTACTTTTTTCCTCATCAACGCGTAGAGCTATCAAGTTGAAATTCATATCAAATACTTAGATCTAAGGTTTGTACGGAACCCTCGGTGCGCGAGTCCGACTCGCACTTGGCCGGTTTTTTTCTACATTGACACGACCGGGGATCGAACCCGGAACCTCAGAGATGGCGACGTCATATAGTCCGTGCTCACCTCCTCTGCTACGGCGATCGGCAATAAAGTGTGAATAAATTAAGAGGCCTATTACAAAATTTTGACAGTTTTGCGGTTTTTTGATGATTACTGGTCATTCAAAAGATAAATTGAAGGCCGCTACGAACTAGAAAATAACGAAAGTCAAACATATTAATAAGTCATAACTGCAAAAGCGGTATAAAATAGGAACGTGCAATAAATA